>CADCXC010000014.1:0-1256881 GCA_902806595.1 Pyrenopolyporus hunteri | reverse complement strand
ACCCTAACCCTAGCCTAACCCTAACCCTAAGCCTAAGCCTAAGCCTAACCCTAGCCTAGCCTAACCTAAGCCTAAGCCTAACCCTAACCTAACCCTAACCCTAACCTAACCTAACCCTAACCCTAACCCTAACCCTAACCCTAACCCTAACCCTAACCCTAACCCTAACCCTAACCCGATTTCAATAATTACAATAAATATATAATTAAAAAATCTTACTTTAAACCTTTAACGTTATTATTTTTAAATTAAGATTTTTTTTATAATACGGGTTATTTTTTTACAGTTCGGCGTAAATAAAACGTATTTTTATAATACGAATTTCACTTAAATAATTATCTTAAAGGTTTAAAAAAGCGCGGCGTTTTACATTCAACCCAGATGATTTAAATAAAGCTGCCCGGGGGAAAGGGGCGCTTCTAACCCCCTCTTCATTCTAGCTACATAATAGGTGTGAACTGTGTATGATACGGTGATAAAAAAGACCCAGGATCCTTGGGATTGCACATAGATAGGTAGGTAGATTTTTAGGACGTGGTCTTGTGGATTAATACTTCATTCTTTTACGGTGCGCGAGTACAGCAGCCCGGGGCCTCAATCTTGCAGAAGACAATTTAGGGGTTTAAGCGTTCGAAGACATGCCGGGAATGGACTCCAACCCTATCAGATAGTTAGCCGGATTAGTCCAACGCGTAATTCAAACAATTCTTTCAATCGAGAAGTCCGTGACTCACATCCGTCGATATCCTCCTCGACAACCCGCGCCTTAGTACACTTCATCGCTGCCTCCGAGGACTGGGTCTTCAGCGCGTTACAGACGGCGCCGTTACAGCGGGTATCCATCGCACGTTGCAGGGCGTCTCCTTTCCACCCGAAAACGTAGTCACCGTGTTGCGAGTATCCGTCCCTGTAGGTATACGATGTTTAGGGGGTTGCCTAGTCCCGGCTGGGGGCGACTGATAGACGAAGACTTACTTATCGCCCGTGCTCCAAACGAAGGGCTGCGAACCGTCTTCTGGCCATAAGTTCTTGTCGTTGAAGGGCCGGGTCTGTACGGAAGTTCACCCGGTCAGTAAACGGAACGAAAGGAATTATGGCCAGCGTCCCACCCGGGGAAGACGACCCGTAGGTTAGGAACTAGGACTTGGTACTTACGTCCCACATGACCTCATACATCACTTGAGGTATCTTCACGGGGTGGCTTGTCGGACAGGTACCGTACGCACCGACGCCCGTCCCGGGACTCCCAGTCGGATACGCGACGTGGCTCTTGTGATCCGCGCTATCCGTGTTCTTACCATCCCAACACGTCGGGAAGGTGATAACCGAACGTATACCACCGGCGCAGAAGCCGGTAGGCAGGGACTGGCTATCTGGGGCCCCGCAATTGATATTGCTGTTGTCTCCCGACGCCGGCATGCAGCGGTGGCATACCTTGGGCTCCGAGCCCGGCGAGCGCAGGGCTGCGTCCCCGACAAGCATGCGGAAACCGGGCTTAAACGCCGTAACCTTCGTCTGCGTATCAGGAGCGGGGATATAATATACCGTGATGCCGCCGTCGGCGCGGAGACCCTCGCTCACGAATTGGGGCACTCGCTTGTATGTCCCGTTGCGGGCACGGAAATATAGGACCGCGGTCCAGTAATTGGAAAAGTCTTCCGAAAACGTACAGCTGGTACACGTGGAGCCCTCCACGAGATCGTGCGTCGCCGGGTCCATGGAAGCATTGAAGGAATTTCCTCCGACGATCTGGTGAAGATGCGGCGACGGAATCAAGCCGGGATTGACCAAGGGGTCTAAGCGGTCGACGACGAGCTGCGAGCAGCTGAAACGCATCATCGGCAACATCTGGGCGGAGCCATGCCGCACGAGAAGCGTAAGGGCGAGAGCTTTCAACTGCATCTTGGGAAGAAACGCGTCGTTAGCCGTTAGTCAGCTAAAAAGTTGAGCGGCTTGTGACGAGAAAGGCCGGGGTTGGTTGCGCGACACCCCGGATCCTAAGTCATAAATACGTGCCTCTGTGAGCCATCGCTCCCGCCATTACTCCCCTTTTTACCTGCCGCTGGGGTGCTTCCTCGTTTGGCCGATCTCAAATTACTTATATATTAAGATATTTAGGCGGTGCCGGATAGGACGTCGATCCCACGAATCACGCGTGACATCAGACCCTCCCCCCTTCTCCTCGAATCTCGAATTCTTCAAGATTTCCTATCCTTATCGCTTGCGACCTACGTATCGATGTCGAGCTTACCCATACGTCGATATAAATTGCAAGCGAGCCCGAGGTGTTATACTCTCTCGCTCGGCAATTCCGAAAGAGCCGACCCCACGCCTAAGCGTAAGCCCGTGGTGGCGATGGTGCTTGTCCAAGTGTCCTTTCAGTCGCAAGGCCCTTGATTATCCTCTTCTTTCGAGTAGATGGCAGCCCTCGAGAGACGTTGGTAGAGAGGAAAGAGTACCGGATTAACGTTGATTTGTACGTTTAATAGATAATCCCGCCTTGGTAATCAACTAAAACCGCTAGACCGTTCCTACTACGTAATCGAGGTACTAGCCACTGATGTATCCCTTATTGCCCATAGAGCACGAAGCGATGGTAATAGGAACTGCCATGTCTAACTAGGATACTCATCGTACCCGGGTAGGTGGGTAGGTAGGTAGGTATCGTGTAGAACGCCGTCTTATTTCGCTCACAGAATCCAAATATAAGCGGGAACCTGGTGAAAACAATAACCCAATTATCAATCCGGCGTAATCATCAGCATGCAAAGTTGCGCAGATCCTTCGCCGAATCTTCGTCGTCACGAATCGGGGGACGTTGAGACGCCCCGGACGCATTCCTTATTTCCGAACCTTTCCGAAACGCGATTCCGGGGGAGGCTCCGCGCGGGAACGGATGGGGCGGCGCCTCTCTAATAACAAGGACGCGCAGATTCGGGATAGTTTGGGCCACTATAGTTATACATGGTTCGGCCAGATTGTAGACGCACTGGATGCATCTGCCGTCTTCGTCGTTCGCGTATTAGTGGTAGGATCGATGTAGGTAAACACGCGACGAACGTTGGGAACCAGCGGCAGACTTACAGAAGTAGGTGAAGGACGCGACCGGGTCCATACCAACCATGTTGATGACCCTCTTCACCGCGATTGCACCCGCACTGGGTTCGGAGCATCAGCCAAGCCGGACTGGTATCCCGAAGGGAGAACAAATACCGGGTCTGGAGGAAACGGTCCTCGGGGGGAAGAACTTACAGCACACCAAAACTCATCGCCAGCGCAACCCCCACCTTCTCTTTATTTCTCATCTTCGTCTTCCAAATAATTCTCCAAGGGAAGAAAGCGAGCGTAAAGTCCATGGCTGCCGAGTATGCTATGATCAAACGGCGGCTTAGCCCCTTGCTCACATCCCGAAAGAAGGGGGGGATAGACCGAGTACGTACCTACGACAGCAAGGGGAACTACCGTCTTAGCAGCGCGGCTCCAGCAGGGCCCGGGGATATACAGGTCGTCTCCGCCATCAACGCCGCAAGGCCTGTTCCAAGCCGAGATGACGTATAGGAGATACGAGGCATTAATCGTAAAGAGGGCATACCAGATAAAGTAACGCCCTCGGCCGGTTTCCAGGCGTAAGAGAGTTATGGCAAACGCGGACTTAGACCAAGCCGATGCGAGGCCGCAGAAGACGGAGCATATGTTGAAATATGTCATGATTCTCTGGCTACCCGCGACGTAGATGCCCGACCCAGGGGACGCGAAGGCGCTGATGAAACCACCACCGATCGCGGCCATGACCTACCAATTGTTGTTAGGAATCGAAATCTTCCACAGTTCTAACGTAGTAAACTCCTTTCTTACCCACGCGCCCGTGAGAACGAAGTCGTCCCACCTGAGTTGCCTTTGTTAGATTTGCCCTGACGAACCGAACTTGTAATACCGAGTACATATATATGGGTCCGTGCTAGAGAAACTCACCATAACGGCCGTCGCCTGGAGAGTCGACAGTAAAACCGCAGGATGAGGGCTACGAGAGATGTTCCGACCATGAACCAGACCCCTATGTGAATCGATGTCTCCATGTCAACCATGGTCGAAATAAGAGGCGATTACCTACGGTTTAGGGCCGTGCTTCGAAAGATGGAAAGAGGGGAGTAGAGCGGTATTATCTGACTAGGTCTCCTCGCGTTTTAAAGCGTCTGCTTGAGGCCAAAACTGTAAGGCTGTAAGCCGCTAGGAATCCTGCCATCCCCAAGAAACGTCCGTCGTCTTGCTTGGGGGCTGTCTGGTCCTTCGAACGGTGCGTCATGGCCCCAAAATTGTACTACCAAGCCATCCGTCTCGCTCTCTACATTACCAAACCACGCCCCATCTCACGTTCCTACCTTGTCCTCGTCGACGCCACAAGGCCGTAATATCGGGCGCGGCGCTTACTCGAGCAGAGCACGCAAAGGCTGGTAGATACCGTAGCTAAGCTAGTAGACTGGTCGGTCGGCGGGCGGATTATTCATCTCACGTAAGGAGTTACGAATGTCTTAGCGCTAGCACGCCAATCTGGATGAACCTGTGATGGATGGATGTCCTATTCTGATATGATCGCTCACACCTCGTTAATTACCCGCGGTTGAAGAAATAAGAATGAAAACCAAAAAAAAAAAAAAAAAAAAAAAAAACGTATGAAATTCGTCCACGTTATATTTTAAAAGCCGCTATATTTCTAGGTCATAGTTAGGCTAGCCTTATAATGCGGAGATAGGGGTCGTGAAGATACCTTTCGGTATTGGAGCCGATATCGGATGTAATGTTAGATGTTTGAATTGTTATATACGAAGCTGATCTCCTCATAGACGTCGGTCACTTCGGAATACGAGACCTTATACTCTAGAGAGAACTTCTCCACGGCAGTAAATGCGAGTTTCCTATAGAATGGCGCTGCCTCGAGTGTGCTCTCTAGATATGCGGGGACGTGGTCCTTTCTGGATTGGTTCATACCCCATTGGACCATCATGGTGGCTGCACCGCGCTTCTGCCATAGCGGATCAGTGCCTATAAAAGTGAGACCTATCGGATTGTTATTATGTTATTCAGCTATACCCCGGAATCCTGTCTTGCTCGACGAATATCTGCCAGCCGGACGACCACACTCACGATAGCATGGCGCGTCACCCACGGCCCGCAACTGCGACTCCTCGGTCTTCTTAGCCCAATCCTCGACGAGCTCAAAGTTCGTTCCCGGTGGCCAGATCCACGGATGTTCTGTATAGTGCTCGCCGATCCGCACGGGGTGAGTCCATTTCGCGAATGCGACCGTGTCCTCTGTTCCTCGCTGTTCTCGCGTCTGCTCGTTCTTGCCAGCTTCGGTTCTATTATTCAGGACTCTACGGTCTGAATCCCGGACGACAAGCACTGTGGTTTTCGGATCGTCGATGTCGGCCAGCGCTTTTAACGCGATGGCTTTCTTGAGTTCGTTCCGGACCGCCGGCGTGGGGAACTGAGCCAGGAGCATGGCGTTCGATCCGAAGACGGCCATGTGGATCTCGGCGATCCGGGCGGCGTCCGAACTATCCGCAACTGCTAAGGCAAGCGGCATTCTGTCTATATTTGGGGTTATGGCTTGTGTGTTACGCAGGAATATGGGGAATCAGTCGCATTTATACGAATTACTCTACGTACGTATTCATATAGGGGTGAGGGTTACCTACCAGTATGCGCTAGTATTGTAGGTATTTATGGATTCGAGGTAAAGGGTGTATCATTTGAGAGAATTTAGTCCTACGCACCACCTGCCTTCACATCGCTAGTATTCCATTAGCTATTACACGTACTGTACGATACGATAGGTACCTATGTAGATAGGTCGGTAGGCACCTAAGTGGTGCTGCCTGAGAAAGATACAGCGCGGTACATACGTACCCCTAAACCCCACCTAGTGCTACGACCTAGTGTCTTTTCGCTATCTGCGTAACGGGAAAGGCTTACTGGTAACACTATTCGTGATCATCCCACTTATAGGGCCTGTTATGGGATGAGGGAATGGCTCGAAGCTTGCGTACCCACCTATATACCTAGGTAGGTAGGTAGGTATCTATCTATATTGAATGAGGCCGAAGGGACGTACATGTATGCCTTATGTCCGTCCGAGGCTGCGAGGGTGGACGTTTTAGGATGGGATTCTGGATTCCGATCCCTATTCTGGGTACCTTGGGCAGGGCACCTTACCCGTTAAATACATACATAGCGGTACTGCATACCTAGGTACCTAGGTACACGGGTTCGTGGGCGTTGGCGCATTTCGCAGGTTGAATCCTACGTTAGATGGTACCGAGGCTCGGGGTCTGTGACCCACCCACGACATTCCCGAGTCGAAACGCTTGAAATACAGGGTACCCAGGTAGGTATATAAAGGAATGTCGACTTACAGCTACTGGTATCCGGGTAGATACTTGCTTCTACACGTTTCTCTTATGATGCGGACGCATACGTTATAGCTGCCGTTTATTCCGTCTCTTCTTGTCCTTTTGCGTTTCGAGCTTGAAATGCGCTACTGCGCGTTCCGTCCTTTCAGACGATGGCACCTACTTTCGCGGAGGCTACAGCGGTTAAAGCCGTAGATTCGCATATTTATACCGCAAACTTGGTTTCGGAGTGGTGTGTAGGCTCGGGTAAGTCTGCTCTATTGCACGAAAATGCTGGCCGACCATGCGTATTCCAGGTCTGACTCGCACACCTACCCGTCCAGTCCCCCACGGTGGCGTGGTAACCTCCGTCCTCCTGCGTGTCGCAGGCGCCCATTTCCGCACGACTCTCGCAGCTCAAGAGCAGCCGCATACGATTTCTCTTCATGTCGAATTCTTGCGGCGAACTCAGGAGGGCCCCGCGACGCTAATCGTCCGCGACGTCAAGCTTGGCCGGCAAACTTCGACCATCCACGTGACCCTGTTACAGGATGGTGTCGAGGAAGTCGTAGCTTACCTCACGCAATCGAATATGGCTACCGAGACGGGGCTGACCCTTGAGACCGGATGGACCTTGCATCCATCCCCGCCGTCGCCGCCAACCGACTTTGCCGCGCTTCTCGCCGGCGGCTCCGAGCCCAATTGGGCTGAGCAGACGAACAAACCGTTTCCGAAGTTTCGCAAGATTTCTGATCGCGTCCGCACTTTCCTTCCCCGCGGGGGTCAGGTATCACCGAGCTTAGTCGATGAGTGGCTGCGGTTTGATTCCGGGGAGAAGTTTACCAATGAGAGTGTGGGCTTCGTCTCGGATAACTTTCCCTCGGTTGTCGAAGGACTATGGCGCGAGAAGGAGGGGGATAAACCGCTGCCGCCGTTTTGGTATCCTACTGTAGCCCTCAATCTGGACGTCAAGAAAACTTTGCCGCCTGAAGGCGTCGATTGGCTGTTCGTGCGTGTGCAGACTAAATCAGTTAGGAACGGAAGAATGGATTTGGAAGTTATTATTATGGATGAGACTGGAGACGTCGTCGCTTTGAGCCAACATGTAGTCTTGGTTGTAGGTGCCGAGAGGAACATGGCCGCAAGAAGGAACCGTCAAACGAAAATATGACGACCTACATGTACTTGTAGTGTCGACGTAGATAACATGTAGGCTGGAACCTAGGTAGGCTTGAGGAATTCATACATGTACGTACCTAGATATATGTATGTCTCAGAGCAGTTCTCTATTGAGTTACCTAGGTATATATATACAGATGGGAAATGGTACATCCAAAGGAGAGTGCGACACTGTATGAGGAGTATATATTTCGCTTCGCTTCGGAACCTAACTTGCTAGAAAACCTACCTACATACCTAGGTATATTACTCCCACTTCAATAGTACCTGGTACAGTGGCCCGCAAAAAGAAACGTCAAATACGTCTGTTATAACCTAAACTCATCATGTTTAAACACTTACAACATATAATATTTATATATAAGCAATATATAAAAATTTACCAATTTATAAATAAATGGTAAAATATTACTTTAGCTTTTTTACATTTCTTTTTATAATTTTATACGTGGTAGGAAAATGCGGTAAAGTGGTTATATTTTGAAGATAGTGGTGTTTTATATGTAAAAGAGGTCATTTCCTTAACAATTAAGTGCTTTTTTTGCCATTTTTTTCTTTAAATATAAATAAAATAACTACATCAATTAAAAAAAATAAAATAAAAAAACTAAAGCAATATTTTCTCAATTATTTATAATATATTAAAAATTTATATATTATTTATATATAAATATCGTACGTAACAATTGTTTGAAGTTGGTAAGATTTAGGTGTAAATAGGTGTGGAAAATCCTATTTGACGTTTCTTTTTGCAGCTCACTGTAGGTACCTCTTTAGTTGTGGATAGAGACGGGATCCTGGAAATCAGTAGATTTCTTTTATTATTAACCGAGGAGTTGGAAGGACAAATGAGAAAAGAGCCGTAGCAAATCTACAACACTAGCAGAAACTCCTTTCGCCTTAGAGAAGGGCATGCTATATTCTATTGCGGACAAAGGATGTAGATGGTGCGTCATTACTCTATTATGGTATCAATTCTCTGGAGACGCGCCGTGGTCTCAGTGCTCCAATTCACAGTGGAGAATGCCTGTAAAGGTACATTCTAGGTACGAATACTCAGGTACGATCCTAGGTAGTACGTGTAGTACCTGCCTAGGTAGGTACCTAAGTACCTACGTACAATGTTTATTGCGGCACGCTAGCTACGGAACCCGTGGAGACAAGGGTTCTTGTTCCTGGCAGCTGACGAATTTCCGCTTCTACATACCCCAGGTAGGTACCTCAGTTCAATGTTTTGTTTTCTTCTCTTCAAGACCCTCACACTATCATGTCACAAACTAGAGGGCTCGTGAGAATCCCGCTGTGGTAGTCGCATCGATATAGGTTCCCAGTCTTTTCATTTGGCTTCTTTTTCCTTCGCGTTTCCTTTTTCGTCTTTGGTCTCTCGTCGCTCGCTACCATAGTTCTGCTCCGCTCTGCTCTTCTCCCTGATGGCCGATTCTACCCCTATTATTACGGCGGCTCCGGCTTCCCAGCCAACCGCCGATAATGTCCTCCTTGCGAAAGGCGTATCTCTCGCCCTGGTAGGCGATTCTTTGATCGTGAAAGGTGCCCGAGGCCGTCATCATATAGTATAATCAAATCAAAGCTGACACGGCTTCGCGAATCTCTAGATAAAACCCAAGCGAGGCGCCGTCGGAAGAAGCTTTGTGGCGTAGCCGTTGGCGGCAGCCCTACCGAATTCTCGATCCCTCTATATAACGTGCTCTGGGCGGAGGTGGCCGACTCCGGGCTCCTGGTGGTTGATTATGCGAATCCTGTCTCCAAGAAGCACCTCCGTGCCGCCAAGTTGACTTACGCGATCGGCGACGTCGCTCCCGACATGGTAAGCGCGTGGGCCGACACCCTCCTCGACCGAGCATACGGGGCCGCCCAACGTAAAAAGCGGGCCAAGGTTCTAGTCAACCCGCACGCGGGGCCGGGGGGCGCCGACAAGGTCTGGGAACACGAGGTGAAGCCGCTATTCGAGGCGGCGCGCATGTCGTTGGATGTGGTGCGAACCAAGTTCTCGGGCGAAGCCGTCGGGATATGCGAGAACCTGGACATCGACGCGTTCGACGTCGTGATCCCTTGCTCGGGCGACGGGTTACCTTACGAGTGTATCAACGGCCTGGGAAGACGATCGGACGCGCGTAAGGCCCTCCGCCAGGTAGCCGTGGCGCATATACCGTGTGGTAGCGGAAACGCGATGAGCTGCAACCTTAACGGCACGTACCGGCCGAGCTTCGCAGCGCTCGCCATCGTCAAAGGCGTGAGGACGCCGATGGATCTGATGAGTGTGACGCAGGGAGATAAGCGGATGCTCAGCTTCCTGAGTCAGTCTGTGGGTATTATAGCGGAGTGCGATTTAGGGACCGAGAACCTCCGCTGGCTGGGTGCGGCGCGGTTCAACGTCGGGCTTATGCAGAGAATATTTAGCAAGAAGGTATACCCGTGCGACATCTCGATGAAGGTGGAGATTCCGGAGAAGGAGGATATCAAGGCGCATTATAAACGCGAGCACACCGGCTACGACCATACCACGCGGAGAGAGAACGACGTCGCGAGGGAAGCGTCCTCGGCGGGCGAATCTACTTCTGGCGAGTCAGATTCCGGAGATGGGTTACCGCCGTTAAGATTTGGAACCGTCAACGACAAGATACCCGACGATTGGGAGACGGCTTCTTACGATAAGCTTGGGAATTTCTACTGCGGAAACGTAAGTACCGCGAGTTCCCCTCGCCCCCTTTCCATTTTCCCCTTCCTTCCCCCAAGGCCGACCCGAACATACTTGCTAAAGCCTGATAGATGGCGTGGATGGCCCCCGACGCCAACTTCTTTACGGCGGCGTGCCCCAACGACGGGTTGATGGACGTCGTGCTCAACGATGGCGACATCTCGGCAGCCAAGTACTTGGAACTCCTAATGTCGGTTGAGAACGGCCGCTTGTTTGACAACCCTCACGTATCGTATAAGAAGGTTGTCGCCTATCGCTTCACGCCCCGCAATCAGAAGGACGGCTACATCAGCATCGACGGCGAGCACGTCCCATTCGAGCCGTTCCAAGTTGAGGTCCACCAAGGCCTAGGCACGGTATTATCGAAGAACGGCAAGTACGAAGCGGCCGGGCCGGCTGGCTGGGAGAAGGCGATTGTATAGGCTAGAAACGGAGAGAAGGCAGGAAGATCATATATGATACCCCGAGGTAGAAGTAGATGTATAGACTCGACTACCGGTCTTTACAAGAGGAGAAGCGTGGTCGGGGCTGCGATACGCGCGTTTATTAATGAAGCCCTTCGTAGGCCTTGGAACCATCGCTTCGGACATTGCACCAGCGTCACTTAGCCTTGGATATAAACCTATATATCCACTCGTAGAAACGCCCAAACTCCAGAAACGCTGTCAAAGAACAACAGTCCGAAATGATAGGCGATAGGTTACAATACGCAGGTCCTTGTAGGCCTGCCGTCTTAATCATCAAATCCGTCCCAGCTGTCCCGGCCGTCGCGATCATCCACGGCCATCCCCTCGTCTCGCGACGCAACCTTGTTCCACGGCAACCTCTCGTCGGACAAAGATTCCTTCGCCCTCGCTCGCACAGGCTTACACTGGGATTTAGATTGTGCTTCGACGACACGTTGCAGTCTAGCGAGGAATTCCTTCGAGCCCTCTAAGCTTTCGTGCTGCGCCCCCGACAATAGCCCTAGCTTTTCCGACTCGTCAACCCATATATCCAGCACGTGTAATCGTAGGCCAACAGGAACTCTAGACAAATCACCGGTTTTGTCGAGCGGCCACTCTTCCAACAGCTGAAGCATGCCTTCGGCGCGCGTACCAGTCCATTGCTTGTCCTTCCGTCCTTTACCTCCCTCACCGGCCCAGGCCAGGCTGGCGCCGAACATGCGCCGCACCAGCAGCAAATACTTCTCCATGCGCAAAACATCGATGGCGGTCCATTCGCGAGCGACGGTGGCCCAGAAGGCGCGGAGGAAGGGGATCACGACGGCGCAGTCGTTGTCGTCTGGAGCGGGCAGGACGGACAAGAGGCCGGCCAGCTCGGCGCATAGGTTTTGCTGTGGAATGGGGCGGTCGCACATCCATACGCTGAAGAATAGTCCTTTCCATAGTTTCAAATAGTCGAGATCGGTCAGTTTCCGCGCAGTTGTAGGCGCGGTAAGGAACGTGCGCAGAGTGCTAAGGGCGGATGTTCGTGTTTTGCGATCTAGTTGTTTACGAATCTTGCGTCAATCTCTCGGTCCTATAACTCCCGGAAGTCTCTTGTATGCAACGACCTAAGAGAAGAAGGATAGAAACGGAGACCTACCGCTGGATGCAAGGTGTTTTATGAAAGGCATGTTCCGTTCTTCGGCAGCCATTGTGAGGGCAAGATATGGTCGCTAGTATCGCAAGATATGTTTGAGACTTTTTATCACCATCAAAGCGCAAGTTGGTTCTGTTGATGACGAATTTCTTTAGCCCAGAGATATCCGGTCGATGCGGATGATACCTATCTAGAAACCCGAAAATTTAACCCGTCAGTTAGTCCTCTATGCAAAAAAAAAAAGAGATCCGGCCAAGCTAAAGTGGGGTTCGGAATCATTCCGGATTGCATTAGGTAGGGCCAGGGTAGTTACGTACCTTACTTAGGTAGGTAGGTAGGTACCCACCAAGGTGCATAGGTAGGTACATGTAGGTACATATGCGGAAGAAAATTAGTGGCCTAAGCTTATTAAGTCCCTTACTACCTAATCCCGAAGTACAGGACAAACCTCATCTCCAAGTACTCCGCCGCAAACATCAGCTATCCTTGAGACTATGTCTGAAACGTACAATAATATGACATCGTGACAAAGATACAGAGCCACGCAAGGACCGTTGAGGCGATATTCATGCCTACGAACCCATGGCAGTTGGCAGCAAGGTGATCTAGATCGTTCGCTTCGAAATATTTCCACCATCTCCATACGTGCTCCTCCGTCAAAATTAGAAAGAAGGACGCGTATAACATGGCGAGGGCGAAGAGCATGGTGCCGAAGATACCCCCGCAGATAAGACTTGCATCCTCATAGTCTCGTGAGCGGCGCCCCCTCCTGTAGCATACGGTCAAGATCACCCAGAAGAGTGAAGTCCAAAATAGCACCGCTGAGACGAGGGTGTCTACGAAGACCCCGTGTGCTTGATTCGAATCCAATTCTGTGCCGTGCTCGATAAAATACGGGCGTAGTTCGCGGTTAGCGAACGCGGCGAAGTACGAGTAACCGCCAGCCACGCAAGCCAGAAGAACGACGACAAAGCTGACAAATACGGCTAAGCCAAGCCCCATGGTTCTAATTTCGCGCGGGTTGACTAGAGAGGGGTGGTGGCGGCTTATTGGCGTACACTGGTTTGTATACTCCGAAGATGTGGAAAAGGCGTGCAGTTCAGAACATGTGGGCAGGTAGGTGCCCAGGTAGTTGGTGGGACTTGTGGGCGTTATTAAAAGGTATAAGCGTCAATATCTCCGGCGTTGCCATAAATATTGTCACAAGAGAATATCCGACGTAAGAATATATATACCATGCATCACGTGACAACGGGACACACCCCCATCGGGACACCCTTTTACCACCAAAACTCACCTAATTGAAATGAGTATATTTAATTGAATATAAATCGTAAAAATATAACGTTAATATTATTAAAAAGATATTTAAAAGGCTATTTTTTAGATATATTAAAATTTTTAATTAAAGTTTTAAATTAAAAGTTATAAAGTAAAAAATTTTACTTTATTTTAATATAGTTGTATTTAAATATTTATATTTATTTATTTAATTAAAAAAAAAGTTTAAAATTTATTAAAAAGTTTTAAATATTTTTTTATTTAATTTTAAATATATATAATAATTTAAATAAATTTAATATACGTTTTTAACTTATATATTTAATTTAAAATAAACGTTTAAAATATTATAAAAAGTTATTTTTTTTATATTTATTTTAATATATAAATATAAAATATTTATAAATAAAGTTTTTTTTTTTTTATAAAATAAAAGTCGTTTTTTCGATTAGTTTTAATTTTAATTATTATAAATTACAATTAATAAAATTATTATAAAATTAAAATAATATATAAAAAAAATTAAAAACGTATATTTTTAATTATAAATTTTTAAAAATTTTTATTTATTTTAAATTTATATATAAAATATATATATTTTAAAAATAATTAAAATATTTTTTAAATAATTTACGCATTAATATTAATAAATATATTATTATTTATAAATATTTTTTTTTATTTTTAATAAATTTTATAAAATTTAATTTTATAAAATCGTTATTTTAATAAAAATAAATTTTAATTAATTTTTATAATTATATAAAATACTTTTAAAATTTTAAAAAACTTTTAATAAAGTTTAAAACTACGCGATATACGTATAATTTCTTTATAAATATAAGTGAAATTATTTATATTTTAAAACGTTTTAAAATTTATTATAACCTTATTAATTTCGAGGAAATATAAAAAAGTTAATTAATAAAACTTTATATATTTCTTTAAAAGCTTTAAACTTAATTTAAAATAATAATTATTAAAATAAATGTTAAATAAAAGTTAAAATACGACGAAGTTAACAAAATTAAAATAAAGTAAAGTTTTTTACCTTATAACTTTTATTTTAAAGTTTCAATTGAAATTCTTAATAGAGTTATAAAATGACTTTTTAATGGCTTTTTTAATGGGCCTGGTTTTATATTTTTACGATTTATATTCAATTAAATATACACATTTCAATTAAGTGAGTTTTAGTGGTAAAAGGGTGTCCCGGTGGGGGTGTGTCCCGTTGTCACGTGATGTATGGTATACAGTTCCACAGTTAAATAATTCACGACGGGCGGCCATAATCTCAGGAGTCATATTTTTGACATGGCAGATAAGTATATATTCTCCAGCAAAGTTCATGACTACCTACCTAGGCAACATACTTACATAGCTGCTGAACCTAGTGACAAAATCGGCTGGATCCTGGGTACACATGCCACCTAATCTCTGCCACAGATTCCATGAATTTATTCTTGAGCCGCTTATCAACTCACGTATTTGCTAGCCATTGGCCTTTAGTCGTCAGATTTGCAATCGCCAAATAATAAAAATAATAGAATTAGCTCGGGGGGGGGGGCAACCCGAGCTTCGTACACTATGAATAAGTGGTGAATAGTTTCACCCTTATACCGGTGATTAGGGGAAGGGAAGGAGATGAGAAGCTGGGGTCAAGTCATCACGTATACGCTAGAAGCCAAAGAGATAGAGTCTTAGCTCCCGGACTCTAGGGACGCAGGTAAAGCAACATGTATCCTGTCACTCATTAAGTAACGATTACTCACCGAGGTAGGTATCAGATACGAAACGGATAGCTAAAAGGTAGAGCTCTGGTAAATTTCCACCTCATAGGCAAATTATCGTACAGACGTAAGTGCGTACCTAATTGCCCACCTACTAGAGAAAGCTCGCTCTATAGACGGTACCCGTCAATTCCGTGTTACCGGCTTGCTAATCTTACCGTCCAATTCAGAAGAGGACGAGCTTAGGCTATTGAAACAGTAGAGCCCTCACCTTATGTGCATTCATGTATTCTTAGGAAACTACCTAGGTACCTACCTATTTAAGTGAATATTCCCTTTTCGTGGGTCGTTTAGGCATCTGTCGTCGACGCGAGCATTTATTCATGTAGAAGTATAAATCATTCGACATTTTTAAGACCATTGGGCACAGGTAAAACTACATAGTCGGTGGTTCTGGGTAATAGACGCTTTATAGAAGCTGCCTAATGGCTTGTTAACGCGAATGTGTTTTTTAAGGTTATTGTATAGGGGCATTGCGTCGCGACCGTCGTTACCGTGAACTTTTTAGCAACTTTGTCCTATATATTTCACTCTCCACTGCTATAATACCGTCCACCTATGTATAGAACTTCATATTAGATACCGGCGACCAGTGGAAAAGATTATGCTGGTCTGGTTAGGACAGAGGTCGGTGTTACGCAAACTTAGACCAAATGACTTTCAGGTATCATCCAACGCGGCACGCGGACTAGATTAACGAGACAAATGTTGCGGCGATATCGTCCCTTCGTAAGGTTTAACGAACCAGGGTTAGTCATATTCCGGTGTCTACATGACGGTAGACGTTCACCGTTAGCTTATATTGATTTTTATAAATAGGTCCGTGGATTAGTTATAATCTACCTAACTGACGGTTTGACAGCTTGGGCAACCGAACTACTAGGTATCTTATTGCGATTCTTTTCCATACCTGGCAACTAATAAACAGGAATAGCTTAAGTGCCTACCTCCTTGCGGAGCGGCGATTACTCAGGCTGCGGCTTATAAATTCATAGGTCGCACATCTGCCTTTGACCTACTAATCTGTCAATGGCTCATTTGAAGGCAATAGACCCTTGGTAGGTCTCGTAACTCAGAAAATGCATACGCCTGACGTTCTCGTCCTTTAGCACTTTGCAGAATTTTTTGTGGTCCTTTTCGTTCCAGGCCTTCGCTTGACAGTCCTAAAAAGAATTTAGTGTCGTTCATGAATATAGGTACCACCCACCCTGATAGCAGCGGCTTAGGACGGGCGGCATACCTTGTTGCAGTACGCGAATAGAGTACATCTCGCGCATGTACTAAGGCTGTCGTTCGTCTCGTTGCAATTGTGGCATCTCTGCTGGGCTCCCTCCGCGGGCACGTGTTTGATGACTTCTTTGTTCATATTGATGACGTCCGCAAACTTGAGTGGGATGGTCTGCTGAAGTCAGCAAGCTCAGGTAGCCGTGAGTAGAGTCTAAGAGATATTATGAGAGGATACTCACAAGAACTGTGTTGGAATCTTCAACTCTCACGCCGATAGTCCCGTCGAGAAAGATATGGACTAGCGGATAAAAGATGGCGATGGTGTTTCCCACCTTGAAATTCTTCAGGATTCGGGGCATATCGCCCGGATTATTAGGGTAGAATGCTACGATGAATTGGTCACCGTTGTAATCCTTAGCTACGATCCGTGGCCGGATAAGGTTCTCAGCTTCGATAATGTCTCCAAGGAGGCACCAGTGTTTCCGGTATGTGCCGGACCGTCCGTTATGCGCAACGTAATACCGGTCGTCCAGGTCATGCTCGGCGGGGCAGGCACGGAAGGAGGGGAAGAAATCGCGTTCATCGAAGGACTGAGGTTTAGTTCGAGTAGCCATAGCTGAGTGCTTTGGTTAAGCTGGTAAGTTAGGGAACGGTCCGGTGTAGTCCTTAGGTAGGTAGTTAGTTCTTCAATGTGCTTGTCAGGCTTGGGGGTTTCGGTAAACGGGCTTCTGTGTGCTGCTAGGTAACTGGGAAGGAGCTTAAGGCGGTAGTCAGTTGAATCAGCGGCATGTATATTCGGGGAGAGAGGCCCAAGTTGATAGATCACTTAGTGTGGGGCGTAGGCGTCGTATTTAGAGAAGGCTCGCTGATGCGGGAAGGATATCAAACATGATTTTCAACACGCCTTAGACATTCATGCCTAGCTAGGTAGGGAGGTAGGTAGGTAGGTAGTATAATCGAGTTTGCTCATATGGTTCCTTATTGCGGTGTATGGGTGGGTAGGTATATACCTAGGTAGGCTTGATTTATGGTAGCGCTCGACGTTGAAATTTGGAATTTATATACGAGGGAATCAGGTGTATTGTTGGGCTCGGGCAAGGTTGTAAGAACTTGTGCATAAGTATATTTACATGTAGGTAGGGGTAGGGTACCTTGCGTACCTAAAGTGGTGCTACTTAGATGTACTTTCTAGGTTGGTTGAGGTCTTACAGGTAGGTAGGTACGCACCCTTATTAGATACGGCCCGTGCAGATAGGTACTACCTAGGTACCTAGGTATGGTTCCCCGCCGTGTCAATCGCGCTGGTCTAGCGGGTGCCTGCTTAAAATTTAAAATCTTATTTGCATCGGTTTCTCCTTTACAATAAAGTCGTTTCGGATACCAAGGTAGCTCCCTCGATCCCACGCGGCCGGCTAGGTACGTTATGTAGGTGGCTAGCTTACCTGAATCATGGATCTGCGTGTGTACATACCTGGCGGTCGTCTTAGATTATTCGATCACCGGTAAACAGCCCCCTTCAACACTTATACGAGATGGAAGAAGCTACGCGACAGCATTTCTATAACCACGGTGATCCGGTTAGCCGCTTCCTTCGTTACTGTGTCTTAGATGCGCTCTCGCTGACCGGCTGGGATGGATTGCAGGACAAGGTGAATCTCGAAGACGAAAAGCGTCGCTGCCACTTCTGCCAGATTCGTTCGTTCGCGACGCACTCCCGGTTCCCCGTCACCATCGTCAATACGGAAGACCAGGCGGGACTCGACCCGGACTTTCGGTTTGTGGAGAAGTCGATTCTTGGAACCGGCGTGGAGCCTACCAAGAAAGAGTTCCTCAGCGGCTGCGAATGTGTCGACTCGGAGGATTGCCAATATAATACGTGCAACTGTCTTCAAGACGTGGAGGACGATACCACCGACGAGGACGAATTCACCACAGGCGTTAACAGCGTCAACGGCGAAAAGCCTCGCAAGAAAATATACGCGTACCACTCCCACGGCGTGAAGGCCGGACAACTACGTTCTAAGATCCTTTCGTCCCGTGATCCAATCTACGAGTGCCACGAGAGCTGCGCATGCGATCCAGACTGCCCAAACCGGGTAGTAGAGAGAGGCCGAAAGATACCTCTGCAGATTTTCAGGACGGTGAATCGCGGATGGGGCGTGCGGAGCACGGTGGACATCAAGAAAGGCCAGTTCGTTGATAAGTATATGGGTGAAATCATTACCGCGCAGGAGGCCAATAGCCGGCGTGCGAAGTCGCACATCGCACAACGTAAGGATGTCTACCTCTTCGCTCTCGACAAATTCTCGGACCCCGAGTCGTACGACGAGCGTCTGCGCGGGCCGCCGTTGGAGGTCGACGGCGAGTTCATGTCGGGCCCGACCAGGTTTGTCAACCACTCCTGCGAGCCGAATATGCGCATCTTTGCTCGTGTAGGCGATCACGCGGACAAGCACATACACGACTTAGCCTTGTTTGCGATCAGGGATATACCCAGGGGCGAGGAGTTGACCTTCGACTACGTGGATGGGATCGATGACTCGGAAAATGATGCCCTTGATCCGGAGAAGCAGAAGGACATGACACGTTGTCTGTGCGGCAGCAAGAGTTGTAGAGGCTACCTGTGGTGATGATTGGCAAAGATGTAGTAGAGTCATTTTATGCTAGGTCGCGTTATCGTTAGACTTCGGACTGCGTACGCAGGTACTCGGGATGGACGAGCGGTAAGCCGCGAGCACCGCTCTATGCATACTATTGGATGCCGTCTATCGGAACGACTGGCTCGGATCGTTTACCAGTAGTCCCGGTGGAGGTCTGGTATTGAAAGAAAAAAAAAAATGACGAACATTATGCGACCCTGCTGCATGTTGCAGTAGAAATACCTAATATAATATCTACTAAGTCGCCTCTAAGTTATCTACCTAGTGATTAACATCGCAAGACTGAGTTCGACATTAACGAGGTACATGACGACGATATCTACATGTACGTACCCAGGTATTGGAAGTACCTTACGGAAGCAGTACCTAGGTACAGTTGCCTACGGGGGTGTATGGGGAGCCTCGTGTACCTAGGTACGCTTGGAGCTGAAGGCCTTGCGTACCTGTAATATACTGGGAGCACGGCCACTAATCATTCGTGGTGAGGCTAGCGGGGGAATGGGCTTGGCTCCATTGCTTAGGCCAATTTGGGGATCCCCTGCCTGCGGATATTGATCCATGTCGACCCCATCGATCAAATCTTCCCCATTATTTCGTTGCTGAGCCTCAATTACCAAACCATAACCATTACCGCAACCATAACCACAACCATAACCACAACCATAACCACAACCACAATCGCTAGCACGTCCAAGTTCGCTCGCGGAAAACACCACACTTCAGCCGACAAGCGTGTCCCCACTTGCAACGCGAGTTGTTTATCTAAAAAAGGGACTAGTCAAGAAAGAGGAGAGGGAAAACAATCGCAAGAAGAAGACACGACCATTGGAAGCGAGGACTTGACAATGCGTTGAAACCGCTCGTCTTCCGTTCTGGGTGTGCCCAATCACTATTCCAAGTAGCACAATACCTCAAAGTGCAAAAGCAATGGTACTGTCGCCGAAGAAACAAAGATAGAATTCCCGCTAGCCCTGTGCTGCTCATTAGATTACGATATCTCTTGTAAAGCATGCGATGGTCATCAGCACGTGCTGCTGCTAGCTACATGCCCTCTCTCCGTTTTGACGTCCAGCTAACGACAAGCGTTGTAGGGCTGCTGCTTCTCGCGGCCCGCTGGCCCTAACGCCCCGTATCCAGGAGGCAGCGCCGCATCGCCCTCTGCGCGCGCCATTAATTCGCAACCGCCGTTGCACCCTTCAGCGACCGACGATAGCCCGCCGGCTTCGCGCGCGGCATCCCGCTCTCACCAATCCGCGAGGATCCTTCACGCGCAACCGTCGCACACGCAGCCCGGCCAACATAGCCATCATCAGCATCAACAACATCGTATAAGCAGCTGCCCTCCCCCGCTGTCGCAACATATAGACAAACCCCTACGGCGTCACGAATGGGTCGCGCGCGATCGCCCGTGGACGCGGAACGAATTAGACACGGAACGAGCCGATTTCTTCGATACGCGGGTTACCGGTCGGCCCGAGGTGTGGCAGGTGTTGAAAGCGGCCCTAGAGGTGTTATGGGAAGCGGATTTGAACCGCTCGACGGGAGGCGAGCCGACGGACGACGACGGGACGGGAGGGTTGGCCACGGCGCAGAGCATATTAAAGGCGGCCGAGGTGACGCTACCTACGGGCGATTTATCGAACGGGGCATACGATTCCCTAGGCAACTACTATGCCCTTCCGGAATGGATCGTGAGCGATCCTATAAACGTGACCCAAGAAGGTGATGGTGTTGAGACGAGGAGCGACGGTCATGCGAACCGAAAAGGAGACGACGAAATAGCTGGGGAAGAGGAAGACACCGAGGAAGATCCGGACGAAGACGAGGCGGTGCGACGGAGAGAGGAGAAAGGCAAGAGCGTCGTGGCCATAAGGGATATGGTGAAGGTCCGCGCTAGGCTTAGCGAAAATCTGCCGGACGCGATAATCAGCGTGGGCGTTGACGAGAGCGTCAGAAGCGTAGCCAGGAAGGTGGCCGAAGAATCCGGGGTAAGTCAACCAGCCGCCTTGATCCTTGAACTTTCTGTACTTTTTAAAGGTGGATGACCTAACCGCTTGACGTAGCTACCGCCGACGAAACGCATCCGCGTGGCCTACATGGGGAAGATACTGAAGGAGAACATGTCCCTGCAAAGTCAAGGCTGGAAGAAGGGCCACGTGGTGAACGCACTGGTGTTCGACCGGTAGCAATGCTTTTAAGCGCGCTGCAGCTTCCACGCTTCCCGCGACGGGCTTTAATTTACGGCGAGGCGCACCGTTTTCGACTAATCAATCCGTCAATCAGTCTCTCGTAGGATTCAGATCTTCGCACCGCAGGCCAGATCTCAATGGGAGGCATTTGATCTCGCGGAAATCCACGCCTCCCTACCCCAACACCTCCTATTCCTCGACACTCCCCCAGCAGGACTTTGGGAAGTCAGAACAGCGTACGGTTATACCTACCTACCTACCTACCTAGGTAATTATCACGATTCCCAACGCGCGATTGGGAGCGTCGCCAAAGCATCTCCATACACTCCCTAGAAACCCTTGGCGTATATTTCGTCTCGTCTATGCTTCTTTTCAACTCAGCACTCTGCATCGGATCCTGGACAATACCCTATATTGGTGTCTTAATGTATCGGCTATCTGGTAGGCTACTGGAACTAATTGGGTGTGGTGGCAACGAGTCCCGCGACTAGCTTACCCAGCTCCATATGGAGCAGTTATTTACAGACATAGGCTATTAGCTAAAGTCCACTGCGATAATACTAGAATAGGTACATACTGTATCAACTCTGAATCTACCTTCGAATGAATAGTCTTAACCTAGCGTAGGCGATGGCTTTTTGAAGAGACATAGGTGAGGCGAGCTGCTGACTGTCATTTGCTGACCCCTTCAGGGCGGCATCGTATGGTTTATATCGAACTCCTCGTGGATCATAGGTACCTATGTATCGTGGCTATCATGTCTGCTATGTCAGTTTCCAACCCGGTCAATCCGATTAGGCTCACTCTTATTATACGATCTCAGTTCGTGCCATGTCGTTTCCACCCCCTCATACCTTACCTACCTCGTTGCGGGCCGTTCCGCCAATAATCTAAATCAGCCTCCAACAACGCTCAAGTCTTTCATATTTTCGGCAAGCCAAACGCAGCAAGACTCTATGGGAGAGGTAGATTAGAAATGTTAGGATTTCTCACGAAACGTAAGTGTCTACTCGGGGTTCTGGCGCTAGGCGAACACTCATTTATAGGTACCCAGCCACGTAGGTAGGTATATACCCATGAACCTACCTAGGAGTTATTCACTGTGTAGATTCTTAGGAGCCCCCGAGCGAGCGATAATATGGATAGATTAGTAGGTACCCGGGGACTCCCTCTCCATGCACGGCATTACAAACCCTTCATTCCCTGTTTAAGATTGCTATAAATAACAACATAGGGGGATTTGTCACAAGGTACGTTCTCGTATCGATATTGCACCTTGAGTACCTACCTAGGAAGACCAACCATGATTTAGCGGACTCTTTTGGCGTTCGAAGTAGTCGGTTATCTTTCCCCTGGTGAATTAATACGCGTATATGTGAGAACTACCATATCCAAACCATTTCGCAGTCTCTGACGCCGTCGACACGATTAGTCGCGCTTACCAAAAATAGACATCTAACTCGCTCGACTCTACCTCACGTCAAGGTGGCAAATACGTTCGGACGGATACGAGACGTCAAAATAGAGTATTATTGGAAGGTAAGAGGAGGCCGCAAATTGGATTCCGTTCAATATTATCCGAAAACCGGGGTTTCCAAGAGGGAGGACGATATCCATTGCTATTTTTAACACGGTCTAGGCCACAGAGATACACCAGGCGGGCCCCTTACCAGTTTTCCGGAATGTGAAATTATGCAGTTAATATGGCTAAAGTCGATACGACCCTAATCCAGAACCTGAGGTCCGCAAAACACGGAACGTCGTTAGATACGGGGACGAATTAATCAGGGCGCTCTCTCGTCCATTCAGTATATGGTCACGGGCAGCGCCATAATACCATGATGAGAATGGGGATAAGGCCTGCTAAGTAACCCACCATGTTGAGTCGCCTATCAATTCACTACCTACCTATATAAGGAAGGCTTGACACCTACCTGAGTGTTTCCCTCCGACTGCTAGTTAAAGCTAAGATACCTAACCCGCCCAAGACCTTACGCTCGCAGTAGACTAGGTAGGTTTTCAAGCCTCCCCGTCTGTTAAAAGACAAAATGCGCCTTGCCGGCTCGGCCTCGCTTTTCTTCGCCGTCTGCTCCGCCGCTACACCGCAGAAACCGATAACTCCACCCGACGCTTCGGAAGCGCCATTCACTCCGCCGGCTATAAGATCCGTCACCTTTTCGGGCAATGGTTGCCCGCAAGACGGCGGAAGGAAACAGGTCTCAGGCGGGTGGCAACATTTCACATTTACCATTCCTGATTTCGCGGTGTCCTATGGCGGAAGCAAGCCCAAATCCGCCAATTGCCAAGCCCATATGAGCCTTACTGGTGGCGAACCCGGCTGGCAAGTTGGGCTAAAGGACGTTTGGACCAGCGCTCATCTGGAGTTGGAGCCGGAAGTGAAGTTGACGCACTACATCACGGCATACTATAGCCAAGATGCGGCAAACACGGTATGACGAGATCTTTCTTAATACCGACACTGAAAGAAATGCATGAAAAAAGAAAAGAACTAATTCAACCATTAAACTGCAGGTCACTACAGCGCAGACGGTGACCAGTCCCACAAATTCAACCCTCACTCGTGATATTACTATCCATGCAAGTATCCCGAAGGAAAGCGTTATCTGGTCGCCTTGTTCGGGGTCGAACGGGAACGTTGGTATTCTGAACGTGAATTTCCGCGTCGCTCTTACTTCGACGAATAGCGGTTCTTACGCTTACTTTGGCGGGGGCAAAAATTCTACCGTAAGTGAGAGATGGAATTGGACGTGGAGACGCTGTTAGCTTGGATGGGCAGCTGGCGTTACCGTTCCATCAAAGACAACTGCCTCGCAAATCGCTTTTATACGACTATCGCTTTCCTCTGGGATTCCATAGTACACTGCGTTTCTTTCAACTATGGCATACGGCAACCAGATACTAAAGGCTTGTAGAGTCGGCACTCGTTCGGAATCGCTTGCTAGACATAGAGCGACGAGGGTAGCTAGCCATTCGTCAAGCCAAGGGAATGGCCTAGGCTGGTCCAAGGCTGGTGGCAGGATTGGATTGGCTTGTGTTTGTATATCTTCTCCGAGATAGTTAATCGTGGTAGGATTCGTGCCCTCTACTCTGTTTATATCCAAAGTAATTAAGTTGATCATAAGCTGTTATACCTAGGTATAAGCACGGGGTATAAATGTCCAAATCGGATTAGGGTATAGAACATACCCTTCCAACTTCCCAGAGATTTTGTTCCCTGGCCGTGTCGTCTTCCTCGGTGAGTATCTCGGCGCTTACGCCGAAGTCAATGACCTTTAAGATCGGCGTGATTACGTGCTCCCCTTCGGGTAAAAAGTCTCCAAGCAAGACTAAAATACGGTTAGACGAATGAGATTCCCACATCACTTATATTATCCACCTACCGTTCCCAACATGGAGGTCATTATGTGCCAATTCTCGAGGTGGGACGCCCGGTATTGGGAGTTCGAGTTCCACCAAGCCGTCATAGCGATATCTAGGCCACTATGTGCATCCGACGAGGTTAGTGCCGGAAGTAGAGATGGTAAGGGGATAGCATATAGGCTACTTACAGCCATGCCACATAGGGCTCTTATCACTAGATGCCTCTCAGCTCAACTATGTCCTAGGTATCCAATTCTTACGCAAAATAGCTCAGGGGACGAAGACTGTTCTGGAGGTGGTCCGCCAAATTACCTACAGCATAAGAAGAATCTCCAGAGCAAACGGTTAGGAAGGTGAGAAATTCCCTGATGTTTTGCCTTCCAAATGAAATCCCCGAGCGTGCCATTGGGCAGCCATTCCAACGTGAGCCAATGCCCGTCAAACTTATATTTCCTAAGGGGATTGTTCGGAATTTCGATAAGCTGGACTATGTGCATTGCCCCGCGCAGCATCTGTTTTTATAGAACTTAGTCCCTGTGAATTTGTTCTTACCTTAAGCTTTTGCTCGCGGTTTCTTTGGGTGATGTTCAAGAAATTGGTATATAGGTACCTGAAGGTGTCTCCTTTCCTCCCTTAAGGCCGTCACGGCCTCCTTCTCATTATGGGCCTTTTTAACTAAAAATTCTGTCGCGCTGGATGAACCATTCTTTTCCTGGGTGTACTGCACGCGATGTGCGCTGCCATAGGTTCCGGCGCCGACCGTCCCACGATAGACGAATCGGCTGTCCTTCGAGAAATATAACGCGAGGTTCTTGGCGGTTTCTTCGAGAGCTTCAGCGTTCATCTTCTATATTTACACATGCTATGTACCGGATTAGAGATCTTGCCGTTGCCAATTGATAACAAGTTGGCCCCGGCGGCAAAGGACTTAATCCTTGGACTTGTTCTCGTTCTAGGACTAGCCGATTTCATTGTGGCCATGTTGATCAAAGAGGTTGGTGTTTCAATGAACCGGAATAAGGCCTAGAATTCGGAAACGGTAGGCATCAGTCGTCGTATCGTTGGTATTTCATAAAAATGATGTCTAAGTGTGCCGGTCATCTTACATGGCTACCTACCTAGGTACCTAAGTAATGAAGATATCTATTATCCACCGCATTAAACAGACGGTGACGGGCCGATGATTAATGGTTGGGATGACCAATGAGGGTGTTAATACGCCCACAAAATTTACTAAAAATGGTAAGCATTCTATGTAAAATTATGAATGATTGGAAGTTCTTACTGGTAAGTACGAGATATATGTGAAATAAAGTATCTTGTAACGACGATTATTGTAACCCATGCTCGAATGTAGCGACGCTGACCCCCGGCGTCCCCTTTCTGCATATTTCGCAACATCGCGACATCACATTAACTGCACCAGTTGCGTTGTTGCTACGTGTACAAAATAAAATAAAACCATGCATAACATTTCTTTAGTTTCGCAAATATGTTGCGTTTCTAGCCTAAGTCAACAGTAACTCCATACCCTCTGGAGATTCAACAACATATATAGGTAGATGGAGTATAAATACCTCCACGGGCTACGTACTGCTATCGAGGATTGACGAGAATTGAATTTTGCCCTTTAAGTACGTTTTACGATGGCCGTACGCACGTCAATAAAATAAGTAACCTATCTATTATAAGTAGGTAGTTGAAAATCAAGGGAATTTCACCCAATACTACATGCTTACCCCTTAATATGCCCTTGCTTATTGACCTAAGCTGATATGGCGATATAACACCGTATCCAAATTAATGCCTAACCTTAATGACCTAGAACACCTCGCCCGCCAGGCCCCTTCCCACACGTCAAAGTACGTAACCCTGCGCCTATTTATATTAATAAAGTAGCTATTGAAGCATGAAACGAGGACGTAACCCTGCGAATCATATCGTTAAATAATACGACTCGAATCACGTAAGTACCTTCATCGAATGGTTCAATGTAACCGTTCATACCTACTTACTTACCCTGACGAGCATGAACCACTTTAGGCGGGAAGTTTAACTTAAAGGAACGGCCACAGGGAACTATTTATCAAGGCCAAACCACACGGAGTAAAATCCTGCTCCGGTAAAGCGACACGGCAAGAGTCCTAGCTACTCATTACCGGCGAAGCTTGCTCATATTAACTCATAGCTGGGATATTATTTTGAATGAATAACGAGGCCAGCAAATCGTACTGTCTGTTGTTACTTGAAGTGGAACTGCTAGATTCGAACGGGAAAGGAAGATTCGCTACCAACAACTATGTCTTGCCCGCGTTGGTAGGTGCTTCCGGATGAATCCGCCAGAAGGAGCTTGAGCTTTGCTCCTTATCCCAACACATTGACTATCTGTTGAAAGCTGCAGGACCGCAATTATAAGTCTGTTAATTCTCTATGTTATCCCTACGGAATGTAAATGCCATGCCCTATTTCACTTATCCGCAAGTGCGCTAATCGTTGTGGTGAGAATTAACGTTAAGTATAAGCTTAAGGATATAGGGTAGCCTCTCTCGTTATCAAGTCGCGCAGCACTCATTTCTAGCACTGGATGCCACACATCCACGCGCCTATCGGTCATTTACCTACATAAATCAAGGGAACGGCTGGTAATTAAAGATTGAATATACCCGATAGAAAAATGGCTATAACCCTATATTTCGTTATGGAGAAATGAGTTTTAAGTAAAAGGTCTAAATTTCATAAATAGGTATTTACGGGGGGTGGACAGTCCCGAGTGTTTGATAATGGTGCAGAAACGTTAAGTACCTATATTCCGGGCTACTGGAAGGCCGTGTAGCTTGAATGTAACAGCGCATGAACTATGGTATCTAGTGGCATAGCAAAACGAAATTCCTTGCGTGTTCGATAATCCGGGAGCGGCAGCACGGCGGGATCGATGCTGATAGCTTTCGTGAGGACGTTCGGCTTTTAGGCCTAACCTATCTAACCTAAGTTTAAGTGAGAATTTCCCCCTAGGTGCCTACGCGATATCTATCTGTATACCGCAGATAGATGTTCGTGTTACATAGTACTGTACCGTATAATGCGATAGATTGTGAGATATCTAGCGGATTTCGGTGTCTACCTAGGCGGGGAGATGGAGATACTTGGTACGGTAGGTAGATAGGTATATAGGCGGTCGAGTTGATGTGGCCGGTGTTAAAAATAATCTGCTTATATCCGAAAGTTCGAACATCGAAAATAAGTTTCTCTAACATGCTCACTGCGGCGCCCGGCCAGACTCGGTCGCCGTCGCCGAACCCAGCCCTGTGGTGATGAATCCGCATATGAGCAAGTTACATCGTACATACTACATCGTATGTACCCGTATAGCGTGTTGCCGCAAATAGTATTAGTGAACCTCATGCGCGCATTTCGCAGCACCGACGGAGCTATACCCTTGGCCCACACCCCCTGCGACGGCTCACTGCAGATGCAGGGCCATCGCTAGGTTCACCCCTTTTCGCGTCTACATCCCCACGTCTTGCTTCAGACGCAAAATATGAAAAGGTCTATGAGGCGAGGGTTTGGATTCAGCTGTGTGCTGATTGGTCGCTCCGTACGCGATTAGGTATCGCACGAACTAGGGTGACCTATGTAGAACCTACTACTTACATACACAGTACCTACCTACCTACCTATGTGGTCCTATCGCTTTCGGATTTTTTCTCCGCGGCAGCAGTGCACAAGTTAGATGTGGGAGGTTCGGCACCATTACATAAAAGACCGTGACCGACGGGCCCCCGAAGTTGCGATGTCTACTTACCTACCTCTACCTACCTAGGTATCTTGTCATATTGTGTGGTGATAACGCCCTCTCGCCAACATCAACCTAGAATCCGTTCGTTGCCATTGTCTGTATCGCGTAGGGGGGAAAATGGACCACAGTCATGGGGCAACGATGGGGACTCCCTGGCTCGATCAGCCGGTAATGCTTCACTCATCTCGGGTGGATACGTGCAAACTTAGCCAGGAGCAGTGCGCCTATCGCAGTGGTTACTGGCGATATTGGTATGTTCTAGTTGTCGAGTTCACGTTCTGTCGTGTATAGGTCTCGATACCGGAAGCTAACCAAGAGCTCTTCAGGTACCAGGCAGATCATGTCTACGCTTTGGCAACTGTATACTTGTTCGTCGCAGTTGTCGCCGTATGCTCTCTAGGGTTCTATGTCCACCGGCTTTCTCCTGAGTCCGTCAGGGGGAAAACGTCATGGCAGAGGCTTGTGGCTAGCATTCGTTTCCTTTCCTACCGCCGTTATGACGTAGGCGTTATCCGGTGGCGTACGCCGTCCTTGGGGGTTATCTTACTGCTAATCGTCGGTGCGGTTTTCTTCTTAGGTGAGTCCGGTTCGTCTATTTACCGAATTACCACCTCCCCGTTACCTTGTATAGCGAGGACGGCAGAACGCCGTCTCTTTGAGCCGGTCAACTAACGTGCGTATCTGTGTAGCAATGACGCTGGGCCCGCAGCCGTACTACTGGCCAAACACGCGGACGCTGAGTTACGGTAATTCGCCGCCTATCGCAACTCGGACCGGTTTTATGGCGTTGGCGTGTATGCCTTTCATGATCGTACTTCCGACGAAGGCCAACATGATCGCGTCCTTGACGGGCGTTTCCCACGAGCGGTTAATCGTGTTTCATAACTGGGTCGGATGGGCCATGTTTGTCCTAGCTCTCGTGCATACCTTTCCTTTTATAGTTTTTCATATTTGGAAAGGCGATATGGTGTACGTGTGGAATACGAGCGTCGTATATTGGACCGGTGTTGTCGCTATGCTCGCGCAGGCCTACCTCCAATTCTTCTCTCTCCGTTTCATCCGGTCAGTTTATCAGTTGGGCCACGACGCGCGGCGACGGCTAACGTGAGAACAGAGACCGATTCTACGAATTCTTTAAAGCGACTCACTATTTAGCGGCGATCGTGTTTGTAATATTCTTCTTCATCCACTGTGATTTTCGGCTGAGTTCTTGGTGAGTCCGCCCCCCGGCAATCTGCCTCTTATCAATTAGGGTATATAACATAGGGGGCTAATTATCGCCTGCGTCCAAGGGATTATTTTATTGCGACTGGAGTACTCTACGCCCTCTCCTTTCTTTATCCTCAAATTCGGACTTATTTCGAGTTCGGAACGTCTCACCGCGCTACCTTCACCATGGTATCAGACATGGCCCTGAAGGTGACGATTCCCATCGAGACAACATGGCGGCCCGGCCAGCACATGTTCCTTCGCTTTGTTCACATGGGACTACACGCGCTCACGGCTCATCCATTTACAATATGCAACATGCCCGCTGCGCGAGACAGCACTGGGCAGTCGAAACTTACCTTCTACGTACAGCCCAGGGGCGGGCTAACGGGTCGCCTAGCTAAAGTGGCCGCGCAGCGACCGGGTTTCAGCGTGCCGGTGCTGATAGACGGACCTTACGGTGGGGTCCGAGGGAGACCTCTGTATAGTTACGATCACAGCCTCATCGTAGCTTGCGGGGCCGGAGCCGGTCTCTCGTTGCCGTTCGTGATGGAATGCCTGCTCCGTTCAGCCTGGCAAGCACGCGCCGGAAGCCAACACAAGACCCCCAAGACCAAAATTCAAGTTGTTATCGCCACCAGAGACGCGCAATTAGTCCGATGGTATGAGGAGGCTTTGCTAGAGTACCTAGAGGAGAACGGCGTCGACATGGTCCCCGATAACATCGATATTTCGATATACCAAACAGGCACCCTAGACTCCAAAGCTAACGGCACATCCAAAGAACCAGAACTATCCAACGAAAAGCTAGAGGAGAACTCACAGGTGGTTCGACGTTTGCCAATTAATATAGTCTCCGGCCGGCCAGATATCGTGACCATCGTGAGGGATGCGACTACGCATTCGGGGCTTTCTGTTGGCATCGTTGCTTGCGGGCCAGGGGAAATTCTGAGAATGGTACAAGACGAGGCGGCGGCCGCCCAGTTGCGAATTATGGGCTCTAAGTCTGGTGCGCGTGAAGTTTATCTGCACTCTGAGATCTTTTCGTAAGTTGATGTTCATATCACCATCTCTAGAGTTAATCTTGATGCTAATGCAGCGGCTTAGATGGTAACATAATCCTCGTGCTATTTATCCCAGATAAAAGAGAAGCATGTATTTTTATAGTTCATAATTAACCCGATACCCCTTCCTATTTGCCAGCAGATTAACGATAGCCCACAGACGATGCTCCGGGGCAGAGGTACGGGACCCCTCGAGGTATCGTATCGGAGGAAGGGGCGTAGTAATATTACAGTCGCAAATTCTAGTACTATGAATCGATAGCACCTCAACTACCCCCTGAACTATTCCCTGGATCGGGGCCAATACCTGCTCATACGCATCGTTCGCTACGCTTCGGGCAGTGTACCTAACGTGGAGCCGAGCAGAAGTAGGGCCGAGCCGGGCTGGTGTAAAGTGAAGTAGGTACCTGCCTATGGGTTGTCATACTCGGGTTCGCCAACATCCTAGGTATATCGTGGCAGTCGATACCATGCGCACGGCCATCTAAGAGGCGAACCGTGTGATTCGATGGTTCGCCGGTCTTTCGTAACGCGAGGGACAACAAGTACAACGAAAAACATCAAACAAGATTATGGACCTACATGTCGGGTAGTATGTGCTATGTACCTAGGTATGCATGTATGTCGCTTAGGCTCACGTTGAGCTTTCACGCTCCTTCCCCTTCCTGCACCCACCCGCACCCGTATCCGCCATATCACTTGATCGTAGGTATTACCTATATAATATATACCTATAATATATACCTTCCCATATACATATAGGTAGGAGGCATGTACCTACGTGTAATACAGGTATAATCACATGTTGTTAGTGTTGTATCCTCTATCATAAGAGGCTCATCAGCTCCCCAGGCCCATGGATCAGGGTACCCGTGGCTGGAGTCGCCTAACTTATTCCGGAAGGGATGGGACTAAAATCTGCTCAAACTCTCTCATCCCGCCCGCGCACGAGCATGGGTGGCCCGGTATTGCGACTACTATACACACCCCCCTTCCTCCTCGGCCGCTCTTCGAATTATGTATTACATAGTGTACCGTCGTGTGGTTGGTGAGACGATTCGGACACCTGCAGTTGCTATGCTAGAACTCATCCTATCATCTTGATTCTCGCGTGTTAGGCACACCCGATTCTAAAACCGTAACTAGAAGGTTTTCCCCCGCCTGGCCGCCATATTGGGACTATGAGCAGAATACCTATCACCCGTCTCTTCTCTACATTTTGCGAAGTCCCGCAACAGTCCCAGGGTCAATATTGATTCCTCAAGCCTAGAGATTCCTGCAAGCCCCAGACAGCGTCGACCCTGATCGACAGAGGCAGAACGTAACACGAGCCTGCAAGGTTGTCAGAGTCAATCGCACATATAAGAACGGTGTGGAGTCGGAGTCTCACTCTGCGCCCGTACGTCTACGTACCTACCTAGGCAATGAATTTACTAGGTTTTCTAGTTTCGGGCGTCGTGATACTTCCACATATCCTCTCACGTACCTACCTGCCTTTGTTCACCTAAACCCCGTTGTCGGTCCCTTCGTCTTACCTACCCATACTTCTAGAGATCATCCACAACGTCAAGACAACGCTCCCGACGCCCAAGATGGATCACGACCATATGTCCATGACTTCTTCGGGCACCATGGCGGACATGACCATGACCATGACGAGTGGGAGCTCGATGCCCTCCTCTACGAGCGGAATGGATATGGACATGGGCCATTCGTCGCAGATAATGATGACCTCGGCGGAGATGGCCATGGTATTCTTCCAAAGCGTTACGACTCCCTTGTTTTCATTGGGTTGGACACCGCAAGGACAAGGCTCGTATGCCGGCACTTGCATCTTTCTCATTGTGCTCGCACTTCTGCATCGCATTCTTATGGCACTTCGGTCTATGGTTTTCGACTCGAATCCGGGCCTCCATCGACATAACAGAGCCGCCGTATCGTCCGACTCAGACGACTATCCAGGGGGCAAGAGCGCGTTGGAGTCAATCGGTAACCAATTCAGAACCCAGTGGAATAGCCACCCGTTTAGAGTCGCGACTGAGACGGTCCGCGCTTTACTCGAGGTCGTGATAGGTGGTATCGGATATCTACTGTAAGTTAATTTTTTTTCTAGATGCTGCCGCCTCGGTTGGTTGCCGACGCTTCTCCCCGTCTTCGTGATTTGGTAAGGAAGCTTAGTCTGACGAAACTCATCTAGTATGTTAGCAGTGATGACAATGAACGTTGGGTATTTTCTCTCTGTCCTCGGTGGAATCTTCCTTGGCGCCTTTGTTGCCGGTCGATTTAGTGCTAGCGATATTCACCATTAAATCAATCCTCAAAACACTCTCCCGAAATATAACCACCCGTATTACCTAGGGATTTAATCGTCGCATTTCATTTGTAACATAGCTAGAGGTACAGGGGAAGCCGGAGATCGAGCATACGTACTCAGTTTTATGATTTCTCTTAGAAGTCGTTAACATACCCTAGTTTCTCCTTAAGGGTCAGCTACAAAGGATAATTAAAGTATTTACAGTCGTTTACGACGGCGTGTAACGACATCGGAGGAAGGATAATATATATATATATTCACGCGCTAAATATTGATCTATTGGACCAATTGTGTGTGTTTATTATATAACCATACGCGAATGAAAAGAAGGGGGAGGGGAAAGGGGAAAGGGGAAAGGGGAAAGGGGGCGAGGGCGGGGGCGGAGGAGGGGTTGATCAAATCAACTAACAAGTTATTCTCGTTTAAACGTCGCCATCATATCACCAACACCCTCTGATCCAAGTCAACGCCCCGGTTGCTTCGGCTTCGTTTGACCTACATACTTGTTAACTACAGCTCCAAGTCGCTAAGTATTCATTGAACTTTGGTAGAACTTGGGCTCATCTAAGCTCCACCAGTGTTCCTCTCTATGGCTCGTCTCCGATCACATTCGCTCCAAAAGTACAGACAAATGCGACTTATATAGTATAAGATAAGGAAGATAATATTTAACGCGGCTACCTATTAATTAACCACGAAGATGCTCAAGATAGTCAAATAGTGCATAGATAGTAGATTACTAGAGCGAACTCACGATGAAATCTTCCAGTCGAGCATTTGGGTAGTAATCGTGGAGCTGTTTTCTTCGAACATACCCTGAACACAAAATAGTCTTGTAGCGGCGAAAGAAAAGATCTACGAGCAGCGATGTAAAACGTTATATACATGTGTCTTTCACCGACCCTTGAGCGATTAGCTCGACAGTAAGTCGTTGACACTGATGCATCGCGTGAAAAGACTATGAAAGTTGTCGTAGAACGCACTAATATTGTTGCGCTTTTCTTGTTGCGGGATTGCGATTTCCTGTGGAGAGCGTGGAAGCTGAACTACTTTTAGACTCGGATATCTTAGCCCGGCGGACTCTACTAGAATCGAATGAAGCTGGGTTGGGCAGGCCCGAGAGCGACTCAGCCTTTGGAATTGGTACATTTAGAATATATGGTATAGTAATAGATATATATTTGCCGACTGACATGTGTTTCTCGCGTCTGTTCCGGGATGACGAAGTCTGCCATTCACAGGACAGCTTGTCGATGGAGTGCTCAGCCATTAGGATTTTCTATCAGCGGTACCAATTATTGAAGAATGTTGACGTTGTGCCGACGTAAATGGTAGCCCTCGAAGCTTCAAGCGTATGTTAAAAACTTACGGGATCGAGAATTTCACCTGAAAAAAATCTGGATGAACTGGGCATATCCGTCTCTGCATACAAGTGACATCTAGGTAAGGGGCCCTATCGGAGGGAATCCCATACACCTAAATAGGTAGGAAAGTGACAACATTAGCCAATCCCTATTCGCAATACTTAGCGACCCGCTTTAAGAGAACAGGGACGGGAACGAGGCGCACCTGGGTTCAGAGCATTAGGTCGTAATATCAAAACTCTCGACACGATACCTACCTAGGTTTAGTTGAACTTGAGGCTACGATTTAAAGAAAATTTTCTTCTATAATGATTCCCTTTCCGTCACTTATCTCCTCGCGATATTTGGTATGACCGCTCCTCCAAATAAGTACTTACCTAGGTATGTAGCTAAGTTGGTTAAGAAAAAACGGAAGCCGATCCTGCGGGCTCGTTACGCGGGAGTGAAATCGGTGGAAATTACCAGCAGAGCCCTTATCATAGATCAACAACGGAACGCATTCATAATACCACATAGCGCTAGCTTTAGAGTGACAGTTAAATACCGGATTCATGTTACAGTCTTTGTCAAAGCATTCTACGGATCCCACATACACTTAAGTTGTCGATGAAATTATATGATTCAAGCTCCTAGTGTTTTTCCCGCGATTCGAGATATTCGGAATATATCGTTCGCGCCACTCCCACCTTCGATATACATTGAAAAGCTTAGCTCGAATCTACTCTTACCGATGCACCCTTAAATATAGTGCCAAGTCTATTATCCGAGTTATAAAATAGCCTCTGTCGCGTTCATAAAAATATTGCCATTTACGTATTCAAATAAAGCTATGGTAGCGTCGGTAAAGCGTTCGTCATAATTCTAAGCCGGTAACTTTGTAAGAAGGAGGCGCTTTTGCTGTATGAGACCTCTAAAACAGGGAGGTATACGCTAAAGTTCCGTAGTTCTGGTAGCCTATAGCGCCATGCGCGCTGTATTTATAGTGGGTATCTGATAATGAGGTGTCTTAGGTACCTCGGCGGTAGTTAGCGGTGGTAGTTAGGTACCTAGGTGGCTTAATAGCCGTAAATATAGGTATATATCGGTAAAATATAGCGCCGTCCGTAGGTGTATGATCCCTTAAATAGGTACCTACCTACCTAGGTAATGACTATATTCGGTACTAGCCGTATCGCTTTATGGCTTCTCAACCTTTCTATGAGGATTTTTACGAATAGTTGTATATAGAACAGAATATCTAACGGCGTCAATCAATTGCCTAAACTGTCCAGTAGCGCTCCTATCCGCTTCGAAGTTTTTTAAGAAACGTCGTCGCGCTCGATCTGGTTCATCTTCTCGACCATCGCCTTCGCCGCATTTATCGTCTCGTGCCTAACTACCTTCTTGAGGCTACTTACCCATTCCGCCCTCTCCTTCCATAATTTCCATCTCCCGTAACTAAATCCCGGTCGGCCTGTCCATAAGCCGTCCCTCGCCTCGAGGTCAAAATGCTCCTCGCAGTTGTAGATTCTCTCCCCGGCATGGAGGATCCACTGCGCCGCAATAGGCACGTTCACATTGAGCCTCCGTATGTCGTCTCCGTTGAGAGCAGCGCCAGCAGGTGGGGTCTCCTCGAAAGCTATGCAGAAATCCAGCTCTGCCGCCGAAAGAAAATCGTTTGCCTCCACAAGTTGTTGACCACAAAGCTGGGCCGTGAAGGCTGTTACGAAAACTTGGTCTTCAGAATAGGCCGATTCGTCCCCTGCCATCGCATTATTCCTCTGTAAGCAGGTAAGTGAGGATGCGGGGACGGTCACTCACGGTCAAACACGTTCTCTCCCCACGACTCTGCTAGTAGGGGCAGTTCGGGCCATTTGACGGCTGTTTCACCTCGGATTACGAGATCCGGCAGCCGTCGAATAGCGTCTACCAGTTCGACTAACTTCGAGAAGTCAGATCAAGAAGGAAAAGGGGAAATGCCTTAACGAAACGCCCCGGGCGGCGCTTTACCTTAAGATGGTGTTCGGGGAACTTCCTTGCTGTGTCCTCAAGCAGCTTCCACATTCCCCATAGAGCTGCCCTGCTTTCCGAGGCGGTACGAGATCTATTGATATCGCTGGTGAATCTCACCGCTGCCTCTTCGGCGTTGATGTTGCCGCGGAGGAGCTCTCGGATAGCATTCGCCCTATCGGCGATTGATCAACCCCGCCAGTAAGCTGAAGCATGTAGGACGGGGTTCACTCACTCGTTCCGCGACTGGCCGGCCGGATCTGCTATCATTTTATCAAAGAATGAATCAACCGACGGAGCCATTTTGTGGGGGGTGGTTGGGGGGGTGTTAAACCTAAGATGATTATAGAGTCGAGGTGAGGACCACGGGATATGAAAGTTAATGGGAAAAGCCGTTGGCTTTTATTATTGTTGTTATAATTACCTACCCAGATAATTAGGTATTTATCGAAAAGGGGGCTTTGAGGTTCGCTTACCTCCTTATGTACCCAAAAAGAAGCATTATTGTGCTGTACATACCTAGGTACCTAGGTAGCTGCCTACCTACCTGTACATAGAGGATATAGCCGAATAGTCACGTGTCATCCCACCAAGGTAGTGTGCGCTGCATGTATCCTTTAATAGGTAGGTAGATACATAATAGTACTATTACATCTATCTATAGGTCAGCCCCGCGCGTCGGCAGCGTCAGCGTTGCCGAAAAAGGAAAGACTGTAGAATTGGGGAATATCTAATGTAGGTCTTTGCGTAGGAGCGTTTCGGCCTCAAATTCCATCCATTATTAGATGCGTACCTAGGTATATATATATTGTGATAGTCGCATATACCTCTTACCCAGGTATCCAGATAGGTAGGTAGTTTACCTAATCTTTTTCTTATGTAGTTGATTAAATGTTTCCTGTTAAAGCCCCCCGTCTTTCTTGGAGCTTTAATAGCCCCCACCTGAGTTGGCCCTTGATGAAGATCAAGCCTGTTGTAGGGATATGTTGCGGGCAACTACCCCATATATCTACCTAGGTAGGTACCTAAGCAGAGATACTTTATCTACGCGAGTACTGCTAAAAGAAAAATTCAATAAATACCTAGGTAATAATTACCTACCACGTACCTACATAAAAACTGGCCCAACAGAAGACTAAGCTGGTGCTTCCGCTACACGTATTCCCTTTAGCCTCTTCCAATAAGCTCCAAGTTCACCGTCGCAATCCTTAAAATAATTAGCAGATAAGAGCATCACTATGAAGCTATTCCCGCCATCATGTGCCGTACTCTCCATGACACAGCCCGTAGTTGATTGTTAATGCGTAACGACGCCGTCGACAGGTGAAATATAAGAGGGCTCATGAGGGCTTCGATTTCTGGGAATATGTTGCGCTGGGAACAAATCCGTCTTACGGGGGGAGTTGCGGGGTCCTGGGCTAATACTTACTTCTTAAGAGTGTTATGCGGCAAAGCCCTTCCTCCCAACCCGGCAAACGATAATCGGTATGTTGATTCCCGTTTCGAAATGTTTCACGCTTGTAAGAATCTCCAGATGGCCTCGCAGCCATCACGGCCAGTTTCATGATGAAATGAATCGGTCAGCAAGGCAAATAACCTGTTGTTCTTATTTGTGTTCCACAACTTGCCAGCTTCCTTCTTGGTGAATGTTCAAAACTAACCATTCAGATCAGCCAGCCTACAGCCATCTAGTTTAACGTCGAAATGGCTCGAGTCCGCTTTAATTAAATGGAATATAGGTTTACGCACTTTAGCGTAGGAGCGCTTTAGCTGTCTCAGTTATAAAATACATAGCCTGGGTACCCATATTCTCAAGACCCTTTCGCGTAAGTATAATTAAAATCTATTTTAATGATGGCGTCAAGCGAAGTTGGATCTCTTGCAAATCAGTATAGTGATGTCTAAGGACTTGGTGTACTCAGTCGATGATATAACCTGCTAATTATTTGGCGCCCATGATACATAAATTGACTTCATGATCCCCTCCTACTCGTCACCTTCGACATCCTCATCATCCTCATCAACAATCGTCTATTAGCAAGCAACTTTTCACGATGAAGTCTCTTAGCATATTGTTTACGGCCGCCCTTTTCCTGTTCCTGGGGAACTGCTTGGTAATTCCGCCCGATGACACGGTAGCTTACGATCTCGAAGATCTTGACGACTCCCTTGACATCCCGGACCTTGACATCCCGGATATTGGCCTGTTACCGCCAATTGAGCAACGCGAACTTCAAGACCGTGCCATCCGTCCGAAGTTCACCTTCCACAACTTCCCCAGGAGTGGCACCTGCGCCAAGCATACCTATAGCGCCGGCAACATTCGCGATGCCGGGGACCAGGCAGGAAAGCTACACACCCGCGGGAAACAGCTCACCAAGAACAAGTACCCCCACGTCTTCAACAACCACGAGCGGGACATAAAGAACTTCAGTCACAAGTGCAAGGGTCACCTTTACGAATTCCCCATCCTACAGAACAAGAAGGTTCTCGTAACCAACAGCGCGGATCCCGGCCCAGACCGCGTTGTTGTTAGCGTTTCGAACAAGAACAAGAAGACTGGAAGGGTTGATATCACTTTCTGTGGCTTAATGACCCATACAGGTGCCAAGACTAAGCGCCGCTTCACCCAGTGCCATTGGAAATAGACGAGGCGCTGATTTTGAGTCGTCGACGTTTGAACGGGGTGTTGAAGGGGCTTCTTGGGGTTTCTGGGGATTAAGATTAGTAAATGGATGGTATTATGTCGGGAGGAATTTGTATATAGGTTGGACTTTTTCCTTTCTTACTTCACTGTCTATATTGGGTCATATTTCAAGGTATATAGAACGAGTCATTGACAATTCCATCTGGAATGGAATAGAATGGGTATTAGCTATAGAATTTATACATATTATGTCTACGGATTACCATCCGCCGGAAACATTGGTGGCATAACAAGTGCTTAGCATGGCATCAGAAATCGAGAGTCCGCCATGTTCCAACACTAGCACCATAAACTGCACCTGGATACTATAGGCCCGCACGGTTAATGAACTAGGGGAGGTAGGTATTGGGACAGTTGCGAGCAGAGTAGCGCCATTGAAATATGCCTACGTACATAAGGCTTTAAGTAACCCACCCTCTCTTTCCCAGGAGGCAGGTAAGCAAATGGCATAAGGGTTGGTTCACGTCCTTAGCATCGTCGCAGAGCCGCGTTCTCTAGAGTAAACCAACTGCGCTACGATAGGCGTAATCCATTCCAAGGAATAACCAGTGGCACGTGTGGTGTTCCCTAGAACGTACTATAATCGTTGCTTACCTACCTAGGTACCTATGCTAAATCGGGGATACATGTCGTTGGCCACAGGTATATGAAGAGGGAAATACCCCTAGATCCGGGTTACAAGACCTAGGAATGGCTAGAAACTTCAACTTGGGCGTAGGCTTGGCGTTTGGTCTCTTACTCAAATTCACTCAATTGATCGGGATAGTTTATATATAAATACAATAATGAACATGTTCCTCGACCTATAGGCTATTGTGATAAGGTAATCTCTGCCGCTTTCTATACCTACCTGCCTTTGCACGAGGATAACCCTGCTCCAACAGCGTCGCAGTGGACGATTTGAATGCATCGAGACGACGAAATACGAGCTTTAAAGGCTCCACTCAGGAACGAATCCTCTTTCGGGGCAGGCTTAAGATATGAAGCAATAAACAATGTACCTATATAAACAGACACGTCCTACGAGGGTATTCCCCATAGCGGTCTCCTGGCTTTTATCATATATGCCGCCACGATGAGGCCCGCAAAGATTATTGCAGCTATAGCTAGCCTTAACGCGACCGTTAATGCCCACGTCCTAAGGTCTGCGGACAATGGGCCGGCTCCGGCTTTGGAAGTAACCCTTTCCCCCGCGGTAACCGGCGAAGTAGCCGAGTTGATTGTCACTATCAAAAACGTCGGTCCTATAGATCTCAATCTGTTAAGGGTCGGTACCCTTCTTGACGAGGTTTTACCCATCCGGAGAGTAAAGGTAGTGGATGAAGCAGGTAAACCAAACCCTAGACCACATAAAGGATAATTAACGGCTAATAGTAACAATGTTTAGGCGTCGAAGCTCCTTTCAGGGGGATATACGCTAGTGTCCGGCACGATGCCCTCAAACCCCAGAATTTCCTACTGCTGAAGACATCCGAATCTGCGACTACTACCATCAAAACTGCTAACGTTTACGAGTTCAACAAGACCGGAAAATACACATTTTCGGCTACGGGACTAATGCCTGTCGCGTTGGCCGGGTCTACCGAATTATCCGGCCCAGCTGTCCCTCTTCGGTCTAATGACATCGCTCTCCACGTCGATGCGCAAATGGCGGCGGCTGTGGACAGGACCTTAAACTCGCCTATTCTCAAAGAGCGTACTAATCTTCAGGACGGTTGCAATTCCACCCAGCTAGCTGCCAGCACGGCGGCTCTTCGTAACTGTGAGACGCTGGCTCTGGCAGCCGCAGCAGACGCAGCGAACCCGTCGTCCTCGCGCTTCGTCGAGTACTTCGGGACCAACTCATCGGCGACGCGGCAGACCGTCGTAGATAGGCTGACGGCGGTAGCTAAAGAGTGCTCGACGACAAACTCGGGGCCTTCGCGGTACTACTGCTATGATCTATATGGGATATGCGAGACCGACGGACCTCTGAACGCATACACCAAGTTTGACTTCAATTACGTCGTTATGTGCCCGCTATTCTACGATACGCTGCCGCCGCTACCGCAGGGCTGTCATCGTCAAGACCAAGCAACGACGTCGATCCACGAATTTACCCACTGTCAAGACGTATATAGCCCCTTCACTGGCGACTACACGTACGGATATAACGATAGCGTGGCTTTACCGCCAGAGCAGGCGTTGCTGAACGCGGATAACTACTCGCTATACGCGAACGGTAAGAGATGATCACGCCTAGATTTAGATGACAGATGCTGACGAACTGAAGCTGTCTATATGAAGTGTTAAGCCGTATTCCGTTACGATAATCGAGCCCCGGTTGCGGATTGCTATGTAATAAACTGATAAAACGGCAATTTGCGATTGAATACCTACCTAGGTAGGTATATACGTCCTGCGAAAGGTTTCGTTAGTAGCATACCTAAATAACTTAGGTAGTTGTTCTTTGAGAAATAACTGGATATATCGATGGTTATTTAGGTATTTGAGTAATCATGGAGTCAACTTTTGCCGCCTGATAGAGTCGGTAACCTGGGTCGTGGGTATGCCCAGCCATTATAGTTACAATGCGTCTCGCGACAACTTTCTGGGGGTAGTATAATTTACACATGTAGGCGGCTAGGCCGTAGAGTCTGGGAGTATTATGTTACTCTTCGGTCTCTTCGGCTTCTTCGACCTCTTCGTCCGAAGAATTCTCCTCGTCATGAGATTCTCCTGTGTCGGAATTCTCTATCGTGTCCGTGCTCCTCCGGATTAGATTAGGAAACATTAACTGCTGAGCCTCGTCCTCGTCTAGAACATCTTCCGGTGGTGCGTCGCTAAGGTCGCTCTCATCGTCGGCGGAGTCGTGAACACTCCCAGGCGCCGAGCTTAGATCGCCTTCACCCTCGCCTTCGCCCTCGCCTTCGCCCTCGCCCTCGATCTCTTCATCTTTCATCTCCACATCCTCGTCTGGAGATCCGTCATCGCTTCTGGAATCGTCGACCGCCTCACCTTGTTTTCCTTCCTCCGCAATAGGCGTCTTCCCGCTGGAAACCGAACCCTGAGATTTGGTGCCGGATGGTTTCGGGCCTTCTTGGGCGCTGAGGACCGCCTGTTCTGCTTTACGGAGGATATCCGCTCTTCTTATCCCGATTTTACGAGGCCGCTGCACCCCTTCCGTATTCGCTGGCACCGGGTCTCCCATCCCACCCTCCGCGCCCGAGTTCTCGTGTGACTGAGGGTTCAACAGGCTACTTAACGAATTTGCCGGCTTGAGTTCTGTAGTCTTATCCGATGGACGGGATTCTTCGCCGAGATGGGCTTGCTCCCGCTCTGCGGTCGGCGTAGGCTCGACAGGGCCTGGTAGGGTCTTTCCAACCTCCAAATATAATGCCGTATAGCAGTCGTTAACCAAGTCGTCGATAGCACTACCCTTCATTAAACCGGCATTCAGCTTTTTCAACTCGATAGTCTCCTGTAAGGCGCTGAATGCGGGGTGGCTTGAAGACGAGTCCGACGACCATTCATTAATCCTCGAAGTGACGGTCTCAAATTCTTCCGGACTTATCGCCTTAAACTCGTCCTCGAGAACTGGGGAGACCTGATACTTCTGCCTGATCAGTCGCATATACGCGATGCAGCAGGTCTGCCAAAGGTCGGTGAAATGATAGAAGTCCGCGCCTTTCTTTCGCAGCCGACGAAGCAAAGCCTCAAAGTTTGTTCTGTCCTTGAGAACGACCAAGAGCTTCACAGCGAACCGAACGTACTGCTCCGTGTAGACGTGGTGACGACCCGGCCGCTCCGCGTCGCACTTCCACACATTTAGAACCATAGTCTTGGTAAGCATCGACTCCCTTAGCACGCCGAAAGCAGCCATTGCCTGAACATAGCTTTGCTCTTCCGAATTCTCGTCGAATAGGATCCTCGCGTGACGCATGATAATCCGGTGTTGCCAATTTGATCTGTCCTTCTCTCGCAGGTGGCTAAGCGTTTTGATGACGTACGGCTCCCAGTCTTCCGGCTCGCTGATCTCGACGTGTTCCCCGTCTTGGATGGCATACGGTTGGCGTTGGAGTATATCTGCTGCTTCTTGCGGTGCTATATCTCCACGCATGACAAGCTTGTGCATGATCGATACGATCTTGTAATGAGGCTCTAGTATCGGGTCCTGTCCGTGACGCGGTTTTGGTAGCGCAGACACGGCCTGAACCGCCTTCTCGAGAGCATCGATAACCATCTGCATTGTAGGCCGATCTCGCCTGTCTCTGTGGTCGAGGGACGTTGGAGGTTTCTGATACATCTTCCAGAAACACTTGGCCACCATGTATGGATTTCTATAGGGGACGTTAATTTAGACGGTACCGAACCGGGTGATAGTAGTCACTTACTGCCACTGCTTAGGTTTCACCTCCATGGCTCTCGTGAACAGCCTCGCAGCATATTTCCAAACTTTATAATCTTCCATTTGAGAATGAAGATCCTTAGACTCCACTCCAGACTCGAGGATAACAAATCTCTTGTGTTCCGAATGATGGAACGGCTCCATCGCGAACGGCTCCCGACTAGAGGCATACATGCGCATACCGAAGTTGTAGTATAGGTCGTGGATGTCGTCGGCGCGCTCCCTAAGTAGGTCCGCTGGCGTGTTCCGAGATTGCGATAACGCGAGAGTGTAACAGTGGATTGCGCTGCGTTGATACTTAACCAGTTCCGCCCTCTCCTTGTTCATTTTCTCCGCCGTCCAGAGCACGGATTCCTCAAGCTCGTAGTCAAAGCACTCGGCTAGCCTGAACCAAGCATCCCACTGGTCGGGTGTAAACTGTAGCTGTTGGCGCAGAAACGTGGTACCGATGCGAAGGTCGTCGGTAGCGCCCGGCGTCTGTCTCCGATTCAGGTCCACGCCCTTGAACTTGGTGAACGCGATCATGCCCAAGAGGAAGAACCATCTGTGCTTGGCTAAGACGTTGTCCGGGGTGTTGACGGTAACTGCGTCGACGGAAACGTTACCCCTGAGCGCCTCGTACAAGCGGAGGGGCGGGATGGGTTTCTGCATGGTCTGGTTGAAAATCCGTAGGTTCTGTATGAATTGTTGATTCGACTTAGTTTGACCGATGGCCTGCTGCATGTGTTCGATCGTGGTCTTGAGATCGGACTTGAGTAGATCTTTCATCGGCATGCGGTTGGCTAAGACGGATACCCTCTCGACCAGGGCAATCGTATTTCGTCGCTCAAGCTTCTCAGGAGGGCATCCGTGGTCCTGCACTTCGCTGAGACCTACCCCGAGCTTTAGGCCGTACAGATCGTAGAGTACCTGGCCAAGGTAATCCTCCCAATTGTCTATGAGATTTTGCTTCAGAAGCTCTACCCGCATCATCTTGAGAAATATCTTGTTGGAACTCTTGCAGAATTTTCTGAGACCCAAGACTTGATGGATGGCCGCCAGATAGTCCGCAAGGTCGTTATCAGGCGTGGTGAAGTTCGCCTTATTCTGAGCGATACCGGCCTTCAGCATCGTATACAGCAGAGACCAGTTCCTAACTTGGATCTCGCGAAGTTTGGTCAAGAAAGACTGGAAAGTCGCCCCGTTCGAAACGTGCTGCTTCATACCAACACGCACCTCGTCTTCGTACATGCAAGATACGTGCAATAAGCAGGAAAGTTTTGTCAAGGCTGAGATGCTAGACCTTAGGTGCTCATCGTCCACGATATCAAAAGCTCTAGGATCGTTAAGCGCCATCGAAAGCGCTTGGATCAGTAACTCGTCCAAAAACTTGAGCATCTTCAGGAAGAGAGGGCGGCGCGCGTTAGCGGGCGTCGACAGATAAGTGTCCTGCTCGAAGTCGGCGACGACCATCTCGATGCTTTTGAGGAGACACGAAAATTGTTTGGTTGTATAGTCGATGGCCTTATACGCTTCCCCGAGGCGGGCCCATAAGAACAGCCTCAGTTCGGTGCTTGTGCCTAACAAGAACTTCCAAAGATCGCGCAGGCCCTGATCTGCGATTTCTGAGATAGGCAGCCCATCGTCGGTCGCTGCGGGAACTGCTCCGTCTCCGTCCGTTACCGTATCCCCGGATCCCGCCGGGTTAGCATTCGCTATACAAACAGATGACGGGTTGAGGACGGGCTCTAGACTCTCGATAACAGATACGGGATCGCTGAGGTCGTTCTGGAACAAGCCGAGAAAAAAGTCCATTGTCGTCAGTTTGGATATCTCCCTGTCAGCCGCATGCGCCGAGACTTCGGGCATAACCGCGTTGTTTGGAAGCCGGATATAGAAGGATTCCTCTTCCTCGCCCAGTCTGTCGCGGAGGCTTTTCCAGCACTGAAGGAAATGTTCCCTCGATACGCCCTCCGTCAAAGTAACGGCAAAAACCGCCGACCAGAGGAAGCGGAGCGACAGCGAGTGATCTGCACCTTCTGGGCGATCCCGGCTCATTTGTGAGGCGAAGCTAAACCAACGTCCTAGCCTTCCTCTGGTCTCCACGCGAATAGCATAGCCCACGGCACTATTAGGATCGGTGATCCGCTGGTATACGTCCAGGTGTAGCTCGAAAAGCATTTGGACTATCTGATCTAGCATGGCTAATGTCCCGGCAGGATCTTCGGACAGGGCATAATATTTGAGCTCGTAGTGCATACGATTCCAGATATCCTCATCAAGGTGGCTGATGACCTGGACCACCGCGGTCTTCATGAGGTCCGACCATTTACTTGTGAGGTACGAAGCGCAGACGTGTTTGACCCATTCGAAAGCAACATCTTGAATCGTCATCCAACCGTCGTTAACTTTTCGAACGAAGGTCTTCAAGCCTTTCGTCTCATGAAACATAGGCGTCTCGCGTTTATTCTGAGTCCTAGGCCTTGAGTGCTCAAGGAAGGACGAGGAGCTGACAGACGATACCTCTTTTTTACTGAGGAATACTTTCGTGCTCTCATCGTCGAACTTTACGAGGGAATTAAGCAGGTCAACCATGGCTGGCCGCTCAAGCTTATCGGTACGGGTAGAAGACGCGCAGGAATCGAGAACTTCAGCCAGTCGATCAAGGGTATCACGATCAGTGATTCCCATGTTCTCCACCATGTTACGCGTCATCTGGAAAAGGTTTTGGTCAGCCGCCTGAAACGGCTGCAGTTGGGTGGCATATTGGGTATTTGTGTCCATGACCGCGTCCCCGGCAGTTTCCCGGCGTCGGATACGCTTGCTTCTCTTTTGATCAACAACCTCATCGTCAACTCCTTCTGGCAGTCCCGCTATAGACTGCGAGCGTTTCCGCGAAAGAACAGAGACGCTACGCTCTGCTCGCGCATCTTCGGCAGCATTGCCATTGTCGCCAGCGTATTCTTTCGGCGAATCGCTCTGGTCGCCTCTAGACCGTCCCACCGGCTTAAGCTCCGCCGTCGGCCGGGAGGTTCCGCTATCTTCGGACCGTCCAGGCTTCGGTGCGTCGCTGAGCGTCTGGACATCATCCGGAACATCCGGCATATCTGGGAGATCTAGAGTCACAGCCTCTCCAGAAACTCCCCTGGCCGTGACCGATTGCGCGATGCACATGCCCAAATCCGTCCACGAGGCTACGGGAACGTCGATAACAAGGCGTTGGGGCTGGTGGCCCACTATAGTAGAGAGTTTAGGGGGCGTGAGCGAGTCCGTAGGGTTCGGCAAGAACGGAAAAGGATCGAGATGTTTCTTAAGACTAGCTGGTACCGACCCCTTGAGGAAGGGTGCCATGATTGGGTGCGACAATGCCAGCTCGTCGGATAGAACTTCGAGCTGCTTCTTCAACTGCTCACCCGCGAATCCTTCGGCTAGAGAAGGTGGCTCAACCTCTTCCACGGCCGGATCATCGTCAAGTTCGATAGCAGCCTCCAGGCAATATCGACTAACCCTAGGACTATTTAGAAACGCTGCAACGCGCGCGGCCCTCCTCCAGAGCTCGGCATCCGACGGGTCAAAGTCCAAGGCTGCGCTGAATTCGTAAAGCGCCCTATTAGCGGTCGCGAGCACCTCCTCGTCCTCCAACACGGCCTCCGCGTTGCCGCCTGCCTTAACCAAATGCCTGATATTGTCCAGAGCAAACTGGCCGTGGTTTTTGTACGCAAGGTAGAGTGTCTGAGGTAGGCTACTACCACTCCCGTCAGGATCTCCTTGAGCGACATCGAGAGGTTGAGAGAACGGAGCGTCGGGTCCATGTCGGGAATCGGACTGTCTTTCGGCGCGCTCGAAGTCTGTGGCACTCTCGGGGTATCGAAATATATCGGATTCGAACAGCGACTCGTAAGCCGAGGTAGCTTCTTCATAGTGTTTGGGGCCTTGCGCGTGGAGCTTGAGGGCTGTCTGGAAACGCTTTAAGGCCTCGTCAATCTGTATTTCGCGGGTATCGTCGATCTCCTCGTCGATATTCTCCTCCGGCTCGACATTAATGGCAGAGAAAGCTGGCTAGTTCCAGTATCAGCATCGAGATCGGTCATGCCTGAAGAAGGTCTTACCATCTTGCCGACCCGCGCCTATTGCGCTATACTCAAGGAGTGCAGGTATATCGCATATCCAGGTCAGCCGTTAGGAATCAATGGAGATAATCCGTTGGGCCACGAATGGATCGACCAGTAAGGCGCATACGCCTTGTATGTACCTGTAATTTATTACCTATGATACCTCTCACATGGAGGAGAGCATAAAGTTTGTGGTTTGTCTGTGAGGTCGACGCGCCGAAGGGGACTGGGACTTGGCGCAGCAATTTACTATGTAGGTACGGATGTGGCTTTCAAAAGTTTTGTCCATACTAGAGAAATCCACCAGCTGCCACATTATTTTGTCAGTGCGGCATCAGTTGGCACATTTTGGAAAAAATAACGGGGCTATTATCCAAGGCTAAAGTTTTAAAATGTCCACTAAATCTTAGTGGATGCAGGCTGTATTATAGCGGGTATTCATCAAAATTTAGTGTATATAATATAGTGGTCCGTTATCTCAAGACTGGACGGCTGGCTAACACCTGCAAAAATAATGTGACGGCTGGCTAATATTTTTGGTATGGACAGAGCTTTTGAAAGCCACATCCGTACTTGCGCACTATACCCAGGCCTATTATGGGGCATGACATCCACCGCAAACCCACACACGGGTACGTGTAGGTACCAGGTTGGTAAGTACATGTACGGTAGCACGTATGGTACCTAGGTAGTGGTAAGCAGTACCTATCGAGATACCTGCCAGGTCGCCTCACCCAGGTATGTACTGCACCTAAACGTACATGATGCACACCATCCCAGGTACATAACAGGTACCTACCTACACTCGATAAGTGCCTAGCTATGTCCCCCTTCCATCCCAAAATCACCCCGCTATACAAATTCCCCCTCACAGATATTGTTATATCCAATTCAGCCAGAGCCTGTTCCCTGCCGCACATTGCACCTTTAGAAGGAAGGGGAAAAAAGATTAGGAAATCGAGTTATCAGTAGAAAAAGTTACAAAACACTACCTAAGGTAGGATAGGTAAAGCTCCCTTATCCCAGACCTTGCCCACTCCCTCTCCCATCGTGTCAATTCTATACCCGTATCTCATGTGTGTGTATGCCTAGGTGGCTCGACGCGCAATCTTTTCCCTCCTGGCGCCATCCACTCTTTTCTTTAATGTCTCCTCTTCGTGATACTATGCTCACCCGAATTGAATCTAGTTGTTCCCACTGAAATATACCAAACGCTCGCTGTCCAGGTGCCTACCTACCAAGAAACTGTTCAACCATCTCCTGACATAAAATTCAAGCTCTGCTACCGTCGCCATGCCTCCGCCGGCGGTTCCAGAGTAAGTTCTCTCCTTCTCGGCGACTACCTTATTCATCGATCTACCTAGCTATCCACCTACCTACCTACCCATCCACCTGTCTGCCTGTTACCCGTATCCCGCTCCTGTGCTCGAGCTGATAGTTCCACCTAGAATTTCCGAGGAGGTGCTACACGAATCAATCGACGCCCGCACCGAGACTCTGGTGTCATTGCGCGAACTTGGTCCCCCTGATCTTGTTCATCTCCTGAAACAAAACCTCAGAAACACCGTAAAACAGGTATGCGGAGTAAGCGAGCCACCCGTCAAGAAACCAATGCTAAGCCTGTTGTCGCAGACAGGAGTATACCACCATGTTACCGGCGTCGACGCATCCTCCTCAGCTAGCCTCGCCGCCTATATCAACACGCTCACTTACAAAGAGCATGGCCAAGTCGCCACACACAAGATCGTAGAGGGCCTCTACTGCTGCTACAACGCCTTCTCTAGACTCGATATGCGCGTCCACGTTACCATCCCCGGGACTGTCGAAGCCTACTGTATCGACGAGAGGGGGGAGAAGAGGAAGGCCACGGACGAATTATGGCTCGAAACCTATCTCTGTAGTGTCTTGCGAGCGTACTCCTATGCCGACGATGGAAGTGGCGACACCATTAGGAAGATAATGGGCGTAAGGCGCTTCAACCCAGTTACCAATACCGAGACCGAGCACCGTTTTCTGAGCGCTGCTGAGAATCTCTTCTTCCGAGGTACGTAAGCCTATAATCGCGGGAACTATACAGCTCACTCAGGGCCTCGTGCAGGTTGGCAGTTGGGCTCCGATTCTGTAGTGCAAGTCCCGAATAATGTCTCAAATCACCTGACCGCTGGCCTCCTGAAATACTTTTATACCACGGGGCGCTTCGCCTCCGCCATCAACCTCTTCGAGAAGCTGAGGACGCAGAACGTTGAAGTGTCGTCCCTACTGGCCAAAGTCCTCTTCATGGGGAATGAGGAGGTCCAGGGTGTGCGCGTGTTATACCAAGCGCTTAAGGATTCGCCAATGGACTATGTCATGCTAGATACTCAGGCTGAATTTCTCTTGAAGAAGGCGTTGGCGGCTGAGACTCCGACGCAGAAGGAGGAAAGGCTGAAGATGGCTTTAGGCTGCGCCGACCGCAGTACCATAGCCGCGCCGAGCGAGTTCGGTACGTGGGCAAGACTGGCGCAGGTTTACGTTGCTATGGAGGACTGGGAGAACGCGCTTACGATCCTAAACTCCTGCCCGATGTTCACCTACCAGGATAAGGATGCGCCTGTCATGCCAGAACCCAAAGACGTTTACCTCCCGACCTTGCCCGAGACTCGTCTAGACGAGATCGACAGTGAACCAGAGTCCAAATATTCCGAGCAAGTCGACCCCAGCTTACTCAATCTCCGTGCTGCCTCATATCGCGGTACTTTCAAGTTGGCCTACGGAATCCTCACAGAGATGACCGCCAAGATCGGTTGGGATCAGCTCCTGAAGATACGGAGCAATGTTTTCGTCATGGAGGACGAGTATCGAACGGAAAAGCAGGACACAGTCTCGCAAGCTCAGTCGACAAAGCGCAACCCCAGCACAGATGGATTGCGCGGAACCCCAGAACCCACGACTAATGGTGATCAGACCGACGAGGAGGGCGACGAAGAGAAGAGCGCAACCGATACCGGTTCCGCAGCGCCCACAATGACCAATGGTCACGGTGAAGGAAGCGGGGTGGAGAAACCAACTCATACTATTGATCCTGGGGAGGTCAAAGCTGATGGAGACAACGTAAGCCTTTTCTTTTCCCCTCCTTGATTTATTGGATGCAGTACCAACGGATATTATCAGACCGCGACCACCGACGAGCATCTTTCCCGCCTGAACAACAAGCGCCTGTGCGAGAGATGGCTCGACAGTCTCTTTATGGTTCTATACGAGGACTTGCGTGTCTACACGATATGGAGAACACAGATGGCGCAGTACAGGGCTCAATCGATGCAATACAAAAAGTCGGCAGAGGAATGGGAAATTCTCGGTGCCCTAGCTGAGCGCCTCCAGCACCACGACGAAGCGGTTGAGGCGTATCGGGCGTGCCTCGCTGCGCGATTCAGTCCGAAGGCCCTATCAGGCATCCTACGGGCATTCGAGAAGCAGAAGATGACGCGGGATACTATAGCTGCCGTGATCCGCCTGGTAACCTGGCAGTACCGTTGGTACTCGGAGTTTTCTCCCGAGCTCCTTCACACTATAAGAGTGCTGATCGAGGAAGAAGGCGCCGTTAAGATCAGATCTATTATTCAGGCGACGAGCCTGCCGCAAAACGTCTTAGATCTAACCCACCACTACGCCGCGTTATGCGCCACGTTTAGAAGCAGTGGCACAGACGGTTAATGAGGAGTTGATGAGCTGGGAAGGGATACTTAAAAATCGAGTACTGCTGCCTTTATATGATATCCATCTATTTGTGCTTCCTCGGTGTATTGACGTCCAATAGACCAACTAATGTAAATGGCATATTAGCTTGCTACCACTAGCGGTATAAATATAACCCTATGTACGCGTTTTCCATGACTCATCGCTACCTATGTACCTAAGAGGTAGGGATGTTACCTACAACTTGCGCCGTATCGCGACACCCCAGAACCGACTCCCCGCTATAGAGATATATGAATACCTAGCTACCTAGGTACCTACCTACCTAGGTATATAGGTGGTTATAATATTGGAGACCATAAAGGAAGTGGGAGTAAATGTGTTGTATTGATGTAGGTTTTTTTTCATAGGTACGAAGCTTTCGAAGCGAAGCGAAATTATATACCCCTCATACAGTGTGTCGCACTTTCCTTTTGCAGGTACCATCCATTTACCATCATACGGAGCTCAACCGTTTAAAGGTGGGAAACATAAGAAGGTCGATAGGTAATACATGTATCTCATGGAATACATACAAAGGTACCTACCTACCAAGGTACCTAGACTGTATTCTGTGTCTAGGTTAAAATGTATCATCATCATGTCATCATGAATTTATATCGTTATAGGAGAGTAGTAGTTGTTCACGTACCTCACTAACGAGAATTGCGCTTCACCTGCCGAGACTTGCATAATCTTATCAATCTGATCAATTTCAAACACAGGAAAACATACGCGAAGAGCTTCACGTTGCAAACGCCTCAAGTCTTCCGGGCTACCGGAAAGTAGCCAGAATGAGCGGCAGTTCCAATTTCGATGTCATGCTGGTGAGCCCATCTTGTTCCTAATCCCGCGTTTCTCATAGCGACTTTTTTTTTTTTCTCTGAATGAATATCGAACCCTCTCTCTCTCTCTCTCCCCCAAAAGAAGACCGTCACCAAGATGAAGTTGAGAATCGAAGCGATATTCTGATGACTTCTTTCCTCTAACTCTTAGGCGGGTGGTGGGGCAGCATTCGTCGTGGATTTGATCGTTTATCCATTAGACACCCTCAAAACACGCCAGCAAAGTCGAGATTTTATCAAGACTTTCGCAGACCCTACCACCAAAACGAAACTTCCTTCGCGGCAACTCTTCAAGGGCTTATACCAGGGTATCGGGATAGTTATAGTCGCCACACTACCAGCCGCAGGAACCTTCTTTACTACGTACGAAGCAGCCAAGTCCTTTATCAGTCGCCATGAATCGCCCTTAGGCCTCCCGCAACCCCTAGTGCATTCAGGCGCGTCGGCCATAGCAGAGTGCGCGTCCTGCTTAGTGCTCACCCCTTCCGAGGTCATCAAGCAGAACGCGCAGATGTTGCAGCAGCAATCTGGCAGCTCGCATAGGTCCGCTTCACTTCAAGCGCTGAAGCAGCTAACCCGAAGCGGCACGGGTGCTGGACGCAACTTGTTGTCTGGGTACACCGCCCTTGTGGCCAGGAATCTGCCTTTTACGGCTATTCAATTCCCTATTTTTGAGTTTCTACGTGACCGAATCTGGAGCCGACGCTCGAGCAAGACCCAGGTTAACGCAGGATCTGGCGCAAGGGAGAAGCATAGTTTACTTGAGACGGGCATCGTTACGGGGGTGAGCGCGGGGTTAGCCGGCAGCTTCGCCGCCACCATTACGACGCCCATGGATGTGGTGAAGACGCGGATGATGCTTGCAGCTGGAAACAACCAGGACGTGGCGCAGGGTGCTCACGACCGAACCGCCTCTTCACAAGGCGCAAGAAATAGGGCCCGCGGCGGACTCACCGTAGCACGCGAGATTATTACGGAGACGGGTATCCCGGGACTCTTCAGGGGTTCAACTCTTCGCGCCGTCTGGACGCTTGTTGGTAGTGGGCTTTATTTAGGGACGTACGAAGTAGCAAAAGTATGGCTCTCGAGGAGAAAGGAGCATGGTAGCGAAGATAAAGGCTTCCTCTAATGCATACCAAAATTCCATTCTGAGTATATATCATTCCGTCTTCTACAAATTCCTAACCGCCCAATACCTAGTCGTATCTTATATACCATATCCTATATCCCATATCCCATATCGTAAGTCCATGGCTATACCCAGTCCGAAGTCCCTTAATAAGTCCAAAGGCAGAGAAAAAAAATAGTGAAGGCAAGAGAATAATCACAGAACGAAAAAGGGGGGATAAGAAAGGGAAAAAATGGTAGTTGGGTGAGATGTCCATCCGATGATAGCAAAGACATTCATCATCCCGAGGTGTACACCATCCTAAAAACCCCAGCCGTGTCACCGGTACTCGCGATCCGAGGCTGACAGAAGTTAATGCCTTTAAGCACCACCTCGTTGCCATTGTTATCATTTCCGCAGCTAACATCGCCTTTCCAGCAGTCGTACTGGGGTGTGAAGGAGTAGAACGCCACGGTCCCCATCTCCTGCCGCCCTGCTTCCAACGCAGCAGTGATATTCGTTTCCGTCAAAGTGGTTCCGGTCTCTTCCATCCAGCTCTGTGCGATATTAAAAGTTAACCCCCCTGAGACCTTGGCTTCTACGACGAACTCGACGCCCGCATCCAACTTAATCTGAACGAGAGGTCCATAATTAGCAACAGCATTCTCTTCAACGGGTAGGGGACGGCGAATAGGTAAGTGAGCATACGTCAACTCCCGTCTCGGTTGTCCAAGAATATGATGTGAAATGCGATACCGCCGTGCCAACCATCCGGCTTTGAGTAATCGAGTGTGTGCAAGCTGGAGGAGCCTCGCAGGTCTGCGGCCTAGTAACGGCTATCTGCCGGCCATCTTGGACAGTAGGCGTGGCATCATACGACTTGATTACGCATTTAGGCGCTTCTCCGTTACTGGCGTTCTTAGGTTCGTTTTGTTGAACCTCGACCTCCGCGATGGCACAGTCGTCCCGGCCGCAACAGAAGCTGGTGATAAGGTCGTCGTTGGGCTTCTCTCGTCAATATTGTCTCTTGGCAGTTAAATTCGCCTGGGGGACGTATCAACTTACACTCAAAGCTGTGTAGTAGCAACCCTCTTGAGCAACCCTCAGGATCTCATCTCCAGGCATTTTATTAAGGGCCTGCCAGCCTCGTGGAGTATTCTTCATCAAAATGAATTGGCATGTTGGGTCCGGCTGCTCTACTTTCCAATATACGAACTGGGTCCCGGCGTCTTTCTCTATGTCCCCGGTTGCTTGCGCGGCCGGAAGGGTTATGTTGTCGTAGAAACGGCCACCAGGATATCCAGTCCAGTCTGTGATAGAGTGGTCTATGAGAAGCGTGTTGTCTAGAACCGGTACGCCGTCACTCCATATATCGAGGGGTTCGTTACAAGCCTTTTCTTTATAAGCAGCGAAGCCACGCAAGGCAGCTGAGAATGTAGGGCAAAGGAGAAAGAGAGGAAGGAAGCTGGCCAAGGAGGTCATATTGGGAGTATTTTAATACGCTTTTTGTGTGATTTTGTTAGCTGGCTGCGGATTTCTCTAGAGGATCTGAGTTGTTGATGTTATATTCTTATGGGAACCGAAAGGAATCCGCCACCTTTATATATTCATCTCGACCCCTGAATGAGCTGGGCCAACGCCGATTTCACGCCGATGTTTCTACGAAATATACCATAGAAATCTGGTAAAACACGAAATAGGAAGGACTCGTTCCTCCATCTTCATGATAGATAGACCATACGGACGGGTCCGCTCCATATTTCCCCCTCCCCCCGTACAATCTTGCGGCATCGTTTCTACCAGCACGAGCCACAACCTCATTGCACGTGGTTCTCTCACATATTGACTTTGGCTCCGCTTCTTTCCATATTATTCTAGAAGAAGACTAGGATAGCCGTCTCCCCTAGTATGTACCCAAAACAAAGGCATAAATCTCGACCAGGAGTATACCTATCCACCACGACGGGAGATCAGAACATACTGAACTTCCTACTTCAGGTTTGCTACCGGCCTCTTCGAACTCCAGTCCCGACGTTCTGTTACCATTATCTTATCCCGCCTTCTATCCAAGATCAGCAAGACCATAGCAAATAGATTTCGAATATCTAGGCCCCCCCGTTGGTGCCTAAACCAGTAGCATCCATTACTAACGCAAAGCGTGTGACTAAGATTTCCATCCAGGTCTTAAAAACCAGGGGACAGCTCCAGTGGATTCTCTCATATCAGATACAAGATCAATATGAATGAAAAGAAGCCCAGCATATATATTTAGGTTTTACGCAAGCCGGCCGGCGCCAGGGACACACGAAGGACATTATCCACATATCGGTCTTAATAGCTATCTTACAGCGGAGTGATTCAAAAATAAATATAAATCCATAATTCTCAGCTCCTGTTCAGTGGAATTGAAACTTCTCCGTATCCGTTCGCCCCTAAACCGATGGTTTGAGGTTTTACAAACCTAGAGTTTGGCGTCATTCGGGTAGTCGATTTATATACCTGACGAAAAGATCAACTTACTTTCCGTATCAAATATTAGCCACCGTCGTGTACTATCTCCTACGTACTACGCTACTATTCACGGGGATCTAAGATTGTCATGTCGAACATAAGCAAACACGTAAATCTATCACTACCGTAAAGATATGCGAATTCGACTTCGCTACCCATTATCTCTAAGTACCTACCTAATATAACATACCTTCAGTCTAGGGGCTACATAGGCTGAGTGTGAAGAGCGTGAGAGACTAAGCACTGCATGGAAAAGGCCCCTGTAGGGACAGTGGTTTTCTCTTCGGTAACCAACGAGAGCTCGGGGAATGGTGCTGACAAGATAATTTGCTCAAAACGGCACAGACTACTCGCTACGTTCTAGGGTCTATTATAATCCCGCCGGGGCGAACTTGACCGAGTTCTATCATTTACGTTGTACGGCTTTTATCTGGCTCGGTGAAATTTTAAATCATAGTTACCTCATATTCTAGCGAACCGCACCGTTGGGCAACCTTTGTAAGTTGGCCGGGGATCCCTATCATTTCCCTATGGGTACAATATGTTTGCATTGCTATAACAGGCCTATTTTCTCCATACGTCCCATGATCTGGGCACTAGGAAATGGCACCCGCTTCCACCGTACTGGAATAAACCTTGGATAATTTGCAGTTTGCCTCATTTCTCTGGGTTCCGCTGGAGGAAGTAAGCCTTATTTTACTTCTTCTGCCGGGACTTTGGCGTCATCCAATCTATTTCACAATCTAGATATATTGTCACGCACGTGTTTCTGTAGGCCAATTATATTGGCTACGGGCTTTCCCCGTGGGGTTCACTACTACAGATATATCCGGCCTAAACCGAATTTACTGTAGCCTTTTCGAGTTATAATTTAATTAGCTTTATCAACCTAAAAATATTTTGGACCTGCAATTGTGGCCTCGGATCAGTGTAGTGAAAGCAGTGTTTTCTACGTAATTACAATTGCTGCTGGTACAGGCAGCATCTAGAAAGAATTCACAGTGTCATAAACGCATTCCGGAATTCTATTATTGTAGATAGTGAAACACATTGGGTTGGTAAGTCAGAAAAGAAAAAGTCACGGACAGTGATGGTGGAGAGAGTTTACTAGCCTACGGGTATGCCGACGATGATCTTCTTCACCGAAGCTTCGCTTGTCACATTTCATCGACAATAGCGCAACGGACGCTCGTTCTGGAAACCCCGCACTTTTTAGGCGGTATGATAGAAGATACTTCGTCGAAATTCACGACCGAGCATATCGCGATCAGCTATTGTTCGTCTGGCCCATCTGAGTTAAGCATAACCACCCAACGGCATATGTAACCAGGTAGGGGAACTGCTAACTGATACCTATTTCTCGAGACCATTCCGTCGAGTAACACGGCCATAAAGGTTACTCCACTCTTGGAATTGCTCGTTTCGAGGATGAAGTATGTATCTCCGAGGAGGTTGCTTCGAAGTTATTGACATTCTTACTTAGACTTCGGTAAAGGCTCCCTAGCAGGTAATAGAAGCCCAAACCACAGCCCCTAGTGCGGATACGCTAATCACCTATCTGTATCGTATGCAGCGGTAACAAACGCCTGATCCTCTGCGCGTTGAGCTGGCGAAGCCCGACCAACTTCACAGACCATCCGGTAGTTAGACACGGCAGTCTATGAGCTTATAGATCTAAAATTCTCCTATACCGATAGACAAGGCGTCTAGATACTAGTTTCTCGGACCATCTAGATGATATTTTATCTGAATAAGAACGACTATAAAGCCAATACGTATTCGAGACCCTCTGCGTGCCTTCCCCCTTCGAGCTTATGACGCTGAATGTTTAATATTAAAATGCACCGATAGATGGGCAGGTCTCTATTTGCGAAATGAGACCTTTTGGTCATTTGCCCGGTGGTTTTACGTGATATATAAGGGAAATATTGAACCCCTTTACGCCTACCGCCTCGGTGGCGTATTATCTCGGCCTTTATGTACCTATATATAATTGGATATTCTAGTTGCTAATTAGGCTATCCACCTTTCTTCTACTCTGAATATATATATCAGGTATTCAGGTACGTTAAGTGCTAGTACACGTGCCTACCGTGTAACAGTATCAGGATTAGAGTGGTGGGTGATGGAAGGACTAAAGTATTACGCAGCTATACTTGGCTGTGACGAGGACCGGGTTTTTGATGGTCATAATATTTTACAAGAAAATGTTCGAATAGTTCCATATTGACAACTTATTTGGCTTACACACATTATTCCAAAGAAACTAGCAAGTACACGCCAACGTATTCAGCTAGTGCAAGTTAAGTGAGTACATGATAGGTAGGTAGTTTCACAGTGAATATAATCCATTTCGTTTTAAAAATATCCTATTTTGAAGCATTGAGATTTGCATTGTAGAAGTTCTTGGTGGACCCTTTTTACGTCCCTTTAATATAGATTTCTTTATATTATATAGCCATAGCCTTCTTTGACAAGATGGCTACGGAAGGGCCATGTATGTACGTTACAACACCGGGAGAGCATAACATAGGGCGCGGTCCCCAGATAATCTGACTGTTTACATTAAGACCTGAATACAGGGTGTTCCGTTAATTGCCCTCCGATTGCGTACCTACGTTTAGATGGCATAAATAGTATAGCAACTTCGGTACTAATAAGGGAGAAGCCTGGATACGATCAAGGCCTTAGGAGTATAGTAATTGTTAAGACGTATCGGATGGAGTCCCTAAACCGGCAAGGCAGCTACGTGGCTCATAATGATGGAAACGTTGGGGCCGGGTATCTGTTAACGGGATATAGTCTACGCTTATCTGGGTATTGTATTGAAAAATATCAGAAAGTATCTTATTTAGAGGCGTTTTAGGACTAATGAATAGTCTAGATTCAAGGAAAGATAGGGCGATAAGCTTGTTCCTTGCGCAAAGCGTCCCCCCTTTCTCAAAAGAGGAAGCCGGACTTCCTGGAATCTATCATATAACTAAAACGTGAGATAGAACGGTAGGGTCAAATGCTCTAAATCTTAAGTTATGGCGGACTGCCATGCGGTTGCGAGTCGAGGTTCATGTCCACGTGGTAGAATATTCCCAAATGATGATAGATCATCCATCCACGTCAGACTAGGATCTAGCGCGTGAATATCTTATCGCCCTCTACCAAAAGTCGTCACCCTTTCGGGATGATCCGCAGGACATCCGGCATTAAATATAGCAGGTCGCGTCCTTCGCTCGGCAACTCTTAAGCATGGGTTAAACTTTTCGCTGTTGTTTTCGGGGAGTTGGTGACTCCAACAACCTGGATCAGCCGTGGTGCGGGCATCGCCCTATCCTAATTTGCAAGGGCAATTCAGGCGGATTAGACAAAGTTACATCTATAATGGGGGGTTGAGGATCTAGGACACTCGGAGACATCCTACCGGCATCGGCGTCGGCGCCGCATTCCCTATGCTTCTTGGCACTTGGTCCTCGCACACACGTTCCCTGTGATGAAAATCGGACAGCGCGGCAGAAAATCACTTTTCAGATATGTGCGCGAGGGATAGCGTTTTCGGGAGGGGGATAAACCGCAAGGGCCTCATGTACGCTAACGGATAATATCAAATGATGACGATCTTCCTGCTCTGGTTCCTATTTCGCATTATCTAGAGCCTATCGACTTAGCGTGCGACGCTCTGGCCCAGCGGAATAGGTTGCGAGAGCAGGATCTGGTTGGGTACTGCACGCGAGGGAATGCTGTGATGCTAGAGTGATGGTAACGAAACTCATATTCGAAATGTGTAGCATGTCAAGATTGGAGGGTTGCAGAAGTGAGAAGTGAACGTTCGTCTATGCACGATTTGGTCATCGTCGTCGTGCGACACGTTACGAGTTGGACGTTCTGATACCATCGTATCATTATGCTCCTGTTCGGGGATTGCGGCACACTTCTGGCTGGTCGCTCCATGTAACAGCCGAGAAGCGCGAAAGGCTGGCCCGATCAACTCCGATTCGCCAATTCCGCAGCGATGATCTAAGCGGTCATATATAGCAATATACGAACCCTATCAAACACGTTGTCTATCAAGATCGAGGCCGCATCTAATGGGTCCTGCTAGGGTCGCATGTTTGATGAGTTCGCTCTCAAGCGAGCTGCATTTGGGGCTTCAGATTGATTGACTGACTAGCTGATCGATTGACCGATTGGTACCGGTATGAGTAGGTACCTAGGTAATTGATTTATTCATTTGACCTGGCTGATTAGATGCTGATTAGATGCTGACTGGTGCTGGTGCTGGGCGAGAACAGGTTGTTCCTATAAGTCTATAGACTTTGTGCCTTGCAGTGTCTCGGCATAAAGAGTTTGGAAATGGATAGAAGTAGAGAGTGAGCGGTTTATATGTCATTCCATGCTACTAAGTTTGAGATTTGCAATCTTAGCATGCTTTAGAGCTGGGATTGTCTTACCTGGCTAAATGTTGTGGCCGATGGTATCAACGGTTTGCGGGATGGCGCGATCAGTTCCGCGGTGAAGACCGACCCAGAAATTTCACCTAACTCACAAAGAAAAAAAAAAGAAAAAAAACATAGGTAAGCATTGTCATGCAGGTTGAGCCTGCTCGCCATACCGCTGGCGGATGGTAACTTGGGAAAGATCTCCTTGCCTTACCTTGCCTTGGTCTGCCCTGCCCTGTCAATGTGACAGTGATAATCTCTCATATCCATTTGAGCCGGCCGTCCTACCTTTTCCCAAGAACCAACCAACCATACACCGTCCTTCTTCGAGCCCTGAAGGGTTCCTCGAGATAAAAAGCCACCTTGGACCCAAGCCTGACCTTACCAGATCCTCTCTACATTCCATTAAGGGACGCTTCTGACTCAGAGACCTAACCTGCCAGCTCGCTCCACCCCCGCCAGGCTATCCAACACCCCAGGCCGTCCCATCAAGGATCCAAAGTATTATGGCTGTAGACAAGGTGCTACCACACCCGGCCGAGCTGCCGCCCGCGGTCTTTCAAGGGAAAGAATCAATACATGTTTCGACACAGGAGATCGCCACAACCCTGAGTGGTAGTGCCGACATATTCGTACACGAAGATAACAGCTTCCTGGTCCAGTCGCCTTATACGGAGCAAGAGCATTTGCTGGACTTGAGAACTCTCGACGCGGAGAATGCATTGCTGGCTCGGGCGCTCTCTCGCTTAAGAAGCCTGCGGCCGGACTATGCAACCTCCCCATACACCGAGACGTTCAACTGGGATGAAGTCCTGGAGGAATTGGCGCGACTCACGCGTTCACACGGCCACAAGTGGAAGGAGACATCCTTCTTCATCGTGGCCTTCCGATCGCAGATCCCGCCCACTACGGTGTACGAGGACCTAGGCGCGCTAGACAAGGTGGCGCATGCAGAAGCGATAGCCAGTGGTGGGTTTCTGAAGTAGGTGCCCGTCCCGGCTATAATCGCGAGAACGGAGACATTAACGAGGACCAGATATTGGTTTGGATATCCCGATAAGGACGGCAGAAACCTTGCTACCTGCCTGTGGAGATCGCAGGAAGATGCAATCAAGGGAGGTGTCGGACGTGGACATCGAAAGGCGGCGGCGGCCACCCGGTCATTGTACTCGCATTGGAAGATTGACCGGCACAGGCTTATCATCAGAGATGACGTGCAAAGCTGGGAGATTATTGACTGGAAGTGAGAGCGTAGGGTTACACTTGACTGCACGGTGATGGCCCGGCATGGTTCGTTCTTACGCGCCTGAGATAGAGGCGACCATGTTGGCGAATGGGAGCGGCCCGCGGCTGGCGGGCCGTCTATCTTTTGAGCGGTTTGCTCTTTGCTTGTGAATTAGAGCGAGGTGTCAGCTATCGGTTGTCGTATAAGATAGTGATAGATAGACTATAGATTTCTTAGGGCGTAAGGGGGGCCTAGATAGGACTTAAGGGAAGAAAAAGAGAGATATGCTAAGAGATATAGGCTTGTTCATACATCGGAAGTCCAGCTTCCCCTCCTCCTAATCGAGGATTGACCTACAGCGAGGACCCAGCATTGGCTCTCCCCCAGGTGGCAAAAACAAAACGTAGAGATAGGCCGAGGCGGAAGAGAGATAGACAGAAAGAGAGAGAGAGAGAGAGAGAGAGAGAGAAGAACGAGTTTAGGACGTCGCCTTGCGGTATCTTTAGCCCTGTTATGCTAGTCGGTTCTTAATGCGTCCTTGAATCCGAGTTGTGATAGTCAATCCACTTGGTTGCATGGTGTCGTAGGCATGTTTGACAGCGCTTACCACATAGGTATGAATCACATATGAATAGCATATGAGCAGCATACGAACATGATACCTGCCAGCGCATAACAAGAAGCATGAATCTCGGAAAGAGACGACGTTGCTTTGAGGCTCTTTAAATATGTTTTTTGTGGAATGTCGCCATGGTAAAATGACAACATGGCGTGGGGGTTCCGAGTGGGATGTCTCCAAGGCTTCAATGTTCCTTGTTAGGTTGCTTACCTACCACCTACCTACCTACCTAGGCTGCTACACGTAAGCCGTCGACCCCGACACCGACGCCGACTCGTGTTGCTTCAATGAGCGAAGGGGCTGATACGCTCTAGTTACATAGCTAGCCCACATATTGCATTCAAATATGCGTTTATGCACATATTATATCTTATAGTTACATGTAGCTAGGTACCTATCTCCCTAGGGTCGCTTACATGTACGATACTTGGACATGACCAGGTGGTCCCAGCTGTCCCGCCATCTCTCCAATCCCCCTCAGTTTTCCTATTTTGTAGCCCACAGAAATTGCATCCCACTAAAACCTCAAAATCTTAACTCGATTTGCAACTTCATCACCCGCAACCTCTTGAACCACCGAAATTCATCCCACGTCTCTAACGGCGCATCGGACATAAGGCGCGATTGAATAACACTACCGAATTCATTGCCATCATGGCCGACTCTCTAAAGGATGCGCCGTTCAAGACGGTCCAGGTGGAAGCGTTGGTTGGTTTTTTTATTTTCCTTTTTTCTTGGTCGCTCTCTTCGCATCATCATACAGTTTTACCCCTCCATATCTCCCTTAAATCACCGTGATTATCTTGCTAACCCTCAATCCCCGTGTCGCATTTAGGTGGTTATGAAGATAGTAAAGCACTGTTCAAATAGTTTCCCTTCGATCGCGACGGGATCTATCGTTGGCATGGACAAGGACGGCGTTCTTGAAATCACCAATACATTTCCCTTCCCTACGATCGACATAGCAAACATCGAGGGGGGTCACCAGAACGACGCATCCGCCTTAGCTGCCGCCGCACCGCGAGCTAAAGCGAACATCATTTACCAGAACGATATGATCCGACACCTTAAGGAGGTCAACGTTGACGCCAACAATGTGGGATTCTACACAAGCGCCACCATGGGTAACTTTGTCAACCCTAGCTTCATCGAGAACCAGTACCACTACCAGCGCGAGAATGACCGGACGGTAGCCCTAGTCCACGACGTTAGCCGAAGCTCTCAGGGCGCGCTTAGCCTTCGTGCATTCAAGTTAACCCAGAACTTCATGACGGCGTTCAAGGAGGGAAAGTTCACGACTGAGAGGTTAGAAATTGCCCCGGCTATCGCACCCACGCACAGAACGCTAACATAGGCCCAGCTTGCAAAAGTCGAAGCTCTCGTTCAAGGACATCCTTGTAGAATTTCCGATTCAGGTCCACAACTCCCACCTCCTAACTTCCTACCTCCACCAACTACCTTCGGCGGATATAGAGGTAGACGTACCGATGCCAACATCTCTTTCCGATCTGCGAGGCGATCCCGTCAAGATGCCACTCCACCCATCAGTCGACATCCTTGACCTCTCCATAGATCCCTTCCTCGAAAAGACGTGCGACCTCCTGCTCGACAGCATCGAGTCTCACTATACTGAGTTGAACAACCACCAATACTACCAGAGGCAACTTGCTCGCGAGCAGGCTAAAATAACAGCATGGCAGACGAAGCGTAAGGCAGAGAATGCTGGACGTATTGCGGCCAAGCAACCGCCGCTCCCGGAAGACGAATGGCAGCGTATTTTCAAGCTCCCTCAGGAGCCTAGTCGGCTGGAAGGCATGCTGAATGCCAAACAGGTGGACCAATACAGCAAGCAAATCGACGGGTTTACGGCCAGTGTCAGCGCTAAGATGTTCGCCGTCAGGGGGAATCTCCTCCCCGAGTAAGAACGACGCGGGGAGGGAAAAGGGGGAAGGGGGCGGCTGGGTAACTGATATAGAAATCGCATGTGGCTTGGCGTCCGGAGGCGTTCTAGGGTTTCTTCGGGTCCGTAAACTGGTTCAATCGAGTAATTCAGGTCCTCTAACTTGGGGGTAGCTTAGGTATTACCGCAGCCGAGTTGATACAGGTAATTGATTACCTTAGACACGTGAAGCTGAGACCGGGGAGGGCACGATACGTCTACTCTGCGTATCTACATACTCTACGTACCTAGGCGTCTAGGGTCTCGGTAGGATGCTAGCATAAGCAGTGAAACGTGTCGGTCGAAGTGACCCGAACAGTAATTAAGCATCATAAGGACAGGGCGCAGAGTGGTTCCGGTTTCCGCGAAGCCGGGGGCTATAACTGTAGCAGGAAAAGATGATTAGTTTCCTTTGAAAAGGAAAAAATAATTATGAACGATCAGTGGTAATCTATACGTACCTACCTAGACGTGCACACATTACATGTATATGTACCTACCTAGGCAGGTATATATGTACGTAGGTGTAAACCGCGATTAAAATATCGGAAAGTACGGAGCATGCATGTCTAACAGAGGGTAGGTATGTAGTCTTACTCTTGCCGATCCTTGGGCGGTATTCTACCTTGATGGTCTCGATTCCTCCTTTGTCAGGAGTTGTATACCTACCTGCATACCTACCTAGGTAAGCGCCATAAGGGCTGGTTGGGGAGTGGGCTTATTGGGGTAGATTTGACCTATAAGGGGGTAGAGTACCAGGTACGAGATATATAGGGAGTATGTAACACAAAAGCGACACAGACTAGACGGAGTTACTACCTACATACCTGCAGAGTACCTAGGTAGGTAATATCTCAACAGAACATTCAAAAAGATTTGCCGACTGGATAGACGAAGCGGGATGAGGGGCAGTTTTTCAGGGACCAAATCCTCTAACCCGAAAGAAGCCTAGCGTCACCGTCAGCAACTAGCACCGGCCGCTTAAACCGTCGAAGTCCGGCGAGAAAATCTTCGAAGTGGAAAGGTTGAGAAGAGGGGCTGGAGGGGTACCTGCCCCGAGCTGGTCGAAAGAGAAAAGAAAGAATAGAAGCAGCAAAATGCTAACCCTCTTGTATCCAACCATCGCAATGCACCTTTCCTCCACTAGATCCGTATCCTACCACATACCTGCCCGTACCTATCTTACCCAGGCACCTAACTTTGGGCCGCTTACTTCTTAGAGTATTTTATCTCTCTCCTCTTTCCCATCTCTTTTTCTTTCCTTTCCCTAACTTTTCTTCTTCCAGTTCCCTCTCCTCGCCCTCCGTTAGGAATTTCTCGTAAGTTTTTTCAAACTACATCCTCTAACCCAAGCGTTCGCACTCAGTTGGGCCTCATATGCTAACGTTAGGTTGTGACTGTGATACAAAGGTCGTTCTTCCTGCCCGCTTATCCGGTTGGCACCTTGAATCCTTTGTCTTCCTCTCTTCTCCCACACACACCGCCTCTCACCCGATTCAATTACCTCAGTAAGTCTCTTTATTCTCTCCAACTCCCCCTGCGTATTTATCCTATCCTACTAGGTGGCTAATAGTTGAACCAGCAATGGCTGCCCCCGCCAGCAAGTTCAAGGTCGCCGACCTCTCCCTTGCCGCTTTCGGCCGCAAGGAGATTGAGCTCGCAGAGAACGAGATGCCTGGTCTGATGGCTATCCGAAAGAAGTATGCCGCTGACCAGCCCCTCGCCGGTGCCCGCATTGCCGGTTGCCTGCACATGACTATCCAGACCGCCGTCCTAATCGAGACCTTAACATCTCTCGGTGCCGAGGTTACGTGGACCTCTTGCAATATCTTCTCTACCCAAGACCACGCTGCTGCCGCGATTGCCGCTGCCGGTGTCCCGGTCTTTGCCTGGAAGGGTGAGACCGAGGAGGAGTACAATTGGTGCTTGGAGCAGCAGCTGCTTGCGTTCAAGGATGGCAAGAAGCTCAACTTGATCCTCGACGACGGTGGTGACCTGACCCACCTCGTCCACGACAAGTACCCTGAGATGCTGAAGGACTGCTACGGTGTCTCGGAGGAAACCACCACCGGTGTCCACCACCTGTACCGGATGTTGAAGAACAACACCCTCCTCGTCCCTGCCATTAACGTTAACGACAGTGTCACCAAGAGCAAGTTCGACAACCTCTACGGTTGCCGCGAGTCTCTCATTGACGGTATCAAGCGAGCCACCGATGTCATGATTGCGGGAAAGATCGCCGTCGTCGCTGGTTTCGGTGATGTCGGTAAGGGCTGTGCTATGGCTCTTCACGGCATGGGTGCCCGCGTCCTCGTTACTGAGGTCGACCCCATCAACGCTCTCCAGGCCGCTATGGCTGGTTTCCAAGTTACCACTATGGACAAGGCTGCTTCCATCGGTCAGATCTTCGTCACCACTACCGGTTGCCGAGATATCCTAGTTGGCCACCACTTCGAGGCCATGCCTAACGATGCTATTGTTTGCAGTATGTGTATCCCGTGCGAATTGCTCTGAATGGTGCCACAGCTAACGAGAAGTACAGACATCGGCCACTTCGATATTGAGATTGACGTTGCCTGGCTGAAGAAGAATGCCAAGAGCGTCCAGAACATCAAGCCCCAAGTTGATCGCTTCCTCATGGCCAATGGCCGGCACATCATCCTCTTGGCCGAGGGCCGACTGGTCAACCTTGGTTGTGCTACTGGACACTCTTCCTTCGTTATGTCCTGCTCCTTCAGCAACCAAGTCCTTGCGCAGATCATGCTGTACAAGGCCCAAGATAAGGCTTTCGGCCAGAAGTATGTCGCTTTCGCCAAGACGGAGAAGCTCCCCGTCGGCGTCTACGTACTGCCTAAGATTCTGGATGAGGAGGTGGCCAGGCTACACCTTTCCCACGTCAACGCCGAACTTACAACCCTTACCAAGGTACAAGGCGAGTACCTCGGACTGGAAATCGAGGGTCCTTTCAAGAGCGACCAGTACGTTGGCCCCTACCATCCTAGTCGATCTCGGCGTGATTTCGCTAACGAATTTTGGCAGCTACCGATACTAATTTCAAACCTGTATATCAATCACTTCGACGTGCGCGATTATCAACATTGCGCATCTACACTAAAGTTCATTTGCAATTCACTCAACTCCCCTGTTTAGGCGGGGGTTCTGTGTTTCAACAAGCATGAGTCTAGGCATCAACTGGCATTGGGGGCATAGGGCATGAGGAATCAAAAAGGGCCAGGAGTGCCGGCAGGTCATTTTTTTCAACAAAAACGGCGTTGGCATTTTGACGTATGACATGATTCCCCCCATGGCGTTTTGATATTTCGAGAGACCTGGGAAAGGGTCAACCAAGGCACATACAGCTATGAGAAAACGAGCTGAATTATATCCGTCAACCGGATCTGGATAGAAAATAGAAAGCAGCCAGCGCATATTTTCTGTCCAAGTATTATCTCTGGATAAGTGAGAGTATAAGCGTTTCTGGGCGACCCGCTTGTATACCTAAGTTGTAGAGACTGGCCCCGTCAGGCCGCGCCCCACCTTGTGAATCTTAATACCTCCATTCCTTTTCCACCAACTTTTCTAACTTGCCCGGAGGCAACGCTCGAGAACGAGCGCCGGATAACTATCCAGGTACTTATAAAGATATAGAGGACAATACCTACCTAGATACCTACATATTTAAGAGCTAGGTATGTCTTTGAGGACGTAATTCGGGGGCTTGAGCCGTATCAATGAAGGAAATCTATATGTAGGTGGCCATGAGCGTAGGTAGGTAGGTTCCACAACCTCAATAAGAGTATATGAAGATATGTCGAAGAATCCTTACCTATGGAGAGAAACTGGATTGTTTATTATATACCTCCGATAGGTGACATGGAAGGCGTACGCGAGGTACCTGGTGTCGATTCCTAACCCCACTTAAAGGATGAGAGCATTATTCTCGGATGATCAAAATTTCACCACATTGCTTGCCTACCTAGGTAGGTAAGTGGCTTCACGTAAATGTTCTTGCATTATATTTCGTCAACGCGTCCCGTAGACCCTAGAATACGTATTATACACGACGATCGTACTACGACGTCCATCGTTTTGTCTACCGTGTAAACTCTATGATGCTGCATTAGTCGAAAGCTCTCTATAGCTGCCAGCTCGGCCCAGCTCGCACCACGGAAAAGACGAGAAGCCTTGTAGGAAACAAGATATCTCATATCTCCCTCGTACATCTAGAAGGAGTAAACCCATCCCAAGTTTCGTAACTAGTAACCCTCGGTTCTGCCGCTAGTTCGACCAATAATCCCCGCCACGGACACCGAACTTTTTGCTCCCCCCTCGTCTCGCAGGAATAAAAACGAAATCGCCCTTTATCCTACCGCTTTTTTATCGCCGGAATTCTTTCAACACTTAATCGTACATCGTACTCGGAGACCGTAAAAGACATAAACGTAGCCTCATTTTCGGTGTGCTCCGTAGAATACCGCAACGCCGATCGACAATCCCCTTGATTCTGCTCTTTGTGCTTAAGTCTCCTCCTCCGACTAGGTACTACGTGGCCGCCCGCAGCTCATCTCAACAGCGGTACGGGTGAGAATAAGAAGTATATACTCGAGCGGATTTTGAAATGCGGAACGAAAAGAAACACTACCGCCAAGGTAGCCCGCGCTTTCGAACGCTACATCAAAACGTTCACTAAATTCTCCATAGGCCGTATTGTTACATTCCTGTAACGGTGTCTATAATCACGTAGGGCCATGTATGATCATCTCCGCGTGATATTGCTCCCGGGAACGATGAAAGCCCTGACAGCTAGTTCAGAGAAACGTCGAACTACATTAGTAGTGCCCCCGGTGACCTGGGATTCGTCTTGGATAAACTTGCGAGCTACAGCGAGCTTATTTTTGGGATCACTCTCGTCGAGATGCGGGGGTAAGGTGCTCTCGAAATCTGGAGGAAAATTCGGCGCAAGGGCGCGGATAACTGCGAGGGAGTAGAGGACGTCTCGGTTTTCGCGCCCATCGAGGAGCTCACGCATCTGTCCGAGAATGTATTCACGCTGGCGCGTCATGTCCATACTAGGTTGATCTCTCACGCGGAGGAACTCGGCGAGGAAGTACCAAAACTTAAACTCCCTAATCCGGTGAAGTCGTATATCGGCATTCGCAGGGGGCGGTTGAAGGAGGTTCTGATCGAGGTAGTCTCCCGACAAGAGAGCCTCGAAAACTGCCACCCTATTTCGGGCTTCGGAACCGTCGTCGGGGGGTGGTAGATGCTCCCCGGCGTTGATCTTGTAATCCGATGTATATACTAACGTAGCCAAATCCCAAACCACTCTGAATTCGAGGTTGGCCGAATATTGCATCCCGGCAACATCGTTGGTATGTGTCTTGGCCATGGACTGCAAGAAACCCGCCAACATCTCATTAACGGGATTATTGGATATCAAGGCACTGATACCTTGAGGCTTGGAGTACCATTCGGTCTCGAAAAACTTCTCTAACCCGGGAGCGTATACCTGGTCGTATAAGTCTCTTACCTCAGCCAGCTTGTCGCTAGTCAAAGGTGAGTCGAGCGTGGGAGGCACGGTGCCAGTCATGCCCACAAGCTCATGGACCTTCATCTTCCTTGCTGGGGGCGCATTGTAAGCCGAAGCCTGTTGCCAAGGGGAAGATGGTGTGGAATGCGAAACGGGGGAGTAGAAGGGGGCTGGAGTGGGATCGCCTTTGCGATGCCGCGGGCCGGGAAATTTGCGGTCAACAGGATTCGGGTTGATGGGTGTGATGGCGGGGAAATGAGAGGGCAACGTACTCGTGGTGGTCAGGACGGTGTCTAAAGTAGGATCGATAGTGGTTGGGTATTCGAGAGGTTCGCCTTTGACCGACGGCGCAGCTGTTCCCGCGGCTGTCAGGTTTCCGGTGAATGGTGCGGTAGTGGGAGTAGTATTAGATATTACCGGGGGAAGCGTGGCAGTGTAAGAAGTCTGGCTCTGCGCGCTACCAGACACAGGCGTAGAGGAGGCGGGAGGTCTACTCGGCGGCACCGAGGGGGAGGTCGACGAATTATTGGGAGCTGGTCGGATGTTGGTGTGATGTTGTTGTTGCTGGTTCTTAAAGATGGGATCGTAGCCGAGGCATTCACGCTTGGATTTCTGGCAGTTTTTGCAGATGGGATGCTGTTCGTCGCACTATAAAATTTAGAACTCTCAGCGGTGCTCGTTGCTTAGATGCGCGGTCCGAGGGTACACGACAGGGCAATGAGTGCAGTAGAAAGGGGTACGTTAGGGCGCATGGAAACTAGCGGGGAGGTGATGTGCATCGAGTCACCTTAAACACCTAGGTAGGTAGGTGGTGAGATGGGGGTAAAAGAAAGGGGGAAAGGGAACGACTCTCCAATTGTAAGGAGTAAAGAGGTCAGAGGTGTGAGGGGATGAAGGTAAAGATAGTAAATGGTGATAGGTGGGAGGGCGGGGAAATTTTAGGTCGGGCAAGTAAGCTTTGCTTAAGCTACGCCCTAAAGCTTCTTGTTGGAGCCTTTTTGGGGTACAACTACCCCTAGGTAGATAGAGCTCGGACAGGCAAAGAGCTCTTGCTTTTTCTTTCGCTTGGACTTCGGGGGCCACTGCCTGTGACAATTGGCAGATGCCAGAATTCTCTAGGCCAAGGTTGATGCTTGCTTGCTTGCACTTGCTTGCTTTTTAGCACGCTCCCTTCAACACAGCTCCTGCTCCCCAAGCGAAACTTGAAGGCAAGCGTGTGAGCACCCCCATCAATGCAATTACCCAACAACCCCCCAAGTATCTCAGATCCTCTGTTTTCTCTTCGTCCATTTTTTTTCTCATTCCCACTCTCTGCCCGTCCGTCTCGTACAAGTCTGTCTGTTATTCCCTTTCTTCCTTTTCGGCATCGGTCCGTGGAGAACCACCCACACATACACATACGACCCTCTTAGGAAAAAAAAATAGTAATAAACGGAGAAAAACAGTCCATAACATAATATAATAAACACGTACCTTTATTCGTCGTTTTCGACATGTCAGACATCCTGTTTTTGTCCGACGTTTTATTTCCTACGACGATAGATAACGTCATCAGGTCAGTTGCCAGAAAACCGGAACGAGGAATGGAAGAAGGGATGCTATTATTCCAATTACCTTCTTATGCCGACCACCCAGCACACTACCCGGTCCACTTGGAGGAAGAGCGTATTGTGGTCTTAGAGCGTCTGGAGGTAGGGCGTATGGGTTGTTCGCAGCCATGGGAATCGGTTGTTGTCCGAAGTAAGACATGTGTTGCTGAGCCGACATAGAGGGGACCGAAGGCACCGGGTTCACGGGCATGGTCATCCCCATATGCTGTTGTTGAGCCTGTTGTTGGCCTGGGTCGAAAGTGCGCATGCTCGGTAACGCCATGGCATTACTAGGGACGCCGGCGCCCGTCCGGTATGGGTCCGGTCCTTGACCCGCCGGATTTGCGTATCCGTAATGCGCAGTGCTCATGCTAGGCGTCACGTACGTCGCCGGGTTCGGGTAGTTTGTAGGTTGTCGAGGGGGGCCCTGAGGATGTGGAGGCTGGTTACTCGACATGACTTCCGCTGGCGGCGCAACAGCCCCTTGCTGCTGTTGTCGGTCCTGCTGGTGCTGGTGCTGATCCCGGTGGTCGGCCGGAGCGCCGTTGATGGCGACCGTCGCCGAGGACAGAGTGGCCTGATCAGCAGCGACGGTGGTTGTGGTGGAAACAACTATAGGTGAGGCTGTCCTTGGCGTCGAAGTCGAAGTCGAAGTCGACGTCGGTTCGACAGTTTCGGCAGTGATGACGTGGTTCGAAGGAAGTTGATTCTCTTGTTCCCGTTCTCGCTCTTGCTCTTGTTCTGTTTCTGTTTCTCGTCCTTGTCTCTGTTCGTGTTCCTGACTCCGGTCCGATTCTCGTACCAACTCCTGCTCCTGCGCGTGGGCGGCCGCTATTATCGTCGTTGCATTATTTGCAGAGTGTAGAATTGGACTAAGAGCGCGAGCGCGTGGGTGTGTGTGGTCGAAACCGTTGGCATCTGGCTCTCCTTGTGCCTGTGCCTCTGCCCGTACCTGTACCTGCCCCTGCGCCCCTTGGTTATTTTCCTGCTCTTGCGTAGCTTGTGATAATGGAGACTTGAGCCGCGATTGACGTGGGAGGGCATGGGCTAGTTCTTCAGCGGCGGCAAAGACGGGTTCAGGCTGAGGTTGATGAGCCTGTGGCTGTTCCCTTTGTGCCTCTGCCATTTGATTTGATTTTAATTTGCAATTTTTTATGGGGGCGCGATCTGAGCAGGGGCAGGCCGATTCAACGCTGCTGCGTAAGGGGGGGCCAAGTCACGAAACCCGACCTAGGGCTGGCAGGGGGACGGGGGTGGTCGTGGTTCGTGGACGTGAACGGAGACGGGGGACCTATGCTTGTGTCTAGTCTGGTCCAGCGCCTCGAACGGTGGGCGTGATCCAGCTACTAGCCAGCCAGCAGCCAGCCAGCTTTCGCTACCCTGAGCTACTTGCAGCTTGATGTGTATGTACGGGCCGTCTACCTGCCTGCCTGCCCGTCTTGTATGTAGGGTATGTATGTGTGTACGTATGTAGGTAGGTACATACGTAAGTATTGTATTTAATGTAGGTATGTATGTAGGTTGTATGTAGGTCGTATGTAAGGTATGTATGTGTGTATGTATGTATGTATGTATGTACGTACGTGACTATGCGTAGCCGAGACGAGAGGGAACAAGGGGATCAGATCCTAACGTGAAGGGGGGGTGGGGGTTCAGCACACGAACGTACATACGTCCGTACATACATACACATATACATACATCCATATATCAAACACACACATATATATCAACTATGTACGCCCGCGTGGGAGGCAGACAGAGGCAGGGAGGTAGGGGACGGAGGTAGTAGAGGGCGGAGGTAGAGACGGAGAGAGATAGAGAGCAACAAGCAAACAACTATCTACGCAGCAGCTGGGTTCGCTAGTGTAGGAGCGGATGGGCGTGGGCGTGGGCGTGGTCGTGGGCGTTCTGCTGCAAGTGGTGGTGCGATGTTCGAGGTGTTTCGACGCGACCCTGGGCCGAGATTCCAGTTAGTTAGCTTCAGTCGTCGGCGCATTTGTTGCGTTTTCTCCGTAAAGAGGCCATTCGTTGCTCCTTTTGTCCTAGTGTCCGGCCTTGCAAAAGCTTGCGCGCACCTGAAAGAAATTCAACAGGAACAAGGGGAACAGAAAAAGATTGGAGAAACTGGATCCTGATGGAGCCCTGAGGCTGCTTTGGCGGTCCGTCGTTGTAGTGTCGATAACACGGTACGTAGGTACACATATCTACGCTAAGACACAGGTGCACCCTACAGATACAGTGTGGACACTATGCGGAGACAATCTAAACGCAGGAAGGTAGGTACATACAGACAGGTACATTGATGTAGTACCTGCTTCTGCAATTCACTGGGGGGTTACGTAGGTACCTACTCATGGGCAACAACCTAAGCCTGGAAACTTCCTTACTGAGCATGGCTAACTCGTTACGACATGGCCTACACATACATGTACATACCTAGGTAGATACAGGTAGGTAGCGTAAGGCAGGTACTTACCTACACAGGGAAATATATACAGTGACAACTCCGGGTGCCATGAACTGTATCGATGCGACCACAATGTAGGTACCCGTACAAAATTACAACTCCTGCGGTTCAATAATACCTCTTCCAGCAACACACCTACAAAGACGGAACGATAGTACATAGGAACCCTCAACGACGCATCCCATGGGCGCATCCCGTCTCATACCTACCGTAGCGGCAAATTATGGGAATGAAAAACGATTATATACCTAAAAAACGTTAGCTATAAAAAAACGTTATTTTTTAAGAAATAATTTCTTATTATTTTACGCGTTTTTTTATTTTTATTTTTAATATTACGACGCGTAAATATTGTGTAACAGTATAATATATAAAGAAATTATTTCTCAATTTTACGTTCGAGTTTTTTTCTTTCTTTTATGATATTTCTAAGTCTCCTTCCAGGTCTCCAAGTCTCTAGGTCTCTAGGTCTCCAGGTCTCCAGGTCTCTAGGTCTCCAGATTTCCAAGTCTCCAGGTCTTCAAATCTCTAAATTTCCTTCTAAGTTTCTAAATCTTTATGAGGTAGGGTAGGTAGGTATTTTAGGTAGGTACCTACCTAAGTAGGTATTTAGGTAGGTGATTAGGTATATAGTCGTAGTCGTTCCGTAACCGTAGTAACGTAAAAAAAAAAAAAAAAAATTAATAAAAAAAAAACTAGAGAATTATTTTCATTTTATATAAGAAATCGTTGCTATAAAAAAAACGATTACCGTCCAACTAAATTTATATTATTAAAAAATCGTTTTTAAATATACAACCGTTATCTACACTCACCGGTTACCGCTGTGGTACATATGTACATATTAAAATATATCCATGTAGGTACCTATGTGGACATACCTACATGTTAACATAACCTACGGCCTTAGACTAATAAAAGAACCTCAATTGGACTGGTACGAATGTATGTATAACTTGCTTGTAATGCTGGCCATGCAGAACGATAGGTCGATCCTTGGAACAGGCCTAATAACCGCATGCATGCTGACCAAGTCTGACATGATAGGCGCGTACATCCACGGATATGAATGATGAGGTTAGAAAAAAATGATGTGTGAGAAAAGCGAGATTGAAAAAAAAAAAAAAAAAAAAAAACATACGCCTACGAGATTATAGGCTCATCGCCTAGACACTTGGTGATTTAACCCGCTCGTTGCGTCTTTGATAAGGTAGGGAGATCCACGGGTACGCAGGTGGTATTATATCGCCTCTATTGTAAGTGGTATATACCTATCTAGGTAGGTAGGTAGCTAGGTAGGTAGGTAGGCAGAGTATCTGTAACTACGTTGTAGGTAAGTGTGTTGTGTAGGCACCGTAGGGCATCATCGTAAGTTACCTACCGCAAAATAAGACCCTTTTCAGGACTTGACGGTCCTTGATAGACTGGAAAGGAAGCTCGGTGAGATCCAGGGCATTCGGCCCCCCCACACACACATACTACCTATGTACACATATTTACACTACTTACATACCTAGTAGATACATACACCATCCAATAAAGCCAAGCCGAAAACACATCTGTGCAGGAAGAAAAACAACCGCTACACGTTTATATCTCTTTCCCAGTTTCCTTCGCTGCAATAAATTACCTCGAATAGGTACCATACATAGGTACCTACCTACGTAGGTACCTAAGGTAGGCATAATGTACGCATATGTCTAAAGGCCACGATGCCTAATTCTTTTCCTCTTCCTGCCCTCTCTTCACTCCGTCCCTCCTAGACGGAGTAGTCCCGGCCATCTAGGTAGCGGACAGGGTTGTAAAAGGCCAAACGCAGGTATGCATGTGCTATGCAACTAGGACGAGAAATTGTCAAGAAGGGCCGAGGACTTCATGATTGAGATTGAGTCGGAGAGGAAGGAAATTGAATGATAAGGACAGATTAAAGGATTCAAGGACATCTGCTGAGTTACTACGACCGAAGTAGACGCCATGTATACTCGGAGTTATCATGTATGTGTGTATTTGAAGCATACATGTAGGTACGTACTTACCTACATGATGCAATCGAAATATACTACCTTAGGTAGGTATATACCTAATATACGAAGAGTCTACACATCTCAGCATGAAGGTAGATAGGTACCTATCTACATCAATTACATCAAATACCTCTCCGTGTCGGGGTCCAACTTGAAGTATACAATATGTAGGTAGGTATAGTACCTACCTATGTACCTAATTGCAAGGAAATACACCTAGGTATCTTGGATGTATTATATTGTACCTCTTATGATGTAAAAATAGCAACTACGTGTAAGGCTCGAGTGTAAGAAAGGGGTCGAAGAGAATTGAACTTCCTTCGCTGTCGCATCACCTATTCTTACTACATACATCTATGTATGTACCTAGGTACCTACCTACCTAGGTACCTCCTAAGGGCGTAGGTACCTCACCTAACTCAACCTGACTGAAGGATCCCGTCCCAATCCCAGTCCCAGTCCTAGTTCCATCTCCTCAACATCAAGTACCACACAACCGCTTAACAAAAGTTGTCAATCAATCTTTCGATAAATAGAATTCTACTCTTTCTCCCCCCCCCCCTCTTTCACGCGTATTCGTTGAATAAGATCCGGGAAGGGCCCAAGACGCGTCAGAAAGTATGGTTCACCAACCAACCACCACTCAACCATCCTAACTCCTACTCTAACCTGCATATTCACCTTACATTTCCGGTGCGCCTGTGCTGTCGTATCCATGCAGTCGATATCGACTGTCCCCCCAATCGCTACCGTCGGAGCTCCAGATATGACGACCACTGCACGGGGCAGCACAGAGATTGGATATATATCATTCCAGCTGCTCGCCACCCACCACGAGAGTTGCAAGTCAAACCACCACTCCTTTCGCTCTTCCAGGCTCATCTTTTCAATTTCACTCCCGGATCAACAGGGGCTACGCCCATTTGGGGCGCAGCCACGCGTGGGATGCTCGGCAAATAACCGGATTGCCTGGTCTCGCACGAACGGGGGTAGGATAATCGTACTTCGAACCCTCGAGATCCCTCTCAACCCCAGCGCATATCCAGGTACCTACATGACTACCTACATACCCACACACTTAACCTACAAACATAGTATACCTACCTACCTATATATATATGTACGTACATACATAGTAGGCTCAAGTTTAACCGACACTAAAGGCAGGCTTCGGCATGAGGTCATCTTTCCATTGCCCAGGCAGATATCTGCTCGAAGATCGTGTTCTCGGGGGTGGAGCCCTGGCTTCGCGTCACCCTATCTCTACTATCTCTCTTTTTCTTCCACTCCTTACTATTGAGGAGACAGCTGCGTCGATCCATATGATCCACCCCTTGCTCGATCTAACCGGTGGGTTTTCCACCCTCGGGTATCGAAGTTCTAAAACTATGCATAGCTTATTCAGACTGCAACGGCAGAGCCGTGGATCCTACGAGTCCCCACGGTAGCATTAAAGACACACACTTCTCTTTGATGCCCAAGCCTATCCCCGATCCTGCTATTGGCCACTCAGTCATTTTACCAAGAGACACGAGTGAGAAGGACACTGGTTGACATCGACCCATTTTACTCTCCTAGCCGGCCGGGAGGCTCAAGTCTAGAGCCGATAATCGCCTCTTGGATCCCTGAATCCCGGTTCCCCTGTTAGTTTGGAGAACTTCCATCGTAATGCTTCAACGCTTCTTTTTACAGTCAGCCGTTCTCGTCTCCAAGGAGAACCCGTAATTTGTAATTCCGGTACATTTCCTGGAGCCCCGTATATATCAATGCAAAGGAAATGCATGACGCAATCCCGCCATTGTCATCTCTTCTTAATCTGTTCTTTCGTGCAGGGTTCCATTCCGAGGCCGACAGCGGCGTCTCATTCTCTGCTCTTAGTCGACCCGGCCACCTCATCTTCTTAAGTGATGCTTAGCGATACTTCCCTCAACAAGAGGAAGTGCTCAACCACGATGCCAACGTTCGCACGCATAGGTGTCCACCTATCTAAATACCTACATATACGGCTGCACAGAAGTTCTGATCCGCTAAGAAATGCGGCGCCTTAAGGACCTTCTGCTCGGTTTTGGCTGATATACTTCTACCCATTAGGCTTTTTAATCTCGTGCGTCGCAACGTCAGATACCCCCGGGGACGAATAACGAATACGGCTCAGATCCTACTCAGATCTTCAAGGATAAGATGGCGTACCCGTCCCCTATTCACGATAATTCTCTATACAGTCCCTTTCCATGTCTCCAGGGTCCAAACCAGAGTTCAGCCAAAAGCCTGAAACATTCCACGATAGACTGATGGCACTGACACGGACATTTATGGAGAATCGGCCCGCTGAGCCGCGTCGAGGCCAAGCTTCACGCTCCCGGCATCGAGACGGAATTCCCGGTCCCTCGAGCTCAGCTAAATAAATGCACGCATTATAATATGCCAGAGTCTAAAGCAGAATATTGACATGTCAAATTCCTCCGTAGTATTGCCGTGCCCAGTTAACTACGCGTCGTCCTGACGTAGACAAGATCCGCCTTGGCCACCCCTATACCTACACCAAATAGTTAGAATGATCCTAAATGCCATAGGACATTAATTCTTCATACATCTCTGCGCTATCTCGGTTCTCGTTCGGTCCGCCAAGTCGTGAATCTGTTAAGATCCCGCTAATATCAATGTTAGCATGATATTGCAACAAACGGTTCTGATTCGTAGTTACCGTGCTTGCTATGACATCCCCAATAGGTAGCAGGAGACGTCTGTGCGGCTCACTTCATCTCGTTGTTCTAGGCTAAACGCTACAGGCCAAATCTTAGACCTCATCCGGATAGGTAAAAGGTCCTAGACAGAGAATGTAATATTGGATATTTCGTATCATCTGGTCGCCTTCTTGAATCATTCCACTCAACGTTGTCAGGGGGTTTCCGGAGATTAGTCACAGGCAAGGGCGTCACAGCTATTACACCATAGTAGATAAGCCATACTAAAAGATTCCGAAATGCCGTCGCCTAAGTCCAGCTTATAGACGGTAAAGGGGTCAGGGCTGAGGAGTTATCTATTGTTAACCTTTACCGCGTATTAATTTGGTGAAACAAGCCAAGTAAAGGGATTGGGGTGTTTTATATTATGTAAAATTGAGCTTAGTAGCATAGCAGGATCATACTCGCGAAGTTGGAAAGCTTTCATCATGGTAAATATACCGTCACTGTGACGTTAAGAACGTCACGGCTTCATAGGCTCTAGGGGGGATAACCGCTCTAGCTGTCTAGCTGCCTAAACATAATGAAGATGGGATTTCAAAGCCTGCTACATATAACGGCGCCCATCAGTTAGTCGTTAAATCGTCTTTTCGACGTAAAGCAGCAGATACGGATATGACAAACCTCAGGATAGTAGGGGCTTTACATGAAAAACCTTTAAAATTAGCTCCAACGCCTTCGATCTGTTTTCACGGTTACCTATCTTACATTCAAGCCCTTAGTGTCCGTACCTAGACATGAATTCAGATGCTTCGAATTCGGTTAAGGTCCTTAAGACGTATACTATAACCAACCACTCCCCTTCTTGACCCTACCACCAGAAAATCAGCCAACATCCACAATCCTTTGGGTCGGGATTGACGAGTGATAGCCTGCCAATGTGAACGTCGGAGTCTGCTGACTCGGGGCCAGTACCCCTACAACGTGTCCCTATCGCAGCGACTATAAGTGTAGAAGCTTCATCGGATACATATTCAGGTTTATAGAATAGGTCTATGCCTGCGCCATCCTTTCGTGTACCTACCTAGGTACTTACCGGAGACGCCAAAGAGGTGCATATGACTTGACGTACCAAGTAGAATGCGCCATGCCACCCTCTTAACGGGCTTCTCTGAGAATTCATTCGTGGATCCAAGAATGTACCCGGTTACTAACGACTTCAATAGGCATTATGGTTACTGTATTTGGGCAGTTTACAAATTGATCTACTAGTATTATGTAGGTAGCGTTTGGATCGCACATTACAAAGGGGGCTACGCCTGAAAGATAGTGGTTAAAGGATTTAGCGCTTGAAGCGACATCGTAACACTGAGAGTAGAAGTATCATGCACCTTATGGCAAAAGGAGGTCGTATGCACGACGGCGTCCAATTTGCCACTAGGTAGAATGCCAATGGGATTGTTGTATGGCGTATGGAAGTTTCCTTATACAACTATAGAACCACCAACCAATCTATCGAGTAGGGCGTTACTGGATAGTCTCCACTCCATATGAAGCCTCGGTGTGCGTTTGGGAAGCCATCATTGGAGGCTACGGGAGTAATATACGTTCTCGTGCCAACAGGCGATACCTCGAAATTAATACCTTCCCTACAAGTCGGCTTTCTCCAACTTTCCTCGAATAACGGAGAAGCTGGTTCACGCTTGAAGTTCTGTATTATTGGTAAAACGTATACGGCGCCTTTCTATCTCCAACTCTCATTTTGTCCCGACAGCCGAAATCTGGTCAGACATTACCCTCCCCTTTATACTTCGTAGGTAAAGGTCGTTCTGGTTGCCGCTCCTGGATTTTCTGTCCGGGCTCCTCGAGTTCCATCGCAGCTACCTTTACGCTATCCGCACGTCTGCGCTTGACGGCCTCAGCGCACGCGCGAATGAACAGTAAGAAATGTAGAACGCTACGTACGGAATCAGCACTATAATGATCTATGGGAGTAGATGACGATAACTGTACGGAACTTACATCAACAGGGCCAGGAACGCCACGAGGGCCTCCATCGAGCGTATATAAGATTTACTATAGTACTCGTAGCTCCTGTTACTGCCGTGACCGTGGTAATACTCGTAGTACTCGGGGTAAGTATCGCGATCGTCGAAGCTAACGAAGACGATGGCAAACGCCAAGATATAAGCGGTCAAACCCGTGGCGACGCCGAAGCCTAGCCATAGTAAGAGTTGCACTGCCGCTCGAGCGCCCGGGTGGATCTTTCGGACGCTTTTTCTTCCCGCAAAGGTCGCAATAAGCTCGATGGCAGACCATACAAGAGCCACACCGGCTTGCGGAGCAGTCCAGACGGCGATGTAACTTTGAACGGCGGGATCGACAGCGAGCGAGATCGAGATGCCTAGCACAATGGCGCAAGATGCGACAGACAGCGATATCAGGGTAATCTCGGCCGTTGACCAAGCCCGGGTGAAGGTTCCGGTTAGGTTCTGCCGCTGCGGCTGATATGGGCTGAGGTCTGGCTGAAGTTGAGATTGAGGTCGGTTCGGGTCCATCGTTACATGATGGTATCGCAATAGGTATGGTGGGTGTATTCCTATTGCGGCAACTCAAACCTGAGGTCAGTCCTCCAAGCTGGGTATGTGACGGATGGTTTCGTTCTCTTCCCTGACTACATGGCGGAGCGAGGAAGTTGACGCGAAAGAATACGAATCGGAGGGCAAGCCTGATGAGTGAAGGGTCTAAGCGAAAAAATAAAAAAATAAAATAAAATAAAAATAAAAAGTTGCTGGGACTCCCATCATCTTTAATTGAGCTTGTTCAGCCCCCCTCGCGCGCGGTATTGTACCATGTAAGGTAGGGAAAGTGGTTGACGCTAATAATCCAGGCTGACGCAATCGATGTTTGTTCTCTATTCCCTTTTTAAACCGATTACATCGCCAAGAACGCCGTGCTACTACGCTAGTTAAAGAGACGTTCCCCAGATCCTCCCAAGATTCTCTCCTTCGACGTTCTTTTCCCCTGATCCTTTCCCCTGACCCTAGTCGCCTAGCTGGAAACTCAGCTGGTGTGAATGGGGGATTATCTAAAGCTGATTACTGGATGCTCCATCTACATGTATCAAGGGATACGTCTAAGCAGTTATAAATGGAAATCTAGTACTAAGTAAGCAAGCTCCATATTCTAATTACTAGATGCCTACCTCTAGCAACCTGGTAGGCGTGAACTTGCAGCTTGGCCCGCTCACTGTTAAGCCATAGAGTCTCGGAGGTCTCATAACTTTAGCTACCTACATGTATGTAAGGACCAAGCAAATACCAGCGGCCGCCTGCTTACATACCTAGGTACTTACCTATTATACCTATTTATTATACCTATCTATTGGTAGGTATCAGTATCTCGAGTTCTCGGAGATGGCAGCGGGCCATGCTAGAGCATTGAATTTTACTTCGCAGACAATAGACGCCGACCGGCTTTCGCGCCTTCGAGAGTCCGAAACGGGAGGTCTATTCAAGAATTGTGGCGTGTGGGGGCTGTCGAATCATCTTCTTTTTAACTCCGACTTCGTCAACTCATGTTGGTAAAACATGAGCGTGTCACTGGATGGGTGGGCTCTAGAACTAACCCGACGCCGACTTGGTACCAGACTTTATCGAGATCTTTATCTTTTAGGAGTGTTAAATTCCCCGATAGAGGAGGGGGTGATGGGCGATGGGTGATGGGTGATGGGAGGGGAATCGAACAATTCGGCGACGCTCCTACATGGACAATCTGCCAAAAGAAGGCAACTTAAAGACCATAGAATAAACGCATTGTCAGGGTACCTATCTTTCTTTTAATCGGGATGCGCCCGTTTTTGCTTGTTCTCGTCCACGCGGCCAGGCTGGTAAGTCTGATTACGCGTTGATCTTCAAAATCCTCTACCCTTACAGCTATCCTCCGGACTTTACATGAATACCCGGTCCCATTTGCATCCGGATGTGCGTTGTACCGCCTACATATATCTGCATTATCCGCTCAGCTAAGTTCCCTAGGTAAACGTGTTAAAAAATATAAGTAACAATGCGTACGCTCCTCGCGTCTGAATTCCCAATGCAAGCTCGCTAACCAACGGTCAATCCGTACGCGCGTCGTGGTCTTATTTAACCTCTTTGATTATATTCGATCCCGTCCTTTTACTCCATCTAGTGCCTAATACACAGGATTGGCATCCCGTCTACCTACCTACCTACCTAGGTAAGGTATTTACTTGCCAGGTACCATGGATTTCAGCCAATGGGGGCAACCTAGCAAAGAGTGGCTTGCCTTCGCGGCGGCGAACCCGGCGCTCCTGGCACGAACTGACGACCATCTGCCACCGCTGGCGCTGCAGCAGAAAACAAATCATACGCGCACTACCATCGCAAAGACCCTCGTCACGACTACGGGCATAGGTAACCTAGTCATAACGGAGGATCACGTCGTATCCACCCGCGACGGGCAGTCCATCGCCCTGCGCAGCTACCGGCCGATCTGGTTAGGGTCCAAGCCGCTGCCCGGCTATGTGTATTTTCACGGCGGGGGATTCGTTTTCGGCGGGTTGGACACGGAGTTATTTAGCTGCTCGTGGTTGGCGCACGCGCTGTCCATGACGGTCGTGCATGTCTGCTACCGCCACTCACCGCAGGTGAACGGGTTGACCGCATGGCACGACGCCCTCGACGGCTTCGACTGGGTCGCCAACCATACCGAGACGCTCGGCATCGACCCGTCTCGCATCGTTGTAGGTGGAATATCCGCGGGCGGCTCGTTGACGGCGTGCGTGGTGCAGAGCGAGGTGCGGCGGGCGCGGGAGACTGGCAAGCCTTGCCGCGTCAGGGGTCAGGTCCTGGGCATTCCGAACTTGGTCAATTCTAATGCGTTTCCCTACCATCTTTTTGCCGATAAGGAAAAGACGTCGCCCATACAGTGCGCAGAAGCCGCCGTTATACCGAAGCAGCGTATGAAGCTGTTCAACGACCTGCTGGGGAGCGAAGTCGACCCGTCCGACCCGACTTGGAGCCCCGGGCTTGCGGACGAGGAGGATTTGCGAGGTACGCCGCATACGGCTTTCTTGGTCGCGGGTTGGGATCCGCTCCGCGATGAGGCGCTGTGGTACGCGCAAAAGTTGAAAAGCGCCGGGTAAGATTACTATAACCCTTTGCCTCCTATATATATTTGTGTGTCTGTCACTTTTCCGTGTTTCTGACAATATTGTACCCCCTATTCAGTGTCCGGACCAAAGTCCACATCTTCCCCGGTCTTCCCCACGGCTTCTATGCCTTCATAGGATTGCTATCCCATAGGCATTGGAATGAGGTCATGCTCGATTGCTTGCGCTGGGCTGCAGCTGAAGAAGACGGGTGGATTGTCGAGGAACCCCCGGTGATGCCGCCGCTCATGGAAAAGGCTGCAGCAATTACAGGTTCTGCGGACTTAATAGCCGGTGCTTTCCCTTCGGATATGGCAGCACAGGCTGGGAATGGCATCCGAGGAGAGTAACTACCTACCTATAATCCTGCGGCTCAACGAAGACCATGCGTGATTAACTCTAGACAATAGAATCACGCTGGTACCCTCAACTAGTTAATCCTAGAGAAATAATTCTTTATATACCTAGGTGGTAGTAAATTGTTCGAAGATTTAAAATAGACGCCGTTTGCATTTCGCAGGATTGCCCAAGTTCGTCCATCCTCCACCCGAGTCTTTTCGAATTTATTCGTAGGTACCTACTTATGCTGGAACTTTTATCTTTATCCTCACTTGTTTCCGTACGATACTTACCCTTTTTCTTGCCTCCCTTACCTCCCACTCTACTCGAATCATGAGAACTCCTCTTTCCTATTCCATCTAATGGCTTTTATTATTGGGAGCCAAAGACCACGACCCAACAACTTGGGTACCTAAACACTTGATTTCGATCCAGACATCAAGGTGCCACTTCCGGTTTGGATGTACTTGTCTAATCCAGGACTCATGCTTCAAACTGAACAATCACACTGCCACTTTGTTTATTCTCCCTCGGTACGGTAAAACCTGGAATCGCAAAACTATCCCCACGGCCTATTTCACACCATTTATAGTTACCAGTCGGTGGTGTCCGGATTAACTGTGTTGTCTTCAGTCAAGCGCGTCCATTATGGCGGTCTTCGGTCTGAAGTCGCTCCACGGTAATCCACTTCTAGGACAAATCCTCAAGAAACCACATGGCATCGAAACATCGTACGTATATCCATCCCACCGAATATAACATATTGTGTTCTAATCGCACTCTATAGTGCCGCGCCGTTGATATTCGGAAGAATGACGTTCCAAGGTAATCTAGCATTACCAGGCAACGGATATTCCCGGAGGAACCAATCGCGTGAGTTGCTGAGGATCTGAATATCGACTTCTTAAATTTCCGCTAATAGCAACTATGAATCCAGTGGCAACTATAACTTCGGTGCCTCTACCAATGAGAAAAGGTCTACACCCTTTTTATTTGCCCACGCAGACTGCGCCGTCATTCCGACGTGGGAACGCTTCCGTCTGGTTGACGCCTTCGACCTTCAAGGGCGCATCGCGTTCATTCACCAGATACTCCCCTAACTCCCCGAGCGCCGGGGGCACACCACACGGCGTAACTCCCAAGCAGGAGAAGATACGTCCAAGCCGTCTTTGCGAAAGGGGCTTCGCTATCGCGCAGAAAAAGAACTGCCTTCATAGTGGCGTCGGTTCCAGCATAATTTATGCGATTGGCCTCATTCTATACGGATTTTACCCTATCCTAATGCATATCGTCTGCTATGGCTTTGGAATATCCATAGGTATTCTCCTTTTCGTTCTTTATATGATCATATTCGTCCTTTAACGAGGTAGACATGATCTTCTATCGGCAAGAGACAAAACTGCTTCGGGCGTTGCCGTTTTGTGATGACTTCGAGCACCACCATCCCTTTCACCTGAAATCATTCTCAGGTTGGGGGTAATCCAGAATTTACCTGCGGAGCTTTAGCTAAAGGTTTATAAGCAAACCACCTTGACTGCCTTTTCTCAATTAATGACGAACACTGATTATATTACACGCCTTTACCACCAGAACTGCCTGATTTCGATTTCAGCACTGGGATAGCCAACGCCGACGACAAATGGCCGTGTTGAACGCCGATTAAGAAGTGAAACTATGTGGTCGGAGAACGCCTATCGTTTCGGTTGTATCAGACAGACAAAACAAATGGGTCGACGGACTGAATTACCACCCAACAGGTCTTAATATCCATTAAGCATTAATAGAGCAGAAGCAAACCTTTCCGTTTGACCCCACGAATCACCTTATGCCATCGTGTAGGAACACGGTTTGAGTGCCATGTCTCTGTCTTCTGATTTTGATGGGCCGATTGCCATTTTTCTCTTCTTGAGGTAAAGAAGGGTTCTAAGCTATGATAGAGGATCTAGCCCCGCCTTAGCAGTATGAGAAGATAGGGGCTATAGGCCGAAACTCGAAATCAACATGAGACCAAGGTTAGCAGTTATGGACATCTATTTTGGGGCCTTGGTCCTGGGCGTGGATTTAACGTTATATTGAAGTCTCTCGGAACCCTCTGCGCCTAAGAAGCTCGGATAGAGGATTCTGGGAAGTATGACCCCCTACTCTTAGAATGACACTCGCTAGTGATGCGTACCCCCTAATTAATGAAGGCCTCCATTGAATCAAAACTCAGCGATACCTCTTTAACGCAAGTACTCCTCCTAAGTATGGTAGATTGACGGTACACGTAATGACAGCTGGAGTAGCCGTCTGAGATATAAAGCTGGGTACCGTATATGAACTGGTAGTCGAAACATTGCGCCGAGCCGAATGAAATAGATGACGTTAGTCGGTATTAGAATAGAAGCCAGCCCTAGGCGATCCGGGTATATGTACATCAATAGTAGCAATCGGTATGATACAGCGAAAGAAAGACTCCGCCTGAATTCGTCGTCTAGTCCGCGAATTAATCTCAAAACCAGTGGTGAATAATATACGTCCTACTCATCGTCGAGTATGCGACTCGCTATTTGGCCAAAAATAGGAACTTCGAATCTGTCAAATTGTAAACAATTCGTTCCATCCTGTAGAAAGTCAAGAGGGGCCGAGTTCCATACCGATCCAGCGTATCCGCGTCTCGATACGCGCGCAAGGCTAGCCACCCCATCAGGCACAGATCCGCAAGGAATATGACCCAGCTCAGGAATGTCGACCAGGAGAAGATTAGGTGAACGATGAAGACCACGGTGAATAAGAGACTTGACTGCCAAGCGTGAAATCTGCGAACATCGAATAGGTATGTTAGTATTTGCAGACAATTATTTAAACGGTGGCTATGGGCTGGCGGGGCGAACCAGTCGGCCCCTCCAAGCAATCTCAGAACACAGGTGCCTTCTATCGGATGACTAAGTTCACCAGAGGGATATGGAGGGTTTCATAAGTAGCGGAACCCACCTAACGAAGTCGCTCTTCCTTTCTAGAATCAACAATATAATGGCGCCCAGGGGCGGGAATCCCAGATACGCCAGACAGGCCTCGTAATCAAGGCGAATGCCGAGGCTCGTATCGAACTCGCTCACGTATGCCCCGGCCTCGGACGCGTAGCCGCCGGCGCCGGGAAGCGAGGACTGCCACGAGCGCTGGGGCTGGGGATGTTGGAGGGGCGGCGGGGACGCGAAGCCGGCGCCTCGCTGCTGCGAAGGGGAGAAAGGGCGGCGGTTGTCGAAAGAGGCGCGCGGGGACGCGGCGGCGGACCTGGGCGGCGAGAAAGGCCGGTTGTGTTCGGGCGGAGATGATTGGTACGGCGCGAAGTCCATCGCGGCGGGTTCGATCGATCGGATTCGGGTGCTGGACGGAGAGAGAGAGAGAGAGAGGGGGCGGGGGAGTTTGCGGTGGGGGCCGCGACGTTGGTGGGAGATGGGGGAGTGCGCGAGACGGATTAGAAGAAAAAGAAGAGGAAGTAGAGGGGGTAGAGGAAGTGGGAGGAAGAGGAAGAGTCTAGCTCGTCGAAAGGGAGGTTGTCCGGAATGACGTTGTGTTGGATATATTTAGACGTAGAAAAGTAGAAAGAGTAAATTAGAAGTACCAAGACGCTGGAACGCGACCCGACTTGCAGATATCTAGGCGCTAGTCAAGTATGCCCTAGATCGGTTACGGCGACCTGTTGTCGATTTACGCAATTATACCTTTTACAGATACCTGTATTTGTGTGAGAGGTATATGCGCTAAGGAGATATTTGGCATTCTTCAATTACCAGAGGAACAAGTCCTTCACGAATATCTTGTTATATCAAGTTTAAGTCTCGGGGCTCTATCGAATATCTGCGGCAAAGCTCATACATGCTCCTTACTCGCCATAATGTACAAATACAATATTGAATGTATTTGTTCTGTTAGCCTTGTCTGTAGAGCCCATTACTTATAGAGACTCGTTTATATAGACCACTTAGGTACCTAGGCATATAATACTTAATAGCTTATAGCTGTATACGAGCCTCTACTCATGATTCCTTTCGAATATTTCGGTGATATCCTTCGGGATCCCCCGGGGAGTTAATACCTATTGGCATCCCATGTCCAAGGGTGATACGGAGTTTTTCGACACATACAATACTCGAAAAGCGAAAAAGGTGGCGGTAATATACAACGGCGCAATGCCGCACGTATCTGATTCTGGTTTTGATACACATCAACGCGTTATAGCCGTGCAAGCCTCCCTCGTACGAGCATCCACCGTACAGCCACAGCTTACGCGCTCGTATCATCCTTCTCCTTTTTAGCGCCGCCATTGGCCTCCTCCTCAAGTTGGGTCCTTCTACCCTCTAACGCCAGCCACAAACTCTTGCTGTGGCCCTCCAGCGCTGTAGTAAGACTCAAGCCCGCGCTCTGCAGCATGGACACAAGCTGGGCCCTGAGAGTGTCGATGCCGCCCTCGATGCCACCGACCCACTTGACACCCTCGTGGTCGAACACCCGCTGCTCTATGCGGCCACCCACCAGGAGAAGCTTCTGCAACCCGTTCTGCGCCGTCGAGTCGTAGTAACCGGGATTATTCTTGCGGGAAGGCGCCGGGAACGCTGGCGGCGAGGGAGCCAGCACCGATATTGCGGCTGCTAGGTGCGCCGGGGACACAGCCGGAAAGGTGAGGGTAGCGATAGGCCCGGTAAGCAAGGGCGCAATCTGGCCGTACAGCGTCGACTCGTCGACCTTCGCTTCGGAGATGACCTTGTATGCTGTGGCGGACAGGTCGTGCGTGTAAGCATTGGACTCGTTGGAATAGGCTTTAGGATCGAAGAACTCGACAATCTTGAAGGCGACGTTGAAGATGCGCGTTCGGATAACCTGCAACTCGATGCTTGGAGAGATGTCTATAGGAGGACCGCTATCGCCGGGTCCGACGACGGGTACCGAGACCTTTGCCAGCGCCGCGCGCAGCTCTCGCCGGATAGCGGCCCATTCCACCGCAGTGAGGTTATTGTGCTGGAAGAATAGGATTAAGGGTGTCGAACGGAGCAGGGCCGTGTAGGATCTGAGGAGCTGGGCTTTCCGCTGGTCGGGTTTTCGTGCGCTGGGAGGCTGCGTCGGGGGTATATAGTCGTCGGGTAGCCTCAGCGAACCAAGTGGTACGGGGGGTACAGATGCGCTTGCATAGTGCCTCGATGTACCCCGTGAGCTGTGCAGTATGGCCGCCGAAGGTCTTTGGGATCTCGTCGTTCTTTGCAGGGCTCGACTGACACTGCTCCGTGCCGAGCAATTGATCCGCGGCGGCATTTCGAACGGCAGGATATATAGTCCCAATGTGCGTATAACCGGCTGTTAGCACACCGAACAGCCGTTGTTGCCTTATCCCGCAATCGAGCGTTGTGCTGCCCTTTTTGTTTTCTCTCGCGAATTTTCACCAGATTGAAGATTGGCGAGAGCTTCAAAAAGTTGAGATCGTCCAATCGGTTTTCCATGGCGGGCATGGAGGTCCGTGCTCGAGTTCGGAGTTGGGGGTCCACTTCCGTACGACGGCGCTCGGTGATATTTGTCTCCAGCCTCTATTTGTACCTAGGTACCTATCATCTGGCGGGCAGTTCCGTCCCAAGATCTGCGCCGTTACCCAGCCCTGGCTTACTGCATGTGGAGGTACCTAAGCAGCTGCGAAGCTACATGTACATGTAGGATCACGGCCCTGGCTTTGCCAAGGCCAGGGATCTCTTCTAGACCCCGCCATTTCGCATACTGCATAGAATAATTAGGTTCAATAGGTACATATTTCGCGGGGCATTCTTTCAGCTCCTGTAAGCAAAATACTAATTATAGATTCCATCAGCTCTTGACTCACATAAAGACGGCACCGTCCGCGAGCCGGCTCGACCTTCTGCGACAGGTGAGACCTCCCCGGAGCTCGCTGTCCTTTGTTGTTTTCTGTTGAGCATTCCAACTGAAATTATAAGTCTTAATTGCTTCAATTGAGGCGCAAACACATCCATCCACCGAATAATCAACTCTACCATCTTGCTTCCCCTGCCCCTCCAATCCTGTTAACAGACGCCGAGCTTACGTTAAGTTATCCAATCAGCTCGCTAAGCTCTTGAAGGTCGACCATTATGGCGGAGCAAGGACAGGACAAACCTGCCTTCGTAGACATCCGACCGCTGCTCCAGCGCATGTGGCCCGACCCAGCCAAGGAGAATGTAACGGCCAAAGAGATAGCGGATGCCCTCGCTCTCATTTTCACCAACGAGATCAGCCCCGTTCAGACCGGTTCACTGCTGACCGCCCTCCACTTTACCGGATGGGACCGCCGCGCCGACGTGCTCGCCGAGGCCGCCTCCGCCATGCGCCGCCACGCCGCCAGGATCGATCTCGGGGCTCTCGACTCTGCGGTCGCGGGACGCCGGCGGCCTGAGGGCAAGTATAACGGCGGACTGGTGAGTAAATCCTATTTTTAGCGAGAGGGAAGGGGGTCAGAATACGGTGCAACCGTAATAACACGCGACGATTGGATCTAGTGCGACATAGTCGGCACCGGCGGCGACTCCCACAACACCTTCAACATCTCGACCACCTCGTCCATCCTCGCCTCCTCGTTTCTCCTGCTCGCCAAGCATGGTAACCGCGCCTCGACGTCCAAGTCCGGCTCGGCGGACCTACTCATGAACATGCAGCCTACGCCGGCGCAGCTCGGCCGAATCAACCCCGACACTATTGCTACCGTGTACTCGCGCACCAACTACGCTTTCCTATTCGCGCCCATCTTCCACCCGGGCATGAAGCACGTCGCCTCTGTGCGCAAGGAGCTCGGCTGGCGCACAATCTTCAACCTCCTCGGGCCCCTCAGCAACCCCCTCGGCGACGCCATCGAAGCCCGCATGCTTGGCGTCGCACGCGACGACCTGGGCCCCGTGTTCGCCGAGGCCCTGCGCATCACCGGTGCGCGCAAGGGCCTCGTCGTCTGCGGCAAGGAGCAGCTGGACGAGGTGTCGTGCGCGGGGCCTACGCTGTGCTGGCAGCTGGTCGAGCACGCCAGCGGCTCCATCGACGTCGAGCACTTCACCCTCGAGCCGGCCGACTTCGGGCTGAGCGCGCACCCGCTGAGCACCGTATCGCCGGGGCGCGAGCCTGCCGAGAACGCGGAGATCCTGCGGCGCCTGCTGCGCAACGAGCTGCCGCCCGACGACCCCATCCTCGAGTTCGTGCTGATGAACACCGCCGCGTTCCTCGTCGCGGCCGGGGTCTGCGAGGCGGACTCCAGCGCCATGGGGCCCGGCGACGACGGCAAGGTCGTTCGGGAGCGGGGGCCGGGAGGTGGCCGCTGGAGGGAGGGCGTCCGCCGTGCGCGCTGGAGTATCGAGAGCGGCGAGGCGTGGAAGCAGTGGGATGCTTTCGCCAAGGTTACGAATACCTTACCTGCCTAGACCTTTTTTTTTCCTTGGCTCTTCTTATCGGGAGAGACATGGTATAGATATACTTCTAAGACTCCGTGGAGGTTATAGAAGTTGTGAGGTTATGGGAATGCTTATTCGCTCTCTATTTCGGTTTGTGATACCAGGGAAATAAGAATAAGAACGGGCTACGGCTATAGGAGAGCTAGCCAACGTCCACAAGAAACTGAATTTTAAAGAATTCGAAGAAGGGATATGGAAAGGGCTCTTACTGGCAAGGTACTTGGGAAGGTATTGAAGGATAGAAACGGAATTGCTGCTATTTGCTTGGGAAAAAACGGATTCTCAGTAGGTACCTTAGATAGGTAACTATCACATATAAGTGAGTTCTTGAAATCTCCCAAATTTGGGTCATCTATTTTCGTAGTCCTTAAATGTGCTTGATTATTTTTCATTTGCTACGCATGCTACGTTGCCTGTGGGCACGAGGAACGTTCCGCCTTAATGGTTCAGGTAAACTTGTTCAAGGTACGAGGTAGTTAATTCCGGGATAGTGCGATGCTGAGTGGTGTGAAAGCGCAGTTTAAATAACAGTATGCTTCGTATATGAGCATGGTAAACCCCCGTTCCTCAACGCCGTAGGGGATCATGCCTCCCTCGTCGCATGGCTAGATGTTGTTCACACCTTTTGCGCTTCTCCCGCCTCTGTCTCTACCACTACCACGATAGGTGCTACCTCTCCCTCTCCGAGGACCAGCGCCTCTACCCAGGTTCCCCCGAGCAACTTGGCGCTTCGGTTGCGGCTGCTCTCCAAATTTCTATCTTGACAGCACGCCGCGGACGCTACCCTTTACTATGGGTTTACCCTCGATAAGCCTCTCGCCAATACCCGTCTCGACTCCGCTGCCGACTTCGAGCCATCGCGCGAGCAGGTCGTTGCTCTCTTTTGGTTTGACGCTATCATCGCGCGTACCGATTGTGATGTGCGGTACCTTGTTAACGCATGTCCACTTCTGCTCTTCGTCAAGAAGGCGAACGACTATGGCCATAATGCGATCATCGAACACGACGCGCTCGAGCTGGACATCACACTCGCCCAGTTTCCCATCCGGGCTATGGGCTTCTGATTCGAGCGCCGTGTATTTCTGCCACAACTCTGGATGCTCTTTAGCGGCTGCGCGATGCATTAGCGTTACATGAAATAGAGGCTGTATGCGCCTAGTCTGTTGCAGCTGCTTGTAGAATCGTTGCGTCGATACGTCCGTGTTCTTGAAGGCTAACTGGAGGGCTACGTTAACGTCCTTAGCCGGAACAGAAATGGACATGTACTCCAGGGGTTTTTTCTTCGGAGGTTGCGATATTTGGTCCTTCGTCTGTTGGCCTGTCTGCTTCTTGTCCTGCTTCTTGCTCCGGTCGGGGATGGAATGTTTTAGATTAGGTTTATAATCCTCGATGGCAGCTTTGACCGCCTCATCCATTTCTTCCTCGCTGGGCATCTTCGGTATTAATGACGGATACTTGCGATGCAGTTCCCTAACTACGGTCTCCACGTTGGCGCGGCTGTCCTTGGTAGGATCAAGGTCAATGACTAAATCAAACCCGTCATCGGGGCTGTTTTCGGGATCGCAAGGCTGGAACCTTTGAATGAAATTCTCCATAATCCCGATAACCTTGGCCTCTTCCGAGGCGGCTTGAATTGTCTGGTGGTTGTCCCCCCGCTTCAACACTCGTTCCCTAGTGACTCTCCGGATCTCATCGATATCCCCATGAGAAAAGTTTAGAGCCACGAGCCGTGCGCCTTTGTTTTGTGATTGAATGTCTCTGATGATCTGCTCCCGCTCCCGACGTTCCGAGTTGTTACGATCCGCTATGACGACGGGGTGTTCCATGAGAAGTCCCAAGACAGCTTGGACCATCCTAGCAGGGCGCCGCTGGCCTTGGATATTATCGTTCTGGATAATACCCCAGCCAAACAGGTGCGTCAGAGCAACGCCAACCGTAGTCTTTCCGCAGCCAATGGTGGCAATGGGAACAAGGACGACATCACCCGAGACAGATGCCGACTGGTCGTATTCGGTCTCGTTTTCGATGTTAGCAGCATCCGAGCCCTTCATGTGCTTATATGCTAAGAAATCGTCCCGTAGAGCAATGATGCCGTGATTCTGATTGTAGTCCTTGGCTAGCTTTGGGTCGGCAGCAAGTCTCTTGCGCGCGTACATCAAGTACTCTTCTGTGATCTTGACGTGTTTTTTATATTTCGGGGGCTTTCCGGCGATCAGGGCCTTTGTGCATTCTCGCCACTGCCTATATAGTAAGTATGGCTCTTCAAATTTATATTTGAAAAACCAGTCGGAATAGGGTACTCGGTCCGGGTTGGGGGACATTCTGCAGCGAATGACGAATCCCTCGACGTCTCGACCTTCATGTGCCCCCGTCTCGGCCACACCCTCTAAGAAAGATTTAACGCTGGCGACATCGTCGAACGTCATGAGTCCGATCTTGCGGAATCCCCACTCTTCGGCAAACTGATGGACAAGGAGACCGGGATATGTCATAAATTCAGGAACGTTGATGTTGATTCCGTGGAGGTAAAGACCCGCCTTCTCGGGGCCGTAGGCTAGGATGTGCTCCTCGAACGAGTCATCGCAAAGTTCGGCCACGGCGGTCGCGTTTCTTCGCCTTAGTTCCCGGGCGAGCTCTTCTCTAGTCCTGCCAATGGTGGCAAGCTGCTTGTCGACCCATCTCTCACCGGCGCTAGCATGGCTCACTTCGACGTCGCTCCGATCTCCGGTGGAATGCTTGCTGCAGACGAGAAGGGTCTCGTCCTCGAGGCCGCTAATGAAGATGATGCAGCCGTTCTCCTTCAGCGTCAGTTCGTATGGTCCTTGGGTGTTTGTTAGGATATTTTCCCATTTCGTCTCCTTAACCTCGTCAACATTGAAGAATTTGTCATAACCTCTGACAGCAATTTCGTGCTCGCCCCGGCGGTTCTTCGTTGTGAAGAGACCCCTGGCGTAGGTGGGCAGGTTTGGCTTTTTATAATCCCAGTCCGGAAGACGCCAGGAGTCGACGGTAATGCCGTCGGGAGATCCCTTGACCTGGAAAGTAGTCTTCTTCGCTTTGAAACCTTTATTAGCATTGCTGCCCAGCGCTCGGACTAGATTGGCCACCCTTTGGGGATCTTGGTCCCGGTAGGGTACTTTAGGTGTCTCCATGGTTGATTGTTGACGGATGGCGGACGACGGGTTTTTTAATTTGCGGGTCGTCCTAAACTGAGACCTCTGTCGGGTAACAGCCGGGACGGAGTAAAGTCTCACGCACTTAGAGTGCAGGATTGAAATTAATGATGATGACTTGGCGAGAGTAGTAGCAAGCCGAGTTGTCACCCTGTGCGGCGATATATGAATCCTCCTGTAAGAAAGCCGCATTACCTAGCTAGTCGGACTCCGCTGACTTTGTCTCCCAACAGCAGCTGTTAAACAGTAAGGAAGACGCCTTTATATCGTAAAACGGGTTGGAAGTATCTGGTGCTAACCCCCCCTTTTATTTTGTATGTACAGCCCTGGGCAAAGAAAAGGAAGCTGGCTATTCGGCGTGAGTCACTTGAGAGATGAGTCCTCCGGTTAGGAAATTGAAAGTAGGTGCCTTAGATAGGTGACTTAGGTAGGTGAGTTATGATGAGCTGAGAATAAAGAATAAGGAAACACTGCCCTCCTTAGATTTTTATCAGGTACCTATAAAGATGTTAAGCTAAGAAGTAGGTACGAACCGTTAAGGTGAAAATACCTAGGTAAGTATCATCACCACCTGCCCTCCGGCCTAGAGTCACTACGGCTAGCCGTAGAAACCCAATAATTAAAATCAATGAGGTAACCTGGAAGTTGAAGCAAAATCGTACCTAGTGCTAGTGGCTAGGCGGTATAAGAGGTACCTGATAGGTGGCGTAGTGGGTCAGTCCTGGCTATCTCAAGGATTCTACGTCGCTAACTGGGTAGGGCTTGCTCTCCAAACGGAAGGCGGTCTACAAAACCCAGGTGATATTGCACCGTAACTACCAGGTACAGCAGACGTTGGCAGGCGCAATTTATTAATGGAGGGGTAGGTTATTGCTTAGCTAGAAGGAGGGGCGGAGGGGAATGCTCACTAACAGGTACCTAACTTTACCTAGATTATAGCCAAGATGCGTCATTACGAGACCCCAATTTATAATTCACCAACCCGAAAAATTTTATTGTCCTCCTAAGATCAGCTTGAGGCTGTGATCGCGGGTAACTAGGAATTAGGTCCATTATTTTACATAAGACCGAATTTACCTTATTTGGCGATATTTCGCGTCCTTGGTTGATAGGTAACTGGCCAGCAATATCTAAACTGATCTGATCGCAATGTCTGCCAACCCTTTCCTCTTGGCCGCGGACAACAGCCCAGCTCTACTACCTCTCCTCCGCGAGAACCCAGCCCTAGCTTCCGAACAGGACTCACATGGGTACTCCTTGGTCCATGCCGCAGCAAGTTACAACCATCTCGATCTGCTCCGTTCCTTAATTCGCGAGTTCAATGTCGATGTTAACTTGCGCGACGAGGACGACGAGACAGCTCTCTTCGTAGTCGAGACCGTCGACGCCGCTCGACTTCTAGTCGAAGAGCTGGGAGCCGACATCACCATAAAGGGTTCCGAGGGATACACAGCTCGCCAGAAGATAGCTGAAGAGGGCGATTTCCCTCAGGTCGCCGAGTATCTAAAGAGCAAAGAGGATGTCGGTCGCGCCCAGAATCTCATAAATGGGACAAATGGAGACTCGAGCGCTGCGCCGGCCGTGCCTGAGGGGCTCAACATATCCGTCAGTACCGTTAATCCCGCCGAGGACGCCGAACTCGAAGTCGATCCCGAATTCCGAAGAAGGATAGAGCAATTAGCTGAACGGGACGACTTCCATTCTGAAGCAGGGCAAGCCGAGCTTAGACGACTGGTCCAAGACGCGATAGCAGACCGAAATCTAGCAGATCGCAACGTTCGAACAAGACAGGAGTAGCTAGATTAAAAATCCCTCGATTGGAAAATAGGACGTTCGCGTCAATCTTGTCTCTTGATATCCCAAAGGAAATACTCTCCGGAAGAGTTGGGTGGCCTTAGAATGGTACAGTCGGCGCTGTCCCCGACGACACCTCTTGCGAACGTGGTCACGCTCAGGGAGAACCACGACCTAGATGGTACAGCGAGAATTATATCCGCCAAGGTTTGTCGGGTCCATTTTGGCGGAATGAAGCCTTGCCAACTAACCCGGCACAGCTTCGCTTTCTGGATACCTTCCGGGTCGCCTGGGACGGCATAACTGGACAAATACGGGTCGATCTTGTCATCTACGGCAACTCGTGGGCTATTAAGTCGAATTAGGGACAACCATTCGTAAATGTCTGTGGCGAATTCGTCTAGTTCTAGGCGACTCTGGTCCGAGAGGATAGCAGGTGGAGGTTTCAAGGACGGTATCTTGGCGAAAATACCATCGGAAAACCCAGGGTGCGACGTATATTTGATGGGATAGTGTCGCAAGAGAGGATCAGGGGTAGGTGCTATGTTATGCGGCTGTTAGTCAATTAAACAAGTGAAACCGAGTTGGATACTCCTACTCTTGGAAAGATTATGGAAAAGCCATGTGATAGGTGTGTTGAACACATTTTTGCATGCGTATGCCAGCCTGTCGAAGCCTTTCTTGCCGTGGAGCATCGAGGGGCTCCGGAGGTTGAATTGCACAACTTAGAAAGGTCAGTGCTCGTCACGGTGAGCTTGGTATGGTATAACATACTCCATCTTGGCTTTAGACCTCGTTTCCCCTTTACCCCATGGGGCTTCCCAACAAGTCCAGCACGCTCGTATGTCTCTTTGTCGAGATACATCGTGAGCACGCCTAGATTAACGGCTCAGCCCCGTCAGCTCTGTTGCGGATATAATTCGAAAAAAAAAAAAAAGGATAATTCGACATACCTTCTTTCAGGGAGAACACATTCTCAGAGTCTATTCTTCCCTCCGAAAGCATCATGATGTTACCTTGACAAGGTGTTAGGCTCGTATTTGCATGGCGATGGTAGCGGAGGTCGAATTACCTATCTTGATATACTCGGTGAAGAAGTCTCCCTCGAGAACCTGCCCAAGCATCATAATAACCTTATAGAAAACAGGTGCCCGGCTCGAGTCACTCGTGATCTTCTCCTTGACAAGCTGCATCAGTTCTTCCGGAAGGATCAGGTCCACCTAGGTTATATCAGAAAGGACTTGACACTAATCTACGGGACATAGGTCCTCATACCTTGTGAACAAAGTCCTGAGCCAGTAGCGTGCTCCACGGCTTCCCCTTGCTCGGAATCTGTCGGGGGTCGGGATGGCCCATTACACCGTACGTGACAAAGCATTTCGAGGATTGGTAGACGCTTGGCGCCGAGAAAGAAAACATATTTGATCAATTTTCAAACTCTGATGTTTGGAACGCTGGAATACTTGAATACTGGATTGTGTGATTTGTTTACATTTGGAGCAACCAAATGCAACCAAAGCTGGTTGAGATGTCGAGGAAGAAAGATGAGCTTTCGAAAGCTAATCGCAACCTCAAGTCTAAAATTAGTCATATTTTGTTCTAGTAGCATATATTGCTTTAGTGGATTTCAAGAGCGGGAAGTACGCTGGAGAATATTGCGCTAAGGACATTATGTGAATATCAAGTAGCGCCAAGGTACAATCCTAAGCACTCGGCCGTTTTGTCTCTCCTCGATAAAAAGATGTAGACCATACACCTACCACCTACTCATTCAAAACTTGATGACTCGATCGGCAGCTATAAATTATTCTTAAACCTTCGATGGAGCAACTTGTAAGCAGAGACACAACAGGAGCAACTAGGTTGAACCGCTCTAGGCGAGTACGAAGCAGGCCAACGCTCGTAGCTCACGATGGAGTATCTCATTCGGTTCTCCCAATCTCATGAGACTTTCCGTTTACCGGAAATCCAATCGCTTGCTATTATCGAGGGCATCGACCTTGAGGTTATTTCTTATAGCGACGAGGTAATATCCCGTGCTAAAGATCGATCATCGCTCCAAGCTCACCAGACTTAGTCACCCTTCTGTGTGGTCCGGCTGCCTTCCGAGGACGCTGCAAAGGCTCTGCTTAGGCGCTCAGTCTTGGCGCAAACCATTCATGAGCACTGGGGGACCGCCGAGACATATGACGAACTGCACACCCGCGTCAAGCGCGACACCGCGCATCTGTGGCCTAAGTATAAAGAGGTCTCCTTCAAAATCAACATAGACGCTTATCAGGGCTCTCGGTCGGAGAAGCAGAAGCTGGCTCTTATCAACTCATTCGCCTATCTTCCCTTAGAAGGGCTAATTCTTCTCAAGTCACCGGACCAAAGCTTTACCATATTTGAGCAATGGGAGTTCGATGCCGTGCCGCGGAACCTGCCCGATCCCTTAAAAGTACACTTTGGCCGTTTAGTCGGCCACAGCGTACGTGAATTAATCAAGACGTATGATCTCAAGAAACGCGGATATATCAGTACAACATCTATGGACTCGGAACTAGCATTGGTTACTGCCAACATCGCCCTCGCTGCGCCGGGGAAGATCTTCTACGACCCCTTTGTGGGAACCGGCAGCTTTCCTATAGCGTGCGCACATTTCGGCGCCCTTGGCTTGGGAAGCGACATAGACGGTCGTAGTGTGAGGGGCGAGGGCGGAAAGAGAAGCTTGAAGGGAAACTTTAAGCAGTACGGTTTAGAAAACCTTTTAGGCGACGTTTTCGTCAGTGACCTAACGAATACCCCCGTGCGGAAAGCGAGAATACTCGATGGTATCGTATGCGACCCGCCGTATGGGGTTAGAGAGGGGCTGAAAGTCCTAGGGTGCAGGGACCCGGAGAAGGACGCCTGGCTCGTAGAGAAAGGAAAGCGATCATACCAGTAGGCCCTGTCTTCCTCGACGTCTGGCCGTTCATCCGCTGACGACTACTAGCAAGCCGTCTTTTGTTCCTCCCAAGAAGCCTTACAGTTTCATGGCCATGCTAGATGATATCTTAAACTTTGCCTCGGATACGTTGGTGGACGGTGGCCGCCTATCCTTCTGGATGCCAACAGCAAACGACGAGGAGCAAGAAATACCTGTGCCGACTCATCCATGCCTGAGCATCGTGGTCGTTTGTTCGCAGGCGTTCAATAAATGTAGGCTTGCTGTGTCCTAGATTTGAAGGATCCAACTAATGAGATTCGGCAGGGTCGCGAAGACTAATCACTTACCGCCGTCTGCCCGACTCGGAAGTCGACTTATCTGCGCTGGAGAGGAAGAAGAAAGAAGAACAGGTAACGGGCCGCAGTGCGGACGATCTGAATTCATTCCGTCGTGCGTACTTCAGGGGTTTCAAGCCGGAGGAAACGAGCACAAATACAGCCAAATGACCAAGAAGGGGATTAAAATTATACTTATCCATTTTCAAAATACGCCACCCTCAGTAGACAGAAACATAGATACCCCATTTTGCCCACGAGAAGTAGTTTGGGACAATTCCTTACCTGTGTATGATGGGGTACACCACTTGGTTACATGTAAACGCCCGTCACGAAAAGTCGTATGTATTATACGGAAGTCAAAGACCAACAACGCCACCAATGGTGCTTAGCTAAAGTCTATGCTATAATATCAACTAGGTAGGTACAGGTATGTAGGTATGTCTAAGTGCATATATTAAGCGCGTCAACATACAGTTTACATAAACGTCACACGATATAAAGGGGAATAGGGATCGTCTTGCCTTCTAAGCCTAGGTTCAATTTTGACGGACTGCTACTTTAGATAAGGGTACAATTAAAGTGCTGAGCTTTTTATTGTCACACTTTTAGTTGGCAGTTCGGATAGAAGGTCTAAAATCCGCGTATCCAATCCCGTCGCCTCCAGCTTTACCTACCTGGCTTTACCTACACCCACCTGAGATGGCCCTTGTACTTACCGTAGTACCTATCATGGGACCGACATAATGGACGCTGCGGCTGGCACAACAGCTATGGGGATGCCCCTTATACGTAGGTATGTAGGTAGCTATCTAGGTACTATAGCGCCTGTTCCCCGCACCTGGCTTGCTCCCGTGCAGGCATTCCTACAAGGGATGCTGGGTACAGAAAAAGAACCCCCAGTGTCAAACACAAAGTGAAGGGTGCAGCACGCGACGTAGTGTAGAGCACATGGCCAACCCAGGCAGGGCCCCCAATGAATGAGCGGCTCGGCGGTACAGGTACGTATAATGTCGCAGCTACGACACCAGAAATGAGGGTTCAGTGATGAATTGGGATTCCATTTTAGGTTGATCGTATAACCACCCATCAACTTCAATGCTTGGGTAACACAGCTCAAATACTCAGCTATAGGTAGGATAGCACCGGTGTTAACAGCCAATAAGTTCAGCCATCTATGTTGCTTAATATACGGCACATGGCACGTCGTTGTCTAAGACATACGTATGGCAGCACACCTCTAAGAAAAGCTTCGCAAGGATCAAGTGAGAACATTCCTATCCAAAATATTTCCGGATGCAATACCGATGTATATCTCATAGGAATCCGGGACGTGGCAGCTTTTGAAAACGAAGCGTATTAGATATATGTAATTCTCGTCAATACTTGGGTGCGACTCTTTTGAGTTTCTTTTCGCCCTTCCATAAATAGGTAAATATAGAGTCTTTATAATTGGTGGACAGGTATGTAAATTGGTTATTACTTAAATTCTCCGTTATATATACCTAGATGTAGGTACCTATATAACAACGCTGACAGAATACTTCAAGTTCTTGGCCTATTCAATGCGGCTCGATTCTATTTATAACGAGTATTAATTATATGGTGTTGTTAAAATCAACGCACCTATAACATCAACTTCGTTTACTCATTTAACTCTATCATATAACTGGGCACGTAGGGGGTTGGCCTAGGGAGAGGTAAGCTTACGTATTATCTTTCGGTAACATGGCTCACCACCTCCTATCTGCCAGATACCTATTATTTATGTACTGTGCTATACGCTAATGCTACGCATATAGTGCACTTAGGTAAGGCTCCCTACCTACCTAGGTACCTATACGACTAGTACTACGGGTCTAATTATAGACTCCACGGGTCCCTGTCCGAAGCCAGGAGCCGTTGAAGGGCGTTGGGTCTTTAACGCTTCTCCACCCCCAGACCTCAGGCGGCGTCCCCCCCCAAAAAGCGCTTGAGACTTCGCTATAATCCTGCAAGCCAAATCTTGGAAGTCGAGCCGACTTTCACAAGTTGACGGCTTTGATCCTTACCACGACCCTTCTTTTTGCGAACCCTTCTCCAATCTCTCTCTCTCTCCCCGTCTCTCTTGCCCTGTGCGGACTTCTTCTCCTTTAACTACTACTCGATTCACCATCACGGGATATTGTTTCTTTCCTTTTTGTTTTCCTTTTCGGTGCGGCGGCTTCTTAAACTTCTTCTCTTCTTGTCCACTTGCATTAATTTTATCTGTACAATTCCTCGTTGGCACATCGCATAAGAGCAGCTATCTATATTGTCCAATCTTACGCGCAAGCCCATCCCGTTGGCCAACTTGGGGACATCTCGGTTGAGGGAGGCGGACAAAGGATCTCCAGTATTGAAATAAGCAAAATCTAAAGTAGTATCTATCTCACCCTATCAGCTAAACCCTCTGCATCGGCAGCATGCCTACCCCTTCCAGCAATCCGCCACCCGAACTTCCCCCTAGAACACACAGCTCCTCGTGTCCCGACCCCGACGAGGCGGTTCGATCTACGAGTGATAGCTGGCAGTCCGACGAAGATGGACTCGAGATGAATTTCGACAGTCCAGAAGCATCATCTTCTCCCGAATTAGTCATCGCATCGCTTCCTGACGGGGTTCAGCATGCGATTTCAGACTCGCGAACTGCGTCGGAATCTCCTAGACCGGAGTCGAGGAGCCGCATCGAACCCACCCTCTCCCCTGACCGCTCCGACACCTCATCCCAGACGATGACCGGATCGATGCACAAACCCGACGACGAAGACGAAGATGCATTGATTAGAGGCGACGCCGATGCCTTATCGAGACACCAGCGACCGAGCGGCGGCTACGACATCGCCTCCTCCATCGGCGCAGATGGCGAGAAGCTAGAATATGGCGCCGTGCCCGGTCGAATGCGGCAGGATGAAGATATTTATGCGCCCTCGATGGGATACGACCGTTCGAACATACGAGTAAGCCTTTGCGCCCCGGTTCCAACGGAGAACATGCGGTGTTACCGATATACTACTACTGAATAGCGCCGACTGACGTCTCCTAAGATAATACCTAGCTCTCCCTCGTCCTTCTTACGACCGGGCAGTAGATTCCACGGTACTCAACAATCAGAACGACAGGTATACGACGTGCAGGTTGAGATCAAGTATGTCGACCTGCGTGAATCGTTCCTTTGCGGATTCCTCAAAATTCAAGGTTGGTTAGCCTTTTTACTTTTATCGTTCCCCTCCGCTCTATCGTGTCGCCGTCGAGTCTCCATGTCGGCGAAAGTCGGTGTAGCTTATCGCCCCTTACTACTCCCTAGTGCTCGGATCATAGGATTGCTTATGCTGACGTATCGGGCACTCTGTAGGCCTAACGGAAGACAACCCGACGCTGACGACGTATTTCGAGGGCGAGATCATTGGCAGCAAGTACGGGTTTATCACGAAGCACGCGGGCTGGGGCGCGACGGAGAAGATTGATCTGAGCCACTGGAGCAAGTTCACCCCGTTTCGGCAATATTCCAAGCAACTGCGCAAGGGACCCGTCACGATCTCGAACTTGGCCCAGCGCGAGAACATCTTCATGCGCTGGAAGGAACACTTCCTCGTGCCCGACCACCGCGTCCGCACCATCAACGGCGCCAGCTTCGAGGGCTTTTATTATATCTGTTTTAACCAGAAGGAAGGCAGCGTCAACGGTATATATTTCCATTCCAAGAGCGAGAAGTATGTTTCTTCCCTCCCGTTTTCTTATTGGTTCTATTTTACTTTTTACTTTATTCTTTACTTTATTCTAGCACGCCAACCTAATTTTCCTTCCGATCTTATCTGCCTTATTTACCCCTATCATCTGTTCCATTTCTGGAGGAGGAGCACATTTGCTAATACGGCTCGCTTCTATCGCAGGTTCCAACAACTAGAGCTCAAGCACGTGGAAGACAAGGGCTGTTTCGGCGCTGTGGAGTTCCGATAACGGTATACGGCTCTTATTTTTTTATGTGGAACGAATGATCCTACTGATGTAGAATGTCGATGGCTAGTTGGTGGACGTTCGGGTGGCATACGCACGACACGACCCCTCTCTCGAATAGTAAGTAGTATGTAATTTGGTTAGGTGGCGGGGACGTCTTACACGGTATTGCCTTGCGTCCCGATTTCCGCAACGCAGATATGGAAGAACGCAGAACGCGATATCACGAAACTGTCCAGGGCATAGTTCTAGCGTAGACGACGGAATTTTTTTGGGAGGTCTCCCGTTGGGAGAAATCATGTTCATGTTCACGACAGACGGGGATACTACAGCATTTCACGACTTTGGCGGTAACAGAAGGGGTATATTTTTCAGTTATAGGGGTTCAGGGAGTCAAGGCCGTGCTACCCCATGGTGTACATAATAATGGTAAACTCGCATCCGCGCAACCTCCGTTCCGACCCGTCACGAGATGGGCTTGATCTTGAAGTGAAGCGCTGCTAGACTGAAGACGAGCGCCTTCAGATCCTGTACCAAGTAGTAGAAGACTCGTAGGCCTTCTGGGTCTGCCGATTCGGTCACGTCGATGAGGGAGCCGATCTTAGCCGTCTGTACTTGGGTGTTAGCATGCGTTGTTCCACAGCAGCAAGCCCGCAAAACGGGATACGCGGCGCAAAGGTCATAAGGGGGGGGAGGGGGTCTTTCTTCCTCTCCTTACTTGCCTCGAACGATATGTGCTCATTTCCCATACGGATTTCTAGTTCTTGCCTGCCGTCCTTGTTCTTCTGCGGCCACTTGGCGTCGTCTTCCTTCATGATCTCGCTCGACTTGACTATGCGCTTGATCTCGTCTACAACTAGGGAGCTGACGCACACTGTTGCCTTCGTTAGTTTGGTTTTTGCATTTTTTATCTTCTCTCGGAGTGACTGTAAGCGGGGAGGGAGGGCGCGATAGGGTGATAGAGGTGGGCGTACTCTCTTTGCGGATCAGACTGTCGTTGCGGTAGTTGGAGTTGTTGGCGTATCGGGCGACGGCGCTTCGACCGTCGCCTACTACTCTGAAATCGAACTCTACGTTGTGCTGTTAGTTTTCTTCCATTGTCTTGCGCATATACGTGACGACAATAGCTGATGGGCAGGGGGGTTAGGAAGACGGCTTACCGAGGAATTCATGGCCGAATCGGCCGGAGTGGCCTGAGCTAGGATTAACGGGTTAGTTTCCGGACTCCGAATCTCGCTTGTCGCTCGTATACATACTAGTATCGTAGGTAGAAAGGCTCGGCGGACGAAGCCATGGTAGAGGTCAATGGGATTGTTGCGGGGGAATTGGTTGTTGGAGGATGAGAGAGGTGCGTTTCGCGTCCCGGATTCGAGCTCGTGGAATTTATAATGGGGAGTCGGTGTTTCGAAGGTGTGGTGTTTCTGGAATTACAATCAGCCTTGTTAACGTTGCGGCGAGGCTTCACTAGGTATTGTGTAGGCAGGTATGTACGTATTGTACATAGGTACCTATGTATGTAAGAAATGATGGCCGTTGACAGGACAGCTCTAGAAGGTTTATGGTGGGGCAATGAAGTACGTACATGCATAAAAGCTAGAACGGACGTGGAGAACAAGGGTGTCTGGGCTCCTTACCTAATAGGCCGCAATGGCGCACGCCACGAACAAAAAGATCCACCCAGGATAGCCCCGGAAGTTAGGTAAGTGCCTTGTACGAAGTACAATATATTGAGTTCTTAGGTTGAGGCTGGCCCGTGATGACTTTGGTACCTGAGTTCGGCTAATGTTCGGACACGGATTATTTAATCGAACAAAACGAGTCTCGACCAATCACTCGGCCTCATTCAATCCCAGGCCCTATCCCATTTCCAGGAGGGACAGATTTCTGTGCATGTTGCCCAGCGGTGCGATTCGATGTGGACATTTTGGAACTTGGGGCCAGCCTGGACGGATTTATATTATCGCCAAACTCCCAATTAACAACAATACCTGACAACGATACCTCCTGCCAGCCATCACCGCCGTTCACCTCACTCACATTCACCTTGTTCGCCCAATTCCTCCCCCTTCTCGACCAAGGCACTCCCTTCTGGGATGCATGATCGAATTGACGTATTCAGACCACCTCTCTATCCGTCGGGACGGCTCCTATAATTATCTACCTACTTCAGGTACCTGTTATTCAATTCTACCCCGGCCGCCTCTTTACGAATTTACGGACCCTTTACCCTTTATTCTCGACGCAACCTCCGATATAATACTGCCGGCTGCCTAAGCTTCGCCCAGCTCTCCTTATTCTCGTCGACCCGTCTCCCTGCGTCTTAATCGAGCCGTCCGAGTTAGTCAACGCCGGCGTAAGCCGCAACAATAGCCCAGCATGTCGACCTTCCTTGAGAACGCCTACAGCTTGGTCCACCAGGACAATGCTGCAGACGTGCCTACCATGTCGGATCTGCGCATGCAGCTGGAGAAGGGTACAGACGAGACAAAAGTCGATACCATGAAGCGCATCTTGACCGTCATGTTAAACGGCGACCCCATGCCTCAGCTCCTTATGCACATCATCCGATTCGTTATGCCTTCGAGGTATAAGCCCTTGAAGAAGCTGTTATACTTCTATTACGAGATCTGCCCCAAGCACGACGCCAGCGGCAAGCTGAAGCAGGAGATGATTCTTGTTTGGTGAGTGCAGATAGTACCTGGATCCAGCTTATAAGACTTCGCTTGCTTGCTAACAGCTTTGGGTTCCAGCAACGGCATTAGGAATGATCTACAACATCCAAACGAGTATATCAGGGGAAACACGTTGCGCTTCCTTTGCAAGCTACGAGAGCCTGAGTTGATCGAACCCCTCCTATCATCAGCCAGGGCCTGCCTCGAGCATCGCCACGCCTACGTTCGAAAGAATGCCGTCTTCGCCATCTCGTCCATCTTCCTACACTCCCCGTCCCTCATCCCAGATGCGTCCGATCTGATCGCTACTTTCCTCGAGGGGGAGAGCGACGCCACTTGCAAGCGTAACGCGTTCGCTGCTCTTGCTAGCATAGACCACGACAAAGCCCTGGCGTACCTCAGCTCCGTCTTCGAGGGGATCCCAAACGCCGAGGAGTTGTTACAGCTGGTTGAGCTCGAGTTTATTCGAAAGGACGCCGTCCAGAACCCCCAGCACAAGGTAATACAACCCACGAGTTAGGTTACTGGGCTAGTAGCTGACATACCCAGGCTCGATACTTGAGACTCATCTTCGACCTCCTCGAGGCTAGTACCTCGACTGTCGTCTACGAAGCCGCCTCGTCGTTGACGGCACTAACCAGTAACCCGGTGGCAGTTAAGGCCGCCGCCGCCAAGTTTATCGAGCTAAGCATCAAGGAAGCCGACAACAATGTGAAGCTTATTGTTCTCGATCGGGTAGACCAGCTGCGACAGAAGAATGAGGGCGTATTGGACGACCTGGTGATGGAGATCCTACGTGCACTTAGTAGTCCCGATATCGACGTCCGACGAAAAGCCCTCGACATCGCGCTTGAGATGGTGTCGAGCAAGAACGTCGAAGAAGTCATCTTGTTGCTAAAGAAGGAGCTTTCCAAGACCGTCGACCAGGAATACGAGAAGAACGCCGAGTACCGTCAGCTGCTAATCCACTCCATCCACCAGTGTGCTATCAAATTCTCCGAGGTTGCGGCGAGCGTAGTCGACCTCCTGATGGACTTCATCGCCGACTTTAGCAACTCTTCCGCTGTCGATGTCATTTCCTTCGTTAAGGAAGTGGTCGAGAAGTTCCCTAAGCTACGGCCATCTATCGTCTCGCGGCTAGTCGACACCCTCAGCGAAGTCAGAGCAGGCAAAGTATACCGCGGAATCATCTGGATAATTGGCGAGTACTCCCTAGAAGAGAAGGACATCCGGGACGCGTGGAAGGGAATACGTGCAAGCTTGGGCGAGATCCCAATTCTCGCTTCCGAGCAGCGACTCCTCGATAACGTAGACGGCGATGAGGAAAAAGAGAAGGAACAAGTCAACGGTCACCAGTCAAAGTCGACGGCACCCTCTGGCTCAAGAAGAGTCCTGGCCGACGGCACATACGCTACTGAAACGGCCCTGACCAGCAGCTCGGCGGCTGCCGCCAAATTAGAAGCTGTTAAGGCTGCCCAGAAGCCTCCGCTACGACAGCTCATCCTCGAGGGCGACTACTACCTGGCTGCCGTCCTTTCGGCGACTCTCACCAAGCTGGTTATGCGCCACTCGGAGATCTCTTCGGACAAGGCCCGAACGAACGCACTCAAGGCCGAAGCTATGTTAATTATGATTTCAATCATCCGTGTCGGCCAGTCCCAATTTGTCAAGGCCCCCATCGACGAGGATTCCGTCGACAGGATAATGTCTTGTGTCCGCTCCTTAGCGGAGTTTGAGCAGAGGAAGGAGCTAGAAACGGTATTCCTCGACGACACGCGAAAAGCCTTCCGGGCGATGGTCCAAGTCGAGGAGAAAAAGCGAGCGGCAAAGGCGGCCTTCGAAAAGGCCAAGACCGCCATCCAGGTTGATGACGTTGTGCAAATTCGACAGCTGTCTAAGAAGAACGTGGCGGACGGCGCCGATGAGATCGAGCTCGACCTCGAGAAGGCAACCGGCGGAGAGTCTGTGTCCGAGGATCTCACGTCGAAGTTGAGCCGCGTCGTCCAGCTCACTGGTTTCTCCGACCCGGTGTACGCCGAGGCGTACGTTAAGGTACACCAGTTCGACATTGTGCTGGACGTTCTTTTGGTCAACCAGACCACTGAGACTCTCCAAAACCTCTCGGTTGAGTTTGCTACACTCGGTGACCTCAAGGTCGTCGAGCGGCCTACGACACAGAATCTCGGCCCGCACGATTTCCATAACGTGCAATGTACGATCAAGGTTTCGTCGACGGATACCGGTGTCATATTCGGCAATGTGGTGTACGATGGGGCACATAGCACAGACACCAACGTTGTAATCCTCAACGATCTACATGTCGATATTATGGACTATATTCAGCCGGCGACGTGCACAGAGACGCAATTCCGCACGATGTGGACCGAATTTGAGTGGGAGAACAAGGTCAACATCAACAGCAAGGCCAAGAGCCTCCGCGATTTCTTGGAACAGTTGATGGCCTGCACGAATATGAACTGCCTGACGCCGGAAGCCAGCATGAAGGGCGACTGTCAATTCTTGAGCGCTAACTTATACGCGAAGAGTGTCTTTGGTAAGTTCTCTAAACTAGGTTTATTTATGTGGCCAAAGTGAAGCTAACCATCCGCAGGCGAGGACGCCTTAGCGAACCTGAGCATCGAGAAGGAAGGCGAGGATGGGCCAATCACTGGTTTCGTCCGGATAAGAAGCAGGTCGCAAGGGTTGGCCCTAAGTCTAGGCTCGCTCAAGGGCTTGAACAAAATTGGCACCGCGGCTGCTTAATACGGGTAGGACGACGTCTAGGAAGTATATAATTTTCAACGCGGCGGGCTGTCCGGCCGCCAACCCAGAACGGTGGCTCTAATGGTATACGACCAGAGGAGCATTGGCTTGCGGGAGGGCCAGCACGATAGAGTAGTGATATCCATGATGATTGATGTCGCACGCGGAACGCTCGAGTCAAGATAGCACGGATCAAAGAAAAAAAAAGGTCGTGGTGCTGGAGTACCTCGATGTGAATTAGACAAATGCAAATTATTTTGTGAGCATGCGCCAGCCTTCCGATAGCTGATACTATTGAACGTTACGGAGAGGTGATTCGCGCATTGGTTGCGCCGTTAAGCTGAGTCCCGAGTTTTCGTGATTCGTTTAAAAACTACCCGGCGCCTTACTATTCGACATAATGTTTGAATACGCCTTTCAGTAATCATTCTAATGCCGTATAACCCTAAGGGATATTATGATGCTTATTCGATTATCCTAATTCTACAACTATAATAGGAATTGCTGTCGGGTCGGCTTTGACGTGTTGAACAAGCCAGACATTTGTACTAATATTACATATCCCCTCATTTCTTACAAATTCCCCGTTTCCCCGTAGGATATAGAGGATAGTGGGATAATGAATAGTAGAGAGATTGGAAGAAGTAGGCAACCGTATCTCGCGTGGCTTGTCTAATCCCCTCTGCATTGGATGTGTGCACAATATACATACATACCCGGGTACGTGTGTAATGTTAGGAAGCTTCATCTCTACCCCACGGGATAGCTATGAGATAGATAGCTTGGTAAGATTTGATAAGGTATTGTGTTATAACTGTACAGTGCAAATGCGTTGTGGGAAACGTACAACTTGGCGTGAGACCTCGGTTGCACCTGAAAACGGCGCTCGACGATCATCAAACAGCAAACCCCTTCAACGCTGTTTCTTCAACGTCCTATCAACCCTCCACATGGCTGGTCGATGTGTAGGTACCTAGGCACCTTATATTATATATGCTATACGTGGTATTATTTAACGCGCTTCCCCTGCCCCAATTAGGAAGAAATGTCACGATTGCGAGCTAAAGAGCTAACGAATTGAGGCATGTGGAGGCGCAAAATCGCTCAGTTCTCCGTCTCTTTCTTCCTTCTCGCGCACTCTCCTGGCTCATGCATGAGGTGGCTCGCTTGCTGAATCACTCCAAGCTGGGCCCGATGCCGTCGCCCGTGTGTAGATGTACAGATGCGCATATGCACATCTAGTGGCTTGCTTGCAGCTCCCGACGGACATACAGGATATGGTTGGCTCGACGTTTGTATACCGTTGGCTTTGTTAGGCATAAATGCGGGAGATTCGCTACTTGCAGTACCTACCGATGCTTATGCCTACCTGTCAACCTTGTTTAGAGCTTCTGTGGCAAGGGGGGGATATGCCGTGTTTCGACACGATATGCAATGGGGCCGACCAGACCTTGAGTACCTATGTAGGCTCTTCGAATATATTACTTATTTCACGATATCGCCTATTCATACGCACGTCGATATAAGCGAAAACATCACATCTTCTTCTAGTTCCATCTATAGTGGAAAGGTAAAGAGTAAACAACCGAGTATCTAGGTATATAGGCATGTAGTATGAGCTCAACTACCGTGCTATATCATGTATTAGTCGGAGCTCGGAGAAGAAACGCGAAAACAATACCTCGAGCTGTCCCGGTAGAACGGTAGCCCCCTAGTTCCCACTAAGCTTTCCCCGGTTGTCTACGGTATAGACTAATATAACCCAATATGTTGGCGTTTCCCGGGGGCCAGGGCGCCTGAGGGTGACCCCACGATCACACGACATTGCATATGTAATATGCGCCTCCGTGGCTCCTTTTCCCCCGCTCCCTTTTCCGTCTTGCTATGCTTTCCTCTTCCCTTATAGCTCTAGCATAGATACATATATATATACGTCCGTGTATGTGCGTATATGTGTATAGTGTGTATGGATTTCCCCTGGTATATCTCTAGACTTGATAAATATATTTAGTGTATGAGTAGCGTATAAAAGCTACAACTAGAGCATTTTACGGACGTATATTCTACATATGTATGTAATATGTTTGCACTGTAAGGGGCTTGGCTCGTCCATACATATGTTTTGTGCGTCACATCGTCCCATCTCGGCTCATACCCATCCCATTCGCCCGCGCCGGTTACCTTACTCGATGCGAATCTGGCAGGACGATCAAGGAAATCATAATGGGGCCGTCAAGCTTCCCGTGTTTTAGGCCCGGGCTAGAATTCGTCATGCCTCCAATTCTTATTTATACCCGCATGTGCCTGCCAAGGGGTTTGGGCTAGAATTTCCCCAGTGCTCTCGATAGATAGCTCTTATATCATACCTCGCACCTCGCACCTCCCTATCTTGTACATCTTATACTCATCTTCTAAGTTGGCAAGTGACCTTGCTATATTATATGTCCGATTTAGGCCCATCCATCGAGACAGTAATACCGATACCAACAACACCAACAACACCAATAACAATACCAGTATCTACTACAAAGCGAAATAACTCGAATCCTATCTACCTGTATTCTTCCATCCGTACCTCCTCCACCTCATCCCTAATACCCAAAACATCATAATGCCTGCGCTCTTCAACGCACCCCGACCGTTCTCGGCCACATCGCCAGTTCACCCAAGCTACCTTCCCGCCTTACATAAGTCAGGGCGCATCGAGAGGACAGTGTAAGCACGACTCTCCCCGCCGCATTCGAGACATGCTAACGTATATCCCAGTGCCACCGCGACAATCGCAGCCGTTGGAATCGGTTAGTCAGGCCTTAGCTTTTTCACTCCATTCTAGCACGATATCGCCATCCACGAAATAATCTTTAACTTACCTATTGTCCGTGTTAACTAACTTTCGTTTTCCTTGGGTTTAAGGGTACGGCATAGTGAAATACAGGGCAGCCAAGGCCGAAAAGTGGCAGCAGGAGCACCACGCCCAGCAGCAACAGCTATTCCGAAGCGCAGAGTTGGTCCCGGCGACGGTGCCAGTCGCAGCAACGGAGATGGAACGGCGGAACGAGGCCGTGGAGAATGCGTACGGCGATCGCACGAACCTCGCCGAGCTCGAAGCCGCTGTGGCCGCATACGAAACGCGGCGGAAGGACTGAGATTATGAGCCGTGTTGTCATTTTTTAACGAGTAGTCTACGGTTAGCGGGCGTCTGGCGGGTTACTAGGTTAGGTCGGGTCAGGTCTGTTTAGGAGTTCGGGGCGATACGACAGCGTGGTGGGAAAGGAGAAAAAAAACCCACATATGACAACGGCATATATAAGTCGGTTTATGACGGATAGAATCACGCGGTGCCTCATAGGAAACTCGCCTCGATTCGATGTCTTTGGTGGCATCCCTAGGCTACGTCTAGTAGCGATTCATCTCTGCACTTTGCTGCGCTTACTCTTCCGTGTCGAGCCTGTGATGACCTGTTCCTTGGTGATTTGCTGTGTGGTTAACGCTAACGGAAGTATGTGATAAACGTTGATTCGGCCCCGAGATTTTACGCATGACATAAATTGGATATCTCACACATTGAAAAAGACTAAAGCCGAAGACATGCGAGATGCGAGTGGGTAACAAATGATCATGAGCCAACCGCGTCTTGATGAGATCCGATATACCTTTTCTAGCACTTACATAGGTACTCTAGATGTCCTTATCTACCATTTGCTATGCCGGTTTGGTGTCCGAAGTCATAGACAATCGATATCTTGGGATAGATCCACGGAACTCACCCCCTTACATCCTGACCGTGAGCCGATAGAGGCTTTTAGCGAATGAGATAGACCAGCTTTCTATAACGGTTTGTCAGCAGACATAATCAAATGCCACATGCATCAAAACATGTAAGTTTAGGTAGGTAGGTAGGTTTAGGTCTACATAACCGCGTATCCGATAGGTTCCAATCCCGACGCCCTTATAAGTCAAGATTGGTCCACAAGTACGGATGTGGCTTTCAAAAGTTTTGTCCATACTAGAGAAATCCACCAGCTGCCATATTAGTTTGTCAGTGCGGCATCAGTTGGCACCTTTTGGAAAAAATAACGGGGCTATTATCCAAGGCTAAAGTTTTAAAATGTCCACTAAATCTTAGTGGATGCACGCTATATTATAGCGGGTATTCATTAAAATTTAGTATATATAATATAGTGGTCCGTTATCTTGAGACTGGACGCCTGGCAGACACCTGCAAAAATAGTATGACGGCTGGCTAATATTTTTGATATGGACAGAACTTTTGAAAGCCACATCCGTAAAGCTTGAGGGAATAGACGCCCATCGGGATTCGTAATCCTTGATTCCGTCCGAACTCATATCATATATAGAATATAAACACTCTAAGAACTAGCCCATCTATATCTCTGTTCTAGAGAATATCCACTGAGATTTGTCGCAATGGCCGATCAGCACCGCTCTAAAAGCTACCGCGGCAATTGTCATTGCACGGCCTATATATTTGAAATCAGCCTACCGGAGGCCATAAAGACCGGCTTACTGTGCAATTGCAGTTATTGTTATAAAAGAGGCGGTATTTTCCAATGTCCAGAGAACGAGAGTGAGATCCGATTTGTAAAGGGTAACCGGGTGACACTGTCGAGCTATAGCTTTGGAGGTGCTGAGCATCAGGTGAGCTGAGCCTGACTCCAGTATGAGCGGAAATGAAATACCATACCAACTGCATATTCCTCGCTACAGTTCTGTTCGATTTGCTGTACCTATTTGTTCCGTGTTAGCACGAAGACTTATATAAATGTGAGCTCATTTACTATTATTTACATCAGACCCACGCTGGATCCTAACGTACATCGCCTTAGTTACGAGCACTCCAAAAGGTTAATGTGTGGGATCTAGCCACTCAACCGTAAGCCATCATCGTCAATATCTCCAGAAATCAACGCGAGGCACACAACAGACTAATCATGGGTTAATTTTCCATGATTAGAATCGACGGCACAACACCACCGGCATGGACGCCGCCGGAATTCAAGGGCCAGGAGCCGCCAGCCAAACTTGAGGGCGCCAAGATATATACCGGCGGTTGCCATTGCGGTGTGATCACGATAGCAATAAAATCAAAACCCATCGACAGCACGTACGACGGGGTGATCTTAGAATGCGACTGTAGTATATGCTCTCGGGTACGAGCCCCCTTTCTTTCCTACCCTGCACTCTTACCGCCCGTTTTCACCCCCCTTTCGAATCTCACGTATCCCGCACAACTACGACCTCCTGACCATTCATCTCACCATTCCCCTTCTCCAACAGAACGCCTACTGCTGGATATACCCCAGCAAGCCACAAGTCAGCATCTGCGTCGCTGGAACCCAGAGCGCAGGGTACTACTCGTTCGGTGGGGGACTGTGGCGGAAGTCGTTCTGCCGGACGTGCGGTGTGCCGGTGCACAACCGGATCGAGGACTACGACGCGGCGCAGCTAGCCGCGCTGCCGGACGACCAGCGCCGCTGGGCCGAGGACCACCTCGACTGGTCGCCCGTGAACCTGCGCGTGCTGGACGGCGTCGACATGGCTCAGCTGGGGATCAAGCGGGTCGACGGGTCGGCGAGGTCGGGGCCGCCGAAGCCCGGGGGGTACGTCGATCCTTGAGGGAGGGGGGAAGTGGATGAACAGCGTGTAGGAGTTGAGCTGTATATAAAGAGGGGTTCGATAGGAATACTTACGTAGGGACGGTCAATGTAGGATGAGAAAAGAGAGGCGAGGGCGTTGGTTATGCGTGGTTTTCTTCTTTATAGAGCTAGAACATGATGTTGGGGGCCGGCAGAATGTGGGATTTCTTTCCAGTCTTATTTGACTTAAGTTGATATCTACTTGGTCCACGTTACCGAATATGTCTCTATCCCCGAACGAGACACTGACTGATATCCTTAAAACTGAGCGTCGTTCGAGTATTGGGTGATCAACCACTCCACTCTCCATTGAGATTAACTAATATATCGAAGCAGTGTCTCCATTATCCTTGGTTATACCTCGTTATGATTAGATTATGTTATCCGTCCCTACCGGTCTTCCCTGAGTTGTGATCTAGGATATGAAATATACGTAATATCGAGTAATCGAGCGACACCTAAGCGGGTTATTGGGCGCGCGTGCTGACAGTAAAATTTCTCAAAAAAAGAATGCGTCCGTTCTACCATGTTTAGGGGATAAAATGGTAAAGGAAACGAAAAAAAAAAAATGAAATGGTGCATCAGCCGCGAATCGAACGCGGGGCCCATCGATGGCAACGATGGATTTTACCACTAAACCACTGATGCTTTTTGAAACGGAATTTCTTTGTTCCGATTGATGAAAGATTAAGTGCTACCTACAACTATATAGTTCACTTCTGGAAGTTGTACTTCGACTTTATGTACGCTTACTGCGTTGGTATTAATGTACTATCCTAGTTATTTACGAATGACTAATTACTGTACCTTATTCAAGAAAATCTCCGGCTGGCTTCAGCCACTTTAGATGCATTTTGAAAAGGTCACAGACGCTATCGTATACCTCTCTTTACAGGTGAATACCGTTTTTTACGATGGCCAATCTTATGATAATAAGAATTTATTTCTAGAGAAGCTTCCATCTACGTAAGTTATTCGCTACTTACGGACCACATCTCCAGCCTTACCTTCTCAAAATTCTCGATCATTATCATAGTAAGTGCATACCTACCTATATGATTCACCCTATGCTCATGTAACCTATGCTTTCGTATGATCAACAGTACCGCCTCTCAGACAACTAAGCGGGTCATTTCTATTGGCGCGCATATAACTGTGCTGGTGATCGTAGAGGTGTGTGATTCGCCAATTGGCGTGGGATTAGATCGGATTAGGCAACTTTTGGAGTTCGGGTCTGTGAAGAATAGGCTAGGTGATAGGTTTAGTTGGCGGAAATATCCATCCAGGCACGCAAAGATTCCTTCGGAGAAAATAATACAACCAAGCATCTGAGACGATGTTTGTTTCCGTATAGTATTTGTTAGATACCTAGGCACCTACGTAGACGTATAGAGAAGTAATATTGCAAATGTCAAACTCAGCTACTCTGAAGCAAATAACAATAGATAAGGTAACGTACAAGACGATAGTAATCAATGATTGCCATGTCTATACCGGAGGTTACAGCTGACGTAGTAAATTCAGAGAATGCAGGCCGATGTCACAGCCCACCAGGGGTAAGATTAAGCAGCTCTATAATTTCAAGTTGATACTTAGCCACAGAGTAGCGCCGAGTGGATCCATCGCCCCCCCACTATACTTGAGGGTAAGCAGGTACAGAGTTGTCCGCTGCAGGACGATGTGGATTGCCCTGCGTCATATCCCGCGTTCGCGAGCGCACTAATCCGCAGATACAAGCGGCAAACCAGGGACTTTACTTATGTCGGTATGCCGTTTGATCAATAAGCCTAAGCTAGTAGACCTTATAGAAGTAGCTAGAAGACATGGCTGGAGAGTTGCTAAGCTAGGGTCCTCCCCGCTTCGTTTCTGTGTACAACACATACAAATATCTGCTAGACTTCTAAGCACCTAAGCGTCTAATACTGTAGACACAGACACATCTTCGCTAGTTGCTGTTTACTTCTCTAGGACAAACTCCTTTCTCGACCTGCGTACGACTAGACGGCACAATGGCAAACCTCAACCACACTAGGTGAGTACATGACCACACCTCTCGTCCTGCCGAGCGTATGAGCGCATCCTGACCATCACTAGCAAGACCTACACTCTCGCCTCGGGCGACAAGATCCCCGCCATCGGCCTGGGAACCTGGCAGTCGCCCAAGAACGAGACCGCCAAGGCCGTGAAGCACGCCCTCTCCGTGGGCTACCGGTACATCGACACCGCTTTCGCGTACGGAAACGAGGCCGAGGTGGGCGAGGGCGTGCGCGCCTCGGGCGTGCCCCGCGAGCAGATCTGGATCACTACCAAGCTCGACAACCCCTGGCACAAGCGCGTCGCCGAGGGCCTCGACGCCTCCCTCAAGAACCTCGGCCTCGACTACGTCGATCTGTATCTCATGCACTGGCCCTGCTCTACCCGCCCCGACGACCTCAAGAAACACTACGACGACTGGAACTTCATCGACACCTGGCGCGAGATGCAGAAGCTGCTCGGCACCGGCAAGGTCCGCAACATCGGCGTCTCCAACTTCGGTATCACGAACCTCGAGAAGTTGCTGAACGATCCCTCGTGCAAGGTAGGCCTCGAACTCTCTCCTAACGTTTGAGACAAGAGCGACTAACCAACCGGATTGTAGGTTAAGCCGGCCGTCAACCAGATCGAGCTGCACCCGAACAACCCCTCGCCGAAGCTAGTCGCCTACTGCAAGGAGAAGGGCATCCACGTCACAGGATACTCGTGCCTGGGCAGCACCAACTCGCCCCTGTACAAGGACCAGACGCTGCAGTCCATCGCCCAGAGCAAGGGCAAGACGCCGCAGCAGGTCCTACTCCTGTGGGGCATCCAGCAGGGCTGGGACGTCATCCCGAAGTCGATTACGCCGGAGCGTATCGAGAGCAACTTCGCCCTCGACGGGTGGGAGTTGACGGAGGAAGAGGTCAAGAAGCTCAACAGCCTGCCGGACCGTTTCAAGGTCTGCGGAGACGACTGGTTGCCGGTCAAGGTCTTCTTCGGTGATGACGAGTAGGGAGTTAGAATTGAAGTCGGAAGATACGTCGCGAGCTAGATGTTTGCCGTAATTAAACTGATAATCTAGATCAATGAGTAAAATCGCAAATTCCACCACTTTAATGCGACTTCCTCATGCCCATTTCAGTGACCGTAGTCGTGACTGTAATCGTGCGTAAATACTCTCGCATTCCGAAGCGAAGGTAACTTATAACCTCCCCTTCCTAGCCTCCTCGTCTAGCACCAACGCGACACTCCGTCTTAGCCGGTCCGCCAACACCACCGCCTCCTCCTCATCCAGCTCCTCGCGCACGCCCCGCCCGAACATCGTGAAGCTCTCGCTGAACCGCCCGCTGGCCCGGATCTCCGGGCGCGGGATCAGATGGTAGTGGACGTGGTTGACGACCTGGGCGGCGGCCGCGCCATTGTTCTGCACCACGTTCCAGTCCGGGATGCCCGTGGCGCGCACCAGCGCCGCCGACAGCACGCGCAGGTAGACCCCCAGGTCGGCGGCTTCCTGGGCCGAGACGTCGGTTAGCTTGGGGCGGTGCGCGCGCGGGCACAGGAGCAGGTGGCCCGGGGACAGCGGGAGGATGTCGAGGAAGGCAACGAGGGACGGGGTCGAGAGGACGACGAAGGAGGGCGGGGAGAGCTTGAACGGGTCGAGGGAGGGGCTGCTGGAGGGAGGAGGTTGGTCCGGCGGGAAGGGGGCGTAGGATGCGGCGATGACGCAGAAGGGGCAGGGAGAGGTGGAGGAGGGGACGGCGCCGGGGTCGAAGGGCGGGACGGTGAGCGCTTCGGGTTTGGATTCGGCCATGGAGGGTTGGTCTGGGGATTGGGATTCTGAGAGAGAAAGTAAGTAATGCAAGGTGATGGAAGTCTATTGTCTAAAATTCAAGCGCTGTCTAAAACCAATGCTTTCTATACACCTAGGTAATCAAGGACATAAATGTCAATGCATGTTCGGTGAACTGATAGGAATAGATAAATGCGTAGTTGGATAGATGGAAGGGAAGTTGAATAGTAACGGTTAGTTGTGAATATATAGAAGAGAGTTGAAGATGAGAGGTCTTGAATCTGACGTAGGCGCGATTCAGAAGAATTAATGGAGGGAGCTCTTACGTAAGGCGGTGATGTGTAGTGTACGGTTTACCGCGGCCCAGGGCACGCCGGACCATAAGCAATTTTTCCGCCAAACCGCCAATTCAAAGAATTTCCAGAAATTCAAGTTGAAGACCCACTTTAAATACAGGGGTGCGCTAAAGTTATAGGGGACTACAGCGCATACGCTCACTATAAAGCTGGCCAATCAGATAGCTTTTAGCTGACTCCCTGTAATTACAGGGCTTACAGCGCTATTCTCCCCTTACCTTCAGGGCATCTCATTGTACCTAGGTACTTCGCGATTATGTAATCCAGTTTTCAAAAGTACGTACCGAAGCATTATTCAATTACCTACCCACGTACACATTATTCAATTACAACCTGTCGAATAGCGACAATCCTATGCGATTAAGTATAGGTATCGCTTCAATTAATGATTAATCCTATTTAGAAAGAGGTAGGTTTTAAATGGCTCAGTGGTGTTGCATAAGTGTAATAAGTGCGTAAAACGCGTAAGGTTTATGCGACGAGTTTTATAGCGGTATTAAGCGCTATAAGCCCTATATTCATAGTGAGACTTAGTGGTTTGTAAGCGCTGTAAGCCCTGTAACTTTAGCGCACCCCTGTATTTAAAGTGGGTCTTCAACTTGAATTTCTGGAAATTCTTTGAATTGGCGGTTTGGCGGAAAATCTTCTTACGGTCCGGCGTGCCAGGGACCGTGTAACTCCACGCCCCACAGATAGCCGTCCCATACTCATGCACTTATGTAATCCATGCCTACGCCCTGGCCAGTTAGTGGGTTGTACTTTGTTCCCAATTAGTAATTCTGCCGCCCCTCGGCCCTCGACCGCCTTTTTTTCCTCTGTTGAATTTCGGTCGTCGAAGCTTCTTTCTCAACATCTGCCATCTCAAACAACATCCGACTTCTTCACGTCTAGCCTTAACGACCCGCCCGCCTATCCTATTCATCAACTCGTCCCCTCGACTACACCGAACCAAACCAAAACCAACCCGCTTACCAAGCCTCCTCCCATCTCCCATTCAAACCAACCACCCAAACCGGAATCCGTCAATCAAAGAAAATAAACCCAACCAAAGAAAAAAAGAGCAACGATGTCGGCGCGCACCGAATCCTACCAACTCCCCACCTCGCAGAGCGGCGCGGGCGCGGGCGGCGCGTCGGGCGCTGCCTCGGGCACGCGCAGCGCGTTCGACATGGACGGCGGCGCGACGATGCACTACATCTGCGGCGACTGCGGCACCAAGTTCCCGCTGAAGCGCAACGACCCTATCCGCTGCAAGGAGTGCGGCTGCCGCGTGCTGTACAAGGAGCGCACCAAGCGGTTAGTTTTCCTTATTTTCCTCTCTTCTCTCTTCTCCCACTCGCTTCCTCGCTGTATCCTACTTTGGTCTACTCTGTTCTCTGTTCCCGTTATCTTTTCTACGTCTGCGATATCTTCTCTTCCGGCTTCTGAGGAAATTTCGGCGGGAAGGGAAAGAGAGGAGAAAGGAAAAGAAGAAGATAAAGAACGCACGTGCCGACTAACGATGACAATAGAATGGTGCAGTTCGAGGCACGATGACGAACGAGACGAGAAGATACGAAGCCAAGCCAAGCCAAGTCAACACATGCGCCCCTAATCTGAAAGTGTGGCTCCAGGGCCTGGCATCGCACTGGCTGCCTGTCACGATGGAGGGATGGAGGGATGGATGGTCTAATTGCGCGGTGGAGATTTTGATACTTAATCGGGAACCGTAAGAATGAGGCGGCTATGTACACTATTACACTATCCTCAAGGTTCCGATGGGATGCCGAGAGTCTGTCTACATCAGTGCGGCCTGCCTTGCATGGACTCGGAGTTTGGGCGTTAGCTTATCAGGAGAACAAAAATGCTCTCGGGAGGTGTTAGCAAATCAGAAAATTGGTATCATTTTCGCGCGCCTGTCTATGCCTTCCTATGCGGTTGTAACCCCTCAGACCCTAAAACCAGTATACCCTATTATATGTGACGGCAAGAACAAGACAAAATCCCTTTTAACCCCTTCGCTGCGTGTGCAAATACTTTGCGAAACTGGCGTCATCCATCACCGAGTCCGTATTCGACTCCATAGCAGCCTCGTATCGCGCCTGCAAGCCCTCTCGGTCGTACTCGTCGTCCACATCATCATCATAGTCCTCGGCATCCATCTCGTCACTTTCGTCTTGCATATTCTCATCGTCGTCTGCTCCAGGCGGCCTAACAGCAGTATCCCTGGTGCTGCTCGTACCCATGGACATGCCCTTCATCATCTTATCGAGCTCCTTCTCGCGCATTTTCTGTTTCTGTTCCTCGCGCTCCTGTCGTTTCCGCTCGAGCTCAGGTCGATAATCTTTCTTAAACTCTTCGGCCTTCTCGCGAACAGCAGAAAAGAAATCGTCGACACCGGCGCCCGTCATGGACGACACGCCAACAACGCTTAGGTGGGCGTAAAACTCCTCGAGCATCATGCTCATCGAGCTTAGTAGACTGCTCATGTAGCCGCTCCCTGCACCTTCGCCTTCGACGCCACCGAAGGCGTTAGCTTGCTCGTCGCTCGTCAGCGCGGCCTGGAAAGCGTCGTAGTCCGTCATCCACTCCTTCGCGAAGCTCGCGTCCTTGACGTCCGTCTTGTTGAACACCAGGATCATCGGCAGCTTGGTCTTATAGAGGATGGAGCAAGCATATAGCATATTGCTCATGAATGTGCTTGTCGAGGCAGTTCGGGGCGTATCGATGATATATGCGATTACGGTCGGGAAGGTTGAGGCGAGAGACTCGAGAAGGATCTGTCCCGAGGCGGACCAGACGAAAACTTCGATCTGGCCGGCTATGAGAGGAAAGATTAGTGAGCAATTGATTTCCTCTACGTTTCCACTATATTGGAATATGGAAGAGGATCCCTACGCGTATCAACAAGGATATTCTTGATTGGCTTCTTGCCAGGGTTTTCCGGGTCCGGGCCGGTGCGCTTCTCGAGCAACTGGAGAATCTGATCGACCTTGGTGGAGAACAAATTCAGAGATGTGAGGATGCCGCCATTAGGGCCGAGGTTGTACTGCTTCATGACTTCCTTGTAGTTCACCGAGTCGCGAATATCGATGTTGCTCTCAAAAGGGACGTTAAGGACAGCGGGGTCGAGATTGATCACATAAGGTGGCTCGCGCTGTCCGTGGAGGTGCGCGTTGATGCGCTGCATGAAGGTGGTCTTGCCTGAGCCTGCCATTCCAACGCACACGATCGCGACAGGCTCTGAGGAGCTCGTCGCATCCGTCGCGGGCGTGCCGGCAGCGGTGGCCGAGGTGGACTCGGACGCGGATGTGGAAGCCATCCTTTTTGCACACACTTTCCGTTGAAAAGTGGAGGGATTTTCGGAATCGCAACTAAAGGGAAGGTATTTTAATGATAGTGAAGGGAAGGGGAGTCGGCGATCGTCAAAGTGAAGCTTAGGAAAATATTTGTTAATGGTGTGTTTGGGGAGAGAGGACGTCCATCCCGCCTGAACAATTGACGAATATTGACGGCTGCGGGGTGGCGGGGCAGGACTGGGTGGGTATGTGCGGTAGAGCTAAAATGGTTTATCGATAGAGGGCTCTTATATCACGATATGAATACCTAGGTACCTACCTAGGTACCTACATAGGTACCCCCTTATTATGTGTACCTATATATATACCGAGGTACCTACCTAGGCATTTGTTAGGTAACCTCGTATAGATAGAGGCGTGAATGGCTTTGGTCACGGCAATTTATCTTTAATGTTAGAGGGGAACTTAAGCAAGAATCCTAGGTAGTTAATAGCTCTAGAGCTGGGATGTTTATGATTCATAAAGACAACCACCCCCTCCCCTGACTAGGTAGCATTTATGTGCATTAGCAAATGTAGGTAGCCTTTACCCTTCAGGAGGTACTATTAGAATTACGACTTAGGAGATGTAATACAACACACTCCGGGAGAAGATGTAGTTAAGCACTCAGGACACACGTTAAGATATCACAAATAAAACGAGTCAAGCACATGAGGTGGCCGAATCTCTCATTTATCTCGCCCTTATGAGGGCTTTGAGCTGTGATAACTATCCACTAGGGACAGAGCATTTCCTTTTAACCTGAGCTAGTCCTCAAGACTAGATGGAACTTGTCATTTCGTCATGCCAGCAGCTTCTTTGTTGCTCTAGCAGAAACCGCGCGGCTTCAGCAGCATACAATCTCTCCGTTCGTTATCTTGCCACGCCCACGTTTCTCTCTCCGGTGGTAGAGGATACTCCATGGGCGACTGTGCGTTCGTAAGGGTATTTTTTTTTTCTGTTTTTGCTTGTTTGCTTGCTTGAAGACATAAGAGATGGATACGGCGGCGAAGAGGCGCGCCAACCTGTGGAGCGTTATTTCTTTCCCAATTTGTCCTCTCGGCTGCCCTTTTGCGAGTCTTTTCCCAAAATATTGACAATCTGGTCGGTGGTGATGGTATCAGTTGCGCCGTGTGTACTCGCTGTGGAAATAAAAAGCAACGCTGTGGAAAGGCAAATCCGCAAAAGTTTAACCGCAAACCTTTCCCTTTCCTAGTCTCTAAACCGTTGAGGCTCTTGTTTATTTTCTTTCGGATTTTTTCGCCTAGCGAATAAGCTTGTAAAATTCAAAGCAAATCCCCTATTTGGGCAAAATCATCGAGAAACGTTCCCGAACGCCTGATCTAAAGACCAATAAAGACCATGGGGGTTATGTGTGAATATGGAGTTGAGGTGGTGTTTTTTTTTTCTGGGTCATTGGAAATGGGAGAGTCGATGGGGATGATATGAGCAGACCGTGTACGTTCATACCCCCTATTCCCCCCTGATAATAAAAAGTTTCATCAAAATGGTCGGCCAACCTCGATGAGAAGTGGAGTGCTGTGATCTCCCAAATGGTGTTCCAATCTGATGATATATCCGGGAGAGACTGAGTTGAGGGAAGAATCCAGAGACAAGGAAAAGCAAAATCATTCGTCTCCGTGACAGTCCGTTTTCCTCGCCGAGTTAAAAACACATTTCAACGCCGTATTCACCCCCAAGGGACCTGATATTTAGTGGGCACATGTTTTATAGCAATCCAAGTTCATTCCTCTTCAGATCGTCTTGGGAGTGCGAGCGTTGCTCATATCCACGACGTCATCGAGGTGGTTGCACATGGCCACGAATAGGTCAAAGAAAAGTTTGCCGCCCCGTTCCATCTCCGCTTGCATGGTTCCGCTCCTCTTAAATGTCTTGCGACATCTGATAATCAGGGCGAGATAGTGAGCGCGCAGCCGTGAGTCCGTGTCCGGCGTGTTGTCGTAGGCGTATTGGGCCGACCGAAGGATGGTTCCGACGTCGATTCCGCTCTGTAGGCCTTGTTTCCGGAGAGCGAGGCGCTTGAGCTCTTCGAGTCCGTATCGGTCGGCGGCGCAGTAGACGACGGTATCCCGTAGTAGATACTGGTTCACGCTGGCGACGTACATTGTAGCCTCGACGGCTCCGCGGCCAGCTCGGTTGTTTTCTGAGGGGTCTGGTGATCTAACGGCATCCTCGAGCTCCCAAGAGTTTCGGTGCTTGTTGTGCAACAAGCGCGGGTAGTAGTCGCCCTTGTAGAGATATTCGAGGACGGCCGAGAAGATCTCTGGTTCTTCGTCCGGAAGCGAAATCCTCTTGCTCTGCGCTTCGAGGTACTGGTCTCGACAGGCCTTCTCGAAGAAAGGCGACTGACATAGGACCTCCTCGTGGGCCGCGAACAGTCGCGCTTCCCTTCCTACCGTCAGAGTGACGATGGGGGAATTGAGGGTCCTCTTGGAGGGGAGGATCTCCTCGAGCGACCGCTGTAGTTTCGATAGCTTCTGAGGATCCCGAACCACATTGTTGTTGTTGCTGTTATTGTTGGTAGACTTCTTTAGCCTCGCCGACTTGTCAACTCGGTCCGCGGACCGGAACGAGCGCTTGAACATGGCGGCGGTGTTGAGTCGGACTAGCGAAAGAAATCGAGACAGGTTGATGTAATTGTTGTTGTGGTCGTAGTTGTTGAGGTTCGGGATGTACTAGATAAGGGAGCAGAACAAGATATTCCCTTCTCTGGTTGTAGATTGTCTAGAGAGCGACGAAAAGAGCGTGTGTCGCGGATTCGATTTCCGTTGGACTAAAGAGAGTGAGGGTGTTGGTGAAAAAGAAAAGAAAAAAAAGTCGACGCACAAGATAAGAATTGTCAGGGGTCCAGGCAGTCTATCCCAGAGTTAATTCGAGAAGTGAAAAACGAACGTATCTGGAGATATCCTTGAGGTAGCTTTGCGACCCTGATGGTTGTGGTGGGGGGGAGGAAGAACAAAAGGAAAAGGGGGGCCGAAATGGAGGAGGGGTGCTGATGATATTTATATTTTTATTTTATTTTATTTTTCTTGCCTTCAATATTTTAGCCGCATACCCTCCATTACGGGTCACTCTACTGCGCAAGGTAGTGGGAAGGGGAAGGGTAGTGGTGGTGGTGGTGGTGGTTTCGAGCGACACACATGTATACGCACCCTGCCGCCCTGGGGTTCGTTCTTTTCCCTCCTTCTAAACCTGTTCCCCAAGCCGCCATCCTACCACCAGCTGCTCCTACGACTACCATCACCCACTACCTACTACGCTACCGCCCACCCATCCATGACGGCGGCGGCAAACACCCCGGACCCTGACTTGCGTGCTGATTCGCCGGGCTGGGTCTCAGATCGCCGCCCGGTTTGCGTCTATGGCAACTCTACCGCATTTGATGTGAGTCTTGACTGTTGATGGGGTAGGCGTGCTTAGCGAGTTAGCGAGTTAGCGAGTTAGTTGTCGACCTGCGAGTCTTGGCTAGCTGCGGTCCATCCCCCAGGGTCATGTCTTTTCGGCAATAGGCTTAGTTCGCCAGACGCCCCCCCGGTTCTGCCTAGGTTCAATGTTCCTTTGCCCGTCCGCCTCATCGTGGATGCGACCCAGGAGCCAGCCAGCGAACCACGCCAATGAGTCCAGCAGGCCGGAAAGAGAAGGGCAGGGTCTACCCCGGCGCGACTGGGCAATTGACCACGTGGGAGAGCTAAAGTTTAATGTGAAGCATCATGACCGACAGAGTAACTATCGTAGTGAGTGAAGAAGCTCCGACAATGGCTACAAAATCCCTAGTCCAAGGAATATGTGGACGTAGGTTATTCGAGGAAGACGGGAAAAAGACTGGTGCAAATTCTCCTATATGCGCCGGGGCACGTTGCAATCCGTCGCAAAGAGCAAGGGGCGGATGGAGTGGTAGCAATGATCTCATTAGATCCTCATAGCTTCGTTGGCCCGGGACGAGATGGGATGGCGGGATTGAGGCCCTATCAAGTTGCGGTGCACCGCCTCAACGCTCGAGAGATTGTGGTGCATTGGGCCCTGGCAATCCTGGACGAATAGAAATGTTGGCCACGGTGTTCCTCGCTCTCGCTTAGGAATCGGAAAAGCGCAAAGCGGGATCGAGTGAAGACGATAAGACAATTCATCTGGTCATCTTGAGATGTTTTCCCTTTTGGCGTGGGGTTAGTTTAGTGGTGGGTACTTAGGTACCTACCTACCTGGGCACGCAGGTACTCGCGAGCCGTGAGCTACGAGTTGTGGGCCTAAAAGTTGGGCAAGACATGAACAGGGGCAGGGGACCTAGATTTGTTGGAGATTCTGGGTACGTAGGTACCTACCGCATATATGCATACCTACCTACGTACATAGTGTCATACCGTATATAGCAAAATACTCATTTATGCAGTATTGGTGACAGCGCACCACTCTGTTGGCAATCGCGGACTTTAACGACTCGAACCCACTTATACGTATCACCTGAGTACCTATGTACAGCAGGTGTACCCAGGTAGCTATAGTGGACTACCTATCTCGATTGGCTTCATCTTAATTCTAGGTCTTCTTATCAACCTCTACCTTAGTCAATACCGCTGCTCTTTCTCGGACCATACTCCTACCTACGTATGTTGCTCCGAACCTCGGCACCGACCTTAAAACCGTTTCATGAGCCATAATCGCCATTTACCCATCCGCTATTTCATACGCCGATGTGGAGCGAGTTGATAGGCTGCCCGCATCTCTTATCCCCATAGTCGTCTATCTAGATACCTACCACGCTCGCACATGACCCCGCCTCGATGCCGTCGCAGAACAGCACAACAGTCTTAGTCAGGAGCCGTAGCTATACAGTCGGGCGATTTCCTCCGCGGGGTTGCGAAGGGAAGCCCCTTCATTCAGCGAGGTGATTCATAGCCGCGCCGCGGTAAGCGTCTCGCGCATTGCAACCAATCCGTACATGTACGAGAAAACTGTGACGAGCACTGTTAGCCTGCTCTCCCCTCCTGTCCCTGCCGTTCGCCCCGCCCGTATCTCGGACTTCTTACCTCCAGGGGACGCAGCTATGAATATGATACAGGCCGCGGCGATAGCCTCTGGCGCCTCACCCATGAGATCGGGATCGAGGAAAAAGAGCCCCGCGTGACCCGTGAGGAGCTTGCCGATCCCCGCCCACGCGAGGTACGCGCCGCTACAGACCATGACTCCGGCGGCATGGCCCGTGATTGGCTGTTGGTTTACACTTCAGTTAGCTGTCGATTCGTTTTATTTATCGATTTGTTGATCATTTAGTAAAAGAAAAGAGAAAAGAGAAGAAGAAAGAAAGAAGGAGAGAGAATATGGCAGAAGCACTCACAGTCTGTCGACGGATGCTATTGAGAAACAAGACCTCGATAAGTGCGATCACCGACGTGACGGTCCAGACGTTAATGATGCTGAAGGCTTTGATCGGGTCCTCTTCGAACAAACCCTTGTCTATGACCTCTATTAGTACCTACTAATAAGGACGTATAACATACGAATAAACTATGCAACTAAGTACTTACTTGGATCGTATTTGATAGCCGCGTCACCGGACGAAGTGGTAAGGCTATGATGATGCGGTAGGGACGGGGCCTTAAAGCCGCCATGTCCGGTAGGAAGAAGGAAGGACCAATACAGCAGACTGTTCATGAAGGGGAAAACGTGAGCAACGGTGTAGAACATGCTGAAACCGAAACGACGAATAGAACAGATAGCCTGGTTGGGCGGCGATAGGAAACGAAGAGTATAGGCTCTAATCATATGGCCGTGGCACTCTGCAAGATTGACATCGATTGCCTGGGGGAATATGAGGTGCATTGCTGTCCAGACCTATTGTCAAGCCTCACATTAGCATAACAAGGTACCGATTGTCCAATCGTAACATCTCACTGACTGTAACCAGGAGATGCCACGCCAACTGTGTACATAACGAGACGGTCGAGAACTGGAACGGGATACGCCAAGGAGTATGTTCGTCTTCGACCTCGAGCTTATATTTGAGCGAGACCCCGAATACCGCTGCGAGGTAACTGGCGAAGATGAAACGGAGAAGCAGAAGAGATTTCTGGTTGATGAATCGGATCGGCGAATGGCACGCTCGTAGGTAAATTGGCTGCTCATAGTCAGATCATTCATCCATATGTCCTTCCATATACACCGGTAGGACACCGTTGGGTGGGCTATATACGTGGCTTTCTGATTGACCCAACAGGTTCTGTCTTACTGGCAGATCCGATGGACCGGACGGACTCGGAGCGCATACCGGATGCGGAAGCAAAGGTGTTCTGTCCGTTGCACTCGGCATGGCGACGACGAGAGCGCGGGGTTATATAGGTTCACGGTAGGAGTAGTTGAAGATAGTGTAAACGATGCTTAGACACTTCAACGGTAGGTTTTGTATAAGAGGATCGAGGTGAAGATGTATTGCAGGCAAATAAGGGGCTAAGCATCGACGTACGAAGGGATGACGGGAACAAAGTGATTGGGTGTCAAGGTTAGCTGGCGAGTTGAAAATGGTTGAAGAGAGTATATACGAGTCCATGATGATGGATAGAAGCTACGACGGGAAAAGTATGAGCATTCCATCGTGGTCTCTACTTGGAGTAGCAGCAGGGGGCCCGTCATGAGCAAAGTTCGCAAGTCGACCCGACCTGCCTCCTGGCTACTGGATAGAGGTCATCTCCCCGTGATTGGTACTTACAGCGTGGGTAGGTGTGTTGGTGGTAGACTTCGGACCAACGCCCTGAATATTCCGTTTGACTTACCCATTCGCACATATATTATCTGTATGGTGCCGTTTCCTTCTATTAGGAGTTTGATTATCCTCAGGATATCTAGTTAGAAGCTTACCTCAGCGGGTAGTAATATGTAGAGGCCCAAAACTATGCATACCTAAATACATTCTTCAAATCAAAACAGATACAAGACATCTAAGAGCTCCAACGACTTACAGACGTGAGCTCTATAGCTTTCGGGTACCATGCATCCAGGTATACACGTACCTGGCACTAATGGGCTAGCCAGGGGCTTCCTGCCTAAACAAGCCGAACTAACACATTCGCGCAACCTCATTGGCTGAGATATCCCCCAGGACGGTGGGCTATTTGACCTAAACCGCCAAACCGCCAAAACTCATGGTTTTATAGTTTAATTATATAATAGGTCCGTACTATACGTTATATTATATTTTTAAACGTTAAGTTTATTATAATTATAAAATATTTTAAGGTATTTAATATATTATTTTATAATAAAATTATTATAATAAATTAATAAATTAATATATTTAATTAAACGATTTATCGTTAATTAAAATAAATAATTTTAAATTTATTAAATATATAATTATATATATATAAATTTTTACGACGATAAATAATTTATAAAATAATATAATAATAAAAATTAAATATAGAAATAATTTTTTATATTATATATTATATTTTATATTTATACGCGTTTAAAAAATAAAATAAATATATTTTAATTAAAAATAAATGTAAAGTTATAAAAAAAAAATATAAATATTCGTAATTAAAAAATAAAAAATATTTAAAAAAATAAAATTAATTAAGAAATAAATTAATAAATTTACGAAATAAATTTATTAATTATTTTTTATTTAATTATTTTAATTATTACGTTTAAAAATAAATTTATTTTCGTTATAAAAATAAAAATTTATTTTCGATATAAAAGATATCGAAATTTAAATTAACTTTACGAATATTTATTTTCGTAATTTTTTATTTTATAATATTTTAATCGTTATTTTTTATATTAAAAATAAATAAAAATAATTTTAGTTTTAAATTTTTTTAAATATTTTTATTAATATCGTTATTTAATTAATTAATATATTATATAAGTCGAAATTATTTAAATAATAAGTTAATTAAAATATTTTCGTCGTCGTTTTTTAAAATATATAAATTATATAAATTATTTTAATAAAATTTATAAAATTTAATATTAAACGAATTAACGAAACGTACGTCGTTATTAATTTATTTCGTATAAATTAAATTTTCGCGATTAGTATTTTTTTCGAATATAATTCGAAAATATTTCCCGTTATTTTACGACGTAATAAAAAATTCGACTCGTAATTTAAAGAATTTATTTTTTATATTTTTTTATATAAAATTTCGTTTATATCTATCGATAAATTTCGATAAAAAAATAAAAAATTTAACGTTTTTAACGTTACGAAAAAATAATAACGTAATGTCGAAAAATAAAAATTAAATAAATCGAATAAAAAAATATTTTATAAAAACGTATTAAAAAAAAAAATAATATATATTATTATATTAATTTATTATTTATAAAACGATATTATATATTTTATTAAGATAACGTAATATATATATTTATAATTTAAATATATTTTTTATTTTAAATTTCGATTTTAAAATTAAAAGTAAATTATTATAATTAAAAAATCGATAAATATTATAACGAAGTAAAATAAGATTATAAATTTCGTGTAAAATGTTATTTTTTTCGATTATAATTACGTTTTTTACGTATTTTTATATATTATTTATTATAAACTATTTTTTAATATTAAATAAAATTATATAAGTATAATTAAATTTAATTATATTTTTAATAATATAATAAAATTTAATACAAGTTTTATAAATTAAAATAATAATTGAAAATATAGATAAAAATTTTTAATTATTTATAACGTAATTAAATATAAAAGCGATATTCGAAGTAAAGTAATTATTTATATTTAATCGATAAAATGTTTCGATTTATAACGTGTATTACGGTCGTAAAATAAATTTTATTTTATTTTTAAAAAATATTTATTTTTCGAAATTTAAAATAATAAAATATTTTTAATTTATAAATAAAATTATTAATTAATTTTAATTATGTTATAATTTATAAAAATATAATTTATTATTTAATTATTTAAATATATAGAAGTAATATCGTTTATTATTATTTAAAATTAAAAGGATATTATCGTCGAATATTTTTATACGAAAGTTACAATTAAATAATATAAATGTCGAAAAAAAAAAGTTATTATCGTTTTTATTTTCGCGATTATTTTTTTTTTTATTTTCGTATTAAATATTTTTAATAATAATATAATATACGTAATATATTATTATATAATATAATTTTTTATTATCGAATACGTATAAATTAAATAATAGGTAAAAATTAATAAAATATTTTAAATGGTAAATATCGAAAATTCGAAAAAAATATTCGTTATTTTTATATAATGGAATTTTAAATAATTTAAAATATCGAAGCATTATATTAAAAGTATACGAAATTTTCGAATTTAACGAAAAAAATTTAATAATTTATAATATTAATTTTTTATTATAATTTAACGTTATTAATAAAAAAATAAAATTAAAAATACGAAAATAAAAGTGTTATTTAATGTTTACGATTTACGTAACGTAAATATATAAAAGAAATATAAATATATAATTCGTAAATAATTTACGAAAAAATATATATAATTTATACTTCGATATTAACTTCGTTAAATATTTAAATAACGTTTTTACGTATTATTTACGTAAATATCTTTTTTTTTTTTTTATCGTATATTAATATAAAATTTTAAACTCCGTTAACTTTAATAATTTAACCGTTTATATAATTTAAATTATTCGAAATAATATTCGTTTTTATTTATTATTTCGATTATTTTAAAATATATTAATCGTTTTTAAAATTTCCCGCGTTAAATAACGACGATATCGATTATAATTTAAATTATTACGTTTATTATATTTTAATTAATAACGTTTAAATTATTAAAAACGACGCAAATTATTTTTATTTTAATTTTTTTAATTAATTTAATAATTTACGATTTATACGATCGATTAATAGTATTTTACGTAACAAAAAATATTAATTTTACGTTTTTCGATTTTTTAAAAATTTTATAAATACGTTATAATTAAATTATTCGATTTAATATTAATTAATTATTAAATATTTTATTTTATAATTTTTAATTTCGGTTATTAATTATTTTTTTATAATAATTTATTTTTATTTTAACGTAATTTCGATATTTTATACGTTTTCGACGATAAAATTAAATATTTAAAAATTAAAAAACGGAAATATACGATATTTTATAACGAATATTATCAAATTATATAATCGTATTACAATTACAAATAAATTTATATAATTTTTAAAAAGTAAAAATTTTAATTTTTTTATAATAAAATAAATATTTACAATTAAAAAATTTTTTTATTTATAAATAATATTAAAAATTTTTTTTTTTTATATATCGATATTTATAAAATATTTAATCGAAAAAAATTTATATCGATGTTTAAGTTAAAAAATAATAATTACGTATTAATTTTTCACGTATTTTATTTATTTCGATTATTATACAAATAAAAAATTTTATTTTATAATAAAAAATTTTATTAATTTTACGGGGTAAATTTTAAATATTTATTTATTTAATTTATATAAATAATTTTCGATAATATAATTATACGATTTTTCGAAATTTCGAAAATAAATCGATTCGTTTTTTTTATTTTCGAAAATATTATTAACGGTAATATTACGGTATTTTTTAAAAATATAATAATATCGTTTATTTCGTAAATATCTTAATTATTTAAAAATAAATTATTTATTTCGAATAAACATTTTTATTTTTAGGTTTACGATAATAATAATAACGACGATTTTAACGATTGTAAAAATAAATTATATTAATATTATTTCGTTAATAAAAAAATTATAATATATTAAAACGATAAAAATAATAATTTATTTAACGATAATAATAACGAATTTAAAAAAAGTCGTTTTATAGTTAAAAATAAAGTGTTTCGATTATTTAAATTAATTAATAACGTTTTAAATAATAATATATATAATAATATAAATAATAAAAATAACGTTAAATTAAATGTTTATAATATAAATTCGAAATAAATTATTTTTTTTAAATATATAAAATAATATTAATATAATATTAATAAAAAAAATAAATATAATAACGGTAATTATAATAATTTTTTAATATATATTACGATTTAATACGATAATTTATTTTTATTAAATAATCGACATCAAAATTTCGAACGATTTCGTTATCGTTAACGTTTTTATATATTTTTTTTTTTTTTTTTTTTATAATATTAATAAGATCTTATTTTAATTTTTAATATTACGCGTCGTACTAATAAATATATATAATATATTTAAATTTTATTTCGTTTATTTTTATTTTTATAAATAATTTTAACGTTAAATAACGTTTTATAATAATTTATTTTTTAAATAATTTTCGAAAATAATTTATATATTAAATATTATTTAATTAATTTTATAATTTATTATAAATATTTATTACGGTGTTATACGATTATTTAACGTTATTTATTAATCGATAATAAAATATAAGACGATTTTATTATTCGTTACGTGTATATAAAATTACGGTTTAAAAAACCGCGATTATTTAATAAAGTTAAACGATTAATAATAAAAAAAAAAATATTTATAAACTATAATTTATTTATTTTTTATTTCCTTTATTAAATTAAAGTAAAATAAAATAATAATTATTTATAAATATTAATAACTTAATAAAAAAAAATCTTAATAAAGGTCGATTATTTTAAATATTATATATATTTATTTTAAATTACGGCGCGTATTTGTTCCCGTATAATTATATTTCTTATCGAATAATTTTTAATTTGTTAATATTTTATTATAATTAATTTAAATTATATTTAATTTCGTTTAATTTACTTCGATATTAAATTATTTTTTTACGAAGTATTTCGTTTAATATTAATAACGGTTATTTATTTTCGATAATATAATATTTTAAATAATCCTTTAAAATATAATAATTTTTTTTATATAAATTTAACGGATTATATTAAATAAAATTTAAAAGATATCGTATAAATTATTCGTTATAAAATTATTATATTTTCGAAGTTAAAAAGTTATCGAAATTATATTTTTTTAGCGGTTTTTATAATTTTTATATTAATTGCATTAAATCGAAATTCGTTTTATTAATTATATTTATAACGAAATTAATCGCATCGTTATTTACGTTAAATTATATATAATAAACGTAATTAATTTTTCGATAATTTTTTTTCGATGTAAATATAATACGATAATTATTTTATTATTCGATAAATTTAATATATTTTTATTTTAAAATATCGCCGTAAATAATATAAAATATTATTTAATTAACGATATTATCATAGTTAAATATATTATTATTTATTAAAAATTTAAAATATATTTATAAATATTAAATTAATTTTCGTATTAAAATTATTAAAATATTTTATAAAAATTTATAATTTAACGTTTTATTACACTTTTAAATAATTATATTTATTATTATTCGATTTTTTTATTTTATTTATTAAAAATTTATTTATAAAATTTAAAAATTTGATAATTTTATTATTAAATCGTTTCATTTTTATTCGAATTAATTATAACTATTTTTAATTTATTATATATAATTAATATAAATTATACAAATATTATAAAAAATATTTTAACGTCGTAATTCGTTTAAATTAATTATAATCGAAACTTTAATTTAATTATAAAAAAAAAAATATTAATTTAATACGTTTACGAATAAAAAAATAAATTTATTAACGTTACATTATAATATTATACGAAAATATATATTAATATTAATATAAATTTTAAATCTAACGAAACGAAATTTTTAATATCTATTTATAAATTATATATAATTAAAGCTTAAAATCGTAAATATTTATTTTTTCGTCGTTTTTTTAAATTATTTTTTTTCGAAACGTTATTATACGATTTTTAAATATTATTTTTTATAAATATTATAAATTAAATTACGAATAATATTTAATTTTAAATATTTTCGAATAATTCTTTAAATTTAATTTTAATTTAAATTTTCGAGTAAATTTGATGTTTATTAATAATTATTAAAAAATTTATGTAATTAATTTTTAATATATTATTATTCGTTTAAATCGTTAATTTTTCGAATTATATTATTTTTAAAGTAAATTTAAATTAAAAATAATAAGTTAATTTTAATATTTTAAATATATTATAAATGATTTAAAATTTTTTTATCGCGTATATTTCGATAATATATAAATTTACATATATGTTTTACGAATTTTTTAATATAAGTAATTTATTCGTAACGAAAATATCCCTATTATTATAATTTTTATTCGAAAAATCGTAACAATACGTTAATTTTAAGTCGTTTTTTTTTTAAATATTCGATATTTCGAAAATATAATAATTTTATTTAAAAAAATCGAAATATTTTTATTTTAATATTATCGATATTATATTTTTTTTAATAAATATTTTATTTAAATAAATATTATTAAAATGTCCGATAATTAACTTTAAAATTATATTTATTTCAAAATTTATAAAAAATTTATATTTATGAAATTTTATTATTTAAATATTAATTAACGATTAAATTTTTATATAATTTTAAATTTATTTTAAGTTATAATATATTAATTTTATTAATTTAAATATATAATTATCGAAAAAAAACGAAAGTAAACGAAAAAAATAATTATAATAAAAAATTATAAATTAAAGTATAAAATTTTTCGTAATATTAATTAATATAAATAATATAAAGTAATGTAATTTATATCGATAAAAGGTTGAAAAAAATTCGATGGTTAATTATACGAAATTATTTATAAATCGTTTATTTAGTTATAAAGTTATATTCATTTAAACTTATAGTAATAAAATTTATATATAGTATAAAAAAAAGTATTTTTTACGAATATTATTTAAATTTATTACGAAATTTTAACGTAATTTTAATTTAAAAATTTAAAATTAAATTATTTTAATTTATACGTATCGATAATTAAATGTTTTAAAATATAAGTTAAAATTATTATTAAAAAATTAAATTATTTATTTTTTATAAAAAAAATATTTTTAATATATATTAATTAAAATAAATAAATTTAAAATATTTAATTTTTTATAAATTATTAATTTAAATATATAGTAGGGAAAATATTTTTATTTACGATTAAAAAGTAATTATTAAAGATTATTAACGGAACGTTTTTATTAATATGTAATAAGGTATATAATAAAATTTTTTAATTTTTATTAACGAAATTTAATATTTTTTTTTAACGTATAATAAAATTTCTTTTAATAAATATTTCGATTTCAAATTAATATCTTATATTAATATTAATAATCGAATTTTAATTATTAATAATTAAGTAAAATTTTAATTATCGATAATAATTTTATTTAATTTTTAAAAACGTTATACGATATCGTAGAATTTTTAATAATGATAAATAAATTTTTATATTTAATCGAAATGTCGAAGCGTTTAAAATAACCGTTATTATATATAATAATAATTAATTCGAAAAGAAAATCGAAAAAACGAAATTATTTATTATTTTATTTTACGATAATATCGTATTTAATATTAAAATAATTTATATAATATATTTAAATATTTAAGTAATAATTAATATCGTAAATTAATTTATTTAACGTTTAATATTTTTAAGTTTTTAATATAATTATTAAGTCGATAAATATTATTTATATTTTAATAATAATTAATTTCGACGTATATAAAAAGGATATAGAGTAAATATTATTAAGAATATATAATAAAAAAAAAAATTTATTTTATAAAAAAATTATTCGATTTTTTAACGATGATTATTATTAACGGTATTTTATTTATTTCCTTTTTTTTTATTAGTTTATTATTAATGAATGAAAAGAAAAATACGAAAAATTTAAAAAGTTATTAAATTTTTCGAGTTTATTAAATTCGTTAAATTTATTATTTTTTTATTAATTTATTATTTTTTTAGGTTTAAGTTTTATTATTATTTATATATATTAGTTTAAATTTAATATTAAATTTTATTATATATAATTTTAAATTAATTTTATTACAAGTAAAAAAATTAAGTATAATTTAATTACGTTAAATAATTTTTTTTTATTTAATATCGAAACGATTATTATAAATATATTAAAAAAGTATAATAATATATAAAGGAAGAATATTTATTATAAAACGAGTAAAAAAATTTATTTTAAACGAAATAATATAATAGTTAAATTATAAATTAAATTATTTTTTTATTAATATTACGTTAATAATATCGAAAAAAAAATAACGTTTATTTTAATTTATACGACGAAAATTTATATATTTATTAAAAATTTTATTTAATATTACGTTAATATATATCGATATAAAATAAATAAACGTTATAATTTTTTATTTTAAGTTTTTTTACCTTTTATATAATTAGTTTATAAATAATATAATTTATAAATTTAATTTTAACAAATAAAAATTTTATAAATAAATTAAAAATATAAAGTTTATTTCGAAGGTAATTTTATCGCGATTTAATAAGGTTATTTTATTATAATTAAAAGATTATAAAAAAATAAAAATAAATTATTTATTAAATTTAAAAATAAACTTTTAAAAAATTTTAAAAAACGTTATTATATATATATTATTTACGGTTTATATAATTATATATCGAAATCGTATAAAATTTCCTTTTTAAAAATATAATATTAACGATTTATTATTTTTTTTTTATTCGTTTATATTTACGTAGGGGATTGTAATTTAAAACGAAGATTTAAACGATAATTTATTTTTTAATGATTTAAAATTTTCGTTATTGTAATTAAATTTCGATTTATATTTTATTTTATTATTACCGTTCGATAAGTTATAAAAAACGATTTTTTCGAATTAAAATAAAAGATTATTTTAAATTCGTTTCTAAATATATAATAAAATAATAAAAATTAATTAATTTTTTAAAATTAATTATAAAAATCGTTAATATTTAATAAAAAATAACCGAATTTATTATACGTATTAACATTTTACCGATACAAATTTTTATCAATTTTATATTCGACGATAATAATTTTTTAAATATTATAATTATCGTTAAAAAAAAAAGTAATTTTTTTTATCGTAAAAATTAAAAAAATTAAAATAAAACGAAATAATTATATTAATATAACGGGTAAAATAAATTATAAATTTCGATGAAAACTTATTTATAACGGTTAATATTATATCGATTAAAAAAATCTTTATATTTTATAATTATTAAATTATTATTAAACGAATTATTTAAACGAAGAAGTTAAACGTATTGTTTTTAAACGAAAAGTCGAGAAAATTTATACGAAATATTATAATTATTATCGATAAAAAACGGTTTAATAATTTTTTATAAAATTTAAAATTGTTTATTATATTAAAAAAATCGAATCCTCGTATCAAATTATCATTAATTAACGAAAAGTTATATCTATTTATCGACGTTAACGTAAATTTTATTATCGTTTTAAATTTTCGTAATTATAATCGTTTTAATAAAGTATTTATTAATAAATTTTTTATATTTTTATTTATATATTTTTTACGATAATATAATATATTTATTAAAAAACGTAAAATTATATAATCGTTAATTAAATTTATTAAACTTATAAATTATAATTTTTAATTAATCGATATTAATAAAAGTTTTAATAATAATTTATAAAAAAATTAAAATTAATTAATTTCGTAATTTATTTAAAAAATATTAAATAATAAATATAATATTCGTCGATAAATATTATTATTTAAATTTAAATATTATAAAAAATTTATACGTAAAAAACTTTTATAAATTCGTTAAAATTAAATAAATTAAATTAAAATAGTTTATCGATATAATTATAATTATAATATATTATTTTAATCGATATTTATAAATATATATTTATATTTTTTTAATTTTTTCCCTTTGTTTTTTTTTTAAAATATACGAATTTATTAAATTAAATATTTAAATAAATATATAATTTTTATTTACGATTTTAACATTTAAATATTTATGAAAAAATGCGATTTTAATATAATACGATTATTTATTGTCGTTATCGTTATTATTATTATTATTATTATTATTATTATTATTTTATATATTTATTTTTTATTATATCGTCGATTATTCGACGTTATTAAAATATTATATAATGTCGCGATATAAATTTTATTTTCGTAATTAAATAAATATAAATAAAATTTTAAATCGAATTTATATAAATATTTATTTATTTAATAAATTTATTTAAATTTTAATCGAAATTTATTTTTTATTTTAAAATAAAAATTTAATATTTAAAATTAAAAAGAAAAATAAAATAATTAATAAAAATAAAAAACGATTAATAAAATTAATTTAAATTATAATTAATTTAAACTTTTTAATATAATTTAACGTATTTTATTTTAAAAATTAAGGTATATTTTTTAAAGTAAATTTAATTTTTATAATTATTATTTTAATTACGATTTTTATTATAATTTATATTACGATTTAATTTTTTATAATTTTTTTTATTTAATAATTTTTATTACGTATATTGATTATTATATTAATTATTATATTAATTATTATATCGATTATTATATTTATTATTATATCGATTATTATTATATTAATTATTATTATATCGATTATTATTATATCGATTATTGTTATATCGATTATCGTTATATTGATTATCGTTATATCGATTATTATTATATCGATTATTATTATATCGATATTATTATATCGATCGTTATTATATTTATTATTATATTTATTATTATATTTATTATTATTATATCGATTATTATATTTATTATTATATTTATTATTATATAAATATTTTGTATTTTTTGAATAAATTTTTATTTATTTTTTATAATTTTTTTTTAACGGTAGATTAAAAAATAAAAAGTTAATTATTTAAAAGTATATTATTTATAAATTAAACGGTTATATAACGTTAATTATATAATACGGTTATAATTAAAAAAATTCCTTCGTTTATATATTTAAATAGTTTTAATTTTATTAATATTATATTCGTTTATTTAAATAATTAAAATAATTAATATTATTAATTAAAGTAAATATATTTTTATTACGTTTAATTTACACGTTATCGAAAAATGTTTATTAAAATTAAATTTATAATAATAACTTTTAATAATAATTTTATTAATTATATTTTATTATAAATAATTAATAAAATTAATTAAAAATCGAATTATTATAATAAATTTATTAATATAAATAATAAAAGTTAAAATAAATTAAAAAAATATTTTTTATTATTTTTAATTATAATAAATTTTAAAGTTAATTAATTCGTTAATTTATTAATTTTTTTTATTTTTACGTTTAATTAAAATTCCGGTGGTATAAATAGTAGTTAACGATTAGGTTTAAAGTTTAAAATAATAAAAAGTAATAAAAGTATAGATTTTTTTTTCGAAGTAAACGAATTAATAATATTAATAATAACCGTTATTTTTTTTAATTTAATATTTAAAGTATTTATATTATAAATTATTTCGAAAATTTATTATATTGATTATTTAAATGGTTTCGACGGCGGTGGAAATTTACGTATAAAAATAAACGATAAAATTATATTATAATAACGATAAAATCGTATACGTTTCGAAGAAAAGTTATAAAAATTAAAATTATTATTAAAATTTATTACGAGTAGTTTTATTATTAATTACGACGATTTTTTATTACGAATATATAGAAACGATTATTTAATTTTTTTTAAATTTTTCGATTTATTTTTTATTTAAAAATATTAATAAAAATGCGGGTATATTTTTTATTATTATAATATATTTAAGACGAGGACGTTCGATTATATAAGCGTAAATATAAATATTACGACGGAAAAACCCGTAATTATTAAAAAAATTCGTATTAAAATGTTTTATAATATAAAAATTGTAAAAGAAAAGTATTATATTAATATGTATTTATAGTAAATAATTCGACGTTTTAAATAATTATAAAATCGAAAGAATTAATTATTTAAGATTTAATAATAAATACGATATTATTTTTTATTATTTATTAATATATAATATTATTATATAGATATTAATTTATTAAAGTTTAATAATATAATCGATAATTTTATATTTATTACGTCGTTAATTAAAGGTAATATATATAATTTTTTAAAAAATAAAAAATATTTAAATAATAAAAAGTAACGTAAATAACTTTTTTATGACGTAATTAAAAGTTTAAATTTTTTTTATAAAAATAACGTTATATATTATAATATTATAATTTTTAATATTTTTATAATTCGAAACGATAATGTTTTTTTTTTTTAAGTAATATTAATCGATAACTTTAATAAAATTATTATAAAAAAAAAAAATAAATAAATCGAAATTAATTTTTATATTATTTTTATTTTCGAAATTATTAAATGTGGAAATTTAAATTATATTAATGTAATTAACGTATAAATTTTCGCGATAATATATATCGACACTTTTTTTTAAGATATTTTATCGATTAATTAAATAAACGAAAAGTTATATAAAAAATTAATAAATGGTTTTAAACGTAAAAAAAATAAAAAGTTTATAATATTAATTAAATATTATATATTATGGGAAATATTATATTAAAATTTTATAAATAAATTTACGATAAAATAAATTATAACCGATTTGTTTTAAACGATCGATTTTTAATTTACGAGGAAGGTAACGTAATTAAATTTACGGATTTTTAAATTAACGTTTTATTTATAATATATTAAAAATTTAAATTTATTATTAAATATATACGAATTTTTTAATGTTTTAAAAAATGGTCGTTTTAATATATTAATTTAATACTTTTTTAAAAATATTACGATTTAATAATCGTTTATATAAAATAAATAATAAATATTAAACGTAATAATATTAATTTAATTTATTTATATCGAAACGTTAATCGATTTTATTTTTAACGTATTTATATAAAATCGCGGTTTAAGTTTTTTTTTTTTTTTTTTAATATTAATAAAATTTAATTTTAATTTATCGTATTACGTGTTTTATTATTATCGTAATATTTATTTAATATTATTAATTTATTATAAATATATTAAATTATAAAATTTATATTTTATAATAAATATTTTTATAATAATAAATAATTTTATATCGTAAATATATTTTTTTATACTTATATTAATTATAACGTATTTATTAAGTTTTATTACGTAATATTAAAACGTTAATACGATTATAAAAAAAATTAATACGTTTATAATAAAAGATTATTTATTATTATAAAAATAATTTTAAAAAGTTTATATATTTATAAAATATATTTTATTACGAGTTAAAAAATTAAATAAAAACGAAAGGGATAAAATATGTTAATATTATAAAAAAAAAAAAAAAATTTAATTATAATTCGAAAAGGTATAAATTTTATATATATTTATTATAACGTTATAAAGTCGATTATTTATTTAATGTAGTTTTATTTTAAAAATCCTTTATAATAATAATTTTTTTTTACGTTTATATAATTTTTAATAATTAAAATAAATATATATTTATTAATTTAATTATTATAAAAATTTTTTATAATTTTATCGGCGTTATTTTAAAGGAATTTATATTTAAAATCGATAGAATTTAATTTAAATCGATAATTATTAAAAATAAATATAATTATATATTTAAATTAATTAAGTTTTTATTAAATAATATTCGAAAATTATTTATTAATTTATTTTTTAATTAATAAATAAAAGTATTAATTTTTATAAATCGAAGTAGTTTTAGTTTAACATTTAAATTTATGGTATAATTATTAATAAATTACGCGAAAGTATTATATTTTTTATAATAAAGTATTAATTAATATTTAAACATTTAAATAATCGAGTATAAAAAAGGGGATAAAAATTATTTACGATGTTTTAAATCGAACTTTAAAATAAATATTAAAAATATCGAATCGAATATTTATCCGCGTATTAAGATTAATAATATACGTATTTATATAATTAATGTACGCGTTTATATAATTAAAACGCGCGTTTATTTAATTAAAACGCACGTTTATATAATTAAAACGCATATTAATATAATTAAAACGCGTATTAATATTAATAATATTTTTTTTACGTGTATTAATATAAATTTATAAATAAAAATATTTATATTACTTTATATTTATTATAATATGTTTAAAATTTATTAGTTTTATTATACGGTCGATATATTTATTATTTTTAAAATTTTATTATTAAACGAAATTATAAATTACGTTATAATAAGAAAATTAAATTATAGGTTAAATTATTTTATAAAGTCGAAGTTAATATTTTTTATTTTAATGTTAATTATTTAAGTTATATATAAAAATAATTATTTAAATAAATGATAAAATAAGGGAAAATGTAAAAAAAAATTAAAATATAAAAAATAAATTCGACGCGTTTTATTATAATTTTATTTTAATGTTTAAAGGTATATATTATATTTACGTATATTTTAATATATTTAATATATATAATATAATAATATAAATATAAAATAAATAATATACGTAAATAAGTTAAGTAATTTTTTAAATTAAATAAATATATGTAAAATTTAAAATAAATAAAGTTTAAATTTATAAAGTATTTATTAATATAATTAATATATGTAATATAATAATGTAAAAATAAAATAAATAAAATATAAAAATAAAAAAATATATATAAATTAAAGTAAAAAAAAATTTTATATAATATTTAAAATATAATAAATTAATTAAAAAAAGTAATAAAGTTACGAGTAAAAATGTCGTATTATATAATATAAAATTAAGAAAATATATATTAATTAAAAGTAATATAATTTCGAGTAAAAATACTCGAATTATTTTATATATTATATATTATGTAAAATTTAAAAAAATATAATTTTAATAAAAATAATATAATTTCGGGTAAAAGTATTGTTTAATATTATTAATTAATAAAATAAAACTTTATTTTAAAAAAAAAAACGTTAAAAAATTAAAATATTAAAATATATTATTTTATATAAATTAATATATAATGATATTTAAATTATTTGTTTTATTATTCGTTATTAATATAATCGATCGAAATTTAATATTTATTTCGAAAAAAAATTCGAAATAAAAATTATATTTACGTTTATTATTTTTCGTAACGTTATAATTTTTTATTATAAAAGTTAATTAAAATAAATGTTAATAAATAAAAATATTATAAATATTTAATTAAAAAACCGAGTTAATAATTAATAATTAATAGTTAATAATTAATTTAAAAAACTTAAATAAATAATATAAAAATTATAAATTTTGGGTGGTAAATTATATATATAATACGTTTCGAAAAAAACGTTATTATAACATTTATTCATCCATTTTTTATATATGATATTTTTCTTTTAATTATTAATTTAATTAGTTTTATAATTATAATTTTTTAACTTTTTATAACGAAGTAATTTTATATTTATTTAATAAGTTTTTAATATATTAACACATTCGATATTTATATATATTTATATAAAAAAAAATTATACGTATTTTTTCGATATTAAGAAATTATATATTTTATATAATTTTAATATTATATCGTATACATTTAAATAAATAAATAAATAAATAATTATTATTATTTTTTATATTAATTTTTATAACGTTAAATAATTTTATATATATATTTATATAATAATTATATTAAAAATTTATTATTTTTAAATTATAACGTTTTTTTTAAATTATTTACGTAATAAATTATAACGCGTTATCGATTTTTATTATTTAAGTTATTTTAATTTAAAATTATTATTTATTTTTAATATTTTTAATAATAATAGTATCGATTATATAATTACGTATTACGTTTTATATATAATAGTTAGAAACGTTTAATTTTCGAACGAAGTAAAATAAAGTAATTAATTATATATTTTTTTTTTCGAAGTTATAAATTTAATTTTTATTATCGTACTTTTAAACGATATTTTACGAGGAAATTATTATTTTTTTTACGTTTTAAATTATAATAATAATAATTATAAATAATATTTACGATTATTAAATATATTAAATATTTAATTATTAATAAAAAATATTTAAATCGTTATTTTATATATTTAAATTTCGATTATTAATGTTTTTTTATCGAATTATTATTACTTTAATAAACCTTTATAAATAATCGCGAAAAAAATAATAACGATAACGATAAAAATAAAGATAATAAAAATAAAAATTTTTTTATTCGATTACGTCGATAAATACATTCGATAATTCGTTTACGATCGAACCGTTCGCGTATAAAATAATCGCACCGTCGTTTAAAACCGTTTAAATTCGAACGAAATTAGTTATAATTAAAATTTTTTCGAAAATTTTTCCGATAATTTTTTATCGAAATTTATTATATTATTGAAATATTTATCGAGTTTTATTTAAATTATATCGTTTTTTTAATAATAAAAAATTAATTTAATTAAAATATAATACGTAAATATATTAATAATATTAAATTAAAACGAAATAATTTTTTTAATACGTCGATGAATTTTTTATTTATTCGTTAAAATATTTATTATTTCTTAAATTAAAATTATTTTACTTTTATTTTTAAACGTATTAAACGTTATTTATTTACATTAATTACCCATATATTTTAACTTTTATTAAACAAAAAAAAAGTAAATTTAAAAATAATTAATTTATATTATAATCTATAATATTTACCCGTTAATAAGATTTTCATCGAATATTTTTTCGTTTATTTCATATAATTTATTTTTAACGATTTTATCGTATTATTTTAAATTAATACCGCCGTTAAAAAAAAAATTTTAATTTATTTTTTATTTTTATTTATTTTAAAAAAGGGTTATAAACGAAGAATTAAATTATTAAAAACACCGATTATAAACTTCGAATCGAAATTCGTAAAACCCGTACTTTTATAAATAATAAACATAACGCAAATAAAATAAAAATCGATATTAATATATTTTATAATAAATATCTTAACGTTAAATTTTATAATAATTTATTTAAAAATTTAAAAATATTTTTTTAATCGTTTAATAATAATTTTAATTTAAATAAAATTATTAAAAATAAAATTATTATTATTAAAAATAATATATCCAATACTTTTAATTTTAACAATTCCGGTTTTTATAATGTCAATAAATATTTCGAAAAAAAACTTTACGAAAATATATAATTTAATATATTTAAAAATAATCGTTTATTTAAAGGTCGAAATTCGATAATATTATTTCGATCGCTTAATTATAATAAATATAATTATTTATCGAAATATTTAAAATTATTATTTCGATTATTTAATTATATTAATTTAAATAAATATTTAAATTTAAATTAAAATATTTAACCTAAATTAAATTTATCGTTATCGATGGAAAATATAAAAAATTTTAAAAATAAAAAAAATATAAAAACGAATAATATTAACTTTACTTAAAGTAAAAATAAAAGTAAAGGTAAAAATAAAAATATCGTAATTCGACGCCGTAAAAATAATAAATATCGAAGTAAATTTAATCGTAATTTTAAAAATAATTTAATTTTAATTCGTTTTTTTTAATTATAAATTATATTTAAAATATTTTTAAATTTTTATTTCGAAAGTTTTTTCTCGTAAAAAAATTAATTACGTTATAATTTATAAATTATAATTATAAACTTTTAATTATAAAAATATATAATTTATAATAATAATTATAATAATAATAATAATAAAAATAATTTTATCGTTTTACGTAATAATAAATATGTATAAATTTAACCTTAATACGTATAAATAATCGATTAAATTATTTTTTATTTTTTTCTCATATTTTTATTTAATTAAATAAGTTAAATACACGAAAACATAAATAAATTAATAAAAATTAAATATTTAATTTTTATTAAATGTTATTTTTTTTATATTTTTTTTTTTCGTTTTTTTTTAATATTAAATCTTTAATATCGATATTATATTTATTTTATATCTAATATTTTAATATTATATCGTATTTATTATATTAATAATAAAATAAATTTCGAGTTTTTTATTTAATATATTCTTTTTTTTAATAAAATTTATCGTAATAAATTAAAATATTAAATTATTATTTATTATTTTAATTATAAAACGCCAATTTCGATATTATTTTTTTAAATTTTTAATCGAAATTTTATCGAAATTTACGGCGTATATTATAATTTAATTTATTATATTTATTATATCGTTATTAATAATATATATAAAAATAATAAAAATTTAAACTTTAATTTAAAAGGTTTATTTCTATTTTAATTTTTTAATTTTATAATTATTTACGTTATTTTTATCGATTATATTTTACTATTAAATCGATATTATTTCTATTATTTCGATTATAATAATAATAAATTATATACGTATTTTTAATATATATTTTTATATTAATTAATTTATTAAATAACTTATATTTTATTATTTCGAATTTTATAAAATAAATATTTCCTTTTATTTTTTCTAAGTTATAACAAAAGATATTTCCGTTTTAAATAAATCTTTTAACGAATTTTTTCGCGTACGATTTTAATCGAATATTTTATATTATTATACTATACTTTACATATATTTAAAATAACTATATTATTTTTAAAAATATAAACATTTAAATAAAAAAAAATAATATACGAAAATTTTTTTTAACTTATAAAATTAATGTTATATATATTTTTAATAATAATAAAATATATTTTCGTAACAATATCTACCATTTTTTCGATTATAACGCTTTTATAATTTTTTCGAAATTTAATAAAAACGTAAACAATTACTATCGTTTATATATATACGTATTAAATCTTTTAAATAAATTTAATAATTTCGATATAAAAACGTTTATATATTATTATAATATCTTTTTAATATCAATTTTTCGAATATTTATAAAATATTTATTTATTAAATTAACTTAAAATTTTTATAATAAATATACTTTTATTATATTTAATAATGTCGAAAAAAACGACGTGTTTTTTATCAATTTTATTAATATTAATAAAAATTTAAAAAAAGTTATTTAAAATTTTCTTTCGATTAAATTTAACGAATTAAATATTAAAGTTATTAATATAAAAAAATTAAATTTTTTTACCATTAAATAACGACGTTATTATAATTAAATTAATATTAATTATAATTATATTAATTACGATTTTTACGATAATAAATATATAAAATCAAATAACGACGATAACTTTAAATCAAATTTCGAATTTAATAATTATAATTTCGAGGAAAAATTCGAAAATAATTTAAACGATTATTTTAATAAATTTAATCCTTTAAATAATTTATAAAATTTTAATAAAATTAATATTTATACGTCTTTTATAATTAATCGAATTTTAAATTTATTATTTTTCGTAATGTTTTATAATAATAACGATAAAAGTTTTATTAACGAAAATTATTATATTTTTTTTAAATATAACGACGTTAAAATTTTTTCGAAATTTATTTTTCGATTTTTAAAATATAAATTTTTCGAGGAAAATTAAATATATATTTATTTTTTTAAATTTACGTTATTAAATTTACGTTTTTAAATATACGTATTATTAAATTTATTTTTTTAAATATATAAATTTATAAAATAAATTTAAACGATTAAATTTTTAAATATTATAAAAGTATATATTACAATCGATAAATTAATATTAAAGTTATTTTATAATTTAATAAATTACGTAAATATTTATAAAAATTATAAATATAAAAAAAAAATAAATAAAAGTTATTTTTATTATATAATATATTACGAAAAATATAAATAAAATAAAGTTAAATAAAGTTTTTAATTTTTCGATATAATAACTTTTATAAAATTTAAATATAAATTAATTAATAAAAAATAATGACGTTAATAATAATTTTATTTATATAACCGTATCTTTTTATATATTTTTATATGTAAATTTTATTTAATTAATATTAACGAAAAATTTAACGTAATAAATCCTTTAAAATTATTTAAAAAATATATAATAAATAATTATCGATTATAAAAAATTTCGAAATAAATTTTTTTAAAAAAATTTAAATTAACGTTAAATAACTATTAAATATAATTTTAACGATAACGATATAATAAAACGATATATTTTTTAATATAAATTATATAATTAAAAAATATCGAATAATTAAATTTCGATTCGTACGCAAATTATTATCGAAATTTTAAAATAATAACGTATTTTATTTAAATGATTTAAACGATTTATTCGACGATATAAATTAAAATTATTAAAAAAATTAAAGTTAAAAAAAAAAAATAAAAAATAATAACGACGTAAAAAAAATTATTAATAATATATAAAATATAATAATATTAAGGTTTTTTTTAATTATTAAAATATAAATAACGGGGTTATATTTTTATTCGAATAAAATTATTTAAAAATTTTTATATTAATATTATTAATACGAAAATATATTAATTCGTTTCGTATATTTTATTTATTATTTTATAAATTTAATTAATATTATATTTAATATTAATTTTTATATTTTAAAAAAACGGTTTTTTTTATAAAAAAAGTTTTATAATCGAAAAAAATTTTCGTTTTAATTTTCGTTTTTTTTATACGATTATTATAATTATTATTATTAATAAATCTCGAAAACAACGATAAATTAAATGTTAAATCGTCGTTTAAAATATTTTAACGATGAAATTTTCAATTTTTATAATATTTTTTTTCGTTATTATTAATATTTTACGAATGTATATTATCGTCGTTATTAAAATATATTATTCGTTTTTAAAAAACGAAAAAATATTTTCGAAACGTTTAATTTTATATAAATTAAAAGCGTTTATTATTTCAAAAATCGTTCGATTTATTTCGAATATAAATAACGAATATAAAAAAAATCGTAAATATTAATCGAATAAATTACGTAAAAATAATAAATATTTTTTCGACGTTTTTAATTTAACGAATAAAAATATTAATCGATTCGACGTTCGATTCGAATATACGTAATATCGAAATATTAAAAATAAATTAAACGAATCGTACGAAAAAAAATTAACGGTTAAAATTATATAAAATTTAATATTTACGGTTATAATATAAAAATTTTTATTCGAAAATATATCGAAATCGTAAATAAAATATATGTATTATTAATATATATCGTTTTTTTTCGAATTTAAAAAAAAAGGTTAATTTTTTTTTATCGATTATTGTATAAATATTAATATAAAAAAAAATGTATTATTTAATTCGTTAATTTTCGAATGTATTATTAAGTTTTTTAAATAACGGTTTATTATATTATTAATAAATTAAATGTCGGTAATTTTAAATATAATATATATTTATTTAAAATTGTAATAAAACGAAAAAATCTTATAATATTTATCGTAAATATAAACGGTTTCGTTATTTTTTTTCGATAAAATATAAAGTTTATAAAAAAGTATATTATAAATTCGAAGGGTTTGTTATAGATACGGTAAATTATCGTAAAAAAATATTTAATAATTAAAAGTTAAAACGATTAAATAAAATTTTAAAATAATATTAATATTAAAATTATATTATAATTCGATGCGATTAACTTAACTTATTAAATAATTAATATCGAAGCTTCGACCGATTACGTCGTCGGAATTTATATATAAAACCACGGTTTTTCGAATCGTAATTTAATTTTTTTTTTTTTTTTTATAATATTAACGAAATTTAATTTTTAATTTTTAATATTACGCGTTATATTAAATAATTAATAAAATAAAGTAAATTTATATTTAAATTTTATTTAAATATAAAAATAATATATTTTAACTCGAAAAATATCGTTATTAAATCGTAAAAAAAAAATTATAGTAATAAAATTTTTAAATATAATTAAAAAAGTTTTAAATTTATTATTTGAATTCGATTAATATATATTTAATTAAACGTTTTTAATAATAATATAATAAATATAATAAACGAAATTAAAATCGATACTTTTATTATTTAAAATAAAAAATCGTAATAATATTAAATATATATTAAAATATTTAAAATAATAAATTTCGACGAAAAATAACGTATTTTTATCGATAAAATTTTTATTTAAATCGTTTTAATCGAAATCGAAATTAAAAAAATTAATAAAAAACGGTATAAATAATATAAAAGTTAGTTTTAAATTTATAATAAAAATATATAATATCGAAATAATAATTATAAAGTTAAAAAATTATAAAAGTTAAATTATTTTAAAAAATAAAATTTAAATGAAATTAAATGTTATTATAAGTTAATAATATCGTTTTAAATAATAAAGTTAATTATATAATTTTTTTTAAAATAAATTTAATTAATTCGAATAATAAAATAAACGATATTATAAAAATTTTAATAAGGTGTAATTAATATTATTAAATTTATATTTAAATAAATTTTAAAATTATATAAATAATAAATTAATGCGATTATTATAATTAAAATTATTAAAATAATTATAAAATTATTAAATAAAAAATAATACGTATATATATCGTTTATCGTATATAATATATCGTTTATTTTTTATAAAATATTATAAATTTAAAATTAATTTATTATAAAATTAATTAAATCATATTATAAATTTATTATTATTTTAATACGACGCGTAATATAAAAAATTAATAATTAAATTTTATTAATATTATAAAAAAAAAAAAAAATTAAATCGTAATTCGAAAAATCGCAGTTTTATATATAAATTTTAACGGCGTATTTAATTAAAACTTTAATACCGGTTATTTAATAAAGTTAAACCCATCGTATTAAATTATAATATATTTAATATTAAATAAAATATAATCGAAATTATTAAATTTACATTAACGAATATTTTAAAACGATGTAAATTATTAATTAATACGATATTTATAAAAATTATTAAAATAATTATAAAAATATTACGAAAATAAAAACGGAAATTTATAATATATATTTCGTTTATATAAAAATAATTTATAGGGATAATTTCGTTGTTTTTTTTTATAAGTTTTATTATTTTAAAAGTTACGACTTAATTTTTATTTTTTTTTTTTTATAATATTAACGTAAAATATATATTTATTAAATAAATAAATATTTAAATAAAAAAATAAATAATTATTTAAATAAATATTTATTTATTTAAGTAATTTTTTAAAATTCGAATTTATAATAATTTAAAATTAAAGTAAATTTTTTATATAATTTAACGTTCGATTATTTTTAATAATTTATTTAAGTATTTATTTAAATATTTAACGTATTTTTTTATTATTTTATTATTAAATTTACTATTTAAATTACGTTTTTTATTTATATATTAAATATATATATAATAAATATTAATGGATGTAATTATTAAAGTTATTATAAAAGAAAGTTTAATTATTTTTATAATTATAATTAAACGTTAATAGTTATTTTTAATATAATTATTTTTATTTATTTAATTAAAATATTTAATTTCGTTATTTATTATATATTAAATAAAAGTATTTTACGTAATAACGATATTATAATAACTAATTAATTATTATAATTAATAATATTATTATTTATATTACGTTTACGTTATATATTTTATTATTAATATTTTATTCGAAGTAATTTTTTTTACGTTAATTTTACATATCTATTTTTTATATATTATAAATTTCGAATAATTTTAATTTTATTTTCGAAGTTAAAAAATCTTAATTATTTTAATCGTAATTAACGTATTTATATTTTATTATATTATTATTTAAATATATTTATTATAATATACGTTTTTTTAACGAATAAAAATTTTAAAATTTAAAAGTTTTTTCGTATTTAATTAATAAAAATCTATTAATAATTAAAATAAAACAAAGTATAATTATAAAACCGCGTTTAAATTAATCGTTTATTATTACCATCGCTTTTTAAAATTTTTAAAAAAATTATTATTAAAATCGAAATAATAAAAAAATTTAACGGTTATATTTTTTCGATGTATTAATTATCGTATATATTAATTATATTTTCGATATCGTTTTTTATATATTAAATAAATAATAAAATTAAAATTTTTATTAAAAAAAATTAAAATACGAAAATAAATTTATTTTTAAAAAAATAATAATATAAATAAAAATTTATTTTAAAATAATATTTCGATAATATATTTATAAAATAATTTATAAAATAACGTTACGCTTTAAACGTAAAATTAAATCTTCGTTTTTAAGATTAAAAACGTGCTTTATATAAAAGTTTCCTTAAATAAACGTTTTTAAATTACCTTAATTAAATTTTTATTTTTTATTATTATAAACATCGATTATTCGAAAAATATTAACGTTATATTATATTAATTAATATCGCGTCGTTTTTTTATATTTAATATTATTATTAAATACGAAATTATCGTTAATAATTAATTTTTTTAATAATTCGTTTTATAAAATGTCGAGTTATAAAATAAATATATTAATTAAAAAGGCGAAAAAATAAAAAATTAAATTTTTAAAAATTTAATTAAAATGGTAAATTTCGATATATTTAATTAAATAGTAATAAATAATACGTTAATAACGTTAAATTTATATAATTATAAAATAAGATCGAAGATAAAAATAAATACAAACGGTCGAAACAAAATCGATAAATTAAATATAAATATATAGTTAATAAATTTTTTTTTTTTTATTTTAATTTATTAAAAATCGAAAGTTAATTTTTTTAAAGTCGTTAAATTAATTTATATTTTATTAACGAAAATAATAAAATATAATTTTATATTATTTTTATTATTAAAAATAATTCGAATATTAAATTTATTTTTATTATTTTCGAATAATAAAAATAATATAAATCGTATTTAAAATTTAAAAAAATTATTAAATTTCGTACTTCCGTTTGATTTATACCATATATTCGAGATTATAAAAATTTTTTTTATTAATTATATCGTAAATTAAATTTATTTTTTAAGTTAAAAAAAATTTATTTACGAAAATACATATTTATCGTTTATTAAATTAAATTAATTAAACGTTATATATTCGTAACGTTAAATTTAATTTTATTATATAAAAAATTATAAATTAATAAAAATTATCGAAAGAAATTAATATTAATTAAATTAAATATTATTATTTTAATTATAAAATAAATTTAAAAGGTAAATGTAGTAATTTTTTAAATTACTTCTTTTTTCGATATTATATTTATTTTCGAAAAGTATATTTAAATATATTTTTTATTTATAATAAAGTCGATAATCGATTTTACTTTAAAATTAAATATTAATTAAAAGATGTTTTATTTATTAAATATTACGATTTATGTATTTTTATCGTATATATAATAAACGTTAAATCGTTTTTTTAAAATAAAATAAATAACGGTTATTATTTAAATATTTATTAATATTAATTAAATATTTTAAAAATTATTTTTAACGTTAATTTATTTGATCGTTTATTTTAATCGATAATTATTTAATGTGTTTTTATTAATTATTAATTTATCGAATATATAAAAAAAAAAAATATTTAATTTTAAAAATAAATTTAAATAAAATACTTTAATATTATTTCGAAATTATATTTTATATTATATAAAGTTTAAAAATAACGAAAAAATATAAAAAAACGAAATTGATTTTAATTACGTCGAGTTTTCGAACGTTATTATTTAATAAAACGTAAATATTAAATATTAAATAAATATTAAATTACTTTTATAATACATTTATATAAAGTCGAAAATAATAAAAAATTTTTACCGTAATATTTATTAAAATTTTTTTATAAAATATATATTTTATTAAAGATATATTTTATTTTTGCGAAACGAATATTTTCGTTAAAAATTTTTCGTAAAAATTAATGTTTTTTATAAGTTTAAAACGTATATAATTAACGTATTAATTAATTTTCGAAGTTTGAAAAAAACTTAATTATTATATTAAAAAAATATTTAAATAATAAAAAACTTTTTTCGAAGTATAAAATATATATCGATTAATAAAAATAAAAAATTAAGATCGTTTATAATAAAAAAAGATTTATTATTAAGTCGAATTAAATATTTTTATAAATAAATTAATTAAGTAAAAAATTTTTCGATTATAAAGTTAAATTTTATAATTATAATATGTTTTTTAACTTAATTATCGTATAAAAAATATAAAATTAAAAAAGAATTAATAATATAAAAAATATTAAAATTTAATAAAATTAACGTTAAATATTTTTAGGTGATAAAATAGTTATAAAAGCGTTACGTGATATACGGATAAAATAAAACTTTTTTTTTTTTTTTATTTTTTTTTTAAAATTAATTTTTTTTATATACGTTTTTTTTTATAAATTTATATATATGTTCGAGTTATATATATAAAATACGAATACTTTTATTTAATAAATATTATTTATATTATATAATAAATAATTAAAACTTCGATTAAATTTTATTAAAATATAATACGAATTAATAAATATAATTTTTTTTAAAACTTATTTTTTATTAATATTCGTATTTAAAATATAGGTTAATTTAAAAATAATTAATATAAATATATTATTTTAAAAATTATTACGTTTCGTTATTATTTAAAATACGATTCGAAAATTTTATTAATTTATTTTTAAATTATTATATATTTATATATTCGAATTATTTTTATAATATATAACGTTAAAATTAAATAAAATTTATATAAAATTATAAAATAATATATTTATAATATTTTATTTTTTTTAAATAATTTTATTTCCATTATTTTATTTTTTTTAATAATATAATAAAAATTTATTATTTAATGTATTTTTTTAAAAAAATATCGTTTATTAATTACGTTAATTTTAATGAAAAAATTAAAACGTATCGTTTTATATATTTAAATATACGTATAGGTAAGTAAATTTAATTTTTATAATTATATATAACTTTTATTAACGTTAAATAATTATTATTTTAATCGTTAATATTTAATATATAATCATAAAAGTTTAAATTTTTTATTTTATCGATATTATTTAAATATTATTGAATTAATAATATTTAAAAGTTTATTATATTTTTTATTCGATTTTTTTTTAAAAGATTAATTTAGGAAAAAATTAACTTATTAAAAAATATTTATTTTTAAATATAATATTATATTTATTTTTAAAATTAAATTATCGATATTTTTAAACGAAAAAATAAATTTATTAATTATATAAAAACTTTTAATTTTATTAATAATAAGTTAAATTTTAATTAAAATTAAATAAAAGTTTTTAATTAAAATTTAACGAAAAATTATTTTTTTTTTCGATTTATATTATACGTTTTTCGTTTATTTATTAACGACGATTATAAACAATTTAAAATAAAAAAAAATATCGATATATTCGATTATATTATTTAAATTTTAACGAAAATTCGAAAAATATTTATTAATAAAATTATTAATTATATAATTAACGATTTAAATATATAATTATTTTTATCGAATTTTATTAATATCGTCGAATTTATTAAATTAATTATATTTATTTATAATTAAAAATTAAATAAATTTTATTATGGTTATATAGTTTTATATTAAAAAATTTACCGTAACGGTAATAACGGTAAATATGCCTTTATTAAATACCTCGTCGCTTTAAATAACGAAGATTTAAAATATATACTTTAAAACGATATATAAATATCGATTAATATAAAATTAATTAATTACACTTTTACATAAATAAATATAATAAATATAACTTTTTTTCGTAACTTTTACATTAAACGATCGCTTAATATTTTCCTTTCGATTTATTAATTAATAACTTTTTATCATTTAACATTAATTAATATTTAATTAATAAATTAAATACAAATAATAAAATTTTTATTAAAAGGAAATTTACGAATTTAAAAAAATTTAAAATACGAAAAGATTATTTATTTTATTATAGTTTAGTTTAAAAAAACATTAAAATTTAATCGAACGAATAAATTTTAATAAAAAAAAGCGATTAATTATTAAACCACTTTTAAAAACTCGGGGCGTTTTACGTTAATAACTTTTAAAGATATAAAATTAACCGTATTACTTTAAAAATCTCGAAGCGTAATATATCGCACGTAATATATTAAGTAATATTCGTATACGATATATAAAAAAACGTTAATAAATTTACGTTTATTACGCACGAAAAACCTTATTATCGTATTTAATTAACCATTCGAAACGTTTTACGTTAATAATAATTAATCGAATACGAAAACGATTATTTTAACTTTTATAAATTTTTATTTTCGATTAATTAAACCCGGGGCGTATATACGTTAACGGTTCGATTATTTGCGAAAAAACTTTTAAATCGATTTATTTATTATTTTCTTTTATTTTATTTTATCCCCTTTATATCGATCACCGTTACTAAATAATTATAATTAAAAATTTTTCTCCTTATATAAATAAAAAGAAACTTTTTCATTTTCGACGAAATATTATAACATTAAATTTATTAATTAATTAAAATTTACTTATATAATGTCGAAAATAAATAAAATTTAAAAAGATTTCGTTAATTTAAATTATACGGATTTAAATTTTAAAAAATTTAACTTCGATAAAATAAAATTAAAAATTTTAAACATTTACTTCGTAAAATATTTTTAAATATATAATAATAATTTTTTTAATATTCGATTATAACGACGATTTAAAAAAAACTTCGGTAATTAAAACGAAAAATAATTTTAATATATAATTAAATAACTACGTATTAAAAAAATCGATTATTTACGAAAACATAACGTATACATTAAAAACGTTTACATCTACGTTAAAAAATTAACGAAAATAATTAAAGCTATTAAATTTTTATTATTTTTAAAAAATACCGTTAAAAAAATAATTAAAAAATAATTTAACGAATTTATTAATAAAAATAACTTTATTTTTTTACGAAAATTTTAATAAAAACATACCTTTTTAATCGATTAAAAACCTTTAAATTAATCGTAATTAAAGTAATTAATAACCTTTAAAACTATCGTAATAATATTTATAATATTTAACGATATAAAAGATATTATAATATAACTATCGAAATAACTTTAAAACTTTATAATATAATAATCGACTTAATAATAACTCGATTAATAATAACTTATTATCCCTATTATCTTTTAATAATAAATCGATTAATAACACTATATTATCTTTTAATAACAACCGATATAATAATCGATATTATAATAATTATAATATTAACTCAATTAATAACGTTATATTTTCTTATAATAATAACGAAATTTATAACCGTTACACCGTTTATAATTAATTTAATAAATATATTAATATTTAATAAACCTTAATTTATTACGTACCTTTATCGACTTCGTTAAAATATATAATAACGATAATTATAAATTTAAAGGTAATAAATATAATATTATAAATAAAAAAATTAAAATCTTTAAAAATTTATATTATAAAATTAAAATTAAAAAACATATATACGTTAATACGTATTTAACGATATTAAAAAAACGAATATAATAATATTATTATAATTAATTAACCGGTATAAATTATACCTTCTAAAATATAATTAAACGTATAAAAACATATTTTCATTTATTAAAAAATTAATAAATATATATAACTAAATAACATTAAACGATAATATTTTTAATTATAAAAAAAAACTTTAATAAAAATTTACTTATTTAAATGAAATTATTAATCGAAAAAATTTAACGTATTTAAAAAAAATTAACCATTAATTACGTAATCGACTATAACTTTAAAAAAAATATCGTAACTACCGTATAAAAATATCCTATTTTTTACGTTGTAATTTTTCGATAATTAAATACATTCGATAATATTTATTTAAATTTTCAAATTATCGTCGATATAACACATCGTATTAAATTATATAATATAAATTATAATTAAAAAACATCGAATTAATATTAAATTAATCGAATTTATCGTAATAATAAAAGTTAATTTCGATTACGCGACGAAATTTTATAACGTATTAAAAAATTATAACGTTAAAAAAAATACTTTATATATAATAAAACGGGATATTAATCTATAAAACACTTTATTTTAAAACGACGAAATAAACGTATAAATTAACGACGTTACGTATAAAAACGAAACTTCGATTTTAAAAATATTAACGAAAATTACAATTAATTTTTACTCGATTATAAAAAAATCGACGTACGAAAAAATAGCGATAACGACGATAAATAAAATTACGATATTTAATATATTTAAAAAAATAATAAAAATAACGAAAAATCACCGATCGTTATTTTAAATTATTACTTTATTACTTACGGCAAAATTAACGGTTAAAACGTAGTAAATATACTTATAAATTAAACGGCGTTTTACGTAATAACCGTAACCGACGTTTTTAACTTTACGATTTACGATATTTTATACGATATTACGTTTTATTTTAACGATCGATACGTTAATATATTTTAAAATATTATATCGGATATAAAAATAATCGAAATTTCATTTAACGGCGAACTTTAATTTAAAATTTTATAACGATTATATCTATATATATTTTTAAATATCGAAATAATAAAACGTTATATTATTCGATTTAACGATAACGTAAAATAATAAAATTTAAACACTATTTACGTATCTACACCGTTTAAATTTATTACGTTTTAAATTATATTATTAAACACGCTGTTTTTATTATATCTTAAAAATATAAACCGTTTTAACATATATTTTAATAACATTAAAAACGTATTTACATATAAAAATAAAAAATACCCTATCGTCCGTAAATAAAAACACTTATAATTTTTATTTAACGATTATAATTTTATAATTATTTACTATTACTTTACGAAAATCGAACTTCGTTAAATTTATCGACGATTTAATCACCTTATAATAAATAAATTATACCGTTTATTTATTAAAATAAAATATAATAACCTCGATAAAATTTTAATTAATAAAATTAACAAATATTACCATTAATATTAAATATATAATAACCGATTAAAACGATTTAAATTTACTATTAAAAATAACGTCGACTTTAACTATAATATATTCGTCGATGTAATATATATTAATACGAAATTAATATTTTATATTATTAATTAAATTACGACATATTAAACTACGAAATTTTTAAAAAATATAATAATAAAATATATTTAAAATATATTATAAATAATATAAATTAATACCTATTTAAGTCTATTCGACGATATTATTTACGATGTCGAAAAAAACTTTATTATTAACAAATTTACGACTAATATTAAAACTTTAAACATTATAATTAAAAAAATGCCCGTTAAATTTTATAATTCGATAAATAAATTAAAACGATATTATAAATCGTTACGACGAACTTTTAAAATTATATTTAAAAATTTACTTAACGTAAAATTCGAATATATATTATAAATAATTATAAAAATTATTAACGACACCGTAAAATTTAATAAATTAATACTTACGTTATTAATATTTAACGCATATTTATAATTAATCGATAATTTACTTATAATACCATCTTTAAAAACTAAAAAAACGACGATTAAAAAAATTATAATTAAAATAAATAAAGTTAAAACGAAACGATAAATAATCGATACTTTTAATATAAAAAATAATTCGAATATATTCGATACGTTAAATCTACTATTATAATTAAAAATACGTATTTACCGCGAAAAAAACAATTAAAAAAACTTATATACGTTAATCGTTAAAAACGGCGAAACGTATATCGTTAAAATAAATAATAAACTCGTTAATTTTCGTATAATAATCGTTAAACCGTATAATCGTAATACGATAATTAACGTATTAAAGTTTACTTCGATTATAAAATTCGATTTTAATCCCAATTAATAAAAAAACGACGATAATAAAATATACGTACCATTAAAAAACTTACTTAAAATTTAAAAACAAAAACGTAAAAAATTATTCGATAATAAAAATAAATTAAAAATTAACGTTACTTATATAACTACGAAAAAACGCGAAAATTAACTTTTAACCGTTTAATTACGTAAAAAAAAAAAAATTACAACCCTTAAAAAAACCTTTTAAAAAATTAAATACGAAAAAAATTAAAAAACTTATCGATAAAAACGTATTTTCGTTTAAAAAATACGATCCCGTTAAATTTTACGATATTTAATTATTTAACTTCCATATCGTTCGAAAAATTAAAGGAAAAAATACCCTATATTTTTTCGAAAAATTTAAACTTATTATTTAAAATTATAACGACGAAAGTAAAAAAATAATATTAATATAATTACCGATTATATAATAATTAAATTAACGAATAATTATAACATTAACACTTACTTTTATAAAAAAAAAAATAAAAGTTTAATTACGCGATATTATATAAATTTATATATAATTAAAGTTAAAATTAAATCGTATCGTTTTAATTCGATTACTTTTTATTTTTATACTTAAATACTTTTTTAATATAATTATAATAATCGTAAAACCTTTATATAATATAATAAAAATTAATATATATTAATAAACTATATATTTTAAATATCATAAAAAAAATTTTTAAATAATTATATCTACGTATAATTTATATTTATTAATATTAAAATCGATTAATCGTTTCGAATTAATAAATATATAAATTAATAATACCTTCGAATTATTCGATAAAATATTCGATTAAATAAAAAATTAAAAATAAAAAAAAATAAAACTTTTAATTAAATTAAAAAAATATTTAACTATAAATTACCCGATCATTTTTAACGAATATATTATTATTATAAAAATTAACGAAATAATTTACTTACGTTAAAAAAATTAAAGAAAAAAAATTACTTCTATTAAAATCGATGTTAACGATATAACGCATTAATACGTATAATAACGTACCTATAAAACATATATCGCATCGATTTATTAACTTAAAATTACGTATAATATATTTGAAATAACTTAATACCATAAACCCGAAATTATCGAAATTACGAAATTTAATAAACGATTTAATTAATAAAAGGTAAATATCGATCGAAAATTACGATTCGTACCTTTAAACTTAAAAACTATTAAATTATTCGTTTTTATCGACGAATTATTTACAAATAATAAAAATTTAAATTTTTAAATCGAATATACTATATTTATCGTAAATAAAATACTTTCGAAATTATTTTTTAATATTAAAAATAATATCATTCATTAAAATTCGATTAAATTAAAACGCGTTATACGAAACGTCTTAATAAGCGAAATTTACGTTATAATATATAACGTAAATATAATAATAATTTTTAAAACGACGATTTCGTTAATTAATAAAAAATTAAATTATTTAAATCTCTTTATTATTATTTATATTAATTTCTACTTACTTTACGAATATTTAATTAAACTAAACACCACGAAAAAAAAAAAACTTATAATCGATATTATATTACTTCGATAATCGTACAAAAAATAAAAAATAACGAAAATTAAATAAATTCATAAAAAAAAATAACCTTATCGACACTATAACGAAAAATAATATTAATAAAACGTTAAAAACGTTTATTAATATAAATAATATTACGATAAAATTATAAAAATAAGTAAAAAAATAAAAAAAAAAAAATTTATTATTATTAATAATTAAAAAAAAAAAAAAACTACGAAAAGAAAAAATTACTAATATAACTATATAACTTTATATTAAAAAATCCACCGTAACGATAACAACGATAAATATACCCTTATTAAATACCTTATCGCTTTAAACAACGAAAACTTAAAACATACACTTTAAAACGATATATAAATACCGATTAATGTAAAATTAATTAATTACACTTCTATATAAATAAACATAATAAATATAACCTCTTTTCGTAATTTTTACATTAAACGATCGTTTAATATTTTCCCTTCGATTTATTAATTAATAACCCTTTATTATTTAACATTTATTCCTTAATAATTATATTTATAATTAAAGTTAAAAATATTATAAATTAAAATTTATATAATATTAATCGTTAATTAATAATTATAAAAATAAATTTTAATTAAATTATTTTAATTAAATCGATTTTTAATAAATTTTAACCGTTTACGTTATAATAATTAATATCGTTTTACTTTCGAAATATATTTATACAAATTATAAAATAAAATAAAATTTTTTTCGATATTATATTATCGTATTTAATTATTTTTATAACGTTTACGTAAAATATTATTATAATAATAATAAAAGTAAATATTCGTATCGATTTAATATATATTAAATTTAATATCGATTTAATAAATTATTATTTTAATTATATTTAATAAACGTATTTAAATATATTAAATCGGTCGATATATTTAAAGTAGTTTTTATTTTATTATCAATATATATCGACGATAAATAAATTATTTAATAATAATATATTTTAAATATTACGTTTAAAACGATTAAAAATTTTAAAATATAATTATTTATTATAATAAATTAAATTAAATAATTTAAACGTTAAAGTTTAATAATAATATCGTAGGATAATTTCGTAAATAAATTAATTAAATTATTAATTCGAATTATATTTTAATATTTAAAATTATAATAAAATAACTTTTAAATTTATTATAATTATAATAAAAAATAACGTTAAAATATATTATAATTATAATAATAAATAACGTTAAAATTTATTAATTATTATAATAACGGTTAACGTTAACTATATAATAAAGACGTAATATATATTTTATATAGATTATATAATTAAATTATAAAATTATAAGTTTTGACGGTTTAACGGTTTCGGGCATTTGGGCTAGGGTATCCAGCTGTCTGCGGCCCGAGGATTACTCGAAACAGCCGGCGCTTATCGATAGCGCGGATAACCCGAGTTGAGGCCACTTTCAACTTGGGAGCTTTGTACCGAACCTTGTCTCGTTCGCAGCTCCATCGCACCGGTCTCCTTCCTTTCCAGCTGGCCTCCAAACCTTCGAGGCCAGCAATCCAAACGAAGATACCCTACCGAACATAATCGCGATAAGAATATACAGAAGAATTTTAAAAAGAGAGAAAGAGATAGAAAGAGAAAATAAGGAAGAAGGGGAAAACATGCTGTCCGGCCTTCAAAACCCCCGGCAAGCTGCCGCCCAGCTGCTGAACTTCGGCTTGATCCTGTCTACCGCGTTCATGGTGCGTCTGCCTATGCGCCTATCTGCTTGCTGCCTGTGTTGCGTCGCGTATCGCGTGCTTCCTCTATAGGCCTCATAACCATACCGTACCCAAACTAACCCATGGCACCGAAAACAGATGTGGAAGGGCCTCTCAGTAGTCGCAGACTCGCCGTCGCCCATCGTCGTAGTGCTATCGGGGTCGATGGAACCCGCCTTCCAACGAGGCGACCTGCTCTTCCTCTGGAACCGGAACCTGCGCGCGGAGACGGACGTGGGCGAGGTGGTCGTGTACAACGTGCGGGACAAGGAGATCCCGATCGTGCACCGGGTGGTGCGCAAGTTCGGGACGGGGCCCCACGCCCGCCTGTTGACCAAGGGCGACAACAACGCCGCCGACGACACCGAGCTCTACGCCCGCGGCCAGGACTACCTCGAGCGCAAGGACATCATCGGCAGCGTCGTCGGATACATCCCCTTCGTCGGCTACGTCACCATCATGCTCAGCGAGCACCCCTGGCTTAAGACCGTTATGCTGGGTATCATGGGCTTGCTGGTCGTTTTGCAGCGGGAATAGAAAGAGGGGGAGAAAGGAAGATAAGAAGAAAAAAAGGGGCGGGCGTCTGGAAAAATCATCTTTGTCCTTGGTCTCGTTTTAGAGGATTTGGTATCTTTGCGAATCAAACTGCTTACCATTGGCCCATTGACCTACAAGGGTTTGGAGGTGTTCACGTAAAGCGACTGTTACTCGGCAAATCTCATCATCATCCGCATTGATATGAGGATTGAACTAACACATGGAGTACTTAAGTGGGTAGGTACCTAAGCTTGAAGAGCTAATGATACATGAGACTCCTCGTAGGATACAATTGTAACCTTGAATGCTCCCCCCTCCTATGCCCAGACTGCTCAACTCCCTTTACAACCATTAAAGGCTAACTAACCTCGGGGGAAAATACACCAATGCAATTCCGTGAAGACACCTCTCTATGGGTATGTCCTGATCATCTTGACCTTGACCTCGACCTTGACCTCGTAATATACATGGCGCCGGCTTGTTCTTCGCCCTCACTCGAATCCCGAGTAACACAAACATTGCCCATCGATGGAGCATCTATCGAGGCCAAGTCTGCGACGGGAAATATTGCGCACAGCCGGTTTCAGCATTGTCAACAATGCACGGCTTGCGTATCCTTATACACACAAGCTAAGGTAGCTCTTCGTGGGAATAGTGCCGTACTAGTAGTACTCTTCTTCGCCGTAGTCGTCTCCGCCATAATCTCCATCGTCATATCCTGCCCCGTCATAGGCAGGCTGCTCATGATCGTCGTAGTAGTCATCGTCGTACGTTTCTTCAACAACTTGCTCTTCCTCTGCCTCTTCATTTTCATCCTCAACGCCCTCGTCATTGTTAGCTTCGTTGGACGTTGCGTTGCCGTTGGCGTTAACCACGCTGTTGGCACGGCTGGCTGTCTCGCTGTCGTTGCGAGACGCCACTGATCCTGGTCCGCGGTCCTTTTTACTTGCGAAGAGATTCTCAATGGCGTCGTAATTGATTCGCTTCGAGTAGGTATTCCGCTTCTTCAGCGCTTCGATCGCTGCCTCACCAGGGGTTGAAGCCGGCGTTACTTGGCCTTCGCCAATTCGTGGTTTCTTTGTCCGATTGCGCTTTCGTTTCGGAGGGCCCAACTCCTCCATCTGCTTGCGATAGATAGTCTCTTGCTTCTTCCGCAGCCAGTCCTTGTTCGCGTTAATCCAGATGCTCTCCTTTATTTTCACCTCGCTGGGTGAGAGTTTGCAGTACATGACTTCCGGGTCATCAGCAAACTCGCTTTCGTCGATAACCTCATCCATTTTCAACTCTCGCTGTGGAAGTAGAGAGCGTGCCCACTCGGCTTTAATGTGGGCAAGATGTGCGGCCGTAGCCAGAGCCTTTCCGTGCTCATCGCTATGTGGGTCGTTGATAACCTCGTTTATCTGCTTCTCCAGCTCGGCCTCGTCCCGCTCCCATTCATCATTAAAAGTGAGCACAGGCCCGGCGGGTCCTCTCCTACGACCACGTCGTCGAGTTCCTGATTGAGCCGGAACTTCATCTTCTAGTTCCTCTTCTTGCTCCTGCATATCGCCATCTTGTTGGATTTCAGCAGAGCCATACCTTTGTGCCAAGTCGTCCACTGCTTGATCCGTCTCCGGATCCTCAGCATTTAGACCATCGGTGACATCCCTATCCGCGCTCTTTCGGCGAACCAGCTTCGGTACATTCTCGGGGTCGAAAGGGAGAACTAGTTCCCTCCCTAGTGTATTATCGAAGGATCTCGGCAAGAAGTCATTGACTTGGCGCATCTTAGTAGTGTCTGGCGGCGGCCGAGGTACCGGCGGCGGCGGCATCTCCGGGGTTGTGGTGGAGGCTCTTGAAGTGGTGACCGTGCCGTCTGGTGCCGGGGTCGCGGTACTGGAGCTAGGCTGGTCGTCGTCGTCATCAATATCCTCAATGGTACGCTTCCTCTTTTTAACTCTTCCCTCTCTCTCCATCCTTTCCTGCCACTCTGGCGTCGCTTTGTAGAACGAAGGGGGGTCGTGACGCGACTCTAGGAACTCTTGGTTCAGGAAATCCTCGATAGAGAGTTCGCTACTCTCAGTGACCGTGAATTCGTCGAGACGCTGCTCGATCGTATGAGTCGTAACCTTGACAACATAGACAACCTCGCGGACAGTACGGCGGAAGTTCCACATACGCGCTGCCATGAGAATGCAAGCGCCGCAAATGCCAGAAGGGCGCCGGCCCATAACCATCCAATCACGACCCATTCTCTGGCATAACCTAGTTGCGTCTGCTGCGACCTTGTTGGTAAAGTCACCAAAATCGAGCTTCGAACAGAAGCGGTATATCAAATCCTCCGGAATAATGGACCTAACATTATTGTTCTGGAAGGAGTAGATATTATTGAGGTCTTTGAATATATGGCCGAGTTCGTAGACATTAACCTAGACGACATAAGCCGGATGAAATAAGGAAAAGGCGGAGGGTGATAGGGTATGGTTGAAGGACACTTACGTGAACAAGCTCGGCAAAGTCGATGAGCATAACCTTACATCGATCTTCCCTGCGGCAGGCCGTGTAGAGGCAGACGGGGACAACTTTATCCATACCTCGGCCTTGAAGCCAATTCTCCTCCATGACAAGCTTGAAGATCTGGATGCCAGCATCAACCGCATTTGGAGGGATCTCCTTGAGTTGATGTGCAAAGCCAACCATCATATTTTTTGCTAGAAGTTTATGTTAGCCATTTATGTCAACATGACTCACCCGGCATTCAACGTACCTTCACGGATCGTCTTCTCTCGGTTATCAGTGAGACTCCCCCCGAGTCGTCTATACTGTGGTGCAAGGCTTCTAGTGGCAGCCCCTTGATCAGCTCCAACAAAGCTTCCATGAACGACAGCAGCACCAGATGAACTCTCGCCAAACTGAACTTCGGCGACAATATTGAGATTATCGATCTCACGACCACAGGCAGAACAGAAGCCATCAGTGATTGGTGCGGCTGGGTTGGGACAATGAGGGTTCGGACATGGCTGTCTATTCGAAGAGGCTGCATTATTCGGAGCAGACGGGGTAGGCGTAGGACTCAGCCCCATAGCATCCATTCGGTTGCGATTCAGAACCTCTTTGATGCGATCGCCAGAACCAGCTCCTCTGGGCCGGAACTGGACGCCTTTCTTCGAGGCTTTTGCGGATTTAATGAAGGACGACATGATTGGTAGGCGGAGGGATATTTATAGTGTAAGAGGGTGTATAAGCGGATGCGTGCAAGTGTATGAGCATATGTGGTTTATAGAAAGTGAGAATGATATGTTAAGACGATATCACCGAAGCTCATCCAGTTCATGAAGCCCCCAATGGGGGAGATGTCACTGGATGAATTGAAGGTAGGCGAGCGTCCGATGAATGTTGACGGAAGAATGGCTTAGGATAAAAAGCTAGATATAACCCAGCATTCGTATCTTGGGGATCCGATCTGCCAGTTGAGGTCGTTTGCATGTAATTGATGGTATGGGACTGGCTTGTAAGTGGATGGTCAAGGTCGGGGGGATGTAGTCAGGAGAAAAAAGAGCAAGACAGATTTAGTGGGCCCTTAAATATAGTGGGGCAAAGTTAAAGGTGTGGTCGAGGCCCGCGTGGTCAAGTTGACAAAGGTTAAGGTAGGGTTAAGAAAAAAAAAAAGGTTCAACGGAGCCCGCCAAAACTGGCTGACTCATGGGTACTTTTTTCAAGTATAAGCACGCTATGGTTCGAGTTCTCAGACGACCATATTCGTCAATGATATTTTATTTGTTTCCCCGCCCTCAGTGAGTACTTCAGAGTACGGGATATCATAATGATAAGAAAGAAACTTCGGCAGTTCTAATACAAAAACAACATATTACTATCAACATACGAATCTCCAGAATCGGATCAAATCCCTTTAAACGCATGTATGGGGTAATCGATTGATGCAAATATTCATCTAAGATGTATTTGGTATTTCCATAAACATCATTCGAGTGTCGTCATACCAATTATTCAAATCTTTAAGCTACCACCTAAAAGATCGCGCCCAGATCTATCAATAATTGCCGACCACCCAAGCAATATATTCGAAGATGGACGGCCTTGACGAATTCGAAAAATCTCTCGCTGCCGAGAAAGCTGAGAGGGAGCGTGCGGAAGAGAAAAGGCATCGGAAGCATAAACATCATCATCATCATCGACGAGATCGATCAACGGAACGCGACCGCGATAGCCACCATCGTAGCCATCATAGGTCGCACGACCGTCACGAAGACGACGACGACGACGGGCATCGGCATAAACGATCGCGTCACTCCAAGGATGATGAGCGCCATCGACGCGAACGTCGCAAAGATGAACACCGCGACTCAGACGGACGAGACCGCCACGTGAAAGCTACAGATCCTAAGGAGGATTTACCATTACCCGACGAGGAGCTGGCTGCGGAGGATTACAGTAAGCCGGAAGAAACCACATCAAATCTAGTTCGAGACTCTTGGATGACGGCTCCGTCTGCGCTAGACATCGACTACACGCAGAAAGGCTCTAAACCATCTAAACCACCACCAACCCCCAGCCAAGCACCACAGAGAGCAATTCATAAGCGAGAGATCAACGCAGAACATCTGCAAGAACTCAACAGTGGGAAATCTATTGATGACCTTGAGCTGCCGGCACAACACGAAGTAGACTACACGTTCGGCGATAGCGGATCGCAATGGAGAATGACCAAGCTAAACGGAGTCTACAACACGGCCGAACAGACAGGGCGGCCTGTAGATGAAGTGGCGTTGGAACGATACGGTAGCCTACGCGACTTTGATGATGCGCGTGAGGAGAAGATCGAGATGGATCGGCGTAAGATTTACGGCAGCGGCTACGTTGGCAAGGAGAAGCCTAGCGGTGAGCTATTTCAAGAGAGGAAGTTGGACCGAGGCGTTCACGAGAAGCGAGAAACCTCGCCAACGCCAACGCCAACGAATCTTGACCAGGGAGCCGTCATCCCGGACGACGCGTCAGCCCACGTAGGAACCCAAATTGACCAGACTATGCTAAACCGCCTAAAAGCGCAGATGATGAAGGCGAAACTAAAAAAAGCGCCTGACGCTGCTAAGCTGGAAGCAGAATACAACCAAGCTGCCGCTGCCTTTGTGTCTAAAGGTCCCGAGGCGGTTGTCCTCAACGTCATGGAAAATCGTATGTTGGCGGGAACGCGCGGCGAAGCCAAGGCCGTCGAGACGAAGCGTGGCCGCGAGAGAGGAAATGTGGAACAGAACGAAGACATGTCGATAGAGGACATGATCCGAGAAGAGCGGCGGACACGAGGCCAAGCTGGAGGAGAGGGTTTGCGACTGGCTGAGCGAATTGCTAAGGATGCCAAGTTCGACAATGATCTCGAATACATGGATGAGAACGCTGAGAAGCTGGCGAAGCGCGTGCAGAAGTCCGAGATCAACCTCAAGAACCAGGCCGTTAACGAGTTCCAGAAGGTCAACAGGATCTTGGATAACTGCCAGCTCTGCCATCACGAGGACCGCAATCAACCTCCCATAGCGCCCATAGTCTCATTGGCGACGCGGGTCTACCTTACACTTCCTACGGAGCCCGAATTGAGCGAGGGCGGCGCGGTCATCGTCCCCATCCAGCACAGGACCAACCTGCTAGAGTGCGACGATGACGAATGGGAAGAGATCCGCAACTTCATGAAGTGCCTAACGCGGATGTACCACGAGCAGGGCCGGGAGGTCATATTCTACGAAAACGCAGCAGCACCTCACAGACATATGCACGCCGCTATGCAGGCGGTGCCAATCCCGTACGATCTAGGAGACACCGCCCCGGCTTTCTTCAAGGAGGCGATGCTCACGACGGACGAGGAGTGGTCCCAGCACAAGAAGATCATCGACACGGGGGCGCGGGCGCGCGATGGCCTAGGCAAACTAGCATTCAGACGGTCTATCGCGAAGGAGATGCCGTACTTCCACGTCTGGTTTACTCTGGACGGCGGGCTAGGTCACGTGGTTGAAGACTCTAACAGGTGGCCCAGGGGCGATCTGTTCGCAAGGGAGATCTTAGGCGGCATGCTGGATGCGGAACCGGACGTAATCAAAAAGCAAGGCCGGTGGCACAAGTCTGACAACAGGGTCGAGGGTTTCAGAAAGCGCTGGAGAAAATTTGACTGGACGAGAGTGCTGGCAGATGGGTGATACGACGGTGTATGTCTTGTGGCATGTTGACATTGTCCGTCAAATAGGACAGATGACGGCAAGGCAGAACTCGAAGAGGGTTCGTCCCTTTACTTCAGATTAAGAAATGGAGATTCCGGAAGCCTAAGCGTAGAAACAAACGAGAATATAGTTGGGCACATTTCATATTGGCCACCCCTTATCCGAGACCCCGAAGCTTCCAGAGAGGCTTCTAGACAGCGAGTAACACGACAGGGTTGACCCAGCCGTAGGTAGCGTATGCTGATTCTGAAGTGTAGGGAACAAGACGCCCCTATTTCTTCGGACGAGCCTTAATCATGCTGTCTGCGCAAGTCGATACACCTTATGTACAGTTCTGTAGCATTGCACCCCGAAAGAGGTAAGAGGCCTATACCTAGGTACCCGTATACAGTGGTACATGGGGTAGGTGAAATCCCACCCCTGTAGGTCTAGTCCAAATCCATAAGTGAGGGGCATATCTTATAACTGTCCCAGCTGCCCAGCTGCCCCGCTTCAGCTTTATAGCGGGAGTCACCTAAGACCCAGGACTAGGCAAACTAGCACTATTAAGGTGTTCGACGGCTAGCCATTTGCTATGAAACCGCTAACCCGTTAAAACGTTGGAAAAAAAAATGACATAAGTTATATATGCGATAAACGATTAGAAAAAAAAGATGACATAATCGTATATTTAAGTTAATATAATTAATATAATACGAAAAAAAATAATATAATATTAAAAATATTTAAATTAATATAATAATTTAATTTTATTAAATAATCGATATTATAATAATATAATTTTATATTAAAATATTTATTATAATAATAATAAAAATAAATATATTTTTATTAAATATTTCGTCGTTTTACGTAATAAATATTTAAAATATAATTTTTAAAAATAATATATTTATCGATTAATATAAAGTTAAATCGTTTATAATTTTTATATATATATAATTTAATTTATTTTATTTATTTTATATTTTTTATTATATAATTATATAATAATTAATCGATTATTAATTAACGACTTTTTATTTATTTAATAAATTTCGAAATATTAAACGTTTTTATTATCGATATATTTTTATAAAATCGTAATTTATTATATTATATATCGTATTTTATTATAATATTTTATAATTTTAATTATAAAAAACATTATTATATATTTAAATATTTATTATTATTATCGATTTTTTAAAATTTATATATTTTTATAAATTAATAAAATTATTATAAATACGAAGCGATATAAAATAAAATTTTATTTTATTATTAATTTTTTAATATTAATTTTTTTAATTTTAATATTATATAATTATTTAACCGTTTAAATATTTAATAATAAAATTTAAAACGATTTTATTATTTTATTTATTATATTATTTTTTAAATTACGGTTTTTTATATTTTATTTACGGTTTTTTAAATATCGATTTATATTAATAACGTATTAACGATATAATTTTATAATAAATTTTAATTAATAATAATAAAATCTTATATTTAATTATTAATAAATAATTTTATTATATAATTATTTTATTAAAATTTATTTTTTATTTTTATTTAATTTTATATAATTTATAAAACAATTAATTAAATATTTTTATTAAATTTTATTTTATTTTTTTTTAACGTTATTTATTTAATTTATTATTTTTAACGTATTTATTTTATTTTATATTTTTTTTTTTTTTTTTATATTTCGATTTATAATTTTATTTTATTTTTAATTTAATTATTAATTTTTAATTAATTCGAAAATATTAAAAACGTTTTTTAATAAAATTTTCGAAGTATTTATATTTTTTTTAATATATAATATTATTAACGTTTTTTAATATAATTTATAATATATTATTTATATATAATAAATAATTTTTCGAAATCGATTTTTCGAAATTATTAAATTTATATTATAATAATAATAAATATTACGAGAAAAAATATTCGTTATTTTATTACGATTTATTTTATTTAATATTTAATTTAAAATATTATTTTTTTTTATATATATTTATATAAATATAAATATATTTTTCGATTTATTTAATAATCGTAAAAAACTTTTTTTTATTTTTATAAAATATTTATAAATTAAAGTTTTTTTATTATTTATAAAATATTTACTTTCGAAAAAATAATGTGGTTTAATCGATAAAATTTATTCGATTTTTATAAAAAAACTTCGATTAATTAAATTTAAATTTAATTTAACGCGATTTAATGTCGAAAGTTTTAATTTTAATTATAAACGTATTATATTTTAAAAAACGAAATTATTAATTAAAATATAATAAATAATAAAATTATTATAATTTAAAATTTAACTTTATATATTTATATAAAATATTTAATAATAATTAATTTTAATCGTATTTAAATATACTTTTATTTTATTATTATAAAATCGCGTTTTTAACGATACTTTTAAATTAATTTTTTAAATCGTTTTTATATAATTTACGCGTTTTAATATTAATTAAAAAAAATTAAAAAATCCTTTCGTTTTAATTAAAAATTTTAATATTAACTGTTTTAATTTTATAAATTATTATTTAAACCTTAACTTATTTTTATCGAAAAAATTTAAAAAAGTTTTAAACGATTATAAAATTTTAAAAATATTATTTATAAATTTTATTAATAAAATGTTTACGCTATTAATATATAAAATAAACGAAATTATTAAATTTTAAAAATCCATTCGAATTATAATAATATAAATAAAATTAAAAAAATATATATAAACTATTTCGAATTTAAAATTTTATATTTTTTACTTTAAATTTAATAATATTTTTTTTAATAATATATTTTATAATATTTTAACTAATATTATTATAATCGTTAATAAAATTAAAAAAAAATATTTTTATTTTTTGTCGCTATAAAAAAAAATTTAATTTTTACGATTATTATTAATCGATTTAAAAAGTCCGGTAAAAAATAAACTTTCGAATAAATCGAAGTGGAAAAAATTTTATTTTTAAACGATTAAATTAAATAAAAATTATATAAAAACATCGTAATTAATAAAAATATCGTTAAAATTTATATTTAATATTATATTAACGAAAAAAAAATAAAAAAAACTTTCGACGATTATTTATTCGAAAAAATATAAAAGTTTATAAATCGTCGATTTAAACGTTTTAATAAAATATTTATTTACCGCGAAGTTATTTTTTTAAAATTATTAATATTAATAAAATTTTTTTATTTAAAGTTTAATATATTTTAAAATAATATATTTATATAATTCGAATAATTTTAATTTTTTAAATATATAAATAAATTAATTAAAACTTATATTATTATTAACTTTTTATTTTTAATTATTAAATATAAAAATTTCGATATTAATATTTTTAACTTTTTATTAATCGTTTAAAATTAAATTATTTTAAAATATATTATTTATTTTAATATTATTTAAAAATTATATTAATATGTAAAAAAAAACCGTTATTTTTTATTATTTATTATTATTATTTTTAATATTATATTAAATAATATAAAAATGCGAGTTTATATATTTTAACGAAATTTAAATAAAACTTATAATAAATATTTTATTATTTATTTCGTCGATATTTTTATATTATCGAAAATAAAATAATATAAATAATTACGTATATATATTATTAATATATTTATATAAGCGAAAAAAAAAATATATTAAATGTTATAATTATATTATTTTATTTTAATTTATTTTTAAATATAATAATAAAAATAATAAATATAAATAATAATAACGTAATAAATTTAAAAAATTTATCGGATTTAAAATAATTAACTTTAAATAATAATAACGTAATAAATTCGAAAAGTTTATCGAATTTAAAATCATTAATTTTAAACGATAATAACATAATAAATTCGAAAAATCCATCGAATTTAAAATAATCGATTTTAAACGATAATAATGTAATAAATCGAAAAAATCCGTTAAATTTAAAACGATTAATTTTAAATATATCGTTAAATTATTTTAAATCTTTAATACGATTTATACATTTTTTAAATAATATATTTTATTTAAAAAATAATAAAATATAAAAACGTAAAATTAATAATAAAAAATTACCGCATTTTTAAATAAATTAATAAAATATAACGACTTTAAAAATTTATATAAAATTTACGAAATTATATTTAATAAAAAAATAATTATAAATTCGAATTTAATTAAAATTATAATTTAAAATAAAAATACTTGTATTTTCGTTTTAATTTTAATATTTTCTTTAAATTAAAATTATAAATTTATTTATTTTTTAATAAATTTTTATTTTATAAAAAAATTTTTAAATTTTTATTATCGACGTTAAATTTGTTATTTTTTTTTATATTTTAACTTTATTAATTTAAAAAATACGACGATAATAAACGATTTCGTAAATCGATATAAATTTAAAATTTTAACGTTATAAAATATCGATAAAACGTATTTTATAATTTAAAATCGATCGAAAATATTATTTAATTAATATTCGATTTTAAAATATTAATATGTTTATTACATTAATTAATATATTTATCCCCGTTATATTTCGAAAGTTTAATCGATTTAATATTTAATAAATTAATTATTTCGTTAAAAATTTCGATTTAAACCCGTCGATTTAATAAATTTTTTATCATATTTCGAAATTTTTTTATAAAAAATTATAATTATTATAAATCGTTTAATAATTTAATTAATATATTCCGAGTTTTTACAAATTAAAACAAAATCGAAAACAATAATTTTATTAAAATATATCGAAATTTATTTAATTAATTATTAAATAATAATAATGTTTTTATATATAATTATTTTTTTTAAATAAAATCGTAATAAAATAATTTTAAAACTCGTAAAATACGTATATTTATATTAAATACGTAATTTAATTTATTACGTAATTAATTTAATTACTATTAAATTATATTTTTTTTATATTTATACTATTATTTTAATTAATTTAATTATTAAACTTTTTTTTTATAAATATTTAAATAAAATTAATAATTATTAAATTATAAATTTAAAAATTTAATTATTTTATAATATAATAAAAAATATTATACTTTTAAACGTTTTTATTATTAATTATAAATAAAGTTAACCTACTTTTGATTAATTATCGTTATAAACGTTAAAACGTAACATTAAATTAAATTTCGTAATTATAAAATTATAAATCGATAAAAATTTAACGTTAATAATAATAATTATAAATTAAAACTATAAAATAACTATTTACATCTATAAATCGAATTAAATATATTATTAATTTTACATTTAATATCGTATTTTTATTTTTTTTAAATAAAAACGATATAACATTTTAATTAAATATAACGTAACTTAAAATTTAAAAAAAATTATATTAATATTATATATTTTTTTAAATTACTTAAAAAAATAATCGAAAATTAAAATCGAATAAATATTCCTTTTTATTAATCCTTTTTATTATATTATAATAAATTATTAAATAATTTTATTACGTTTTTAATGGTATATTCAAGCGTAATTTAAATTTATTCGATAAAAAATATTTTCGTATTTTAATATAATTTATATTATCGAAAAAAAAAACGTTAAACGATTATATATAAAATAATCGAATTATACGACCGATTTTTATTTTAAAATACCGAAAAACACTTATAAAAAAATAAAATATTTCAAATAATAAACGCTATATAATTTACCTTATAAAAAAAATAATATTCGAAATAATTATAATAAAAAAAATTTAAATTTTTTTTTTATATCGCATTAAAATTTATTTTATTATTAAACGGTTTTTTTTAATTTATTATTAAATTCATATAAAAACCGTTAAATTTAATATTATATCGTAAAATAAATTTTATTTTTTATCCGTTATATAAATTTTTAAATAAAATTTCGAATCGAAATATATATCGTTTATATTTATTATATTATAAATAAATAAATACTTAAATAAATATTTATTTATTTATTTTTTTATTTAAATATTTATTTATATATAAAGGTAAGTATTTATATAAATTTATTTTTTAAATTTTTTTTAAAAAATTAATTATATTTTTTATTATAATAAATAAAAAGTAAAATATAAAGTATAAATTTAATTAATTAAAATGAAGATAAATTTAATTTATATTAATAATAAGTGAATAAATTAAATAATGTTAATATAAAACGATAATATAAAAATTTAAATATTTTTTATATATATAAATATTTAATTATTTATATCGATTAAAAAAAAATTAATTAATATATGTTAACATTTTAATTAATTATAATATAAATATTATATATATAATTATTAAAAACTTAAATATTTTTAATATAATATAATATTATTTAATTTATTATACGTAATTTACGATATATTTTTAAAATATAAAAATAAAAAATATAATATAATCTTTAATTTTTAATATAATTACTATAATATTACCCCGTATAATAACGATATTTTATTAAACGATTAACTTAATTTATAATCGCCATTTAATAATTTATACCTTAATTAAAAAACCCCCTTTTTTTATTAATATATTTTTTTAAAATTTTCGTTAATATAATTATAATTTAAACCTATATATTTTTTATATATATACATATATATTAAATATTTTATTAAAATTAAATTATATTTAAAATAATAATTAATCAAATTATATCGACGTAAATTATTAATTATTTAAAATATTAAAATAATTAAAAATATTACATATATAAATAAATTAAAAATTATATATAAACGTATAAATTAAATATTTAAATATTTTAAATATTTATTTATTATACGTATTAAAAAAAAATTAAATTAAATAAATAATTATATTAAAAAAAATTAATAATTTTTCGTAATTTTTATCCTATTCGAATTTATAATAAAATTAAAATTAATTTAATATATTATTTACTTTATTAATATAACGTTATTTTAACTACTTAAATAAAAAAAAATATACATTTTTTTTATATAAATAACCTTCGAAAAACGCATTAACGAATTAATTTTCAATTTAATTAAATTAAAAAATTTTAAAATTTAAAAATTATAAATTTAAATTTAATATAATTTAAATTATTATAAATTTTTTTATTAATTATTTTATAATTACATATTATTAAATAAAAAGTTTTATTACGTTATTTACGTATATAAATTCGAAAAAAAAAATTAAAATATATATTACGAATAAAAAATCGATTTAAATTAAAAAAATACGTTTTAAAAGGTAATTAACTTAAGTTTAAAAATAAAAAACGTTTTATTAAAACATTTAAAATAAATATATCGAATATACGTTAAAACGATTCGAAGTTATTTATTTAATTATTATATATATTAATTATTATATAATTTTTACCGTTTTTAAAATTTATTAATTATAAATAAAAAACGACATAACGTAATTTCGTATTAAAAATACGATAAATGATATTGTAATATAATAAATAAATTAAATTTTAACTTTTTTACTTCGATTATATAACCGTTTTTCGAATGTATTAACTTAAAAAAATAATGTAAAAATAGGTGTATTAATTATATTTAAAATAAAAAAAATTTTTATATTTATAATAATAACGTTTATAAATTATACGTAAATATATTTATAATGTCGAAAAAGTTAAATTCGATAAATTCTTTTTAAAAATTATATATTTAAAATTAATTAAATAATATTCGTTAAATTGTTTAATAATAATATATAAAATAATAATATATAAAATAATAATACATAAAATAATAAAATAACTTATTTAATTTAAATTATTTATTATAATAAAAATAATATTATTAAAAATTTATAAAAAATTAAAAACGATAAATAAATTAATATTTAAATTATTTATTTTTATAATTTAATAATAAATTAATTTATTAAAAGTAAATAATTATTTTAAATAATATATTTTTAAAGGTTATTTATAAAATAATACGTAAAATAATTAATTATTAAATAAATAATTAAAAAATAATATATTTTAATAAGTTTTTATATATTATAATAAATAAATTTTCGATTAATATATTTTTTAAAAATAAAAGTTAAAATTATATTTTTAATAAATTAAATATATGCGTACGTATTTAAATATATTAAATAAAATAAATAATTTTAATTTTATTTCGAATTATAAAGTTAATGTTAATAAATAAATCGAAAATATTATATTCGTTTAATATTTATTTAATTTTACGTTTTTTAATAATAATATAAAATACGTATTTTAATCGAAGTTTTAAAAAGGTTTTTACGTTAAAAAGATTATTTTTAAATACCGTCGATTATTTATTTTCGATGTTTATTGTTATAATTAACGGTATATTTTTTTTAATATTCGATATTAAATTTTTTTAGGGTAATTATAATTACGTTAAAAGGGTTAAATCTTCGTTTTATATTTTTTAATTTATGGTTTTTTATAAAACGTTATAATTTAAATAAAATAAAAAAATAAAAATAAATTTTATTATATTTATATTTTATCCGTTAAATTTAAGTAAAAACGTTACGATAAATAATATCGATAATTTAATCGATTTATAAATAAAAATGTTAAATGTAAATAAATTTTTTTTTTAAATTATAATCGAATTTAATTACGACGATAAAAGCGTTAATTAATTATTTTTTAGATGTATTTAATTCGATTTTAAAAAAATAATTTTTTAATAAAGGGAAAGTTATCGTTATTTTATTTAATTTTTTTAAAATTTACGTCGTTATTTAATATTAATATAATTAAACGTCGAATAGATACGATATTTCTTTAAATTATATTAAATTATATTTAAATAATATAAAAATATAAAATTTTTACTTATTTTTTTAATGTATTACCTTTTATATTATTAAAATGTATAATATATCTTTTTAAAAAAAAATAAATATTTTTAATATAAAATGTTTTAACGATTTTTTTTAGGATTTATACGTAATAAAAAAATTTATTAATGTACGTAATATTATTTAAAATTTAAAAAACAATAAATTATAAAACTAAATATTATTACCTATATTTATAAATTATTAATTAATCGAAACTTATAAGGTAAACGTTACGAAAAAAAAAAGACGCGTTTTTATAAATAAAAACGCCGCGAAAAAAAAAACAAGTGTTTTTATAAATAAAAGTATCGTAAAAAAAAAAACGAGTGTTTTTATAAATAAAAATATCGTAAAAAAAAAAATAAATGTTTTTATTAATAAAAAATTTATAAAAAAATAGTTTTTTATCGGCGAGGGTATTTTAAAAAAAAAATCTTCGTTTATAAAAACGTCGTAAAAAAAAAATCGATTATTTTTTACGATATCGATATAATAAAAAATAATAATATAAATACCTTTTTTATCGATATTATCGATATTAAATTATTAATTTTATATTAATAAATTATTACGTAAACTTTATACGTTTTATGCGATGTAATAATTTTTACTTTTTATTAAAATATTTTAAAATCGTAAAAATCGTTAATTATTAATAATTTATAAAATTTAATATTAATTATATTAATAAAAGTTTTTATTTTTTAAATATATTAAATAAATTTATAAAAACGAGTTTTTTCGAAGGTTTTTTATAAATTATATTAATATTTTTTAATAATATATTTAACGAAAAATTATTATAAAAAAAAATATAAAAGTTTATAAAAATTTAAATAAATAAAATTGTTATTATATATAAATTAATTTTATTTAATAAATATTTAAATAAATATATATAATTAATACATATATTTAAAAATTTTTTCGATTAGTTTATATATTTTTTCGCTTAATTTATTTACGAAATAAAATTTATAAATAATAATAAATAATTTAAAATATTTTAAATTATTAAATCGATCGAAAAAAAAAAAATTTAATGTTTATATTTTAGCGTATTTTTATTTTATTTATTAATATTTATTTAAAATTTCTATATTTATTAAATTTAAGTTACGAACATTAAAACGAAAGTTATTAAATTCGAATTTAATTAATTTAAATTTAAATTTTTATTATTATCGATTAAAGAAATTTTTATTTTATATAAATATAATTATATTTAGTTTTTATATAATGAGTTTATTATCGGTGGAATTAATTAAAGGTTAAAATATTTATCGAAGATTTTTTAAATTAAAGTTTATTATATATACGATGTTTTTTTAATAATTTTATAATGTTTATTATATATATTATATTTATTACGTTTATTTTATTTTTTATAATTATATTTTTTAATTTTATAATATTTATTTTTTTCGTTTAATATAATATATAATAATATTAAAAAATAACTTATTATAATAATTATAATATTTATTATTATTTTTTTAATAAATTTTTTTATGTAAAAATATTAATTTTTTAATACGAAGATATTTTTTTAAAAGCGTAAATTTTTAATTTTTTAGATATTTATTTATAATTACGTAATAAAATATAAAAAAGGTAAAAAAAATCTTTTTTAATCGAATAAATTTTAAAAATTATTTTAAAAAAAATAATATTTGAAATAAAAGGTAAATTTATATTATTTTTAAATGTAAATGATTTATTTTTTTTAAATATAATATTTTTTATTTATTAATTACGTTAATTATATTAAATGTTTTAAAATTGAATTTTTATAATTTAAGTAATTTTATTTTTTTATTTTTTATTTTATTATTAAGTGTTTAAAATTAAATTATATTTTTAATTGTTTTTATTTTAATAAGTTATAAATTATATAAATAAATTATTAATTTAAAATAATTAAAAGTCGGTAAAAAAACGTTTTAACGTTAATATTTAAATTTTTATAAATATATTTATATAAAAAATATTTATATTATATGTTAATAATAACTTTATAAATTTTTTACGTTTTTATAATTTAAAATATCGTAATTAAATTTATAATAATATTAATAATATTTATTTAAATATTTAATTTTAAATATAATTAAAAAAAAGTTTATTTAAATTAACGTAATAATATTAATTAATTAATTAATTTATATAAAATTATATATTTAAAACGGTATTTAATTTAATTTATTTAAAATTTAAAAATATAAAAAAAATAATTTACGTCGATATAAAATTTATAATTAAAATTTAAATTCATTCTTATTTATTATTACGTTTATATTTATAATTATTTTTATTATTATTATAAATTAATTAATTATAATTAAAACGAATTTAACCCCAATTTTTTTAATTAAATACGCGTTTATATACGTTTCGAAATTTTATTTTTTCGTAAATAAAATATTATTTATTATTTATTTAAAAATAAATTAAATATTATATTTATTTTAATTTTAAAAAGTTTTTAATTTTAATATTATTTCGATTATTAATAATTAAAATAACGGGTTTATTATTTAAATTTATTAATAAGAAAATATAAGGAATTTTTTTTTAATTCGAAATAATAATTAATAAAAATACTTTACCCTTTATTTATTTAATTTTTAAGTTATATTTATAATAATATGAAAATAATTAATAAAAATAAGGAAAGTAATTTAAAAATAAAAAGTCCGAGTTTTAATTTTTTAAAAATCGCGTGGTATATTTTTTTATTTTATTTAATTAATAAATTTATTTAAAAAAATTTAAATTTTAAAATTTTTATTATAAACTTTGAAATTTTTTTATAGGTTTATAAAAAATTGGTGTATTATTTTATAAACGTATTAATTTTATTTACGTAATTAATGTAAATTTATATTATTTTTTTAATATTAATTATATTAAAGTCGATTAAAGTTTATTATTTACGTGTAAATACGTAAAAAAAATTTATATTAAAAATTAATTTTTTTATTTTATTTTTTTAATGTTCGAAGTAATTACGAAGTTTTTTTTTATAATTTTTTAAGAGTTTTTTAATTAATTAAACGTATTTAAATATTTTTTTTTATGTTTTTACGTTTATTATAAAAAAATTATAATAAATTATAAAAAAATTTTAAATAATTTCGAAGTTTTTTAATTAATTAAAAAGATTAAATAAAAAAAGTTAAAAAAAAAATAATTTTACGTATAAACGTTTATTTATATTATTTAATTAATATAAATATTAAAAAAAAAAATGTTAACTATTTCGAATATAAAAAAAAATGGAGATTTTATTATTTTTAAAATATATAAACGTTTATCATAAACAATTAAATATTTACTTATAAAATAAATAAACGTATAATTTCGAATTTTAATAAAAATATTAAATATTTATTTAATTATATATATTTTTATATTTAATTTATTTATTTAAAGATGTTATTTTTATAAAAAGTTTTTATTTGTTTTTATAAATGAATAATTAAATTCGGAAATTTTCGAAGTAAATAAGTATTTTTTATTTAAATATTTTAATGATAAATATTAACGTAAATATTATAAAAAAATAAAACGAAAATTAAAAAATTTATTTTATTTTAATGTTTTTATATATTTTATTTTTTTTTAACTTTTATATTATAAATTAATATAATAGTTTAAAGTTAAATACGTTATAATTTTAATTTATTATATTATAATTATAAAATAATATAAAAGTTTATAAAATTAAAATTATTTATTAATATTTATATAATAGATTTTTTTAAAAGTAAATCGTTAATAAATTTCGAAAAATATTTAATTTTTAAATATTAAAACGATTTTTTTAACAAATTATCGAAAATTAATATTTTTATAAAAATAAATAATATATTAATATTATTAAAGTAAAATTTTACGTTTTATTCGAAATTAAATTATAAATAATTATTATAATTTATTATTTTAAAATAAAACGATTCGAAATTAAAATAAAATTACGATTTATTAAACGTCGAATTAAATAATAAAGATTATATTATTATAATTATGTAATATATATTTTTATATTATTATTATTTATATAATATTATTTTTTTACGAAGTGTTTAAAAAATAACGAAATATTAATTCGATTACGATGTTAATATAAAATTAATATATTTTACGTTTTTTTAATTTAAATTTATTTCGAAAATAATATAAATAAAAAAATTTTAATTAAAAAAAATCGAATTAAATTTATAAATTTATTAAAAAATTTTTTCGATAAATATTAAAAATATTCGAATGCGTTAAATAATTACGATAAAAATTATATTTATAAGTTTGTTTATAAAAACGTAAAATTTATTATATTAAAGTAAATAATTTAAAAAGTATATTATCGACGATATTTAAAAATAATACGATAACGAAGGAAAATTAAATTATACGTAAAAAAAAAAAAAAGTTTATTATTTTCGAATCGAATTATATGTAATTTATAAATAGTTATTAAAAGTTTCGATTTATTAATTTTAAAATATACGTTATAATCGACATATTTTTTCGACGTATTATATAATGTAAAATATATTAATTTATTTTTTTATTAACGAATATTTTAAAATAATATTTTATTATTATAATTAAATTAAAATTTTAATTTTAATATATTTAAATAAATTATAAAGTCGAATTATTTTTTATAATTTAAATTTAATTTAATTTAATTAAAATTATCGAATTTACGATAAAAATAATATATTCGAATGGTATTTAGTGTATATAAAAATAAAGTTATTATATTTCGAATTTTTATATTTAAAAAGTAAATAAAAGAAATAAAAAAATCGAATAATAATAACGATAATTATATAAAAACGTAATAAATTAATAAATTATATATATATAAAAATTTAATTTATTAATTTAATATTAATTTTATATAATTATATTTTAAAAATTTAAAATTTTCGAATTAATTTATTAAAAAAAATATAGTTAATTAAATTATTTTATATATTATATATAAAAAAATTATACGATATAATATTAAAAAATTCGTAAAATAATAAAATAATTATAAAATTAAATATTAATTATATAAAAATTATATGATTTTTAATTATATCGAAATATTATAAAAAGGTTATAATTAAATTAATGTTTAAAATTAAGGTGTAAAAATATCGAATAATTTATTATTATTAGTTAAAATATATAAATTTTTAAAATTAATTAATTATTATAATTTCGATAATTTTTTATCGTTAAAAACGTAACGTTTTTATAACGAATAATTAATTTAATATTTATTTAAAAATCTTTAAAATAATTAAACATAATTATATTTCGATATTTATAAAAATTTAAAAAACTTTTTAAAAACATATAAAAAAAAACGAAATAATTTAAATTAAATTATAATAAATTTTTACGAGGTAGTTTATTATAATATTATCAATAATTATAAAGTTTATAAAAGTATTTATTTAATATATTAAAAGTGAAAAAAAAGATAAAAATAAATAAAAATAAATATAATATATAATTAAATATATAAATAAATAATTATAATTAAATATATAAAAAATATTTAAAATTTTATATTTTTATAAAAATTTTATAAATTTAATTATTATTATATTATAAATAAATAAAATATATGTTTTTTTTTTATTTAATATATATTTAAATCGAAAGTTTAATTAATTAAATATTTATATATTAATATAATTATTTTTCGTTTTATTTTATTTATTATAAAAAATATATATTATATATATAATTTTTATTACGATGTTATACGATTATTTAATAACGTTAAACAATCGATAATAAAATTAAAACGATTTTATCACTTTATTTAAATAAATATATTAAATTTTATAATTTTAAAAATTATAAAAATTATTTTAATATTATTATAATTTAATATAATTAATTTAATTTTATTAAATAATCGATATCGAAATTTTAATCGATTACATTTTCGAAATTTATATATAAAATCGTAGTTTAATTTTTTTTTTTTTTTTATAATATTAATAAAATTTAATTTTTAATTTTTAATATTACGTATTATGTTAAATATATTTTTTTTTTATAAATTTACTATTTTTTATTATAAGTAAAAAATAATTTATTATAATTAAAAGAAAATTTTTTTATTTTTATTTTATTTTTATTTATTTTTATTTTATTTATTTTTATTTTTATGTTTTTTTTATTTTTATTTTTTTTTATTTTTATTTTTTTTATTTTTATTTTTTTATTTTTATTTTTTCTATTTTTATTTTTTTTTATTTTTATTTTTATTTATTTTTATTCCTTTTTTATTTTTATTTTATAATTTATATCGTTTTTTATTTTCGTTTTTAAATTTTTATTTTTTTTCGTTTTTATTTTTTTTCGTTTTTATTTTTTTTAATTTTTAATTTTTTTAATTTTTATTTTATTTAATTTTAATTTTTTTAATTTTTATTTTTTAATTTATATTTTTCGTTACGTTTTTAATAAACTACGATTTTAAATATATATTTTAATAACGAAATTAATCGAAGTTTTAATATCGATTATTTAATAAAATTAAATTATTATATTAAATCGTAATAAAAAAGAAAAAAATTAATAATTAATAAATTTTTATTAAAATTAATTATTAATTTTTTTAATTTTAATGTATATATAATATATAATATTATTTTATAATATTAATTAAAGTTTTTATACTTATTTTATTAATTTTTAAAAATATAATTAAATTTTTAAATATATTAATATTAATTATTTTATATTAATTATTTTTAATATTTAACGTGTAAAAAAAATTAATTATAAATTTATTAATATTAATTAAAAAATAAAATTTTCGTTTTTTATTATTTTTTAAAATAATATTAATTTTAATATAATTTATAAAAAAAAATATTATTTTTTCGATTAATTCGAATCGTTATCGTCGCCGTATTAATTATATATATCTTCGAAAATATTATCGTAATAATTAAAATTAAATAAATTTAATAAAATATTATCGTAAAAATAATAAATTTTATTATTATTTTTTTTAAATTTATCGTAATTATATTTATTAATGTTTTTTTTATATTTACGTTTCGTATTTTATAACGTAAAAAATAATTTCGTTATAAAAATTATCGTTATTTTATAACTACTTTTTTACGTATTTTAAATAAAACGAAATTTAAAAGTTTTTTTTTTTTAATTTAAAAATAATATAATAATGTTAATAAAAAATAATTATATAAAACGTACGAAAAAATATTTTCGTGGAATTTTTTTTAAAAAAAAATAAAATTAATTATAATATTAAAAAATTATTTCGAAGTTATTTTTATTTAATTTATTCGATGTTATTAATATATGTATATTTAATTTATATTTACCGTAATTATAAAAGTCGAGTTTTTTTTTAAAAAAAAAATTAAATAATTTATATTAAAAAATATATAAAAATTTATTCGAAAAAATAATGTATTATAATAATTATTTAAAAAATTATTTTTTCGATATAAAATTTTTACGTATTTACGTATATAATTTTTAATGAATTATTTATTCGTTTTTTTTAATATTATATAATAAATTTATAATTTATATAATGTATTTATAATACGATAAAATTTATTATAATAATAAATAATTAAAAAAAAGTTTTATCGAATTAATTAATTTAACGATTTTAATTCGTTAAACGACGATTTAAAAATATTATTAAAAATATCGTTAAACGATTCGTTAACGTTTAAAAAATTAAAAAATATTTAAAATTTTAAAATTTATTTCGAAAATATTTAATGGTAAAAATTTAAAATTATAACGTAATAATTTATTAAATTAATATTAATTACGTTAAAATAAAAATAAATTTATTATTATTTTAATTTAAAATATAAAAATAATATTTTTTATAAAATAAAATATTATCGTTAAATATATTTACCGTTATATTTTTAAAATTACGAAATATTAATAAAAATAATTAATTATTTAATAAATAAAATTTATATATACGATTTTTTTTTTATTATTTATTTAAACGTTTTTAATTATAATATAATAAATATAATATACAATTTTATAAAAAATATTTTTATTATTAAATATTTAAAAATTAAATAATAAATTTAAATCGAAATAAATAAAATAATAAATATTAAAATATTTAAAAAAAATATATTTATTTTTATCGATAAAAAATTTAATAAACGAAAAAAATTATTTAAACGTTATAATATATTAATTTCGTAATAAAAATATTATTAAAATAATAAAAAATAAAAATAAAAATTTTAAAATAAATAAATAAATATTTAAATAAATTAATAAATAAAAGTAAATAAATAAATATTTAAATATTTATTTATTTATTTATTTAAATAATTTATATTCGAATTAATATAAATTCGAATATAAAATAAAACCGATTAAATATTTATATTATATTATATTATCTTTTTAAAAGTAATATTTAATTATATTATCTTCCTAAGAAAATTTTATTACGGCTTATGTCATCAATTTTCAGTGGTTTTAACGGGTTAGCGGTTTTGAAGGAATGGCCCACCATATGTTCTAACAATGATATCATTGCTTCTACCAGCCAGGGACCTACTAGTTTCCCATTGTATTATAGGTACCTACGTAAGACCGTTGAATAAAAACCTTGAAGGCAAGTTCCATTGATTACGATTAGGTACATGTACATACCTACCTAGGCACCTAAGGCATCTCCGGCCGTGCCTGTATCTTAGTGGCGCGATACTTCCGGTACCTGGCCGTTAAGGTTATCTCCTCGAAGTCGTATAAATAAGATTCCTCCTTTCTTCAACCATCAAACGCTTCGGTCGACCTATACGATATTTTACTTTTCTCATCATCCGTGCTCAAAACAAGTTTACACGAAGATAGGTAGCCTATAGGTGCCCCTAGTCAAGATGGCCTCGCAGAAGCGCATAAGCAAGGTAAGTATTCGAATCATACCGACACCACTACGACTATTTACCTACTATCTCACCTTCACCCCTCTCCCTACCTATACCCGAAGCGCAAAACACCCATCCATCTAACCACCACCACCCCCACAACCAGGAGCTGCAAGAATGCATGGCCAACCCCCCGGCCGGTATGACCATCACCCTACCATCCGAATCGGACCTGCACCACTGGAGCGCGACGCTCGTAGGGCCGCCGGGCACGGTGTACAGCGGCGGGGTGTTCACGCTGTCGATCGTGCTGCCGGCGGACTACCCGTTCAAGGCGCCGCAGGTGACCTTCGTGACGCGCATCTACCACCCGAACGTGACCAACGACAGCCTGGGGTCCATCTGCCTGGCCATGCTCAAGGCCGAGAACTGGAAGCCCGCCAGCCGCGTCCGCGCCGTGCTCGACGCCGTCCGCCAGCTCCTCGTCGAGCCCAACCCCGACGACCCCCTCGAGCCCCGCGTCGCCGACGAGTTCAAGAACAACCGCCGCGAATTCGACAAGACCGCCCGCGCTTACGTCGCCCGCTATGCTCAGCCTCAGCAGCAGGGCGCCGCTAAGAAGTAGGCGGCCGTGCCGTGACTCGGTTGTTTGCCCACGCTGAAGCGCTTATGTACGTAGTTACAAGGTGCTGCTAGTGGGAAAGGCGTTGGTCGCAGAGTCTACCTCCATACTTAGGCACGTAGATAGAGGCACCGATGCGCCGTTCTATTTTTCCCTAGCGAAAGAGCCGGGCCTGGGAGAATAGTTTTACGGTGAACATAGCAGAGGCCTACGAACGGCTGCTCTTAAAGGATCGGCAAGGACTATCTATGAATGGGAAGGGGGTTGGTGAACATACACGGCTAGTTACGATGCAACGAGGTTGAATTCCTACCTGCCTAGGTAAGGACACGAGGACATTCATATTCGGCGTTATCTTTTGCGGTCTTCCCACCGTATGTTCGGAGCTAGGTACAATACGTCGGGGGTATTCTAAGTCATGGCAGCGGTCTAAGACTACAATGATTAATGAAAATAGACTCGGCACCACTAGACATCAACCGACCCGGCCCCTGAGTTGCGATGGCTAAATTAGTCTGTATTCGGTGCGAGGCGTCCATTAACATGTCCAAATATACATCGTCTAGTGGTATCGACATCTCTCCGGCGCGAGGGACGCTTCAACTGATCCAATATCTTATCATTTGTTTGAGCATTTAGTGGAATATATGCTACAGAGTGCGCCTCCTGTCAATGCTATATAACCTGCCCCCTTGCGATGCAGTAGTATGCTGTCTAGTTTTCCCGAGCCTTAACGATGCAACCGTATATGCGGACAGGCCTGTTGATTGTGTCCATATCGCCCACGCCAAATTCAGTTTGGTTTACATGTTTCTTATCCTCCCTTACAATGATGAGTGAGGCCGTTGCGACTCCTAGCTCCGCCCTACCAGGAAACCGGTAACATAGGTGGTCAGGCCCTATATGAAATGTATTGCTGATCCCTTCCTTAAAACAAAAACAAATGAATTGGCCTGTCCTATTCAGACCATAAAAAACAGACGACCATGTATCTACTTCCTCTATGGTATTCCTCGGCTGGAAACAAAAACTGTCGTATCGTGAGGTATCGTCATTCCCTAGGTATACATGCTGATAAAAAAAAAAAAGGAGGGAAGCCGCTGCTATGACGGGCGAGACATGAGGGTCGCAGGGTCCGGCTGCGCTCATGGAGTATCTCTAGGCTCGCTGTCGTAGCTTTATGTGGCAAGATTGCCATCCGGGCAACCGCAGGGGAAGAGAAATCGACAAAGGAGATTTATGGTGGTGATTAAGGGGTGTTGATGTAAGTCGCCGGACTATACCAGCTCTGAGGGAGCGTGACTCCTTTCTCTACGTAGACCAAAAAGGTTTCCCTTTTTCTTTAGGTCTGCGTCTGTTGCGCTGTTACCGCTTGCCTGCCTTTCCCGTTCGGCTTTAACTTGATTCCTTCTTTCCTGTCTCTTTTGCTCGACCGTCTCCTGGCTAAGGTGGCCGAAGCCGTTTCGGCGCTTGAAGCAAGCTTCTATTAGAGCGTTGGCATCGATGAGCCTGCGAGGTATCGTCTGTACCACCTGGAAGATCTCCATAGGATCTCCAACGGACTTGATTTCACTCTCGCCAACCTTGAAGATTGCCAAAGCAATTCGAAACAACGTCTTCGACCCCTCGTAGAAAAAAACATCCCATACGCGTAGGGTGCTCTCGATGGGTAGGGTACCGATGAAGCAGCTCATAAACCAAGCCGTCATACAGAGAGTAATAGGTGGAAGACGGGTCGTCTCGGCCTTGTGGCGATATCTCCAGCTTTTCGACCACACCGCGTCCGTACCATCAAGCTCACCTCCAATCTTAGCCCATACGTTGGGCATGGATTCCCTTAAAGAAGACATCAGGACCCCAAGATCAACGTTGGCGCCCTCGAGGCTTGTCTCATGCGTCCCAGGAAGATATACTCGCGCTATGATGTTCAGCAACCAGAAGGCGTGCTCCTCGCTTTCAACAAAGAGCAGGAGTAGGCCTGCCAAAAAGTTGAGCGACTGGCAATATCCGATTCGCGGGTTATAAATGGCAAACGCATGCAGAACACGGCGCAGAGACGCAATCATTGGTTTCTCTTCGCCCTGGCGCGCTCCGCCGGTTTCCTTCTGGAGAGATTGCTGACCGTCCGAGGTGGTCGTCGACTGGGTAGAACGGAACTTGACATTATCTGGAAAGGTGCGGTGTAAGTCACGCTCGATGGCCTCAATATCCACGTCCTTAGCTTTCTGCTTCAATAGACCATCGTACATGCCTGCATGCTTGGCGACAACGGCCGGGCCGCCGGCATAATAGAACCAAGCTGCGCCTCTCCAATCAGGGGGTATTCCCTTGCGCACGAAGCGTTTCGTTTTGTTAGATCGAGGAGGGAACCGATTAGGATTATCCGTCATGAGCCCGTGTTCTCTCAGAAATGTGGTCCATTTCTTCCGTCTTCTCGCTAGGTATTCCGTATATCCTTGGTTCCAGTTATCGTACTGCTCCCGGCTTATATATTGATTGCTCTTTCGGAACCCGTAGCGATCCCGTTCATTGTCGTCCTCGGGGATAGTCGAGGCGGTGAGCTGACGCGAGGGTAGAAATGCTTTACGGTCGTCGTCGAAGTCATCTATCTCTTCTTCATCCCGATCCTCATTGTCATCCTCGTCCTCGGCTTTAGCTTCTACTTTATCTTCGACTTGACCTTGGACTTCAGTGTCGACTTCAGTTTTGACTTCAGCTTCGGCCTCGACTTCGGCTTCGATTTCGGCCTCGGCTTCGGCTTCGTCTTTGGTTGCGGCTTCAGCTTCGGTGTCGGAATGGGCGTCGGTTCTTACGGAATTGCGGTCGGTCTCGGTATCCACAGGGCTATTCTCGGACGTTTCCTCCGTCTCATCTTCGGGCAAAGCTTCATGTATATCTGGGTCACGGAAGTCGTCGCCTATGTCCTGCATAATATTGTCGGGAGGTGAGGTCGTAACCGGCGACTCCGGCGTCGGTAGCAGACCGGTCATTGCGTCCAACATAGCGGTTCTCCTCCTGCTCAATTCCGATTTGGCTGTTGGCGGCCTCGAGTCTACCATCTCATTATTATCCTCGGGGGCTGAGTCGTCATAGAAGCCCTTCTCATACATTCCCATCAGGTCGTCGAGACTGACACTGTCATCACCAGGCCCGTAGACGGATGTTATCGAACTACTCTTGGTAACGACGCTGCTCCTCTCGGTTACTGCTGTACCCTGCGCAGTGGATGCCGAAAGCTGGGATCGATAACTGGACCTGAGTTCTTCGCTTGGCAGGGATGCCATCCGGGGTATAGGGTCTCTAGCGAAAGCCGGTCCGCTGCTCTCGGCACGGATATACGAGATGGGAGGCCGGGCGAACGGGGGGTGTGGTTGACGACCTCTGCTCCGAAGAGCTTCCCGGCTGTGCATATCAGGGGGCGGTCGGACGGGAACGGAGGCGAAGGTGGCGGCGGAGATGTTAGATGATATAGATTGGCCGCGTTCCCGCGTCCATGACATAGGATGGCCCAACGAGATATCGAGATGTCCAGGTTCGGGAGAGGGTTGGCTGGTAGGACCGACACGAGGAGATTCATGGTAAGGTTGTTTGATACTCGGCTTCCTCGGCCTCGAGAAGTTATCGACGCGTACCGTCTCAGTCGCGGTCATCTTTCTGGTGGATACTAGGGGGAATTCATCTCTAGTTTCGGAAGCAAGGGAGCTGACGCGAGGGTGCAGCTCGTCGGTCGCGTTCGAGGACCTGCTGTGAAAACTGCTAACGGTTGGAGAAGTAGGGCTAAGAGTACCGGATCGGTCGTAGCCCAGGGAATCCCACCGTGGAGATAAGGGAGAGTTAGGCAGACGTGGTATGCGAGGCGAACGGGGCGAATGATTTTCTATCGTATGACTAAAGTGCGAGTACGAAGTAAGAGTTGTCGAGGGAGTGGAATTGGCAGTAGAAGGAGAATTCCAAGGAGCAATCGAGGCAACTGAGGCGACCGTTGACTCTTCAAAATCATTGTCTTCATCAGCGTCATAGCCGTCTTTGTCCTTGTCGTGGTGGTGGTGGTGGTTGTGGTGGTAATTATGGCCGTAGGCGTTGGCGTTGGGGAAAATTGGACGAACCGGGGTGTGTTTCGAATCCTGGCTTCTCGAAGCATGGAGTCCAAACTCTTGGAACTTCATGCCGCGCTCGGGTCTAGCGCTCAGCCCAGTTGATAATACGTCTGATCTCGGATCTGATCTCAAGCCAGGTTGTTGTTGTTGCTGCTGCTGCTGCTGCTGCTGTTGTATCACACCCCTAGCATCTCCGGGTCTTCTATGATATTGTGGATGTTGGTGGTGTAATTGTTGTTGGTGCTGCTGATACTGCTTCTGCTGCTGCTGCTGTTGCTGCTGAATACTAGAAGGCGGAGCTGTGGCTGGACTGGCTGGTCGCGAATTATCGGCCATGGTTCTGAATGCTCGCACCATCATCCAAAGCCAAGCAATCTAGAATACGAAAGCCTTCACATGAAAGATAATATCTCTGTTCTCCAATGCAATTCCTACTTCCGCCTACGACCAAGTAACCAGAAGACAGAATGACCGATAAAACAAAGCATCAGGTCGCTCTCGGCAACAAAGACGCTTCCAACGTTTTACCTACAGTACCTGACCTAGGCAGATATCCCTCCTTAGGTTCGAATATAGGTATGTAACGCATTCAACAATGAAAACCAATCGAACGAAGGTGTCGAATAGGGTCATGCACGCACGGGCGTCTCCGCAGGTACCCGGGGTGAGTAAGACTTGAGACAATGGCAGCGACGATCAGTCGAACGAATGAAATGGGTCGGTAGAGGTTGAACGAATGTTGTGGTTGGAATTCCCCTGGAATCGACAGGACGGAGGAGGTAGGTAACGGGATGTGAGGTGGGTTAGGTAGTCGAGGACGAGATTCAAGTCACTTCCATGCCAGCGGTGGCAAGCTTGGTATCGATGCGGTGCGACTCGGATAGAGAAGGTGCTAGGCCTCCCGAATATGCGTCGTCCCGTCTTGCTGATGAGGGCGGACTCGGATCAGTCGACGCTGAGGAGGTCTATGTAACAAAATTGGCGGGATTGCTTTCGCGTATGCTCGTTCAAGGTTAGGATATCGACCTGGAATAGAATGACGTTCTCTCCACTAGGGACTGGCTGGTATTTTTCTGATAGCTTGGAACAAAGCAGCAAACTATAGAATTGTACCTATCTTGGCTCGTATGTGGATTTCGTTTCTTTGGTATGTCTCGTTGTCGAGGATGATGGAAGACTCGAAGGTCGGTCTGTAGGAGAAGATAGGTACTTAATGACAAGTACTCGGCCCAAGGTAAAGCAGGCACGGTGCACGTAGGTATGTATGCCAGGTACCTCAGGTGCTAAGCCCGGTAATTAACTGGAGCGGGTGGCTCAAGCTACCTCTGCCAAGTTACCTCTACCAAGTGGGCAGCGGTTTCCTCCAGGTGAAGGTACTTTCGGGAACAAAAGACTCCAATGGGATCCAAATACGAAGCTAAGTATCAGCTACACGATTGCATTTTAGCGAGTCAGTTCTTTCCGTATCAGCTCCTGTTCAAGAAGTATCATCCAGGTAAGGCGGGTTGCGGTTGCGCTTAACTTGGGTATATCTGCCAATGAGATACCACGCCCTTAATTGTCGAGCGTTAAGCTCGTAGCCGCAGAGGAGCTAGGGATAAACTGCTAACAGAGCCTGGCAGCTGCAAGAACAATGAACCACACCCAAATTTCAAGGGGAAAGGCAAGGAAAGAAAGAAGAAGAAAAAAAATCAATAGAAAAAATTCGAAAATAAGCCTTGTTCTTGCTCAGTAAAATTGAAAATTGAAAACGTCGAATTATTCTGGTCAAATCCTCCGCTCATGCCGCGGGTACCACTTGAACGGTGGGAGCTAATTGTAATCGAAATTAATTTTAGCAGACGCGGAACGGACTGTGGCCCGCTCGCTGAGCAAGGTTGTTTAGCGGGTACCTAAGCCCGGCCCCTCTCATTGGCAGATTCCGGCTTGGAAGCAACAAAAAGGGTAAGGAAATAGAACATTGGAAAAGAGCTGATTAGGCTGACATCATTTTCCTTGTCTCGAAGAGCATTGCAATTTCCCAATGTCTTTTTGCGAGAAGGAAAAAAAAAAACATTCTTAGGTAACTCGACCAACAGAGGGGGGAAATATTGTTTTCAAGTCTTGCCAACAACCAGAGTACGCGCTATGATAGTATCAATATATAGCAAGCGCCTATTCCCTGCCGCAGATACAGTCATAAGATATAACGTCGTTTCCCGTAGATGGATCATAAATGACCCTCGGACACCGCACTGCGCATATACGCGCTCTCCAACTGGCCCGAGGACGGCGTATGGTAGGCATCCAACAGGCGACGACGGGACCCATCACGTATAGGTGTACATGCAAATCGCATTCGCGTACATACACGTACCTACCTAGGTGCGTTGTGCCATAAACTGTTAGATTTCCCAGCTGACGCATCCTCTGGCAGAAACGTGTTGTCATCTGGGTACCTACCTTATGTTTCGAATCGATGCTATCAATGATTCTTACAACTTCTTGCCCGGTTGTTTCAGACATTACTGATTTAGAATCCTAAGGGCGAGATGCCATACCATGAAAAAAAAAGAAAATTTGCGTGTTTACTTTGGGTACTACCTACTTGTACCTCCTACCAGGTACGTATTAGGTATATCCGTCAGGTAATTGAAGAACCTTTCTAGGTGGCTTGCTTAGCGGCTTAGGTTGGGTACTTAAGGTACCTAGAGGTATGGAGTAGGTCTTAGGTGACGGACCTCAGCAACCTGGTTTAGGGATTTCCGAGGCTATGGATCAGGGGTACCAGCTGAGGACCTGAGCGCACTTGTTGGGCATTTTTGCAGAAACCGGCCGGCAGCTGTCCATTCATTCCTGCAGCGTAAGGAAGGCAAGTTCCCTGTCCCACTATTTACTTGTACCACTTTTCCTTCATAAGGGAGACAGCTGTCGGCCAAACCGGCGGAACCCGGATTTAAAACAGTGACAGATCGTCATCTCGCCCACTCAATCTGTTAACAATAATATTAATAAGAACGAGGGAAAAAAAAAGGAAAAAGGAAAAAAGGGATCCCACTGACTTTTTTTTTTCGGCCCAAAACTAATTGACCACGCAGTTTATGTAACAACTTCCACAACGCTGTTAGACATGGTTCACAGCTGCTTGGACGGGCCATTATCAGCTGCTTACCTGCTTAATGTCCCGAGATTATATGGCAGTGAACACATTGTCAATACCAATTCTCTTCGGTGGTCAAGGAAGCATCAATCTACGACGCCTCTATTTTGTCTCTCCTTCCGCCGGTCAAATGGGCGGAGGATGACTCTCCAATGGAAAGCTTGCCTAAAATCGAATTACTCGACGCGTGGGCTACGCGTTCCCCTTGTTCCTTGGCTCCCCCTTCACCATAGGGCCTATCATGACGCACCCCCAATCAATATCACAATCCCTCGCCAACAGGTTCTATGCATAGTCCTAGATACTTTACCTGCCCAGGTACAATCCCTACTAGGTACCTACATCCAGCTGTTCCCTTATCCTCTCTAGGAAATGCGGCGGGACACTCTATCCGATCTCCGCTTACGGGGCTGTGTCCGTTGCGACCGTGGTGTTTCTTAGTCGAGTTTTTTTTGCGGGATAACGCGAATTTACCCCAGGTCAATCAGTCCTACCGATTTTCTATAGCCGTTGTCGCGTCGACCAGCGATGGCGAGATGTATCCCAAGACAAGTCCAGGTAGGTTCAGGATATCCCACATTAACTATTTGGCTCTTCACAGGTAGGTAGGTATGCTTCTAGTCATTTGCTAGAGTCGATCACGATGGATGATGCATCACGGCTCTCTGTTACTGTTCCCTCTCGTACATACCTAATATACGGCCGAGAAAGGAAAAGGAAAAACGAACCATACTATGTATAAGCACCCTCGATGAAATACCGCCAACACTTCAAACCGATGAAAAGTTGCATACCCAGTTACAAAACTACGCAGCAAGGCTGCACATAAATTTCTGGGCCTCACGGGTAAACCAAGTGGCTCATGAAATGAGGGGGAAGGGGTGGAATGTGGCTGGGGCATGTCTTGGGTCGGAGATCATCTTGCGAAATCGTCATCAATCAGTCAATTCGACTTTAGAGCGGCAGCAAACTCGAATCTTTCAAGCTTCCCGGACCCGATCGAGCCTTGGCCAGGGTATGGTCCGAGTCCCACACCCATTGTACCATTGCACCATTTCGCCATTGCTTGTTGAGCCTTGAGTGACTTCGACGGTGGCTACTTTGGGATGCTTAGGTGCTTGGATGCGCGTTGCTAGCCCATAATGACGGGCACCATCCTACAACTAGGGTGGGTTAGAGGGGAGGTAGTGGGAGGTAAAGGGACGCGAAGGTAGAGGGAGCAAGAATGGGCCTATGGTATGTACACTTACAATACAATACCTATTGTACAATACAATAACCAGCCCAGCAGCGAAAGCTCCTAGAGCTCCCCCGACCGAACCCCCCTCCCTCTCTCCCTCTCGCATTCCCCCCCAAAGCTCCCCCAGCTTCTCTCCCCAGCGCTAAAGCTTACCCAAGTCCCCTCCCCTCTCACACGCTCTTTGCGCTCTGCTCCCCTTTCTTAATCAGCCTTTCCCCGAACACAGCGGCCAGCGTTTCCCTCCCTACCACCCCCCAGCTCTCCCCCTTCTCTACCTTTCTTCCCTTTCTTCCTCTCCTCCCATCCCGTCTTTTCCATCGAAACTCCATCCAAAATTTCCTCCCAGTCCATCAATCCAACGGCTTATGAACCGACCTGCTATCAAGACCCCCCCTCCTTATCCCTATTTCAAGTCCTGAAGCTATGTCTTCGCGAAAGAGGAAGCAGGAAGAAGAGGAAGAAGAGCTCGTTGCTCTACCCAGCGATGAGAGTGAAGAGGAAGAGGAGTAGTAAGTCGCTCATTCATTCGGTCTCGTTGTCTGCTGTCTTCTTAGCCTTCCAATGGCCAACATACGGCCGGGTAATGCCATGTGTCGCAAAAGATGCGACAAGGTCGCATCGCCTCTCCCTGTCGTCGCGCATACCGGCGCATCGTCGCGGGCGCCCTGCCTTGTCTATCGAGTCACGCAATCGGGCTAATCGGTTGGATGTATTAAACAATGGAAAATCTTTGTTAACCCCTCGGTCATATAGTATATCTGAAGGCGAAGACGATGAAGACGCCGATGACGCTGAGGATGACGACGAAGAATACGATGAAGTAGCTGACCCCGAAGATGAGGAGGAAGAGAAGGAAGAGAAGGAGAAAGAAAAGAACGGTGTGAAGCGTAAGTTAATCCTTTCGTCAATTTGTCGACGAGTCGCAGCGCCTTTCTCTCCGCCCTGGCTAACATATCCAGATGCACCGGAAGCTCCCCCCAAGAAAAAACTGAAGACGACCGATGCTCCAACCGAGCCTGTTCCCGTCGCCAAGAACGGCGAGGAAGAGGGCGAGGAAGAGGAGTTTGACGATGACGCTGCCGAGGACGAGGATGAACTCGGAGAAGAGGAAGAGGAAGAGGAAGACGGATATGACGATGAAGGGGAAGGCAATGATGACGAGGAGAACGGCGTTGAGGAACCCAAGAAGGCAGGCATCGACGTCAAGTTGCCTACAAACGGCAAGACCCAAGCAGCAAAAGAAGTTGCTGCTAACGGTGATGATGCTGAGGATTGACCTGCTTGAGCGTGCTCGTCTCAAGTCAAAATCCGAATCAGTTCCTCACGCGTTGGATTCAACGGTCATCATGAGCCGTTCCCAAGTTCCACTTTGCTCGTTCGGCTCTGCCACGGCCCGCCTCGCACCTATTCTCCAGCTCGTAGTTGTGACCTTCATTTCATACGTATTAGTAACAGTTCTTTTCCTCGTCAAACGGCATAGAAGGGATTCTCGTGTGGGACCGAGCAGCACATTTAATGGGAAGATGTTCAGATTTCCTGCCTTCGTTAATTCTCAATAGAATCCATGTATCGCAGTTGCGATGCTGCTGATCTCAGTATATTGGTTTGACGCCTTCGTGATACCGCTAATTGGCCTACGATCGCCATGATCGCTTCCTTGGCCCCAGTATCGCATCAACTAACGATATATGAAATCATGCATTCAGGCGCACGGGCAGTAGTAGTATGTATACCCAGGTATACTTATACGCACACACGCACGTATATCGCAAACCTACCGAATTCTCACGGACCGGGCTACAACGGTCTCTTTATATCTTCGTCCCGTACGTCTTCCTTACCCCACATCCCCACGCTGCCCCTCGAAGAACTAGCACCAAAGGGGGGCGTTGACAGGTGTTCGTCCACCTCCGGTTGGTCGGGTCCGTCCACGGATGCGGCCCGATGGCGAGGAGGGTTAAGAAAAAAAGACTCACAGGTGAGCGGCGTTTCGCGAGGCTCGTTACCCACCTATAAGGACGTCGATGATGCGAGGATGAAGGGGATACACAGAAGAGCGACGGGTGAGGCGGTTAGCTGACTGGCCGACCGTCTGGATTGATAGACTGTTGGGCTGATATCGCGCGCCTCATGCCACCTAATCTACATAACTTCCTTATACAATACATAGGATGCCATGTACGTCTAAGCTTGGTCGTCGAGTTATATCGCTCTACCCCGTAGATCTATTGAAGCGCTACCTGCAGTCACAATTCGCATCCTTACATTAGACACAGGGGACCATGCCCTGTGGATTGAAGCGTCAAGTGATTTATATTGCTCATCTCAGCTCTTTCATACACGGCGCTTACGTCTTGACATCCAGGTAACCAATCGATTCAACGTTGGTCTAATGAAAGAGAGCGTAAGAGCGTCTAACTATCTTGGGAGTATAATGGCCCGATAATCAGTTAATTTAGATACGAGTATGCCTTCAATTAGGTACCTAGGTAGGTAGGTAGGTACCTAGGTGGTGAGAGGAAAAAAGACCGGTATTGTCTCACATTAGATACCGGGGATTCGCGTGCTGTCACCTAACCCGAGTCTCAACCACCCCAGGTACGATGACTCTATCGTTCAACCCACCATAATAAATATATCCTTCATTCCACCGCGCCTTGCTGATCATTTACATTTCAAAGCAGGAAACGAGCGTTCAAATAGTAGTCTATGCGGGATTGGGTTATCATCGAATCACACTGCATTTCGTTGGAACCTCATGCAGACATCTGAGTCGATCAGCACACATACAGGAACCTATCGAACGTAGAGAGACGTGAACGAGACGTAATTAGAAGTGGAGGACTCCTTTAGTAGAGAGGGAGAAGAGTGATTGACGCACCATTGAGACAATAGATCCCTATTGCGTTGCGGTAAAACGACGATCGTTGTGACTGGAACGCTGGACACTGAAAGTAAGGGAGTTTATTCCAAACGGCGCCATCCTGCCCCAAAACTACCTCGGCACCCATATCTATTGGCACGTTTCATCCGGGGAAGTCGTATCTACGCGTCGAGGTATCCGTCAATGGGGTTAAAATAAACAAACAGTCGGACCGGTTTGGACGCCCATCAACGCCCATTCTGTGAGAAGCTATACCACTGGGATTGGGGTTAAGACATGTCTTGGATTGAAATGAACGCCCTTTGTGCTTATCGACTTGGTCGGTACATAGGTAGGTAGGTGGTATGTGTACGAGTCAGAAACGTCGTAGATGAGGAATACTTCCCTAGGAGGCGTATGGATGGCCTAAATTATCTCGAGCGGGCTTATGAATAGAGGTATTATATTTAATTTAGAATGGTCAAATTTTATTTGGCGCTCAGGCGAACCTTGTAGTAGTGAATAATGGACGTTGGGCGATAGAATGAATAATCAACAAGGTGGTAGAGGAGCGTCGCCGATATATGCCTTAAAATCATGTTACTTATCATCATCGTGTCTAGGGTTCCATTATGATAGCTGTTTATTGCTGGGTATCTGTAGTAATCTAGCTGGATGTTTCGCCAACTCTTCTTTAACCTATCATTTTCATGATCTATTCATTTAATTTTCCCACAACGCTACTTACCCTTCCTCGGCGTCCATAGCGTCGTGGCGTCTCTTCCCGGTGCCTTTAGCGGTGTGGCGGCCTCTCAGGACCGAACCCTTCTTACCGCGGTCGTCGAGCAAATTCTTCATCTCATTACGTGCGTGGCGCTGGGCTTCTTCGACTCGAGGCTTGAAAACCATGACTTCTTCTTTGCTAGTCTCATACTCGCCTAGCTTCTTACCGAGAGCGGCCTCGATTCGCTGATATATTTCAAGATCATACTGCGTAACTAGACTCAGTGCTTGACCCGCGTTACCCGCGCGCGCTGTTCTTCCTACTCGGTGTATGTACGTCTTGCCTATGAATTGAGATTAGTAATTCTACCCAACAGTTGAAGGCAATTCGATAACAACGTAGGTGAATGTATCCGCCAGGATCACTCCAACAGGCCGGATATTCTAACATGGGCTGCATAGGGCGCGTGGGGCGTATAGGGGGTTTCGCTTAGAGGGGTCGACCTACTATCTTGAGGTAAATCGTAGTTAAGCACGACGTCAACCTTGGGTATATCCAAACCTCGCGCAGCAACGTCTGTTGCCACCAGGATATCACGCGACCCAGATTTGAACTTATTCAGCGCACCTAGTCGCGCAGATTGTGATAGTTGACCTGTAGAAAACGGCGTCAATGATTGTCAATGGTAAGAGCTAGACGAAATACTGGTAGATGAAGGATGTGAGATAAATCTGTCGTGCTCAGAGACGCTGACTGACCATGAAGAGGAATTGCTCCGAAGCCTAGGTATCGGAGCAGGATCGCGACCCTCTGGGTTTCGTAGACCGTTCGTGTGAATATTATGGTAGAACGTCCCGCAAATTCGCTCGCCACTAGGAAAATCAGGTACGTGTCCTTGTGCATGTGTGGGATGAAGAGGTAATATTGCTGCAGGGTGGAAACTGTTTGGTATTTGTTGGTGCTGATGCTGACACGCAACGGGTCTCTCAGACTGGCTCTCTGCAAGCTTTCGACCTTTGACGACATGGTAGCGCTGAAGAGGAACGTGCGCCTCTCCCTCGGGAGGAACTTGAGTAACTTGTCGAGTATGGGACCGAAGTCCATATCCAACAATCGATCGGCTTCGTCGATAACTAAGTACTTCGTATTGGACAGCTTGAAACCCTTCGTCTTCTCGAGGTGGTCCAGCAGACGTCCCGGAGTGGCTACCACAATATGGGGCTTTTTAGACAAGGCGATGGCTTGCGGGACCATGTCTAAACCCCCGACAATGACGGCGCATCTTACGGATATGGAGGCGCCGAGGGCATCAACCGACTGTCCGATCTGCGTCGCCAGTTCACGAGTCGGGGCTAGTATAAGGCCGAAAAAGGGCGAAGGTTTCTCGAGCAGCGCCTGAAGGATAGGCAGTACGAAAGCGGCTGTCTTTCCGCTACCGGTTTCGGCTAGACCTATGAGGTCTCTATTCTGTAGAGCGAGGGGGATGGCTTGCGCCTGAATAGGCGTTGGGTGCTTGTAGCCAAGCGAGTGGCACGCCTCGACTAACGGATCGACGATGCCCTACAAAGAACCACGGGTATTAGAGAAGGGTATATTAGTAGTAGCAGGGCCAGATGCGCAACACACCAATTCTTTGAAGGTCTTGGGGGCGGATTCGACAACAGAGCCTTCAACAGTTTCGGAATCGGGGGATTCGTCTTGACCATCGGCGGCGGGTGACAACTTTCGTCTCTTAGCGGAGGACATTTTTGAGAGAGAATTTTATAGTCGTACGGCTGTAGGCGGGTTCTATTTTATGGTATGTGTGTTGTTCGCAGGAGATATCTTGGTCTCAGTCTTTGGAAATGACAACGTCGATGTCGATGTCAATGTCAAATTTGGGTGGAAAGTTGCGATAAGTCGATAAGTCCGGTAGTTACGAGATAAATGATAAATTATTCGCATCCCGCACCTCGAAATCTTGACCGCCTTCTGTTTCTAGGTTTCTATCTTATCAGCGGTGTGCCCCACTAAGTATTCGGTACTTAGACTTTGTACGCACTTTGCAGCCATTGAGCTAGTATTGCGTACGCTCTGCTCTAGCAGGATCTTTTTTTCTGCCAGCTGCGAAGGGAAAGAAAAAAAAAAGTTCGGGCTTGCTTCTTCTAATCTTTTTAGCTCGGCAAATATACGCGACAATATATTCAGCAGTCTCAGACAGCTGTTTGTTTGCATCCCGAGCCTGCGAACGAACCAGTCTTTCCAATTGCTACAGAACAGGATCCCCCGAAAGTTATAAAGTATATGAGAAATGGCTAGAAGTCGAACGAAGAAGCGCACCCATGTCGGCGCAAATAATCCCAAGCACAAGGCTCCTCTGACAGGCCGCTCCGCAGTCCAAGATCCAAAGAGCATGGTTATTCGCATCGGCGCTGGAGAGGTTGGATCTAGTGTTAGCCAATTGGCAAGAGATGTTCGTCAGGTCATGGAACCCGGTACCGCAACTCGTCTGAAAGAGCGTCGCGCAAACCGTCTGAGGGACTACGTTACCATGACCGGCCCTCTCGGCGTCACTCATCTCCTTCTATTCTCGCGATCAGAATCCGGCAACACCAATCTGCGCATAGCTACCACACCGCGCGGCCCTACGTTACATTTCCGTGTAGAGAAATACTCGCTCTGCAAAGATGTGCGCAAAGCGCAAAGACATCCTCGAGGCGGAGGCAAGGAGTACATCACACCTCCATTGGTATGAGCTCGGCTGTTCTTCCTTTCTTCCTGTGAATTGCTAACTCATGGCCTACCTTCAGCTGATAATGAACAACATCTCTACCCCTGGCGCGGACGCCAATTCTAAAGTTCCTAAACACCTCGAATCCCTTACCACCACCGTGTTCCAGTCGCTTTTCCCTCGCATCAACCCTCAGACTACGCCGCTCAAGTCGATACGCAGAGTTCTGCTTCTGAACAGAGAGCCAGCAAAGGACGGAGATGACGGCTCCTTCGTCCTCAATTTTAGACATTATGCTATATCTACGAAGGCTGCTGGAGTGTCAAAACCGCTCCGTAGGCTCGATGCTGCTGAGAAGCTTCTCAGTGCTAAGAACCGAAAAGGTGGCGTCCCGAATCTAGGAAAGTTAGAGGATATCTCCGAATACATGATAGGAGGCGAGAATGGCGAGGGCTACATGACGGACGGCACGAGCGGAAGCGAAATGGACACAGACGCTGAGGTCGAGGTCCTAGAGGATGCGCCGCGCAGAGTGCTCTCGAGTAAGGCGCGCGCGGCTAGACTGGAAAACGGAGATAAGGTCGCAGACAGTGACGAAAGGGTAGAGCGGCGGCGTGTCAAACTCGTCGAACTTGGGCCTCGTATGAAATTGCGCATGACTAAAGTCGAAGAAGGGCTATGCTCTGGCAAGACGATGTGGCACGAGCACATCCACAAGTCGAGACAAGAGATTCAGGATCTCGAAAAGCGATGGGAAGAGCGCAGACGGGAGAAGGAAGCAAGGAGAAAGCAGCAGAAGGCGAACGTCGAGAAGAAGAAGAAAGAACGGGAAGCGAATGGCGCTAAGAAGAGCAAAGATGGAGCCGAGGATAATGAGGATGACGAGGACGAGGACGTTGATATGGACGGCAATAACAGCGACCTATTCGACGAGATGATGGAGGAGGATGAGATAGACAGCGAAGGATTAGCGGGAGATGCCGAGGAGGCTGTCGGCGATCGGATGGACGACGATGAATGGGAAGACGAAAGAGAAGAAATCGCGGGCCAAAATTAGGCTTGTTTGACCCTCTAACGATGATATAACGGTTGATAATCGCATGGTATCTGGCGACTCGCATCTACGTTGCCTAATAAATCATCTCTTGAAGGTTGGCTTCCGGAGTACATACATTGTCTTTAAATAGACACGGCTGACGGAACTATAGTAGATTTAAGCACTTTTAAGAAAATAGGAGACTATGGGTATCAAGATATCGCACGAACGGCTGATAGTATGTGCTTCGTGAGCCATTGACAGCCCAGCGGTTCGCCCCTGGGGCCCGAGATTCATTTAATTCGCCTTATTACGCGAACCCGCCACCCCTATCCTCCTCAGCACCACCCACGTACTGAAAGCTGTGATAACCATAAGTATGGGTACTCCTAGCCCAACGCCAATACCAACACCAAGCCTCCATTTCGCGTATTCGTCCCGGTGGCCAAATTCTCTCTGGCCCTTGAGGTAACGCTCGACTATGGGCAATACAACTATGAACTGGTCTGAATTATCGTATAGATTGTCGGTGGGCGTTCTTTGGGTGCCGTTAAGTTCGGGCTGGCTGATTGTGATTACGTTGTTCAAGTCCTTCATGGCACGGTATGCGATGTCGTCTCTTGTGAGGTTGGGCGCCGAGGGCAAAGGAAAGGAGTTGATGATGTCCCCGGGATTGAAGGTTATCTCGGCATCTGTGGTGTCTTTCACGATACTTAGTGAGCCGGGGCGATCTTCATTGATTATTTCACTGGGATACGTACTCGTCTCCCACGTGGCATTCTGACCAAGAGACCACTGAACGCGCACAGGAATATTCCTATCCCCCGTAACTATCTTCCAGGAAAGCGTGTAATTCTTGTCCTCAACCAAGAGTGCGAATATCGTCCGCGATGAGTCGGGGCTGGCGGGGTAGACATTTTCTGGAAAGTAGCAGCTGTCTCCGTTTGGATCGCACCATTTGAATGAAGTGAAACACACCGGGACGTTTGGACAGTCTCGCTCGGATGGGTCCCACCCGATGACAACGGACGCGAAGAGGGCTGCTAAAATAGGGGGCGATAAGACCTTCATTTCAGTTTTCTATATTGCGAGCTTGGATCAGGAAGATTATCGTTAGAAATAACGTCAGAGTCAAAACAATTCCGTGCTTAAGATCGGGTTGTTTTTAAGAGTAGATAATGAGGTGGCTCCGTATAATGCCACGGCGTACAAGAAATATCTTATGAGATGCACGGTGGTTGTATATAATGACCTGAACGCGGCATACGTCATAAAATCATTCGATACATGTATGACCACACCTCTATATACTACCCGGGCATCTATTTCCCGAGGTGGCTGAAGGATTTGGACAATTAATTCGGTTTACAGGCGATGTGATGGGGCTCCTGATGCTTTGAGGCATACTATTAGCTGGAATGAACCAATTAACATGCAAAGGAGGCCGGGGCTGAGATGCTAGAGGATCGGTTTGGGGGCGTAGGCTTTATAGAGTTGTTAGAGTGGCGTTGACGCTTACTATGCAGGACTCTCTCAGAAACTAACGAAGTTATCTCGGGAAGGCGTAGTGTTTACTTGTGTGATGAACAAAATATTCTTCGTGCGGTATGACGGGATTCGGGCTTGAATGACTTGAATATGTCTGCTGTTGAGAAACCGGTATCAAGAGGCTGGGTATAGAATATACACTGTATGATAAATGAGATTCAACTCCTAACGTCATCTTATAGGCTTTGCTTCTTGGGAATGTCAATCTCTGGCGCGTTAGGTTTCGAGCGCCATGGTGTGTGAAGTAGGACCGCCGATATTCTTGGCGTGTCTATCTTCTGCGTATTTGTGTCATCATATATGTCATTTTTTACTACAATTTCGATGTCTTAGACCTGGTACTGGAACCGTTCCGAGAACCGTTTGAGGCTGCGAAGATATTATCCTAGATGATAAAGGCAGTATTAGAAGCTAGGTAGTTCTACCTCAACATCTATTTCGGTATTACCTGGCTATTGTTGCTTACCTACGAGTAAAGATTGTAACTTGGGAGCCTACTTCGACTAGCGACTAACTAAATCGTATAGTGTTACCGCGTGTATGAGTTGTCGGGAATTCATCAGTCTCTTCTTCTAGTCCTCTAGATCTACTACCGGTGAAAACCGCCTCCCCGCCTTACCGCCTTTGGGGCTATCTATATACCTATCTATAGGTAAAGTTTATGAGTGATATTGAGTGCGGCGAGATTCGTGCCTTTTTGAAAAGAGATGCTCCGCTGGTAATATTAGTACACTTGTGAGAAATTTATGTTGTAGATATTCAGGATGAGCATCTAGAGTAAATTTCATCATCACCCGGACGCGATATCAACTAAAGGGTTCCCACCCCTTGACTCTCTCCGCGGGTTCTCACTTGACAGTGTTGTGGCGCGGATGTCGACGCACGTTTCGTCGGATCCGTTCTGATTGTCTCGCATGGACCCGCTCTCTTGAAGCTGAACTTTATGTATCGTCTTCGGTCTCCAATCGCTAGCAGGTATGTCCACACACCCTGAGTGTAGGTTGCGAATATAAATTTAACAATATGAATCTTCTATCTTCTGAAATAGGTAAATCTACCCAGGTATGGTTTTCCCAAATATTAGTCGCCACCCAAATTTATGATGACCGGGTACTGGAATCCGTCTCGTCTCGGGGTATTTAAGATATATCGGTGTCAAGACACTGTTTTGATTTGCAGTGGAGATATGAGTAAGAGGGGGACGTTCAATCTGAATCTTAGTAGGCTAGGTTTGACCTTCTCTACCATAATTAGCTGAATTGTCTTTTACTTTGAGCAGTCACGAAACTTGGGCCTGGGAGATAGTTATCATCGTGGGTTTGGCTGAATTGATGGGCTTGAATCGAATCTCCTACTGACTTATATTCTTTCGCAGCGGTGATTTCGATCGTGGGTAGGTACCCTGGTGCTTTTTACCTATTTCGTCATCTATGCGAATCTAGATCTTTTGGCTAAGCTGTAATCATATTAATTTCCGATGGAGCTCTGAATGTATCGTAAAATGGGGGGGGGGTCCTCTCCGTCGGCGTAACTGGGGAGCGAAATGTTAGGGGATACATAATTGGGGTTAGAGAGTGCGGGCAAAACTAAAGATCCAAGAAGCTGGGCTGTTAGATGTCACTACTGTTCGGGTCCATGCTCATAGGTGCGGTGCTATCGCTAATCTAAACGGTTGCCGAAACTCTCTATTCAACGTCCTAACTCGTTACAAAATGGCCAAGGTCTTGAGGGTGGTTTTATTAGTTGGTAAACGGCGGGACGGGCGATGGGTCCATGTAAGCGCACGTGCCAATGATACGCTTTAGGAAGGTGATAAGAAATACGATTCAAGTTCTCGGGTATCAGCAAATGCTCGGTCGGGGAATCTGGGGCTTTTACGTTAATATATGAAAGGGGTAGGGCGAGCCTCTAGATAAGGACATTGAATATTAAAACGGAGCGTAGGAGCGTGAAAGTATGTATTATTCGACGCGTCAGGCCCTTGAGGCGGAATAGACGCATGCAGGCTTATTTCAGCTGAGATGGTCTTTTCCTTATCTTTCGGATCAATCATTCAGCTATCACTCTACCATACCTGGTTTCAGGGGTGAAGCTTCCTATATGGCTGTAACGTCATGTGCTAGAATTTTCAAGATCTTTATCTTTGTCGTAAATAATCTGCGTTCTGGAGAAAATACGTAACTAGAACTTAGGTAGGTAGGTACCTATGTTTTCTGCCTTAACCTTAAGAAACAAGTACACGATGGGAATTATACGGGGAAATACGTACGTAGGGTCCAATTGGGGGAGGTTGGTGTTTTTGCAAAGAGGAGCCGGAGTAAGTGCGGAGAACCCAACGCGCCTACCTCTGTAGTCTATGAATTGTATTTCCGTTTCGGGAAGATTGTGGTCGGTGTTACCGCGTCCTACGGGCTTGCGTATATGCTACGTATTGTACACACCGGATGTACGTATCTGTTCTCCTTTATCAATCAACGACGTCTCTAGATTTAACCAAGGTTACCTGATGGCCAATGGTAATTCATAAGGGATACCAGCCGTGTGACCCTGCGTCATCCATTATATTCTTGGTAGTTTCATTGGCTTTGCTTTTCTTGGTTCTATTCACGTGGTGTTACCCTCTAATAAAGAGGTATCCTAGGCTTTGCCGATGGTCTTCCCGCGATCCATGCTTAGGTATGCAACTAATGTAAACGATTAGGGTATTTACCTAGCTGCTTAGGTAGGTAGTTATGAATTTTGTACGCTTCTTTAGCGCCACTTACAAATCTCAGTTATCTCGTTGATGAATGGTTCGTGTATACCCCACAAGGGCCTATCCGTGCCTTTATTGTTGTTCACCTTTCGTATATATGAATCTACATATCTACCTACCTAACTGCGCGTGTATACCTCTCCTGATGCAAGACTAGAAACTAATGAAAGCTTCTATATAAGTATTGGCGAGGACCATGTAGCCGTAGAGCGTAGTATTATGTATGGTAAACGCAGTACTTTTCGCCCATAAGCCAGGTACTTGAGTAAGCGAAGTAACGTCGTGCTCATCTATCTCACGTTGTTGGTTAGGTATTCAATGTCGCACGTCGGTACTACCTAGGTATATGCATCCATAATCCATATAGGCGTTGCTGCGCCGGATGATCCTACATGTATCACCACGCACATTTCAATAGGTACCTACGTATCTATCTAACCGAGGCGGGAAAAGAATCAAGGGATTATCCTAGTTCATCCCCGGCTTTTTGTGCTTTTAACGATGAAAAGAAGGTTACATCAGAATTCCCTGTTATCAGGGCACTCGGCCCAATCAGAGGGGCGGCCCTCGATGCTTGGAGGAGACTGAACGGGTGAAAATGTCTTCGGCCCCGTTTCTTTGGGAATATCGCCCTTCATCTAACCCAAGGCGTTTTATTTTTATATTTTTATCTCTGATTTGTGCGTATTCTTCAAGTCTTTGCCCGTGGTAGTTTCCAACGGCGCAATATCCGATGGTCTTGTACATTGTGTAAACGTGCGGAGACAGCCTATTCGTAAGCCCCGTAAGCCTTTGATAAGGGGATTCTTATTTACTACTCGTTGATCGCAGCTGTGGCGCTGGAATCTTGCCTCCGGCTGAGTCGTTGTTTGACCACCCATAACCGATAAACTAAGGTTCTTGCGCACCATGTCAGATGGAAGTTGGCTGTTATAATATAGGGCCGATCACTCAAATCAGCTATTAGCAGTTGACCAATACATACCAAGAGATGTATCTTCTAAGCGATACTGAAAGGGACCGAAGGCTATACCATATCGTATCGATTCGAGCTTATCAGTACTCGCCCGTTGCTTGGAGTTATGATCCCACAAGGGCATAGATATACATATATGGGTAGATACAAGGACGGGGATATCTACCTAACAGACGTAGGTACCCTAGTGGATGTGTTCATGGGGCGCCTAATCAGCAACCCATTGCTCGTTTGAAGCTTAGATAGGATGGCCTTCCCCTTCTAGAAGGCCTCCATACATTTAAGCCTAGCGTCGACCGGGTTCATCTAGACCACGCGATCCGCACGATTGCCACCAGGCCCTGCGATTTGCCCACCGACGCTGACCTTGGAAAAGTATTAAAATTCCCGCCCTCTTCTAACCTGGAAAACGCGGATCGACCGCTGGATGCCGCCAGCCCTCGTCTCGTTAATAAATCAACCTCTCTTCCTGGCCCTTTTACCCTTAACCCTTTTCCCTTCTCTTTGTGCTTTAGGTATTCGCCCGTCAAAGTTCTCGGGAACGTGACGCGGTTACCTATCCCCACACTTAGTTGTGACGAGGGTTCATTTCTCCGGACTAAGATAACGGGAAAAGGAGGAAAAAAAAAGAGGGAAGAGGGAAATTTTGCCAAGAGATTTTCCTCAGATTTGGAATTCGATCCAATGAGTTCTCCCGAGGCCAATGGCCCTACCGGCCACAATTCATCGCCACAGGTAGGCGTGCTTCCTAACCCTGACCCGGCTCTCAATTATGCGAACGAACATCACCATGGGCATTTACATCATGGTGGACTCGCCGCGAATCCCGCCAACCATCCGGACGAGGTCATCTATTCGACCACCTCGCCGGAGAAGAGCTACGACAAACCGCAAGACTACGCAGCCGCGGAGAAGTCAATTACCGATGAAGATAGCAGAAACATTGGCCAAATCAGCGGCGACGAGATCGAAGGGAAAAAGGGGTTCTTCGCCTATTGGTACCGGAGACTCAGAGCTTTCATCCATCTTACCATCTGGCTCGTTTTCACGGCGTAAGTCTTTTGTCGTGGCTCCCAGTGAAGCGCCGCAATTGCGCATGAGGTCGCAGAGCTGACATAGCTTGTCCAGTTGGTGGATCTACGGCCTGGTTCGTTTTCGGAATGAAAAGAGCTGGCTTATCCCGTTCTTGGTGTACCTGGCCATCACCCTTCGCATCATTTTCCTCTGGGTCCCGGTCAAATATGTCATGATGCCCGTCAAATTTGTCTGGCGTAATACTGCGTCCAGGGCTTACGAGCTGACTCCGCCGAAGCTTCGCCAGCCGATTGCGGCTATGGTCACTGTTGCTGTCTTCTTGATCGGTTCTATGGTGCCCGAGGAGATAGGCGACAATACTCGCGCCCGCCGAGCGCAATCCCTATTCGGCCTGGTCGTTATGATCGCTGTCTTAACCGCAACCTCGAGGGATTGGAGGAGGATCCCCTGGCACACCGTCATTGGTAAGCTGCGTCTTGGTATTCTGCTTCTTGTCTCGATTATCGGCTAATTCGTCTCTCAAGGTGGCATGCTTACCCAGTTCATTGTTGCTGTCTTCGTTCTGCGAACCCAGGCTGGTTACGATATCTTCAGCTTCATCTCTACTTTGGCTCGGACCTTGCTCGGTTTTGCCGACAAGGGCGTCATATTCCTGACAAGCGAAGATGTATTCAAGGAGCTACAGAACTTGCACTTGTTCTTGATCAGCGTTGTGCCGCCAATCATTTTCTTCGTGGCCCTCGTAGCTCTTTTATACCATGTCGGCCTTATCCAGTGGTTCGTCGGAAAGTTTGCGGTATTCTTCTTCTGGACCCTCCGCGTTTCGGGAGCTGAGGCTGTGGTTGCTGCTGCTACCCCCTTTATCGGACAGGGCGAGTCTGCTATGCTGATCCGCCCGTTCGTACCGCATATGACCATGGCCGAGATCCACCAAATTATGACGTGTGGTTTCGCAACTATCGCCGGTTCTGTGCTCGTGGCCTACATTGGACTCGGCTTGAATGCGCAAGCCCTTGTCTCTTCCTGTATCATGTCTATCCCGGCGTCTCTCGCCGTGTCTAAGATGCGATGGCCGGAGACGGAGGAGACTTTAACGTCTGGCCGTGTCGTCATCCCTGACGACGAGGAACATAAGGCTGCTAATGCGTTGCATGCTTTTGCTAACGGCGCCTGGCTTGGCCTGAAAATTGCTGGCATGATCGTAGCTACTCTCCTCTGCATCATCGCCTTCGTCGGGTTGATTAACGGGCTCCTTTCCTGGTGGGGTGATTATTGGGGTATCAATAATCCACCTTTAACCATCGAGTTCATTCTTGGTTACTGCTTCTACGTTGTCGCTTGGCTGCTCGGTGTACCTAACGAAGATCTCCTGCCTGTCGGGGAGCTTATTGGCCAGAAAATCATCATCAACGAATTCGCGGCATTCAACAACCTTCGAACTGAACCCCGCTACATGAATATGAGCAAGCGAGCTCAGCTCATTGCTACCTATGCCTGTTGCGTAAGTTACAAGAACCCCCATTCCTACACTCTATACGATGATTTTGACACGAATTCAGGGTTTCGGCAACCTCGGTTCCCTTGGCACCCAGATCGGCGTGCTGTCACAGCTTGCTCCCTCGCGTGCTGGGGACGTATCTAGAGTCGCCCTCTCAGCTCTGATGGCTGGCATCATCTCAACTTTGACTTCTGCCAGTGTCGCCGGCATGTTGTATACTGACGCGATAGGATCGTAACGAAGATTTATAACCAAAATAGAGGCTGTATAAGTACCTCTCCAGGGACCTGGTAGACATATAGAAAAAATAATAACATATGCATGAAATGAACCTTTCGAGGAGATTTTATACCTACTCGTCAACTGCGGGGAGACCTTAACCGAAAGAGCCTTTAATCTAGGTACGTACTTGATGAAGGCTTAGAGCTACCTCGGTGGCCTCGATGTTGATTCAACGTATGGCACTAGTTTGTACTGATCTGGACCGGGACCGGCTAGTGTACGAATCCCGTTCTATGTTGAGGTCAGCCACACCTAGAATATGGGATGGCTCTGAAAAGATACAGGAAGCATAACTAAAGCTTACATGATCTTGCTGATCGTGTCAACTTATCGGAGTCCAGGTAGATACTTCTTTAGTAACGCGTTAATGAACTGATGAGATAGGCATAGTAGTCTCGCCAAAACATTTTCGTACTACTACTAAGTAAGATAAGTATCGCCTAGTTTTGGCTAATTGTATGTTGATGATTTTACCTATTTATTGGATCTGCGTTGAACCGGTTCTCGCTGGGTCGGCCCAAAGGGGCAGGAGAGGAGGCGAAGATAAATCTGTAACATCTCATTGGCTGATTCTTATATACAGAGGTATGTGACTTTAGGTAGGGAGTTAAGGGCCCGCGGATTAGGTTACCTTACTGGGTACCTAGTGTTGCCGCTCGGGACAAACGATCTGGGGGGTAGATAACTACCTACCTAGTTATCTACCCGAGCATTCGGAAAAGATAGATAAAGAGGAACTCCGAATTTGGACCATGCGGTGCGAATGCGTCGCATCACCACTGCGTCTTCCGTATTTTTTACTTCACGAGGCGACAAACTCATCTCGCCACGATGGTTGAGGGAAATGGCCTCGTGCCTGAGAAGAATATCGACGAAAAGAAGAGTAGCGGCGACCTGCCTGCAGGACATGATGTCGAGATCGCCGGCGGACACTTGGCCGACCTCGAAGTTGATGTGGGCAGAGTTCTTGCCGAGGCCGAAGAGGAAGGCGATTGGGACGCCGACACGAGCCCATTCCCGGCCGTGCGGGCGGTAGTACCAGAGACAGACGATCCGGACATGCCTGTGAATACATTTAGGGCTTGGTTCCTTGGTATTGTAAGTATTTGGCGAGAACAATGGAGGCCGGGAACAATCCAATCTCGGCCTCCCTGACATACTTCGAGTTCTCAACTCCCGAATTACCTTAATGAGGTATCACTGGGTATCCTACATTTCTCATATTCATCTAAATAAACACGATTTCTAGCTGACAGATTGACAGGTGTTTGTGTTCCTGGGGGCGGGAGTGAACCAGTTCTTTTCGCTGCGGTATCCGGGAGTTCATATAGTGTCGCTCGTCGCAGAACTGTTGGCTTTCCCGCTTGGTGTCGCGATCGCAAAGATCCTTCCCATAAGTCGATTCAATCCGGATCGCCATTTCAACATCAAGGAACATGCCTTGGTTACTATAATGAGTAATGTTTCCTTCGGTTTCGGCTCTGCGGACGCAACGAATCTTATCCAGGCCGCTAAGTTCTACGGCTTTGATATGCCGACCGGCTTCTCAGTCCTGGTGGTAATATGCTGCCAACTATGCGGATATGGCATTGCCGGATTGTGCCGAGTTCTACTGGTCCAGCCCGCCACCATGATCTGGCCAGGCGTCCTCGGCAACGTGGCGTTGTTGAGCTCTATTCATTCTCGAGCTAACGCAGTGGCCGATGGGTGGAAGATGACCCGAATCAAGTTCTTCATTGTTGTGGGCACCATCTCTTTCTTGTGGTATTGGTTCCCTGGTCTGATATTTACCGGGTTGAGTTATTTCACATGGATATGTTGGATTGCGCCCGACAATCTGGCGGTGAACCAGGTCTTCGGTATGGTGACCGGCCTGGGGCTGTTTCCCCTAACCTTCGACTGGTCGATGGTCGTATATAATACTAACCCGCTACTCAGCCCGCATTGGGCGGCTGTGAACGTCTTTGTTGGATTCGTGGTGTTCTTCTGGATCATCACCCCCGGTATCTACTACACCAACACGTGGTTCACAGCCTATTTACCCCTTTGTAGTGCAGATGTCTATGATCGCTTTGGGCAACTCTACGACACAACAAGAGTTATCACCAATAATGTTTTCGACCAAGAGAAACACAAGGCATACTCGCCGCCGTACTTACCAGCAACTTTTGCTTTCGTCTACGGTCTGTCGTTTGCATCTATTACCAGGTGGGTTCTAAATCTGGGTTGCCATATGACCTTGTCGCTTACAATACGTGGTAGTGTTCTGTCGCATGTTTACTTCTTCCATTGGGAGGAGATTAAACATGCGCTCCGTGGATCTCTCAAACTCGATATTCACGCTCGGCTTATGAAGACCTATAAGAATGCCCCTTGGTATTGGTGGGCTTCGATCTTGCTCGTCGTTTTCGCAATGTGCATTGCGATGACCGAGGTATATCACACAGGATTGCCCGTATACGGAATCGTGCTTGCGTTTATAATCGGCGGCATATACATGGTTCCTTGTGGTATGATTCAGGGGGTAACGAACGTCAACGCGAATCAGCTCAACGTCCTGTCTGAATTTATAGGCGGATACATGTTCCAAGGGAAGCCTATCGCAAATATCTTATTCAAGGTCCTATCTCAGGACGTCGTTGGTCAAGGCTTATACTTCGCTGCTGACATGAAGCTGGGCCATTACCTCAAGATACCACCTTGTACTCTGTTCTGGGCACAGGGGTTAGCTACCGTGCTTGGCGCTCTGACGCAGGTGGGCGTTACGCTGGTGAGTCGTTTTCGAACTGTCTATGCGTGCTTAGGTACCCTTTGCTCCTTGATCCTGAGTTGTGTCGGTGGAGGTATTTAAGTTCCCTAAGTTACCGGTTGACAAGAATAGCTCTGAAGATCTACAGGACTTTACTATGTTGTCCTGCTTAGGGGATTTTTGCTGACAAGCATTTATACTAGTGGATGCTAGGAAACGTGCCTGGTATATGCTCGTCGGACCAGCCTAACGGCTTTACCTGCCCCCAAGGACGGACTCAATATAGCAGTTCTGTTATCTGGGGTCTCGTCGGCCCTGCACGCCTCTACTCCGTCGGCCAGATCTACAGTAACCTGTTACACTTCTTCTGGATTGGACTAATCTTGCCACCGCTCACGTATTATGTTTGGAAGAAAACAGGCAACGAGTTCGTCCGTAAGATTAACTGGCCGCTGATCTTCGTTGGCACCTACAACGTTCCGCCTGCTACGGGTATCAACTATAGTAGTTGGTACATCGTAAACCTCATCTTTAACAAAATCATATATAAGAAATTCTACGCCTGGTGGGTTAAGTATAATTACGTCCTCGCGGCGGCGCTGGATACCGGGCTCGCCATTAGTGGCATCGTCATTTTCTTCGCTGTGACGTATGGGCCTAACGTACAGTTTCCCGATTGGTGGGGGAATACGGTGTAAGTGTCTATGGCATACCTAAATGTCACTTGGGTTACGCGGGTGGATAAGCTGACTATTACTCTAGATGGCAGAATACGGCGGACGGTCAAGGCTTACCGTGGTTATCCATGCCGGATGTTGGTTATTTTGGCCCGCCGAATGGGACTTGGTTCTGATGAGAGAAACGAACATCATGACGGCTTTCAGTAACTGCGCGACAGATTCCTTTCGTTTGACTTATAAGGCATTCATGTAATATTGAGGTTGTATTCGATAAATTACAGGCGTAGAATACGACGTAAGTCGCACGCCGGCGCTCCATCGGTATAATCAGGTATCAACAGACAGTTACAGGAGTAGAATTCAATTTTCTATATGCGCCTTTACCCGTTCCAATCATTTTCCCAAGCCTACTTACTATAGAGCATGACAACATTAGGTCTCTATAGCACAACATGTATCGTACATGCAATTATTGCTCTTCGGCACCGCCTCTATGGGGTCCAAAGCAGCCTACATGAGTGGGTTTTGCTCATGGAGCTCTATTGATTCACTACGTGATCTCGTTTTATTCGTTACTCGCAGAATACCTTCCGAAACCAAAAGCGCGCCTACAAAATATCTTGAATACAATTGGTCCAAGTAAACTATGGTATTCTTCAACGAATAAACGGACAATTCCTGAGAAGTCCCTAATCTAAACTTTATTGGCTACTCTTCTGTAAGTGTTGGTAGTGAGATATGTAAGTTGTCTTGGCTGTTGGTAGGATGGGCTTGGATTGCGGTGATACAGCTTACGACCTGAAAGAATTATGGATGGAAAAGCATTATATTTCTAAGATGATGACGGTGGGGAACTATTATGGATCGGGGGCTAAGCCTTAAGGCGTCGCAATACGTGTTTTTGTCTTTGGCGTTGGTGTGTACGATGGGCAGCTCTGCGGATAGATATGGGTATGAAGTGAAGGAGTATCGTATGTTTTGATCCGACTGAGGGTAAACTTGCAACTATATAAAGTTGCTCGAATTCCATTCTAATGGCACTTATTATCTACCTACTCTATCGACATCCAAGGGCAACTACACTGCACGGAATACACCTACGAAACCCATAACACATTCCATATATCCTCCAACACAATGAAGTTCACCATCGCTGCACTTGCTGCTCTATTTGCGGTAGCCGCCGCCTTACCTCCCGGAAGCGAGTCGTTACACCCACTCCAACCTAAGTGTATAGCCACTGGTGGTAAGTGATACTGATGGCTAATTTATCCCTGAATCTCTCGAGTGCTATTGAATAGTCGACTAATTTTGTGATTCTCTAGCCGAATGCACCTCCGATGTCAATGGATGCTGCAGTGGCCTCTGCGCGCCGAACAGAAGCTGTGGTTGTTACACATGTGTCTGAACAGTCGAGTCGGTTTCGAAAGACATGACGAAGATAATGGAGTTTGGGAATGGGGAAAGTTTTAATTAGCCCGTCCCATCGGTGTTTTCGGAAAGGGAATGGGTAGAAGGGGTATGATGATCTTTCCATTGATTTTGGTTTTATGAATAGTAAAGTTACGAAAATCGCGAAGAGTTATTCAGGGGGACAAGGAGACGCTCGTTTAAGGTGTATGTATATACACGTTCGAGAATCGAAACACCTCATTTGCATGAGATTTACCTAAAACATATTGCTGCCGGCTTCAATATCTCTGAACTTTCTAATGATATAAGACACTAGGACTTCCGAACGTAGTATTCATCGGAGGACTCGACGGGCGGGGGGGTGTTTGACTAATAACTACCTAATTATCTCCATTTATAATTATTCCATTGGGCTTTCTTGAGTGTCTCATCGTCACTTAGGTTAGGCCTGAAGGGATCGTTTGTATAGTGCTATATAAAGTACCGGAAGGGTTGGACGAAAAGGGGTTAGTTGAGCCCCTGTTTATTTCCCATGAGAAGAACGGCCCAAACATTCATCTCTGATTAGTAGGGGCTTCGATTTAGCTTTCATCTGGACTAATGGTTATGCTGGATTAACAATCTGATAGGATACGTACGGACTTCAGTGTCCGTTTGGAATAACTTGGACGCATAACATCTTAGCATAACCTGAGGCGTCTTGAGCCTGGCCCATAATTGAGTAAACGCGGTGTCACGCAGCTGCTTAGGAACTCTTCATATCTAACCCAAAAGGTTTGGCGTCAACACGAGGTGTTTCTGGGGGATAAAAATGATCGCGAAGTGGAATAGGAAAAAAAGCAAAAGAAAACTCCCCGGGAAAGGCTCGAACTTTCAACCTCCTGATTAACAGTCAGACGCGCTAGCCAATTGCGCCACCGAGGAATTGTTGTTTTAAAGTCTTTAATCCTCCCATAAGTACCACTTAGCTCATGCCACCCATTCCCGGGCCCCAATTTTTACCCCCCAGCAGTCTCTATCATCCACTGTACTTGTATAATGGACGATCTTGGCGGATTATCGTCTTACGGGTCCGGCATGTGTACTCGAGAATATTGCAACATGTACTTAGGGTAGTGATTGCGGGGTGGGTGAGACGTTTATCTACATGGAAATTTTTAAAAGTTGCGCTTTACAAGCATTCAGCACCCGGTTGAACTAATTGCAACTCAATGGTTTTTTATCAATTTATCTTCTATCCTAGTACCCAAATCTATGGAAAATCTCAGCAAAACGAATTGCCGAATAGGTGCGAACTGTCCCATTGGTTTAGTCGAACGGGAATAAGCAAGGAAATCTAAGCTACATTCTATCTTGTACACGTATGATACGAGTGCGTGGGCTGTGTTTGGGCTGTATTTCAGTTGTACATGTTGTCGAGTCGGCTGGCTCGGGTTATAGCACGGAGTTGTAAAAGTTGAAAAATCCGTGAGGGTCGTAGCGCTTCTTGAGGCTCCGAAGGCGCTGGAGACGCCAAGGCTCGTAGCCGTACATGGCCTCCAGCTTTTCGTTGCCGTGGGCGTAGTTCATGTATACGGACTCGATATCGTAACCCGAGTGCTCGGGCTTAACCATCTCCTCTCGCCAGCCACGAGCCCAGGCGTCAGCATCGGGTTCAACACTTTCGTCAGTGTAGGCAGTCTGAAGAAGAGCGAGAATATTGGCGTATTGACGGTTTCCGACGGCTGTCTGTGCGGCGGGCTGCTCGACAACGGCCTTTTGCCCGAATATTTCGTAGAAGATGATGGAACTCGACGCTAACGGGTTCTTCTTGACGAAGTCCACATATGAATTGTAGAGTTCCCGCTGCTGGGCTACATCAAATTTGGCCATGTTCAACGTGTAGACGTCATAGCTTATGCCTTCTGCGCATGCTAGGTCGATCATACCTCCGGCAGCTACATGGGTGATCTGGTCCCAGGGAGTCATCGTCACGTTCAATGAGGTACGTTCGATGGATGCAGTTGAGTTAGAGTTTGTGGCGAAGCGAGCCGTGAAGCGGTCACCTTCGTCCTTGGTACCGGCATAAACGATATTGAGGTAGGTAACAGTCTAGCAAGTTAGCGGTGCCGCAATTGTCAGAGGAATGTGTCTCGTGAAGCTTACCTCCTGAGTAGATGGGTCGGTTAGGATGAAGAGGTCCAAGGCAAGGCCAGGGTCCTGGTTCGGAATGAGTTCGTTAATGGTACCAAAGACACCTTCTAGTGAATCGGGGGTAAACGTCATATCAGCGTTATAGGTCAAGCCGCCGTTCTGTAGAGGCCAGGTCTTAAAGGTGAATTCGAGAACGATTCCAAAGTTGTGGCCGGCCCCCCTCATAGCCCAGAATAGATCCGGGTTCTTGGTGGCGGACGCTTCGACGACAGAGCCATCCCACAAAGCTACGCGGAGCTTGACAATAGCATCCACTATCAAGCCGTACTTCCCCTGGAGCCGACCGTGGCCGCCGCCTATGCTGGCACCGCCGACACCGACACAGGAACAAGAGCCAAGCGCTGGATATATGTGTTAGTATGGGTTGGTAAGAGAAATGGCTGCATATGATAGGAAACTTCTAGAAAAAGGGGGAGTGGTGGAGGACTTAGAGTTGATGAAATAGGAGAAGGAATCGGAAAAGGGGGGTTAGGTAAGTGAAAGCACTAACGTAATTCTCTACCGGCTCCGTAAGCAGCCGTGTAGACATCTCCAAATATAGCTCCACCACCTACCGTGATGGTGTTGTCGGAATTTACGGTGATCTTGTTTAGCTTTTCCAGATTTATCAGGACAACGTTTTGTGCGGTAGCTAGAGTCAGTGTATTCCCGTGGCCACCGCCCATTGCTAGGTAGGAGATGTTGTGCTTGGACATATATTGGAGCTAAGTAAAGGATTATATTAGTTACTGAACCTTAACCAAGGAAATTTCCCGAGTTCACATACGCCAACGGTTACGTCCTTTTCTTGGGCCGGAATGAATGCAACGCTGTATGTCGGCGCGCTCCATGTGGACCAGCGAGCTGTATCCTCAGCCCAGTGAGGAGAGTCAGGGGTAACGATCGAAGCTTGAGGAGAGATTGGGAAATTCAATGTCGGAGTTGACCTCTCGAAGAATTCCACAAGAGCTTCACCGCTGCTAGTACGCCAGCTAGGCACAGCTGCAGCTGTCGAGGCGAAGATCGCCAGGGCGTTCAAGATGGTGTAGGACAGCATGATGATCAAATAACACAAGCGAGAGAACCCTTCTGATGATCAGCAGAATGAGTAGCCGTCGAATTGATGCTTCGAGTCTTCCATCTGGGAATACTTCGTGGCATTCATCCCATTCTTTATATCCAAAGAAAAGCTCCTAGGTCTTCTCATTGAACCGCATAGGTCGTCCTACTCTGACTCTCGCCCCGTTCCATCGTGCCTCTCGCCCTTTACGCCTCTCATCCTATTGCGCCCCCCTATCTCATCACGAGTTCTGATCCCATCGCGGGTTCTGATCCCATCCGGGTAATAGTGAACCTTGCCTGGAGGCCCTAGGCCTTACACTGTAGCCTAGATACGTGATGTTCAACCGAAATAGGCAGCGTGGTGCTACCGCGGTGATACGGCTGAAAAACTAGGCTGAATTGAGGCGGAGGCTGAGAAGTTTGTCCGATGCACGCCCCTCGTGGGATCCCCGACAAACCCCGATAACGGAAACGCCCGAGAATCTTACATTATATCTTAATATACGATTTGTGTTGTATTATTATGCGATGCGGATGTAGGAACACTCTGTTGGTGTTAGCTATGCGGCGCCTTTCTACTCGGTTGTATTTGGTGGGGAGAGACTGACCAACGACGTCGGCTCATTACAATGCTATTCCAACAACTCTCAGACTAGGGTCATGATGGAACTAAGCGTCCGGTTGGGCTGACACCTTAATCTGAGTAATTCTCGAGGTCGTTTCGACTAGATTGCCCGGACTTCTGGCGCTATTCGGTGTATGAAGGCGCGGCCGACGTAATGGCGGTGTCATTCGTGGACGTATGAGATATATGTTCTTCATCCTCACTCACTACCTATGTGTGTCCAGGCCTTCGGCCTTGGTGCCTATTAGATAGCTTGTATAACAGCGAAGTTGGTTCCCCCATAGTATGGTTGACCTTGTGACAGGCAAGACTGACAACTGGAATCTCCGTATCGATTCACCGGACGGCTTACACTTAAGCGAAGGGAACCCCTATTAAAGTTGGTGGAAGAACAAGGAAGGAAAATAAGCTAGAAGGGTCATCTGTCACTCTAGATTTCGTCGCTCAACAGATGGTGGTGGCTGGTTTTGCAGGCTGCGCAACCGCGTGGCCATCTACGAAATAGGGGCTGGCAGAATGGTGGAATTACGTAGGTGAGCAAAGAGGGTTAGGGTACGCAGCCAATCAAATTTTAAGGGGTCGAACTGAAAGGGTTGCTCGCGTGACTATCGTCGCTGCGTACCCTAGGTAGGTACCTATGTAGGTACCTTAGGGATCACGTTGGATGCGAGGGCGCTTTGTAATACGAATCTTATCTCCGACGTCCTACGCCGCTAACAACAAAGGGATAATACGAATGGCTTAAGCCGACTTATGTAGGTTTAAATGAGCTTGTACGACACGGCTCGCTGGTAAAAAGTGCCTACATGTAGGCAAGTACCTTGAGGTATTTTGTAGGATATGTGGTAGGGACCTAGGTAAGGATTAGATATTAACCCCTTTCTTACAACTTATGGTCCTCCTAAAAACTGAGGTTGCGGATCTGAATTTGATTGTATAAGTAGGTATAGGATATTTCATACAACTCTTAGCTTTATAGTATCTTAAATACGTAGGTGCAAGAAAAATAGCTGAAACCGGCAACTCGAATAGTACGGCAGACCGGTACACGGATAGTGGTTTCTACCTAAGCGAATCAGGGGGCCGGCGCCACATAACCTGTACTGGTTTGCGGGCTGCTGTATGGCGCGTTATACGACGGAGACCGGGACTTACGTGACGGACTTTAAATGTCGCGAATTGAATTTCGTCCTCTTCTCGCGTCCCTTTTGACCCTAAAGCCGTAAGGCCATCCTCAAGTTCCTCTAACCGCCTAATCATTCTACCCCTTTGAACCCCGAGAAAGATAGTAACAGAACAAAGAATAGTATTATGTAACTTCGCGTGCCTAATTAGTTCGATGCTGAAGTTCCGTATAAAAAATGCCCAGAATACTTAAAGGGCAGAGATGGTTTCGTGATGGCCTCGATCCAAACACAGGTTCGCCGTCTCTTCGCAACAATCATTCACACTCAACCAATTAAATTCGCCCCGTACAGATCTCTCTATTCGAACGTCATGTCTTCAACCAACGCTGTTTTCCGGCCTAGGTGCGCTACGGGCTTCGGGCTTATGGGAATGACTTGGCGGCCTAAGCATACACCAGATGAACAGGCCTTTGCAACCATGAAAGCAGCTATCGCTAACGGCGCAACCTTCTGGTCAAGCGGCGACTACTATGGCATGCCCGAGCCCACAGCCGGCCTTGCTCTGCTGCGCCGATACTTCGAAGCTTACCCCGAGGATGCGGACAAGGTCACGCTTTTCATCAAGAGCTGCGTCGACTTCAAGACCATGCAGCCGACTATCTCTCGGGAACAAGTCCTAGCTAGCGCCGAGAACTGCATTAAATTGTTGGGAGGTGCTAAGAAGATAGACGTCTTGGGCCCAACTCGTATGGACCCGAATGTGCCGCTTGAAGAGACCTTGGGCGCGTTTAAGGAGCTTATAGATGCCGGCAAGATTAGAGGTGTCGGCATAAGCGAGGTGGGCGCCCAGACGATTGAAAGAGCCAACGCTATCTACCCGCTTAGCTTAGTAGAAGTTGAGTTCTCACTGTGGACACCCGATTTGCTGTCGAATGGTGTGGCTGCGACGGCCAAGAGACTCGACATCCCTCTCGTTGCTTATTCGCCCCTAGGCCGTGGCTTCTTGACCGGTGAGATTAAGAGTCTTGATGACATCCCTCAGGGAGACATACGTCGGCGGTTTGACCGTTTCCAGCCCGAGGTGAGACACCCCCCCTCCCACAACCCATTGCTCTAACCGCAATCGTCTTATATACTAATTCCTCTGCCTAGAATTTCAACAAGAATCTCGAACTCGTTGACAAGCTGAAATCCTTCGCCGCGAAGACGGGCGTCACTCCGCCACAACTCGCCCTGGCTTGGATACGCGCAACCTCTAACTCCCCGCAGGCTGGCACCATAATCCCCATCCCCGGTGCTACAAGACCCGAGCGCGTCGAGGAGAATTGTAAGAATGTTCTCCTTTCGCCGGAGGAGAAGGCGGAACTTGACCAGATCCTTGCGTCCTTCACGATCCAGGGTGGCAGATACAACAAGGCGCTTGAGACCCTGCTTTGGCGTTAAGGGGTTCTGTATGTCTTGGGGCATATGCTGTTAGGGTATATGGCTCAGGTTATTGGATAGTAGGTAGCTAATAAAATACGACGTTTCGCATATTAAGATGGATATTATCGTTATGAGGACTGAGATACGTATCATTACCCACCAGATGAGGAATGTAGAGCTCTTCTACCTACCGTGATGTTTCTTATTGGGTAAAGTAGTTAAGTACTTAGGTATTCATTTATATCCGTCGGCGTTTATCTTACTAGGCATTCTAAAGCTAGAATGCTTACATAGAATTTGTATACGGACTTATAAATTCGTAAAGGGGGCTTATCGTATTGGAAAGGAGTCTAGGACCGCCCATCTATGCGGTGTACGGCATGCATTTTTATATAAATAGCTTGTCCCACGTCCGTGTGTTGCGTTTAGATGTGAAGCTGGATGTGTTTTCTTTGATCATACGGATCCTGGTAGGACATATTGAGAGTAGGGTGGCAACCTAAAATCAAAGCGATATTCCAGAGAATTTCGACAAGGAAGCCAAATTTATCAATTGAATTTTTTATTAGTGACTATCTAAGCTGGTGAACGTTCAGTAGCGTGGCTATCTTGTCTACCTTCTAGCTATCACGTAGCAGACTCAAGACGCTTTCCCTTTGCCATCGTTACCGCGCGTTCATAGGCTAACCACAAGCTTCGTGCCGCTGACATTAGCTGGGAACCTTTCCAAGCCCTTCTCGATAGCTGGGAATCCCTTGCCTACGACCTCGACCTTGACGGGCGGCTTGTACTTGCCTTCCGCCAGCAGCTTGCCCAGGTATGCCATAACGGTCGGCTCCGCCTGGATCATGTCCTGCAGACCGACCAGGGTTGACTGTAGTCCGTCTGGCACCTTGGCGTCCGGGGCTGTGAGAACCAGCGAGTATAGCTTGGGACCGTCGGGTTTGATCGCATCATATATAGCCGGCTCCTGGGGGCCCGCGCCGACGGCGTCGAGTATGGCGTCGAACCCGGCTCCCCCGGGAGACGCGGCCTTGAGGGCGGCGGCGTCCTTCTGAGCGCTTCGATCGAGGACCGCCGATGCGCCGAGAGATTTCAGGTGCGCGTGGTGCGCCGGAGAGCTGGTCGCAACGATAGTGGCATTAGGGAGCGTTAGACGTAGGAGGATGATGGCGGTGGCGCCGACGACGGAGCTGCCGCCGACGATGAGAATCGACCGTAGCGAGTCCTGATTCTGTCCCTTAGTGAGACCGGGTAGGCCCACTTTAAGGCCGACGGTGATAGCCCCGGCGGCGGTAACGAAGCAGACTCTAAGGAGACGTCAGTCTATGGACTCACGGGCCCTGGGGTCGAGGAACTTACGGGAGTGTGGATGCCTCTTCAAAGGTCAGGGATGCAGGCTTCTTGGCGACGGCTATCTCTGGCACAACGTAGACCTCTTGGAATGCACCTTGGCCGAAAATACCGGGGGCGAAGCTTAGGACTTCATCGCCGGGCTTGAAGGCCGTGACACCCTCCCCGACAGCCTCGATCGTCCCGGCAGCGTCGTTACCGAGAACCGCAGGCCAGGATTGGACCGTAGCGCCGAATTTGATGTTCTTCCAGTCAATTGCGTTAAGGGCTACGGCCCGAGGTCGGATGCTGACTTGGCCGGGGCCGGGTGTCGGTTTGGGCACCGTCACCAGGACAAATTCCCCGCCCTGCTTGGTGGTCTGGTACTGTTGGATGGTAGACATGATGAATGAGGTATCTTTTTTTTTTCCCCTAAAATGTTACTCTGATGATAAGTCGGGCCGTGAGATTTTGTCTTGGCAAGCTCTTGAAGCTTGAAGCCGTATATATAGTCTATCACAATGAACAGCCTTACGAATCCATAAGGCCCGTCAGAATGGGCTAAGATTACGAATTAAACATTCGTCTTGCCATCTCGTACCATAAACCGGAGAAAGCGCCTGGCGGCGACAGATACCCCGAGCGCGACTCGCGAGGACCGCGCAGGTATTGGACATAGTCAACTTATTTCCCCTAACTCCGGTAACACTAGAGTAAGCTGCCCGCCAAGAATGCGTATGTCGTGACACCTATTATCTAATCATCTAGATGATTCGTCACAACACTAGGCATCATCCGGGCTACCCCCTTTTCGTTCGCCGAGCCACCCTCTTCCTATCACGTGATCCTTTGTTCGACCGGACGAGATCCTCCTACTTATTGAGGTCGGTGCCGTTGAACCATTGTCTTCGATTCTTAGCGCTTGCTACGATGGACGTGTGAGATAACCTCTTGTTACTTCTACGGCGTGGGGTGGTTCGAAGGAACCCAAAAATAAGTATCTTACAGGCTGAGCGAAGGGAAAACAGGGTTAGGAGATAAGAACCTAATTTTGTTCTCTTGGATTCAGGAATAAGACATGCAGTGCCGATCTGAGTCAGATTGAGAATTCAAGCTTGAACTTGATAAAGGCCGTGGCTGAAATATGTGTACATGGCCGTTTTCAGCTGAAGGTCAACGGCTATCTTAGAGTTGGGATGCATACCTAGGTACCTAGGTATGTATTAGGTATAGAAAGGAAGAATGGTGTCGAATAAGAATGGCATTAGAGAATGACCTCGTGGTGTAGTGAAATAATCTGAGAAAGGGGCTGGAGTCACGTGGTGATAGTGGAAAAGGGGCATCAAATATTAAATGATGTCGTAGACACGGATATCGTTTGTAGAAAATTTTGTTGGTATTAATAATTGCCAGCCGGCCGATAAGTTCTCCTAGTCGGCTGGGCATCCCCGTCAGTCAATTATCAACCTAATAAATCCCCTGAGTACCTACCTAGGTAGTGGGTTGAAGAACCTAAGCTACGGCAGCTACCCACTAATCTGTAATGGACGTTATACTTGAAAATTAGCGTACGATTAGCCAGCTGGTGCAGCACCCGATAGCGCGGTGAACGGCTGGCAGTCATTTCTCTTAATAGGTACCTAAATATCGATTGACCACGAACGCCGCCACTTTAATCGAAGTGAAACGACTATTGGTTATAGACGGTTCTCAGACATGGTAAAATAAAGATCTTACGCGTCGGTAAATTACATCCAAGGAATATTAAGATAATTATTATAGCACATAAGCGCGACCCGGTCCGGCCGAACATACATGTCGGGCCAGTTCCGCGAGCGCTCTGATCGATCGAGCCAAGAATTATTCCTCTCTCGGACGGATGATGGGGGAAAATGCGGAGGGGAACGTGGATGACTTGATATTGTCCCACTCGTAGGCGGACCAATATACGGAACTTTGTGTGAGCACCGGGCCATTACCAACTCCGATTAACCACTAAAGCTTCTATTGCTTCGCAATGGGTAATTACTAGCATGTGTTGCCACTGCGCGAATCATATCGTGAATCATATAGCCCCTTTTTTTACGCGTTTATTATAACCTTTCTATATTACAAATTCTACGTAGCTCTACCTTTGTTACTCCGGCCATCGATAATATAATCTCCAAGTCCGTCACACAAATGATTCAATTCAGAAATCCAATCTCCTTCCAAACATAGATGTACTTTCTAATCACCTCCTCGCTTACTGGACCCACGGCAGCCAAGGTCGGCGAGTGCTCAAGAGTCTTCCTAGCGTCGAGGACAAGCCCGCCGCAAGACATGCGTCGGTAGTTGCTGTCTAAGAAGTCGGCCAGCGCCGCGGCCGGGTTGTTACGCTGGGGCGCTGCCCTCACGCGCCGCGTCCACTCTTCTAGTGGTATTAGATCCCGGATGCCCAGAGCGTCGGCCAAGACCTTGTTCGTCTCGCGCCAGGGCTGGCCGACGGGGTTTTCGATATGGTAGAATGGGTAATGGGGTTCCGGGTGCTTTCGTAAGACTAGGTCGGAGAGCGCACCGGCTATGTCGTTGACCGGCGTCCAGTAGACGGTGCCGTCGACGTCGGGAAGGGCGTTCAGCGTCTGCGACGACTTTATCATGAACCCGAAGTGCTCCATCGGGTTCCAGTACCCGCTAACCTTGGACCCCGCGATCTGGCCCAAGCGGACCGTCATGGCGCGGAAGTGGTCCGGGTGCTTGTGCAGCGTCTCGTCGAGCATGCGCTCGCAGCCCCATTTCGCTTCTGCGTAGCCGTTGGGAAGTAACGCGTCGATGTTGACTCTGTCCTCCGGGACCACCACGTTCTGTTCCGCGCGGCCGTAGTGCCCGACAACGCTAATTGACGACACCATCTGGAAACCGAAGCGGAAGCTGGTCGGCCGTCGGGCCACGACGTCGCTCGCGAAGTCAATCAGATTGCGCATGGTGCCGAACTGCGGCTCGAAGCCTGCTAGGGGCCGCTTCACGCTCATGGGCCAGGCGTTATGGATCAGGTGAGTAACGGAGCCTACGAGTCCGTCGTACTCCGCCTTCGTTAGTCCGAGCATGGGCTTCGAGCTGTCGGTCTGGAACACGAGTAATTTCGATAGGAGGAGGTCGGGGAAATGGACGCCCTTGTCCTTCATGGCCTTCTTTTGACGTGCGAAGGGCTCGGCCTTGTTCTCGCGGTTCAGACATACGATCGTCTTCACGTCGGGGAGATGCGCCAGGTGGAAAGCCAAGTGGCCCCCCAGACTTCCAGTTGCTCCTGTTACCAGAACGACCTTGGCGTTATCGGACGGAGCAGCGGCCAGAGGTGAAGGAACTGGTGCAGAAAACCCCGCGCTATATTTCTGGACGTACTCGTCGACGGCCTTCTTGCGACTAGCGAGCGCAGCCTGTTCGGCGTCTGTGAGGTGCTGTGTTGTCCCATTAATCCTCGCGTCCTGCCCCGAAGATGGCATACCTGAGGAAAGGGTTGTGTTGGGCTTTGGTCCGACAGATTGTTGTGCTGTGTTGCTAGCGCTGGTGGTTCCTAGCAGGAGCTCCTTCAGGTCGGCCACGGTTGGGCATTCGAGGAAGAGGGACTCATGCTGGATATCGAGCTCGAGTTCATCGCGGAACCGGCTCACAATAACAAGCGATAAGAGGGAGTCGACGCCGGAGTCGGCAAAATTAGTATCGTCGGTGAGCTCCTCCGTCGCCACGCCACTTTCCTCTGATATGATTTCAAGAGCGCGCTGGAAATCAACCTTCTTAGAAGTCGGGGGCTCATCTGCTACGGAAGTATTAGAGCTGAATTTCGGTGTCGCGATTTCTTCCTCGTCGCTCGATCCCGGTGTAGAGGATCCGGCGGAGCTGGCCGCTCCAGAACCTCCTAGGAAGCCTTTGAGGTCACCGACGCTGGGGTACTCATAGAAGAGCGCGTTGAAGTCGAGATCCATCTCAAGCTCCTCCTTGAACCGGGCGGAGATTGTTAGGCCCAGGAGGGAATCGATCCCAACGTCGCCAAATACGGTGCCATCTGTCAAGTCTGACACGGCCAGACCGCTCTCTTCGGCGATAATAGCCATCGCTCGGGCAATCTTGGGCGAAGGCGACGATGCTCCGTTCATTTGAGCAGGCATCTTCGCTGCGCCAATGGACTGGCGAGATGAAGCCTGAAGCATAACCTGGTCCTTCTGTACAGGCATCTGCTTCTTTGATTTGTTACCGCTCTCCATCGATAGGATGACCCGTAAAACACGGCGTGGTACGCCTTGCATCTGAGAATATATAGTCAGCAAAATAAATTGTTGCCTGAAAAGGAAATTTAAAGCGAGACGGGGGAAAACGAACCGCAAACTGCCCGAAATGTGCTACGACCCTTTCGCCGTGCAATATCGTCACGTCGCCGTGCCACAGGCGGTCCGCTCCTTCAACCATACGAGAGTAAGTGGTGTACTCCTTTCCGAAGTCCATCGGCTCAAACATCTGGAACGACCCCCACCCGTGGTTTACGTATACGTCGCGGTCTAGATCGTTGTAATCGTTGCAGTTCATGGCAAATCCGGAAGACCACGTAAGGGCGTCGAGGAGGCCCGGGTGAGTGTGGAAATTGCCGCCTTTCTTGAATGTTCCGAAGCTGAGACGGCTCGATGCCTCGAGCGTCTTGCTGTTGAGGACGATCTCATCCACGGCCCGGTAGTCATCGTGGAACCTTGCCAGGGGCCTGATGGCGCGGTATACCATGGCGCGGTTGAAACGAGCAGTATCTCCTGATGATATTCCCTCGCGGAGAGCTTGGATCCTCTGTTTTATGGCCGGCATTTCCCCCTGAAGCTTTTGCTGTAGCTTCTTATCCGTGAATCGCAAAACGCAGTGCGAATGTACCTGTAGCTTTTTCTGATTCTATTTTAAGTCTGTTAGCTAGGTACTTAAGGTATCTAATAGGAGAGAGGAAATGCTCGTAATGGAACACCTACGTCAATGGTCATGAACTTTATGGCCGCCGTATTTGACGACCAGTCGGCCTCGGCGTGGGCCTGAAGAAGCTGCTCCGCGGCGTCGGCTCGAAGGATTAGAGCCTTCAAGATTGTCAAGTCGGAAACGTCAACAACGCTTCCTGCCTTGCCTGGGTTGTACCTCTGGAGAAGGTAAGTGCCTAGGCTCAGTGCGATATCAGCGTAGACTGCTGGTGTGCATAGCGGAACCCCGTCAACTTCGTGGCCTTCTACCAACGGCCGGAATTCCTCGCGCGTGACGTCTGATTCGACGACGATGTGAGCTTTCTGCGAGTCTCCCGTCTCTTCGACGACCCTATGGATAGTAGTGCTCTCGAGCTTAGAGGGACCAGTGATCGTGAGAGGAGGATCGCCTTTGCGTAGCGACCAGTCATTAACGTATTGAATCCAATATTGCTTCAAGTCCCAGTTATATGCTGGTAATGAAACTACCTTCTGAGAAGCCTCGAAGTCATAATGGTATCCAGACCACCGAATGTCCGAACCTGCGACGTAGAGAGACTTTAGGACAGTAGTCAGGGTCTGGAAGACCGGCCTGCCTCTCTGTAGGGACGCCAGAGTTTTCATCTGGGAACCGAGGACTGACCTAACCATACCAGAGATAGCGGGATGAGGGCCAATTTCCAGCGTCGTCGATTGGTCGCCAAGAATGTGGCGGCTATTCGCCGTCAGAAGAGCCTTACGCATGTTAACGGGTTCGCGGGTATGGCGGGCAAGGTATTCGGGCCCGAAGCTATCAATACCAAGAGTGACACCGCCATCCAAGGGGCATAGCACCGGAATCTCGGCTTCAGAGTAAGTTACACCACTGGCCAACCTCTTGAACTCATCTAGCACAGGGTCTACCTGCGAGGAGTGGAAGGCGTAAGGGACCTTTAGCAGCGTTGTTTTAAATCCTGCATTTGAAAGTGCATTCTTGGACACGGAGATATCCTCGTTAAGGCCAGCCAAGACTGTCTCCGTTGGTGAGTTGATGCAAGCGACCTCGAATGTGTGATTCTTAAGCGCGTCTTCGACGGCTTCCACCGATCCCATGACTACCAGCATGGAGTGGGTATCCCGTGTGCACTTCTCCTGGAGTAACTTGGCCCTCGCTCCCACAAGATAGATAGTATCGGCGTCGGATAGAACTCCCGCAACGTTAAGAGCCGCATATTCGCCTAGACTGTGCCCAACGACGGCGACTGGAGTAATATTCCAAGAAGCCCATAGCTTGCTAAGAGCGATCTGCAAACAGACGCTAGCAAGCTGTACGGCAGCAGGCTCGAAAATGCTGACATCCTTTTCTTTAGAATCGATAACGGGTAGCATAGACGGGAAACCAAGACTCTTCGCAATGCGATCTAGCCGACGCATTTCGGTACGGAAGAGAGAGAAGTTATCGTAGAGCTCCTTTCCCATGCCGGGGTACTGTGCCCCCTGACCTGTGAATGTGAATACAACCTTCGGAGAACCCTTAGGCCTAGTCATTCCCGCCTCTTCTCGGATAGCCGCGTCGATCTGTGAGCATATTTCCTCAGTGCTTGAGCCAGCAAGCATTACACGATGCTGATGGTGAATGCGCCGTGCGGTCGTGGTGTATGAGAGCTGGCCAAGGTCGATGTCTGGGCTCTGCTTCAAGAATTTGAGTAGAGACTTAAGATTCCCCTGCAAGGAGACGCCATTCTTGGCCGATACAGCTACGAGATGATGGCTCCGTGTGTCGGGAGCTCCGTTGCCTGGTTCAGGAACAAAGGGTGCATCCTCAATCAACAGGGCCGTGTTTCCGCCAGCGGCGCTGAAGTTGTTCACGAAGGCTCGTCGAGGCTTTGATGGGTCCTCGCTTCTTTCCCAAGGGGTCGGTTTCAGGGCGATATGGACGTTTCGTTCAAGCAGATCCGTCGGAAACCTGTGGTTAATCTTCGTCTTGATCCCGCAGTGCGGTACTATCATGTTCTTCTGCATCATCAACAGCACCTTTGTGAGACTAGCCATACCCGATGCAGCCTCACCATGTCCGACGTTGGCCTTAGCGGAACCTAGGTAGAGCGCTTCCGTGTTGCTTCGGCCAGCCTTAACTTGTCCAAGAGGCGGGGCGAATGTATCCAAAACGCTGGACATTTCCCCAGCATCTCCTGCCTGGGTACCCGTTCCATGCATTTCAACATATCCAACGGAATAAGGGTCGACGGCACCTTGATTGAGGATCTTGTTGAAGATAGCGCGTTGGGCGCCAACGTGCGGTCGGGTGATGGACTCGGACTCCGCTGAGTGATTAGTGTATGCTCCTAGTATCAACCCCAAAATAGGGTCTTTATCGGCGATAGCGTCGTCGAGTCGTTTGATGATAATCGTTCCGACGCCCTCTCCACGGCAGTATCCGTCAGCCGAGTCGTCAAAGGTTTTGCAGTTTCCCGTTCGCGAGAGGAAGTGACCCTTGTCAAGCCCAGCCGTCATGTCCGGGTTCGTCAGGACGTTCGTTCCGCCTGCGATCGCCGTATCGATGTCACCTCGCCAAAGAGAGTTGCAGGCAAGGTGAATGCCGGCAAGACTGGACGAACATGCGGTATTAACGGCATAACTGGGGCCGCTAAACTTGAAGAAATAGTTAACGCGCCCTGGGATAAACGCTTGGTTCCCGCCTGGGATAAAGTACGTGTCGACGTTCTGGGCACTATTCGTCTCCATCCAGTCCATACTAGTCACGCCGTAAAAGACGCCGACGCGGTCACGTCGCGTCGATGGGGTGGCATCCGGGACGATACCGGCCTGTTCAATTGCTTCGTAAGCGGTCATCAAAGCGAGTCTTTGCGCAGGGTCAATTTGCGGTGCTTCTCGCGGCGAGATATTGAAGAAGCGCGCATCAAAACCCGCTGGGTCATCGAGCCAGCAGCCGAATGCGGTTGCGCTTGTGTTCTTCCGTGTTCCCGTCGGGTCGACATGAGTTTTGGCATCCCAGTGAAAAGCCGGGACGGGTTTGTGGACGTCAAGGCCCTGGTAGAGGAGATCCCAGAAGGCCTCATTATCCTGAGCACCGGGAAACCTTCCGGACATCCCAATGATGGCGAGTTTGGGCTTTCCGGGATTAGCGTATGAGCCATCTTGGGCTACGGATGGTTGGCTTTGTGACGGCGTAGATGACAACAAGGAGCGTAATGAGGTCTGTTTGAGCGCTGTGTAAATCAATTGGTCGGCCTTCGTTCCGATCGGGACAATGCTGAATGTCTTCGCTTGTTCCTTCTGAAGACAGACTTGCACCTCCTTCAGAATATCATTCCAACGGATGGGCTGTAGCACAATTTGGCCCACCGCAGCCTTCAGAAGCGTCTCAAAACTGCCAGTTTCTACTTCGTTCCCTGTGCTAGAGAAGACAGGAACGTGAGTTGAGCGTGTGATGTTGGCGCTATGTAAACTAAGGCCCCCAACAATTTCATCAACATCATCCGAAGAATATAGATGCGGGGCATGGTATGGTCCGTAGATCGGGATAGCCTTTGATCCGGATTTAGGGAGGCATCCCGACCGAGAGAGTAAATCGAGTGAGCGTGGTGGACCGCTGATGGTTACGCCGTTAGGAGCGTAGGCGCTCACGTATGGCCTAGAAGATAGGGGGAGTGCCTAGTTCAGTAGGCAGCTGGTCAGCGCTCATGTTTGGGCAGGGCATGGTGTGAGTTCAGTTGATTTCTTACCGTTTTCTCACAGAATTTGCGAGCAGCATCTGCAGAAGAGGAGCCAGGGACGATAATCGACCAGCTCGGATCTGGGAGCTCCGAGGGATCCAGCCGCTGCGCCATATCGGACACATGCATGCCCGTCCTAAAAGCCACAAGGACTGCATCTACTGCGGCTGGGACGAGATCAAGTGTGGACCGGCTGCACCCAACCGCAGCGGCAGCCAGCGCCCCGGTACAGAGACCAAGTACACGGGAGTTACCGGCGTAGAAGTCCCACGTGTCAGCCTGGCTACAATAGACGGCGATCAGTTTATATTACGGAATATTCCAAGGGAGTACAAGCCCTACCTACCTGATGAACACACCAAGTTGGTACATGCATGTAACAGCCATATCCAGGGCTACGCAGCGTTTCCCATCCTGCTTCCATAGGATAAGATCGTCGAGGCAAGTGAAACGAGGAAGATCGTCCCTGACTTCAGCTGGAAGTCTGTATATCTCTGTGCGTATAGCATTGTATACTCTGACTAGGAAGTCCTCTAAGATAGGGTTATGCCGGTACCGCATCAAATCTCTTAGATACGGCTGGGTGTCGTACGTCTGGTCCCCGAAGAGATATAGCTTAAGTTGGTCTGCCATATTGAAGTTGATGGTGCCTAAAGCCGGGCGTGCGTGTGTGTATGTGTGTGAATTCCCTGGCCACTGCTCTGGATAAACCTCCCCATTGTAAACGGGCGCGCCTGAGGTCTATACATTTATATGTGATCCATCATCTATATCGTTGACTTCGTAGCACGTCACCATATCTCCGACTCTATCTTTCCCGACTAGGTGATAGGTATGCCTCGTGTCCTCAGCTTTGCTGTCGCCTAGCCAAGTGAATACCGACTGTGCTCGGGCATCCTCGAGCCGTCGATGGGGTGACATAAGCAGCCACATACCTCCAGTCAGGACGTAGCATTTAGACTTATCTTGGGACCGGGGATCCTGCGGGAGACCTATTGGTAATGCTCGGGGCTTATTCAGTAGTGTCCGGGAAATTCTTCACGTAGATAGATGCGTTGGGAGTCGTTTCAGCTGCACCGATAAGAGCAAACCACTTCACTCCACTCCAGCACCGATCGACTTGTAACACAAACGCCTCTACAGCCTTATGAACCAAAGAAGCTCTTGCAATCCCTCGCATAGGGGCCAGCATCCGTCAGGCAGCTTGGATTCGCATGCGGCTGCATGGGAAGGAACCGTAACGATGAGATAAAAGCACGTGCGAATGGTAACTTGGTAACTCGAAGGTTTAACATGGTAAGTAGGTAGGTACCTATCTATGGTAGCTGACTCAAGACATATCAGAACATAGACATTACGCGTTTGCCTATAACTTAAAATAACTTAGAGTATTACTCACCAATGTCATGCTAACGCGTCTACTTTTCGTATCCATCGGCAGGTAAATTACAAATATGTACAAACTGCTTTGAATTATAAGATTTCGTTTAACTGCCTACCTACCAAAGTATGAATTTGAAGGTCTTGATATCTTATTTTTATTCTAGGGTGCCTGATAGTCATGTTCTAGTAACGCGTTTCTAACTCGAAAGAGTAACATACCCTAGCTGTAGTGCGACAGTGATATGATAACGCTCGCTTGCACGTTTACGAATCTGCGCCGTCTGGCAACGGATTGTTCCATGAGGCGTTCAGGAGAGCCTCAGAGTGGCCACGGATGTAAGCGGTAAGCTTACCCGTGCATACATACTAGGACCGGGCTTGAAGGAGCCGATAAAAGGCCTACTTCGTGTGACAGCTGTGTGGCGTAAAAGCTTAGAGGATATTAACCTGGAAAAGAAAAAAAATTACTCCGATGTTGATTTTTGCTTCTTATCTGAGAAAGGCCTCCCCCGTATAGACGAGGGTTTTATAAGCAAAAAAGGGGCTTTGAATGGCGCCAAACGTAGTGAACGGATTTACATTATTGACACTTGCTTTGCGAAATTTACCTCTCTCGGAGATTAATTTGTTGAAGCCCGCAATCACTCTCAGAGCCAACTATGAATAATACACCCCCACGGTCGTCTCGCCAACCCAAGCTACGGTCTAGCTGCGATGGGTGTGGTTCCGCAAAGCTCAAATGCGATCGCGGCCAGCCGGAATGCGGAAGATGTATTTCTCTCGGCATCACTTGCGTCTACGGAGTATCGCGGAAAATGGGAAAACCGCCAAGGGAGAGGCTGCAGATTCCGCCGGCGTTGGGCGTTCCCCGGGGACCCGGGGATCATCCTAATACCAAAAAAGAGGTCGGATCCGACGACAGTGGTTACCGTAATCGTGCAGGAAGCTCTATGAGCGATACTATATTACCGAGATCCAGCTCCAGTTCGAGTGTCAACGACTTGAAGTCGACCTGGGGGACCGTTGAGGAGTATTCCAACAATGTCATGACGAATGTTAATGTGCTAGACGAATTTCACAATGATCAACTGGGGCCATCACTCACAAATTTCACATCACTGGATGCCGGTGACTGGGTTCTGACGAACATCATTGGAGAAGATCTCACATCCACGAACTTGGAAACTGAGCCATTTCCTGCGTTGGGATGGCCAGAATTTGAGGGTTCACCGGCTTCCACGGCACAAACCCCAGCCGATGAAAGGGTATATCAGGAGAGCCCCTTTATACAACATGACGACGTTAAACATCATAACTGCTCGCGGGAAGCATATGATATCCTGGGTAGTCTATCTTTCTTGAATCTCGGCAAAGCACAATCTATAACTAGACTGGCGTCGCGGACGACGGCTGGATCTGCAGATCGTGTTCCCTTAGACTTTATCTTACATCTCAACCGCGAGGCTACGGAGCGACTTAGCCGTCTTATGGGTTGCTCTTGTGCTGGCTGCCCGCACCTCGCGTTCCTTTATGCGTCAATCATCGCTCGGATACTGGTTTGGTACTGCCGAGAGGCCGGCTGTTCCAAATCATCACCGAGTCCTGCGCTGGACGCAGGATTACGCCACGGTTTATCGCCATCTAGCTCCTCACTCGGGTCAGTGAGCAGGTCCCCTTCGTCCTGGATAAGTGCGGCAGCTAGTACGGCGAACACAAGTGCCAGTGGCTCGAGTACGCCGGCAGGCACGCGAGCCGCTTCTACGGACCTAGCTCCTACTCAGATGAGTATGGGTTGTTTTAACATCGACGATCAACTGGTGCAGGCCGCCTTGAGGGTTCAGTTGATACTAGGAGAAATGAAGAGGATTGGCTATATTATCGACGCGTTTACTTCACAAAACCTCAGCAATATGGATGAGTCTATTTCCACAAATACGGATACTTTGTACAAGAGTCTAGGGTCATGGTTAGGGAGCGAACACTCGCGCATAGTCGAGATGATGAGACTTAGATTAAGAGAAGTCAGCATCTAAAAAAAAGCTTATTAAGAAGAAGTTTATTTATCATAAGCAGATAAACTTTATGGAACCGGAGGATGTTACTATTATTAGTTTTCGTTCCTTGTTGATGTTCAAGAAACATGTAACCCTATTCGGATAGGTACCTGTATATTCTGTGTTAGATAAGATCTCGGACACTCGACCCAAGTCATCCATATAAGTATATTTAGGCTGCCGCACCACCAGCCATCAACAAGCTCGTATATTATCGAGTCACCTTTATGGCTGCTTTTACTCGTTAGGTACCAGCCCCTGAATCTGTTCGATAAGATCCAACCCACGTGTTTAATTTGATCGTCTCCTTTATAAGTTAGTCACTTTTTGAAAAGGCGATGCTCCGCCATTCCTTAAGTTGGACCACCTCTCTCGTGTTATTTCCGTTTAGGAGTGCTGTACGTACAGGACCTAAGCCGAATTCACTGGGCTATATGCTTCAAAACCTGTTATACGTGCACTTTGGTCTACCTAGGGTTAGTCATCACATGCTCAGATCTGACTGAACATGTTCCTTGGCTGCTGTACGTAAGTTCATGCGTGAAACGCTGTGAGCTATAGGCTAGTTGGCTACGCCACAGACCTTGAGTAGTACAAGAAGCGTAAACATACGGACCGAATAAACTACTCGTATGATATATGCTTGACGATGCGGCGCTGATAGTGGTGTAACTCGCATTCTAAACGTTCCTTCGAGATTATGCTTGATTTAGTTCCCGCTAGTTACGTATGGTGGCTGAGATATGTGCCGTGTGTTGTAAGCCACCTCGGGTCAGCAAGCCGCAGGATGACATTTTGCAGGTATTCATCTCCGCCAATAACAGGAATCCTTTGAAGTCCGAATATCGTGCCTTCTGTCCGGACTTAAAGATTCGCCTCCGAACATTGGTCGACGCGAGTTGAGTGATGTTAGTTCCTCTGAGTGTTTACTTGCAGTACCCACGAGATGGGGCCAAATACATATTAAGAGATAGTTATATTAAATAGGTTATTAAGGCGATATCGAAACAGTTCAAGGTGAAAATTATCCGCGATTTATCCTCCTCGGCCAAACTCTTGTAACAAGGCGTCTACTATTAACTAACTACCTACTCTTCTATTTACAGAGTCCCTCAACATCTGATTCGGTTATTGCCAACTCACTTTATATTTACCCCTATCCCCAACCATGAGCCGGCCGAACCGTAACAGCTTGCCATTTTTGTGCGATCCCTAGTCACCTACCTATCAAACCTTAGCTATCAACTGGTAATAGTTGGTAAGCAATGGGGACCCCCACTGCTTTAAAGGATGATACGGCCGAGTATCGTAATACCTACAGATGACTATCGGGGCTCCGGCGCCCGCGACTAGGATTCGTGGGGTGCGGCGATGGCGGCGCGCTTATTACGTTGTTACCTCCTCTTCGTGCGCTCTTAAGGCGTATGCATACCACACGGCTAGCATTGAGACAACGGTTTCTTCTAACCTGTAGAATCCCATCCGCGGAAAGTCATGATTGAGTATTACGTAGACGCGATTACTACTGTGTGGGAATAACAAACCTAAGGGGGGAGGATTCGTGTAAATAGACCGCCCTACGATACCTACCCGAATATACCCCCTGACCTTCAGCTATGTCTTATTTCTATCAGCTCTAAAATTTTCTACTAGGGTGTTTGACGCGTAAATATCGCGTAGTCTTCCCGATTACTTCCGCCCAAAAAAGAGAGAAAAACGGCTAGCTTCGTAATAATATTTAATAAGTTTCGCCCTAAACGGGGAATGAAGATAGTTTAGGTCTATCCTTCTCGTGGATTAGACTGTCGTGGAGTATTTATAAATCATCTTATGGCTCTTTTATCGACGCGGTAACTCTTTAAATTACCGCTCACTACTACCTGCAAAACATTCAGTCTGAAATTACCTACACCGCATTTTCGATCCCGGAACACGGCTTGGATAAAAACACGATCTACAAGACCAAAGGATTCGATGCGACGGCTGCCTATTTTCATCCCGAATATTATTAGGCCGTATTTCCCTATCTATCGGCTTCGTGTTATGTAAATTCATGTTAAGATGTGGACGGGGTCCGTTGGCTTAGGTCGTTTGTATTATAACTCACCTAGGCACTTACACCTAGGTGGTAGTGGTGAGTAACCCCCATAGTTTAGGGCACTTGGCCTGTCGTTAGGGGTTATTATCCGATCAATTAATCGTTCGTAAATTAGCTGCCGGTAGCCCGGGCCTTTGTAGGTCGCAAACAGCGAAGGGTCACCCTGGCACCTTTAAGTATCCACAGCTGGGCGGTACCTAGCGGAGGTACCTACCGAAGTCCATTCGACCGCCTTAGGTACTTGAGTAAAGCGCTATGTGCCCTATGTTTATAGTGGATTCAGCGGTTGGAATACCGTACCCACGCATTGCGTAATACCACTGCGCATCTAGTGAAACCATAAAACGCCAACAGTTAGGCGGTCTTAGGAGGCGCTTATTACTGGTCATGGTACCTACCTAGGGACATAGGTAGGGATATGTAGGTACCTATGGGATAGCATATATCGACCCTCAATTATCACATCACAACAACAACACCAACACCCAGAGAAATGAAGTGTTTCACAGCGTTGCGATAAAGAAGAAAGCGCAGTTCTGCCCTTGAAAAATACAGCGGTCGTCTGGTTTATCGAGTTGGCTAACCCCGGTCACTTATAACCTCGAGTCCCGTCTCCTAGACGCTTCTTCGTCAACTAAGACCGCAGGACACTTAATGGGTAAGCTGGGGTCGTGTTGGTAATAGGGCTGTATTATATCTGGCGAGACCGTAACCCTTTGTTTAACCCCCCTTATCCCGCGGTCCTCCAATACATATATTACATATATCCGGGGTGTCGGGGAAATCGCTCCCGCCTTCAGCGTTCGCTGAACTGCAGTCAGCCCAGCCTTATACCTTATTGGGACCTTGGCTGAAGGAACGGAAACCTGTTCGGTCGGACATAACAGCGCAAGATCGTTTATTTCGCTTCCCGTCTCGGCACCCGAACCGGAGTTTAATACCTTGGGCATCATGAAGTTGACTCTCACTAGCCGGGGAACGGGAGCAAACACTTGTCGGCGAGTCTTTTACGGATTATACCGACGCTGAGGCTTACTTACCTCTCCTCGTGGACCAGTGTGTCCAATGCGGCTGGGCGACGTGCATGTACGACGCGAATACAAAGTCCCAAACTACCTAACCCAGACGATCACCATAATTTATAAGGCGTGGTAAGAACGCCTCCTTGGTAAGCAAGTAACTCGCTGCCTATTTTCCCTTTTAACATTCACCTCCAACTCTCGCAAGGGGCCCTCATAAGGTGTACATGCATCTTTCTAAAACCGGAGCAAGTAAAAGATGAGTTCTAGCTTCGTATACCCCAGGGACACAGCAATTGTCATGTCCGACATATTTACCTTGTACCAAGACCATAAACTTCTTCTCTTAGTCGCTCTTTTGGTTATAGCGATTTTCGTACCATGGCTTCGCCGCGACAGACGCCTGGAGAAAATGCCCGGGCCCGGGGGATACCCGTTGATTGGCATCGGCCTCAGCTTGCCTGCGAAAGCCCATTTTCGGCTTCGAGAATGGGCTTCGACGTACGGTGAAGTTTACAAGCTGCGCGTGGGCTGGTACAACTGGGTTATTATCAATAGCCCCAAGGCAATGCACGAGATCTTAAACAAGCAGGTAAAACTCACACGCAAGCCCAACTAAGCTAGGAAATCCTGTTACAAACCTGGGAACTAACTTAACCGTGGTCTTCACGTTTAGTCTATGAGTACTTCTTCTAAGATGCCGGCTCCCATCGGCCATGACATAGTCGCTGGTGGTATGCGGATGTTCACTCTACCCTACGGGTCTAAGTGGCGTGCCTACCGCACCATCACGCATCAGCTCCTCTCGAGCACCATGACGGCCACATTTATCCCAACTCAAGAATATGAGACTAAGCAGCTGCTTTTCGATCTGGCCACGAACCAGGAAGATTTTAACATGCATGTGCGTCGCTTCGCCTTTAGCATCATCATGACCAGCACCTACGGCCTCCGCGTAAAGACGTGGGACGACGAAGACGTACACCATGCTTTGGAGAGTGCCCGTATTCTCGGTAAGATAACTCGGGCCGGTGCATTCGTTGTCGATGAACTACCTATCCTGGCTCGGATGCCCAAATGGTTACAGCCTGGGAGGAGAATGGCTGAAGAATATGCTAAGCCGCTGCTCGAAGCCAAGATGATCCTCTGGCGGCGACTTCAGGCCCAGGTGGCTTCCGGTAAGGCGCCGACGTGCTACGCACGCGAGATGATGGAAAACAGTGACTCCTGGCGGAAGCAGGGGCTCACAGATGAGGATGCAGCGTGGATTGCTGGAGGCAATGTTGAAGCGGGCTCAACAACAACATCCGTGACGCTTCTAAGCCTGCTATTACATCTGGCGGCAAACCCGCAAGTCCAACGGGACGCTCACGACGAGCTCATGCGCGTCGTAGGCCCCAACCGAACTCCCAATTACGAAGACGTGAAGGACCTGCCCTACATCCGGGCATGTGTCAAAGAGGTGCTGCGGATGCACCCAACCCCCTTTTGGGGCATCAAACACTACGCCGACGCCGACGTAACATACGGGGACTATGTAATACCAAAGGGCACTATCCTTCTAGCTAATACGAGCGCCATCCACTACGACCCGACTCGCTACGAAGAGCCTTTTGCTTTCCGCCCTGAGCGGTACCTCAGCTACCCCAAGTATAGCGCCGACTACGCTAACCAAAGCGATCCTTACCAACGCGATCACTTCACCTTCGGCGTGGGAAGGAGAATCTGCCCGGGCTCTCGCCTTGCCGAGAACTCTCTCAATATCGTGTTAGCCAACATATTATGGGCCTTTGAGATACGTCCACCCGTCGTCGATGGGGTTGAAGCCAAAATGGACGTGAGCGACGATGCGTGGGAGGACACGAGCTTCCGGGGGCCCAAGCCGTTTGCAGCCCGCTTTGTGCCACGCGCCGATGATAGACTCAATCTCATCAAGAGTCAATGGGAAGTTGCCATGAAGGAAGGATATGTTCTCAGGGGTAACACCGTTGATGTCAATAGCGTTGTCATATATTAGAGTCCGTGTTGACTGTGGTCATAAGCGGACCCTGACCGCAATAGAGGGGGATGTGGTGGAATCATATCTCTGTCTAATCTAAGAGTGTCCGGCACCCCTAGAGTCGTGGTCTGGGATAAGCCGAGAGCTTGGGTTGCCAATTAATTGCAAACACGGAACATGGCAGATTACGAAAACTGTAACCACATACTTACATAGATCGGCTACTAAAACGAAGACTAAATATTTAAAATTAAGTATCTTACCGTCCTATACCAAACAATTTCGTGAGAGTTGCATCTGGGGCTGGGGACCCGTATATCGCGCACCCCTCACCCTCACCCTCACCCATATTCAATTGAGTTGCCGGCCGCCAAGAGGAAGATAGCGAACGCACAGGTACTAACCAAGCACCTAAGTATGCACAGGTCTATTAGTCACGTCGCAGCTTGAACGGGCTAGGAGCTGTCAGCAACTTACGTATCATCGGATTATTACTTCCCTCGACCTCAGAGCTAAAGCTAAATGAAATCATCCGTCTTCGTTTCTAGGATTACGTGCGGCTTTGAGAATGGGGTATCCTCATTTCGCTCCAACGCTCCTTTGGAACCTCCCTCTCCCAAGCGAGTTTGGCATAAAGAAACCAGCGAGCACCTTAGCCTTCTCGCCGGACGACAAACTACTCCTCACACTACACGAGGATCAGGGTGGAATTTTAGTAAGCGATTAGTTTTAGAAGCACTGATCCCCTCGCCCCAGATCTCAATCTTACCGAAACCCTCTTTTTCCGAAACAATGATTATATATACCCAGTCCCTACCCACGTAGCTGGGTAGAAGTAAAAGAGAAACGTATGCTAACTTGGCGATTCTCAAAGTGGGATGTTACTGCCGGCCGTGCGCCGTGGAAGCTCGAATTCGATCAGAACGACGCTTGTTTAAGGTGGTCCGTAAAAGCCGCCGCATTACAAGGCACAGATGAAGGATTTCTTGTAGCCTTTGGAATAGAACATCCTTCTCAGCATTACAACATTCGCAACGGACAGCCAAACTTAATACGTTCAGATCATCTTCTCACTCCAGCGAATGACATCACGATCTCTAGAGATGGCAAGTTAATCGTACTCGCAACCGCAGCTGCTGTGGAGCTATGGGACCCGCGGAGTTTCCAAAGGGTTAGGGTCCTCGTACCTCAAATTCAGCCTCAGAGCTCGTTCAAAAAAACTACAGTCTCTCGGAACAAGGAGTATGTTGCAGCGGTTGAAACCCGGGGAAGACTCACAGTTTGGGAGATATCCGGGAATACCTGTAAAGCCTCGCCTGATAATGAGGCGGATATCGAGCTCGGAGGCGAATGGGGCCTAACTAGTATTGGTTTGAGTGATGGTGGGTTCGCCATGGCTACCATGAGAAAATCGGCGCCATCGGGCCAAGACAACTGGATGCTAATATCATGGGGATATAAATACGATGGCCCCGAAAATACGCTCTACGCTAAGGAGTACCCGGACTGCGCACTCGCGTGTGTCGCGCCGAGCGCGGAGTTCAACATTGCCCTTACCCCTGAGGGGCATTTAAGTGGAAAGGATTGTATGTTATGGCCGCTATTTGTGGCTACTCAAGGCGTAAGTAAGAAAGGTAAAGTGATATCGTGTGAGATCTCCAGGAACAGCAAGCTCCTCGCCGCAGCTAGGAGTAATGGTCGCTTGATGGTCTGGAAACTATACACCAAAGACGCTGATCCCAACGAGCCCTACCCAGGATAGAATCATTAGTGCTCGCCTCACCGAAGCTGATACGGATAGTTACGAGCCGCAAGCGTTAAAACTAGAATTAACCTTCAAAAGCAAATATAAAAGAAATATCACAACAGCCGGTCCTATGAACCTTGGTCGACTCAAGTTTATCCTCAGTTACTTGGTATCTTAGGTAGGTACCTATACCGAGTGACAACTTGTATACATTGATCCGTATCCAGGTTTGATTGTCTGAGACAGTTAAGTGCCTGGTAATGTCGAAACCTGTTACGCTGCTAGCCGCGACAACTGGGCCTTCAAGCGTGGAACACAGGATCTATAAGCTAAGCAAACTGACAACTCAGGTAGTGTATGCTAGCAATAAGTCTTTGTCATTCAGCAAATAAATGGTCAATCACAATTGCCAACGCGCAAATCAGAGGTGAAGAAATATCCGAGATGTTTATGGCGGCGCAGATCCGAATGTACGAGCGTATTATAAAGAGGCAAGCCCTCCTCTAGGAATCACCCTTTCCTTTATCTAAAAACGTTAATCCCTTAGTAACTTGCCTATCGTACTTAACGGGATTTCCCAATCGTCCTGCCAGATTTTCCACCGTTCCTTGGTACTTTACCTATTTTTTCCCTTGGAGAACGTGCCGGGGTAAATTACTGCGGCATCATCCGCCGCTCTGTTGCTTTAGTGACCTGACCGCAAGCCCCGCCGTGAAAAAGACACTATCTTGGTCATGGCGTCTCGAAATCGGGAATCCGATCAACGTTCGAATCGAGGCCGAGGACGCGGTCAGCATCCCAGTCGGGGGTAAGTTAATAATCTTAAGTCCATAGATTTTCTTACATTGATTGGCGCAGACAGACGAGGGGCGGGCTACAATCCAGGAGTCAAGCACAACCGGATGAGCCTCAACCTTCCTCAGAGGTTACTAAGAAAGAGGACAGCATCCTGTCTACTAGCCGAAAGAGTCCTGAGAACCAAACCGATATTCCTCGAAGACCGGGATACGGGAAGCAAGGAGACCATGTCGTAGTCCTAGCAAACTACGTTGAGCTCACAGCAAACAGTGACATAACACTATACAGCTACGATATAACGATTTCTCACGGGAATCAAGAGCCCCAGGGAAAAAAGCTTGCTCGAATCATCAAGTTACTACTCAATGAACTCAAGGAACCACTATACGTGGTAACCGATTTCGCCAAAACCCTCGTAATGTCCAAGAAGATTTCAAACCAATCGTTTGTGATATCTTACTACGATGAAAATAGGGACGGCCCAGACGAGAATTCAGAAAGCTATACCGCGAATATCAAGCATACACTGACCTTATCAATTTCGGACTTGCTGAATTACTTACATGACCCCATGAAGCCTTACGAAAAGGAACCAATCGTTCAGGCACTCAATATATTCTTGAATCACTACCCCAAGGCTTCCGAAGACTATACCACCATTGGTTCAAGTAGATTATTTCCCCTAAACCAACCGGGTCGCACAGAGCAGCCAGGTTTTGGTTTAGTTGCTGCCAAGGGATACTACTCAAGCATTCAACTTGCTACCTCTCGAATCCTCGTCAACATAAACGTAACCCACGGTGCATTTTATAAGAACCAGAATCTTCGGGATATAATGAAGGAAGTCATGGCCGATCTTTCTTATGGGGATGGTGTTAAAAAACTGAGGGCTCTTCTCAGAAAAGTTAGAATCGAGCATAGCTACCTCAGAGACGATGCCGGTAAGCCCGCTCGTCGCATCAAGACGATTTTCGACCTCGCATCTGAAAAGGACGGCACAAGAGGAAACGAGAAGGTCGACGAAGCACCAATCGTAAAAATGGATGGGGCGAGGGCTGAGGAGGTTAAGTTCCGGTACGAGGACAGCTACATCACCGTCTTCCAGTACTTCAAGAATGGTAAATTCCCTTAGCGCAAATTGTTGCACTTGGTATGGAGGATTCATTCTGACTCCGTCAGTACATAATAAAATCATTGATAGGGACATTCCATTGGTAAATGTTGGGTCGCTGTCAAAACCAACTTACCTACCGCCAGAGTTATGCGTTGTGGTAGCCGGACAGAGAGCGCCGATGAATCCAGACTCCGGAGGTAAGTTCAGGTCTATGGCCGAACTGGTCGGCGGTCGCTCGCCGAAGGACGACGCAACAGATATCCACAATAATGGCGTGAGAGCAATTGGCCTATCGAAGGGCCCCGAGCATCAAAAAAAGAGGCTTGTGAGTGATAAAGGAGCTTGAAGAGGGAGAGCTACAGTCCTAATCATTACCCAATAGGAGAATTTCGGTCTTCGTGTTCAAAACACGGACTTGATCGCTGTTGATGGTCGCGTTCTGCCCTTTCCTAATATTGACTGTCATAGCGGTAGATTGGATTATGGTAGGGAAAGCACCTGGAGTTTGGCTGGCAAACAACTTGGACCTAGGGTTGCCGAGAAACGTTGGGTGTGCGTTCATATCCAGGGGTCTACTAACATAAACCTGGAAGATATTCTGAAAAGAGTTTGGACGTATATGAAGAATAACGGAATATATATTGGAAGAATACAAGATTGGACGATAAAAACCATTCGAATCAGGCATGAAACTTACCCCTACGAACTAGAGAAGATTTTCAAAGACAAATCTAGAGAGGTCGATTTCATCGTCATAGTCCTACCTGATAAGACTGCGAAATTATATAACTGCATCAAGATGCTCGGCGACCTACGTTACGGAGTCGCAACCGTCTGCGTTGTGGGACAAACTCTACAGAAGAGTGCGAACAATCCGGGAAGTCTTGCCGGAAATCTAGCCCTGAAGCTCAACCTGAAGTTTAACGGTTATAACCAGACAGTCAACGACAAGACGTTATGTTCGATCCTTGATCTTGGAGAGACCATGATTGTGGGTATAGACGTTACCCACTCACCTATTGAAGGGAGACCTAGTATCGCAGGAATGGTTGCGAGCGTCAACAAGAAACTCGGGCAGTGGCCTGCCGTTTTACGCTACCAGGCCAAACCGAGACTGGAGATGGTTTCTTACCTACAAGAGATGTTAGAGACGCGGCTCAGGCTCTGGAGATCGAAGAACAACCGCTGCCCTAAAAACATCCTCATTTATCGCGATGGCGTCTCAGAAGGCCAGTATAAAATCGTCCGCGAGGACGAACTTCCAAAGCTACAAGCAGCATGCAAGAATTTTTACAGTAAGACGGATTTCCCAAATATTACCATCGTCATCGTTGGTAAGCGACACCACACACGCTTCTACGCTACGCCAGGTCAATCCAACCCAAAACCAGGAACGGTGGTCGATCGTGGCATAACCGAGGCTCTAAACTGGGATTTCTTCCTACAATCGCACTGGGCAATCAAAGGGGTAGCCCGTCCGGCCCATTACTTCGTGGTCTACGACCAGATCTTCCGCGCTGCCTTTGGGGCAGATGCGGCCGACAAGCTGGAGACATTCACTAACGTGCTATGCTTCATGTTCGGACGCACTACCGGCGCCGTAAGTATCTGTACGCCGGCTTACTATGCGGATCTTGCATGCGATCGCGCTCGTCGCTACGCCGATTACGAAGATGAGCCCTTTAAGGATGAAGCAGGTCGGGTTGCTGGCCCGGTCCCGCAGAAAGAGGGGGACCCTCCCGGAAGTTCAGGTCTGATGATTCACGAGAAACTCAGGGACAGCATGTTTTACATCTGAGCATTTGCTGTAGTGCTATGATTAGACTGCATCATGGATTATACGTTCGTTTAGGTTGATTTGGGTTTCGGGGGAACGAGGCACTTAAGAACTTTGTATTTAGCACGAGACAAATTGAGAAATGTTATCCACTGACCTACCTATGTAGTGCAGGGCCAGGGCGAGTATCAAGTGGCCGAGCACCCATTTAATGGAATGTTGTTTAAACCTTCAAATCGGGTAAGGTATGCTCCGGCTTAATACTGTATAATATGCGAACATTTCATTGAATGCCCACCCTATATTGTGGATCATGACTTTTTCATAGACACATGGGCTCTCATCCTAGATTATAGTACACGTACAAAGACCTTTCCTAATGTTACATATCCTTACATGAATCTGGCTAGGGACCTCTCAAGAACGACGCCGCCAGCACCGACCGCCGCAACGGTCCACAGCCACTTGTTACCGAATTCACCTAGGCCGGGCCAGAAGCTGTTCTTGGTTTTCTTGTACTTCTGTAGTTGCTGGTACTTCACAGGATTCTCCTTGGAGTACCGCTTCTCCTGGTTCTCCTCATTCTCTTTATCCCCTCCGATGAAGCGGAGGAAGACGTAGTTTGCAATAGGACCGATAATAGTAAGCGGGTGTAGCTGTCCAGCACTGTACAGAAGGAGAGGGAAAGAGAGGTGAGCCAGGGCATCACCAAGATAGCTATACACCATCAGCATTTTGTCTTCGGAACCTAAGGGACGACAGAAACTTACTTGGGGTGTCGAACAATGCTAAATACGCCTTCGCGGTTGAGTTCGGCACTGCCTTGGCGCTCGTGAGCTTCGAGTTGAGAGTCGGCCAGGACTTCTAGACCAAAACCAGCTGTGAACAGGAAGATAGCCAGGCTGCGTACCGCCGCCGCCGCTTGGGGGAAGGGGGCGGCAAGAGCACTAGCAACAGGGGCGCGGAACGGCAACGTGAACGGCAAGGTAATCAAAGTCTGCATGAAAGCCTCAGGTAAAAACACAGTGAAGAAAGCTTTATTCCAGAAGTCGGGCTCCTTCCTCGCCGCCGTTCGGTAGCGGGGGTCGTCTTTGCCGCGTCGGATGCTGCGCGACGCGACACGGTAGAAGAGACGGACGCCCCAGGCACTGACTCCAGCGAGAAGGAGTTTCTGGTTATATGACAAGGCGTTCCAGGCTGCCGAAACGGACGCTCCATGATAAACTACGGGAATTCCAATAGCGCTCCACCAAGCATTGGCTACTTGTGCGCTTGGCCATAGCCAGTCCTTGGCCTCCACCGTGTCGGTGTAACGTCCTACGCCGTAGGCGATTACGCTGAGACCGCTATGGAAACCGAAGGAGGGCAAGACAGCATGTTGCAAGAGCCCCAACGTCGTCGTGCCGCCAATATTGAAAATGTGATTGGCGCCAGATCGGAAGTGGGATCCGTAGCGGTCCTGCTCAGCACCAGGACCTGTAGGTAAATTCTCCTTCAACTTGCTGGCAGAAGGTCCCTTGTCGCCACCAAACCAGTGCTCGTACCTATCTTGTTCAGCCCCTGAGACGTGGGGGAGCCTCTTTTCGATGTCCGCCCTAGTTGGAAGCTTATGGCCGCCAAACCAATGCTCGTATCTGTCTTGCTCGGCACCAGACGTTTTCGGAATTCTTTTCTCGATGCCGGCTAGTTTATCTCCACCGAACCAGTGTTCGTACCGGTCTTGTTCGGCCCCCGAAACACTCGGCAGCCTCGAGCTGACCTGGTCAGCGGAAGGAAGCTTATCTCCGCCGAAGGAGCGCCCGTAACGATCCTGTTCCGCGCCAGAGCCCCGCGGTAGGTCTGTAGGGAGCGCCTCCTTTACCTTATCCGCCTTGTTTCCGCCAAACCACCCGCCATAGCGATCTTGCTCGGCCATTGTCGTCGGGAGGGGAACGGTTTAACACATGCACTGAATAGTTTGACACGCCGTAGAGGTAATAAATGAAGAATAAACTATTAGTATGTAGTTCATCGAATGATCGAAAAACCAATTGAGACGAGGGACCGCATCGATTTTGTAGCTGTATGGTCTTATAGCGGAGGAGACGATGACGTAGGTGTTATTTGGGTATGACGTCGTATAAGTCGCGTCTTGGCAACGCTCAACGTCTACTCCGGATCATACATGCAGAACGCGAGAGGGAGAAGCCTGTTTAGTATATATCTATATCCGAGAATAGCGTTTTAGAAAGCTTTAAGATTTTCGTATTTCTTTACATATCCACAGTATTACTTCAATATCATACCATCATACCCGCCCCTCAATGATGAACCAAACAATTACTATATACATATACCTCGCGACAAAGGATTTCAATGTTGCGATCGAACTTATGAATATATCATGGCTTATCGTTTCCTTTTATCCATGTGATATGTTGCCTCAAGTTTAACCTGATCGATTAGATTTTCCATCAACTTCATAGCCCCTATTCTATCGGCACCCAGCGCGCACCGCCTAATAGGGGTAATTCTCCACTTTATTTGTACCGCGTCTTCTTTTCACCACGCTTCCACGAGGGTGGATTATAGTAACTATCTAATTCGGCCCTCTTTTCACGTATGTAGAGATAGAAAGCCAAAATATAGTGACTTGCCGGTAAATCACCCTAGTTCAATTAACCTCGCGAAATATTCTCTCGTTGAACTTTGCTTTATTTGTCATATCGGCGTTAGTCGTACGGAACCCCTTTTTGGTTCTTATAAGAGCCGATTCTTTGATATTTACTACTAAACGTAGCTTATATGTACGCCTTAATTATAGAGGATAGGCGGAAGAGGAAAGACAGTACGGCGAAAAGATGCGTTATCTAGGTACGCAGCGCTTTTATTAGGGAACGATTCGATAGTTCTCAAATTCTAGCTCACGTTCACACTACAATTCAAGAGGGGCAAAATTGTCAATGACAACACGGTCCATTTTATTCTCTCTGGAGCTAATTCTGGGGAACAGTCTGATACGAAAGATAGAGATATATACAATTGTCGGGGATGTCCGGCCGTGAAGCCTTGGCGTCCTAGCCAGTCGCTTAGACGGCGACGGTGGAACCGATGGGTCCGAAGCGGATGTTGGACCAGACGACCTTGCTGTCTACTAGTTAGCCAGGGGCAATCACTACGGGAAATAACAGAAGATACGTACGCGTCGGGGATGGAGGACTCGACGTCGGAGGGAACACCAGAGTCCTGAGGGCAGTCGCCACGGTCGCCACCGGGTTGGCCGGCCTTCTCGGGCGGGTAGCTGGAGTCGAGCCAGAGCATGTTGGCGTAGTGCTGTGGCAGAAGCTGTTAGTGAAACCCACGCCCAAAGATAACAGGCAAGGGAAACTTACGTCGTCCCAGATGGACATGACAAGGACCATTGGGATGTCGAGGGCCTGGTTGAGCTGATCGAAGCCACCGACCTCGTTGAAGCGGTTGCGGTCGTCGAGAACGTTGAAGACGTTGTCACAGTACTCGGGGGTGATGTCGCTGGTGCTGGGGAGACCTTCGTACTTGGGGCCGGGGATCTCGATCTTCTGGCCGTTCTGAACGAAGAACTGGGTCAACTTGTTGTCCTGGAATTGAGTGACGACGCTGAAGCCTAGTTAGCAGACTATTCCCTAAAGGAGCCGCAGCAGGCGAAAGGGCGAATCAACTTACGTGAATTTCTTGCTGGTGTCGAGGGTCTTGCCCTTGCCGTAGAAGTCGGTGTTACCCATGCGGTAAGGGTTGTAGTCGCAACCGTTGGCGTCACACTTGCCAGCGAATCGGTCGTCAGAGTAAGTACCACCGCAGTTGTCGGTCTCGCAGACGTGGTACTCGTTGGTGGTGCAAGGGTGGGGGGTCAAAGCGAAAGAGTGAGAGTTGGACTCCCTTTCGGACGAGGTCAGCTTCTACTCCCTACTAGGCGGGATTCATCATTCGATTCTTACCAAACATCGATTTCGGCACAGCAGGCACCGTACGGGCCGACGCCGGCGTTGGCGTCGTTGGTGGAAGGCTCCCATCCCTCAACGTTAGCCTTGCCACCGACGAACTTCAGATCACGGGCGCATTGAGCGTCGCAGTAACCGGTACCGTACTTGGCACCAGCCTTGTTGTTCGGGTAGCTCGCAGTACCACCGTCTTCCTCCATGGCGACGAAGTAAAGGGCAGCGTTAAGACCGCAGTCGACGGTAGACAGGTCAACGTCGAAAGTGAACTCGTTACCCTTCAGCTTGAAGGTCTGGTACTTGCTGGCGCCATTCATCAGGTAGAATCGGGAGCCGATGTTGGTACCGTAGTCGTGCTTGGTCACGAACTTGAGGGTAAGGGCATCGCCGCTGGTGGAGGCACCGTAGGTCTTGCTGTAGTCGGCACCCTCGATTGCGCACTTGGTGGCACAGTCCTCGGCGGAGCTGCACTGCGAAGTCCACTTGTTGCCGTCGTAGCAGTTCTCCGTGCCCGAGGTAGAGTGAAGCCATCGCCAGTTAGCGTCGATGGTTACTTCAGCGTTGACAGTCTGGCAGTTGCCACCGCTACCGCTGCACTTCTTCCAGGTGAGCTTGGGGTGAGTCTCGGTCTGCTCTTTTCCGACCTGCTGAGCAGTTGCCAGCCCGAGGAGGGCGGCCGACACGGCGAGGGACAACATGATGCTGATTTATCTTCACCAAGGTAAGGGTGTGCTGAACTTGGAGGGATGAGGAAGTGTAAGGACAAGTTGAGGCGGCATCTGGGACTTAGATTATTATATACTCCGTCGAGGCCGTTGTGCCTAGCAATAAAAACTTCTAGACTCCATATTGTCGGCAACGGGCTCCGTCTTAACATGGCCTAATTGTAGCATGGCATAGTCGATCACTTGCTGTCTCGGCCCTATGAGCATTTTACATTAGATTAAAATCCAAATATGCTACCAAAGCTCCGGCGGATGTTCCGAAGGCTCAGGCTGTGATTGGTCCCAGTAACTAACTGCGACCTCTATCGCATTCGATCTGGAATCTTTGGGGGGCGACAACACTAAACGGGAGGCCTAAGACCAGGGACTGACAGGTCGCTGTCCAAACACAGGTCATCGTACGCGAGGTCAGCCAATGGGACGAGAGGACTCTAGGGGTGTAATGATCAGCATAATGAACGAAGGCAAAAGTTATCAACATTAGAGTTCTTGGGGGGATACTACTTCCGGGGCAATATAGATTGGATGGTATAAGTTTCAGGATCATGGCCCGAAGTAACCTGGGGTATTTGCGGGGAATGGGTGTCGCTATGCTGATTCGGGGATGCCAAGGGTAGCAACGTATATATGCCTCAGTGGTGGCTCTGCGGCCCGTTATGTCCACATCACGGAGACCAAGCCGCCGCTATGGAAGAGAGTATAACAGAGCAAAGCGGGGCTTTTAGGGGAAAACAAGCCCTGGAAAGGAGCGGATGGCGACGACCACGCCGGAGTCTCTGACAAGCTCAATAAACCGACGTCAATACGAGACCGAAGCCGCGATTTGTCCCACTAAGCCCCCGGATTTACGGCGCAGTCCGGACGCCGCACGTCTGGGTCAAGAATATACCTATACAACTGATATGAGGAAACGGGGATGGGGAACACGTCCAAACTTCGCGAGTGCCTTTTCCAACGTGTTTTCGTTTCCTCGCTATCAGAATACAGCCAGGGGGATCTCACTGAGATCTAGTGCAACCCTATGGCATGACGGTATTGGACGAATGAATTGGCCACGAGAAACGATCGACAGCAGCAAATGCCGTTAACGTTGATGATGCCGAGACTGGGGTTGTGGAAAATATCAACACATTACCCGAGGGTGTAGCGGGCGCCAAGTTTGGTAAGCTCCGGGGAGGGGCCAGGGAGTCGCATCGAATACCGTCCAATATAGTCACATAGCCAATTGAAGCCGGACCCCTGGAGTGTACTCATGCAGGTCCTCGCGTGGTGTGGTTCGTTCAAACTCATCTCAAGCAGTGACCAGCTCGCCAATATCGGTCTAACTCTGGACCGAACATGCTATTCCTAGCTTCCGCGCGGTACCACGACGGGACGAACATCGTATACTCCGGTAGAAGACCCGGCCCATCAAGCTCGCTAAATCAGACCGACTACCTTCCTACGAGCGAATAGCTTAGACTTCCTGGCTCATGCATTCCAGTTTGCAGCTAGGCTTAGAGCACGTTACGTACGCATGAAACTTTGAACCGGCAATTTACTTGAAGAAATGAGTTTAGCCACCTTGGAAGGCAATAGTATATGATTAACAAGCCAACTTACAACTAATAGGGCGTTCCAACGACCTATCAAAGATGAGGCTTTTACGTTGCGGGTGTTACCACCAATATACGAAATGAAACCATATCTCGTCTCTAACGCGGTGGGATATATTAATCCACACGGGTCTTCCTCCTATACATGCCCAAAGACACTTCGCTAACTGGTGGCGACTAAAGAGATTAAGGGTCCGCCACCTAGGGTCGCTACTAATTTATATCATGAGCGCCACACAGCCGCAATGTCAATAATCGGACGACTCGGTATGTCCTCAAGGGGCGATGTAGACCCAGCTCCATTGAGGAGCTAGAGAGATCCGTTCCTAAGCGAGAATAGCTTGGAACAACACTCGGGATTTTCTTAAGGGCTTGCGTCCAAATAAACCGTCTGATCTCTCAGGGATCGTCGACAGAGAGTAATAGGTTCATCTAGATTACCGAGATTGAGGCACGAGGGACCACACGCATGCGTATTAGGCGGCGTGTATCTGGAATCCTCATACTTCATTATTAGAATAGCCCAGCAGACTGAGTACGCTCTCCTTCCTGAGGTACAAATTTCTTGCCTAAGAGTTTCCTCTAGACTACCCCAGAAAAAAAGGTATAAACACTCTATAATAAAGGCGTATAACAAGGCATATTGTCTATAAAGAGGAAGCATCTAGAAATAAAATGATGTAAGACTATTATTCTACTCGCGTAGAAAAATGCATCTTAATAGGTAGGTAGGTACCTTAGGTTAGGTGGATGTGAGCTAGATTTACCCGAGCCATCTACGAACTTACGCAACATAGCTCATGAATGTTGTGATATTGCGGAAAACATTACGTACCAAGTCGGGGGAAGGTATAAGTTATATACGGCTGCCCCATAAGCTCCTCCCTGTTTCCTCTTTTGAAATCGTCAAGAAGTTCATAGCCCCCTTAGTATGCGAAACTTCACCCAGAACAGGTAGCGCCGAGACGGAGGGGGGGGAAAGATCTCAAGGACGGCTCTAGATATCTGAACGCTGAATCAGACGATTGGATCGCCGCTAATAATGTTACTCAGCGCTGGCCACGGAATCACCTCGTCAATATATGAGTATCGTACACTTCAAATGGGGCTAGGGGTCAAGCATTACGAACAGGATATCCACCGGAGCATTTGACCACGGTATTCGCTGATCTACCCAACGAAGATGACACAAAATATGAGTACACATCAGATTACCTTCTCTGTAACGGAAGGGCAACGCCACCTCGAACGGATGGAGGACGACCGCATGACAACTAGGTAATAGATATCACAGCAAACATCTATCCAAACAAGGTTCCTCATGTCAATATGTTTTGGTCGTTAACATCTAGGTACGCCACATCTAGTGTATTATTTAGGTGTATGAAAGCGGCCCAAGCCAGCCTCGGTTTGGTTATGTTGGCAGTATTTATTAACATTATTCACGTCGAAATTAGGTTACGACGATATCCACTCTTGGAAAAACACGAATAGCATACCGCAAAAGTCTATGCTCGAATAAAACGTGGCGATGTTGAAAATAAACAAGCAAGCAAAATAATAATAGGCAGACGGAAGAAAAGGGGGTATCCTCAACATATTTGCTTAATCGTCCATCCGGCCACGACCATCCAGTCTCATTTCATTTCCAGTCCTTAAACTCGTTAATACGGTCGTTTCACATCACATCAGCTCTTCCTCGGCTGCCGTGCCCCCCCATTTCCTTGCGGGAAGCCTCCGCACTTTTTTGGTAGGACTACCATTGCTCGACACCTTCAAGACTTTCTTGTCGTCTGAGCCGTTGAACCTCAGCTGCTCCATGCGGTTGCCAAGGCCGCCAAGGGAGTCAGGTCCTATAGACGAGGACCTAACGGTGGGCACGTCGCCCCTCTCCTGAAGGGGTGAGCGCTTGCTGGGCGTTCGGCCAGAAAGCTCACGCTTTAGGATTGCGACCTCCCTCCGTAGACGCTCATTCTCCTGCTCGAGATTTTCGATGAGGATGTTCTCCTTATCTTCGTCCTCCACATTGTCTTCATCAGAGCTCGGTGCCGTGATCGTGACGGCACCTACCGTACGTGCTAGCACCTCCACCTTGCGGTCCCAGTGCTCTTCACCGCGCTCCTGCTCCAGGGACATCGACGCCTTCCAACGCCCCATTTCCAGGGCAAGTCGTTGCTCGAAATCAGCATAGCACTCCTCTCGGATCTCCCGTTCCAGGTCCGCCATGCGGTCTTCCATGGAAAGTAAATGTGCCTCGGCCGCCATACGCCCTTCCGTCTCTCGCGTTAGCTCGGCGTTTAGTTGGTCTATAATGTCGGCCATTCTGGCAATCTCCAAGGCCGCGTTCTCCATAGTCGCCCTTTCTGTGTCGGGCACGGGTGAAAACGTCCGGCTATGGGCTCCAGAGGGTTGAAAATACGGCCGGTGGTGCGATAGAACGGGTGAGCTCGTAGGACTGCGGGATCCCACGCTGGATTCCGACTGGTTAGAGTGGACTGTGGTATTCGCATTGGCCAAGATAGTAGACGTAATGGAGGGAATACGTGGCACCGTGACTTCACGAGCTAGGGCGCTATATCGTAGGATCTGTGATGTCGCGTTGAAATCGCCCAGGGGGTCCGCTGTGACGATCATAACGGCCTTTTGAGGCGCACGTCTCCCGACCGCGGTATGCGAAAGTGAGGCTGAAGGGAACGAGTTGGAGAAGAGCAATTCGGTGAGCTTGCATTGACGAAAGGGAACCAGGTTAGGCTGTTGGTCTTTGTCAGCGAAATCCAACAAGTCAGCAGTATGATATAGAGTATACCTTGGTCGCGTTGCCGGCGTCGCTTTGCATTTGCAAGCACTGCCCAAGATACATAAGGCTTTCGTTGATCTTACCCGCCTCGGCGAGGGTTGCGCCTTGCGTCTTTGCGTCTCTTGCCCGTTCACTGCCAGCTAGGTCAACGATACTTAAGATACTGGTAGTCCAGCGCGCGTTATGACGGCCGCGTCGCCTCTTCTTGACCTCTACACAGAAGAACCCGTGGCTTCTCGACGATACGCTGTTACTACCGGTACCCGCGACTCGCCTCTCATGAAGCCCGGCCTCGAGAACCATAAGCGCATCCTTGAGATTACAGCAGATGACTTTCCGAAGCCCTGCTACCACCTTGCGGTCGGGAGATAATTCCGTGGACTTGAAAAGGAGCGGTCGTCGCCTGTAATCCTTCGTGACGTTCGACTTTATCGGGGGGGTTAGAAGGTCGAAAATCCGGTCGTTGTATACTTCGTACATGGAGATAACGATAGCGTATTCGGCGGACGGATCGCAGGACGCTCGAACGGAGCTAATATCTGGCGCCTGGGGGAAAGCGGATGGCCGTTGCAAATTGCGTCTAGGCGCCGGCGCCGGAGCGTATTCGCCCTTCAGTGGAGTCTTAGTAAAGTTCTTGTTTCTTGCAGCTGATGTGAGAGACATGTAGTGTTTCTTAGGAGATGGGGTGGAAGCCAGCTTTGGCTTTGTAGACGCGACTCGCGCCAGGGCTGGTGACATAAACTTCTCCGGTTGATTGGGAGGTGTAGGAGGAGAAATCATCCTCATATCATCTTCGCGACTAACAAGCCGTATACTCGGAAACCTGCCTGGAACGGGGCCAGGTGATTGGGCAGAGGTGATAGGTATGGATGGTTGGAAGGGGCTATTATGGGGTCGTACAATCATTGGGGTTGTTGCTCTTGATCCGGCCCGGGATGAAGCGCTGAAGTCGCTATATACGGTGTCGAGGAATGCTGGCGCGGTGCAGACAACCGCCTCGGAGGCGTCCGAGGATTTTATACTGGTCTCTAAAGTAGGAGTTGAGTCGCAGTCGACAATGTTGGAATCGATAGATCGGAATACGACATCGAGAGCAAGTTGAGTCAAGCCTCGCTGGCTTCGCGACCCGAGCATCGTGTGCGTCTGTGTAATTCGAGGTTAATTGTTGAACATATTCCACTTAGATATGGTCGGATATATACCTTGCCCGAGCCGGTGACACCTAGAGTCGCCAATAGTCCGTCTGTTCCATCGCCGCCGTGGGGTGCTAGTACACCCTCGACCAGAGGAAGCACTCTCGTACCCTGAAACAGGTCGAGTTGTGTAGCATCTTCTTCAAAGACGCGTGTAAACGCGAACTTCTCGATCGCCCGTCTCCGATCATTTGGAGGGTTCAGTGTGACATGTGTGGGCGCATCGTTTTCGGTAGGCTCCTCGACGAGGAGGAAACGTTCGGCGTTGGCATTGCCAGAGGGGGGCGGACGTAATCGCAAGTAAACCTGGAAGAGGTTCGCTTGGGATCTTTGGGGTTGTTCCATAATGGCAGAACAACTTCACCCGATGAAAGGCGAAACTATGAGGGAGATATAAAAAAAAAAAGGGATGAGTGCTGGAGAAGAAACGCGATTACATGCAGAAAGAATGCACAATTGGGCCCTTCAGACGTCCAAGCAGTTGTACAATGCAGGAAATTTTCCGTTCGGTACGGATGCAACGGTTGGAGCAGAAAATGGTTGGAGGTCGGAGCGTTGACAATTGGAAGCACATGCGGTGGATAAGGGATTAAAGGGACCTGAACAGTGACCCAGTTGGGAATTGTGTACATGCAGTGTTGGATGTATGGACCCTGAATAAAGTAACGACGTACCGTGCATAGCGCGGGCTAGAGGCAGTACAAAACATTAGTCAATATTTACTTTGGAAGGTACCCGTTTCGCTAGGCAACCGCCTTACATCGTTCAAGCCACAGGTAAGCCCCGCATTTGAGGCTGATGACGCGATTAATGCTCCCACGGTGAAAAGTACGTACCTACCCTGGAACCCTCACGCCCCACAACCCCACCATCTGAGATCCATCTAATCTTTTCTTCTCGAGTCCCTGTCGTTTTTTTTTTTTTCCCTTCTTCTCCTCTTCAGCTCTCTTTGCCGTAAGTGACCAGACCCGTACGCACGAACAGACTTTTACGTATACTAATTCAATCATCTAGTTTTGGCTTAGATCAAGTGTAGTATCTGTTCTTTTCAGTTTAATCTCTGAAAGGGTTCAACTCGAACTCAATCGTGATTATTCTAATCTTTGCATCGAGGGAGTGCGTCCCCTGGGCTTGCCCATGGCCGCTCCCACCGTGTCCCTGGTATTACACTGCTTTCAGGCGACGCGAATACCGTGTTTTCATTGCGACCTCTAGCTTGCTTAGGGATGCGAAGAACGGAATCAAGCCTGCCTAGGTAGATAGGTAGTTCATAGTACACGAGATAGAGCATGTGCTCTCGAGTTAGACGGCTAGCTTCCGCTCCAGATCTCGTATAATTTTTGTTGGTAGGATTACATCTTGCTGGCCACTTTGACACTTATGCATCTAACTGCTCATGTTCCGTGACATGCTGTCGAGTAACATTGGCCACGTATCAGGGTCGCGCCGTACACGGGGAATCCAGGATTTCACAAGACGGTGTTCCTCTATTAGAGTAACACCTTAGACAAAGCCAATGAGAGAATAGCTCGAGTTGTACGAGTCAAAACGCTGCGCTAACCCTTCGCCTGCATAACGCACTCAGCGAGGCTCCTGAGTCTATTTCTGGGTAGCTCGAGGTCAAATCAGGCCTTTTGCGACCTCATGACATGCAACTCTCGCAATGACCTATCAATACCGCTACTCCCGCCTCTCCCAAGCGAACCCACCCATTACCATTTCTTACACCCCTTTCCGACTATCCCCAGTGCGCAATGTAGCACGGTCAACTAGGTATAATTCGATCTAAACAATTCGAAGCCAGTGATCTCGATTTCATGCAAAATGCACGTCACTTTCGATATCATCTACCCGGGTGGAGAGTTAAGGAAGACCTTGAGAGGTACCTAGCATGCTACGTACAGTAGGTAGGTATGTAATAGGGCATGTGGGAATGGGCAGCTAGGGGATTTTTAATGCTGGTCCGAGACGCAACAAATTTGGTAAAAACGGAGAAGAAATCAGCATATCCTAAAGAGAAGATCTACTTCGCATGTAACTTTGGAGATCACCCTTGGGGGTCAGGTTGGAGTTGGTCTCGACCCCTCGAATAATAGTCTAGGAATAGGTGGAGATAAATGGGTAAAAAGTACCCCGGTATTCTTTGCTTCTCTATCGTCATCATCACCGAGGGGGTGGGATGGGCTGATGGAGAAGAATATCAGAAATTGGCGAGATGGTCGAGTGTTCTGCTTACCTGCCTTGTCTACCTGCATACCTACCTATCTTTCCATTTACACAGTACACGATACACATAGAAGACAACCTACCTGCATGTACTTGACGTGTGCAAACGACCCCATCTCGCCTATTTATCAGTTTCCGTACACACACATAGAGGTCTCTCGTCTACCACGGAAGATGTACCAAAGGAATTGATCCATCAAGATACACGTGCCGTACCAAAAACAAGCAATTTGTCGTCTCCTTCGCTGTCCACCCAATTTCATATAAGATTCGAAGGTCGGGTATAGGTACCAAGTCAGTCCTATAGGTTATCAACTGCGCGGGACTCGAACCTAAGGTAACTAAGACACAGTTAGAAAAAAATAGGCCCGTTCCAAGTAATAGTATAGTTTCATATACGTCTCTGCAGCGTACGGGCAGAGCGGAAGAGAAAATTATGTGGTTTTGGGAGGGGGTTTCGATGTGTCATTCGTTGAGGATATGACTCCTCTAAGAATGCGTCACAAGAGAACCTCCGAGAGTCGAACAAGTTTTCGGTGGATACCATGGACTAGAACCATGTTCTACGTCGGTCCTCGCTGATTAGAATCGACCCATAATGGCCGTGAGACGCATGAGAAGCGTGCGAAGCGTGAGAATGTTGAAGTCGAAGTGGAACTCGGGAGCTTCAAACGCCTCGGAATGCAAAATTGCAACTATTAATTGGTAACTAAAAGTTCGAACGCGGCTTCGAACCACTAGCGCTAGCCAAGCTCCGTCTGCCAGCGCTCCAGCAGCGAGAAAAGCTTCTAAAACGGCCAGTCACAGCGGATGTTATAGTGGACCATAACCGACGATTTGGCGGTTCTGGAGGGGTTGTTTTAGGCTTTAGTCCACTGTGGGAACAGGAGCTGCAAGAGAGAAAAACGAAGATGCAAGTCAAAAAGGCGGTGACACATCACCCGAAAGGGAATAGCTCAGCCCATGAACGGGGACGGACAAATCAGGGGCCGTGCAGAGCTGCGGGAGTTCAGGGTGACCCCACCAATGAAAAGCAAGGTAGAGGAAAAAAAAAAGTTTGAGCTGCAGCAACGAGAGTGGGATATATCCACTGGGGTCTTTTCCCGGGTCTGCGTTTACACTTTTTTTTTTCCCCTTCTCAACTTTTCCTCTCAGGAAAAACCAAAACCACCACAACCAGACAACGAAGTCGCACTACAATCAGCTACCAAGAGGATAATCCAGTTAGATCACACTACAACTTCGTCGAGAATCATGCCTTCGGCCGTCGCTGAGCTGTAAATTCCCACTACGGGACATGTTCTGGCACTCCCAGTCATGTCCCGTAGTCCAACAGTTCACCGAGATATTCAATCCATAATTCGACTCTCTCTCTCGACGAAGTTTTATACAGGCTTTCACTGTCTTGTGTGCCCTTTCCAGTAAAGGGGCCCTCTCCGGAAGTCTGAATACCCAACAGAATCATTGCGCATCCTGCCCATTTATTAGCGGGCCTATAACGACTTTCGACCTGGTGACGACGACATCCCTCAACCTCTTCAAACTATTCCCCCTCCATCTCCTCCCCGCCTATTGCCCTATACACTCTTGTTCCACACATCCTTGCAATACTATACGATTACCATAGTCTTGAAGAAGAATAAACTAGAATACTATCAACGAATTGGGAATCTATCCCCCAAAAGGAGTGGACACTTACATCGGTACTTGGTCGAGTATCTGTTGACCTTCACCGCCGTTTGTCCCGATCTTGACCTTGAATCCGGGGGTGGAACCCTTCAGCCCCTGCATTCCGTACATATTGGCTACATACAGTTAGCAACACGATACAATGTCCCGCAACGTACGGCAACAACGGCCCCCAACGACCCCTGTCAAGGTCTCCAGGCGTCGTGCTTCTGACGCCTCGTCATCGCTTGACCTGTCCGACGAGGGTGGTTATTCTGGGGTCGAGGACATCAGCGACTCCGAAGATAACGACGAGGAGGATGTAAATGCGGCCGAGGAGGAGCACATTCTTTCCCATGAGCTGCATCACACCATTTGCAGCTCTCGCTCCCCTCGGCCGCGTGACGACGAAGACGATGAAGATGATGAAGACGACGGTGACGGCGAAGATGACTATGAGGGAGATGACGACGACGCAGATGAAAACGCTAGTTGGGACGGCATATCCTCCGAAGCAGACGCCGAGGACGCCGATGACGACCTCACAATCGACCAAGGATATACCAGCACCGAACGCCGTGTCCGCTTCGACATCCCCGAAGACTCGTCAGACGACGACTCTACAGAGACCGACGAGGACGTTGATCACAGCTTCTTCCCCGACCTCTTTGTTGATAAAAGCATACTCGATCCTTCTTTTCGCCGGGAGATCGAGCATGACCCCGACCCTTACGACTCCTCTAATTCAGAAGCATTCTGGGATAATTATACCTCGACTGCCAACGATTTCCTTGGCTATGACGATCCAAACTCTGACTTCGAAACTTTGATGAGATCCCTGTCAGATCGTGATAGCACCCCAATTCCCACCCCTCTGACGACCCAGGAGCTCTCGACGGCCCTCAACGCCCCGGTTGATTTATCCGAGGATGATGAGGTCTCCCTTGATGGATATCAAAGTGAGTAAGAGTAACTTCGGAGAGTATCTAAGTTTATGCTAATCCGCCCCTGCTTAGCCGATGGGGATACCACCGATGAAGAAGACCCGCCTGAGAAACCTGTCCGACGTAAGACTCGGCGGGAAGCACTAGACGATTCTTCGGATTCGGATGTCGTCACTCTTATCCGGCCCCGCCGTGGCCAACCGCGCGTGGGCCGATTTAACCTCGACAAGTCGAGCAAAAAGCCCATCGCAATCTTGAATCCAAGAACTGGCAAGATGATGATCTTCACTCACCAGTGCATGAGAGGAAGGGGCTTTGATCTTTCTCCGGAGCAGTTTAACTTCCAGTATTTCGACCAAGTCCAGTCTTCCCCTATACTTAGCAACCCTGGTAATATCATGATGAGCGGCATGATCTCCTCGAGCACCTATGGAGACTTTATGAATACTCACGCCGTTGGCCCTGCCGAAGCCTGGTACTCTCAGACAACTGACGGGAATGTACCCGATACCTCTGATTCAGACGATCAAGTTGTCGATGAAGCAGAGAAAAACCTCAAGCTCGAAGATTTCATCACTCTGGAAGACGACGGAGAGTCATCAGACGATGAAAAGATACTCGAGCAAGATGAGGCCGACGATCCAATTTTCTGCACCCCTGGTCGTACGCCAGGTCGTCCCAGCACTGCGTCCAGCGATGTAGCATCCCTCCTAGATCACTTCCAACATAACGCCAACATTGTTGGCGCATTCCGCCGAGACCAAGCAAATCATCAGTTGATTAGCCGTAGCAAAGCTACCCGAGAGTCGCTTGCGTTCTCCGGCCCTTATTTTGAAGGCACACTTCGCGGCATCAAGGATGGGCGCATCGCTACTACCAACGTTCCCATTTCTCCCATGCGAAAACAGAAGAAGATGCCTCCCGAATTAGCTAGCAGCCCCCTCTCTACCATGTCGCAGAAGAGGAAAGCATCGTCGGAGCACCATATGGGTCATAAGCGACAGAGGAGCGTTCCAGAACTAGACGTTCTCAGAATCTGATCCTTTGCGCATCACCCCTCGCCCGACAACACTACCAAAAGACGCAGATGGACGGTGTGGCCTATTCCAATAGGTCATTCCCTGGCCATTAAAAAAATACAATCCAAACCTCAATATATTTCCTTATCATTTGACTCTTTTTCGTCCAAATCAATCACCCGTATCTGCAACCTTCTAACACGGATCTTCCAGTGAGTTCGGATTATATTGGCATCTGATTCGGGCTGGCCGTGGCCGGACATATAAATTCCCACCCATAGCCATGCCTCTCAACCAATGTAACAGGAGTTTCGCGGGAATGCCAGTCTAGCCAAGGGCATTTTGAAAACTGGAAGCTAGGGCTTATCATTACCTCCGAGACACATCCTATCATGAGGCGACCGATCAGATTACGCAGAATTGCAAGCCAAAAAGCAAGCTTTTATGCTTACCCAGATGGCCATAGACAATGTTGGTGCCTGATATTCATCATTTGTAGAGGACAATGTTTGATCGGGCCATAATTAAGAGACGTCCTGTCCGTAGTCCTGCCGAAAGGTACGACTAATTCAGCAGTCTCGGCCCTATTGAGGGGACGGTGCTATTCGCAAAGTCACGCATGATACTATTCCATAGACTCATAAAAACTAATTTCATAACCCCGGTGTCCGCCCGCTCCAGTGCTCAGTCTAAATAGGGGGGATACGCTCCCCGCGCTGTCCCATACTTCATACGTGCGTAGACGTTAACAATCCGCCATTTCGACTTCTTCTGGTGGCATTATCTTAATCTAACGTTGCACTGAAGAGAAGTTAGTGTGCTTCGAACCCCTAAACGATATTGCCCTCAACAAGAATATTCCAAACACAAATACTAGTCTGAAGTTGGCGGAGAACATCGGAAAATCATATGGCCATACGGAGGTAAGTACCTACATTTTCTTAGAGGATCCTACGGGATATTATTCCATCGGGTTATAAGTCAAACAAGCATAGTTTTAGTTTCCACCGTTGATTTCCCCTTCACACTACGAAACATGGAATCAGATTTGTTTTCTTACCCACCTACAGGTGCCCTTACAATTCATCGTCTTGTTTGTCCCAATCACAATCCCAAACTCTTCTCTCAGTCATATACTAGAGCTTTGATGATTGTCTCGTACTTAATTCCACCTCCGTTACGACATTACTGTCTTAGAGTTGATGTTTTCGGTTCGCTTTTAAGAGTGGACGTTCGATCCTATCTTCCTGAAGAGATATATCAAGGTGTTAGTTATATTCATGACTAAAACTAATCACCACCTTGTGCGGAATTGGGTAGAACGAGAAACACCTCCTTTTCTTATCATCATCTTGAGGGCAAAATGTTCCTTGGAGCCTTTAGCCACTAGCATATCTTACCTCTTTCCTTCGCAATGCTAGCAGAAGATCAAGGGGCCAGACCGACGCTTTCAGGTTACATCAACACAATTCCCCCTATTAAATCTTAAATCTAACGTCCAGAAACATTTTATCACGTTCGGGGTGGCTAAAGCTTTTCATGGATGATAGAATGACAATTTTTCGATGTAGACATCTCGTCGTCGAACGTTCCCTCCAATGTTATTATAGTTATTAGTAGGGCGGTTAATACGATCTCTGCATCGCATCGCATCCCCTACGCCCATAACACGCAGCTAAAAGCGTCATTTCACGCGCCTACCTATATATAAAACTCAATGACAAGACGGCCCTTTATTTTCATCTTCTCCCTATCTTTTCATCTTTTCATTCCCTCCCCCGAAACACGTCATACCAAAACCAGGGCGTGGGGGGGTTCTCAAAGCGCCGTAAAAACGGCGTAGTAGCTCTATGGAAGGATACCGATATTGGTTCCGGGGTTGGCCCGCTGCGAGCTCCAAGCCATGCTCGCCCTAGCATCGACACCTACCTACATGCCAGGGAGCCGGAGGAAGGAGAGGAACGCGATACGCTAGGATCGAACTGGCCTATTCCCTCCCAGCAAAGTACCCCATCTAGGAAGGATTAAGGGGGAAGGGAACTCGAATGGTACGGGGAGTTGGGCAGACGGGAAATGGACACATCGACCATGAATGGTCTCTTCTTGGTCTTCGTCTCGAGAAAATAGCCCTCGAAGTTGATGGTTCGCCATAGGATACTAGAAGAGTAAAAAGAATAACAAGACTTATGAGACTAGTACCACAATATTAATTATAGACTAGACATTTGAGATAAGAAGGGCGTGACGTGCGTTGTGCTGACCCTTTGCCTCCCCCGCCCCCCTTTTCCTTATTGGCTGACTAACTCCCAAGAGAGGAAAAAAGGGGGAACTCAAAAAGCGTAATTGCCTTATCCACTTCGCAGTATCGTATCGTATTCAATCCTGAACTTACATCTATCTCCTTTGCCTTGCAAAACTCCCTACGCGTCGGCGCATACCTATTTTACCACCCCCAATCTTCTCGTCGAAACATGGCATCGCACGGCGTATATATGTCGCACGGCTGGACCGTCCGTTCCTACGCCCGCCCCGAAGCACATTACACTTGTGCTTTTATCTTACCCACACACTAGAACTTGAAAGGCATAAGGATCCTCACAGCTCTTCCTTGACATGTTCGGCCTTCCTCTTTGCAACTTCGGATCCAGCGAACAGGTGCGCCATGACCCACTGGTACGCGCCCTGGGCGGTCTCGCCGAGCTTGGCGAAGGCGGTGGAGGCCGGGTTGGTTGTGCCGTACTTGAAGTAGGTCGACTGCTTGCGGGCCTCGGCGCGCAGTTCGTTGAGGGTGGAACCCTGGGGGACGGGCTATAAAATCCAGGTTAGCGCCCGCTTATCTAGGATAATCCGAATGTGATGAATGAAGTAGACTCACCACGCCATAGCTGTCCAAGTACGCCTTCAGCTCGCTCTCGCTCCACGTGTCAAAAGTGCTCTTCTTAGCCGCATCCGTGGCTTGGGCGAGGTAGCTCGTAGCAGAAGCATAGGTATTACCACCAGCACTCGAAGCGGACGAGTAAGCAGACTGCGCAGCCTCCACGAGCTCGTCCCGGGTAGCGGAGCTGCTATCAGCAACCTTCTTAGCTGCAGCGTTACCGCTGCTCGCTAGGTACTTCTTGAGGTTATCGTATGAGAGGTCATCCCAAGTCCATGCGCTGTAGGGGTGAGCGGCCTTGTGGGCGTTCTTTCGCACCAAGGCGCGAAGCTCATCGGTCTTGGATCCTTGGGGCACGGGGACTCCGCGAGCATCTAGGTATGCCTTCAGGCGGCTCTCAGACCAGGTGCCGACAGCTTTATCGAAGGCGTCTTGAGCGGCAAGGCTAGCGTCGTTAGTAGCTTTGGCATACTGGTTACCGGCTTTGCTAGTAGCAGCTCCGAAAGCGCTTGTAGCCGACGCAGAAACGTTGTCGCCGAGAATCTGGGCGCGGTGTTTCCGGACAAGAGCACGCAGCTCGTTGGTCTTGCTACCCTGTGGAACTACCCATTTCATTAGCTAATGATAGTAAATTAGACCAACAGCTACCTACCATTGATTCCATTCTTGTCGCAGAATTCCTTCAGTTGAGACTCGCCCCAAGCGTCAATGAGCTTATCGGTAAGCGTAGCATAGGCAGCGCTGGCGCTAGCAGAAGCTGTAGCCTTCTGTTCTTGCATCCTCAGATAGGCCAGACGCGAGTTGCGGCGGACCATGGCGATCAATCGGTTACGCTACGGGTTCAGAAGCGTTAGTCTAATGTGTTAAATGAGAAATTTCCACTTAGGTCTCTTACGTCAGTGATCTGAGGTGCAGGAAACCCGTGGGTGTCTAACCACTCCTTCAAGTCGGACTCGGACCATGTCTCATAGAGCCAATCGCCAGGGTAAGAAGCGGTCTCTCCAGCCTTCTTCGCTACTGCTTCATAGTTTTCGCGGACTTTTTGGAGGAGAGTATCACGAGTTCGAGGCTGGGGGACTATCGACCATGTTAGCGAATTATTGGAAGAAAGGAGCTAATAAGTGTTTCTACCTGGGATGCCATGCTTATCGGCGAACGCCTTTAGAGCGCTGTCTGACCAAGTATCCAAAATCCATTCGTGAACGTTTGTCCAGGCCGTCTGAGCCTTATCCTCCGTCTCATACCAAACGTTTGCTACTTGAGAAAGTAGAGCATCCTTGTTCGACTTTGCGGAGTCCTTCGTCTCTATGCCCTTAGATTTCAGATACGCCGTAAGCTTGTCCGTGTCCCAATTCTTATAAGGAGCAACGGCGTAAGAGTCCCAGTTCTTCTGGATTAGGTTCTCGAGATCTTTGCGATCGGCGGGAGTAGGGTAGGGGATATCGTTATCGGAGAGCCATCGTTCTAGCTCGGTCTCATGCCATTTGTTGTAGGCTGTTCGTTTATTTCATCATGTTAGCGGATGATAAGAGAGGAGAGACTGTTGGAATAAGTAGCTTACCTGCTTTACTAAACCAATTGCTACCTACGACGGCGTCAGCCGCCAGGCCGATGGTGAGGACGGTCGATAGCCACCTCATGACGGTTTGGATTCTTATAGGTATAGACTCGATTCCGCGATTACGGCTTTGTTGCTTCTACTTTTCAAATCGATTGCCCTATATGAGAGAATTAGGTACCAGTAACGGTGGACGAAAATAGATATCGTGAGAAATGGAAGAACGGCTGGTTTTGTTAAGTACGTAAAAAGGTAGAGAGGGTTGCGGAGTTGGGATGGAGTTGAGAAATGTATGATGATGAAGGATGATGGAGTCGCCAGAATGTATCACGTCACTGTTTCCTTTTGTTTACCGTCACAAGCCAGAACTTACCAAGTCCGCCCCTTGGGTCGGGGCAGCTGCGATATCATAGGTACAAGTCTACTGGTTAGGTATGCATCGACTACATTATGTAGGTAATCCCTCCAAGCTGCCCTGCCATGCATGTACTTCGACCCTATCTGTGAGGTAGAAGGGTACTTCATCCAACCGCCAGCAAGGGAGGGGCCCCTATAAGTATTACTTGCAATTCAAGAAGCCTGCTAGGTAGGTAGGTAGGTATCCAAAGTATCGTCTTGCCCTAGCGCCTGCTCAGAGCTTCACGTCCCACGTATTGTGGCCATTGCGTAATACAACTATGACGTAGCTGGCTACACCGGGCCTGGGCACGCCACAAACTAGGTATTGATATGTACCTAGGCAGGTAGGTAGGTAGGTATATCAGTGATGAGCCTTACTAGTTTCAAACCAGAAAAGGGGCTTGCGGAATGTCTAGTCTTTCTTTTGTTCCACTAGAAGCTAACGGCTCTGCGTGCGGCTAGAATCTCGATCATATAAGTGTCAGACCAGACTTGGCCGTTGTCCTTCGAATATTAGTTTTAGAGCTGAAGACCGAGGACCAAGGAATAAGAGATCTGTTGATGTCATCGTATTCAAAGCTTGTTACTTTAGCGTCAGTACGTACCGAGCAGGCCAAGGAGCGCCACAATATTACAGGTAGGTACCAGGTACCTATAACTTTTAATAAGCGGGTCACCTTCCACACAAGGATGCTGTAATAGGAGAGCATAGTATAAAGGACCGTATAAATCTAGTAGACACTGTCTTCCTATGCGTACGTGTCTACGTACCTCGCCTGCTTACCCTATTACAAGATACCTACATTCTTCACCATCTCATGCCATAAGGATTGAATACCTCGGTAGATACCCATATAAGTATTCTCATCTTCGAGTATATTAGGTACCTGGCTACCTGATGAAGAAAGCTCACCCACTTTGATAATCCTGGGTATAATTATAGAAACATCGAATTGGCCGTATTGAACTCCCACCGTCCCTTTGAACCCCCCGGGATGAATATCCCGTTGCGGAAATATCAAGATGCATTGCTGCCCATGGTCATTCTGCGCATCTTTATAGTAGGTAGAGCAAAAACTCCCTGCTTCTTAGCTTTAGGTAATGACTCTTCATCCTCTCCCTCTCCGCTCTGGCCGTCGCTCCCTCTCAGCGACTCGGGCTTAACGTGAGACCGTGGGAAAAGTCCGGACTTGCCGTTCTTCTTCGTCCCGAACCAGCACCAGTCGTCTTGGTCGAGCCCTACGCGAGAGTAATCATGGTTAGCTACTAGATCGATACGAGGTATGCGTATAGGGGAAATATATGATATCTGTTAGGGATGATCCGGGCTAGGGACATACAAGTAACGTTAGACAGAGTCTCGTCCTTATCAACCGCCAGCCAGCCAGCCGATGCATCTTTCACGTCCCACTTCCAACGAGTCGTGACGGACAAGCCGCTGGTGCCCCCACTCGGTCCCGGAGGGTTTGAAGGCGCTTCCAGAACGACATTCTTCGCAGGGAACGAGCCCCATTGACCGTCGTGCCATCCGGTACACCACTTGCCCTTCCATTTCTCTGGAAACTCGAGGCCCACAATGCGAGCGCCTTCTAAGAACTTTAGAACCCGGTCCGGATTGCCGTCCGGGTCCGCCAAGTCACGTCCGTATCGTTTAATGTGGCTCTTGACGGCCCGGGCCATCGGCAACTTCGCTAGGGTATCGGCATCTGGGAGGTTACTAGCCACAGGCGGATTCGGGAAGTGAAGGTCGTAGTCCTCGGCACTAGGGTCATTCTTAGGGACCTCTCCGTACAGGACCACAATCCCGGAGACTTCCGGCAGGGGCTGAGGGTGGCGCGCCAAGTGTCTAAATAACTGCTCTTGAGACGTAAAAACCGTAGCGTCGTCAGCGTAGACCGTCTGTCCTCTTTCCACGCAGAACAGGCAACCAAATTGCATCGTGAATGCCGACGAAGAGGCCAGGTGCGATTTATACAGGAAACGGAGGCGATACAACACGCCGACTTTGCTAAAGTTCCCACTCGCTGCGAAGGGTTTCAGAGTCAGCCGTAGAACCTCGCGTTATTCGAAGGGTTCGCTTACGATCCAATGCATCGTCGAGTTCTACTTCCAGTAGGTTTTGCGCAAACTCGCACTCCGTACATCGAGCGATGCTCCGCCTGGTCCCCTATTACGCGGTATTAGTAGAGATCGCACACGCTCTCCTATCACAAATCACTTCTCCACATATTTCTAGCGCGCAAAGTGGACGATCACGCTTACATATTCCATCACGGCCCTGGTAGCAGCTTTGCGCCCCTTGTGTCGGTACGTCTGCGCGCCCGCGCATAAGCTCTTCTGTATGTAAAGGCTACTGTCCAATCCGATCTGGTAGCCGGAAAACGAAAGTTTCCGCGACGTAAATAATTCCCTGGCAGGTATGAGGCCGTCTTCGTAGGCCGGTGCACTCGGAAACGGTGGTAGCTCGGGCTCGCTTGGTTCATGGGTTGCGGGCGGATCCGGCATAGGCTTGGCAAGCGATGTTGTCCTCTGCTCGCTCGTAGGGATATGGACGGATGTCCTGTCCATAGGGCCTGAGGCGTAACTACCGGTGCTAGTATACCAGGATATCCTGCTATACGACGTATCCGGGCTTTTAGGCGCGGCAGCCGGCACCGGCGTCTCTCGGCCGTGCAGGGTAAGGCTGTCAAGATTGTTGAAGATAATTGGTGATACGAAGTAGTCGTCTTCGGGGATCGAATTATGACGAGGCCATAATTTAGCCGCAGTCGTCTGTTCGCTAACCCAGGCTGAGGTCCTGGGGTTCGGAGGTGGGACGCTGGGAGGTCCAGTCACCAGGCTAATGAAATCACGCTCTGCTCCCAAGATGTCGGGACTAGACGGCCGTCGAGTCGGAGTGCTCATGCCACTCACACCAGCATTTTCGCCGGGTCGCACAGGAGTAGAAGACCCCGTGTTGTTACGGCCTTTGTTACTCGAACCCTGTGGTAATAATGGCTGCACCCAGGGTGGAAGAGACGGCGTCGGCGGTACGTTCTCCTCGATGTGCAACCTCTTGATAGTTTCCATAAGAGTTAGAGCGAACGACTTGGACGCTGCTTGGACGTCCGCGAATCTCCCGCGGTCGAACGTATCAACCTGGACGAAGTCATCTAAGTCGTAAAGTAGGTCTTCTAGCCGCCTTTGATTATCGAGAATCTGATCTACAAATGTGGCGTTAGTTAAATCCTCTAGGCGGAGCTCCGGTTAGAGTAGCGACGGCTTATCGCGAGCTCGGACGGTATTAGTAGGTAGAGATTCACCATTTTGTCGCATAGCTTCCGTAAATGCATCACCGTACTTGTCGACGCGTTCTCTCCATAGTGGCAATAGCCTCTGCAAGGCTCGTTCACCTTCTTTCACCAGCGAGCGTGCCGTCTTGAGCATGTCGGTCACATCTTGTCCGTTTGACGGATCGGAGTCGTCCCGGTCCACCCCGTCAGCGCTCACCACAGCCTCGGCATTAGCAATGGCTTCCTTTCCCCGCTCCACCACTTCCCGGAAAGGTTGGATAAGGAGCTCCTCGACATCAATGGCCATCACCGGCTATCGAGACGCGCACAGGTGCGCTTCCACATCAATTTGGTAGTTGCGGTGTAAATACCGAAAATCAAAATCCGCTGCGCTCTATTTCACGTGGAGGCTGCATATCCTGGACGAAACCGGACTAGGCTGTACGGCAACATGCATACAAACGCGTCCTCATAGCCGGGGTAATCGCTGGAAAGATATTTAAAGGGCGTCGATTAGGTGTGTTATATGTGCGTTATGTTGTGCGAAGGAGGAATTATTGGATTGCTTTCGTTTCCGCCACGGCGGCACTTTCATGTGCTCACCTTCCCTTTCCCTTCCCCCTGTTTTTCAACCTCCCCCTCATATTTAGGCCGCGATCCTGTCATTTGTAGCCGTCCATGCGATCATCAGCCTGCTGCGGGCTAGACGAGGGGGGGTCCCTGAATCCGACATCCTGGTTCGCCCAGCTCTTAGCTCTCTGCTAGAAATCGACATAGCGGGATATATGTACATAGTATGTACGCTGTAAGACCTGAGCGAATCACGGCGTCCCCCATATCACTTGTTGGTAGGACTGTGGCGCACGCCACCTACTGTTATCGTTATAGCTAAACGCAGCTCATAACCGCATGGGGGTTTACCGATCTACCGACACCGTGAGTCCGGCTTCGCTGACCTCCGACGCGTGTAAGTTAATACCGCTTGGGGGTTCCTGATAGGTAGCCTGGCCCCTACTCGGTCCCACTAACTGATGTCGGCGCAGGTACGGTAGGTATTAGATGCCATTTATCCCTCAAGGTGTTACGGCTTTCAGCTATCGCGCCTTGGGCAGAGGCTCAAAAGAGATCACGGAAACATGGGAAATCGAGTCAAGAAGAAAGACTTTGTGGGGGTTAGATCTTAACTATTTTCTTGGACTTTATAAATTACATAATTTGTAATACCACGTGCGACTATGAATGGGCCATGGTTCCCAACCCGAACACGCCGAGTTCCCCCAAGCCAACCCCTTCCTTTTCTCTCGCCGCAACAAGTCGAAATGCACGAACTCGGCATATGTCGCGCTTGTTAGTAACCTGCCTAGCCTTAAGCCGCAAGGATACCTGGCTAGGTACCTAATCTAAGCGCGAAGCACCTACTAACATGGGTAACTATCTACTATGTAATTAACAGGGTTCAATATATACTTAATAGTACAATACAATATAATAACCAGTAGGTTAGATATCCAGGTAGCTATGAAGTAGTTGGCTCCGTAATAAGTCACAGAACAACGTTTCAAGATATAAAAGATAAACCATCACCTTCATAGGAGTTAATCCGCCTAGCTCTACACCGGACATTTAATACTAGCTATAGTTAGGTTCATTTAATATATCATAGAAATGGCGCGTCGAAGCAGCTCGATATTGTTATAGCTACGACTTCCAGTAGATAAGGCATTGCACCATGCCCAATTTAAGAAGGCTGTAATGTTGTCTTTGCCTAGGTAGGTTTCACCTGAGAGAACAGATAGATACCTCCCTAAATGGCCGCTCCCTTAGACGTTACCCGTCCCTCATCTATTCAACGATCTCAATGTTCTTACAGCCACGCGTCTAGTAGTGTTTAATTCTCCTTTTCCTTATGCAGGCTCTCTCCTCCACAATCACATGAGGCAGCTAGGCCACGGTGATTTATAGCATGCTACATCGATACCATTATAGGGTATACCACTTTACCATATTCGCTGACGGGGATCGGGAGGTTATTCCTATCTCCATGGATAAGTTGTACAGTAATCTCCGACCAAAGGGAACAGACATGTAATCCCCGTACCATGTTGAGTCCAGTGATTGTGCTACTCTCACGATGACAATACCTATGCACCTATATACTTGCTCTCTTACCTCATCGACAGTTATTGCAATATGGTATATCTTGCTATTTTATCAAGTTACTCAACGGTAACTTACCGCGCCGTTCACTCCTATTTCGTTGCTGATGTACCGCATATCTGATAGGGGTCTCATAAGTTAGTGGTATAAGACGAGGCTACCTATTCTAAAGCGATCCATCCATGGGACTCCGTAGGACTTCGAGGCAAATAACTGCACCTACCAAGTCATTCGATTCAAACTCGGTAGCCGTCTGTAAGAGTCACGGGGAAGGAGGCAGGACCTGTTCGTTAGACGGGCGCAGGGCAGATTAGTAGCATGACGCTGACGATCCGTAAACCCGTATAATGTTGGTATTTCCTCCCAAGCAATTCACTCTCTACCTCTCAGTCTCCCCGCTGGATTAGCCCATTCCCGCCTGTTCGCTGGTTTCGGGAAACAGCACATTACACAAGGCCGCTCGTGGAGAGAGAAGAAAGATCTACAACAACACCTTTGCTCCGTCGCCTGTTATCTCCTCACTCTTTCTAATCCAATTCCGCCGTACAATAGTCATGTAATGGAACAACTCTTTTGACCTACCACCTACCTGCGACGGCTCAATAGCTATTTCTTCTTCGGCCATCCACCAAGTAAGCACGCCATACTGACATCGACGCTGACCGGAGTCGTTGCATTCTCTTCTACCCGTAAAAAGAGCCACCAGCAAGCCGCGAACCCCTTATCAATATGCCGGATAAAGACACCAACGCTGAGGAGGCCCATAAGGGCAACGAGGACCGCAATCAGGATCGCAACGAGGATCGCGAAGACAAGGAGCGCAAGAAGGAAGCCGGCACCGACACTCATGGCGGAAGCAGCACCGGCGGCAGAAGCTCCGTGCCTACTCCGTGGAAGGAGCAGGCGAGCGGAGGGAAGGTCTCCTGGGGCCGCTAGCCGAGAACGGGATCCACTATCGAGCGGGTTTGCGGACCCGGGGAAGATGCGAGGTAAGTGGTGGAATGATTGGAACTTGGAGCGTAGTGGAAAGGGGGGTGGGGGACGAAGGGGAGGAAAGGAAAGATCGATTTAGATCGATTTCGACCAGAGATGAACTACGGATGCGTAGCTATCTTCCGGGGCTCCCAAGACGGATGGACGCTTGTTTAGTTGGGAACAATGAATTCGGGAATACCATCACCGAAGTACTTTCATCTGAGAGAAGATGGATTAAAGCTCGACGTGCCTCAACACTCACTCTCAAAAGGAGGGTTTATATCGTATGCCCCATTATGACCTAAGATAACCAAGTGACTCGTTCGTATCGTCAATAAGAGCATTGGTATCCCGTCTTTGAACGCGGTCCTTCGATGAATGTTGAAAGTCAAGTACATACGCAGAAGGACGTCAAAAAAAGTGGCGCACTACCAAAACGCTTCAATTCTATCAATATCAAACCGTACTTTAATATTTTATCTTTAATCCCGAAAATTCATATTATTATCTTGTTTTAAAATTTCAAAAATTTTATAAACTATTATATAGATTATAAATATATTATAATCATTAGTTTTTAATATTTTATCGAATTTTTTGGACGGATATAAATTTTATTATCTTAAGTCCCTTAGTATTTATTGTTACGGGGTACGCCAGTTATTTTGACGTCCTCCTGATACGTTATATTGTATCCCCGCTATAAGTATGGCTGCGCCGCGGGACCACTCAATTGTAGAGTGGTCCCTCAAAAATGACCCGTAGTGTTTGCATATCTGACTATTTGCTAGAAGTGCTGGAGACTGGGGACCTACACTGCGAAGGTCAATTTGAAACATCTAATTTTTTACAAAGCCATGATCCAAACCGCTGTGTTATCAATTCTTTAGGGGAGAAGCAGAAACACCTCCGTAATTTAATGCTGGTATCTATAACATGTCATGCCGCGTAAAATACAACTCGAAGCTTTTCATTACCAAAACATGGACCGTACACCAAAAAGGCCGGTCAACGGTGATCGACTTACCGCCTAGCCTTCTTCCCAACCTCGCAGACCCTCTGATTCGTGTGTTAGCGTCTTGGAGCTCTATCAAGTGGATTGAAGAGTATTAGCACTTACCAAACGCCGCTCCGTAAAATCATTATAAAACCCATTCCACAATTCCCTGGCTGTGCAGTCTTCTCGGCCATCTTTCGTCACACACTTGGGTTGCTTGTCTTGCCGCATTGAGTCGGACATCGGGATCCATGGCTTCGGCACGGGCCAGTCGGAGAAGTGTAGGAACTTCGCTTCGTTAAAGATAGCTACGGGGTCCCATTCCTCTCGGTCGGTCCCTAGGTAGTTCTTGTGGTCGTCGTTGCGGAATTCGCCGGTTAGCAGGTCATAAGGACGGTGCGGTAGAATCATAGCGCTATCCCCGTATAGCTGATTCACAATCTCCATATCGTAGTCATTGGCACCAGCTGATTCCATCTTTTTCATAATCCTATCAAACTCGACCTCGCTCGGTTGGATCAACATTAGTTGGGACGATAAGATTTTATTATCCGGGAATAGCCAGTACGCCCGAGGCATAGCAACCGGGCACGGCGGTATAAGGAACAACTCGTCCATGGTCTGGAGGATCGTGGAATCCGAGTCGACGTTCAACACGCGATCGTATTGAGTCTGGTTGAAAGCGAGGAGCTTGGTGAACGACTCGGCCCATGTAGCTAGAAGCGGGGTTAGAGAAATGAAAGGCTTGAAAACAGACGCAGATATGGATACGACATACAATCGCCTCCAGGTCGCCGCTTGACAGCCACGGGCACCAGCTTCACTTTGTACTCGTCCCGGGCCTTAACGAGAAGCTTAGCTTCTTGCGACGTTGGATTCGTCTCAGCAGGGTCCATCATGTTCTCGGGGTACATCATGACCCGATCGGCCTTGCTACCTAGGCGGAACAAAGTTTCGAATATCATAAGGGAGTTGCACAGGTACGCGGCGTTGGTAACGTATTGGGTGTAAGCGTATCGCGACCAGTTAATTTGCGCATCTTCGAACGAAGGTATGACGGGGGGAGGGCAATTTGAGTTGGAGCCAGCGCCGACGGCGACAGCGCCACTCGGACTCGCCCCTCGTAAGGTTTCGATAGATGGCAGGCGATCGTAGTTCCGGAAGGCGAGCAGGAATGTAGCGACAGCGGTGACGGAAAAGGCAGCATAGCGCACTCGCTTCGACATCAAGATCTGGCCGAGGCTTGGTTTGAGATGGGAGGAGTCGGCTGTAGAAGAGCCTGCCGAATTTTGGTCGCCATTTGGAATAGCGCTATAGCCAGAGAGAGAACCGAACGTTGAAGACCACGAGGAACTCCAAAGCGGAGCCATTATCGAAGCTTATCTACGGAACGGCGAAAGATCGAAACTCGACGGCGGACGATGGACGAAGAAGGAAGTTGAATCGCTAAGGATTCGCCGGGGAGGGAATCAATACCAGGCACGCGATGAAACAGCACTCATCGGGAGAAGAACGGTGCCGGGCAGAATAATGGGAAAATAGGTGATAAGTTGGGACAAAGTAAGCGGGCATTCGGCGATTTGATGTCAAAAACACATCTAGCAGCGCACAGTATTCGGTACCGTGTCGCCGATCGATGGGGATAGAAGACGGATGGTTGATAAGTTCCGAATAGGCTGAATATTGGGACGACCGAGAAGATGGGATGAGACGAACGAAGGAGGCGCGGCGCACTGAGCGCGAGCGAAGATTTGAAGCCGGTTTGCCTCTGACAGGTGCCGCCCGGGGCTGTCACCTACTGTACCTAATGGGCTTACGTAGGGGCAGGTAGGTACATGTAAGTATATTAACACAACATTGAATAGATGAGAACTGCGTCACTGGGTACATGTCATATCCATGCTATAATATAGGCGCCACTGCCTAACATGGCGTAGGTACCTCCACACCTCCTTCCAGGCGGTAGGTGTTCTATAGAAATCAAGTATAGCTCCTACCATACTGCAGGTATATTCAATGCATGTATGTATGAAAGCACGCTGTAGCGACTAGGTACCTACGTGTATCTAGGTATCTTCCCTATTTTCTCATCTTAGGTAATCCGCTCAATATCTTCAACTCAGAGGCAAAAGCGACCCTTGAAGACTGCGCATTTTATATCAAACAACAAACACATTATCATCTCAACCCTTTTTTCACTAGGCGGATTCCGACTCAACTGACTTGATCCCATCCCTCTTCCGCCAGGTAAGTAAGGGTGACTGAGTACGTACCATACAACCATACATGTACCTACCTAGGTACATACGCATCTTGCATATGGGGTACGGCTATAAAAGGCAAGGATTTAATTACCTGTAAAAAAGAACTAGTCACTACCCCGAGCGCAACCTTATGGTATTAAATTCAATAGACTTGCGTTCTGAAACCTGATGGCGTAGGTACATGTATCCTACCCATACATCCGCCAAGCTTTTGCTCAGTCCAGGTAAATGTAGTACATAGTTCAGCACTCACCGTAGAAGAACCGATCTATTTTTCGTTACTTACCTAGGTACCTAGGTACCTAGGCAGGGTACAAACGTACGCGACCCAGATTTTGATAGACAACAAATCAACCATGACAGCCATTTATACAGCCATTTATTACACCCTATAAGTGATTTCTCTACCACACATAAGGTGTTCGCGACGCCGTTACGGGCAACGAGCAGCGCGCAACAGCCTTTACCTACAAACCCTACCAGACTCTAATTGGCCCTTCAGCAGGGTGTTTCGAGGCAGAAATGCCCATGTAGGACGTGCATATCTCTACGACCTTCGACCTTATCTGTCTCCAGGTATAGAGCGTGTAAATTGTTTTCGTCCTCGCTGTGCTTGGGGACAGACTGGCAGGGCTCAACTCTCGCTGGCTGGTGCCATCAACTCGAGAATGCTGGAGTACTTACCTAATCTGGTTTACGGCGACCGGCATCCGAATCCCTCGGGGGAGTCTCACGATCCACAGCCTCATCTCTTCATGTAGGACTCGCCTTGGCTTAGGCAGCTTGGCGGCAGCTTTCCGTAAGCGCCCAAAGGATCCTCTATACATGCCTACCTACATACACAGGTACCCGAGTATACCTGCTACAATGAAGGTACTGTATCATTCGTATAGACCGGCTTCGTCCCTATGTAGTCGAAGCTCGGGGCCGTTCCTCAGCCCGTATAGGAGTCCCGTCTTGTTTTCTCCTCGCATTCCTTCTCTGATGTCAAGTCTCTCCTTCTGTTGATCGCGTCGGCGAGTGTCGTCTCGCACTAAGCTGCAGTATAGTGCGTCGCCCGTATCACGCTCTTGTCTTCCTCTTCAACCATGACTCTCTCTACTTTGTCCTTACCCGTCTCCCTTCTTTCCTATCTAGCAGTTTTCAGACCTGTCAGGGCGGCCACGAGCCCTATCGCCGCGACCTGGTCCGGCTCGACGTTTGGACCTGATGGGCCCTGGCAGGCCATCGAGGTGGTTCTAGGTAACCAGCAGAAGATATCACTGTACCCGGGGCGAGAATTCCAAAGCTTCATACTCACAAGCGATTATTGCAATGAAAATACCACAATCCCATGCTACGCCGTCCAAGCCGGACTCTATAACAACGCTCAGTCGCAGGTAGATAATACCGGATCCGCAGGTCAGATTCAATGGCAACCAGGCTCGGATTATATGCAGGGCGTGGACGTGCGAGGCGAACCTGCGAAATCATGGATTGATACGATGAAATTTGGCGGCGAGACGGTAGAAAATGTCTCCTTGGCCTTGGTGAGCCAGTCGTATATGGCGTATCCTAGCGGCCAGTGGTATCCTATGACCGCGGGCTGCCTGGGGATAGGGGCCCCGGACACGATCAACCAGTCTTTTTCGAACGACTTCGGGCCACTGATCAACGCGAGTCTCGCTCCCGGTTATTTCTTCGAGCACGACATGACCGCATCCAACTCTTTCGGCATGCATATCGGCTCGGTGAACCCTCGAATGCCGGGATCCTTCTACTTTGGTGGCTACGATCAGAATCGAGTCGTGGGAAACGTTCTCCAGTTTTCAGATTCATATACGAAAGATATCACGTTGAAAGATATCAGTATCAAAGTTATCGACGGCTCTTCGCCGTGGAATTTTGAATCTTTAGGCGGTCTCCTCGCATCTGACAACTCATCTATCAATTCCGGAGGTCTCCAGGTCCAGCTCGACGGCTGCTCTCCTTATTTGACATTACCAAAGTCGACTTGCGATGCCATCACAGGGAATCTACCCGTGACCTACAACGAGGATATCGGCCTATATCTCTGGAAGACCGATGACCCGAAATACACGCAAATCGTCAACTCGGCTTCCGCTCTAGAATTTCTCTTCATCGGCGATTCGAACACCTGGAATGTTTCTATCTCGGTTCCCTTCCGGCATTTAAACCTCACGCTGACGGCGCCGTTGGTAGACAAGCCGACGCAATATTTTCCCTGCTATACCGGACCCTCGAAGGCGTACACTCTTGGTCGTGCCTTTTTGCAAGACGCATTCGTCGGTGCTAATTGGGGTACCAAGTCATGGTGGCTTGCACAGGCACCCGGTCCAAATATCCCGGCGCCCTCAATCGTGGAGCTCACGGCTAAGGGTTCAGTCAAAGCCAGTTCAAATGACTGGAAGGAATCATGGTCAGGATCCTGGGTTGCTCTTAAGCCGGCCGATATAGAGGGTTCGGCCACCGTGAGTGCTCCTACTGCGACGAACCCAATAGAATCTACGAGTACTCCGGAAACTCAGTCGACCGGGCTTTCGACTGGAGCTCAAGTCGCCATTGGGGTATGTGTTAGTGTTGCGGGCTTGGCCTTGATAGGTGCTATTGTCTTCTTTTTCTTACGCCGCCGCAAAGCACGCTCTTCGGATGGGTCGGCGCCCAACGCAACGCAGACAGGTCACGATGGTCCCGCGCAAGGCTTCTACGAGCCAGTCAAGAATCCTAGCTCACCTAGTGCGACGGAAACGTCTATGACCGCTTCAGGGCAACAGCCAGGTGCGATGATGTATGGCCAACAGTACCCCCAACAATATCCGCAACAATATCCCCAAGGATACCCCCAACAGTACATTCAACCGTACGGACAGGTGTACAGTACTGAACTTCCCGCCACCGGTAATACACCGACAGAGCTGCCCGGATCGGCAACGTACGATCCGCAACTACTCGATGGAACTCAAGTCCACGGTCAAACATCGCCGCATCCAAATTCTGCCTCCCCACGTTCGCCACACGCCCCGGGTGAGAACGGTCAAATATGACACAAGCCTACTATGGTCGGCTCGAGCCTTGCGGAGAGGGAGAAAAATAGAAATAGGAGCTGAAATGAATTGGAGTCTGTTATACCCTTATGTTACACTATTGTAATCTTCTACGACGTATTTTTACCCTATTCATCGGGGAGCTGTATACGATCTGCACAAAGGATACGCGTGTCAGATTTTAGGATAGGCGATGAGCGGCCTTTGATACCATTGGGATAGGGTGATTGGATTGGATTGCTTTTCGGTATGACGGGATTATTACAGCGATGGATACAGTTCCGTGGAGTAGACGCAGTAACCAGGTAGCACACGTCCGTATAATGTGGCATGGATACTATGTTGATTCTTTGCTATGTACTATTTCTGTTCATGATCTGATTTTTTTGGCTGACCCTCCCACACCGACCTCGATCATATTTCTACCCCATTTCCCTTAAAGGGGGGGAGGAATCAAAGTCGCAACGAGGAAAACTCGACGGTATGTGCATGTCATCTCGCTCTAGGGGGCGGGGCAAAGGATAGAATGCGAGTATTTCCTCATATACTACACGAACAGATCATTTAGCTGACAAATTCCTTATATACAATCTGCACTGTTTCTGAAAGCGCTGCTTTTCTATTAATTATTCGGCCGAATTCAGTCGAAAAACAGGTATCTGGTAGTATTCATGCGGGCGATAGCAGAAGACCCCCTGAAGAAGACAGTAGTGAAAATACTATGTAAAAGGCCAATGTTACCAAATGCAGTAAGGCATGTTCGCGAATATATGTAGGTAGCGCCCACTGTGGGGTTGCGGCGAGCTACAGGGCCCATCGGGCTGAGCTTAATCACCTATATACACCCAAGCAGCCCGGGGTCATCGTGGACATGTACCTCATGCGGGTAGGTACCTATGGGTACATCTCGAAGGATATGTCCCTTTTCTGTCTTACATGACAGCGTACCAGCCTTGGGCTGAGGTTACCTGCATTATAGTTGTCAATATAGTTGCCATACAACCTGTAGCAGACATTGCATCTTAATAATACCTAGGCAAGTACCTGTGGTAAATTAGGTAGGTATCACTAGGGGTCTCACATGTATGCTCATTGATAATTGGGTACCTAGGTACCTAGATGACTTTACGTGCTTTAGTTATACCTCCTATAGTAAACCCGTATCAGCCACAAAACCCCTTTCTTAATGCTTTCTCGGTCTCTCAGACTCGAAGGCCGTGTTTGAGAATTCTCAAACTCTCAAACTCCCAAACTCTCACTAATACACATAAGCGGATAACAGTCTAGAGTTGTAACAGAGAATCCGTAGACGAAGTGTCGACTTACCAACCACCCATCCCGGGTACAAGTAACAGAAACAAATCTAACCCTTTCGCATAATCACAGTATACATATTAATATTGCATAGGTCCTGTAAGTCGGTACAGAATATTAGACACGACCTTAGCGTCGACATCTCCTAGCTGGGGGGCATTATAACCCTTGGCGATCAGCAATCCATCCTCCCATTACATACTATATAATTGAGACGAGACAGGCCGGGCCAGTCCGAGAGAACAAGAGCGAGTACTACATACGCAGCGCGATACCACGCTAGGTCCCTAACTTTCCTAATCGGGTAACAACCGTGCATCGATCGCGCATTTCCCAGGGGCCGGGAATTACTGTTCCATCAGAGCTGAAAACGTACCGGCCAATAAGAAGCGGGCGTGCCGGGGCGACGACAACCTCCTGTTTTGAAGTCCTCGCGCGCATATAAACTCGACGGCGCCCCTGATTGCTATCACATGCGACAGCACGGGTTGTCCGGGGCCACGTCCAATGTTTCCGTCAAATTCTCGTAGGAGGCTGCAGAGGTATCAATCAAGATCGCTTCCGGTTGGTTACCGTCTCTTCATGCGGTGTTGTTATCGTATATCAAGAACACTCCAGACATACAAGCCCGCACTTCGGCGCCTACCGCGCCAGCTAGCCAGTCAAGAGCCCCGGCAACTGCCTAGTTACATACCTATTCGCCAGATACATGATATAAACGTGGGCTACGGCATTTTTCTCCATTTTCGGCCCCCAAAGGCGGCTACCATACGTCCTATCCCCCCCTATAACACGTGGATAAATGCCAAGTTACTCACCCCACTAACACAAATGCCACATAAGAAGGTATAATGGCTCGCAAGGCTATTGAATAAACAAATGAGCGGATGACCATATTGTTATATGTGCCCGATCTAACATAAGAATATTGGGCGGTTAAGCCCGCATCCGTTGAAGTGATATTATGTCCGTCCACCTCCATAAGAAGCGGGGAGAAACCGGGCATCATAGGACTAAAGAAAATCGCTAAATTGACGTTGTCCGAGCGCCTGGCAACCCTTGCCACGCACCTACATGCGCCAGTAGCGCGAAGTCGATAGCTACGAGACGGCGGGCGACTTATAGTCCCCGTACCTCCATAAATACCAATACCACGGGCATCATCCGAAGCTATGCAGAGTCTATCTCGTGCGCTAACGACAGGCGTCGACTGAGGTTTGATTTTGGCGTTTACCCTCGGAGTTCGGCCTTCAAGAGCTGTAAATGCTGTGTAGCTGTCGGAATAAGGGTGTCGTATCATATTTTCCGAACGGTCATGTTTCTGGTGTGAGTAACTGAAACTACGCAAGTCGGCAATTTATATAAGGACCCGGGCGTATCCTGGGATGATGCGAACGGCTAGGGACGATAATATAAGGCCCTGGTTGAGGTGCTTTGGCCCCCGGACACACGAATTGGCGGTAAACTAATATCAACATAGGCTAGCCTAACAGTCTACCTATATTTGCGTGGTCTAGGCTCACATACTACCTAAGCTTTCACTCATATTCCACTACCAAATAGAACAGCTTTACAAATGGTATTCCAAGGATAGACAATTCTAGAGCGAGCAACAGATCACTGTACCACCATAGCCTCCCCCTTTTTCATGCGCTATAAGTCCTACGAAATACCATACACCGAACACACCCGTAACCAGAATTCGAATGATAACTCCTCTTTCCAAATCCTATGGAAAAATTTGAGTAAACCTGAAGTGCAGGATAACCACGATACCGTCGACGGTGTACACTAGCGGGCGCTATGTGAGTTAGATGCGGCTCCTCTCTAGGTTCCTGTCATGCTTCAGTCACCGCAACGCCGAGATTCTTGCGCCGACAGGTTCCATCACTTGAGCCGAATTTGGAGAGTATGGAGAAAGCTTCTCTTATGACGAGGCGAGTGAGAAATATATCGAAAACGTTAGCGCCTTGATAGCAATTGAAAATATCCAAAGTACTACCCTGATGAGGGTAAAGGTGGAAGTCAAGAGCCACCTTATTCTCCAAATCTCGAATTTCCTAGCGTATAATATGCACATGAAACTACTCATCGTTGCCACCCTCGCGGCTGTATCATCGACGGCACTCGCCTCCGTCTATCCCATCATTGTCACCCTACTCGCCTGTAAACCAATACACAAGTATTGGCAAATATACCCCGACCGAGGAAGTATAATGAGCTTCTTGAAAGGAATATGACGCTTCCGACATGAAGTAAAATTAACATCTAGTAGAGGCTTGCTATCCAGCCACTCCTTCGTATAGTACGTATGGCACGCCCAGCCTAAACATCCCCACCAGCGTCTATGTCTTCTTCGTGTCGCTGCCGGTCCTTTGGATGGCAAGGATCAAGTTGTGGAAGAATCTGGGGCTTATTCTACTCATATCAGCGAACTGCTTCGTCATAGGCAGTAGCGATACTTCGCGGCTACCTAACGACGATTAACACGAATATGGCGTCAAGAGAGGCTAGTGTTTGGCCATGCCGAGTCTGTTTTGTCACTATCGTTTCGGAGAATCCTCCACTCCTATTCCCCCTTGCGCGTCGTATCCTAGCGCCAATGATCAAACTGCGGCCGAAAATACGGCGGCAATTACGGACGATAACAGGGCTGACGGATTGAGGACAGCAGGGGGGGGAGAGGCTGGACGTTTTCCGACATGTTGCGAAGATTCTTGCTTAAATGATACATATCTCGACAAAGACCCCACGATAGACGTAGGAACGGATCTCACTAGTACCGGTGTCGAAAGAGTTCGCGCACCGGGAAAGCCTAGCAGAGAAGTCACGGTATATCGGTAAATTTGACGTTAATATGGCGATACGGGGCTCGATTCTCGTTCCACAGAGCTTTAGATACATTCCTATCTCTGATAGTCAGTTCCTTCGGGGCTTATCTTATAGGAAAGGGGCTGGCGTATACTACGCTGTCTTCCCACCACTTATTGCTCTACCGCCGTCTCCAAAACATAGGTACCTAGGTAATTAGATGAAGATGACAAGCTAGAGAGATCGTCACAGGTAGAAATCATAAGCCAATATTTCCATCAGTAAATAAGTATCTTGATATTAAGGCCACTGCATAGGTAAGGTACTCCTATGTATGTCCATTGCCAGCCACGCATATCGCAAGCCTCGTGGGTCTATATGCCTGTTCTCTCTGATCGCAGTCTGTCCGAATGATCGTAAACCGTAAATTCCCAGCAGTCCGTCTGAATGAATGTAAACCCCCCACAGCAAAAGCACGCCGCGGAACACACTAAGCTACGCGGACCAGGTTCAGGGTAATCGGACCCTCTCCCCCCCCCGCGTAATGGTGGAAGAGCCCGCTTGCTCGTTCCCGCTTACACTCCGGGAGGGTTCTGGCAGAGTACGGCGACGCCGAAGACCGACACGACGCAGCAGCGGGCGCGCTTGCCGTTATCCGCGCAGATCCTCTTGAAGTCGTCGGGGGAGTTCGGGAGCAAGGGCGGCGGGCCGCAATCGAGGTCGGCGATGCCCACGATGTCGGTCGAGCAGCACTCCAGGGTGTTGTAGATCCCGGGGCAGGCGTTGTAATCATCGGCTTGCTCGAGGCCTGGTGGGGTTGACAGGGCTGGTAGGACCGTCGAGGCGGGCACGGCGACGGCGGCGCCGGCGAAGATGGCGGTCATGATGGTGGCGGAGAACTTCATTTTGTCTGGGTTCGGTTTTCTCCTTTCGACTTGAAGAGTTTGGCGACGATGGATTCGCCTAGCGAGATGTGAGAAGAGATGCTCGAGAGTAAGAATAGGTATTTTGAAGAACGCTTTGTTGAGCTTGCTGGTGCGCGTGGTCTCTTTGGTGTTCTGAGGATAGACCGAGTTTGATGATCGCAGAGGAGACGAGACTTTATATACTCTTATACACTCTAATACACTCATGTGCCCTCGCCGATTCTTGCTCTCTACGCCGTTAGCGAGACATATTCCTCTGTCGTGATTAATGCTCCCGGAGCTGATTAGAAATCCGAAAGTCAGCGTGCTTCATTTCGAGATGGCCCTTGCTGGAGTTTTGGGTATACTAGGCTCCGGGTTCTCCGCGGTCGTCGTCACAAAGAGATTCGAGCAAGCTTGCGTATCTTAATGAAGATGCTATACCCTCTCACCACGCAACGGGTTGCCTTCCTGCTGGCCATGGTGGCAGGAGATGATCACGGCGCTGGTAGTTGTGATACCAAACAAAAGCCGTATGCTGGACCGGTCAACGAGTGAGGACGAGCTCCAGTTCCCTAAGTGGAAGTTACGGCTGATATCCGACTCATCGAGCTACAGCTGAAGTTATTGTTCTGTGTTGTACCATCATGAGACTGTATTTGCTCTGACTAATTCTTTAGACCTCGTAGGGAACGCAAGTCGTAGTCGTAAACCTACGCTCATGTAACATTGAGTCTCATATTACGGTAAGAACAGTGGCGGGCTACTACGCCAATATCGTCCGTATCTACTTGCGTGAGTTCTCGCGGAAGAGTCCCGTCGTTTGACGAAGTGTCGTTGACGACTATATATCGAGGCACGGCGGCGAATGATGCGCCGTTGAATGGACAGCAAGGGGTTCCCCGGCCCCGCAGCCCCGTAAATAGGGACGGGAGTGCGGATGTATAACTGCAATGCAACATGGAAGTGTACTAGCTGTTGATTTCCAAGCCACCTCAACATCGTATGGTGTCGTTCTAGAAAGAAAGTGCCGTCCTTCCTGTATCAAATTTTATGAAAGCCTCGAGAGCCGTCCTCCATTATTCGCGACGTCCAAAGCTCTTGTCTATAGGGATTTGGTGTTAGAGAAATGACAACTAAGCGAGAAAGAGTAATATCGTCTTCTGCTAGTATTGCCTTGCTATCCGTCGTAAATCCAGTCTTCCGGATCGAGAGGTGAAGGAAACCCATCATTACCCTTATTTCGATTGTGTCTATAGGGAAGCTGTGACACTACGGTACCCGTTGCGGTCGTAGTTAGCTCGGATCGATGGAATGCGCTAAAGACTGCTCGCTTCAATTGCTCTCAGGAAACAAAATTGAACTCTTCACCATCGGAACATGGAAAAGTCTCATAACGGATGTCAGGGGCGCCAGGAATAAGTTTGCGAAGAGTTACCGCGTGGTAGTGGGCGAATAGAAGAAGAAAACGAGTAGAGGATCGCCAGCGACGTTGCCGGATCGAGGAATGAACCTGAAGAAAGTGCGTATGTAGTGTATCAATGCACTCACTGTTCAGCTAACTCAACAGTGGCAACTGTTTCTCAACCTCGAGTCGAGACTTTGCTTGAACTAAGTCGATAGCGAGGCGTTACCTGTATGAAAATACCTATATCTAATATTATTGAGGGCTTTTTAAGATTTTTTTTTTTCTCCCATTGCATGGGAAAGATGACGCGAGCTCAGCTTCAGTGGTCATCGAAGTTGCATCCCGCAGCCGCCTTGGCACTTCACCATCTATCCGGGTCCCAGTTCAGGTGACAACTCACATTTGAGATCGAGCGGCCCACCTTGACCGTTTGGCTGATTCCTTACGCCCCTTATGTAAAGATGGTTATTACAGTAGGGTTACATTCCGATCCGAGAAACTTTTCCTCGAGAGGCGTCATTCTCGTTCTCACTTTATTTGAACTGCCTAAGAAGCCCTTGGCCTAATATGTAACACGTTCCCGAGCATTGAAGCCTGTTATCCGCAAGTGTGCGTATGGGCCAAGACTAACTTCAGAACTAGAACAACATTGGACCATCCGAGCTTATGGAATATCTCAGACGTAACTCGTTCATCTGAATATCAACCCTAAGGGTACCTACTATCAGCTTTCCAAGGTGAAATGTACAAGAGTTTATTAATTACAACTTAACAGTTCTTATTTCCTCTGGAGTTTATGGGACTAAACCCTCAATGTTGCCATCAAGCGTAAAGATTGCAACATGCGTCTCAACGAATTCTGCATGAGGTACAATACTAATCGCTTATGGGAATCCTTACACAACCACTGCAGGTACCTACACATCCTGCCGCCGCTATTAAGAGCGCGTTACGACGACGACGACGACGACGACGAAGCGTTTCTGCATATCTAGTCTACACTCGCTCCTTAAGAAGCAGCATTCGTTTATTAATACCCTTGTGCATGGCTATCAATGTTAATTAACTCGAGACTTGCCTGTCGGTGTAGTAGGCGGAGAATAGAGCCGTAGAGATGCATTCTCATCCACGGACCAGATTCCTCTAATAGGGATGCGCGCAATCAGCTTATTCGGACTCAATAGAGAGCATATTTAGTTTGAATGAACTTCACACTCGTATTCAAGGATAATAACCCGGGTCTCACGACTTACGGCCATGGTCGGTAGTTGGGAGATCATCCTGCGGCGGGCGTTGTGGTGCTGTGGATTTTGGATTGGAATAAGCGGCCGGAGTAGACCATCACGGAAGGATCTGCGGATACCATTACACGAAAGCTAGATCTTCTAGCTCGGGAGGTCTAAGATGATATCGCTGCAGAAGAGGGACAGTACGAGATTGGCAAATCGCTCTCGATTTAGCAGACGTGCCAGAATTATATTACAGCTTTTCTCTATGGTATGACTGCTATCCGCTGCAACGAAGGAATATCACGCGTAGAAGTTGACCGTCTGCGAACGTGTTAGAGCGACGTGGTATGAAAAGGGAACAAATGGCATTTGAACTTACCTCCTTCTTCTTGGCCTGCACCTCAGCAATCGCATCTACGTAGTGCTCATGGCTGATTTTATTCTTGCCCATTCGCAGAGCGATCATACCAGCTTCGACGCAGACTGCCTTCAACATGGCACCGCCGAACTCGTCTGTGCTGCGGGCCAGCTCATTCCAGTTGATGCTGGAGTCCACCTTCATCTTGCGCGAGTGAATTTTGAGGATCTGGGCTCTGGCCTCTTCATTGGGTAGAGGGAACTCTATCTTTCGATCTAGACGACCTGATCGTAGTAGGGCGGGGTCGAGGACGTCGACACGATTCGTGGCGGCTAACACCTTGATACGGTCGTCCGAAGCAAAGCCGTCTAGCTGGTTCAGCAACTCAAGCATTGTTCGTTGAACTTCCCTGTCACCGCTCTTCTCGCTGTCGAAACGCTTGGTGCCAACGGCATCGAGTTCGTCGATGAAGATGATGGCAGGAGCCTTCTCCTTTGCCAGCGCAAAGCAGTCTCGAACTAGTTTGGCGCCATCGCCTATGAACATCTGGACCAGTTGCGGACCAGCCAGTTTGAGGAACGTGGCATCCGTCTGGGCAGCGCAGGCACGGGCTAGAAGCGTCTTGCCCGTTCCCGGGGGTCCGTACATGAGGGCACCTAGAATAGAGACGTGAGAAACAAGCTATTAAAAGGTCTCCTAACTCTGTGACGGGCATACCTTTGGGGGCCTTGATGCCGATTTTCTTAAACCGCTCAGCTTCCTTCATCGGCCAGACGATGGCCTCAACGAGTTCCTCTATTTGCTTATCCAAGCCGCCGACATCGCTGTACTTCTCCGTAGGCTTCTCATCCACCTCCATAGCCTTGACACGGCTGTCGTATTCGGCGGGTAACGTGTCGAGGATCAGGTAGGAATCTTTGTTAACGCCGATAAGGTCACCAGGTTTGAGGGTGTTTGGATCGACAAGACCGATCAAGGGCAAGAAGATAGTTTGTCGAGTAGACGTTTTGATAACGGCGGACTTGCCTACCCGCGTGGCGTCGAGATCAATATTAGCACCTTCTTCGGAGGACTCGGCCGTAGGGTCGAGGTCGAGCAGCTCGACGACGTTGCCGACGAGATAGGGCAGTTGTCTAGGGAGAAGTTAGTAGGTGGGGACGGCGAACAGGCGATATTGTTCTCTCGAGACGAACCGGTTGTTGGCAATCTTCTCGTTGTTCTCTTTAATCCTCTCGCCCATGGTCGCCTTCTCGTGCGATAACCGTTGGTACTCGCTCTTCATGATTCTCGCATCGTTCTCTAGTAGACGTTTCCGTGTCTTGAGATCTTCTGTGCTGAGACTCAGGATTTCTTCGTCTAGAATCTCCTCTTCCTCGGGCTCGGCGTCCTTCATGACAGCATCGCCATCGCGGTTGGCATTGGAGCTGCCATCTCTCGATCCCTCCTCACGTCCGCCATCCTTCTTGTCCTTGCCGCCATCGGAACCGCGGCGCTCGACGCCCTCCATATCTTGACTACTTGACATGGCGGACGGTGGAATGTGATGTTATCGGCGAAGAGATATGGTAGGAAAAATTGTTTGTAATATTCTTGGCTCGGGCTGCGGCACCGGATATTTTTAATCGGCGCTTTTGCTGTGTGGGCTATTACAGGTGACTTGGTGACGGTCTACTGGAAATGGCGATTGTGCCCAAGTTTTGAAGAAGGGAGCTTCTAGTTGGGGTTGAGATTGAGTTGAGTAAGGTAAGAATCAGGACTCAGGAACTAAAGCTTTTGGTAGCAGAGCGGTAGTGACAAAGTACCGGACGAGGCTAGCAGTGCGGGAAGGTACATCTGCTGCGTATGTGTGGGACCTTCTAATAGCTTCCCCCAGGCAGGCGTCGTCGCGTAATCAGCCTGATGAATTAATTGGGTTCCATGTGCTAAGATCCATAATATTAGCTAATCATCTTATAGGTACATGTACTGTACATAGGTACCTATTATTGAGTCTATTATTGTGCTTTCGGGCAACTCTTCTAGCGGGATTCCGCGCCACTACGGTACAACTCTGCTCCACTAGCTCTCCAAGTTCCGTCATCAATTATCTGGAGCTTCAAGTTCCCACTCCTTAAGCTTCTAAGTTCTCAATACCACCGTCTCACTACAAACAAAGGAACGGGGTTTAGAAATGATCCTCAAGTCACATACACCTAGTCACTAGACTAAGAAATAGAGGTGCGCGCAAATACACTTGTCATCCTGGCTGGAATACTCTGGTCTAGAAAACCGGCTCCGGCGACGACGGATGCCGCCGTTGCGACGAGATCAGTCCCTCGCGATATCATGACCGAGGCCTCCGTCCAGCCGAATTTGACGCCGCAGTTCTGCTTCTCAACCGTAGCCCTAAGAGGTACGCAGTCTTACTCACCAACCTAGTACTATCCGAGCGCGATTGCTTACTTTCTGCAAGACTTTCTCCGGCTCTCTCGCGCCGCCATAGATGATTCGATAACCCAGAACCTTAATGCTCTCGTGACGCCGGCTCAGTCGGGGTTTGACCCCTCTTCAACCGCCGTCCGGATCCCGCGAACTTCCAGTCGGCCCATTGACCCGCGGGTATGTCAGGAGTTCAAAGACAGGGTCTTGTTCCCTTCCTGGCAGGCAAGGTCCGACGTTTTGACCTACTGTGCCTACGTCGCCACCAGTCCCGATCCAGACGACCCCGAAGTCGCTCTGCGAGAAGCCGAGACGGAGAAGAATCGCGAGCGGGTAGTTGACGAGAGGTTAGATCCGTATTCCGCACGGTACTTCCCGCGAGAGCCGCGCACGGAAATGCTAGCCAACCTCCTAAGGCAGGAAAGGAGCGTCGAAAGCATTGTTCGTTCTCGAACGTGGGGCTTGGTACGAGAACGCTGCGGCGATAACTTCGAGGATGCCGAAGCAGCCCTAAATAACTGGAGAGCCGGAAGGGAGCGCCGTAATAATACATGACTGAATCTATATAGACTACCTAGATACGCGGCGTCGCACATTGCTTTGGTAGATTGTCTCTACCGGAATTTTTGTGCTGGCTACCTAAATAACAAACCTCACCACTACAATGTAACAACATATGAAGCCGTACGGATTCGTCGAGAAGAATTCATTCGCCGTTTGCCGCCAGAAGTGACAGTCTCGCGACGATTTCACACATTGGGTTATTCAACATCTTTAGGTCACTAATAACCCAGTATTTCTCCTCGAAGCGAATAATCCCAGATCCCGTTGTCTCTGTTCTCAATCCGGACTTGTAAGTGAAGTATCTAGTACTCACGCACCCCCTCATACCTATACCTACATGTAGGTACCTTATACATGTATACCGGAACCGAATATGAGCTTCAATAACTGCATTATCCAGCCTCGGGTTATCATCGGTGACGATGAGGAAACTTTGAATTTTCTCGAGTGTCGGGTTACGTAAGACATCCCACTTCGCTCTGTGGCCCGCTAAGCAATCGCAAAGCTCCGAGCTTCAACTTATTCTCCATTTGCACCTTTTCTCAGCCTCAGCGCACATTTCCGCCCATTCCTACGTTGGTACATAGTAGGGGCCGCCTTACAGCATCCTAGCTTAGAAAAATAGCACCCAAGCCCATGCTCTCCGGCAGGTGTCGAGATAAGTTATCGCACCGTTCCTCCAACCACACTCCAACCGAAGCGGATTCGGCTCCCCGCGTGCAAGTCGGATTCCACAGCTAGTAGGGCCTCTCACAGCCTCAAACACTCCCGTCGAGAAAGACCGGCCCTGTCTACTACGAGTCTCTGACAGAGGGGGAGCTGTGAATTCACACCGAACATGCCTCAACCTCTCAGCTCGAAGGAGAATTCTCTCTTTCGACAGGTCATCCGTAATTATGAAGACAAGCAGTACAAGCGAGGGCTGAAGGCGGCCGAGCAGATCCTGAAGAAGAACCCTAGGCATGGCGACACGATGGCAATGAAAGCTTTAATCATCAACCAACAGGGAAAGACGGAGGAGGCGTTTGCGTTGGGAAAAGAGGCCTTGACCGCCGATATGAAGTCGCATATATGCTGGCACGTCTACGGGTTACTGTATCGGCATCAGAAGAACTTCGAGGAGGCTATCAAGGCCTACAAGTTCGCCCTGAAGCTGGAGCCTGAATCTCACCAGATCCAAAGAGACCTAGCCTTCCTCCAGATTCAAATGCGTGACTACCAAGGTTACATACAAAGCAGGACTGCCATGCTCCAAGCCAGACCCCAGCTTAGACAGAACTGGACGGCTCTCGCAGTCGCCCATCACCTGGCCGGCAACCTCGCCCAAGCCGAGAAAGTGTTAACAACCTACGAGGATTCTTTGAAGGTGCCGCCGTCCAAAACCGACTACGAGAATTCGGAGGCAGTCATGTACAAGAACTCCATATTGGCCGAGATGCAAGACTACCAGAGAGCGTTGGACCACCTAGAATCTATTGCGAAGCACAATCTCGACCGGTTGGCCGTCTTAGAGTCCCGCGCTGAATACCTATCGAAACTCGGCCGAAACGAAGAAGCAGTCGATGCCTACCGTGCCCTGCTCGACCGCAATCCCGAACACCCCGACTATTATACCAAGTTAGTCGCCGCCTTAGGCATCCCCGCCGACGATCACTCGGCAAAGAAGGCAATTTATGATGAATATACTGAAAAGAACCCCCGTTGCGACGCCTCTCGGCGGTTGCCTCTGGACTTCCTTGGCGGTTAGTCACCTCGAATACACGATCTTGATCGGTGGACAATTACTCATAGATATTGTAGGCGATGATTTCCGGGAAGCAGCCCGCGGTTATCTAGCTTTGATGTTAGATAAGGGAGTTCCTTCGACCTTTGCAAACCTGAAGCATCTCTATACCGATCCATTCAAGAGAGATACACTCGGATCTTTGGCTCATGAGTATCTCGAATCGAAGCGAGCATCTTCGAATGGTGGTGCAGAGGCGAACGGCGACGTGCTAAAGGGGGAACCTGCCGCGTTATACTACCTTGCGCAACATTACAACTACCATCTCAGCCGTGACCTCACGAAGGCGATGGAGTACGTAGACAAGGGGATCGACTTGCTACCCAAAAACGTCGAGTTCCACATGACGAAGGCTAGGATATGGAAGCACTATGGCAACACTCAAAAGGCCTCCGAAACCATGGATGAAGCTCGCAAACTCGATCTAAAAGACCGATATATCAATACGAAAGCGGCGAAGTACCAGCTGCGAAATAACGAGAGCGAGAATGCACTGAAAACGATGGGCCTCTTCACACGAAACGATTCTCCCGGGGGGCCTTTAAACGACCTTTTAGACATGCAAAGCGTGTGGTACCTGACGGAGGACGGAGAGGCGTGGGTGCGCAACGGGAATATAGGATTAGCTCTGAAGCGCTTTCATGCTGTCTACAACATCTTCGACGTGTGGCAAGAGGATCAGTTCGACTTTCACAGCTTTTCGCTCAGGAAAGGCCAGATTCGCGCCTATGTGGACATGATCAGGTGGGAGGACCACCTGCGCGAGCACCCATTCTACACTCGCGCAGCTCTCGGAGCCATAGCGATTTATGTGAGCATGTCCGATCGTAGCCAAACATTAAATGGCGTAGACGGGGCTGCAAGTACCAACGGAGATGAAGCCGCTGAAAGGAAAAAGGCGGCCAGGAAGGCCAGGAAAGAAGCCCAGAAAGCTGAGCGCGAAGCAGCTGAAAGGGCTGCTAAGCAAGACCCTAACAAGCCAAAGGGGGCTGTAGCCGAGCCTGTTAAGAAAGACGATGACCCGTACGGATTAAAGCTCGTGGCAACGACCGAACCCTTGGCCGAAGCTACGAAATTCCTCACCCCTATCCTTCAGTTCAGCCCGAAGTATATCGATGGGCAAATCGCTGGTTTTGAGGTCTTTATCAGGAGAGGTAATTCTCGAGCTTATTAAATTACCTTACATCTTCATAAGCTAACTTCGTATCAGAAAAATATCTCCTTGCCCTCCGATGCTTGAATGCGGCATTGGCACTTGATGCGGGCCACCCCACAGTTCACGAGCAAGTTGTAAGGTTCCGCCAAGCGCTGAACTCGAAGGTTGAGTCTCTCCCTCCTAAAGTAGCCGAAGCGCTAAAATCCGAATTCACTGCCGTGGATGCGTCGACGGACCTAAAGCAGTACAACGCTAGCTTCCGAGAGAAGCACCAAGACAGCCCCTCGCACGTCATTTCCGCTGTTAAGGTAGAAAGACTGCTAGCAGAGGACAAGGATAAGAGCGAAAAGGATCTTGCGGGAATTCTAAACTTAAAAGACGTCCAATACGATCACGCGGAAGAAGCTCTAGCTATTCTGAGACAATGGCAGAGTGGCGAGGCGGACGCATTCAAGGCGGCTGCCCATGAGAAGTGGCCAGAGGTCACTGCATTTGCATAATTGCTTTTTTCTCTTTCTTTTTTTTTTAAAAAAGGGGGGAGGGAGTGGGCTTGATGAACTAAGCAGTAGTGTTCATATACCTTACCTCTATCGATGGAAACCCTCTGCGAGGATAGGTGTAGAAGAAGACATGGTGTATTACATCTCATTCTCGGGAAGGCAAAATGGTGCGAGAAGGACTTGCATATTGTCAGCGCTCCCATAGGCCGGAGGCCATAAGGGGTGGCCGGTATCAAGGGCTTAAAGCCCCCAAACAACGAAGGGACAAAACCGTAGATAGCAATCTATACTCTTACTACATAAAATAGCGTAGTAGGCTTCCCCAAAACAGAACTCCTAAGATAAAAATACGAAACCGTACTCAGTTATTCCCACGTCTTTTATCAGTCCGTAAACCTCCTATGGATCGTGGGCCATAGACGTAGGGAGAGGGGCGCTAAAACACATCTGTTTACTTTAGCAATATTCACAGCATCACAGTTTAGGACCAAGCGGCGCAGTGGAATTTTTGGGGCGGCGGCGGGGACCTTTAGCCTCATAGAATCGAGAACAGGAATGAAAAAGAAAAGAAAAAAGAAAAAAAAAAGTACATACAACACCAGGGATTCGCTGATCGTCACCGACCCAACTACTAATCTGGCGGTATCTGGTTTATCGCTGGGAGAGCGGACGGGATCCCGAGTTCTCCAGATCCTATGGCCGTATGTGAAAGATAATGGTGTAAGTTGGTTTATATCTATTTCTTCCTCGGCTCTGTGGTGAGGCGAGAAACGTTTTACCTATACCTAGCCTACAAGATCTTCAAGTCTTCAACTTAGACCCTGAAGTGTCTGAGTGAACAGTTATAAGATTTTTATATCTGGCTGTGGGTTTGAAATCAGTCCACTGGGACCGGGAATCAAGTATATCCCGCATTGTTTCGTGAAGGGAACGGACCCTGTTCCGAGCTGGGGTTGGGATATTATTGGTTTAGATTCAACGAATGATGGATATTGTGGGAACTGTTATGAAACTGAGCGTTAAAATAGCGAATGAGGGCATCTTTTCAAGTATAGGGGCCGTGAAAGATCATACCATATTCGAGTGTTGGAGGCAAACGCCCTAGGAACATATTCCCCTTATTTAATTATCCAGTTACTACAGTTTACACTTTTGGGTGAGGATGCTCAAGGTTGCATTCTGTCTATTACTGTATATAGCCGGTGACTACGTGCTATCGCCCGACTACTAGGTAAGTAGAAATCCTCGTGCTTGATATGGTTCTAGGCGAGTGCCCAAGGGTAGGTGTAATGCAACGCCGGGCTCCCTACATGCTAGTAAAGGGAGCGGGCCTAGCACCGACACCAGAGTTACTTATTGTAACAAGACGAGAGGTCAACCGAGACTTTTTCTAACTCGTTATGTTTTGTTGTTATTCGTGTTGTGCTTGGCCCTCTGTATCGTCATTGACCTTGGCCAGGGCCAAATGCCTTCTCCGGTACGGCTCTTCCAGCGGGTCCCCGGGGCGCCGCTCGCAAAGGTGTGTTAGAAAGCCGGCTATGTTCCAATATTGTAATTCGAGACGCGGGTAACATAAGGGAAACCACATGTCTACGTAGCTGTCGCCGCGGGCGAAGGCGTCAAGCAATGCATTCGTCCAGTTCGAGAGTATGCATTTGACGCGCGACTGCACCGGCCACAGGGGTTGCGTAAAAAGCCGCGGGAACATCCGGACGCAATAGGGCGCGTCGGAAAAGAAGGTATGCTGGCACGACAGACGCCAGTCTACCCGGTTCTTGGAGGTCGTGGGGGTGAGCTTGAAGTCGAACAGAAAAACGTCGCGATGAAGACTTACGTGGACGACTCCTACGTAGTTGAGAGTCGTCTCGGCCTCTTTGAGAAGGTCGAATTTTCCGCCGGCGCTGTTGTAGCCGATGATCTCGCGGAACGTAGGCAGCCGGAAGACATTCAGCGCCGTATTGTAGACCTTGAGCGCGCACGCCCGGCTCTCAGAGTCGGCGGTTAGAAAGGGCGAGACGAGAGATCTAAACGGGAGAACTCGGATGGGGTTTATGCGTTCGGGGTTCCCGGGCTCCTCGCCGTCGAGTAGGATGATACGCTCCGCTGACTCTTGGCGTAGTGCTTCTTCCCAGATGAGGAGTCGCAGTTCCTTGGGGATTATACCGAAGGAGGGGAATTCCCCGGTTGGCTGTACCGTATCCATCTTGCGGATCCTGGGGGAAGGTTGTGATATGAGTTGATGTAAAAGGGGTAGGTGTTTGGTGTTAGGTTGGAGGCCTTTTATACAGTTTTTGAGCAACTGCTTGATGCCTAGGGATTGCTACTATAGCAACGGGCATAATACTATCAACGCCCAATTTGCTAATAAGGAAGCGAATAATGGATTGGAAACAATGCAGCTAGGCAATATCCGCACACAATTTGGTAGGATTTCATCTTGGACTACCATAGTTCGACTAACAACTTACCGTGGGTATGAGCAGCCGGAAGGACTTCAATAATAATTCTACTTGAGTTAATGCGTCTGCATGTGGTCTTCACATAAGATTAAGAAGTTACCTTTAGTTGAGTTATACTTCTTAATGGAACATACCAGCCTATACTTTAAAGCTTTAAAGGGGGGCAAAGGCTCAAGGCTTCTCTTCATTTCGATACGGTCAACATTGCATTTCTTTGTAAGATCTTGTTCCATTTTCTCCCCCCTGAATGGAGATTTATGCTGAGCTGTAACTGCTAGGATGACATAGTCTTGTATCTTCTTGCTATTACAGTACGAACGATTTTTCGTGAGAAGCTAAGAATGTACAGTGAAATTTTCTCCTGAATTGGTTAAGTTAACTACTTACCTACCTACCAAGGTGCCTGCTTCGTGATTTCCCAACTATGCTTGCTAGAATAGTCTGGCAGTGCTAATTTAGAAGAAAGGATAGGGGCACCAGGCGTCATTCAAAGATAAATAGGTGTCTCGAGATTAGACTCTTATTCCATTCTGCCCCATATTGGAATCAGCGCCATTAGATCGTCAATATAGACAATTGAGGTTTTTGGTAGCAAGTCGATACAACAACTAATATACCCACTCCTTTTTCATCGCCTAGGTGCCTACAATACCACATATGGGTTGGGTGGGAGTGAATGTGAGAAGGATCTTGTATTGCGTCTCTAGAATAGAATCAGAATAGGTACAATACATAGGTTGCGAAGATTTAGGGAAGAGTAAGGTATCGAACTCCCGTGATGAGGGCCATCTGTATTTGTCCCGTACAAAGAAAGAAAAACGAACATTCCAAGTCATGGTTAGGCCGCTGGCGTGAATGACCAATAGAAGAAAAGGAACGAGATTTGGGGCTGCATAATGCTAGTGGCGGACGCTAAACAACGAAGTACATAAAGTAAATTTGCGTCGGCGATAGTAACACCCCACCTCCCACATTTCATCAATTTGATGAATTGGGCTGCCTGGCGAAATGGTATCGCGTCACTTTCCGGTTCACTCCCTGGAACATGGTGAAGATTGCGGGTTCGAGTCCCGTGGTGGTCGACATATCTTTTTGCATTTTTCTTAACTTTTTCCCCTTTGCTTTTTCTATGAACTCGTCTATTCTCCCCCACCTCGTTTTCTATTTGTCGCCTTTGCTGTTTGTGCATGGGCTTTTATTAGGCGGATAATTTGGGTTTACGCAGCACCATTGTTCCCCTGTTTGTCGTCCCCCCTTTTCGCATCGTTATTCAATCGTCCGGACTTTGGCAATGACACACTCACGCCCTTCGACTACGACACTTATTCGATGCACTTATACAACAATTTTTAGGTACAATTTGCAGGGCCATTCTATCGGTCGCATTATCTTGTGAAGACATATAATCGAAGAAAAATGCGCGTTCAACGCTTTTGTCGGATACTCCACTAGAAATCGTATGGCGCGATGTCCACCTCATTGAATACCTACCTAATTACTAGTTAGTCTTCTCAAGCAACAATCGTCTTCATTAGGTTTATTATTACAAGCCAAGCTGGCCTGCATGATATCCATGGAGCAACTAAGTAGCTAAGTGAGCTAGACTAGGTAGCCATATAGGCATCGATAAGCATCAATAGTCTGTATACAACGTAGGTAGCACGCTGGCGCTGATTCTACCTTGCGAAGGACTCATATGGCCCATGACCTATTTTGGATGAGGAGGTATCCGACACACCTCCTTTGCGCAAGTTCGGGTATTTCTTGCGCTCTTTTGCATGGATGGATTGTGCCAGCATCCAATCCTATCCGTATCTGGAGCGCAGTATATGTAAATCTATACATTTGGTCCATGGGCAGGGCGTTTTCCATTTTTCTATGTTTGGATGCTGCCCTGCGTCGGGTTTGATTATACCACTTGTCTTTCCTTTTCCATCCTAGCTTTTATTCTCTTCCGGTAACCGATACGGTTGCGAGTATCTTTAGACCGGCATACCGTTCTCAACGATCTTCTTGCCCTTGCTGTCATATGTCGTGACGCTGAAGGCTTCGTAATCGTTCTCGTCGCGTAAGTCGTCTTCATTCATCTCTACGCCCGCCAGGCAACCTTTGCCAACCTTGGGCCATGACGGGGGCACGGAGTCGACTGAATCTTCCCTGGCTGCTTGATCTGATGCGGTGGCTGTCTTACCGCTGGCCTTCGCAGTCCCGGAGTGTGGGTCTGGCGTCGATACCTTGCTAGAGTAGTGCACTGGGCCGACATTGATGGTAGATTCCGCCTTGGTGCGCGGGCTGTTATGAGAAGAAGGGTGCGCCCCTTGAGCTGCCCCGCGTCGTGTCTCATTTGCAGGGAAGATGGGGAGGTCCGGGTGTAACTCCGTGCTGTACATGATAATATTGACCAGCTGCGCATGGGGAACGCCACATAGATACGTTCGTTTCTGAGCGATTGTTAGTACCTATCTCGTCGATGTATTATGATTTAAATATGGATAAGTACGTAGGTAGGGAATATCATCAAACTCACTTGCTCAGGCGTCTTGTTGGCCCAACTGACACCCTTGAACCCCTCGATGCTCTTCTTGCGAGCAAGATGCCTCTCGCGTTTAGCGGCGCAGCGGCTGCAGAACCAGGAGCGTGCCTCATTACTGACGAAGTCGTCATCGATGTAAGGCTCGTGGCACATCTGGTGCCAGCAGGAATTACAGCCGTCGCAGAAGACGATCTGGTTGGCGGCCAGGCTTAGCCCGCGGGTGCACACTTTGCAGAGAGCCTGCTCTGCTGTGCGCTTGCCGTAATTCTTCCGCTTCTGAGTCGAGGCGTCGCGTGCCGACTGCTGCGAAGGATTGTACTGAGCTGGCTTCTGCACTTGGCGGCCGGACTTCGTCATAGTGGGTGCGGCCTGGATCTCCTTCGCAGAATTGGCGGCGGCGGGAGCAGCGCCACCGGGACTATCGCTGTCGGATAGATCGCTCAGACTCGAGGACGTAGCTTCGTCCTCATCTTCGTCCTTAACGCGTTTACGCTTGGTGCCACGCTGCGCTTTACCTTTCGGCTTCTGGGTCGGTGCCTTTTGAGTCTGAGTTGCTTGTTTCGCAGCGGATTGGGGCTTGGCTGGGGCTGGAGTTCTAAGCTGGAACGCATCATTCATCGGCATGCGAACAGTGCTGGCGGCAGATGGCTTCTTTGCGGTTGAAGCTGAGGAAGAGGGAGTGGCGCGTTTAGGGATAGGCGTAGGCATAGGCATCGTTAGAGACGTATTCATAGTCATGACGAGACGTCTCTTAGTATCCTCGAAGGTGGATTCTTTGATGCTAGTTTTGGGGAAAGTTGAAGATGCCGAAGAGAGCGCTGATGATAGACTTCCCGGCTTGGAGTTGATGCGCTTCAGAATCATCTGCGTCGCTGCTGAGAACTGGGGGATGTAAGGCGGGCGACCCGTCGAGCTGGCGATGCTCGGTGCCGGGCTCGGAGCTTTAGGGGCCGCCGGCTGGGACGGTTGCACCGGGGGAAGCGATGCGACGGCGTCGGAGGCTGCCTGTCCCGCAGGCGCATCACCGGCACGTTCCTTATCACGCTCCATGTTGAATAGTGGTCGGCGACAAAAAAGAATCACAATAGCATAACCTACACCGGCGCGGTGTATGGGAATCTGGGCGGCGTTAGTGGTGTGGCGCTGAAGAGGGCGATGCGAGATTGGGGAGAGTTACGTACAACATGTAGTACGTCAATGCGAAGGAATCTGCATTTGACAGAACGCCATTAAAAGGGACATCAGTATTCAATCCACAGAGATGTATTGGAAAATACGTGAAGTTATTGAATTGAAGATGAAAGATCGAAATTCGTTGGTGGAGGGCTCGGCACGTGATTTTCACGTGATGGTATGATTTCTCCGGGTACGCCTGCCGGAGTTACAATAGCCAACTGTCAACGCCATCGGACCACGTCCACATTAAGGTTTTGTTTGCTAGGTAGGTACTGGGTTAGTCAATTCCTCCTCCTAAAAGCAAATTTCCCCTTGATTTCCTCTTGGTTTGATGCATTACTGCATATTTAGGTAGGTATTATTTTTATTTCATTTCTTCCCTTATCGTTTCCTTCTCTCCCGAGACTGAAACTCCGGTATTTTCTTGTCCTCGATCGATGCGATCCCCGCTTCCTGGCTTCAATATCTCTGATCACGCCACGGACCTCTACTTAAACGGGACACGGCACATATCTTGACCAGGGGTAAAAGACTAGGAGGTATCGATACACATCCCCTTAATCAAACAAGTAATATATATTATAAGGCATGGATGGGGAACGCTCAGCCGTCTGGGTGATCTGATCTGGTTGAATATAGATATAGATCCGCTATCTAAGGCTGCGAGGCTGCTACTCACAAGAAGCTTTTAGGATTCCTTCGTCGTCATGCCCCCTTAGACCTTACCTTATAGCGCCCTTTTCTCGCAACGCGGCCACCTCACTAGCTTCAAGGCCAACAATATCTTCGAGAACTTCGTCAGTATGCTGGCCTAGAGTTGGCGGCGCGGTTCGGACGCGCGGCTTGCTCTCGCTGTACTTTACCGGCGTGTTGACCAACTTAATCGGGCCACACTGCTCGTGCTCTATTTCGACCACCATGTTTCGCGCCTTGGTGTGCTCGTGGTTCAGAGTTCCCTGCACGTCGTTAACCGCCGCGTACGGCATGCCTTTACCTTCGAAGATCTCCAACCACTCCTGCGTCGTCTTCTGCACGCTGATTTTCTCGATCTCGGCTTCGAGCTCCACGCGATTCGCTACCCGCTGCGAGTTGGTGCTGTATTTCGGATCTGTCTTCCATTCTGGCCGGCCAAGGCCACCGCACAGTATCCCGAACAGCCTGTCGTTGCCTCCACCGAACAAGACGTCGCCGTCTTTAGTTTTGAACGACTTGTACGGAACAATAGATGCTATGGGACTGTCAGTGAGGGAGGCAACAATAGTACATTCGTAGGCTTACGATGAGCCGTGCCCCATCGGCCTGAATCCTTTTCACCGCTGATGAGGCAGCTGCTGGCGATGTTGGCGAGCGTAGCCGTCTGGCAATCGCTCAAGGCGACGTCGATATGTTGACCGCGACCCGTCTTCGCCCGGGATAAAAGGGCGGCCATGATGCTGTTACTCGTGTAGAGCCCTGTAGTCAAGTCGGTGACGGCGACACCGACTTTTACTGGCGGGCCATCTCTGTTGCCGGTAATATGCATCAACCCAAATTCCGCTTCGACCATGACATCGTAGCCGGCTCGCTGCGAATAGGGCCCCGTCTGACCGTATCCGGTAATTGAGGCGTAGATAAGACCCGGATTGATCTTGTGCAGCGTCTCGAAATCCATCCCATACTTCTTCAGCGTGCCTGGGAGATAGTTCTCCACGAGGATGTCGCATTTTGCTGCTAGCTTGTGCAGAATGTCCACGCCCTCGGCGTGTTGGAACGACAGACCCAAGGATTTCTTGTTGCGATTGACCTTGGCAAAAAATCAGTAGAGGCTACGTATGAACATTATCGAGCGGTATCTATTATTATGTATGCAACCTACACCAAGGAAATATGCTGATTCGCCCGGGCCTTGTTGGTTGGACCCGTTTCGATATGCCGCATACGGTGGCCCCCAAGCACGTGTATCGTCTCCGCGCGTAGGGTGCTCGATTTTGATGACTTCCGCGCTTGCGTTGGATATAATATTAGCTCGACATACCCCTTACGCTACAAGTGCAGTGTGTTGTCTATACCCAAGGTCGCCAAGGATCTGCGTGCAATATGGCTATGTCAAGGCAGGATGAGTAAGTTGAGCCGATCGTGCTGAAGCTTTGGGGGGGGAGGCTCCCTCGCTACGTACGCCAGCTAGCACCCTGGTCATGTCTAGAACACGATAACCCGCCAAAGGGAGAGAGGAGCTCTCGTCGGCCGCGACGGAATATCGTCGTACGAGAACCCTAACTGGATACCGATTCCCAAGGTGCCCCATGCCACGACTGGCACAGGCTATCGCGCGACCGAACATGATAGTCTGATTGGAGACAGCCGGCTAGGTATATTGAAACGCAGAGGGCCTATATGGGCCACGCCCCGAGTACTTTCTGAGCGGTGTAACCGGAACGGGGGCAGACGGGTGGACTAATGCTCAGAGTTAGGGAACGGTTGAGACAAGAATAAAACTACGTCGACTCGAAGTATTGGCCTTGTAAGTGATTTCCCCGTCCAACGGACCAATCAATATAATTCGAAACGTTCGAATGCAGCCGGTTCGGACATGGACCGGATTGGGATCGGGTATGCGAAAAGCGGAAAACGGCCGCCATCCCCAAAAAATCGATTGGAGTTGTAATTACCCCACAAACCAACTCTTTATGGTTGTTAGTTGTTCCCAGGGCGAGGCGATGCCAACCGGTTGCTATGACGATCTTTTTAGCTGGGATAGTAGAGCTAACAGCAATAAGCTTAAAGATACGGACTTCTACCTTCACATGAATACATGCTAATTCTCGGGAAAGGAATTCGATAACTCCGATAGCCCGAATTTCCTTACGAGAATTATCTCGACCCTCGTTGTCCTGATGGCCATGAGCTATCCCTACGTACGAATTGAAAAGTGAGTGATGAGATGGTGGGGAGTGGATTTTGTACGATGCGAACAACTTCGTAAGGATCGAGCTAGGCCGTAATATCTCAATTGTTGTTGACGCAGGGCTTGTCAATCGTCAATTGAAACCTGGAACGAACATAGTTTACAGTCAATGTTGGCATCGCCTCGCAGAGACTAGAACAGCAAAGTTTCTTAATAGCCAACAGCAAGATCTCCGATAATAATCCGCCAAACCATCGTACGTAACCAAGCGGCCCAGCAGGGACGTTGGCAACGTCGCCTAGCAGAAGCTCGGCATGACGACCCGTGCCGCACAAGTGACGGTATTAAACTCGGGTAACAACTGTTCAACTCGAATAGACGTAGATCGTGCACGAATCTAGCGGAAATTACGTTTTTTACTATCGTCATCGCTTCCAATCTCAAGGGATGGGTTTTCCTTGGAAGGATTCGGGTTTGGGTAGGCCTTGTTTGTTCGCAATTTGTTATTTCACATCCTCATTTCTTTCGAAAAGCCTACCTGGGGAGCCTCGCGAGCTAGATCGAAGATACCTAGGTATGGTAGGCAGGTAGGCAGGCAGGCGTGCATCCCTTTGAAAGGAATACATGCGTCGGCCTAATTGGCAGGCTTGCTCAGCCTCGAGCGTTTGCGGCCGAGTTGCGACCGATACTACCTTGCTATCTAGGTATCCTAAGGCTTTCAAGAGACAAACGAGCAGTCAAACGGCACCAGAACAAAAGTAAGCTCACGGTCAGCGCAGGTAGGTAGGTAGGTGTTTATTACAGATGATCAATCACCGGGAGCACGTCAAGTCTTCTACTTTTAGTAGACACGTTGGTTCCTTTTTTCATATCAAGGCTCCTATAGCGTATGATTTTTTTTTTGGACCAAAAAGAAGGTCTGGTTTGCATCGCCTCCTACGGCCCCCCGGCCACTGCTACAGGGATCCCGGTATGCCCCGTCGTCCCGTACGCCTGGGCGGCGTTGTGCATGCAGAGTGTAACCCTATGGGGAGTTGGTTATTGCTTGATTGGTCCAATTATAGAATCTTGTCTCGGTCTCTGTGTCTTCAACTCGGCTGTTCTCGTATTCCCCCAAAGGGAGAGAAGGTCGAGTAGTTAAAAGGGTCTAGCCTTCCCACCTCGCTCGCATCATTCGCGTCTAATTCTTCTTACCCTGTTGCAGATCCGAGATTGACGTCTTGAGCCGCTTTCCTGTCATCGCTTCGCCAAGCCAAGAGATAATCCAGATTAAACCAGCATGGCGCCATCGTTACATCAACGTGAAGGGGAGGACACATACAAGGCTGCTGGGACAGTTCGGTCGGAAGCAAGTGGCCCTAATGGCGTAGTATTGTACCCGTGGATGTTAGTCGTCATCATCGTCGGCGCCATCGTCGTAACATTACTGGTCGTTTTCGTGGTATTATTCATATCAAAAAGACGGCAGCGCATTCCGCAAGAAGATCAGGTTGACCCCCCGGTCGACCCTCTCGGCCTAAACGATACGAAGAGGAAGAGGATGAGCATGACGGACCGACACGCGGCGGAGGAGATCGAGAGGGCGATGATGATCCGGAAGTCAATCCAGAGCCGGACCTCGTCGCGACTATCCCAAGCGACGGATTACATGTTCGAGGAGCTCGACCAGGAGGACCGGGAGCACCCGAGCCACAGAAACGACGACGATAAAGCGTTCGAGTCAGGCCAGCAACCGATCCCGGGCGTCCACAACACACAGATGGGGGTGCACCCGGCGCTTCTACCACGGCCGCAATTCCCCATCTCGCAGCCGCCCCGAGCCATGTCTCCGATTCGGAATCCGCAACCATCGCCGCTATACATGTCTTCAAGATAAGGGAGGGACTGAACTCTCAGAACGCAACTTTTTTTTTTTCCTCTTTTCCTTTGTGTTACTAGTTCCAATGCTAGGGTCGTATACCGGATCACCTGCGTTGAAGGATATGGGAGTTGCGGCGAAGTCTACCTTATACCACGGGGTTCATCGAATTGGCGTTTGGAGGGGCGGGGTAATTATGATAATGCTAATTGAACTCATACAATACAACGTCGAATCACATCAGGGTGTTGAAGCAAGGCTGCTCCAATACAACTACCTACCTACATACATATGTAGAAAGTGCCATTAGTGGTGAACGGCATTGGACTAGGTGGTACCTAGGCCCTTCTAGGCTAGATTTGCCGGCGCTCGTCACGATCCTGTCTGGCTGCCCCGGGTTAGAACACAGCCGCATCCTTTTCGCTTCGACGAGGGAAAATCGCGAGCATCGCCACTGTCGAATGTTACCGTTTGCGCTTTACGAGGTAAGACGACAAGGAGAACCAATGCGTTCGGTCCGGGTACAGTGTGTAGATGGGTGATTGGGAGAAGAGTTTGTAGAAATTCAATGAGCAAGGAACTGAACCGAACTCTACGGCGTTCTTCTAACCCGCTCGTGGACTGAGAATGCTCCCGCCTAGGCGATTAACGCGTAAGCCGCGGAAGAACATTCACCTATTGTCTGAGATTAATGTCTGAAGATTAAAATGGGTACCTAGGCCAGTAAGCTGGTCGAAGTGTAAAATCTGGGGAAGATGCTGGTTACGTACCACCTAAGTAGGTGTAGCTGCCCTATATTTCGTGACAGGGAATGAATTACGAGGCGTTGGTGAGGTAAGAACAAATTCGATAGTACCTATATAAGTACCTATTGATGCGCCCATTGTTTTGAAATACAGCAGGCACGATACATGAGGTAGGCACATATTACAGGTACCTGTCCGATGAAGGCAGGGGGTACAATAAGTACCTAAACCCTATCACTTACAGCGCTGTGACAGCAAGTAAACTCTGACTTTCGCCTGACGGTCAGTCCTTTTTCACATCAACACCTTTTTCCCTGAACAAGCAATCGACTGGTAACCACCTACTTCAATGTTGCCTAGTGACAATTCACGGTTGCTGCGTTACCCGCATCGGTTGATACCCAAAGTGAGTACTTAACGAGCGGTCTGTGGGTTGATTTCTATTTTTTTTTTCTCTTCTCATTTCTAGAAGTGCGTTTCCTGCCCTGCTAACTTTCTACATCTCCTCATCACGGTTTTCGCCATACAACATTCTTTTCCGTGAACAACATCACTATAACACCTTTGTATTGCGAATTTCGCAGGAAATAAAAAGAGGCATCGCACTTCCAAATTACATCATTTGAGAGAGTTTCGGACTCTTTGATACTCTCACTCCAACGTCTAACCGGGGTCATCCATCCATCCATTCAATCTTTTACTGCAATTGGAAGAAACGTAGGTACATGTACCTGAGAGACATCGATTGAGGCTGGTGAGCACGACTCGGATCCCGGGCTGTTGACCTTGCGCATCGAGTCGAGGTACGTACCATCTTTCTAATTTTTTTCTTCTTTATTATGTACTTCGTACCTGATGAGTAATACTGCAGGTATAAAGTGCTAGTGAAAAGGCCCACTCTTTTTCTTGGGACCAAGTCCGATTCTGACATAACCGGGAACATTCCACAGCCATCTTCGGCGGCGCGTCTTTCTTACTCTTTTCCCTTCACCTTTGTGTCAAGTCGCTTTGACTTTCTCCCCCTCGACAAACTTTTTCGCCAATATCCTCTCTCTACTTGCCCATCGCCATCCCGCCCGTCATGGGGACCGTGGCTCCTCGTCCCGAGACCGAATTCTCAACCCCGGTCGTAGCTGTCGGCGACCCGAATCCGAACCAAACTCAGAATGAGGGAGGATATAAGCAAAATCTCAACCAGCGACTCCTCTGCCCCGACTGCAACGAGGACCCCCCGAATCTCGTCGAGGAGTTCTCCTCCGGCGACATGGTCTGCGGCTCTTGCGGCTTGGTTCTCGGCGATCGCATCATCGATACCCGATCCGAGTGGCGTACCTTCGCCAACGACGACCAAGGCAACGATGATCCTTCGCGTGTCGGTGACGCCATGAACCCTCTTCTTAACGGTTCCCAGCTCGAGACCAGCATCGGATTCGGCGAAGGCATGCGTGCCAGAGAGTTGCACCGCGCCCAGAATCGAGCTATTAGCGACAAGGCCACGAAGACTCTCTTGGCCGCCTACCGCGAAATCAGCAATCTTTGCGAGGCCATCAGCATCCCCAAGACCATCCAGGATTCCGCCAAGCACATCTTTAAGATGACCGAGGATAAGAAGATGTTCAAGGGCAAGCCCCAGGAGGCGGTGATCGCGGGCTGCATCTTCATCGCGTGCCGTCAGTCCAAGGCACCTCGCACGTTCCGCGAGATCTATTCCCTGACCAAAGTCTCCAAGAAGGAAATCGGCCGAACTTTCAAGGCTCTTGAGAAGATGTTGCAGAGCAGCCGCGACGAGAACGTCACCGGCTCGTTCCTCATGGTCGATAACTACGAAGCTACCGGTACTACCGGTGCTGCCGAGTTGTGCGCCCGCTACTGCAATAACCTTCAGTTCAAGAACCCTCATCTCATGGAGAAGATTTCCAAGACTCTGGCCGAGAAGAGCTCGTCTCTTAAGGATCTGGCTGGCCGATCTCCTCTGTCGATCGCCGCCGCTTCCATCTACATGGCGTCTCATCTGATGGGCGACCCGCGAACGTCTAGGGATATCGCGGCCGTTGCAGGCGTCAGCGATGGTACTATCCGAACAGCCTACCGCCACATGTACCCGTCTCGCGAGCAACTAGTCGAGAAGGACTGGCTCGCCCCGAAGGGTGCCGGGCGCATTGACCGACTTCCTGCGAACTAAAGGAGGGGAGCGGAAGAGAAATTCAAGCAAGTCAGCGGGGTCGGTCAGGTGGTTGGGGTGTGGTAGGCATCGCGGCTGAAAAGCTGCGAGTGGCCAAAGTTCGCTACGCTAACGCGAGAGCACTCATTGTCTAGCGGGTCCCGTCATGGGATCTCGCAATTTTCATGGCACGTCTCGGTTCTTGTCTTTACCGGGCTGCTTTGCCGGGTCGGTTAATGCGACCTCGCCCGGGGGAGTTTACGGTCGAGGTAGTCTTATGCGCGTGAGAGAAGGGGACGTACTCGCCGTTTGGGTGATTTCCATTGGCCGGTACCTGATCCCTTAACTTTTTCTCCGCACCATTTTGCTCTTGAAACACAGAGCTTTGTGTACTTGCTGTCACTTGTCTACAGTCCTGTACAGGCTTAGCAGTGATTCACCGACGACTAGTCGACGAGGGTTGCGACATTAATGATCATTGTTGACGAGGTTCGTGCCTTAATGAGATGTGGCGTACGTGGTGAGGAGGGAGGGAGGTAAATTGGTATCATGGAACGTGCTAGGTTGGCCTTTTACGATTCTTACTCAGTAAGGGTCGCAGATGCAGCCGAGAGCATCCATAGGACTCTTTACTGGACTGTAACTCGCACCGCGTTTTAAGAGAGAGTCTAATGAGTTTTCAATGCAGTTTGCAGGGGGGTTACGGCGCGTAAGGTGGGACTGGATTTCCTACGGCGAGATACCCAAAAATCCCCTTATATTTCTCAAGACCGTAAGGGCTTGTTATACGAATTCCCTCGCGGGCTTAATCCCCAAGATTGAGTAAACGGCTGAAGTTTCTAAATTAAAAGACAGGCGTTAAAGAGACCTAATGGTCGATAATTATAAGATAGTTATATCCGCCTCAGTTCTACGGCCTGCTTAGTGCTATCGGAATCGGATTTTCGTGTGTATTGACGTGTGCCAACCCCTATTCCCCTTTTGCCCCTATCGCCAACACACTATGCATGTGCCTACTATACCTAATGTAATGGCTTGAACCCGAGGATGTGGGTAGTGTGGAACTTAGTGGGAAGCTACTCGGTAGACAATTACCCGGCGGGTGCTGTACGCACGGAGAAAGCGCGCTTTTACGGGTTATAGGCTTCTCGGGACCCCGCATGCATGCCGTTTCCGCTCCTCAGTTACACGGCATTAGCTATTGCGTGCGAGGGGGGGCGTCGAACCTTCTTCTGTTGATATTAGGGTGTTTGGACTTTCCTTTCCTTATTGCACTTGCTTCGTAGTACGTATCTTCCCACTACTCTCCCTTTGGCCGTCGCCTATCCTCATCCTCTTTTCTACTTCTTTAAATACCTATTTTGAGACCGGTGGTAACTAATAATCAAACTCAGCACTACCTTGACGTCGCTCCTCCTGACTGAAAAGAAAATCCTACATCCCCCCCACCAATACCAGCACCAGCACCGACACTACCACGTCAACGCCAGCAACCATGAAGCTCCTATACCCCACGTCCCTCAAGCTCGACATTAAGAGCCTCGAGGGCTTCGCCACCACGCTGCACCCCTACGACGTCAAGGCCCCCATCCCCGACGACCTCGTCGACGCCGAGATCCTTGTGACGTGGACCAACAGCGCAGCGAACCTCTCCGACGCCGCGCGCCGCATGACCAACCTGCGGTGGATCCAGTCCCTCGCCGCGGGGCCCAACGACGTGCTGGCCGCGGGCTTCCCGCCCTCCGTGATCGTGACGACCGGCTCGGGCCTGCACGACCGCACCGTCGCCGAGCACACGCTGGGCCTGCTCCTCACGGCCGCCCGCCGCTTCGACCAGATGCGCGAGTTCCAGCTGCGCCGCGAGTGGCCGGCGCACCTGGGCGGGCCGCAGCCCGACCGCCCCAAGGACCGGTTCACCACCCTGCGCGACGCGAACGTGCTCATCTGGGGCTACGGGAACATCGCGAAGACGCTGGCGCCGCACCTGACGGCCTGGGGGGCGCGCGTGCTGGGCGTGGCGCGGACGCCGGGCGTGCGCGACGGCGTCGAGGTGTTCGCGGAGGACAGGCTGGCGGAGCTGCTGCCGCGCACCGACGCGCTGGTCATGATCCTGCCCGGGTCGGAGAGCACGCGCGACGCGCTGAACGGGGAGCGCCTGGCGCTGCTCCCGAGCCACGCGTGGGTCGTCAACGTGGGCCGCGGCACGAGCGTCGACGAGGACGCGCTGGCGGACGCGCTCGAGGCCGGCCGGATCGGCGGCGCCGCCCTCGACGTCTTCAAGACCGAGCCGCTGCCGAAGGAGTCTCGTCTCTGGACCGCCCCGAATCTCCTCGTCAGCCCCCACGCGGCGGGCGGGAGGCCCCAGGACGCGGAGGCGCTGATCGCGTATAATCTCCGGAGGTTCTTGGCGGGGCAGGAGTTGAAGAATGTGGTGTAGCAATTACGGAGCAGGTTGTAGCGAGGCGGTGGGTTGGGGGAGGAAGATCGCTGGGGATGTTGGTCGGGTAGGGCGTGGGATTGACGAGAGCCTCGCCGACGTTGGATATGTTGCGGAATATATAGGAGGACCTGCCTACGCCCTAGGGTTCTGGGAAAGCATTTTGGCTCCGTTATTTCCATCCCGAACCCTTTCTACGCATTTAGATGGCGCCCGTGGCCTTGATCGACTAGGTCGAAAATAGAATAATCGTAAATCCGTTAAATTTGCTCGTTTTACTCGGCGGGGACGAGTGTAACGCTTAGTGAGTTTTCTTTTGCGATCGAGAGATATGAGCATGCTACCCACGTTTATTTCAAGCACGGTGTACAAGTCGCCGTTCGCATATTCCGTAACCTCTGGGCCGCGCTATATATTATCAGGCATCCCCTGATTATTGTTGGAACAAGTCTGCGGGTTTTCCATGACCCGGAGCAGCTGGAACATGGACAAATAACGGGGATCGCAGACGGATACTTCAGAAACAGCCCCTAACGGACACGCCGTACGACTTACTCCTATCTATTTATTTTCTACTAAGATCCGCGTGTATATTCGCATTCACACCAACGCATGTAAACGAAGACTTAAGGACTCATCATAGTTGTATTTTTATTTCCCGGACAAGTTGTCACATTATTTACGTCTAGTTATGCATCAGTTCATTACGTCTTAGGGGCCCCGCTTGGTTGTTAGAATAGGGGTGATCCTTCTCGCCCCTTACGCCTTTTTTTCGCCTGAGTAATATCCGGGGGCAGCTCGGGAATGCTATGATATGTAATCAAAGGTGGACAAGGTCTCCCGACTTGTGGTTTCCATCGTGTTCCATTGAGGATAGGGTTTGCGTTGAACACTTGTGATGGGTGTTTGCTGCTTCGTTCATAAACCGTAATTCCCCTTCTTTTTCGGTTAGTCGTCTATACTTTTCTCTTAATGTGTAATTTGTACAACGTCCTATAGAGTAAATAGGATGTAGGTCCGTGTATGGGTTGTGATAGCTTGATATGGGTGCTTTTAATCCTCTCTCTAACATTGAGAGAACGCATCCGTACACCTAGACTCTTGATGTTCTCCGAGTGTAGTTGGTGTGGTCCGCCCACGCTGCTCATGACCTGGGATCTCTCTTGTTTCTGGGCCGGCGGATAGCCGCATTGTCGAGGTGATAGATCTTGCTCCCCCTTTCCCAGAGCTTATCCGATAGGTCCGCAAGGTCGTCGAAATCTGGGACGTATTCCTTTTCGGCCCCTTACTCCGTACATTGTATAAGGTATGTATTTGGGTTTGTTGGGCGACAAGGGGTCGTCAATTGGTGGACCGAAGAAAGGATACCATGCGATCGCGTGGTAGGAAGGTTACGAAAAGGGTATTTATTGATCTTGCTTGTATGTGTAGAAGTTAGGATAGCTAATTTCGTACTGATCGGTATTTATACACCCTTTTGGAGTGTGTGCCCTAGTGCCTCGTTGCGTAGGGCGACGAGGCACCTGATGAGGGCATATCCACCGTTGCTGCCGCTACGGTGGATTCCTCAGTACAAAGTTACATAGCTACAGGGTTGTTGGTCCGATTAATTTAGGCGGCTTGTTCGGAAACTTATTCGCTGTTTTCTCTTTCGTATGTTCGGTCTCGTGATGAGGTAGGCTTGGTGGGGGAACTACCGACACCATCATATTGACTCTTCGAGATTCTCCGTCGTAGACGGGGTATTTATAAATCTCTGGATGATGACCGGCCTTTGAGTCTCATGTCTAGGAAATTTGGCAAATCGCTCGATACTGTTTGTTATAGAAGTTGGCAACACCCCTGAGCGGCGAAAACGGCGGGTCTCTGATCGTTACTCAATTATCTATACGCATGATAGATATTAAGCAGGTGGATCTCGTTAAAGGCCGCACCACCGGCGTGCCTAGAGGCGTGGCTTTCTCCAGGAAAGAGTAGTCGATAGTAGATCGGTGAGTGAATTGTACTGATATTTCCCCGTCTGAGGTTTTCCCTGAGAACAGGGTTACCATACGATGCAGGGATCTTATTAGGTTCAACCTATTACTGAGAATACGAGTTGATGCTCTATAAGGCTGATGCGCCATGGCATCTGGGAATATGATAGGGATGTCATGAGAGAAGAGAGGTACGTAGGAGACAATAGGGTTAGAGCGGAGCGGATGGATAGAGCCCACCGTGGACGAGGCGGATTATCCCTTACGAAGGGTGACATTCGTATTAAGCATTGGTCTGTCGTATTTCCACTTCTAGGGCATAAGAGCTTGGCAAAGTAATCAGAACCCATGTGGACTTTAGGTTATGAGTGGCGTGTAGTGATGGGGATTTATGTAGACCGTTAAAAAAAGGAAAAAGAATTCCGGTAATAGTTGCTGGTATATATAGGAGCTCTAGGTTGATTAAATTCAGCTGGGTTGAGATGAGTCCGAGTCGAATCCATCATAGGAATCAGGGGGTAGCAGGCCATTAATATAGTAAGCTTTACTGTTAGCCTAGCACATAATGATACTGAATATAGAAGTCACCTGAAGATGCTGCTGCTATTACTCCTTTATCAGATTTACATGCTAGGTACCTAAGTTTGAGGTACACATGCTGCATGCAAGAGTTTGCATGGACGTCCGCACGACGGACTAAGACTCAAACGTCTGTATCCTGATCGTGTCTGCTTCTGCCTAGTGACTTTTAAAGCGGAAGAAAGAAAGCCCTTCACATGCCCAAACAATATCCGCTGCTCCTCTTCTCCGTGAAAGCAGACCGGGTCTAAGACTCACGCATCTATACCTAAGGGCCAACAACACACATGTACCATATACGCCGTTATACGCACTGTCTAAAATCTTGACGAGATAAAGGTATCAAGAATTTACCCACCCGTGCTCCTTTTTATACCAGTGTATACTATCCAAGCCTGTCTGAACACGCAGACCCATTCGGACGTCTAGCAGATAGGAACCCCAGTTGGCTACTTTTTCGAGCCAGGACTGGCATTCCTCTACCTTTTCTCGTAGCCACTCCTCTTCGTTCCCTTGCTCAGCGTTACTTCGGAGTTCGGGCTTCTGTATCTCGACCCATGCAAGCGCGGCCATCTCGTAATTAGCGCCGGGGAGCGCGTAATCATCCTTCGTAGGGCCCTTGAATGCTGATCTATAGATGCATTAGTCATACTCTTAGCCGCTATAAGGGGATGAAACTTACTTGTCCATAGCTAAAACACTGTCGATCAGTTCACGGGCTTCGTCGAGGTTGCCTAATGATCGCGCTACGGCAGCTCGGCAGATATTCCGTACAGCTTCTTCGTCTAGCTCGGCCTCGATCTTCTTCCGCGCTTCTTCCGGCGCTGTTAACCGGTCCCAAGAAAGGACCTTGTTCGAGAACTCCAGCTCAGCAGTCTGCATCTTTTTCATCCCATTCCAAAGATACGTCATCTCTTCCGACGGACTAACACCGACCGCGTCGGCTAGATCGATACCCAGCCTCTTGGACCTCTCATCCCATTTCTGTATCTTTCGGCATGCGAATTGTTCGAATGGGATTGGCCTAGACAAGAAGCGCTTCCTGCCAGCTACTGTGGGTGCCTTTCGGAAGAGCTCTTCTGCCTTTCTTTTATGAAGCTGTATCTGCGACTCGTCTGCCCCGCCGTGAAATGCGTTGCGATAGTTTTCCAGCTCCGCACATCCGGCGATGTAGTAATATAACGCGGCACTCCAGTCGTTGAGTTCTATGCAACGGAGGAAGTTGTCCCGCATGTCGGAGTAATCGTGGACAAACATGGAATCCATTGACATTTCAAAATTGTTAATGGAGGTGATCTGACGCATCTTCGACTCCCTGTTGCTCTTCAAAACCGCGAGGGCCCCCCGCAAATCCTTGCTGTTTCCCAGCATTCGACCTTCCTCAAACCGCCAGTACCCGCTGTCGGGATAGCGGGCCCGCATCTGAGAAAGAAGTGCGGCGCACTTGGCCTTCGGATATCCGACGGTGGCGCTGCTTTCGACGTTCTCCTGGAAGGGGAGGATGTCGACGGAGCCCAGAAGAGCATGGTAGTAAGAAAGCAGCATGATCCCCGCTACGGCCCCGTTTATATTATCAAAACGGGAGCTCTGCCACAGCAATTGTAGGCCTCGCTCGCGATCACCCTTAAAGCCGATTACCGAGAGCAGACGAGAGAAGGCCGGCGGGACTAGCGTAAGAAGGACTAAGAGGGAACCGAAGCACATGCTGGCATTGCTGTGGACGAAGATATCGGCGGGATCCTTGAATATATGTAAGCTAGGGCCGCTGGAAAGTCCGCTTCCCGGCGACGGCTTCGAAGTGCCGTTGGAATTTAAAGATAACCGGCCTAGTTTGTCTTCGGGAGGCTCGGAGCTCTTAGAGAGGTGACCTTCGTAATCCAAAGGAGTTTGTGCTCCCGAATGGGTCTCATCCGCGTCGACAAATTCAAAATCGGTATCCGTGTCGGTCGACGAGTCCGAATGGATGTCATTCCTCTTTAGATATGCTGCCTCCGCTTGCATGATACCGTCGAGAGTAATATAAGCCTTCCGCAGCTTATAAAACCCTTTCAGACTCTCCGTCAAACTTTCATTCATAACCGCGATCACGGCGGACATGAGCTGGGTGTCGGCGATGACTAACGCATACTCGCTTCCCGGTGGGTACACCCTGTCTCGGGAACCGCCGCCGGCTTCGGCTTCTTTCTGAGCCCTCTTCATCTCACTAAAGGCTTTGGCTTCGCAATCATTAAGGCGGTCCATTGTTTCGGCCATGATAGTCTTTTCAAAGCCGAGAATGCTCCTCATGAAAGTACAAACGCTAAGCCCGAGGAGATGAAAAGCCGAATCGCCCTTTCGCAGCTTCTCCTCGGCGCCGTCAATGTCATCATTCATGATCAAGGCCGTGCTGGTGAAGGCATCTTCTAGCGCAGCTATCTCCCGAGCCCGAGGATCTTCTTGAGAGGTCGCTGACTTTGAATCCGGGGTTGAGTTGGCGCCGGAACCCCGGATCCAGGCCCCTATTCGGCTCATGACGGCGAGTTAAGCCGGTTAGAATTCCAAGGCGATAATCGAGGGGCTGGCGTCCTAATTAGACAATCCGGTAGCACAAATCTGTCTCGTCTTTAAGAAGGCGACAGGTCCGCGGGATCCGCCGACGTGATACGACTGATTCCTGGTTTCTGGGTGTTGTAGGTACCACCTAGAAGATCAGAGCATAATAGCTTTGGTCTTAGGAGGAGGTAAAACAAAGGGTTAGACTCTGTAGTTGTAGCTCCTTTGAAAGGGAAGCTTATGGAGCTTATGTAAAACCGAAAATATACCTAAATAGGTAGATAACTAGGTAGGTAGTTAAAAGGGAAAAAAAGGAAAAAATTAAAACAGAACTAGGATAATCCTAAAGTCATGCAAGTGAGCGAGTCGTGTATCGGAGCTGAAAGTTTTACCCACCGAAATGGGCTGCCTTTGACGACGGGTTCCAGGAGTACGTCTACTTAAGGGAATGGAGGAGGATCCGAGATGACGTCTCGTTAATAGAGCCAGAGGAAGAAGCTGAGGTGGAGTGGGTGCGTCAGTGGTTGGTGCTAGGGCTAGATTGAGATCTGACCCTTTTGGATTTAGTGAATTACCATCACTTGAGAAGTTCAAATACGGCGCACATACGAAAAGAGTGACGGCATATGAATGGTAGATGATAGAGAGGCTATGTTGATATTTAACATCGTACCAATGACGATTCTAAATGAATGCCTAAAATCAGTTGACTTCGTGGCCTTTCCCGTGAGCAATGTAGGCCGAGGAAATAAGGAAATTAAATAGGAATGCTGCGGTATCGAGGCTCAGCGCCACGAGTCGACGACCCGGTTGGATGACGAGAGCGGAAAGAAAAAGTTGTCAATAGTTGCCTGTTTATTTACCAAATAACACAGAAAGGGAAAAATTATGAGAGTCAATCAATCTCACCAGAAAGTCTTATTTAGATACCTTGAGGTACGTAACACCTGAATAGATTGGCCTGAGTTCAGCTGCCGCCACTGAATTGATAGGCGGGTTCGAGGCCCTAGCCACGCGTTACATGCGTGCTAAAGGGCAGGTATTGCACATGTTACCATGTTAAATGTTGCCTAAAGTACCTAACATAGGTACCTATAATTTTATACAGATACGAGGTTGGAACCGCTTGCTACCTACCAAGTACCTACTAGGTAGGTACGTACTCTGCAACCCCCGCTTAGCCCGGTCTTTTGGCAAGTGGGATCATTGGCCGTTCGGAGATAAGCTTAGATCCATCGAAGGAGGTAGTTACCGCATTTAAGCAACAGTCCTTAGCCTTATAAGCCTTATCTGCCGCTTAGCTCAACGGCGTATTACTAAGCCGTGTAATCTATTCAACAAATGAGGTCTACCCGACTAACGGTAAGTACCTAAGTAATATTACCTAAGAGACGGAACCTGGAAGCTTGCCAAACATCCATCCATCATTCTCACAACCACCAAAGCCTCGCCTTGTCACTGCTTGTTCCACGCTCAGCCTCGCCGCAAGCAGAAAGTAGAACCAACTATCAACAGGCAAACATATATCTGGTATCCTTCACTTCGCCCAACAGCGTAGCCCGGTGTGCCGTAACGCAACCCGACCGACCGAACCTATACCACATAACAAACACACACACACACACACACACACACACACACACACACACACACACACACACACACACAGCAAAAGCTATGGCCGCACCCACGAACAAGGCCGGCGACAAGGCCGCGGCCGAAGCCGGGAAGCAGGAGCAATCGCAGCAGCCGCAGACGCAGCAGAAGTCCACTACCGCGCTGGAGGAGGACGACGAGTTTGAGGACTTCCCCGTCGAGGGTACGTTTTATCTCTTTGCCACCGGTCTATCCATCTTCTACTCCTTCTCTCCATGACACAATTTCAGTGTCTAGCTACCTATCCACGCACATATCTACCCCCTATCATGGTGGTAGACGCCCGATGGTTGTAGTAATAGTAACTAACGCCAAGCGCGATCGCAAACAGACTGGCCGGCAGAAGACACGGAAGCAGCAGCGGCAGCGACCGAAACCGGCACCGCGACACAGCACCTGTGGGAGGAAAGCTGGGACGACGACGACACCTCGGACGATTTCTCCACGCAGTTGAGGTGCGTTTTTTATTCTCCACGTATCTTCCATCCGGCCGCCTCCTTCTACCCATTCCATAGAGCGCTGGTTGTACAGTGGGCCTACCAGCCCTTCCTGATAACCCATTGAACTCCGCATACGAGGGTCGCTGAGTCTTACATATAACTACACTACAACCATATCAGTCTCTAAACATCTCACTAACTCTACCACGTCCCCGTCCCCTTTCCCACTATCCGCCCTCCTCAATACCATCAACCAGCTACTAACACAACCCCCCAACCACAGAGAAGAACTCAAGAAAGTCGAAGCCTCGAAGCGAAGATGAGAGCGGCGGCGCAACACGAACCAAGCACCTTTAGCACACCAAGCAGACTAGGTCAGGAAGCAGACGAGCAGACAAGCAAGTAGGACTAGTGCCATGACATAAAATTAAGACTAAGGAAGGGAAACCCCAAAGTGAACTTGTATCACGTATTCTCCGGGCCGTCTGCGGTACATTACTAAGTGCGGGGAGCAGAGCAGAGCAGATGGGCAAGTGAGCTAGGCAGCTTTGATTAATAGACTGACAGACGTGGTGCTGTCAATTATGAACAGAACACAATCATAAAACGTCTCTCTTCAACCTATAACTGGGTAGGTAGGTAGACAATATGTCTCCCCCTTTTTTCACCCCAGCCAAAATGAAACTTTGAGACCAAGTCCGAAAGCAAGGCGTTTCACCTCATCTCAAACTTTCAGCTCATAAGCACCAACAGCATGGCAATAAGACAAGCCCTATACGTCCCATACTTGGTTCAAGTAGTCATTCATCTAATTTTAATTTTGTATCATGAACTTAATAATAGATACGTAGATACCATTTAAGACGTGCGTAACACATTACCAAGGAGAAGGATACCAACCGGCCGATGGTCCACCGTACCAGTAACCCGAGTTCATTTATGTACCTGTTCCTTAACCCCCTTTCTAAGCCCCGTGACATGCGATGCTTACTTACTTGCTTGCTTGCTTGCTTGCTCACTTGCCTAGGTAGCTTACCTAGGTAGGTAGCCCAGCTCATAAGCGCATCGACCTCCCCGATTCTCATTTGGTGCTGAGGGCCACCACGCCGGGGAGCGCCTTGCCCTCGAGGAGCTCGAGAGAGGCACCGCCGCCCGTCGACACGTGCGAGCACTTGGCCTCGGCGCCGTACTTGGCCGCGACGGTCGCCGTGTCGCCGCCGCCGATGATGCCGATCTTGCCGGCCGCCACGGCCGCCGTGAAGGCATCCAGCGTGGCCTTGGTGCCGTTCGCGAACTTCTCGAACTCGAACACCCCCGGGGGCCCGTTCCACAGGATCGTCTGAGCCTCGTCGATGGCCTCCTTGTACAGCTTGATGGACTCGGGACCGCAGTCGAGGCCCATCCAGCCGTCGGGAATGCCGTCCTTGTCCGTGGCCGTGCCCGTGTTGGCGTCCTTGTCGAACTTGTCTGCGGTCACGTAGTCGACGGGCAGGACGACCTTGACGTTGTTCTTCTTGGCCTTCTCGATGAGCTGGCCGACGTTCTTGGAGCCGGCCTCGTCAAACAGGGAGTTACCGATGCTGACGCCCTCGAGGGTCTTCTTGAAGGTGAAGGCCATGCCGCCGCAGATGATGATGCTGTCGACCTTGTCCAGCAGGTTGTCGATGAGCTGGATCTTGTCGGAGACCTTGGCACCGCCCAGAATGGCCAGGAAGGGGCGCTTCGGGGATTCGAGAGCTTGCGCGAAGTAGTCGAGCTCCTTCTTCATGAGGAAGCCGGCGGCCTTTTGCGGTAGGTCGACGCCGACCATAGAGGAGTGTGCTCGGTGAGCGGTTCCGAAAGCGTCGTCTATGGAAGGGTTAGTAAATACCAAGGGTACCAATTCAAACTTAATCTGCGCCAGAAAGTCTGATTCGCGAGATACTCACTGATGTAGACGTCACCAAGAGCAGTCAAGCCCTTGCGGAACACATCGACCTTGGCCTTGTCCGCCTTCACCTTCTTGCCCTCCGCGTCCTTATAAGAGCCCTCTTCCTCGGCGTGGAAACGCAGGTTCTCCAGCAGAACGACCTGGCCGTTGTCCGCCTTGTTTACGATAGCCTCGACCTCGGGGCCGACGCAGTCCGGCGCGAACTCGACGCTCTTTCCTAGCAGCTTCTCGAGCTCGGGAACGACGGGCTTCAGGCTGTACTTGGGATTGACCTTGCCGTCGGGGCGGCCAAGGTGGGACATCAATACGACGGCCTTTGCGCCGTGGTCGATCGCATACTTGATGGTGGGGACGGCACCGGCGATACGCTGATTGTTGGTGACCTTCTTGTCAGCGTCGAGGGGGACGTTGAAGTCGACCTTTTGAAGGGAGTTATGTTAGCATAGGAAGCATAGATCTATATTATAGCTGGCGGCGGAGTATACTAAGCAAATGGAAGCCACATACCCGGATGAGCACTCTCTTGCCCTTCAGGTCAACGTCTGTGATGGACAGCTTGTTCGACAGAGACATTTTGACGGGTGGGCTATTTCAATTGATCCCGATCTAGGAGTAAAAGACTCTAGGAAGATAGATATAAAATGGGATAGAGTTGAGGGATTTCAAGGATAACGTCTTTTTCTGAGAGATGTCTGCTAAGAGAAGAAGAATAAAATAAAAATAAAAAACACGCAATGGGCAATGAGGTATGAAGGTAGGTACAGTACAAGACCGGACTAATAGGTACCAAGGTAATAATACCTCTCTCTTCTCGTTGGAGGGGCAGAGGGGTAGCAGCTTCCCCCCCTACAATTTTTGGTGGGGTGAGGTCAACGAGCTTGACGGGTGACGTCCTATGGGCTGCATCTAGCCCACCTAACCACGCTAGGTTCAAGCATGTAACTGCGCTAGAGAATTAAGTGGGTTGATACTTTGACGTTTTAAGCCGACTATAGGAGATTGCCGATTCTCAGAAGCTTGGAGAAACGCGACCCTCCGTTCACCGCGAAAATGGGTATAGGTACCTACTTACCTAGTAAATACCTATGTTGAGGTATGCTCCGTGGTGTCATGACAGTCGTCCTATTCTCTTCGCTTATATTAGCTTTTCTCCTACACCTTATTGAACCATGTCTCCTTACAAGGACCCCGACCCCAATAATTATCGGCCGTTCTGCCGGCTTTTCTAATACAGGTCAAGTTACCCCTGAATCGACTAATAGTCCAATTATATACTCCGATCAAAGCACATTCAAATCCATGCTTCCAAGGCGTCTGTATGGAAGTTACTCAAGACTTCGTTAACCGGAATCATCTGGTATAGTAGAAAGAAGATGGGATATGCGGGTAGATGATACTTCTGATTTTTTTTTCCTAGTGAATTTAGGTACAGGGTTATACCCAAGCTTCGAATCCTATATCTTCAACCAAAAAATGAATGCGCCAACCTATATACCTGTATCGTGTCGGTCGCCTCCCACTATTCCGAGGAGACCATGTTCCTTTTACACCGCAACGCCCGCCAAAAACTTATTTCGGAGAAATTCGATATACAGCGACAGAATAATCTAACAATCTTTTTTTCTAAGTAGCTGATGTATCTACTGAAGGCGGATGTTGGGGGAGTAAGGAGCTGGTTTTTGCTCAACATCTTCGGAAGCGTTGGTGAGGGAGAGGTATGCAGTCCAGGCAATACCGACAGTAGAGACGAACGGCTATAGCAGATTGTTAGCAATAGAAAACGTAACATCGACGATATAGTAGGCGCCGTAGCTCGGGAAACTCACCAGCTGGAACTGAACCGGCATTAACCTGAAGTTAATGATTTGTACGGCAGGCCATATCATAAAGTTGGCCTTCAACGTCGGAACGTACATGTCCCTGAGTTTGTGAGCGACGGCCCTACGGCCACCCCCTTCTGCCACGGTCATGACTGTGAAGAAACAGGCGATACCAAACGGAGCGAAGATCAGCTGGTCGAAAGCCACCCGCTTCATCGCCGGGGCGAATGCGCTCGTCTTGGTGATGGGGAACGCCCGCGACAGGAAGCTGAACCACTTGTATTGCAGAGGCGCCATACCAAAGCCGTACGCCATGAATCTCGTCAGTCGCTCGAAATCGAAGGGAGGCGGGAGGTCCTTAGAGTCTGGAATCAATTCTCGATCGCTCCAAGGATTCTTGCGATCCAGCTCGTGGATTTCGATCGCTACCGTGTCGTTCTTGGAGACGCCGCCAGGTTTTCGCAGCGCACGTTCTCGGACGGAGGTGATGGTCTGGGCTACGGTGTCGGCGATGCCTCCGAGGACGGCGTTCGTCACCATCATGGTGAGGACTGGGTTACGTAGAGTCAGTCATCTATGGAAAAAGACCTAGCGGAGCCGTGAGGATAATACCTGGCCGCTCATCGTAGTAAGCGTTGAAGCGCGATACCAAGCGCGCGATGATGGTCATTTCGATAAAGAAGATGACAGCATGAAGGAGAGGCTAGAAGGACCGGTAGGTTAGGTTAGTAAACAGTATGGTTTAAGCGAGACACACGAATAACGCAGTGCGCTGCATATGGACATCGATGGTGGTGGTGATAGTGGTGACGATGACACTGACGTCGATGCTGGCACGGGTGTTCGTCGGGGCTAGACGACGGGGCTAGGAGGGGATATATTCACACTGGGTTCGTTGACGTACAATGCGATCAAATATAAATTTACTGTTGACTGCGCGGACGAAGCGGCGCCGAGTGAGTTCCCAAGACATTGTGGAAGGACGGAGAGGGACCGATTTTGAACGAAGAGAATAAAATGGGAAAGGTGCTCGTCAGATCTGGAGCCCTGAAAACTGGGCTTTGCGAATGGGCTCGTGCTGGGGCGCTTTTACGATCGATGACGACAGATTGATGGGTTCCGATAAGAGCGACGAGCCCCGTTTTCCTCTTTGGCACCCGCTATCCCGCCGAGGCCAAGTTCGAAAAGGGTCTGGCTCGAAAAACGACCGGCGAAGATCAATCCGACCTATTGGGGAGGGAATTCGTATGAGTTCTAGTCTTGGTTGAGCCACCAAAGTAGTCCCCCGACAAATGAGCTACGTTCCCGGATCGTTGTAGTTGTAGTGGTTTAAATCTGGCCGGAGGTTTAAGCTATTGGCGAAATTTAAAAGGTTTAGAAGGAAGGGAATTGCTCAATCGAACCTGCCACTTGCGAGTTTCATAGTTGGGGTAAAGGGCCGGCACTAGGGACAGCACTGCCTCAAGTCAAGTGACATGACAGTATTATATAAATGGCACCGATCGGCACTTCCATCCGCTTTGACGCGTCCGTACTATTTACAATATATTTAAACATTAGGTACCTAAGTATTTAAATGTTAAAACACATTTCCCATCATTCCAACGTTCATTCCGGAACCCCTTTTACAGTAATTTATTAAAGCCAAATACGTACGATACATGAGGTAGACAGGGATAGGTCAAGAATCCAACTTCTTTTTCCTTTTTAATAGGCCGTCATTTATCGTCGTGTAACCCGACCGAATATCGAAGAGTACCTCACGGAACCAAGCCTAACCAATACAGCTGCGGCCACTCCCAGAGCTACCAGCAACCTCAACTAATAATAGAGTTAGCACGAAAGATCGTTTAAAGAGCCCGCGACGTGATACGCCCGTCACAATAAATGTCGATCAGGGTTGGCCAAGTGAACCACCAGTAGCCCCTTAGCGCTTAGTTGTGTGGCGTCCGGTCGTTAAACATCGCCCTTAACGCCCGATTGGCGCTGATATATCTAAGTCGTATATAAGGCTTTACTGGTGGTATGGTAGTAAGGTAACTAATACAAGCGCTGTACGGGCGCTGGTGGCACGGCGGGATACTGCAGCCCAGTGATTTACCACCCGTTTACCTACCTACCTCCCGGTGACGAGTGTTGAATTGCCATCTACCACCTATGCTTCCGACGCCGTTGTCCCCCAGGTAGTTATAGCCCGGTGACGTTAGCACATATTATTTGCCAACCCCGAGTCGGGCTTTCGAAGAAGACGGGGTTTATTGACATCCGAGTCTAGTGGAAGTGGGGAACGGTTTTGGCTTGTGCCATAACTGCTTAATGGGACCAGGCCTGAATGTTGTCTTCCAGCCTCCCCGCCCCGCCCCGGACGAAACGCCTATGATGCGTCTCGAACCCTATAACGTCTAAGAGAAGAAAGATATAGAAGTAGGGAAGAGGGGTGATGAATATACTAAATTAAAAAATATATTATTATCCCCAAGTGATTTAAGTATCATCTTAGTAACTCCGTACATGGGAAACGAAGTTCGCTTGATGTTAGTAAGAACACTGAAATGAGGAAGGAATGGGGTTATACGTGTTCGACACGGCGAGATGAATGTGGCCGATATTCGAGAGCCTAAAAAGGGTTTACTACCAAGGTAGCGGATATATCTACGCTTTGGATTACCCTTGTCGTTAGCATTCCAGCCAAGTCGCCTATAATTTCAGAAACGAAGAGTTATTACGGAGAGTCATTTGAGTTTGAAGCAGTTTAGAGGATGTCTGTCCAGTTTAGAACCAGCGTATCGAAGGGAGAGATGTTGTGCATATATGCAGTAGATAATAATACGCGGGGATTTCACATCTATATGCTCTTATTAAGCAAAGTAGCTCGCATAATTACAATTAACTACGGTGGGCCATTCCTCCAAACCCGCCAAAACGAGTCTCAATTAAGCGGGTTTCTGAAGTATCACAGAATCAATTTTGCAGGTCACAGTATTTCCGCTCACACTCGCACTCAGACCACTGATAGAGAATACAGTCGCCCCATTGTAGTTCTCAGGTTTCGTATTACACCAGCTGGGATCGGTACCGGTGCTCGTCTATATGTATTATCAGCATACAATACACAGGTACGGACGAGACTGAAATTGAGGCCGGTTACTTACAATCACAACGTTGGAGAATGCGAGCGGACCAAAGTCCCAGTTAACGCCTGTGCTGCTACATGTTCAGCCCCCCGCTCGCCTTCAGCCGATAAGGTTGGGACCCAGATAGAAGGTATACGTACAGTTCAATAGCAAAGATTGCCTGGTTGAACGACTTGCTCGCTATAAAGGAGGTGTCAGTTATCTAGGTAGTCTCCGGACGACTTTAAAGCGAACAGACTACTCCAACCTACCCAATGGAAAACTATCAGTTACTTTCTGGCCGGTAGATTGACGGGTCAAAGTCGACGTCCACGTTGAGCCACCATCCAGCTTGTTGTTAAACGTGACTTTCTCGTTCGGATAAGTGTTGAAGCCACTCCCCCACGGAAGGTTAGGGTTGGAGCAGCACCACTATGACAGAAATCAGCAACGATGCCCTCGTAGCAGCAGTTATCACTGATAAAAGAAGTAAATGGTTGGAAATCGAAAAAGCACGTACCCCCGACCCAATCCACCACGTCCCGCTCCTCCCATCGAGTACATTCTGGTACACACCGGTGTTATCTGTCGGCTGCAGGCCCGGCCACAGGTAATACGTCCCAGCTCTCGGCAGTGCCGGGATCGTCATCACCCCAGAGAACGACGTGAATTTCTGGCCGGACGCCGGGTAGTACCGGAGGAAATACCACGTCGCCGCCGACACCTGGCCCGCGAAGGCCAAGAACGAGATAAGCAAAGCAGCGGGCAGCATCCTCCTGTTAGCAGTTCTATAAGTAGGTAGTCTGGATGAGATTGATTGAGATTCGACGCAATGTGCAGCGTCGACAGAACCAGGAGCATCGTTAGATGCCCGGGTAAACGGTAATACTTATATATTTCGTTTCGGCAATGACCCGCGGCCTAGATCCTGATATAGATTAAGCATCTTGCCCGAATAACTAGTTCCTTGGATCATTTGGTATAGCCCATCCATCGCCGGTGTCACGGTCGCATTCATACCAGCACATAGGAAACCGGCCCGGTTATAGAAGGTGGGCCTGGTGAAAAATCATATGGTAGTGGTGAAAAAGCTGTTCAAAAAATATAGAGCCGTACCATCCCACCGGATACTAATTTCCCACGATTCGGATTGATTTAAGCCTTATACGTCCTGGGACGCCCCCTTTGTGACTCGATGCTGGCCCGGCTAGTTAAGCGCGCCGTCCGTGTATTTCAGTAGAATAGCTCACTCTGCTGGTATGTTCCACGAGTTCCTATTAAGACACTTCACGTTGAAAGGGGCGGTGCTGCTAAGAATGTTGGAAGGTGTAGATGTTTAGTAGCTATAGATCATGGGCGGACGTCTACCAACCCATGAATATCATCGAGCAGAAGCCCATTTTCAAGGTGCGTACCATGGACAGATTCAGAATATCAACATTAGAAACCTCTCCGCGCCCGTAGATTCCCGACGCCTAAAGCGCGATAGCGGCCTCGTTACCTTATTCCCCTCTATATTTGATTTGACGGACGGGGCCGTTTATAACATATATCTGAGGATGCATCGCCTTCCCTTTTACGCACGTTCGAAGGGGACCGCGCATCGAAACCTGGCGGTATATTAGATGCAAGTCCCCCACTCTGTTCATTCCCGCTGGCGTCCGTTCCCCTCTCATTAACACGGCTCGAAGGATCGACCGAGCGGCCCTTGAGCTTCCCGGCAAGGTCTAACAACTTGCGCCCTGCGCTTCGAACACGATCGTGCTTACTCTCCAAGAGTTCGTCTTGGACCCAGTCGCGGAACTCCTCTAAGGGCTCAGCGCCAGAACGTAAAAACACCTCTGCAACGTTCGCAAGACGCAGTTTATGAGAGCCATGGTTATCCATCCTAGACGTATACTCCAACCAAGCAAGCCATGGCGTTTTCTTGGTAGCTCCGTCAAATAGTTCATAATTTGGCTTCCCGCCGTAAGACAGCAACAGGGATATTACACGCCTATGGGACATTTCTACCCATCCGTAGCTGCGCCTAGCTATCCAAGAGGGTCCGTCGACTAGAGGGTCACAGGCGGCGTGGTAAAGTAGTAGAGACCACTTTTCCGAGTCGGGTATCGAAGAATTCTCCAGTGGAAAGGAGGCATGAGCCTTGACGAAATTGACCGCGCCGGTCTCGGCAGCTAGTTTCAACTGTACGAACGAAGACTCGCTGGCCTTGGCGACTCTCTTCAGAAGCATATTGTATGTGTCTGGTGGAGGCGACGACCGCAAGCTGTTGAGGAACGGCTGCATCGCCCAGAATATATGGCTTTTGCATTCCGGCTCTTGGAGGTCGGATTGGACCCCCCACTCCAGTCCATCAAGGAAAAGTTTAGATGCCTGGTCGTAATTAGCCGCACCCGGTACACTTATCATGGCCAAGTAGAGCCCAACAAGTGATAATTCGGAGTTGGCTCGGAGCCCATCTGGAAGCCCGAGACACTCCATATTCCACACCTGTTCATTGCTTAAAAATTCAAAAACCGTACGATGCATGAATCTAACGCTTCTATCAACCCTGGTATCATGGCAAGACCGTATATTACAGAAGCAATACGCGGAACCGTCGTCTTTGAAGGGAGGTTCGCCACGATCCGTCTCTAACAATCCTCCAGTTCGACTCCTGAGCCGGCCTTCTAGCTCGTCACATAACCTTTTCTTCTGATCCTGGTCCAATTCCGTTATCTGCTCCACGTTAGTACAGCCTTCTTCTACCAGAGCTAAACCAAGCAGGGGTAAATGAAGATAAACACCGCGCTCAACTTGACCAGCCAGAAAACATAGCTTCAGTAGCCGAGAGCCTTGTTCCCGGTGGCGCTTATTAATCCCATTGAGCATATGTTGGAACATTTCCTCGAGTTCTGGTGGGAGCTCATCGACGCGCCGCTTCAGTTCTTGGATTCTGTCGTAGTCCGCAAAGCCCGAGACGAGCGATCTGCACGCAAGAATCACCCAAAGGAAGACGCCGGACGACTTGTTGACTAAATCCCTCATAATGTCAACTGCCTCGGTCGGATGGCGACGTAAAAGGCCCTGCATATATTTATGGCCACCGATGGTTGCGTCCACGTAGGCCTTAATATCGGCGCGAGTTAGCTGATGTAATGCTAGTGACGGTACTCCGTCGAACGAGGCGACGCAGTCCGGAATCGGTCTGCTCGAAACTACGATCTTGATGTCGTTGTTCAAAGCAAGATCCTTAATAAAGGCTATCCCATCAAGATAGTTCCCCACGAATTCGTCCAACCCATCGATGAAGAAGCAAAATTTACCGATCTGCGACGTTTTCGCCCCGAGGATTTGGAAAGCATGCTTGGTTTCATTCACAGACGGCAGGTCAATTGCAAGGCCGTCGCTATCATAAGTCTGCCTCCACATATTTGGGAGCACCTCGGGGATAAGAGACGGGTTGGCGGAAAGTATTTGGTAGAGGAGGGTTCTCGATAACCCCTCTTGGGATTTCTGTTCGGGGGTGCCCAAGTTGTAAAAGAAATGGTTAGCTACTAAGCACGGTGTGCTGCCAGCCCAATTAGAAAGAAGCTGCCCGGCTCGTTGGTGTTGGACCAAATACTTCATCAGCGTTGACTTGCCACTTCCAGCCTTCCCAGACACCCAGTAGATTCCCGAGCCAGCCCGAAGCCATTCTGAGAGGTCATCCCAGGGGTAACCTTTAGGGGGCTCAAGTACCCAGTGGAACGTCTTTTCATGGGCTTGCGAAACAGACTCCTTTCTTTCATTGATGGCCCGAAACCATAATCGATTGAGAACACGTTCTTCACAAGTACGCGTAATTTGTTCCCTAGTCAATTCGGCGATAACCACCCTGTTGATGGCGGAGGCCTCGCGGATGATCTTTAGCCCTCTGAGGTCCGTGATGGCAGAGATATCTTTGTTGGTCGCGCTTCGAGCGGTCGCTTGGTGGTCGGATATTGGGACGATCTGAGTGAGTTTTGTGGTGAAATGAATTAGGTCCGAGACTAAAATTTCGAACTTCGCCTTGTCCCGGATGACCCAGCGAATCTTTTTATGCAGTGGGAGATTTTCGTCATGTATGCCGACCCGTAACTTTAGCGCTTCAAATTCCTCGACGAACTTGGCCATTCGATGGCTGCTAATTGCGGACACGCGGTTGGATCGGTCGGATTTGTCATCGGTGGCCTGTCCTGTTGCCTTATTCAGACCGTACCGCTCTCTTAATTTGGTTTCGTCACTCATTAACAACTTGATGCACCCCAGGATACGAACGACGGCGTGTTGTGCGGTGGGGTCATCCAGTCTTCGGTCATAGTCAGTTCGTAGGAGCTTCACCTGTTCAGCCCACTGCAACAAAACAGTCCTCTCGATATCAACCTTAGTATCTAGTATTTCGTAATCGCGGCCGAACTCTTGCGAGCTCATAAAGTAGTCGAAAAGATCGATGGCGTCCTTAAAGGCACCGATCACGCCGAGAAGCCCGACGGCACCCATGGCAAGTTCAGCCATTTTGGAGATTCAACACGCCCTAACGGCTGATTAGACGTGAGAAGATGAGGTGATCCGGTCGGTCATTGAGGAGGATCGCGATTTCTGCTAAGAACCCCTCGGAAGTCAAGGGTATACCTTGGGCGCCTAGTACCTAATTTTCGGATGAGGCTGGGAGAGAGGCCTCAAGGCGGGCCGCAAGGCGGCCTTTGGGCATTACCTACCTCAGAAATCTCTCAGGGGCACTGCCTCAATGCAGGCGTTATTAATCTCATAATTCACACGCAGTTGTCGCAACTAAAGTTACGCTGAGTGGTGGCGGTAAGGCGGAATAGATCACAGCCATACCCCAAGACGAATCAAATAACAGCCCGCGCCTTAGCGAGCGCCGCGGTCGGTCTGGGTTTCACGGGTGCCATCTGGCCTGCATGCTCTCTCCGACCTGGGTATCATCTTCTATGTCCTGGACGTCTTCTATACCTGGTAGGTACTCGCGTCTATTATAATCCGTCTTTTATAGTTTATATCCCCCATGGCCGAGTAATTCATTTCCTAGAGACTCAAGTTAAGTTAATAAATTCATTATCGCTCTGCTTTCATAAATTATCGTAATAGTTTTTGAATTGCTGGTTGTTGTTTTGCACCCTGGGCCAAACGCCAACTTGCGCCAAGCTGCCGAATCAAAATATCTTCTAGCACAGTGCCTATATATACAACGAACCGTACAGTCATACCGTATTTCTATCGCTAGACGCGCTATAATTACAGGGCGTCATCCAACACTTTGCTATAACACTTTTAGAGTGAGCTTGTACGATACGACACGCGCTGTTTTTAATCTCTTGGTCTCATTATAACTGCACGGGCTTATAGTCTATTAAATAATAGGTATATTGAACATAATAAACATATATTCATATTATGACGTATATCTAAGTGTACTTTACATGCGATATAACTGATAGAAGAGAACTATTAAGACCTTAGCAAACGTGGACTATATCTGTCCCCTTACGCTTCCCGTGCTATATAGGTAGATACCTAGACGGGAAATATTAGTCGGTATGTCCCACCATACAAATCCTTTAATATTGTTGAAGAATTTTAACTCGACTTAAGAAAATGTTCATCTACCATTTATACGTTCACAACGGCTCTAGTATAAATGGCTTTCTTTTTCTAACGAAACCCCGAGCGCCAAATTACCTATATAGTCAGACAGACTAGGGAGGTCCTACAAAATCGGAAATTTTATTCTTCTTCTATATGGCGATTTAACGTTACTTAATAGCGGCTATAGGTACCTACCTGTATAAGCAAATAAAAGCATATACATAACGGTTCATGAATATAATTTTTACGTCTATCACGTCGTAAACCTCCATGGCGATAGCACCATAAACAGGTTCCCAAAAAGCATAACTTCGGCACATTGGCCCATAACTCAAATAGTATCTCACATGTAAATGAATAAGATGAGGCTCTGACATTAATAGTAGCGTACTACGGGGTAGGCAGTCAGCATGATTACATGCAATGATCCGCAGTCTATCATCGCGCATGCTTACGCCGTCCCCTGAATATTGAATAAAGATGTTATACCATGTGCGCCTCTGAGGTCAGCGACGACCCCAAGGGGTAAAATAGATGCCGTGATATTACCAATAATAATAGTCCCGTCTCTCCCCAGAGTGGACGCTGACGACATCAGCAGAGCCGATGTAACTCCATTTTCGACTACGTCTGACGGAACATACATAGTTTACGCAAGGCGCAACGACGATATTCAAATCTAGAAACACATATTATGCCGCATACTTTTGATAAGTAATCGAGCTCTAGTCGGATGGCTTTTACTAACATGTAGAACTTGGATTAGGAACTAATTGTCTATAATACCCCCGGACGGTTTTCGAATGTAACCCCCTATCTAGAGTCATCCGGAACGCCTCCTCGTAGTTTAACGGTGGCGACCTCGCCAAATTCAGTAAGAACGAAGCATTTGTACCCCTAATCATGTACAAAACCTAGTGTGGCACGTCTTTAGATCAGGGACCATTCGGCTTTAGCGGTCTCCCGGCGGCGTCTGGCCCGTCGTCGGAGTCCGACTGGTTAACGTAGAAGTCTGGACTGTTATTCTCGACGCTCGCCTTGGCGGCGTTGTAGCGCTTGAAGGCGCTCTCGACCAGTAGTCCGACCTCCTTCCTATTCCGTCCGATCACGCCCACGGCGAGCAAGGCCTCCGTCTCTTCGATCCAATCTTGTAATCTCCGGAACCCGATGCGGTCCTTCTCCAGCCTCTGGGGTTGCCCGGACCCCTTGATCAGAGCCAAGACACCGGCCAAGACCGTGTTGATAGCGCCGAGAACAGTGATGAGCGCTTCGTACCGGCCGGAGTTCGGACCGACGGCGGTCAGGGCGGCGCCGATGACGATCTGAGCGAAGTAGCACAGGTAGAGGAATGCTGTGAGCAGGGCGTGCTGTACGGCTTTGATCTGTTGAGCTTGGATCACGGATTTGTATATACCAACTGCGGCCTTGCGGCCCTCCTCGAGGGTGCCGCTGTCAGAGGTCTCGCGACTGTAGTTGATACCTAAAGCTTTTCTAAAGATAACGAGGTTCTCGTCGTTGGGCCCACGAATAGCAAGGCCTGCTGGTGCCCCCCATGAGAGACTGGTGATAGTTTTTACCGGCGCAGGATCGACGGGCGTCGCGTTTGGGATGTTCGGCTTCGGTGGCGAAGCCGGCGCTTTAGATGGTTTCGGTACTGAAGGCGAACCTAACTGAGGAACTGAGGTCCTCGAGCCCGGGGAGAGTAGAGGGGAGTGGACATCTTTCGTATCGGACGACATAGTGGTGAGTTCGCAAATGTCCGCCAAGAGATAGTTAGAGCAGGACTTTGGGTTCTTTGTGCCATGGATTATAATCCTTAACTCGGGGAGCAACGAATTCTTATTTATCTGCGGTGGCTAGCATGTATACAGTTGGATCCGCAGCCAGGGGGCTATGGACTCTCACCAGACTAAAGGTCACACTTCGTTACATAACTCCTACAACTTCTAGTCATCTCTTTACTTTGAATAGGATTAACTTGTCTCACGTACTATTCTCATCACGCTATCATTAATAGTCGGTAGTTGCTGACATAAGTATATCAACTCTTGAAGACCAAAAATGGAATTGCTGACGTTGATCGTGTAGCGAGCCCCCCTAAGGGGAAGAATGTGGTTGCATAGTAAACGAAGTATCGCTGAAATGAGCAATCCGCCATCTATAAAGCATCTATGAGACTGGGAAAATAAGTGCCGAAAATAAGCAGTCACCGCTGAGTGGCTCCGGAGTGGACGATAAAGAGATCATGGCCGTCAGTTCCAGGTTGGCGGTAACCCTACCTACCTAGGTACCCAACCCGCCGAAAAGATGACAAACTCCATTGTGAGGGAGAATTTATTGCCTCGGTCTCTCCGCGTCGGCCTGCCATCCTTATGACGGGGCTCGGTATTAGTCTACTATTTCGGGGTGACATCTTTCTTCACATACCTTTTCTTATTGCGCCATATCTCGCACGTGTAAGATGTGACGTCGTTTCCGCTTCTCTATAGTTTGAAGTAATCGAACGTTAGGAGTGGTATAATTTTTCAATATGGATTAAGTCTTTACTGTAATATATACGATACCTTGGATCATCATACTACAGGGATCCGCGAAGGACTATACACCGTTACCATATACAATTCGTGATAAAATCTCAATTTAATGAGGCAACACCATGTCTTATCTAAGTAGGTAGCTAAGATATCAGTTTCCACTATGCGAGACTCAATATGAAGTTTGACTCAAAGTAAAGGTATACTAACATAATACGGTCACTCTTGCACCTCCTATGCTTCCCCAAAATATGAGCCCAAAGCTCGTGTATTTAGGCCATATCTCCTATATCCAAAAGGTACCTAATTGTCATAGCACGACGGCCCGTTCTAGTATGAACCATCATCCGTTTAGCCCTCGTCGACGAACCTTCACAACTGCTTCTGGCCAGGCCACGTAGCCCGTTGAACGCACCATTCCATCAGTTCGACCAGCTCCTCCAGGTCTTTCTCGTCCGTAGGAACACCACGGGACCCGGCATGCGTTTGAATCTTCCTAATATAGGGGTCGCACAACCCAGCGAGTTGCACCGACGCCGGGAACATAGGGTCGTTCTCCCCCCACACGTGGACGGTGGGTATCCTTATCTTCAGCTCTAGCGGGATCCTGTTCAGATTCAGCCCGAAGCAATCGTCCGAGTCGAACACCGCTCGACGCGCCCTCGCGGTATGAGCCAGTAGCGGACCGAGCGCGCGATCACGCTGCAGCTTCGCCTGCGCCACTACCTCTTCCGCCCTGCCCGATACCGCCACCCCAAGATCCTTAAGGACTTTAAGAGGGATGGCTCCACCGATGAAAATAGCGAATTTGAAGGGCGGGGGCAGCTCATGGTCGTACCATTGTCGGTATAGGAGGAAACTGGAAACTCGAGCAGCCCCCTGAGAGGATGCCAAGACCCCGTCGTAGGGTCCGTCCTGATCGAGTTTGGCCCCTAACCATTCGACGGATTTGCGAATGTCTTTGACTTTCTCAACCTCAAAGAATTCGTGCGAATGAGGCTCACGGGATACTAACTCCTTCACTGAGTCATTTGGCACTTTCAGGGGGCCGTCGATGAAGTCAAGAGTGAGTTCCGCGTTCAGGTGCCGCCACTTCGATAATAAAGGTTCTGTAACATTAATAAGTCAAGATCATCTTTGTAGTATGAGTACCTACGTACCTAATTCAGATTGGACTGCACTCTCATTTTGCCCGCGACCATGAAGGCAAAGTATCCTCATGGCTGCGGCGAAAATGTAAACTCTCAATTACAATGATGTGTTTATTGAGGGCTGAGTTGTCACACAGTTTTTAGCCCGGATATCCGTCCCCGTCGGAGGTCCGGCTTTTCACAGCTTCTGCTTACACAACGCATATCCCAGAATAGTCAACTTCAGTACTAAATGGAATATTATGTCCTAGTTGGAAGGTTGGATATAATTATTTCCTAGGTATTTAAATGATAAGGCATCTCAATTAGGGGGCACACTGTAAAACTAGGTTATTTTGGGTTGACGTAGCGTGACGTTAGAATGCCACAGGATTTCAGTTCCGTTAGATGATAGTTCTGCTGGTGACATAAGATACCGTTCTCTCTCTGCTATATAGTCCCTGGCCCTTAGGTACGACGTGGAAAACATCCTCGTGGTAGGCCTATTATGTATTAGTAAGTGGTGGTACTACCCGCATCCTCCACGGGACAACCCACTTACACAGGTCGAGAACCGAACTTTTGAGCAGGCGCTCTCATGGGGTAAGGTTGATTGATGACGTTTAAACGAATCGATCATTATCGCCGTGATTAGACCCGTCCCCATCCTAGGTTTTCGTCTTCTCTCCTAATAATCCATTCGCGTGACGTTGACCTTCGCTCTCCCTAACGCGTGGGTATACAAATAATCTGTTCCCGGACCCCTTGATATAAACTCCCCAACCCCCCCACGAACCGCTCACCTCCGACCCGGCAGACCCGGGACGCCGACGTACCTCTCCTCGCGCTCGGTAAGGAACATGACCTGGACCCAGAACTCCTTGAGGTCGGCGTCCCACCAGGTCCAGTAGCGGTCGCCGGAGCGGTCGATCTCGCGGGCCTGGAGCTTGAAGCCGCAGGTCTCGTAGGGCTCGGCGGCGACGAGCATGTACTGGAAGTTCTTGTCCGGCGGCTCCTCCACGCGCTGCTCGAACGCGCTCATGAACCGCACCTTGGGCGTCACGTCCTGCCCGATCTCCGGGTACTGCAGCTGGAACAGCAGGCCCTGCTGCCGCGTCACCGGGTCCCGCACCTTGGTGATCTTGTACCCCGGCCGCCCGATCTTCACGATGTTCCGCCGCACCATCCCCGCGCCGAACCCGGCGCCCACCACGCCCACGGGTAGCCCCGTGTTCGGATCGATCTGGCCTTTCCCTTCCTTCTGTTCGCGGGCTGCGCGTCGCGCTAGGTTTGTCTGGTGCTTCTTGCCCTGGGTGTGGGCGAGATAGGAGCCGTCGTTTTGGTGAACGGTCAGACATAGCCGGCACTCGAAAGAGCCGACGTGGTTTTTGAAGAAGTAGGGGTCTTTATCGAGATCGATAGTCTCGAGGGCGAGCTTGCGCAGACGCTCTCTGCGGTCTGCGTTGGTCGCGCTGTGGGAGGCGACACCGCCGCCTCCAAACTTGGAGCCTGCGCGGTTCTGGTAGTCCATATTGGCGTTATCTTATCGCGTAATTTATGCTCGTAGTCGGTGATAAGTAGGTTCGAGCTCCGAAAATTCTTGGGTGTGGTGAGAGCTTTACGCGTGGATTAGATGGACGGTTTTATTAATGTGTTGTTTAGGTGATAGTAGATGAGAATGGGAAGTTATGAAGTTGCGAAATTCCAAGTCGGAAGCTTCCGATTGATCAATCAGTGGCGTCAGGAGCTTGGTAGATAAGATAAGAACTGGCAGCTGTCGGCGGCTGTCTGACAGTTTCAGGCTAAGAGTACTTGGATACTTGCTAGGTAGGTAGGTACCTAAACTTAGGTAATCAGCCCCCCTTTTTTCAACGTTCCTTACAAAAGCTCAACCGCCAAAGAGTACGGGCAAATACCTTCGAAACTCAGGATTAACAGGGCCAAGGCCCATGTATAGCAATTAATCCGTTTTTGCATATCTAATAGCATATCTAAGTTCACGGATTCTTGTTCAAGGACGAAGTGGTAAATCGCCTGATGGTCACATTAATCAACTGCTTACAACCGGTTAGGTCCACGTGCAATGTCATCTAGCCATTGCATCTCAAATCGTTGCAAAATACAAAAGCGGCAATCGTCTCATGTCGTTTAGCAGCAGGATATTAGCCTGGTTAGAGCATCATTTCTTTCTTCCCTGAGATGTGGCTCGATATCTCTCACACGGAACTACCGAGTCTCGTTGCAATATTATTTCCTAGGTCCAGGATATCCCAGACGTTCCGGTGCGGTATGAACCACCATCCAACAACGTCCAAATCTTCTTCGACCGTCTCCACCCCAGTCCCTAGAGGCTACAAAAAAGGCTTGAAAGGAACTGAATCGTCAAGGCCGGATGAAACAACCGACACGTTAGCGGAAGTTGTTATCAAACCGCTTGAACGTGTATCCGATGAACGGCAGGCTCATCTCAGGGGACTCTTCAACTTGCTTGCCGCTTATCGCAGCCTGGTTCTTCAGAGTGGTCGCGTTATCTGTCTGGTCAATCTCATCTGTCGGGAAGTAAGTGGTATCGATAGCCGATGTCAAACGCGGCTCGAACGGAGCGCGGATACGCCGGAGACTATCGAATTCGACGCCGCGGAAGAACGCGTGGTTCTTTATTTCCTGAGCTCCACCTCTTCCAAGTCGTACCTCGGTGTTACAGATCAGACTAAGGAAATGTTAGCTGATACAAGGGTAGGGATAACTTGTAAGGGAAGAATTTACCTTCGGATCAAATGTTCGGCTTCCGCTCCTAGCGTGATATCGTCCGGGAAATAGAGTGATTGCCGCCAGTTAACGATCTTGCGGTACGTGTCGTGACTATCTTCCGCGCAGAACGGCGGCCAACCGACTAGACATTCAAACATAATAGTGCCTAATGACCACCAGTCGCAGTCGAACGTGTAACCGTGCCCGGTGAAGATCTCCGGGGCAATATAATCGGGCGTTCCCACAGTCGAGTACGCCATCAGTCTTCGAGACTTTCTCCAGTCGTTGATCTGGGAACGGTTGCTGACCGTCAGATTAATCTGGTCCAGAGCAACCGAGTTCCGATCTCTAGGCCGACTAGACTTGCCCTGAAGAAGTTGCTGGTAGTAATTGTTGTCGTGAAGTTTGTGGAAACCTGTAGATAGACCAAAGTCGGTGAGCTTGACGTGCCCACCCCGATCGAGAAGGATGTTGTCAGGCTTAATATCACTATACACTTGGTTAGCAAGAGGATCCGCACGTATGTTTTATGCTAGGAGCCGTACCGATGGATGAACCCAAGTTTATGAACCGCCTCAATAGCCAACACAATCTCTGCGATATAGAATCGCGTGATGTCCTCCGAGAAGATTTCGTACTTAATGAGCATCGTCATAAGATCGCCGCCAGGTAAGAACTCCATGAGCATGTAGAGGAAATTGGCATCTTGAAATGTTGTGTAGAGTTTGACAACCCAGGGACTGTCGGACTCGGCCAGAATATCTCTCTCGGCCCGCACGTGGGCTAATTGGTCCTTCTTGAACATTTCGGTCTTAATCAGGGACTTCATCGCATAGACCTGGCCGTCGGCCTTCTTCTGAACAAGCTTAACTTCGCCAAAAGCACCCTTTCCGATGATTTTGATGGTGGTATAGTTCTCTGGCTTGTCTTTGGTTCGCAGGAATCGCAAGTAACGCGCTTCCTTCTTGCCACCGTTTTGCCAGATCTGCTCACGCCTCGACGGGGATTGGCTGGAGTCCTGGAGCTTCTGTTCCATCTCGCTCTGCCTATTCGGAAGTGATTAGCATAGGGTCTAAGGGCAAGGGGTGATGGCCGGCTTTCACACGGGTTTCCCAGACACGACATACCGTAGGTTGCGCTCTCGAGCGCGCTTGACGCTGTCTTTGAAGAAATCAGCGGCCAATTGCGAGCACTTCTTCTGATTGTTATTCGCGTTAAGGCCATATTTCTCAGGGTTTCGCTCGGGCGCAGGCTGAAAATCGGGCTGGCGGGAGCCCTGAGAAGGCATCGGGGGGGCGCCAGCATAGTTATAACCGGGCTGCTGGCCCGAGGAGCCCGCGGTTCGAGGTCGCTGGCCCTGCGAAGTGCTTCTCGCGCCGTAAGCGTTGCCTCGAGCAGCCCCACCAAGGTTCTGATGGGAGAATTGGTGGGCTAAACCGACGTTAGGATCATTAGTGCCGGGAGTACCAGATCGAGGCTGATATGAACCGGCGGCTTGAGAGCCGCCGTAGTCAGAGGAAGGCGGATATTGGTTGGGGAAGTAGTTGTTTGGGGCATAGCCGCCGGCGTACTGCTGGGGAGCTTGGGGCTGCTGGCCACCCTGGTGCTGTTGCGACGGTGTTGGGAAGACCGGCTGAGGGAAGGTAGACGGTGTTGTCGGGTATTGGCGGTCTGAAGGCCCGAGGCGGTCGCCGTTATTGTTGAAGTTGAGGTAGAGACGGTTATTAGGATCCATCTTGACCGTGACTACGTGACAAGCCGTAGAATGGATTCCGAAGCGATGTCCTTGTACGCCGTCCTCGTTATATTAATTATCGAAACGAATTGTCGAGGAAGATGTCGGATCGAAGTGAGCGTAGGGGTTGAAGAGGTAACGAGCAAAAGTCGGGCACTTGGAGATTTGGAGTAGTCTCCGGACTCGAGTGGCTGAATTATTCTATAATTGGCGAGGGAACCGCTTCCCAATCGTCGATATCGGACACGTCGCAACGAGCGTGGTCGTTTCGAGGAGGCGATTCGCTGACAAGGAGTGAAGAATACCAGGTAAGTGAAAGAGGTCTGACCACAGTTGCGGTCCGTGACGGACTTTGGATTCAGGGTGCGCCGCAACTGATGGAGAAGAGGAGGGGATCGCGCCTAGCACTCCCTTTGCTTTCTCCCTTTTTCGAGATTTTTATATTTATTTTTGCATAGGCACGTAAATCTGCAAACAAACAACACAATAACTCGGTTTCCTGACCCGTTAGAAACAGAGGTAAAGAGAGGTGTGAGAGGGGGGGGATTTTTCAGAATTATATGAAGTTGTCTGATGGATCCCAACCCTCGAATGGAATAAAATGCTACTGGTCGAGGTGATTCCCTAAACAGGACGGTAAGTGGGTGCGACGAAGCCCCTGAAAACACTCGCCAGCACGCCAACCGCCTGGGGAGGGGCGCTATCGACGCTCGATTAGCCTTGCTGGGTTTAGCCTGCCAAGCCGCCGGGCGCTCCCATGTCTGGGTCAGGGTGCTTCGTTTATTTCTTAAACCATTTTGATTATTTCGCAAAGAATGGCCATGCGCATATTTGTGGGGAGCTATGCAGGTAGCCGTTCCACACCTTTTTAATGTGAGGTTTTGATTGCATGTGCGTCCATACAGAAACTCAGGACTGAGGACTCAACCCTGATTCTACATACATCACCGCGTTCCTTTCGTCTTCTATCACATATGCAATGCATATCTACTTTAAATAGACCACACTTGCGTCTAAGTCGATTTATATAAGACGAGCACACGCATGACGTCGCATTAATGCTTAAGTACATCTAGTCCGGGAACGCTCTATTCCAACGTGCATTGATGTGACTACCGTAGGTAAGTTGAAGAATGTTACTTAACATAAGGTACAAATTAGTTGTCCACTGCATACCTAGGTACCTACCTATGTAATAGAAACCCAACTTTAATAGATATCTTCATCTTTTTACCACTATTTTCACATTGTTCTTAATATTAAACATAGGTCGAGCACATGGCTGCAATGAATGCAACTATATAGGTACCTATCAGTACTAACAGCAGTAGAGGCGGTCTGCCGAAGTATTAAATGCTCTGCTATAGAGGATAGTTTTGTTTTGTTGTCACAGCAATCAAGTGGGACCTGGGGAACTTGGACTCCTGTTGACTTTAAAAGTCCCGGTTATACCACATCTTTGGCTTAATTTCAGGAGCTCCCAGTTGCCCACTGACTTCATTTGGAAACATTACCTGGAGCGGCATTCTTTATTTTCCACGAGCGCTGAATTGGAGTCTGCAAAGTGGACGTTCTTCCTGCATGCATTAATTATTTATCCTATGCCAGCATTTATGAAATGAAAAAAAAAGGAAGAAAGAAAGGGCTCCAAGTGCCTGTACATTGTAACCATGCGGTTTGTTACATAAGGTAAAGTTGGGTACTAAACGAGACCCTCTGATTGGGCGGAATCTCCAGAATCGGCAAGCGGATGAGGTACCTCAGGCGGGGCCGAGCGATAGGAGCTACATAGATCCGACCCCGTCGAAATTTTGTTATCAGCTGCCTTGGACGAACTTTCGCCAAGTTCGTCCATTGCAACTTCGAGCTCCCGCTCCGAGGGGTCATATTCTGATCTCTTTGCGAAACCCGTAACCTTTGACGTCCGGGTTTCTGTAGTTCGTAAGAAAATCCCGGTCCGAGAGGTCTTGGGTGAATTAGTACATCCGGGTATAGATACAGCAGGCGTTGCCCTTTTTGCGACAATTCGCCATGGCTGATCCAAAGCCACCTTCAGCTCAAGGAGCTGCACCCGCTCCAGCCAACCCCGTGAGTTGGTCCCAAAACCACAATTGTTTGAAAATGGCGAACTTCTATATTGACCATTGGTAGGTACCGGCTGAAGCCGGTCCAACGGCCACTTACAAAGCCCCAACGAGAAACCCAGCGTTTCGCATGATGGGCATCCCCAACCTACCAAAGAAGTTGCCTTCTCGTAACTGGATGATCTTCTTTGCCATAACCGGCTCCCTCTCCGCCGCCATAATATACGACAAGCGTGAGAAGAAACGCGCTACAGCCCGGTGGACTAAGGCGGTCTCTCACCTCGCTCGCGAACCTATCTCGAACCCTACCCAGATGCCGCGGAAGCTAACCATATTCCTCGAGAGCCCCCCGAACGACGGCCTCCGCGTCGCACAGGACCATTTCACTGAATATGTGAAGCCGATACTGGCTGCTTCGGGACTGGACTGGGAATTTGTACAGGGCAGGAAAGAGGGTGATATAAGAGCTGCAGTAGCCGAGAGAATACGAAGAACGAGACAGCCTGAGACGGACACGCAAACTAAAGATGAGTTAGTGCGAGACATAAGGAAGAGAAACGGGACGCCGGAATACCAGGGAGTCCGTGGCGACATCGTTATTGGGCGACACACGTGGAAGGAGTATGTCCGGGGTATACATGAAGGCTGGCTAGGACCGCTTACGCCGCCAGCATTACCGGAGCCGGAAGTTAAAAAACCTGAAGAGACTGCGGCATCAGAAGGAACCGAAGGAGACGAGCAAGAGACGAAGCCCGAGGATAAGCCAGAACAAAAACCCGAGAGACCACCCCAACCACCCCCGTACAACTCTCCGAAGGACTACCCCACCTCTCCTCTACCCCTACTCATCCCCTCCGAATTCTCACCATCGGCCCCCATACCATTCCCCCATATCCTTGGCTTCTCTAACACATTCATCCGCTTACGACGTTTCCTTAACCGCCGCTATCTTGCCGACGATATAGGTCGCGAAGTCGCGGCCGTCTGCTTCGCCGCGGCGCGCGAGTTCCGAGAAGATGCGGACCTCACGCGATCGGAACAACAAACCGTCCTCGAGCACGAGGAAAGGGACTGGCCCAAGTCGGTGTGGAAAGAGAACGAAAAGTCTAAGGAAGGCGAGAAGGACGTGGCCGCCCCCGCCGCCGCGCCCACCGAAAGGATCTGGGCAAGCCCTATAGTACTAGATCCGCGGATCTCGATGCGGATGCGACGCTTCGAAATCCGGCCCGAGGAGGAAGCCCGCGCCAAGGAGATCATGGTTCCCGAGGAAGAGATAGAGGGCTGGATTAAGGGTAGCTTCCGTAGCCTTTACCGCTGGGCCATCTCGAAACCCGAGCCAAACCCTTCCTGGCCTGACGAGTGACCGTTGGTTACCGTCGCCTAGCTTCCTAACTATACCTACGTGGTCTCGTAGTCACAGGGGATTATCGAGGGGGGGAAATGTAATATTATATATACATAGAGGATACCACGCCATACATTCCCGCCCACGTGCGGCTCTACTTGTACAAACATAGCACGACGCATCAGGTCTATAGAAGGCGGTGTGGTAACGGTTGAGAGCATCAAAGGGTGACGTTAGGGGGTACTTATATATCATAAGTGTTACGAGGGCGCTGAAGGTTGGCCTTGCGGCCACCTACCTAGATACCTTAGGTGTATATGCATATAACGTTGAAGCCAAAGTCACAACTCTATTTTTAGAGCTTGATTTCTTGGCTGTCATTCCCCGGTACTTTATTCTGTGTGATTCTGTACAACCCTTCCTACAAGGGAGGCAATGATATTAATGATGGCCTATACAGTTAGCAGATTGCGCGAAATGGGGAACTTCTAAAACGGAAGGACTTACTGTAATAATCCCAAGTCATATGCCAGCATCATAGGCCCGAGTCTCTGCAAGTAACCCTTATTGTTTCGCCGAATCTAATCCCCATTTCCCACCTCCTAGATTACCTACTATAGATATGAATGCTCGTTCCGGTTTGCTTGCAGCGCTATCGGCTAATGTTTCCGTCATGGTCGAGAGATATTGATAAAGAGGCCAGTCCTGCATAGTGAGAGATCCTGAAGCTTCAGCCTATGGGCGTTAATCGTCATCATCCTCATCGGAGCCGTAGTCTACCAAGCCTAATTTAGGCTTTGGCTTCGCGTCTGGCTTGTCCTGGGCTACTTTCTCCGCTGGAGATTGGGTCTGACCACTAGCGGGGGCCGAGGCTTTCGAGTCAGTCTTCGCGACAGAAACAGCTGCGGATTTCGACTCCGTCTCAGCTTTTACTACCTCCGGCTTATCCCTCGGTACCTCCGCACTCTCACCTTCCTTCTCATGCTCGCTCGCCCTCTTCTTCAAGCCCTTCACAATACCCCTTGCCTCCCTCTCAGTCCTCTTCCTCTTCTTCCCCGTACCAGTCCACTCCGCGGCAAGGTCACCATTGTCTTCCGGCGCAGGAAAATCCCCATCCCCATTCCCATTCCCATTCCCATCCGCATCTGCGCCCGTAACATCCGTTCCAGCGGCCTTCTGCGCCTTCCGGAACCCCGCGAGCCGCTCCTCCGTCTCGCGTCTGACGCGCTCTTCCTCCTCACGCCGGGTATCGCGCACGCCGTCCAGGAACTCGATCTCGTCGTCGTCCAGCGCCCGGAACTGGTTGCGGATGCGGTTCTGCTCCTCGAACGCCGCTTGCTTGGCCGCTGTTGGCGATCCCCGGTTCCAATTTAGCCTTCTTTCTTCGCGGCAGCACCCGGACGTACGGGCATGTATGTAAAGCAGGAGGAAATGAAAAAAAAAAAAAAAAGGGGGGGGGAGGGAGAGAATTTAGAAATCGAAATTTAGAATTAAGTGAAAAATAAAGGGGAATGAAAAACCACACCTTTATTAGCCTGCAAAACCTCATACAAGCTCCTCCCCTCGCCCCCAGCGCCGCCTTCGACCTGCGCTCTCCGCGCCTCCTCTCTCCGGCGGCGATCGGCCTCCAAGTCGCGCTGCACGGCCTCCCACTGCGGGTTCCTCTTCGACTCCCCCTCTTCCCTTCTTTCCCACTGCTGGGGCCCGGACGGCACCGCCGAGGATGATAATGCGGGCTGCTGTTGAGGTTGTTGCTTCTGCGGCCCGCTGAGGCCGTCGCCGGCGATCGTGCCGCCCGAGACGAAGCGCGACGTCATTTCCCCGGCCGCCCCTTTACCGCGTTTTGGTACAAGTAATACTGTTGTCGGGGAGTTGTGAGTGCCTAGATGGTAGGGGCTCGAGGGGGGGATAAATGAGCGGATAAGCACAGAACTAGCCGTGGGTTGAGCTTCGAAAGCGAGGTCTTCCTGTTCCGCGAAGTTGCCGACGGGATCGAAGTTAAGGATGAGGTTAAAGCACGAAGTCGAAGCGTGAGATTGATTGGACGCGCGCATACGCAATTAAGACGGGATTCCTTATCGATAAGCACCGGATCCTTAGAAAGCAAGCTGAACCAAGGAGATGTCTCGCGTGCCAAATGGAGCTAGGTTCAAAACGACCCCAAAAATAAAAAGTGGAAGTCGGGCCACTTGCCCTACACCCTCCAAGAGAAATACATATATGGGTATGTAAATGGCTATATAAATTGACGAATATCTGACTAGATACATCACATCAACAACAAACCCAAGTTACCGGGTTTTCTCATAAAGTTTGCATGGTTTAATATTTTTAGTCTAGGTTTATCAGTTATGTATAGCAACAAGCCAGAAGAGCCCTGCCCGGACTGTCAGCCATGGCTCCTCGCGCCATCTTTATCGAGGATGCCCATGACTATGCAAACTTCGAGACAGCCAAACCCTCACGCGTATGCGGGTGATCGCATACCACCTCCGCCCCAACCCCAAACCAGACAATCCCTAACCTCAACCTCGCCCGTCACCTGGGCTGTAGTCATGGTAATCATGAAACGAAATCAACGGAAAACGCCCCGTCTCCAGGGGACAACAACGGTAGAAACCATAAACCCCACCAGTATTAGAGTCAACAAAGTACAGTCCAATACGCGGCATTTCCTTCACGCCCACCTAGACAATCAAGCGAAACCTAGGAAGCACCGAATGCCAAGATTTCGAGGTAGTCGACGTCGAGAGCTATAAGCGGCAAGATGAATCCGGCCGTAGCTTGACGACACCGATAAGAGCGCGCGTCTCAAACCACCCCGCGCCGACTTCCCTCCCAAAGAATAGAATATGAATGACACAGCAACCCAATTTTTTTAAATTCCGATCCCAATCCTATCTCCCACAGCAGGGCCGATGCCCTTTTTCTTTATCTCGAGCCAAGTGGAGTCCACATGGTGTATACTCCCAAACATATTGAATGACCTACGTCGGCCTATGAACCTTGGGAAAGGAACACAGACCGGAGACCTCTCCCTGGTGCATCCGAGCCATCCGGAAAAGGCGAGCGGAGATAAATGCGAGCTGGTTGGTCATGCCAGCGTCAAGCGAGAAATCGTGAATTGAATAAACGTAAAAATCGTGAGCGAATCGTAGAGGACGCAATGAAATCAGGTAACCCAAATCCCACCAAGAATATTGTGCGAATTGCGGTCCATAGCCAAGCGAGGGCGGGACAGTGTAAAGCTCCGCAGAAGAACGGCGGGTTTACCGACGAAGCGATGTCTACCGTTCGAAACCAAAAAGAGTCGAAATTTGTATGAGCGACTGGATGATGAGGCTGGCTGGTCCATCTCTTTATTTTTAAAACGCCAAACGGAACCTTGACTTTTGCCGCCGCCGGTATAGAAATGCGGGCCCCATAGGAACATGCCAGAATCTATTGCAATTGAAAGAATAAAGGGGAAAAATGGGGGGAATACCCGACCGCCCAAATGAAACCAACCCTTGATAACGCCACTATAATTATGGATGCGAAAAAAAAAAGAATCGTGAAAAAAGGAAAAACAAAGGGAGCACGACGTATCGAGGCGGGGAAATAACTACCGATCAGAAGAGCCTAATGATCCGGTTTGATGGATCGACGAACCCGAATTCGCTAGAAGCAGCAGGTCCAAAGTTGCTGACCTGTCGTGCTCATGAAGGTGAATTCAAATCGAACAAATCGGATTGTCGGACTCCCATTTCGGTGAGAAAATTCCAACGCCTGGGTATCGGAAACTCCGAGGGTATCTGTGTAACAAATGTATGTGCCCGAATATGCCATAGAACGATGTCGAAGTAGACATTATTGCAAATATTCCCATATCATAAAACCCCCCGACAGAGTATGAAATACTCGACCCTATTCCGACCGACGTCGATGATACAATAAAACGTGTCATCGTAAAATTGGGCTTAACCCATCACAGGCTGAGCGTAGCTGTGATGCTGGAAGTAGGAGGCCGTCTTGCTGTGAAGATGGGTCCTACATACAGTACAGCCGCACTCGGCAGCGCTCGGATCCCAGGGACCCGAGCCGTAATGCGAGCAATAATGCTGGGGAAAATGAGATCCATTGCGAGTCCCATATCCACCGTGGCCAGATGGTTTGAAGTGCCTATTATAACCACCATTCATAGCCTGGGCAAACCACTCGTCATAAGAAGCATTGACAGACGCAGCCGAGTTAAGATACTCGGGGGTACCGTATCCGGAATCCGGTGGAGTTAACGGGGCTTGAGGCTGGGACCAGGGATTCGGGTATTGACTCTGCCACGAGCCCTCACGACAGCGGTATGCAGTACCGACGTGAGGAAGCCTACCATTCATGCCGAAACGCTCGTGGTCGGCAACTTCGTCCTGCGCCCACCCTTGGAAGGCCAAAGGATGATGCTGTCGCACAGGTTCCGAGTGAAGTGCGGTGATGATTGGTGCCAACCTCTCGCGCATGGCAATTTGGGACTGCTGTTGCTGCTGTTGCTGCTGCTGCTGTTGCTGCTGAAGCTGGTGGAATTTCTTGCTCTCTTCCCATTCCTTCCAGTTCTTGAGCCAAGCGTTGTAATCGTGACTCTGGTCAAGATTAACATACAACGACCAGTTGATATGCCTCAACCACTCATTTTCCATAGTGTTGAGTTCCGCAACATGAATGCCGCTAACATCAGCCCACGACTTGTTCTGGAACGTGTTATCGTCGAGAAATTTGCTACCGAGGAGGAGGGCGACGGTAAGCATTTTCCACATTTGACCCTCGGTGGGAGCAAACGTCCCGGCCTGGTTAAGCATGTTCACCCTCTTGGCCAGGTAATTCATTCCAAGAAGGATAGTAGTGCTAGGAAGTCGAGTCGAGGTGAGAATCTGGCTCACGAACTTTCGGAATGCTCCCGATACCGACGACTTCGGAAGAACAACTCGCACCGTCATATCAGCCACATACTCTGCCATCAATTCGGTCTCGTAGTCGAGAACCGCGCAAACGCCGCCCGGCATGATGACGGTTGTGATGTGGAAACTCCGTCAAAGATCTACGATCGACCTTTGTCGGAGAGAGTTTCTGCTTCAAGCACGTGGAGCTAGCTCAGCTGCGTGGGGGGGGCCACGACACAACCGGCTGCGATTTCCAAGGCTGAAGAGAGGAAGAGGGATGGGAGAAGGTTATCGGGAACCCTATTGAGATACGCAAGCCATGAAGCGGTTATCCTGGCTGATACAGATCCTGTTATGAGTCGGATCGACCGTCGATGAATCCGACGTGATCTCGATGTGAGGGTTAGATAACCTGCGGAGGTTACGTAGAAGAGTTGGAAATTGGTTGTCTGCCAAGCTTGGGCAAGACAAACGATGAGGATAGACGAAATAAAAGTTGAATCGTATGTAGGTAGGAAAAATGCGAAAGCCGTCAATGTTCGTAAAGGTGCAGTGAAGACCTTTTAAAAACTGAAGGAACGGTTAGCGGTCTGACAAGAATATTGTAAACCAGAACAATGAATAAAACTCCAGGAAGAGATTCTTTTAGATTGCCGTTTTGTTCTAAATTGGGACCAAGACCGGTATGTCCGTTATTTATTTTTCTCAAAGTAGCGATAAAGAGCTTTGGCAAGATCGAACCGCTTAATTAACCCCAAGTGTCTTTGCAGCAAGTTCGAGATCAAAGCTTGGTCGAAATTTGATCTACGAGAACTGCGAGCTGCATAAGACGTCTCAAGAGGTTGAAGGTCGAGTGCTGTGTATGACCATCTAAACACTCGGATATGGGACTGGATCCAGAGATTGGTCGAGTCGCGATGCTGGGAGACTGCGGACGGACGGGAGACACAAGGAAGTTGAACTGAAGGGAATGATAAATATGGGAAATTCAACACACTTGCCTAGTAGGAAGAATGATGGTGATGGAGAGAGCGCTTCCGAGATTCAACAGTTAGGCTGTTCGCGGAAGAGCGTTACTGTGCGAGTCCAACCGAGCGGGTTCCAGTCGATGGCGACGGTGTTTTGAGGTGGAAATACAAGATACGTATTCGTCGTCGCGACTTTTCGTCCGCCTCGCTCGTAAAGGTATCGAAAAAAGCGCGTCGGATCGCTAACCAGACTCGAGTAAGGCCGTGTTATTCGCCTCCAAGCGCGAGCACCTTCTCCTGCACAACAAAGTCCAACTTCGTTGTGCCTCTCTCTTTTTCTTTCAGATTCCAATAAGTCGAAGCAACCTGAATCCTGACGTCGACAACTCCGAGAATCGAGAAAAAATTCGAAAGTTCGGAAGAGGTCGAATAGATTGGCACGCGGCGGGATTGCAAGGTGTAAGAAAAAAAGGAAAAAAGAAAAAGAGGGAGACGGAGGTAGAAGCAGTAAATTGGTGGTGAGGGCGGAAGTGTTTGAGAGGTAGAAGAAGGATTGGGGGAAGGATGGGGGAATTAGCGAGTTGATGATGTTGACTGGAGCCGGCCTAGAAGGGGAAAAAAAAAATAGGTCAAAAACCCACACACCCACGCAGAATACTTCTACCGTCCAAACCTCCAGTCATTCAACCTTTTACAAAGTACAACTCAAGCGCCCCATGGCAACTTCCCCCTTCAACCTGTACAATTTGGCCCATAAATCACAAATCAACCAACCATATGCGGTATCTGCGCAACCCAAGTGGGACGGTCTTTGACCGCTAGCGCCACTGGGTCACTTGTATCGTATCTCCTGTACCCAGGTAGTGTACCTACCGTACCCACCGGTGGAGCTGGGTGTAAGAAACCGGAACTGGGACGTGCCTGCTGGGGGGAGCGGCGAGCGCGCGCAGGTGTACAAAAAAAAATAATAAAATAATAAAAAAAAAAATAGTGAGTTTGGCCACTGGAAGAGAGTGGGAAACAAGGGGGTCCGCCTGCTTTGCAAGTCATTGGACACAGATGAATTTGAACTAGTGGGAGGCGGTGGTTCGGCTCCTTAGGTGGGTCCAGCCAACCAGTACTGGATCTCTAGCACGGTTCAGAAGCACGGTTCAGGCAACTGCTAGAAAGCGAACGAACTCCATGTCGTACCCATTTCAAGGTATGGACGTGAGATTGTACTGTGGTACTTAGCTACTTAGGTACATGTATATAGGTACCTACCTACCTTCCTATGGATATTATTCGTAAGTCTGACCCGGGTACCCCGGTCGGTACATTACATAGGTACTCCACAGAACGCTCAAGCAGAACAATGAAAGCGCTCAACTGGCGATATGTTGATTCCACCAATACAGGATCCAGATTTGCCCCATCATACATGCGAGGTATTCAAACACAGACAACTACATTGGTACATAACACATGGGTACCTAGGTAATCATCTCATCAAATCCATGGTACGAAGTACGTACTCTACCAGAGGAATTACTGTGTGTATGCATCTCCAGTTTTAGACAATGGTTGATGGGTGAAATGGTAGATTTCGTCAACGATGCTTTGCATATTTCCAAGTTAAGCCTACCCCCTTCTGAGTTAAGCTTCGAATTTTTCATTGTCACCACTCCGTCGAATTCAAGTATCCATCTTCGGCCGGAAACGAAGCCCACCGCAAAAGAAGTCAGGGTCCTATCTATTTTAGTCACGTCCTTAGGGTCCCTCGTGTTTCTTTCCGCCCTCGAATTCCGCTCCCGAAAACTTTAAGGAAGAATTCGTCCGCGCTGTTTTAGCGAATTAAGTAGGTACCTACCTAGCATATACCCACCTTATATAAAGGTAGCAAAAGACTTTCCGGCCATTAAACGTTGACGCTTTGTAATTCATTATGTATATCAACATCGACCCATTTGTCTAAGCGCGTATTTTCGGCTTCGACTTAATGGGCAACCTAGAGCATACCTACCTAGGTATATATGCACATTTAACTGAAGTGAGATTTACCTATTAAACGTTATATAATAATATTTACATATTTAAGTAGTTACGCGTATAATAACATTAGCTACACATAATATATATATATACCTAGGTATATATACGGTTGAAACTTAGAGACAGATTTCTTATTAACCCAATTAAGTATTTACGGGATATTTCGATTCCACGCAATCCGTAGATGCGGAAGGCATTGCTCTTCTCCAAGACTAGTATCCCTTTAATTAATGCTCACTCGGGATGCCGACCAGGTACCCAAGTAGCCAGATCTTTACTTTTCATCACGGACCTTTCGCTTCCTCTTTTGTTTTGATTATTTATGGCGTCTCTCGTATCTGGATAAAAGGTCAAGCTGTCGTTTAGTCGAAACGAGATTAATTCCCTCGCACGTGGGATGCCGAGCTGTACGCGGTCCTCGTTACGTATAGCCCTGACGGTAAAATGCGAACGGTGCCTCCAAGTCCAGAGGCGTTACTGTCTCTAATTTGAGCACCGAAGATAGTTACAATAAAGGGTCCGCGTGTTGCCCCCCGCATGATCGGGCCCTCAGGCCACGATGAAACCCCTCTCATCATTACCATACGCCGTCGTCCCCCCAGGTGTATTCTCAATGACAATGAAGCAGAGATAATGCGGATGATAGTCATCGTATACATGCGTGTAAGTATAATAGTCATTCAACTCAACAAGAGATTCCAATGCTACCCCTCACACCAATCCGCCTGAATCAGTCACCAGAGCGATGCATGAAGCCGCATACGTGTTGATGTCCATTTGAGGAAGCAGTGAAGATCAAGGGTCCTAGGTAAACAATAAGGTACTACCTACTTGTGAGGAGGCATGGGCATCGGTCCCTTTTCGGGACCTCAGCCTTCTAGTCGGGACGGTGCAATAGAAGTCCAGCGTGTTGCAACCCGTTTTCTGATGCCACACAGGTTACATGACCTGCCAACCCCAGAGACATATTATGGTAGGCACCGCGTGTCACCTCAGCAAATGAGCCGCTATAGGACCGTAGAAAGCGTGAGTGTACGTAAATGGTGTGTACGTCTACCCACCTAATGCGACGTAATACTTGAACACTCGTTATACAACCATATACAACCCGCGACCTTCTTCTCCAGTAAACCATAAAGGTGAAGATATAAAGACAGCCCTAAAATTAAAAGTGAATTTAGTATTTACAAAAGGCCAAATCATTATCAATCGGGGTGATGGACATGTTGTGTTGATATTTACTCTAGGTATATATAACACCTGCGTACGCATATGAACCGAGAGATAGGTACCTATAATATACCTTCCAAGTACTAAGCATACACGCACATATATATAAGGGCACATATGTAGATAAAAGTACCTTCCTAGACACCTAAACGAAATCAAGCCGAACCTCCGGGGAATTTATACTATGGTACGGATTACGGTTCATTAATATAATATTCAGGTACCATCCCGATAATTTCCTGAAAGTCAGAGCAGACCCACACGCGACTTTGAGCATCCAGCTTATCAGATTGGCAGGATTCATAAGGGAGCCACGGGATCCCCTAGGCCAGTACATGTACCTACCTATGTTATGTACGTACACACTTAGGTGCGTCAACCTAGTATGCATCTAAGTAGGCAATGTACCTAATGTATTATACAGGTAGGTTAGGTTGGAATCGACCCCTCCTCGCACTTCCGCGCCAGCCCCTAAAATCTGCTGAGGGAAAAAAAAAAAAAAAAAAGTTAAATTGGTCATATCAAAAAAAGAAACTTGGACAGGTACCTAGGTAGGTACTCTTGAGGGATTTTTTTCAATCTTAAGGCAAGAGTCTCGGCTTGCAGTAGCAGCAGCAGCCCCCCTAAGCTTGCAATACCTACTACCTAGGCATGTGCCTATCTCTGCAGTCTCCTTTCCAATCTCCACCCAAACACTTAATCATTGCAGCAAACTTGAACCAGTACTGCCACTGAGTCGCTTTGATTATCGCTTCATCAACTGGGAGGCCGAGACTGCGATTGGCAATTGAAATTTCCATCACACTTCTAATCCAACTCCCTCAAACCTTACCAGCCACCATCTTAGCGACGGGTGTGCGGAACTGCTCTTTGGCGCGCTTCCACGCCTTTGTCGTCCACGAGGTATCGAGATGGTCGCAGCTCGCAAAACCTACCTAGACCAGGTCCCATCATCAGATTATTGCCCTCTGCAACCCCTTATGAAGCATAGGTGGTACTCTTTGCACGAGCGCTTTGCCCGCCAATACCATACGGCAACGCTGCATGAATCATTCTGCTTGACAGTCGAACCTTGAAAACTTCATGTGACAGCGTAGGGTTATGAGGAAGGGCTGTGTACACATATACCTACCTCGTACACGTACACTGATCCGTGTACAATCTCCTTCAATGATGAGACGTTCGACGTAGCTTTGTTATCAAAATGGGCAAGATCCTTCTCAGCCCAGCCTCGCTAATGAGGTAATGGAAGGACGCGAGTTACTCACTATTTCGGTTATTGATCTAACCAATTACGTAGAGAAGAAGACGTCAAGCATCAGTTGTCGAGCCGATCACTTAGCCAGCGCCTGGCGAGACCTCGGATGTGGATTGCTGCTATGAATATCCACACGGACATGGACCCCTACTCTTTCACTACGTACTTCTTCGTCTTGGCTAAACGACCCAATCAGATCCCCCAGACAGCCCAGAACGCAGGACGGTCCTGTGCCGCATTTGTACGCAAGCATCACGAATCTCCGCAGAACCACCATACGTACAACCGATCCTCGATGGTTGTGAACAGCCCCATACGTACATATGTAGGTCGACTTACCTAAGTGTGAGTGAGTCTTCCTCGTCTCCATAGCAGTTTAGATGGCCTGTCAAATCAGCATCATACGGTCCCTATAGACGATGTTCTGTCTTCCGGTTGCTGCGCGTTGCGTTCCAACTCCCCACTCACACGAACCAGCCCTCGGCTCAACAGATTCCCTTCTCTGCCTCTACATGGGGGGTTCCCAGGTCCTGCGGAGCGAAGAGGCAGAGAAAACGTTGCCTTGCAGTACTCCACCGACGACGGTTATTGGTAAACTCAAAAAATTTATTAGTTCTATTCCTTATTTTTCCTTAACCCCTCTTTTCTGTCCCAGCCGCAGAAGTTTTTTTTTTTTTTTCTCTCTTCCTTTTGCATTAGTCCTTCTCTGCAGTAGCGGCGCTTTCGGTTCTAATAATGTGCGGATCCACGGGCGATTTGCATGTGTAAGGGTTTCCGTGGCTTTGGTCGCGTGGATAGGCCCGTCCTGACCGTGTCAGATCGTCCCAACATACCCCTGCGAGTTAAAGTATTCGCGTGTCATGTATTAGGGATTTCAGCTACGGAGCCGTCAGTCTCACTCTGATGGCTTACGAATCGCGAATCACCGCGATTTAACGCGATTGATCGCTAAGGTTATAGAACGACAGAGAGCCTTATGATTCTCTTCAGTTTGTATATACTCAGGTAAGGATATATACGTCCATGATAAGAGGCAGAGTCTTCAGCCACATGAACCCAAACACAAACGTCAAAAGACTTAAACGATCACATACCGTATCGATAACATGGATAACTGAAAAGCGATCTTAGGACATGAGACGCATTCCAACATGAACACGCAAAAATATACTGATGAATGTCTATACCTACCCAGTCTCTCACACGTGCTCGTCTCCTGGCGCCACGGACAGAACGGGAAGCTGACACTTATATCATACCACTGCACAGGAACAGTCATCAAATATCTTACGTATGGTAACTACCGAACGCAAGGAACTTCGATCAATAATCTCTCAGCTGGTAAACGAGCATCTACTACCATCCATGACTTTGAAAATACATAAACCTACGTCGTTTGGTGACACTCTCCCCTAACTTAAATCCCCGCGCCATCGGGCAGTGTCAATAGCAACGCACGGCGAAATGGTTGATGGGAACCCTTCTAGCGGTGTGGGAAGGCTTCGGAATATTGGTGGAAGCCTTCACAACCCCTCACGATCAAGTCTCCGCATCTAAAGCCAGATGTGGTAGGTTCGGAAAACGACTTTGCAGACCTGCAGTACCCAAACCCCACTCTAAAGGGTAAAATATTCTCACAGTCGGGAAGAAATGCAGGTATGTATGGGTGTACCCTACCCAAGCGGAGGTCCACAGCCCACGCTGCATTGCCTACGATATTTCCTTGTCTAGGAATGTCTATCTGCGCCTTAAGATACTAGTGTCCACACAGAATCGTTTGTCCCGTCACGATCCACTATGCCAGCCATGATTGATGGCATCCCCTTGGAAAACGAGAAGCGCTTAGCACGACTTCTACGTACAATACTTTTTTCAACGCCTCCCCTCTTCATGTGGGAATCTTTCCATTGCTTACCCGCATCTTCGGACGTAGCATACAACCTGTCCCCGTCACTGTTGACCTGGCTGATTTGTTCCGTCGGTGAATTCTGGCTCCCCCACTCAGTCGTCAGTCCCATCGTTACTTACCCAAATCTGTTCACCCACAGGAGTCCTAGATTAGTAGACGGCGGGATACAAGAAAGACAAAATGGTTACGCGCCGGTCCTCACCCTTGCGGACGGGCTCCCATTCCAAATTCCAAATGGATGGTACACGCCCAAGATTAGCCATTCCAGCGGATCTCGCAGAACGAGTTGACTGCCTGTTCGATCCCGTTTCTATAAATTCGTCCAAGTATCATAGGCTGGATTAGACACCGGCCACATTGCAAAAATACTTATGTACCAACCGCCCATCCTGGTCGTTACCACGGGTCTATAGATATGAAGTGTCTCTTAACATACCAGGTGTGAAGATTCGACTATGTGAGCCAAACCGGTCCAAGATAGGTAGAGTGGTCATGGAATTGCTAGCACATAAATCTCTTCTTGTCATGCTCACGGCCAGATGCGGTCGTCCCGGGGTAAAGCTGCATACATGTTATGAGGTAGGTAAAGAGCTTGCATTAGTGTTGCAAACCTCGCCTTACAATCAACGATCTTGCGGCGGCACACCCCGATGCCAGGATGAGGCAGCTCCGGGCGCGGCGGGCTGAATTTCTCATCCCCGGCAATCCATCCATGCTATGGACAAGCGGCAAAATATGTCACGCTGCATGAGGATACCTTAGACAGCGATTGTCGTTACTGTTACTTCGGAGACGTCAACATATTCTAACATTGCTGTCGAAAGTCGTCTTAGTCTACATGATACAGCATGGCTCCTTGGACGCGTAAGGAAGCAACTTCCAACATCCAAGAGGAAGACAGGCAGAAGTTAAGCCCTTGGCCGGAATTAGATCCAGAGAATCCCATCGCAGGCTGTACATAGAATCCGATGTCGCGAAAAATCCAAGGGGTGTTTCGCTACCGTAGTTGGAGATGGCCATCGCAGCAGAAATATTATGTATTAATGATCCCAGCCGTGTTCGAATTGTGCTGACGCGCAGATCGGACGTGGCGGGTTGATCACCTGTGGATTCACGCCCTACCAAGCCATCGTATGCGCTCATAGATTGCTGCTGCGCATATGTACCCTTGCGCTATTCCCCTCCGCTCACGGTCTCGCGCAACCATTTTACTTCCAACGCCCGAGTTTAGCAAGAATCAGCCGCCAACCCATAAGGCTTAACCTCTAATGACGTTTTGAGAGGCTCCTTTCAAGATTCCTGACGTTGGACCCCTTCCAATCCTTTTCTTTTCCATCTGTGCGTTTACTTTTTTATCTCATCATTTCCTTTTTTTCTTCTCTCTTTCCCTTCTTTGAAAACGGCACTCCCTTGCGTGAGGGGTCCCGCGTGCTTGAATGATGAACATGATCAAGGGGGCGTCCAGATTGTTGGAAACGGGTTTTTCTTTTTTTGCCTCTCCCGGAAGTCTAAGGGCCAGCGTATCCATGATGCAATGATACCCAAGGCAATCTACCCATCTTTCTCCCACGCACTGCGCGGGAAACAAAGCCGGGCGAGGAAGACAACTGCGCCGGAGGAGGGGGCGATACCCTCCCTGGCCTAATAATAATCATCACATAGAAATAAATCGATCGTAAATTGGTCTCTAGGGTCGGTCGACTGTGGCCCTGTGTGGGGTTTAGACTTGCTCCATGTCGTCCTTGCTCCTCGGCTCTTCGTCGACGCGTGGTTCCCGGGGCCAAGGCAACACTATAACGTTCACCCAGATCTCGTGTCCGTGTCGCACGGTGTTACATCCCTCCAAAGATGGTACGCTTGCTTCGGTTTCGCGCGGCTTTCGGGTTTATCAAGGGAACGGGAGAGGAGCGACATGATCAAGCCACCACCGCCACGAAGCTTGAATTGCCTCGGTTGCACCTATTCCGTACACAGCATAGGTCGTGATGACTGTGATGCAGTACAGCGTCTGCCTAGGAGCTTGATATGACCACCATATTAGGATTTCCCGTCATGGATTCGGATTTCTTTTTGAAGTTCAGCCTTAGCTGAAACGGCGGTCTGGATGACGCGTCTACCCATGAATGAGATTTGTCGCCCAGGGTTAACAAGTTTTTATGACAGCCTGGCTCACAATCGCAGCCCTCGACTGCCCCGGCATCTCTTAGCAATCCGTGAATTGAGAGAAACCAATATTGTTTTGGCCGCCGGCGGGCTCTGACATGGGTGGGTAACGCTCCTACAACTCCCTAAGCCAACTGTTTTGGGGATCTTACGGTGAGGCTAAACCGCGACCCGTAAAGGACATTGGTCAGGATATCTCTGTAATGGGGTTGTATTCTTGCTCCAGTGGGTTACATTATTGACTTCACCAGTCGAAAGACCAACCATTGATTAGACGGTGATGAGCCGCTTCAGCGTAAGCGGTTCGGTCTGTATCTGAGTTGTGTTGCCAGGCCAATTCCCTACTCCCTAATCCTACTCAGTGCATCTCCCCTTATTTCTTATATCGCTCTAGTCATCCAGAGAATATCAACTCTCCCCAGCGTAAGTTCCTAGAGGTTGTCTTAATGAAAATCGGCGCTGGTATTCCAGAAGTGTATGAATAGTTGTAGGTGTCGGGTCATATAAGATGTACGTCCACCACCTACTAGTACTAAGGTTGGTTAGTTGGTTGATTGGTATATTTAACGCCGTGGCAGAGGAGGGAAATTTCAAAGTCTTCGCAGATCCTCCCTGGGGGTATGTGGCCTGCAGAGTTACGTCTAGTCTATCCTAAATAAAGTACGCATCCTGCAAGTATAGTTTGAGCATCACGGCAATTGCTTGCATATGCGTGATGTCGGCCACATCATGGAAAGTAGCATAGGTAATACGTCAAGTGTAGCCAATTCTGTAGTATTATATTTCTTATTTAGGAGCTGGTCTCCTGTAGAACTAGCTGTCCTATCTCTTTTGAAGCCATCGTGGTCTTAGTCACATTTAGGAAAATTCTAAGCATGATTACTATAATAAGCATTAATAAATACTTACTTAAATGCGCCAGCCTAATATCTAAGCCCTTGAATCCATGCCACATAACTTTTATTTTATTAGTATGCGAATGATGTAAATTGTTACTATTGTATAATTAATGGAATATTGATAGTGCTACTATTACCTGCGCATGGTTTCGTTGGGTTTAGGAGAATAAGACATAAAAGGGGGAAGAGTACGAGCGTAAGTCTCATAGTAATGTGTAATTACCATAGCCACATATAGCATCTATGGATGTGATGTACTGACCATTGTATCCTGATACCCTTTTATAGGAAAGTGGCTTAGCTATTATATGGTAGCAAGGGATCATTCATGTCACCCCGTGTCGTTTGAAAAGAATTCAACTGTCGATAATTTTTTACAACTGAATATATGATTTCACGCGCCTATTTAATCGTAAGAATTAATTCATTCATAGCGGCCCTTTTAACTTTGATACGTCTGGCAACTCCCGTGTTGAAATGCTTTCCACTATAGTGCTTGAGCGGTTGTTGTCAGGGGCAGGGTGAAAGGTGGTCCTGGAAATAGGGGTTCGCCCAGCGCCGACGGCGTCCTCGTTAAAGAGTGTACGGTTTCTTTTCTTTTCTTTTCTTTTTTAACTTATCCCGCGCAACTTTTGTGATAAGGGGTAGTACAACTTTACTTGCCTTAGTAGATGCTTTTTAATTTGAAGTAACTGGGAAGGGCTTAGATGTCTAATTCTCAAATCTCGAAGCCGACACTAGCCAATTAGGTTAGTCGAGCATATTAGTGAGTTAATGCGGTTTGTAGTGGTTGATGGTAAATGCATAATCCCCTATGAAGGAACTATCGTGGCTGCGCGAGAATAATGGGAAAAGTCAAGTAGAAATATAACGGTTAGATCTGAGTTTCCTAGTAGGCGCTTAACGAAGCAGCTGGTGAACGCATGAATTCCCGCAGACTAGATCCTGTCAGTTCCCCGATGATACGGGAGGCACCCGAATTCCTAATTATGTATATCTACTGATAGGGATCTGGATTCTGTTACTTGATAGATGGGGTACACCGAATGTAGGGGTTTAAACCGTTGTAGGTGGGCTTACGAGGCCTACGATATGATTCTCTCGACCTGGCCGTATGACTGTGTTTGGCCGCATCTAGCACTAGGTACTAAGCCTTGATGTAACGATCTGAGAAGCGTCGAGGCTACGGTTACTAGAAGTTGACCCCGTATCAGGTGGAAAAAAAGATTGGTTTGTTGACATGTGTATTTACTTTCTATAAGTGCGCCGTCTCACATGCAGCGAAAGGGCAAATTGGGGTTCCACAGCAGGAGCCCTTGGCTCTTTTCCATAGTTCTAGTGGTGGATTCGTATGTAGGACTGGGTAGTCGGGCGGCCTGGATGCTAATCTAAGGTAGCTATGTCCCAAGAGTCTTGTTAGAGCGGGTAGAATGTATTCTGATAGATACTTAGATATGTAGCGTTAAGCGGTGTGGCCCCGTTGAGCCTCTTCTTAATATACCTAACTATCTTGTACTTTGCTACGGATGCTTATAGGCACGTAATACGTTCACAAGCAGGCTACACGTAACACATGAAGGAGATAGTAATCTACATATTAACTTGGACCACTACTATAACGTGGCGAGCTGAAATTTCACCATAAAGCCGATGAGGCTAGCGTAATGTTCGGGCGGACTGGTCTAAGGGTCGTGAAATCCGGTCTGGTAAATGTGAGGTTAGTATCTCGGTGTGCCTTGCCATCCCCATCTCCTCCTGCTCCTCTTATCTTCGGGCGTAACATGCCTCGGAGGAACCGATCACGTAGCATGAATTTTCGTGGTGTGAAGCCTGATTTTGGGGTTTTCGTGTTTAGCAATCGCCGTATCATTCTGAACGTCTTTTGCTGACGGCCTATAAAAGCAGGCAGGTGTCGTCTTTTTCGCGTACTTGGACTTTCATTTTACAACTAGAATTTTATACAATCCTTGGTCGTATTCTATTTAATAAGACCTCAGATCCAACCGATATTACTAAGGCTAATAAGGCAATGGCATATCGAAATATACACCTGTCTGATGAGGGGCTTGTCACCCTTAACTCTTGCGGAAGTCTTAGCGACTTCTTTATCACCTATAAGAACAGAATTCGGATGGTGAGTAGTTCTGGGCTCTAAGTCTCTTATGGTGGCTGCTTATGGTACCTACCTGGAGTACGCAGTGAGCTTGAAACCTTCTTTAATAATTGCCAAGGAGATGGGTATAACCCGGAGAAGAGTTTCGAGTATTATCGCACCCTTATTTGCACTAAAGGTCAACACCCGGATAGTACAGCGAGGTCTTATACTCGGATCTTTTCGACACTGGCTGCTATTCGTAAGGGGAGTAATGTGTTCGAATTTATTGACAAACAAATCTCTTTCATCACTTTGTCCAGCCTATGAATAGAAGGAAACCTTTGCGGCTTCCAATAAGAATGAGTACCAAAACTGAAGTCAGTTATGAAATCCTTTCCGTCCCCGTCCCGCATCTTGGCTCTACCCCATGTTGTAAAGTAGCCAAGAGGCTTCTATGTAGATAAGCTTGCCTAATAGGGTAAATGTGCCTTACCGACACCACGTTCACGATGAGCACAACACCCAATCATAGCCCACACGTGGACGACAAGCAACATTGTATTACACGAATTGAGCCTCAATGATCGCTTCGCATGTCAGGAAACGTGCCATAAGCACGGCTTGAGGTAGTTAGAAGGTAATTAGAAGGTGTAGTTACGTAGAGTAAGGAGCTCCTTTATAATTAAATTAGGTACTTAAGGTTGTAATTATAAAGGAAGATTAATGTTCGCCCCTAGGCGCTAAACGACCGATAAGATACTGGTGGTGACGCTAAAAACCGGGGATTGTGTTTTTCGAAGTGTGGGGCCTCAATTGCGTCATGGTTCTCAAGGTCTTCAAGAAATAGGTACTGAGTATCATAAGTAGAGGCCGGTATATTAATAATATGGTTGCAATTGTCGGATTTATGGACATAGAAACGGAATAGTTAGGAATTTAGAAGAAAGCCGTGGGGGGGTTTTATGGGGATAAGGATAGTACTGACGTTATCGCCGATAACTCGGTATATACTACCACCCGTTGAGGTTACCGTACCGTACAACAGGTACATACCTAGGTAGGTAGGTACAGTACCGCGCAATAGCGTACAACACTTACCTAAGGGGTACCTGCCTCAATGAGGTAAGTAGGCCCCGAAGCTTGCGTACGTATCTCTCTTACCTTGAGGTACTTAAAAGCTACCCCTAAGGCAGGAGGCATGGAGGCATGGAGGCATTCGAGGTATTTAACCCAGGGTAAAAGGTACTTGGCCTACAGATAATTTCCTCCTCCTCTCCCCCTCATGTCTCGACCACTCCGCCAATTCACCACCATCGCCAGCTCTATCCTCCCCAAAACTCACCTAGTGCAGCACGCAAGAACAGCCGCCACAATGCCGGTAGTCAGGACCGCCTACGATCCCAAAGATATGCAATTTAGGCACCTCGGCCCCACGGGTCTCAAGGTGAGCGTGCTGTCTCTGGGTGGATGGTTGACCTACGGAGGTACCGAGAAGGGCGAGATCGTCAAGAAATGTCTTGAAACCGCCTGGAACCACGGTATCAACACGTTCGACACCGCTGAGACGTACGCCTCGGGGGAGTCGGAGATTGAGATGGGTCGAGCGTTGAAGGAGCTCGACTGGCCTCGTGACGAGTACGTCCTGACGACCAAGATCTTTTTCGGCACCGGTCGCAAGGAGCCAAACACTCGCGGCCTTAGCCGAAAGCACATCGTTGAGGGGTTAAAGAGCTCGCTTGAGCGTCTGCAACAGCCATATGTCGACGTCGTCTTCGCTCACCGCCCCGACTATGCTACGCCTATGAAGGAGATCGTTGAAGGTTTCACTCAGGTCATCAGAAATCTCAACCTAGCCTACTATTGGGGCACGTCCGAATGGAGCGCCACTCAGATCATGGAGGCTACCCAGATCGCGGAACGATATAACCTTATCGCTCCGGTCGTCGAGCAGCCTCAATATAATGCCTTCCACCGCCAGCGCTTCGAGGTGGAGTACGCCCCGCTCTTCGAGCAATTCAAGTATGGTACTACTATCTGGTCTCCGCTGGCCTCTGGCCTATTGACTGGGAAGTACAACAACGGCATTCCCGAAGGGTCGCGTTTCGCCAAGCATGGAGATTTCTTCGATAGCACGATCAAGTCGCTGCAGACGGAAGAAGGGAAAGCGAAGATCGAGAAGGTTAAGAAACTATCCGCGATTGCCGAACGCCTCGGTGGAACGACCGCTTCGCTGGCGTTGGCGTGGACTCTCAAGAACCCGAACGTGAGCACGGTGATCCTCGGCGCCACGAAGGTGGAGCAAATCGAGGATAACGTCAAGTCTCTCAAGTTACTCGAGAAGCTGACTCCGGATGTGATGGAGGAGATTGAGAAGATCCTCGACAACGCCCCTGCTAAGCCGCCTACGTACGGACGTGAGAGGTGAGAACGTGCGGTGGGAATAGGGGACGCCCAGGCGGCTGTATATTAATGGCTCTTACGCATCAGTACCTAGGCCACACGATAGACGAACGAAGAAAAGAAATTAGATTCCAGAGAAATATAACTCAACCATCTAAATGAACTTCGGGTGTGTGAAAATTGAGACATCCGACGACGCCAGCTTTAAGACCCGTACCCAGTTCCAGAAGCACTAAACAGGTACCTACCTATAAGTACCTAGGTACATAGACGAGAACATAGACCGGCCTGGCTCCTCGACCCGTTATAGAACCCGTTCCTCCTCTTTCAGCTAAATCGTGGGCTTCCTAGGCTCGTCAGGCTACCCGGACGACGACGTATTAAACCGTCGAATCGAAGGTCACCCATAAGACCATATAGGTATATGTACCTTGACATATTATAGACCTCCTCGGCACTGGTGTATTTCAGATGCAGAGCCTAGCAGCAAGGTACTCTTCAAAATTACTCCTAGCTGAGTCCTAGACGCCTGTCGAAGCCTGATGCATCGAGCCCCTAAAAGGAGCTTACGTAATACCCTGGAAAAGGGGGTGTTAAGGAATATCGTCAAGCAACGTTTGTCTTCCGTCGCGTCTTGGGAGACATCCATACAATGTACTCCGCCCCCCCTTTTTTTCTTAACTTGGATGAAGAATGGGACTCGGGCATTACGAAGCTCGAATCCGTCTGATCAATTCCTCACAGAGGGCGCTTAAGGAGCTAGCACTGAGGATTTCCAACGTACTCAGCTCCACGCCTAGGTCTGTCTTAACGAAGTTACGGAACTCCATGGCGGCCAACGAGTCTATGCCATAGACCGAAAGCGGCCTCGATATGTCCAGTTCGTTAGACATCCTGAGGCTCTTGGCGAGGTACCTACTGCACACCTCCGTAGTCAGTCTAAGGGCATTCTTCGCATCAGTGTTGGAGCGCGCCGCCACGAGTATCGCGCTGACGTCCTTCGACTTCTCGGTGCCTGTCTGCTGTTCTCTTCTCGTGTCGTGCCTAGCCAACCTAGTGAACCTTGGATCGTTTAATAGGGGTGAGTCTATCGGCTGAGGCACACGGATTCCGGTCACCATCTGTGCAGCGCTGGCGGGGCTAGGCGGCTGCGGCAGCTGCTGTTGAATAGAGAGATTGAAGATCTGCCTCAGTAGCTTCTCATCTATTCCGTACCAAGTATCTGCGTCGAACCTCTCTCGCAGTTCGTGGTTTTCGGCTAGGTAGCCGACGTCTTCGATAACGCCTAGATCAACGGAGCATGCTACTAGGCCGAGGCCGTGGCGGTATGATGCGAATGCATCCAAGAAAGTATTAGCTGCCGCATAGTTGGCTTGGCCTTTCTGTCCATGGACTCCGGATATGCTGGATAACAATGTGAAGAAGTCCAGATTCAACTGTTGTTCGATAGCTACATTGTGTAGGTTCCAGGTTCCTTGGACCTTGCAGTCCAGTGCCCCATGGAATTCCTCGAACGTCATCGAGGAAAATATACGATCCTATTATTCGGTTTAGTATCCTTGCTTAATCCGAGAATGTTTGTACGAACTTACTCGAAGAACCATGGCTCCTTGTACGATACCACGGACTGGAAGATTGTTATTAGCCTGACAGGCACGTCTTACGTCGTCTATCATTGTCACGTCCCCTTGGATAAACGTGACATGGCAACCACAGCCCTCGATATCTTCTTTGGCTTTTTGAGACTTCTGATCGTCGTGACCACTTCTGGATAGAACAATCAAGTGTTTGGCGCCCCTTTTGGCCAGGGATACCGCTAAACTGGCACATAAGCCGCGAAGCCCACCAACGATTAGGTAGGAGGCATCGTTCCTCATTCTGATGCTTGGACGATAAGGCTTGACCGGAACTTGAACCTCAGAAGTATGGCTGTTGCTAATCACAAGCTTTCCGATGTGCTTTGCGCTTCCGATATAACGCAGAGCCTTGGGGATCTCGGCAAACGAGAAAACGTGCGCAGGGGTAATGGGCTTTAGGAGCCCCTTTTCCAGGAGCTTGAATATCTCCGAGATAATCCTGCAAGCTCAGTTAGCGGAAAAGCAGACCAAAGAGAATTCGGTTCGAGCCTACTTCGATTTTCTGTCGATATCCATCTCCCCGTGGGACAAGTCGAACGCACAAAAGGAGGCGTTTCGTTCGAAGGGGTCCATGGACAGCGACCTCTTGTTCAGAATATCCCTCTTGCCGATTTCAACCATAGTTCCCCCATCAGCAATGACGCGCCAGGACTCATCCAATAAGTCTCCGGCCAACGAGTTCAGGACTATGTTGACGCCTTTACCCCCTGTATGACTTAGAATCTGCTGCGCAAATGCTCTTGTCCGAGACGAGAAGATTCTTTCGCCCGGAATTCCGTATGAGGTTCTCAAGAAATCACGCTTCTCCTGGGATCCAACCGTCGCATAGACCTGTCAAGCGTTAGTAATTCTACCTGTACAAGACCTGGGAGATCTGATGCTCACAATAGCACCAACGTGGTGGCATAATTGAATGGCTGCTAATCCAACGCCTCCTGTCGCGGAGTGGATCAAGACACGATCGCCAGCTTTCATGTGAGCTAGGTTGAGCAAGCAGTGCATAGCCGTTATGAAGGCACACTGGGCCGTAGCGGCTTCGACGAACGTCATTAAGTCGGGGATTGGGCAAACCATCTTTGCGGACGTTACAATGCGGTTACTAAACGACCCGGTCTCGAAGAAGGCCACGCGTTGGCCGGGCTTGACCGTTGCGACGTTCGGAGCAACGCGAGTAACAATCCCGCTCCCTTCGCTCCCTAACCGGAACTCGTTCCCGGGGATGAGGCCCAAGGTCAAGGCCACGTCTTTGAAATTCACCCCTGCCGCGATAACCTTGACCTCCACATTGTCGTCTTCCAGTGTACTAGAGTGTTCCTCGGCAAGCTCGTGGTATTGCAGCGACTCAAGAGATCCGATTCGGTTCGCGTGGAGCCTTATGCGACGATCGCAGTCATCAAAGTTCATATTTTCGACAACATCAGTGCCATCTTCTTCCATAGTCTTGTTCAGCTCCACGTCAGGCTCCAGACGAGATATGTGGAGAATACCACCGCGCTCAACAAACTCGGTGTCCTCTACACCAGAGGCCGTATCCCGGTCTAGGAGGTGTAGACAAGTGTCGATTGCCCGGGTAGTCGCACTACCGGACCGATGCTCCACGTCGAGGTTGATCAGGCGCAGGCTGGGAGTCTCATTTCGAATTACCCTGGCCAGACCGTTGTATATTGCTCCGTTGGGGTTGCTAACTTGTATATGGGCTCCTCTCGTCACCCACAGAATAGCACACTCGGCCTTAACCAGTGCTTGTAACACGTCCCATCGGCGACGGTCGATTTCTGGAGTTCCGGATATTTCATAATCGTCCAGAATAACGACCCGGTCTCCTTTTTGGATATCGGGAGTGCCACTTAGGCATTGGACTTCCCAACCTAAATCTTTTAGGTCCGCTCCAGAGGGGTTGGCCGTGTGTCCGTCAAGTTTGACTAACTTTATTTCGCGATTCACAGTAGGTTGCAAAGCAGGACGTACTCGGCCAAGGGCAGCCACTTCTAAACATGATGTCCAATTGAATCCTGCCTGAAGGAGTTCTGCTCGAAGATCATCGGATTTTAAGTTGCCCGTGATATAGACAGTCCCGGATTCCTGTAAGCAAGACTGCACGTGTTGGAATAGAGTGCTCGAGCGAGGCATATAATGAGCAGGGAGTCTGATTATACCTAGATCAAACCTTTCCTTTGTTGTAGGGAGCTGTATGGCGAAGTCGTGGTACATGAACTCAATCCCCTCGATGCCACCATACTCTTTCTCCACGGCAGCCACTGTGTCCGGACTATCTGAATAGTAGTGATATTGGAGAAAAGCGGGACGCTGGGAGGAATCTGAGCCATACAGATCTAGGAGGCATGAATGATTGCTTGAATCTAGATTGACCTCGAGAATTTTGAGATTCGGATTCTTATGAACTGCCATGTCGATAAATCTCCGAGTTACAGCCATTGACTTTTCAGCGGGGTCGTCAATATTATGGGAAGCATCGTGTTCAATCTGCCTAAGGCTCGACTCAGTGAGAAGATCAAGGTCTGCGTCCCATTTAACTCGTGTATATGCGTGGGTTACTGGTGGAGTTCGAAGGGAATCCAGCTCGGTGAAGCGCATTCCATCTACTTCCAATATCAAGTTTCCGTTCTCCGGATGATACACTACGCATGATGAGCTATAGTTCTTCATGAGCTCTGCTCTACCCACGCCAGTGAACTCAGTACGAGTAGCGGCGATAGCCTCATGTGGCTGCTGGAGCCTAAGAGGTAAAGTCATGGAATCAATTCCACGGGGTACTACGGCCGTTGAGATATCGCACCTATCCCCCTGCCAGACAGTAGGGGTGATGGCCTGAAAACAAGCGTCCATGCAGGCTGGATGCAAGGTATATGATGACTGTGGCCAAGTCGAAGGTGGCGGATCAAGAGATACTCTCGATCTACTCGTACGGTAGCCAACCGTACATTCTATCGCTAGCAGCTTTTGAAAGGAAGCTCCATAATTGAGGCCAATTCCTTGCATAGACTTGTACCAGCTACTTGCTGCGGTTGGATTCCTTAAGGGCAAGATTACGTCGGCGGAGGCTCTGGATTCAGGGAAAACATCTTCTACATGAATAAGGCCTGACGCATGTCGGGTCCAGACATCATTTTTCACCGATGAGACGATAAACTCCCGCCATGAGCCAGTAGACTGGGGAACTGGGCTCAGGCTGAGCATCATTATACATTCTTCAGACCCTTCAAGAACCAAGGCACGCGAAAACTTGACGTCTCTCAGTCTAAATGTGCAATTGGCCAGGGGATCCCCTTTCCAAATGGTCATATAATTCGCCTGGTAGAGTGCTTCGATGGACATACAGATATAGCCAGCCGCAGGAAACACGATCTGGCTACCGAGTCTGTGGTCTGTTAACCAAGGCAAATCTCCAAGGCGCAATTTATTCTTCCATGTCGGATTGTACCAAGTTGTCCCCAGGACCTTGGATCCGAGTATGTCGTGCTTGATAAAAGCTTTGTATCTCCAATCCTTACTGGCGAGACTCTCATGCCAATACTTCGTGGAATGGTTCCACGCGTAATTTGGTAGATCTACGAGCACTGCAGGTGGTGTTTCTTGTGCGCTGTACTCGTTGACGGCGGCTACGTCAACAGCCCCGCCCAGACCAAAGATCATGCCCGGAAGGTTGTAGATGGTGGTGAGTGTATCTTGACCCCTTTTGGATACGGAAGTGTACACCAAGGCGGGATCGCTATCCGACATATCCTGGATGGTTTGAGAAATTGGCCCGGAGAGGGTGTCGGATGGGCCAATCTCAACGAGGACATTTGCACCATCATCACCTTGAGTCATGTTACGTATTGCTTCTTCGAACTTGACTTGAGATACCAGATTTTCCTTCCAATAGGAGATACCTGGATTCTTCTGCATCAAATTTCCCGAAACGGTGGAGAACATAGGCACCAGTTCGGGGGCGTTCTCATGCCGGGTGCTTGATTGCCAATTTGCCTGTAGGAGGTCCTCGTAAGCCTCACTGGCGGGCAAGACGTAATCGGAATGATAGGCGACGTCTACTTGTAATAGACGGGCGAAATGATTGGCTACTCGCAGCCTCGACTGAACTCTTTCAAGCGCTGCTAGCGTCCCGGACATTGTGACGCTGCGGGGACTATTGAGGCACGCAATTTGGACAAGGTCATCGGTAGGGTCTATAAATTACGTGGCTGAATCAGACGGAAGTCCCACGGCAAGCATGCAGAGAGGCGGTCCCCTTTTGGCTTGGGCTATAGCCCGGCCGCGAAGAAAAGCAATCTTGATGGCGTCCTCTGGCGAGAGATACCCAGCCACGACAGCGGCAGCAATTTCGCCTGACGAATGGCCGGCGACGGAAATTGGCTTTATTCCCCATTTTGCGAGGACGCTGACGAATGCAAGCTGAAGAGCCGTAGTAAGGGGCTGTGAAAGCTCAGGGCGTCGGAGTATTTCTGGATCCCGGTCCTCAACAAGCTCTGCGAGAAGCGAGAAGCTTGGGGGGTCAGGAAGCCGAGCTAATGCTCTATCTAGTCGCGTTATCATGTCCCTAGCCGTGGCGAAGCGTTCCAGCAAGCGTTTGCCCATTATCGGCCATTGAGCACCCTGGCCTGTGAAGACATAGCCGATCCGCGGCGGGGCGCCGAGTCGTTTCACGAAGTTGAAGGAATTCTTCGTAATCTTAACATCGGTGGCCACGGCGAAAGCTCTGTGATGAAGCCTGGATCTGCGCTCCGAAAGCGTGTACGCTAGGTCATCTACGTCGACGTTTACCGCGGGGTTCAAAAGACGGGACGACAGCAACGTCGCATAAGAGTACAAGGACGCCTCATCGTTGGCAGATAACAACAACAACCGCGGGATACGTTTACTTCCGGATGAAGAGGTCGAGTAGGCTTCGTCGAAGAAATCATAAACGTCGTCGCTACTCAGGTAGATGGACTTATGCTTTGGCAAGTCAACCCCGACGAGATATTTCGGGGATTCCAGGATAGCATGAGCATTGGCGCCACCAAATCCGAATGAATTGACCCCTGCACGCAGCTTGGACCGACTGGGCCACTTCAAAGCGTGACGCGAGACTTTGAGCCTTAGCGCTGCGAGATCTATGTTTGGATTTGCGGTCTCAAACGTAGCGGTTCCAGGGATAATCGCGTTTTCTATGGCGAGGATTACCTTGATAATGCCCGAGAGACCTGCTGCAGCCTCCGAGTGCCCAATATTGCTCTTCACTGAGCCGATTGGGAGAGGGTCCTGCGGTGACCTGGTCTAATGGAAGACGGACGCCACCCCCTCGGCTTCAATCGGATCCCCAGCGCGCGTTCCCGTCCCGTGGCATTCGACATATCCAGTCTGAGACAGTTCAGTGATCGGTATACCAGCATTCTTATATGCATCTCGGATTACTGCGGCCTGGGCCTGGGAATTTGGCATAGCGATTCCAGGGGTCCTGCCGGCGCTGTTCACGGCAGTCCCACGGATAACAGCCCGAATGGGGTCTCCGTCCCGAACCGCATCGCTCATCCGCTTTATTAGGACGGCATTCACTGCTTCGGCAGCTACGTAGCCGTCGGCTCTGGCGTCAAAGGCGTAACATTTTCCCGTTGGTGAGGCGGTCGGGCGCATGGCGCCCATGTCTTGGTTTCTTTCGGGGCTCAGATACATATTGACGCTGCCAACCAGCATCGCATCGGCCTCGCCACATTGAAGGTATAAACACGCCATTTTTAGGGCCGTTATACCACTAGAACATGCGGTATCGAGCGTAAAACTGCGAGATAATCAGTTTCTGATGCGTCTGACTGGGACAGACTAGTTCACCTTGGCCCATGTGCGTTGAGAAAATGGCTAACTCTGTTGCTTAGGAGAGCACGACAATAGCCCACAGTCGGCGAGCCAGTGCGATCCTCTGGGTCTCTGCAGTTCATGTCCTGATAGTCTAGCCAGCAGGTCAGTTTATCTGGAATCGCACCAACCGGGTACAGCTATCCATCTCTCTTGAGAGTAACTCACCGACAGCCGTCGCACCCACTATGCATCCTAATCTTGTCGAGTCGATTTTTTCCAAGGGAATACCCGCATTTTCGAGGCATTCGTAAGAGACTTCGAGCAACACTCTCTGCTGCGGGTCCATCGAACTGGCGTCGGTATGGTTGATATTGAAGAATGGCGCATCGAAGTCGGCAGGATCAACGGTCTCCATGAACATGGCTCCGGGGGTCTTCATGGTGTAAGGCTTCTGAGACGAATCGTAGTGCCCTTCGAGATTAAATCGAGTGGTGGGTGGTTTGGTGTCCGCCACTCCGCCGTCTCGTATGAATTCCCACAGATCTCGGGGCGTAGCACAGCGACCGGGCAGGCGGCACGCCATCCCAATGACGGCGATAGGGACTTGACTGGAGCTACCGTACGCGTCCATATCCGCGCCAACAGCTACTTCGTGGTCATGGTCACGGATATCCAATAGGCGCGAAGAAGAATCCATTGGGTTCATGATGCTTTATTGCTAGGTAGTTAAAGTAGCTATCAACGGGTTGTAAAATCTATTTACCAACAAGAGTACAGCATCAAGACTCCCCGCCCAGTCTATAATATCTTGATATACAAAGTAATTAACGACGGTAGCCCACTGAACTTTCACTTATACAGAATATCTCTTTACCCGTAGGTTCTGATTACCGGTTTGTATTGTATGGTAATGTCATAGTTAGTTAGGTAGGGAGGCAGGAGCTGTGACTACAAACTCCCGAGCAAGATATTCGAGAGCATCGTTAAGGCCAATGAACAAAGAAGCTTCGACGAGTCCACGCAGTGTTACAATGCGTTTCGTGACGAATACTTCCGGCCGGAAAGGTAAGACCAACTATCCTCTCGTATAAGAAGGAGATCCTGGGCCACCATCACACTGGAGTAACTTACGCGCCTCCCACCCACAGAAGCCCGGATGCAGAATGTCTTCCCCACTTACCAGCGAGCCTGTCGAGTTCAAGACGTTGGATGGCCTGACTCTCAGGGGAACACTTTATCCAGCAAGTACTCGTGGAGGCGCAATAATCATGACACCCGGCGTAAGTCTCCAGTGTTGAAAATAAGACTTGGAATAACCGAGCAAATTTTTCTAATTAGCATAGTTTAACCTTACCCGAGAGACTCTACTCCCAAAAGTTGCTCAGTATTTCCAAAAAGAAGGCATAACGGCTCTGGTCTACGACCCCCGATCCGTTGGTTCAAGCGACGGAACTCCCCGTAATAACATCGACCCGGTCCTGCAAACCGCAGATTACCACGACGCCTTGACGTATCTGAAGTCTGACGCACGAGTCGACTCTAGTCGCATTGCGCTCTGGGGATTTTCATTCAGCGGTGGGGTAGCACTGGCGGCTGCAGCGCTCGATACTCGCGTCCGCCTCGCCCTGGCAGTAAGCCCGCTCACTACGTGGGATCTTCCGGCGTCTAAGCGCCGAGCCGTCCTCTCCAGGGCTATGCAAGACCGAGAGTCGCAACTGAGCGGGAATCCACCTTTCCGCATCCCGATGATTACTGAGAGGGGCGAAAATCCCGCTGGGTTTGGGATCGGCATGGGTAAGGCCGAACTGGACGCCGTCATGCAGTCCAGGGAGAGACTGCCGGATTTAGGAATACACACGACGATCCAGACGTACTACAGCATCATGGCATGGTCGCCTTTCAAAGTGCTACACCTATTGGGCTCAACGCCAGTTATGCTTGTTACACCGGAGCATGACTGCATCTCCCCAGCTACACAGCAGGAAGAGTTGATTCTCAGCGTAATCGGGGGGCCAAAGGAGATGTACATAGTACGTGGGAAGGGGCATATGGATGTGTTAGACGGCGACACCTTTTTTCCTACTATGGCGGCACAGTTAGAATTTATAACCCGACATTTTGGATCTTAATGTTCAAGTACATACTAGAGGAAACTCCGAGCGAATATCTAACCATACAGACATTGTTTGTAAGAATTCTTCCTATGCCTTATTTCTCGTATATCATGCTTCTTCAGAATAGAATAAATATACCTTATATATTAGATTATTTAAGTCTTCAATTGCAGTAATACAAGTAAAATTTCAATATAACCTGGTTCATTGAATACGGTACCCGAGTAATTAATACACCATTATATTACGGCGCGTAACGTTGAGTGAATATTGTAAGGGCGAATCTCTAGGAATCAGGAAGGGAACTTTTAGTAGAGTTACGGCAAAGGAGAGAACAGCAAACCAGCGGCGGTCGGTAGGATTTAATGTATATGTTCGGCGGCGGCGAAGCAGTCCCGAAGGTCGCTGTCGATTGCCTAGTGGCGCTGGACGATCACACAGCAGCGTGTGAAGGATGATGGACGGAGAAGGGATAAGGAGATTGAAAGGAACGGAAAGGGCTGAAACAGGTTGGGTAAACCGGAATATGTGTGGTGATAGAATGTAGTTCGAATTAGAATACGGCAAACTATTAAAAGATTTCAAGCTCAATCACATAGCAGCGCGACATGTCAAGTGGAAGGCCTGTTAGGGGGCGGGCTTTATGATATTGATGATTTAAAACCTCAGAGTGTATGTAAATATGAATGTATTGCATGGATCGGACACTTACCTAGGTATCTAACTTCTACTTGGCATAATGGCATTTCGCATTACTTTTTTGCTACTGTGGGCTTCTCTGTCGCGGTCAGTCCTGGCGCTGCCAGGCGCTGTTAATGCTTCTGTGGCTTCAGGCGCGACTTGTAGGGCCATGCCCGGCGACCTGAACTGGCCTAACAAGCGCGAATGGGCGCAGCTGAATAGCAGTGTCCACGGTCGACTTATCGCGACCACGCCCGAGGCCTTCGTATGCCATGACCCGAATTTTGACGACAAGGCTTGCGGAGTCTTGAAAAGAACTTGGCCGTTCGACAATCCCCAGTGAGTGTAGAGTGCTCGTCTTCCATATGCGTCGTGTACCGTCCCTATTCACGAGGCCTTGATGAAATACTGACGTATTTCTCGCAGTCTTGAGTCGCCAATTGATATCCTAGCGCCCTATTTCCAAAACCAGTCTTGCGATCCATTTACACCGAAGGGCACACCTTGTTCCCTCGGAAATTATGCCCCCTTCTCCATCAACGTGAGTAGCGTTGACGATATCCGAGCGGGTGTCAGATTCGCGCGCGATAAGAATATCCGGCTCGTTTTGAAAAACACCGGCCATGAGTAAGTATTTTCCACTCTCCACGTGCAGAGAGAGACCCCGTGAGCTCATACGACTTTTTAGTATTCTTGGAAAATCTACTGGAAAGGGGGCTCTATCCCTGTGGCTACATAATCTGAAGGATATGGAATTCTTTGACGTATGTAACCGTGGGGGGAGATATACCGGCCCATGTGTGCGGCTTGGTGCCGGCGTAATCTTCGAAGAGGTTTTTAGTGCAGTGAATGCTAGAAGACTACGCATCTTGACAGGGAGTTGTCCCACAGTGAGCATGGGCGGAGGATTCGCCACAGGGGGTGGACACGGCGCCTTTACATCTATATACGGACTGGCGGCAGACAATGTCCTGGAGTGGGAAGTCGTGACTGCGGACGGCGACCACCTTATAGCGACGCCAAACAGTCACGCGGATCTGTATTGGGCACTGAGCGGAGGCGGGCCCGGCACGTTTGCGGTCGTGGTGTCGGTGACGATGCGAGTGTATCAAGACGCACCTATGACCGGTGCCATGCTGTCCTATGATAACTCTACGGCCGGCGGCGTCGAAAAGTTCTGGGATTCTATCACGACCTTCCACTCAACTCTTCCCGCAGCGGTCGACGCCGGAGCGACCATCTACTACGCCCTAACGCAAACATCCTTTACGGTCTTTAACATAGCCATTCCATCCGTCAATGTGTCCGTCGTAAGTCGGATCTTGGATCCAATTAGGTCGCAGCTGGTAGCTTCCGGCCTTTCTCTAAATATCACCACGTCTGTTCACCCTGGTTTCCTCGATATGTACAACTCCTACATTCGGCCAATTGTCGACGTGACACCAGAAGCGCAGATCGCCGGCGGACGCCTCATCCCAAGGGAAATCATCGAAGACTCTAGGGCCTCAAAAGAACTCACATCGGCATTCAGGGCAGCCGTCGAGGCCGGCTTCAATCTTGTTTGCACAGTCCTCAACGCGAACAAGCAGCCTCTTTATGATAATTCAGTCTTGCCGGCTTGGAGATCGGCTTTAATGACCTGTCTTATCCAAATGCCCTGGGATTTTGAAGGTCCCTGGTCCGAGATGGTTAAAAAACAGGATGAGCTGACTCGGCTTGTGATGCCCCAAATCGAAGCGGCAACACCGGGAGCTGGGGCGTATCTCAACGAAGCCAACTTTCAGCAGCCAAATTGGCAAGAAGTATTCTACGGAGCCAACTATAAGCGGTTAAGGGCAATTAAGGAAAAATATGATCCGGAAGCATTATTATATGCGACCACAGCCGTCGGTAGTGAATCGTGGATCCCGAACTCAGATGGTCGGCTTTGTCGAGCGTGAAGATAAGAGCGGCCCGTGTTGTGATGTGGAAGGGTTGTGGTTAACCTGTGGTTAGGGTTAGGGTGTGTGGTTAGAGTGAGGGTTAGGGGGCAGTAAACCACCTGATATTTACCTGGGTACGTAAAGGACGGCTATTGTAGTGCGAGGTTGGGTGACATTATACCTACCCGCTATCTACCCCATTTATTCTTAGAGAAAAGCAACTTTGAGGAATCGACAAATAAGTTCTTATCGATGAATCATGCCATGGAGAAACCGGGTCGCAGTTTGCCAAAGTATGGGATTCAATATATGATATATCATAAGGGGACGACGAAGCCGTCCCTAGCTCCGCCCCCTGTTACGCAACGCCACCAAGCGACCACACAACCACACCGCGTCGCCCATTGTGTGAAGGACCGTAATAAATACGCGGATCCTAAAACCGGCGTAGCGACACCTACCAAGGAAGTTTATCACCCTTCAAGTTAAAGAACTCCCCGGACCCTTCATCTCTGGTTGCTCCATCAATCTATACCGGGTAGTCAGCAAGGCAAGAGACGTAAAGGCACGTAACTAACCACTTTCATCATACCCTCCACACTCTCCTCGATAGTGTAGGTGGCTTTCCCCAGCCCCCACTCCTTGGCGATCCAATTTCCTGGTTCGGTTTGGACCAATCTTGACAAGATCAGTTTAGGAATTGGAGTTGACTTATATGTGGGACCGCTTCTTACCCTGGATTGAGTGTCACGGCAACGAGCCAATCATTCGTGAAATGGATTGCACTAAGTATCAGCCAGACCAGTCAGCACGACATTATTTTGATATTATACTTGCGGTGCAAGGTGATCGTCTATAAACTCGTTTGAGGTCGAAGGGCAAGACGGGCGGATGCTGAAGACGGGTGGACGTCGAAAACGGGTACTCACCGGGTGAGCCAATTCAAAGCAGCCTTAGCCGCAGCATAGGAGGTCCCGTCCCAAGACCGGATTTTTCCCATGAGAGTGATGGAGCCGCCTCCCGATGTAATAGATACCCATTTCGGTGCTGAAGCCTTCTGCAGCAGGGGACGACATGCCTGGAATAGCATGAGAGGGCCTACAGCGTTGACCTGATAGGTGGTTGTCATCTCTTCGATAGTAACTCTGTCGAGTGGCGTCGGTGGAAGCGGGCTCCCGCCTGCATTGGCGATGACGATGTCCAAGTGTTCGATCCCCTCAGATTTCACCACCTGCAAAGCCTGCTGCGGGTCGGTTGGCGAGGTGCTTTCGATCGTGACTAGCAGCAGCTTAGACCCATCGGCCGCTGGGAAAGCCTTCAGTTCCTCGACGCCCGGGGCCGAGGCGGCACTTTGGCGAATACTGCCGATGACGATATGTCGCGGCCTTGAAAGATACGCTTTGGCGAAACCGTTCCCTATGCCTGGAAGGACGATAATAAGTATTAGGACTGGGAACTGCCGACGAGGAGTAGTATTCGGTCATACTACGCAAGCTAGGGAGAACGGCGGGATAATGCACGTACCGCGACTCACGCCACTTACGAAAACCACGGTGGCCATGATGGGCAATTCGAGAGATTGAGGAGTTTAAAGGCAGCCTGAATGAATGCGTCAAGCATAGTCAATCAAGCAAGCTACTGAACTTTGAATGGTGGCGTCGAGCTGCTCAGTACTCTTAAGGATAGGGCTATGAGAGGGAAGGTCACTATATCCCTACATCCCTTCACACGGTGCAACGGTTTGCTGATTTGAATCGACTGGGTACCTATCAGGTATGTCCGTATCGGCCGAATCGGAACCCGATATAGGGACGTATACAGGGAGGAAAAGATCGTCGATCGGCTTTCCTAGGCAAGGGATTTAAGGATTTGGGGGGCAACTTGTGAGATGTGACATGTTCACATTAACGACTCCATCCATCCTACTCACCCTCCATGAATTATTTTCCCAATCTTTAGCAATATTGGTGACACCTGAGTAACCCCAGATGAGGGTACCTACGTATAGGTATGGCGCAGACTAGAGCTGTCGAGGTTTTTACAAGAGTCCCTTAGCCGACGTCGTAGCCCTCTCCGTTTTTAGTAACGGGGTTCCGTTAAATAAAAATGGCTTATGAAGTGCCGCATACGATAGTCACCTTTTCATGTAGTTATATAGATACATATGTGATAGGTTCTACCCCGACGTTACATGCCTGGCGTGCGTGAATATAAAGTAGACATTGAGTGCGGGCCAGTCGCTATTGATTACCATCGCCTGACGTCGTAGAACGTAAATGTTTGAGAATCATTGTTAATAAGAATGTTATTACCCCCCTGCTTCGTTACGTATTAACTAAGAGGACTACGAGGAGCCGCAGAGGTCTCCTAACTCAACGAGCAACTAAACTTTGCTTGCTAACAAGCCTTAGACTTACACGTACTGTTCCTACTCAGCCTATCGCCATGGACAGCCCAGGGCCAGACTACAGCCGGGCGATCGTAGACTGGGTAGTCTTGGCCCTATCTCGGTTATATAACCTTCATAGTGGAATACGCGTAGCGGATACGCTTACCTTCCTGGCTTTCTGCTATCTACTGTATTGCCTTGGGCTGATAGCTTACAGGCTTTACTTCAGTCCCATAGCAAGGTTTCCGGGGCCGAAGCTGGCGGCTTTAAGTCACTGGTACGAGGCGTACTATGACTTTATCAGCAACGGAGGGGGACAGTCTGCCTTTCAGATCCAGCGACTACACAAGAAATATGGGCCTGTGGTGCGAATCGGCCCTAATGAGTTGCACGTAGACGATCCGGAATTCTACGACGTCGTCTTCTGCAATAGCCAACCTTCGCGGCCGATAGATAAGGCGGAAGAATTCAGACGTCGCTTGAGCCATCCAGACTCGACTCTGAGCACAGTCAAAGCGGAAGACCACAGGGTGCGTCGCGCTGCATTGGCTCCTTTCTTCTCCCGTAGCCGTGTCCGAGGCCATAACGACGACCTCCAAGCCATCGTAGATCGCATATCTCAAAGGCTGGGAACCGAGTTCAAGGGCAGCGGCCGTGTAATTTCGCTCAACTGCATGTGGGCCAGCCTGACGGCAGACATGATCGCGGAGTTGGCTTTCGGCTGCTCTTCCAACATGTCGCACAATCCAGAGTTCAAATCCTCGATTCCGGAGGCTCTGTTATCCATAGCGTTTATGGCACACTACGTCGCGCATTTTCCGATCATTAGTACCATGATGAAGTATCTCCCCGACCCGATCCTTCGTTTCTTATTACCGGCAGCCAGCCCCCTTTTGGAGTTTCGCCAGGTAAGTCACCCCCCGATCCCAACGAACGTAAGCCAACGCTGGGCGTCCCAGACAATGCGAAATCGTGTGCAGGAAGTCATGTCGGAAGAGGGATCATCATCATCATCGAAGCGCACAGTTTTCCACGAAATTCTGGCGTCCAACCTTCCGGCTCAGGATAAATCCCTAGGTAGGCTAGCCCAGGAAGCCGTTATCGTAAATGCGGCTGGTGTAGAGACGACAACTTGGACGCTAACTGTGGCCTCATGCTACATCCTATGCAGCCCATCTATTAATCAGCGTCTCAGAGAAGAACTCAAGGCCGCCATGCCCGATCCAGATCGCATATTGCCTTGGGATGAACTAGAAAGTCTGCCTTATCTGAAGGCAGTTGTCATGGAAGGTAAAATGCCTCTCTACATACCTACTTTTCCTTATTCAAGTTCCTGGGGGCTTGTGCTAACATTGAACGTGTCACAGCCTTGAGACTCTCATTCGGGTCGGTGCAGAGACTGAATCGGGTCAACCGTCTGTGGAGCTTGAAGTGCCACGACCAAGAGATCCCGCCAAACACTCCGATTGGAATGGATGCATTTCACATGCATACAAATGAAGCTATTTTCCCTAATCCCAGGGAATTCCTACCGGAGCGGTGGCTAGGTGACCCTAAGGGCCCGGACGGTACGCGACCTCTGAGCCAATACCTTGTATCTTTCAGCCGCGGGTCCCGCGGCTGTGTGGGCAGGGACTTGGCGATGATGGAACTCTACGTCGCTCTGGCAACTGTGTTTCGTAGGCATGAACTGGAGCTTTTCGAGACGTCGCGGGAGGACGTCGACTTTGTCATAGATCTCGTAAAGCCGATGCCAAGACGTGGTAGTAAAGGGGTTAGAGTTATTGTCAAGTAACGTATAGCTGGACCAGTCTGAATGGTTAAGGATGGTTTAGGGGCGGAGCGCGACCGGGCATGCGGTAGCCGGAACGCCTCGTACAAGTATGGCGTCGATAGGCAGTCGAGTTAATTTAAGAGGCATATTCCTGTCATGTTGTAGATACGTGAGACACATGTCCCTTCGTCCTTTAGACCCCTGGCCTTCGGCCCGGTTACCTCCCTACCTAGGTAAGTAGTTAGGTCGCTTCTGCAACAACATAGTTGTAGTTGCTTCGCGCACTCTACGATTGGCGTTAGCCGGTAGGTGGCACAACAAGAGCGGACTGGAACTGACCTGCAGGAAAGCGTTTGGGGGCGGAGCAGTGCTGGAGAATGCAACGCTACACAAACACAAACGCATAGCTTGCGAAGCTCATTTTTTCTACGCCAGTGCCGCTCATAGGTAGCTGTATATACGTCTCGGTTGATATTTCTCTCCACCCCTCCCGCTTTTATACGCCTCTGATCCTCTTTGTGTTGCGGGCAATGCAAGAGTCGAATCCTCGCCAACATGTTGTCACGAACCTCTCCCGGGCCTCCCTAGGACCATATCCTCCGACGAAGGTAGAGCACTAACTTCGTCGGGTACATTATAGGACGGCAAGGTTTTGACGATAGTCTTGCGAGTAAAGACACCATCCCTCTTTCGCAACCCCACATTCACTCTCTGACCACCGACCACTTCATCGGCTCACGATGGCTGACGACGATCTTGCCCTCGCGACTATGGTTTTGACCTGGTTTTTGACCTCCCTCGCAGTAATCACCGTAGGCCTTCGATTCTACCTATGCGTGCGGCTTTCGAAGCCATGGGCTTCACACGACTGGATCATGCTTGTTGCGCTGGCATGTCAAATCGCGTACCAGGTTGGCATCACCCTGTTATGCCAGGCCGGCAGCGGAAGGCCGACCCATACTCTTAGTAAAGACCAATTGTACAATATCAACAAATGGTCCTGGATATTCGCTCCGTTGACTCATCCGACCTCCATACTAGCCAGAGTGTCAATCGCCATCGTTCTCGCTCGCCTGTTCGACCCCAAACCGTGGTTCAGGTGGTATGTCATCATCTTTACGGGCGTCCTGACCTCTCTGGGCTGCGTCGCTTTCATAACCAACGTAGCGCAGTCACAGCCATACGCCGGACTCTGGGATAAGTCGATTCCAAACGTAACACGCTGGAATCCTCAAATATACCGCTGGGCGGCAGTGGTTCTGCAGAGTGAGCCCGCAGCTCTCCCTACCTCGAGTTGTTAGTGCAATGCATGAGCGGCTGACTTTAGGCTCTGGTAGTATCCTACGTTATTTGGGACCTTACATTCGTCCTGTTCGCCGTCATGATCCTCTGGAAACTCAACATGCGCCTCCGCCAAAGGGTCGGTCTCATACTGTTGATGGCCTCTCTGCTCATTGCTATGCAGGCAGCGGCCTCTAAAATGGTCATCTCGATGCTGTTCACGGTGGGGAACACCACGTCTGTTGACAGATACATCTTCCAGCACACTATCGACTTCAACACATGCGTGGAGCAGGCGCTGGTTATAATCATGGGCTGCGTCCCGAAGCTGCATTCCATCGGCAAGCTTTCTTTGCCTTCCGTGGGCAGCGTTAGTGACTCTTTCGCAACACTAGTCAGCAAGGTAAGGAAAATGGCCTCGAGCGAGAAGGTCGGGTCGAGTTTTCGGGAACGCGAACACTCGTCTAGCGAAGAAATCAAGCTCACTCCGCAATTCGACATCTCTAATAATGGCGGAGCCCCTAACACGACCAAAGTAATAGCCAGCCTTAGCGACGCAGAAGGCGATGGTATACCGACTGATTATCACCTCCGTCGGACTGACAGCTTCACCGTCACTTATCATGATCGGATTCGCCAAAAGCAAGACGTATAAGGGATTGGAGAGAGGGCAGGGAATTATTCATGATACCGAGGTACTCATCAGAGTACTTCCGTTTGCTATTAAATTACGATCTACGTCCGATATGACGGTATATTTCTTCTCCTGCCTCTTCACATTTCAATAGCCCACCACTCTTGCGAATACAGGTCTATAAATCTGTCGTTCATTAAGTACTTATAGCTAGTAAAATTCTACGTATTGCTAGTTTTATTTTCGCGACGAAAGTCAATCTAAGGTCTCCAAAGCTCAAGTACCGGTGGGTTAGACGCCGCGCGACTTACGAGAACTGAGCCAAATAGCTATATGAAGGTATCACTTCTCGCAAAGATATAATTTAAGGAAGAAGCGGCTTATGCGGCACAGATCCCTCGTTCCTACCACAGATGATAACCGAAGGTGGCCCATTGGTTGGCGAAGCTCATCTCCCGGCCTCCGACTACCTATGCTGGTGGGCTCATGAGGTGTGGTGATGGCTGACGAGCGAAGGATGAAGCACCGCGGTTCGACTATGACAAGGCTGTGGTTATCGGCTGGCGCTGATGCACAGGATGAGATATGTTGTGCCACGCCGGCGCTACGCATTAATGACCGCAGGGAGCAGGCTGGTTTTGAAAATGCGACTCAATATGCGACAACGTAAGGGGGGCCATTCAAAGCACTTCCGCCCAACGTATCACAAACTCATTGCAAATGTAAACAAGATAGATACATAAATCATATAAATTATTTCAATATAAGTAAATCTTTTTCATATCATTATATACCATTTAATCCATCTTTGTTTGAATGGAAATGCCATCGCCGTAATTATTTTACCGTACTGTATCTTCTTTATATCTACCTAATTTATAGCGTTTGGTTACAACCGTTTTACTGTACACTCATATTTACAAAGAAAAGAAAAGAAAAGCAGCTTCAAACTTCCAACTCTAAATATCACGGCCAAAGAGTGCGATTCGCCGCTATCTACGATGGCATCATTGCTGAAACTTCGGTCCTTGATAACCCAATTTTGGCCGCCTCGCCCTACATTCACGGATGTCGACATTCCTAAGGGTTCCCAGGCCGGGCGAGTCTTCGTGGTGACGGGTGGTAATGCGGGCATAGGCTACGAGCTGTGCAGAATCCTGTTCGGTACCGGCGCAACCGTGTACATGGCTACGCGATCCAAGGTGAGTCCCTTCGTTCGAACTAGACGCCGGCGAGATTGAACTGACTGGTCTCTACTTCGCAGGAGCGAGCCGAAGCGTCCATCCAATCGATCAAGGCGTCGTACGCGGAGCCAGCCACCACGACGGGCCAACTCAAGTTTCTACACCTGGATCTCGGCGACCTCAGCTCGGTCCGAGACGCGGCGCGCCGCTTCGCGCAGGAAGAGAATAAGCTCGACGTGCTCTGGAACAACGCGGGGATCGGCCCCAACGCCGTCGAGCACGGGGTGCGCACGGCGCAAGACCTGGAGCTCTTCATGGGCGTGCACTGCGTAGGCCACCTGCTCCTCTCCGAGCTGCTCGTGCCCCAGCTGCGGGCCGCCGCCTTCCCCGCGCTCCCGTCGCGCGTCGTCTGGCTCACGAGCATCCTCGTCGACACGTCGGCGCCGAAGAACGGCGTCGACTTCGGCGTCCTGGAGACCGGCGTACGCGACCAGACGACCAACTACGCGGCCTCCAAGGCGGGCGCGTGGGCGCTGGGGCGAGAGTTCGGCCGCAGGCACGCCGCGGACGGCATCCTCAGCGTCGTCATGAACCCCGGTAACCTGGATGCTGGGTCGTTCAAGGGCACGTCGCGTTTCGCTATGTCCATGATGAGGATGCTGTGGCTGCAGAAGCCGGTGTTTGGAGCGTATACGGAGCTATTTGCCGGGTTGTCCCCTGAAATCACGAAAGACACGTGCGGATTGTATATTTACCCGTGGGGTAGATTGATACCTGACAGTAGTGTCGTGCGCCAGGATGTTTTGAAAGCGGCCGAATCTGAAGAGCTGGGCGGGCTCGGTTACGGCGAGAAGATATGGGTGTGGTGTGAGACCAAGTGGAAGTCCACTGAGCAATCCTGAAACAGCATCAACGTATGTGAGCTTTGGCGGGCAGAACAACTACGCAGAGTAGCCATCTATAATAAGCCGAGGCTACGAGAGACATGTTTATCGGGGAGGATGCGGTATCTCCGGTTAGGGGGTTAGCAGCGCGTTTCGGTTGCCTTCATGAAAAGTTAAGAAACGAAAATTGCCCCACTGGCGGATTTAACGTAAAGGGGCCGGATAAGATACAATGCCAACCAAAAGGGAGGGTCGGTGGTCCCCGGGACTGGTTGGGTGGATAGGGAAGAATACTTGTTTATATTGTAGCTAACTTACAACATCTATACAGCGCGCTATTTTTATTTCCGCTAGCTGTATCGCCAACGAAATTCGTTTAGAAGTTCTACTCCATGCCCAGTCTCTCCGAATCGAGTTCATCTTCCAGGCCGTTACATCCGACTTTGGTGTCCAATCCCTGTGTTGTCGTAGGCAAAGACCGAGCCTCCCGGAGTAGCTCCCGATCAGCCCTTCCTAGGGCGGCGAGAGATGGTGTGGAAGGTAGGGTGCGTATATGGCATTGATTCCGAATGGATGTTTTACAAATCAGGCATGCCCGCACTGTAAGGCCCCACCGTCATGGCTCCATCGACAACGAAGTTCGCCCCGTTGACCCAGCTCGATTGCGGACTACACAAGAAGAGGACAACGTCGGAAATCTCCTCCGGAAGTCCCATCCGCCCCATAGGTAAGTGAGACTGTATCGTCTCCTCTATTGCCGGAAGACTCTGAATAACTCCTTGTACTACTGGAGTATCTATCCACGACGGGCAAACGCAGTTGACACGGATGTTGTGCTTGATATTATCCAGAGCTGCGACGCGGATTAGCATGGGAGATCCCCTTGCAGTGTTACGGGAAGATCTAATTGTGAACACATACCTGCGGTCTTAGTCAAGCCGATCACCGCGTGTTTTGAGGAAACACACTGGACGATTTTAGGAATCCCGATCAGGCCAACTACAGAGGCAATATTGACTATCACGCCACGCGAGACACCGCGTTTTGGATGGGTTTCGTCAATGGGCTGGGGTTCCTGGGACGCCATCGCTTTTGTAGCGGCCTTTAATACGTTGAATGATCCGTACACATTAACGTCGAACGTCCTCTTGATGGTGTCGAGGCCACTGTCTGATACTTCTTTATACTCGCCGAGGACCTATATAAGATAAGTATCATAAGCATTCCAGTAGTTCAAAAACAACGAGAGTGTGAGATCTGATCGGGATGGCTTACGGCGGCTCCATTGATGCAGTAGTCGAGGCGGCCGAAGAGATCGACCGTCCGTTTGATGGCATTCTTCACAGACTCTTCGTCCGCTACGTCGACCTTCAACGCTTCTACACGGAAATCCGGGTTACTAGCGGCCGCCTTGCTCTCGGCGGCGGTCTTGTTTGCCCCCTCGAGATCGATATCCGCGATTACCACGCCCCGCGCGCCGCGCTTCGCAAGCGATACGCAAATCGCCTTGGAGATTCCACTAGCTACCATAGTATTAGAACCGGGTTACGCCTTATGAGAGTGATTTGGTGTCTAGCGAAGCACGACTTACCTCCACCGGTGACAAACGCGGTACCAGGAAGATCCATATTGTAACGAGGTATGCTTGATGAGGTATAGCTGGACGGATTTTGAAGAATATACGATAGGCTCTTGCAAAGTGGCTGTCACTATAAGGTAATTAGTAGCGGAGGAGTGCTTGGATAACGTCGTGGCAGTACGAGCTTATATATACGCATGTCTATATGTCGACAGCATAGCTTTAGTTATAGAGTGGAAATACCGCCTTTATCGGCCACGTAATTACTTACACTAGTTGCTAACTACGGAGACGTCTAACTTTGGAAACTCAGGATACCTATATTTTAGGCCATTACCTTCTTGCAAATATTATGCCTGTCCATAATAACTTAGCTGTACCGATCTTTGGTTAGCCCGTTCTGCTAGTACTTCCACTAACAACCATATCAATTCCCCTGACCCGTGAGATTTGAAGATGATGTTGGTAATATTAGGGGGCCTGCATATGCCCATATAGAGCAATGAAAGCCACAGGGGAGGCCGAGAAAGATCAGTGCGGGTGATCAGAACAAATCTAGTATCGTGAAATTGGTAATCGTCCTATAAGGTCGGTGAGAGAGTTCCCTGACACCACTAACCCTAACACCACTAATTCGTAACGAGCCCCAATGAGAAACTAACGAGAGGTCAATCTCCAAAACTGCGGTGACAGGAGTAGGCGAATCCGACTCGACCACTATGTTGGTTACGGTGTATTCTTTATGAAGACTAGCGAGCTCGGTAGTGTGTTCGTGTGACTTAGGCCAACCGGGTTTTAACGCAGTTCTACGGGCTCCCGGTCGCCAACTAAGAGCTAAGGAGATGGATGATGCGGCTAATTAGCATTCTCAAAACTAGTGGGGAACAGATTTTAGTGAAAACATTATCAACAAGAGGAGGCATGGAACTGTTGTTAGCCATATCCATTCTACCCAACTGGAGGTCCTATGAAATCGTGTTGCGGTTCTTACCGCCTATCCCCTAAAATACAGCACCCCGCAACGTACCTTGCCTGATGCAATGAGACACTGCAAGGATACGTTGACGTCCCCACCGCTCCGATAGACCTCCCAGTGGAGTGGTTATACTACCTGTCACATGGCGCTACCCGAAAGTCATCGATCTGTGAATTACTTTGAAGACCACGACGCTCAGTTTTCGTATATATTGATCGTGCGGATTACTTCAGTTAGATGCCGGCGTAAATAGCGAAATAAACTCTTAGCAGGGGACTGCGAATGACGAAGGTAAGATAACTCAAACGCTTACACCTCTAACCATCAGATATCAAGTCGATCTTTAATCCGAAATAAACAGCCTCCGACGCATCGCTTACGATGGTGAGCTATGTAGCTACGGTCGTAGTCTGTTGTCATCTTAGCCAATTAGTTTCGTCTCGTCAAGGTATAGATGTGATGTCTGGGTCACCAACGGGATCTCTTCCAGCTAATTGATGTACTTCTCGCTGTTCGTTGCCATACCCTTGCCTCACCACGGACCTCCGTCTTGGTTCAGGTAAGTAAGCTGCAAGAAGCACGCGGTTTATGCAGAAGTAGCCCCAATTAGCATCATCCATGACTCTCACCCTGGCTTCTCATGACATAGCCCTTGTCTACTTACATACCTATCGACAACGAATATCGGTCCCACCGGCTCTTTATAACCCCATAGCGATCCGTTATTCTAGATGGCCGAGCGAATGAGTGACAAGATAGTTACGCCTGCTATAGCCTTATGGAGTATATCAAACTTGTGGTGTATACAAGAACGATTTATGTTTTGTTTCCTTTTCATCCCACCGCGCCGGCTACTTTCGCCGATAGGTTATATAAGCTTTCATCACATGGGTTTCGTCGAACCCAAAGTATAGGCAATGAGGGTGACTGGCACAACGTCCATTCAATAGTCGTATAAATTGGGTCTCAGATAAGCCATCGCGTTGCGGCATTCTCCCGGGACACCAACATCCGAAACAGCCACGATATGAGCGAAGCCGCTAGGGACAGGGTTCTAAACGCCACACGGTCGGTGTCCCGCCCCCATAATCGCTCCCCCAGGTAGGTACTCAGCTATTCAGCCGACATCTACAATCCCGCCGTCCGAAGGTCAAGCTCGTCGAATTTCTTGGCTGGTCGCACCTATTGATCAATCATAGGTATACGCCAACGCCTTGAGTCAAGGTGCTGTCGATAGATAGGGAATGTTCTGCGGCTGATTACCTGTCACATATGACCAGATAAGTCCCTCATAGGTCGATGTGCCTTGACATAACCCGATGAAGCCATGACTGAGATACAGCCCCTAGGCACTGCATAGCATTGCATATTAGGTACCTACCCAGCTGCCACCGAAGCCATTCAACCCACTCAGAATCGCAAAGTTAAGTACCCATGTTCAAATCCTTATATACCTCATTAGAAATGGGGCTTACGCATTACGTTCAAATATCTTCCTCTCGACGGAGCTCGACTAAAAGCGCGAGCTAGTTGTGATTACTTTGATTTGAAATTGCTGTTGAAAATAGAACTGTCTATGAAATTAGTAGCCGGAGTAAAGTTATCAATGTGGCTGTTTTGGCTTGATAGAAATCTCTAGGGTGGACTTAGTCGAACTCCGGCTCGACATATTTGTAGAGGACTAAAAAAAGAAAGAACCTAACCGGATTGCGTCAATTTGGTGGGATATTGACCTTACGGGAATTTTTAACAGTCAGAGGCGATCACTTCAGAACCCTTCCTGCAATTGAGTTGTCCTTAGATGTTGATTGTATGAGAGTATGGATGTCGCTTTCGAAGGTTTTGTCTACACTAGCATAATCCACCAGCTGTTGCTTCATACCATTAGTGCGGTATCAGCTGGTTCATTTTTATCCAACGCCAAACTTTCAATAATGGCCACTATATTTTAGTGGATATCCTCCGAATTCTGGGGGACATTACTTGAGACTTAGCGTGTATAATATCGTGGCACTTACTGCAAGACGAAGCGGCCGTCAAAGCACCTGGCAAAGCTAATAAGCAGCTGGCAGATATTTCTAGCATGGACAGAACCTTTAAAAAGCGATTGTCCGTATAACATGAACCCATCAGATAGTCTCACGGAATGGACGGATCCTATTGGCTACGCTAGAGGAAATAGGCAATTTAGTATTGCGTGCTTTCACGTGACCAGATTTCTTCCACTCTTACTGGAACTGAGATATCAAACTTACTACCAATCAACAACTTCCTTCAAGTAACGCAGATATCCCAGTATAGTATTACCTAATTCGAGGCCCCTGTTCGGATTTAATACCACAGCGTATAGGTAGAGGCACAGGTAGACATGGCGGGAGTTGCCGTGCTCCGACCAGTCCTCAGGACCCCCGTCAGGAGGCTTGCGAGAACCTACGCAACCTCGATACCATCTAAGGCTCACCATCGTGTTGTCATCGTCGGTGGAGGGACCGCCGGCGTTACGGTTGCCGCCCAGTTGCAAACTAACCCAGAATTTGAGAAGAAGGATATTGCCATCCTAGACCCCGCGCAAACGCATCACTACCAAGTGCGTCTCCTTCAACGCCTTGTTAAGATCTTCGGTTACTAACACCAGAACAGCCCGGATGGACGCTCGTTGGCTCGGGCCTGAAAGATCTCTATGCAACGCAAAGACCTCTTTCTTCAGTGATCCCAGAAGGCGTGAAGCATTATTCTCTCAGAGTGTCCACCTTCGATCCTGCAAACAACGCCATCAAAACGTCTGAAGGGGTCGACGTATCATATGACTATCTCATAGTAGCTCCAGGGCTCGAGACTAACTTCGCCGGCATCTCGGGCCTTCAGGAAGCTCTAAATGACCAAGCTAGTCAAGTAACCTCCATCTACTCGGAGAAGTCGGTCGAGCAGGTATGGAGGAATATACAGGCCTTCAAAAAGGGGCCGGCTATTTTCACCCAGCCTGCTGGAATCATCAAGTGTGCTGGCGCGCCCCAGAAAATCATGTGGATGGCCCTCTCGCAGTGGAAGCGGGACGGCGTGCGAGACAACATCGACATTACCTTCGCAACCGGCGCCCCTAGTAAGACGACCAAGGTGCCCCCTTACGTGATACGCAGATGTTGACTCAGGAGTAGCCATGTTCGCCGTCCCGAAGTACTCGCAGGCGCTAGAAGAGTTGCGCAAGCAGCGCAACGTCGAGGGTCTCTTCCAACACAACCTCGTGAAGGTAGACCCGAAGAAGAAGGTGGCGACGTTCAAAAATCTAGCAGAGGGCGCCGGAGGCGCACTCGTCGAGAGGGAATTCGGCTTCTTACGTACGTTGACCTTCCACAACAGCGCCCGAAACCAATCCCGTTGAATAATCGCTAATCTCGGATTCACGTAGACGTCGTACCGCCCCAGAAGCCGTGGGACTGGGTCGCCAAATCGCAACTAGGTAAGCGCAAGCCCAGCCGGACCCCCTACCCAGCCTAGCCAAGTCATCCCCGCCAAATTTCCCTTACTAACACCCCTTCCTCCCCCCCTCCAGCGGACGCAGCCGGCTGGGTCGACGTAGACAAGTCCACGACGCAACACACCAAGTTCAAGAACGTGTTCTCGCTCGGCGACGCGTCCAGCCTGCCGAACAGCAAGACGGCCGCGGCCATAACCTCGCAGGCCCCGGTGCTGGTGGACAACCTGCTCGCGGCGATGCGGGGCCGGGAGCCCGAGGCGGCGTACGACGGGTACGCGAGCTGCCCGCTGCTCACGGGCCACGGGGAGCTCATGCTGTGCGAGTTCAAGTACGGCGGCGTGCCCAAGGAGACGTTCGAGGGCGTCCTGGGCGGCCAGGAGACGCCGCGGCGGGTGTTCTATCACCTGAAGAAGGATTTCTTCGTAAGTTCTGATGTCTCCCGAAGATCCCGCATTCGTACCTACCTAGGTAGGGGGTATGTTGAAAAGCGCCGTTTGACTAACGGGTTCGTAGCCGTATGTCTACTGGAACCACTTTCTGAAGGGGACGTGGTACGGACCGAGCGGGTTTTTCAAGCCTAATACTACGCCGACGAGTTAAACTTGGGTTATTAAACGGGAAAAAAAAAAAAAAAAGAAAAGTAGCGATAGACGGTTAGACTTATGAACGACTGTATCCGTATTCACTGTATGATAATTACGCTTACCTTTACCTAGAGAATGTATATACGTTGAGTACGTCTTAGGCGACTGCTCAGCTAAGCTTTCTAATGGAGCGGATAGTGCTTCAGGGGTGTAGTGCCGTTATATGTAATAGGGGGTGAGGGCCCGAACGATCAACTCACACGAATCATAACGTTCCAAGTTCACAAGCCAAGTACCTAAACACCAAGGGCGGCCAAACGAATCAATTAGCGCTAGACGTGGTCTTCTCCCGCAGAGACAACGAATCTAATAACCGGGTTGAACGCCTTACTACCGGTTGAGTCCGACTTCACTGCGTCTACTAAACCAGCTGATGTCCATGGTATCTGCTGCATGGCATCCCGCCACGCCTTTTATGGACCAGTAACGCCCTAACCAAACTAGTGTTACATCTTAGAGGCCGTGGTCGCACACCTATCGACGGCGAACAAGCGCGCCTAAGTTCAGGTAGTTCTCCCCACGCCGCCGAGCTGCTCGGCCAATGCCAACACCACCCAATTAGTATAAGAAACGAGCGGGCATTCGTCCTCATCAAACGCTGTCTCTTTGTTCAAGGTGAATAAGGGGGTGGTGGATAAGAGGTTGATGTTGTATCCGGCTCATCGTCACCAGATTCCGAATAGTGGATCTTCTACATCCTACTATAGGGGACGATAGCAGCATCGATTATAGGGGGCCTCCTATGCCCCATAACCGACTCGGGCCCCCATTTGGCCTTCCACGCGTTTTCATTCTCTAGGGCTTTGTCGAACGCGGCTCGGCATTCGGGCGGGAGCTCGTCCAAGACGTCTTTCGACACGGCTCCGAGCCCTTGGAAGTCGGCCAGGAAGCTGGGAACCGCGCGTTGCTCGTACACGGCGGACGAAAGACCGGCAGGGGGAGTCTCCATGTACGTATCGATAACCTTGAAATTACGCGGGATCTTCGGATCTAACGGGGGGAAGCGAGCGCTGCCAGTCGGGGCAGAAGAATCTGCAACCTGTTCGAACCTTGCATGGGTAGGCTGCGTCGTAGCGGGGTACTGCATCATGTTGGTATGAACGTCGTATACGCCGGACTGATTCTGACGACGAATGGCGCCAATCTCGGCGTTGAAGCGGCTAGGAAGACAGTTAGACTAAGTAGTCTTAGACGACAGAAGGGCGTGCTTGTTGGTTTTGTAACGTACCTTGCTTCGCGGGCGTGCTCAAATTGCCAGTTGACATCAGTGACATTCACTCGTCTCTTCTTGATGTCTATCTTGCCGTTCTGGGTGGGAACAGACGGCGCTCCCGAGTGGTAGACGGCGCTGGCACCGTGCCAAGCGACGTACTGGTTCTTGTTGTACTCCTCGCCTTCGACGAACTTGTCGTTAGGATCGGCCAGCTCGCCCTCCACGACACCCTCAGCCCGCGCCTTGGCAACCTCGTAGTCGTCGATGATTCGCTTGCCACCGACGATGATCAACGCTCCAAACTCCCGGAATACCGAGCGGGCCGTAACGATTCCTATCGCACGGCCCTTGTAGGAATGCGGGATAATATCACGCTCGATCATGTCGCGCTTCTCGTCATCATCCACAATGATCTTGTAGAGCCGCTTATGTTTGGTGAAGAAAAGGTACGAATCCCTGAACCCCACGCAACGGGCAGGTTCGGTCGACAACATGTAAAGGCGATCTCCGCGGCCCGCGACGGTGAAGGTTCGGCAGCGGTACTCACGCCCGCCTTGCAGATTCCCGAGTTTGTCTACTTTGGTCTCTCCTTCGGGGTCCTCCGGTAACGCCACTTCGTCGTCAACTATGTCCATCATGTTGCCCTCCTTGTCGATAGTCTGCTGCGTCGGTTGATAAGAGGCGCCTTTACGGCCACCCCTACCTCTCCAGCCTCCGCGGCCACGGCGCTTGGGAGGATCGTTCGGATCGCGCTGGGGAGTCTCGATCGGTAGAGTATCCCAGTCGGGAGGGCGGTTCTTGGGGGGACGGCCGAGACGTCGTCTTCGGATAACGGGTTGAGGTGGAGGTGAAGGAGATTTGACAGAAGGGCCATCGGAATCTTGGTTCTCTTCAGCCTCTCCACCAGATTCCTCTTCGTTCTCCTGTTCCTCAGGTTCGGCCTGCTGTTCCCCGTCAGAGGCATCAGCATCAGGCATTACCTCGTCCTCAATCTCCTCAAGGGCCCTAGGGGTGCTTTCTGAATCATTGGTTGAAAGGTTAGATGAGTGTTCCACACATACGGCAAAGCCAAACATGAAGGCGACAGGTCGGGCTCGATTGCGCGTGCGACGGGGCAACAAAGCGTCAAGGCATTAAGGCGAGGAATTCAGCGTGAAAAGATAACTTACCAAGCTTCGCAGCAGCGCGCTTGGCGGCTGCACGACCGGGACGCCGGGGCATGTTGAGGGACTATCTTATTAATGATAACAATAGAGGGAATATGAAACAAGACTCGGTTGGCTTGTATAGTAGTTGGCGATATAAGTGATGATGGAAAGTGTCTGGATGCGCAGATGATGGAAAATAGTGGACATTGGTTCAATTGACGATGCGTCGAGAAGGGAGCCAAAGCGCGCCCAGAAAAAGTGGAGCAACATTTTTTAAAGCTCCGCACGTTCTCCTGCTGCGCCAGCGCTACAGGGTAGGTACGTACATGAGCTGATAAGCTGATAAGATGTGCGTTTATGTAATTGTACATCTTTAGCGCAACCAACATTGGAGGTCGCAGGTACCAAAGTACTCAAACGCCCCCTTTATCTTTCTCATATCATATTTATTATGAAATTGCCCACGTAAAATACTGGGACCAAACTTCAATTTCCAGTCCAATCCCTTAGATTAACGGCTCTACCATATCGCCAAGCTAGAATGTCTTCCGAACGCCCAGATATAGCATGTAAAAGTTATATACGTAGATACAGGTCACTCATCGAACCATCTACGTAGGTCGTTATATTCAGGAGTGGGGGCATTCCGAACCTAGGTGGCGTCAGGGGTTACAAGTATCGTCCATTTGAAAGCAACCTATGGGGTTGAACCAGTCTCTTCCTCCGGTTATACCTGTTACGCCTACAAGGATGTCTGAGGAACATTTCATATTCACAAACGATATTCAGCAACTTGTGCTCAATAACTATTGCGTTTGTTCAGTAGAAGCGTTAGCCATTGTGGACTTATGAGCCTCGGGATCTATCTGAGGGCTTATTTTAATAACTCCTCGAAGGTAGGTAGATACACAATACACACGAAACCATGCACGAGCCTACATCATCACCTCAATTAGCATCCCCTTCCCCTCCTTAACCACCCTCAAATCCGCCCGTCGTAACGCCTCCCTGAAGTCTTTCACCGTCCGAACTCTCACGCCCTTCAACCATCCCTCCACGTCCGTCGCCGTATTCGCCCAACCAACTTCTGACCCGGCCGCCGCCTCTGCCAAGGCGGCATAGTTGGGCGTCGGACGGAAAGAAATATTGATTTCGTCGTCGGATGCCGAGGTATTTAAACCATTGGGATAGACTAATTCGGTGGAATTCCGGGGAGCTTTCCAGCCTAGGGTAGAAGTCAGCGAATCGATTCACGGTAAAACGGCAAAGCGAACGTCATATTGCCGGTTTGGCGTGGAGGCTGGTAGGAAACAACTTACCTCCATTATTCAAAACAATTGTGAGGATCGGTATCTTATATTTGCTCGCAACCCATAGAGCGCTGGACGGCGCTGCGCACATGAAACTTCCATCGCCGACGATTTGGCACACCAGGCTCGGCTTATTCTTTTCCTCTTTCTCTAAGTCGCTCAGCGCCATCTTGACACCGAGAACAGCACCATTGCTCCAGCCAATACCCGTTCCGCCGCAGTTAATCCAGCTCCCAGGGCGACTAGACTGCAGCTGGTCGGAAAGCGTCTGCGCAGCCGTCACGGCTTCAACAACAAAGGTCGTAGAGTCCGGGAGGGATGATTTCAGAAGACTCCCGATATTATGTGCGTCCAGTATTTCTTCATCGCCCAAGCGGGGTTGCGAAGCAATCTTAGCTAGACGAGCCTTGTGGGTTTCGGCGCGAGCATTACGACGAGCAGCATACTTGGGATCTCTAAGCGTCGTCGTGAACGAGGCATTGTTTTTAATGTGATCGACCAGTTGAGTCAACGCAGTAAAGCTATCTGCCTTCCAGCGCCCGTGGGCAGGGAAGAAAGACACCGGGATTTGCTGGTTTAAGGGGTCGCAGTCCACATGGTATATCTTGGCAGTCTTCGGGGGCGGGTTTCGTGACGGGATCCAGGGGACGTCGCAGTCGAGCAAAAAGATCACATCTGCATCCCGGGTGCATTCGTCAAAGCTAAGACGGAAGCCTTCGGAAGCGATGTGGTTGAACGGGAAGCACACGTCACTGCCGCCCGTGTCATGGACTCGTATTCCCGGAATCAGGTCCGCCAAAGCGACTAGGAGCTCTGGAGTCCGACGATCGCGGCCGGAATATCCGGTAATAATGAGCGGGCGTTCAGCCCGGACAAGGGCTTCCGAGATGTCATGAACGGCGTCGTTTGGGAGCGCGCTTGGCCCGATTGGCACCCACTGCTCTTGATCTAGCGAATATGGCTCGATCTCTTGAGCTAAGACTTCTCTCGCTCCTGCCACGTACACCGGACCTTTTGGTGCACTACTTGCGAATTGAAGCGCACGTCCGATGGTTTGCTTAATATTCAGGCCGGTACGAACTTCACCCGTATACCTACAATATTGCCGCACAATAGCCTGCTGGTCCGGAGCTTCTTGTAGCCAGTGCATGTACTCTGTCCGGGAGCCAGGGAGCTCACCGGACTCCGTATACGGGCACAAGCCAGCGAATATAAGGACGGGTGCGCGACCAACGCTTGCATTATGGATACCTTGGCCGAGAGCCTGCGTACCAACGTCGACGTGAACGAGTACCGCCTGAGGTCGCCCAGATATCCGAGCATATCCGTCGGCCATGGAGATGGCGGTGACCTCGGAAGGACATGTGATTATCCTCGGCCAGGAGTTAGGTCTCTCCCTCTTACCCTTTACAATAGCCTCGATGATAGAGGGATGGTCGGACCCGACATTGACGAAACAAGCTGTTATACCCGCCTTGTAATCTCAGTAAGCATAAAAACCGCTTGTGGGGTTTCGATATGACATACTTCCCAGAGCGCCTCAAATAGAGCGAACGCAGTCGTGTATCTATTCGACGGATTAACATCGTCTTTTGGTCAAAACAACTTTAAGCACGAATCGGATACTCACGATCCCGATTTGCTCTGAGATACCGTCGAGCCCGCCTTCTTAGGATTTGAACGATATGTGCGTTGACTTGTAGAGAACCCAGCAGCAAGTTTTAATGGCGACGACGTATGAGACCAAGACGTGTATGGTACTAATACCCGAGAGCAACTCGGCCTTCGAGTATTATTCATCGCCATGCCGCGGCTCACGGCGGGGAACCTTCGGAATGCCATGACTCACGACCGCTATTTCATTCTCGTTCTCGAAATCCCGAATGGATAAACGGTTAGAGCGGAGTTTCCGGCGTCGATAGATTCTTCTTCCGTTAACACCGACGGCGAGAATGCGGTCAACCAGGTGGTGATACTTCAAGCATGCCAGCGTATAACCCCATATATGTATAGTTATACCATTGGTGCCCTTGGATTAACTCAGGCTTACCGTCCCATTTTTCTCGACCAATTCAGGCAGATTTCAGAGTCATAACAGGGATTAGGACCAACACGTAAACCAACGTAAGAGAGCTCTCTTTAACGCCTTTCTGATGAGTCTATGCCCGTTTCGGTGGCCAGATTTGGTGACGGTCTATATTGTAATTTGTCGAAACCTTCGTCGTAATACGAGCGACCTGTGTTATACATTTCCAAGGCGCTGACTGTTCAAGACAATCAACATTAAAACCAAATTCAAGCTTTTAAGTAGAGTGTCGTATCAACGTTGGTAGCCATACCTAATTAGCACTTTACTTCAATAGATTCAATAGAGGATTAAGTCCTCTGGTATGCCGATCGTGATATTAAATGATTCGTTTATAGACATTGCCTTATGCCGAGGAGGCGGTCGATAGTAGCTGGAAACCATCAATCTCCAATCGGGCGAAAGATAAAAGTGCTTTCGAAGAACTGAAGCCGGTCTCGAGAACCTGGGTAGGGGATTCGACCGGCGGACCTTTTATACGAGGGGTCCTCTAGGATATCGAGCGAGGCTAGTTCAGTTCAGTAGCCTCCTATTCTATACTTGCACAACTATGGTCAACTCAATGAGACGATTTTCAAACGTCTCGGTGCGTATTTGACTTATGCCGTTAGATCAATAATCCATCGTTCCCATCATATCCCCTTCCCCAAGCATCTTTTTAGAGGTTAGTTTTCCAACAACTCTTGGATAATCCCCACATTTCCTCTTTACTATTCGATTACGTATTCGTGAGGGTTAGTACAGTCTTGTTAGCCTAGAACTCGCAAAGTAGTCTTCAGGCTAGACGCGACACCGAAAATCAATAGAGTATAGCCCCTGAAGCGGCTTCGTCTAACAGAGGTTGCGGGGATGAAGCGTATAGCTTATCACTAACACCACAAAAGATAAGGGGGTTGAATGTAATACTACTGGATGACTGGGCGGGGAAGATTGCATCACATAGATGTATGCGCTGGGTCTATCTTAGAGCTAATGGGGATATCTACTTACCTAACTTACCAACGTATTCGATCCGATAGGTGCTCTTACTAGCCTATAGCTCCCCATTATCTCCTAACTCGCAAACCTTATCGCTTCTACTGCCGCTAGTGACGCGGCCGAGAATGGTTTGCGGGCAAAGGGCATACCAAGAAGTCGGGATCAAGCCCGAAATATCTCCCATCCCGGGCCTTTGCACCCAATCCTCTCGATTGGAGTACCGTCCCCCTAATATAGCCGAGCCAGCGCAAAGCCATTCCCGGTATTCTTGGAATAGGGCAAGGGCCGAGAACGGTGCCCATGGTCATGTGCCTAGCCTCACGTCGTGAATATGTAAATGAATGACTTCCCTTCAAGCCCAGACCCTAATCCAACAATCTGAAACACATTGGACGTTGGTTATTCCTTAACCTCATTACGTATATTAGCACTATAGAACGTGCATCGGCGGCTGCAACATGACGGCGTCCGCAGTGTTCGACCGGGCGCGCGATCAGTTTTCTAGGCATGCCGGCCAAGTATACGAGGGTGTTCGGACCTCAAGCCGTGATTGCATCTCCGCAAGCAAGGCATATTGGGGTAGGCTATCATCTCAAGGGAATTTTAAGGAATCCATCTACGCCGCCGCTTTCGCCCTTGTATTGCTCTCGACGGTGGTGACGTATGTCGTTCGCAGGCGGAGACTCAAACAAGCCGCACGCCCGTCCACGCCCACCACACCAGCACTCGAGAAGGCGACGTCAAAAGGCAGCAGCACACCCAGAAACCAAGGAAGAGAATGGGGAAAGTGGATTCCGTCGGATTTCCGCATGCCCAAGCCAGACCCGTATCCAGACTGGTCGATCGAGCACACAAAGCCGCTTCCGTACCGGCCGTTCCGATACGGACCCAAATACAATGTGACAATGGGTCTCCGATCAGTCAAGCACGTCGACTGGATCGAGCTAGACAACCACTACCCGCGGTACCACGCGGATAAGACACGGCGAATCAAGGAGCGCGGACACAAGTTATGCAAGACGGCACCCGAGGCTTACCCCGCAGCGGTCGAGCTCCTCGAGGAGTTGACCGACTACCTGCCGGCGCGGTACCCATCACTGTACAAGCGAACGGACGTAGGCATCGAGAACCTATGGTCAGGCGAAAGCTTCGACATCGTGACGCGGCCGCTTCCCGAGGACCCGATGCAGACATGCGCGCGGCTCGTGCAAGACGACCTGGCCATCATGATCGAGGGGACGGACAGCCAGTACTACCTGCTAGCGGGGGCGATCGTGCTCCCGGGGTTCTGGCGGCTGGAGGACAAGTACGGGATGGCGCTGCCGGAGATCCACACGTCGGGGGCGGTGCCGCAGTTCAAGGAGAAGCTGGAGAAGGGCATGACCAACTTCTTCCGCCGGCTGCGGCCCGAGGAGATGGTCGCGCGCCACAACTACTTCATGCAGGTGGACGACGACCTGGGCTGGTCGTGGAGCATCGGGCCCGAGGACGCGGTCGAGGGGGAAGCGAGCTGGAACACGGCCGAGAAGAACCGCGCGATCGAGCACCATTACTTCCGCTCTGAGCGGCAGACCCTGCGCCGGCTCCCGCGCTCCGGCGGCGTCGTGTTCACGATCCGCACATACTTCCACCCCATCACGGAGGTGGCGGAGGAGGACTATGTGCCGGGACGGTTGGCTAGTGCGGTGAGGAGCTGGGGAGATGACGTGAGCCGGTATAAGGGGAAGGAGAAGTATGGAGAGGTCTTGTTGGAGTATTTGGACAAGAAGCACCAGGAGCAGATAGCGAGAGGGTTGGATCTCAGCCGTGAGGATGAAGTTCGGGCTTATCCATACTGAGGCGGAGTTGATTTGAAGATCTAGGTATTCATGTGTCTATCCTCTCCTATTCAAGCAAGGCATACCCCATGAGTGGTTAGAAAAGGAGCATCTTTTCGACATACATATATCTGCCTACTTCCGTTTGTTCTGATTGAATTTGTTGAGTGCCGTAGTACACGCGTCGAGATTTAAGAAACATCGAGTAACTCTATGAGCCTAGAGAGGTGATTCTTATAGGGGTGAATGATGACTAACTTTTCACATTTACCTATTCACTAAAGCACGAGATATGCAGCAGTCGGTGCCTATTACATAACATGCCAATATAGCGGAACAATGCGGCCCCTGCACCCGGTCAAGAGGGCTGCAGCTGCAAGTGTGTCCTGTGCAGGTGGCATCTAATTCCATCATCCCGCTACTGTAGCTTCAATTTCAACTGCCTGATCCTCTAAACTCCTCTAAACTTATGCCTATACGTAACCTGAGCTAGGCACCACCTACGACCAACAACTAATACCGGCGCAAATGTCGAGTCTTCCCTCGACAACTGTCTTGCTCAATTGATCATCCCTTTTCCCTATGATATAATCCCAAGGAATAGCAGCAACACAATCCGCACCGAATGGAGGCAGCGCAACAACCGCAGGGCGCGCTGAGCTGGCGCCTCAGCTCGCATCCCATCACGTTGCTAACCTTTCTCGCATTCCGCATCTGTAAGTCGCCAGACTTCGCGTCCCCCAACCTCTCGCTCGGCGGCCAGTCGGACGGAGGCATAATACCTAGATGTCTACAGAATCAGCCCAGCAAAGGCTAACCCGTCCTCCATAGCTTCCCTTCTCGTATACCTCTTCGGCGTCATCCTCACCGACAACATGGTCCTCATCTTCATCATCACGATCCTGCTCCTAGCCGCCGACTTCTACTACCTCAAGAACATCGCGGGCCGGCGCCTGGTCGGCCTGCGGTGGTGGAACGAGGTCGACCCCTCCACCGGCGACAGCCGCTGGGTCTTCGAGAGCAGCGACCCGGCCGTTCGCACCATCAACCCCACCGACAGCCGCTTCTTCTGGCTCGCCATCTACGCCCAGCCCGTGCTCTGGGTCGCCCTCGCCATCCTCGCCTTTGTGCGCCTCAAGTTCATGTGGCTGCCTCTCGTCGGTACGTCTCCCCGGTTATTGTTCTTACCTACGGCGGAGACAAGAGGACAAAAGGACAAGAGAAGAAAGCTAACAAATGACACAGCCATCGCACTCACCCTCACCATCACCAACTCCCTCGCCTTCTCGCGCTGCGACAAGTTCAGCCAGGCCTCCAACCTTGCCGGCAGCGCCCTATACTCGAGCAACATCGCCGGCAACCTCGCTAGCAACATGGTCGGCCGCCTCTTCACCTTCGGCCGATCTTAGTCTAACGTTTCCAATATTTACCTCATAAGAGCCTTGAGAGCCTTAGGGAATCAAAATTACCTAAGAGAAAGGAGGGGCCAACTCAGAGTCCTTTGGTACGAAATTTGAAAAGCGACGGGCTTCGTATCATCCGTCGCAGTGTTGTATTCCCGCTTATTCTAGCCGCTCTGGGATAGGAGCTGGGTGTAATACTATGATATGTATGACATAATGGAAATGGTTCGCAGAGAGGGGTTCGAATTATTTCTGTTTGCGATTCTGTTTGCGAGATCATGGTGAATTCGACGAGAGTAAAAATGATCAGCTGTGGACCATGAGATCTCACTCACATACTGCTTAACTGGCCATATAGTGTAAGGAGTAATCTGGGTACGAAAGACTAACTTCTAGTTTCCCCCAGATCCGAGTCTTAATTTCTTAGGTGTAGTATATACCTCGGGCCCCTAACATGGATCGTGCTTAGGTAGACAGTTCTCCCTAGATACTCCTATTCCCAACTCCTAAGCGGTAAACAGTTAAGTGATTCGGGATATTTTTGTACGTATATATGAGCCCGGTTCGGCCCCAAGCCTCCAGGTCATACAACCTTACCATACCTCAGACCAGTTCTCACGACCTTCCCTTCAACATACTACAGAAGGGATACACACATAACAACGATAGTATAATGTCATATATACGCATAAGGGGTAATTTTTCTCACTTACACACCCACTCACTCTCTTCCCCTAAGCGATCACTCGCTCGTTCCGCTAACAAATACACCACCACCGCTATGACATACAAATAGGATTATCATGATATAAGGCCCTATCAGAAGCCCCAGCCCACAGAAGATATCTCAAAAGAAAACCATCATTTCCCTACAGCTAGCTGTAATCGCTATCCACCAATCCATATCCCATTCCCGTCGTTACCCGTCACATCCCATCAACATCACGCCTGGTGCGCAGCACGACTATTCCGGCCCTCGATCGCCGCATCCAAATGGCGCTCCTCCTCCTCCAGCCGGCGGATCTCCTCCTCCGTCATGCCCTCCTCGATCAGGTGTGCGTACCGCGACGCGAACGGCGGCGTGGCCGCGCGCGTCGCCGTGCTCGGCCGCCCCACCGACCCGCCTAGGTCCGACTGGCTGCCCGCCGCCGCCGCCGCCGCCACGGCGTACGGGGGCGGCAGCGCCGGCGACGGCGAGGAGGAGGTGCCGCGGTGGTGCTCCGCGTACGGCGGGGCCACGAACGCCGCGCTGTCGCCGTCGTCGTTGGCGACGGCACCACCGCCGCGGGCGAGGTTGCTCCCCGGCGGGTCGCGCAGCCGCCCGCTGTCGTCGTCGGGCGGGTACGCCGAGCGCGGCGACGAGTCGGATATCCCCGCGGCTTCCTTGTCGGCGGCGATCATGGCGTGCGAGCCCGAGGGGTGGTCGTGCGCGGCGAAGCCGGCGCGCGAGCGTCGCTGGTTGTTACGGCGGCGGCGGCGGCGGAAGAAGCAGAACCAGACGAGGAACGCGATGGCGAGGAGACCTGCGACCGCGCAGCCCACTGATATGCCGGCTATGGCGCCGGTGCTCAGCCTGTGGTTGCTGGTACTCGCGCCGTGGCCGTCGTTGTGGTTGGAGGAGCTGCTGGCTACCGGTTGCGCTGTTAATTCGGACGGGGGTTCGGGTGAGGATGTTGGGGTAGAAGGCGTGGTTGCGGAGGAACTCCCCGAGCCGCCTGGGGATTCCTCGATGTTTTCTGCGAATGCTGGCTCCGACTCCTTCCCCGTGGCCCTGAGGTTTTGTATAGCAAGCGATCTGTCGTTATAGAAAACCGCAAGCAGTTGGCTGTAGCTAGTACCCCTAGACGTGGAATTTTGCCATTGGAATTCGTAGTATAACGGTTGGTTGAGGCTATTACCGTATACTATCGTGACATCCTCGGCAAGTACGAGACTTACGCTGCTATTGTTCACTATCTCAAGTCGTCAGCATGTTAGGTTTCCGCAGAGGATAGTTCTGGCGGAACCGACGTACTCAGAAACGTTCTCGAGGCCGAGTCTGAGAGTGTGTCTCTTTGGGTTACTCTAAATTTATCCGGCAAATTTTCATCGGGGATATCCCTGATTCCATTCGCAACCGTAAAGTTATCCTTATATCTCTTCAAGGCGACAGCACGAACGTCCAATTCCGTAATACCTCTCCCATGAGAAAACGATATTGTCTGGTTGAATGAAGACGGCGGATAAACGGCGGGATCCTGAAGAGGCCCCACCAGAATAACTGAGTTTGATCGAGAGCCCGTCGTCGACGTCCCGCCAAGTTCGCCCGTTACATCTGCGGTGTCGAGGTACTCATCGCCGTCTTCCCCTACCGCCAACCCCGTCAAACAGGCCAGGATCCCGAATGTCGAGACATCGGGCCGCATCGTTGTGCGAGCAAATGTCGGGGTATCGTCCTCGTTTAAAACTCGCAGAGACCGAGAAATCCAAGCCTCAGCACATATCCAACTCCTAGGGTATCTTCACCAAGCTCCGTCTACTTTTCGCGTTCGGGCGTACAGTTGTACCTAATGATACAAGCGGAAATTTTCGTCGAAAGCACCAGACGAGGCCTAAAACGAAGAAAGGATAGGAAGCGTGAATAGGACCATACAGGTTTGAGAGGAGGGAAGGAAAATAGTCAGAGGAGCAGGGGGTGGGTTGTTGCACGGCCTGTCAGCTCTCAGCTACGACCGCTAGAGGACTGGATGAAGCGATGCGGGTCTGGGTCTATTGTAACAAGTGCGCCAGCCAGGTCCCAAAGCCATTCCAACCTGCAGTAAGACGAGCAGAGACCAGGCTGCGCCTCCAAACCAACAAGTACATGTAGTAAAAAGGATGGGATGGTACCATCCTCCAAAACCCTCTCTGTGCTCTTTACGCATACATACCTCTTAGACGCTCGGGTACATTTGCAGAACACATTCACACGCACACATACATAATACATACACCACGATCTTGTACAGAATAGGCACATACGTAGGCTACATGTACCTACTATTGCTTTACATAGTATGGGGCGGGACCCCCTGTCCCCTGTTCAGCCCAACCACTGGTTAAGAATATCCCAATGAGTTGTGCCGATATCTTGAAATCGCAACGCCAGACACGAATAGAAATGCCGGCGACTCGCGGCCTACTCTGTAAGCGTAGAATACTATATAAGGCCCTTCAGAGGGCCATAAAGTCATAAGGTTCCACGCTGGGTTCGTATTTTCGGTCAAAATCTATAGTGGTGGATGAATATAGACCCCCTGTGTAAAGCGTTGCATGGAAAGCGTTGTATCGAAGGGGCTTTACGTCGAGTCCGTATGCGGTATGTAAATCATTAGTAGTCAGATGCTAGTTAGCGTAAATATTGCAGTGGCGTATGTAATACCACCTCCCAATGTAATACATGTAACTCAAGGCTGTCAATACATGTAGTACATACATACATGTTAATATATAGGTAGGTATACAAACCGTACGTAGATACATACGCCAGATCCTAATGGGCAACACGTATATAGCGGTTTGCGGTGAAGGAGCAGAGCGGCTAAGGAGACGAAACCTTTGGCAGATCGAAACGGATCCAAACCCTAGAGAGTACGGCTTCCATGATTGGGTCACGCCTCGCTGACAGCGCTACCCGTCGGATAACAGGGTCTGTTAAGGCGAAGAGTGAAGGGGTCTAGATCCTTTGGGGACTGGGGTCAGCCAGCAGGGCGAGCATTATGTAGGTATGTATTGTACACATTCTACCCACGATCGATGAAATTGGGGGATGGCCTTCAGATACCTGATTTGGGTACCCAGATGATGAAGGATACGGTTATTCGGAGACAAATATTCTTTTATAGATTGAGAACAATTTACCATCGGCCGCCATCCATATATATAGGTAAGTACCAGGTAGGTATATAATGTTTGAGATTTTTGCTGGCGCATGGGAAAAGAGTGCCCGGTCTGAAAATTAATAAAGATGAATTCTGCAGTCAGACAAGAAAAACGGGGCGGAGCCAGAAATAAAAAAGATAACTGACCTATAGGCCTGGGCACTTAGGTACAACACCTAGAACTGCTAGACTGCGGCTGATCCGACCCTTGCCTATCGAAGTTTAGCTAGTGCCGTTAGCGCCCTAGAAAAGGAGGGGTGACGCACCCACAATTAGCCCCCTCCCCCTAGCCGTCCCCCTTACTGGTTCTACATAAGTAGGTGGTATTCAAGTACGAAACCGGATCCGTGCAAAAATAGCAACGCCGTCTACTACGTACACGCATGAGGCATCGCGTGGCTACATGATGTCCCTAGGAACCAAATACAGCTTCGGAGTAATACAGATGGCAGGCTTGGAAATACATGACCACTGAGGCGCCCGTATAGATTCTTCTCTAAGCAACTCCCCTAATCAGACATGTCTCGATACGGGTGTTCGCCCGTCATGCTCGATCAGGCCTAGCAGATGAATACGGCTAACTCTTGCGACCCTCCTATACATAACATATGCATTGGTCAGCCAGCCCAGTAAACACCCACCATCCCATATATATTCATCTAGTATTATAATACCCCATTCAATCTGACCTGTTACATAAACTCTACGCACCCTTCGAATACCTGATAAATAACCATGTCTACATGCGCCGCTTGAGGTCTCACTAACCCCGACAGCATGCGTGTAGATAGACGCCACGGCTATACACATTTGTTAAAATTTGAGGTGTTATAGTTAGATGATCGGGACCCAGTACAAACTTTCCGTATCCCAGTCTCGAGTATATCATTCGGCCCGTCTCGTTGTTCTTCGGTAAGTTGAGAGGGTAATATGTCAAGAGTTAAAGATGAATGGATAGTAGTGAACCTCCCGAATGTAATTACGCACAATGCGAGTATCTCCGGCCATTGACTCTAACTTGTGTTATGATTATCATACTACCCCTTAATGGAAAGGCATTATAGCGCCTATCACAACCCTTCATCAGGTCCATACTTGACGTAGTGTTATGTAACCAACTCGGCAGCCGTACCAACAACACAAAGTTACCATCACGATGATGTACTACGTATAGTAGAGATATTCTATATTACCGAACAATCGAAACAGGACATATTATTCCAACTGATAACAACCGCAGCTCCGTTCACGGGCCAATAGCAACAACTTAACGACATGTCGCATGATGTTGTCCAAGAGTGATCTGCCTGCAAGAAAAGGGATAAAACAGCCAGTATATAGAGATAGTCCTCAGCCGATTACGTATGTAGAGTATAATTTCCCTCTCGAGGTTGCCTAAACTAAAAGGGGCAGCAGGATCAATAACCAGTCCCACCGTCACGGATAGAACATAGCTTATGCTTATAAATAGCAACTTCGGCATAGATGATCGCCAACTCAGAACTCTCTAGTCGATCGCATCGAAATCTTGACATATCAAGCAACGAACTTTCGAGGTTAAATACATGATTCCCAAGAGGGACTCATTAGGCTAGATTGTTGCCAACTTAGTACACATAAAACTTCATAAGATCGGCTAACTACCCTCCTAAACTTCGTACTCTATAACAGCATCTGGTACTTCTCGAAGGCGCGGGAAATGATCCGTGGGTATAAATAACTATCAATATTGACTGTCAATGAGCATATATGACGAGCTAGCTTCCGACAACCCGTTCACGGGCATTGCGGTGATGATGCTATCTACCCACATATATTATCCTCCCAGTTTAGGTTGAAGATCATTACATGGTAAAATATGGATAAGGTAGACATATTATCTTCTACCTATCGTATATGACTATAAGTCTGCGGGATACGTACAAGTTTTATTAATTCTACACCGACCCGCCTAGGTTTTGTCTAACTCTATAATCTCCGTATGACAACCGTCTCGTCAAATTATCTAGACTTTGTAAGTTTTTGTTTTAACACCTCAAGCACATAAGTAAAAGGATCTTAAATCGAGTCCTACTCGGATAATATTGCCTTATATACCTTACCTAACTACTCATTCCCTTCTCCTGCAACGTTAAGACAAAATTACCAACCCACCGTCACAGTAGACTCCCATTCCTACTTACCTCCCATACACGTAGAAAAGCAGAACTGAGAAGTGATAGCTTGGGAGCTCATCGTACAGTCACAACTCCTACGCTAGGTAATCATCTACACATATCGATGACTCTATACTCCACGCAATCCAGTGCTAGATAATATTTGCTCCATTCATTGAATCGATATCTCCTATCTCATTAACACCGTACATACCTACCTACCTAACTACCTGCCTAGAATTACCTAACCTATTTCAGTTTCCCATTTCGTTCAATCAGTCGACTAGCCGGCCGCAGAACCGACCACCCTCTCGCCCCAACCCCTCCGGTCGCTAGGACATCGCGGCTCACTAAGACCACTACTCCCTCGCCGACCACCACATCTTCCCTACCCACATCAATCCCCTAACACAGGAGATGGTGTTAAATACATAGATAATCCTAGGAGGTAGGTAAACGAATAAGGTAAATAGATAGACAGCCAGCCTAACCCCCCGATACAATAAGCCCTGGAAATAAAAGAACGACGAGACCTATCAAGACATTTGTGAATAACGCCGCTCGATGTATGTATGTACTCCCTCTTATCCATACTCATGCTCACGGTTAAGCATACGTGCCACTAAAGGCCCAAGACGGGCTGATACAAGATACAGAGGACCAGACCAGACCAGACGGGATAAGGCGAGCAGGCCATCCGGGCATTCCCGGTGTGGGTAATTACATCCTTTCTTCCTTCCTCCCCCACCTCACCACTTGACCCCTTAAAGACGTGATGACCTACGCGAACGTCATCGAGATCTCCTTCTCCTTCCCGAAGTCATCATCGTCATCAGCCCAAGGGTCCGCAAGCGTCAAATTCGGCGTCGTTTGCGCCGTCTTGAAATCCGGCCTCGCAGGGAGTGAGGCGTCCTTTGCCGGCGGGGGCGGCGGGACGTCGTAGTGGTGGTGGTTCGCCGTGTAGGCCGTGTCAAAGGTCATCTGGATCTCGTCTTCAGGGATGGGCACGTCGTAGCCGAGCGCGCGGGAGGGAGGTAAGGTCGTTGGGGCGCGGTCTTGGGAAAATCTGTACTCGAAGGAGGGAGATCCCTTGTAAAAAGCGTCGTCGCTCTTCGTCCCACGAAGGGCGTCCCGCGGGCTACTACTAGACGTCGCCGATGTTGGGGAGAAGTCGAGCTTCATGGGCGGTAGAGTGGATTTTAGCTCCTTTACTTGCAGCTCTTCCTCCTTTGCGAGTTCGGCCCGCATCGCGTCAACATCGAATAAGACGCCGTGGTTATTACCGTCCTTATCTTCCGTTTTAGATGATGCCTCTGACCCTTTGTTGTTGCTGTCCTCGTAGACCTCCCATTCTTGTCGCGAAGTCCTCTTCTTGCGGCCAAAGATGCCCCAGCCTCCCTTTTTCGTATGACCTTCCTTCTCTAGTTCCTTACGGGCCTCTTCGATCTCGTTGATGAGTTCACGCTGTTTCTCTCTGTGCCGGTCTGGATCCGGGTCCTCAATCTCGGAAAATTCGTCGCTCTCAACGAGCCAGCCGCATTCTCTCAGGAGCCTTGGCATCGCCGTTCGATACTCCATGTGGCCGACCACGAAGTCGGTGCAGTCAATATTTTCCAAGCCGGGTATTCCTTCAACCGAAGCTAAGCCCGCTACCCGGCGGATACCTCCGTTTGTCAGACGGAAGAGGTAGCCCAAGATCCAATCGGTTCTGTTGTACCCGTTCACGAACCTGCCGGCTACGACGGTCCGAGCTCTGAGAAATTCTTCCTTTTTGACTACGACGGGCGATCCGAAGATATAGACGTTCTGGACCAAACCGAAAGCGCCTTTGCGGGCAAGCTCTAAAAGGCAGGCGAAGATTACACGCGAGCCGAGAGAGTAACCGACCAAGGTGATAGGCCGAGTCCCCAGGTTCCTATCGATCAGGGAGTCTGCCAGGATAAGGCCAGCAGCCCACGCGCGATCTAGAGACACGGCCCAAGGATTATCAATTAAGTATGTTAGCTTCGATAAAACCACAGGTAGTTGTAAAGCAGCCATCAGACTGATTAGGATAGTGCTTCCTAGCACCTGTTGCAACCCTTGCGTAAGAGCCTATAGACGTTAGCTCGTTTTATTATAGGTTCCGAGAAGAGCCTCATACCTCTGTTGCTAAAATGTTGATGGTGTCACCCATGCTGGTCAACATTTCGGGCTCCCACAGGATGGAATATATGTCACCCATTATTGGATCTATTGTACTGAAAGGCAAACGGACGTCGTCGACCTTACTTGTCATCCACCCGGATATGGTCACGATGAGGTTGACACGTTTGTTATTGTGTAGTGGTCGATATTCGAACGTCTTCACAGCCCCCGTCCGTCGGCCCGCGGCCTTTCCGCCCATGAAACTCCCGGAAGCGGCGGCGCCGGAGGTGATGATGGCTGCTCCTCCCGCTCCGGCTAAGAAGGAGCTTGTACCACCAACCCCGATGGTTGTGAACCCGGCGGCAAGACCGGCGCCGATAAGGGGTGCTAAGAGTCCAGCGGAGAGACCGATGACTAGGCCTCCGCCGACGGTAGCTAAGCCCATCATTACGTATCGCCTCTTGAGAGCAAGCTTCCTCCTATTTTCGAGATGTTCTTCCTCGTTCCAGTTTTCCTTCTCTGCTTGTTGTTGCATCTCTAAGGCGTCGGTAACGCGCTTCTCAAATCTGCAGATGTCTATCCAAGGAACGTCTAAGTCTTTGCCAACCCTCTCCAGTAGCACCCGAGACCGAGCATCGTAAATTGAATCAGCAATTAACACTAGGAAGAGATCGCAGAGGACGGTCCAACGCAGATCGATGTCGATCTTATCAGTGCTCGGTAACTGCGAGGGCGTCCTCACTTCCGGCATCTCATCCCCCTCATGGCTTTCGTAGGGCGGAGGCGGTTCCGCGACCGATTCTCCGGGGGATGTGGAAATAGATGACCTTGGGGTTTTCGATGGTGTCCTTGGAGTTGATGGCGTCTTCTCCGCCATCGGGTTCTTGACCCTGGCGTTCTGCATGAGAGCCGGCGTGAGGTCCTTCGGCATTACGCCATGTTCGGCCAGCTGCTCGATCATTACCTGTTCCGCGGGGCTGATTTCCATATGGGCATACAGCCGAATCATAATCTTTTGAGACCACATCTGCATTGCTTCGGCGGCCATCTGGACATTCTTCCTGATATTCCTAAGCTTTTCAATGCTTTCAGCCTCCTTGACCATCTCGGAAAGCTCGAGACGAGTTACGCCAACGTAAGCTATTCTTTGCCCCTCTGTCAGTAGATCTTTCGTGGCCTGCAGCTGGGAGACAGCATCTCGCTGCTCCTCGTCCATCTCCGTCATACTCGTACTCTTGGGGTCTTTGAAGAGGTATCGAGTGTTATCGTCCATACTCGTTTCGGACTCCGCATCCTCGTCGTCTAATACCCTCGTGTATCCTTTACCGGCACCGCCGAGCCCCCCATACCCGTAATGATCGTCCTCTTCAGGGTTGTGCTCCTTAGCTATCAGCCTATTATCGTCATCATATATGTCGTAAGGCGCATAAGCCGGCATGGCCTGCCAACCGTCGTCGTCATCGTCTTTCTTCTCTTCGTGATGGCCCGTCAACTGCTGGTGGGAGAACTCCGAGACTTCATGGTTAGGGTTCTCTGGGCCGACGTCTCGACTATGGCCAGCATGGGGAGCTGTTTTTACCTCGTCTGCGTGCTTGCTAGCTTCGATCTGCTTGAAGGTCGGTCCCGAGATCGCTTGAACTTCTTTACTCGATTTGGGTTTGGGCTTGGTATTGTGCGGTAGGTCTATGTTCTCGTAAGATTCCGAGCCGTCCTTGGGCTGGTTCCCTGATGTGTTTGACTCCTTGGGCTCGGATTTCGTAGGTATGGGCGTCTCGGCTTCGTTGGCGGTTTGCGTAGCTTGTGGCTCGGCCGAGGATGCGGGTTCCGGCGCCGGGTTGGAGGGCGCATCTTGGAAGTCGTCGTCGTCGCTATTAGCCGTGGAGGCACCGTCGGGGTTTGCGCCGCCCCGGGGGGGCTTTAAGTTACCGTCGACCTTTCCTTTCCCAACATCTTCTACAATTCCCGCGTTGGGCTTATTATTCGGAATATCTTGCGGCTGCTTTTCCTCCTTCATCGAAGCACCGGAGTCGGTCTTAGCCTCACCAATCGGCACACTCTTACCCTCATCTCGTTCTGTCCCTTCGGGCTTTACATACTTCCTAATGGGCAGACCGAAATCATCGACTTCCTGGGCTCCTCCTACTGGTGCCATGGGTCTTTCTTTTTGCGCATGTAATTGATCTGCGCTACTGTGCCTCTGGAGAGATGGTGGTGTCTCGTCGTTTAGGCGGAACTCTATTAGTTCACCGACGTTGGTATGGTGGTCGCAATGGATTTTACATTCCCCACGGTAATAAGGCGGAGGAGCACTTTCAAGGGGATCGTCAGAAATGCAAGTCCCTGGATCCTGGAAGTTGATTCAAAAACCCTTGTAAATTAAAGCTGACCAAGTTCTCGTTCTCGACCGCAGACTGACTCGAAAGCAAGTTCCCACGATTTGAGCAGGGTGCTACGCTGGATTGTTCCCTGTAGGTATCTGTAGGTATCTGTAGATATCTTGGAAGATGTGGGAAATAGAATTCGGCATCCATGGATCGAATTCTCGGAACGATTCTTAGCAGCTGCAGAAGCGAAAGTCAACAAATTTAGGGCGCTTTCATTATCATACTATTAGGTACATACAGTATATCATGTACGTATCCGCACTAGTGCACTACGCATATGGGTAGGTGCCCGAGCTAGGCTACATATAGCTTAGCGATATGGGCAATTTAGGTAGGGATTGATTTGGTGTCACACGAGGCTACAAAGTAAGTGTGGCCTAGTACTTAGTACTTACTGTACGTGTAGACCCATCAGGTACCCGGCTTAGGCCGGATCTTGGTATGCATGAAGCGAAGTCCAGTACTGTGATGCAATTAAGAGGTTTATTTGGCGTAAAGGAGATCGTGGATGATCTCTATTCCCTACTATCACATACTTTAGTCCATACTCTGGTCCCTGTTACGGAAAGAAAGCTTTAGCATAATGGTATCGAAGCTCTATAGGACCTTTCAGAATGCGAGATCCCGTATCGTGCAAATTAAAGAACCGCCTTCCATAGCGAGGTCTGGACCTGCACCAGGCCTGTATTTAATGTCTTCCAACCCTCAATCCTCGGCACCGACCGCATGTGTCTCGCCACCGGTATTCCCTGGCGCGGCAGCGGTATCACCACCTGTAGAAGCACCAGTTTTCTTATGCCTCCGCTTGCGTTTTCGCTTTGGCGCTTCTGCCTGACTTGCCCCCGTTGTGTCTGCCTCAGTTTTAGGTGTCTTCGAATGCTGCGTATCCGACGCTGGCTTCGGCTTCGGCTTCTTCTTCTTAACGGACAAGGGGTTCGGTTGTTTAGGGCCATATTTCTTCTTCTTCTTCTTTTCCGGCTTCTCTGATCCCGCTGTTCCCGGCGCGGCTCCTTCCCCGTCTTCATCGCTATCGTCATCCTCTCTCTTCCTCTTATTATTAGGTGTCTTCAGCTCCGCTCTAAACTTGCTCCTTTCTTCCTTGGATCTGATCTTTGCGCTGACCGTCGCCATCGGCTCCATGATCATGACAGATCTCCTAATGAATATTAAGGGTGTCCCGGCTACCCGTCGTAAGCTCGCTCTAACTGCGTCGTCGTTGATAGCGCAAACGTAGCGGTGCTTGTTAACTCCATTCTCTTTCGGATCCACAACTGAATGTATGCATTCGAGTGCGCTTAATGGCTCCGGGTACTCATCGGGGTGGTGACCGCATCTGCGTCGCTCAAATTGATTCTTCGCTTGTTCTATGGCTGCTGCGACCCCAGGCTCCGAATTCCGGGCGTAGAGATGTCGCATCGAACATTGGGTGATCACTAAGAGATTATACTTAGTATGGGAGCAATACTGCAGGAGATTGAGGTCGTGAGAACATACTTGGCTTAACTTGACCGTGTAAGGTGTCCTCCAACCGGTGCGTTAGGTCCATCTTGCATTTGTTTGATTCCGTGATGAAGTCCGCGTCTACAAGGACTTGGTATGGCTCTCGGAATCCGAAGCTCATGGAGAACTGCTCCATGAGCTTCCGATACTGCTTAGACCGTTTGGCTCGGGGCATTTTGCATCATAGATACAGTACTGGGTTTGGTTGACGAGGTCGCGAAACTCTCGATTTCAGAATGTTGAATTTGAAATTCTGCAATCGCCGATAATGATAAGGATAAGATTTCTTATCGACAACCTAAGTTGCGGGTACCTACGGCAGGACCCGCTACATGCCGCAGAAGTACATGTACCTACCTAGATTTTTCGAAGAGGTACCTGCTATAGAGTACCTACCCTTATGCAAGTTCTATTTAATGGGTGCTGCTTGTGTCATGGATGTATTTAATCTATTATATGTTACTTTAAGGTGGTAGCATTGTTAAGTATGATTTCCACCACCTCTTTCTCTCAAGACAACCCCTTAAACTACCTAATAATGGGCCCTTTAACGCCGTACCGATGCCACGATCCGTACCTAGGTACCAATGCATCGAAAACCTACGAGGGCCGCCTATGATCCCGAATCTAAGTCTCCAGATAACAAAGGAGCTAAGCAACTTCATACAATAGCCCGGTTGCGAGATGGTCGAGGTTATCCTAATACTATAGTAGTAGTAGGTAGTAGGTATTAGTGGGCTTTCAAAGACCAGTGTGTACTATTCTTATCGACGGAACATTAGCTGCATTATATATTAGTTGTTTCATGTGGTCGTATTCCGTAGACATAAAGCTGCGACAACGCTGATGTCGTCAAGTTTGCCTAAGTTCGTAAGTATGCATATCTATAAGCAATGGGGGGTAACACCACTTATGCGGCCACTCACCTCCTGCGCTCGCCAATCCTTCCTCGATAGCATGCTCCATAAAGGGACTCTCTGCGAAGGGGTCTAATGCGATCTCTTTTGCGGCCTTGACGAGTTCCTCTGCGACGAAAGTCATGCCGCCATTTGCGCCGTCCTTGCGGGGGCCGCTCGCTTGGCCCCCTGATCCAGCCTCCCAGCGCTTCACGCTCTGGGAAACGTTGTCGGCAATCTCATGCGCCCAGAGGTTATCGATGACGCCGTCGGTCATAGCCAGGACTACGTCGCCTTCTTTAATCTCCACCGTGTCTAGCACCGCGTTCTTGACCGGAGTGTCGGGGCTGTTAGTCCCGAGCTGCCTCGGACAATCGAACCAGTGCCATTGTTCTTTCGACTTGTAAATCACCTCCCCGCTCTTCGGCCGTACTACCATGACCTGAGAGTCGCCAAGGTTGGTTACATATAATAGTGGCGAAACGGATGACGCCGGGTCAGCGGTGTCAGTCTTGTAAAAGAGTTGTGCCCCGGCGGCTGTCGTGGTTCCCAAGCAGTCGCTGGGCCCTGAGGTCGCTTCTATTGTACGCTCGTACGCCTGTTGCAGGTAATGGATGGGGTCCGGGTGGTACGGTTGGTTCGGCGACCGCGGCCTTTCAATATCTTCTTGCATCGCCGCCACCCAGAAGTGTAGTATCAACCTCGACCATAAGCTGTGACCATTGTTAACCATGTGCTACTCCGCGCGAGGCTTAGACGACGGTGGGACGAATACCCTGCATGGCCCCTCGGCCGAGCTGACCAGGCGCCAACCCCATCGTCGGCGCAGATGAAATATTCGCTGGCATATATTGCGTCGTCTCCGTTCGTCCAACCGCGGATAATCTCGCCGTCGACGAAGGCTCGCTTATCGCGACTCTGGTGATGGGTGCTAAGGGGATCCGAGAATGAACCCGACGGAGGGGAGAGGAACGGTGGGGGAAAGGGTCTCGGAGCTCGTTTCGCGAATAGCGCAAAGCCGGTCTCGAAGCGGAACGGTAGCTTCGGACCGGAATCTGGGAGGGGCGTTGTGAGCCTGCCGGATATTTCGGCGGTTTTGGAAGAATAGCTAAGGCCGCCGACATGTTGGGGACGCCGACGCCATCTTGTTAAGTGGATAGAGGTCGCTGCTCGTCGCGTTGGACCGGGATAAGAGGCCAACAAAAAAGAGGGACCTGACCTTCTCATGCCCACGAACGAACGAGGTCTAACCACGGACCTTGAGGGCGCTTGGGTGGCAGCCGGAAGAGTGGTTTCGAGGTGGGATGGATACTGTATAGAGCGCGCTATGCCAGGAGGTACCTACTAAACGCCGGGCGAGTTGCTGATAAGGGAGTTCAACTGTGCTTATCGTAAAGTATCGTGCAATGCATCCTGTAGGTTGGTATTAATTGACTGGGGGATTTGATAGGTCAGACGGAAATATGGTACCGAGAGGACGGAACTCGGTACAGGGAAGTAATACTCTTATTAGGATTACGATGACATCACTTTCGATTAGGCGAGAAATGAAGTTACTGTGTCGAGTGGCCGCCTGCCGAGACTACGCCAACGTACCTGTGGATGAAGCCATTGACTAAATTATCTTATATAATGGCGAGACCTTGAGTTTTTGAAAAGCCTCTGAACATTGGGTACATACATATCTTACCGAGAATTATATCGGATGGTGTTATTAAAGTTCAGCTTGGGTACCTACCTACCTGGGTAGGTAGTTTCATACTGCTGGTGGAATACTTGTTCTTGTTGTAAGGCTAGGAGATGTTTAGTTTAGTTGACGGGATAGTGGAGTAGGATTTAGTTTTAAACAGATTAGCGAACATAACCCGATCTTTCCCAATCTCCCCCAATCTTTTATATAAAAGTTGGCGTTTTGTTATGAGGGATGTAGGTACCTAGGTGTAAAGAATTGATGGGTTGGATGAACTTAACATGAGTTCCCGGGTGGACATGAACAGCAACTTGAAGCCTGTGGGGTTATTAGATAACGTAAACATTCACACGCGTGATTGTCTGGGAGTATTTGATTTGATTCTGCTCAACACTGATACCAGGGTATATACCTCTTATATCTCCTTGGTGGGTTGTATTTCGTTCATTTTCGATGGAGGGTGCGTGTTGCAATCTTCATGTGCAATATACTATGTAAGGTGAACCTTTCCAAGCTACCAAGCCGTGCTAGGTAGGTACTTAGCGTCTAGACCATTGGCATGATGCGCTATAATCTAATTCCGCGTCTAGTCCTACACCGACAAGCAACCGACAAGCGGTTATGACGTATGGCATGTGCTATAACGGCAATGGATCGTGCGGCTTTACTTTTCCGTACCCCGACTACTCCTATACTGTAGGTACCGCTAGGTACTTCAATCTCTTTATTACACCTTAGGTACTTTCGTGTAAGTGGTCTATTTCTCTACCTAGACACATAAGATATACACATATGGCTTGAGACTCTATACTTGGCGGAAGAAGAGAAATAATTATTTTTTTGAATATAGTCTGACAAAGGAAAGAGAAGAAAAAACGCGCGTCATCGGAGGCTTAGCTGCGCGAGGCCGCCCGCCCAGCAGTCAGTGATTGAACACGAACGAATATCTGGGCAGGGTGGTGGTGGAGGATGATGCAGTGCCCTCCATTTTAAGCCAGTGGAAAAGGAACGCCCAGACACACCAGATCTCGTCGGTCGAAACAAAAGTCCGACGTAACTTGGGGACCCTTGTGATCTGTCGCTGGGGTGTGGGCTTGCATGGCGGTAATTCGGCGGCGCAGCGCGCGATTTCGAGAGCTATGGTACCTAACTAAACCTGAACCAGGTTCGAAACTCCCCCTGCGGAATCAGGTCGTGCTGAGTTCGCTCTGAGTTCGCTCTGCCCCATGGCGCGGCCGACGTACTGCACCGTAAATACGCGGAAATGACAATTACATACGCCTTCGTATTTGATCCGAGTGATGGCTGCTGACCTTACTGACTAGATCAATACTGTATCTGGATGGAGGGTGGGTGGCTAGTAAGCAACCAAGCGCTTCTTCACACATCAGCTGCTATATCCAAGGCACGTTTCGTGACTGGCCTTGTTCTGCGAACTAGGAACCGCTGCGATACAACTTAGGCGCGTGCAGATCCTAAACATGTCAGGGTCGTGGATTTTTTTCACTAACAATGACCTAGCAGGTATGCCACGTCAAAGTCTAACTAGAGCATTAACCCATCTTTGGGGGTGGGCATGTTTTGCAGACGAAGAATAGGAAGATAAAAAAAAATATCGAGGTTGGTCATACGCATCCACACATATGGAAGTATCCGTCTCACCCGGCACCCCCTACCATCCAATCGTTTCTATCGGCAGGGACCGTGGTAGCGCGTTTCTATTCATGAATGCTGATTACTTGGTGAATCCATGGCCGTTGATTCAAAACTTAATTCGAACTATGATGGAAATCAACGACAATAAGATGCTTTACATGATGTTGGTGACTGTCACATTGATCTTAGACATACCTTTTTAAATATGGCCCCCCTCCCCGTACATTTTCAAGTTTAGGTGAAGACGTTAGGTTGGTCAACCACCAGTAGACACTTCATATATATCATCAGCAGGTGCTTGGCTGTAAACTGGCGGACGATTGACTGATCGGCACCATCCATGTCTAGGTAGTTTTCACATGTACAGTACTAATACAACGCCAAGGGACGTACGTATATATTTGCATATGTCCGTATACGTGCCTTATACGCCCGCGTCCTTTCAGCCAAGGGACCCGTAAAGTCATCCATTATTGCACATTATACTCGTACTATTATTGCTATTCATGCATGCCTCGTAGGTAGGCATTCTCAGCCTACATACCTGTACAATACTGTAGCTTTCCGGTAGCGTGATAGGCTAAGCTATATGTGTACCAACTAGAGCAAGAGGCGGTATCTCCGAACAAGAATTTGAGTGTGCCCATGCTATGAGGTTACCATTACCTACCAGCCATCGTTAATGATTACCGTCTTGCAGACTGACGTAGGCCCTTGCTCTCAAGCTTTTTGTCATCAGCTTTTTCTTATGTTGACATACCAGCTTGTTATTATGGATGACAGATAGACATCTGGATAGATAGGTAGATAGGAGCCCATGCAATCATTCTCCTTCTTAAAGCAACGAGCCGGCAATCTGCCCATTTCCATATCAATTATTGTTCGAAAGGTCCGCTCTCTGCTGCTTCTCTCGCTACCGCTTAATTTTATGAGTTAGTAGCCGAACCACGAAGCCTAGCCCCGGGATATAGCGTTCTCTCAATAGTGTAATTATATCCTACTGGGATAATTATACCAGGCTTGTCCGGCGCTTCCGCATTGCGGCAACGGCTTGGCGGGCGGCGGCATAACAATTTATACTGGCTCAGATTCCCCTCAACAAAGCACTCGTCGCTTGGCCTCAAGCTCGAACTCGATTTTCTTTAGGGAATACAAGATACAAAATAGGGAATTGTTTAGGAGAGCTTGGTTGTGAAAGAGGAGGCCAGGCCACCTGATCTTTGTCGCAGGATATCGATTCGTACATGGTATATGGGGTTCCGAGACTTTACCCTTCCCTCGCATTCCACAAGTTCGTATCGCGTGGAGACACTTAAGAGCCCAAGCTACAAAACCAGCCTATCCGCCCACCTGCTTGCGCTTGCGAAGCAGTTCAGATCTGGCTGTTTGGATTTTCGGTCTTTCGCATCTTTAACCTATAATCTAGATTCATTCTACTCCAACTATTTCATTACTGGGTTTTTTTCCTTCTTTTCAATCTCCTCGACGGATATTAATACATACGCTTTTAAGTACGACCGAATAGCATCTTACTAATATCGAAAAAAAAAGTCGACAGGATTTGAGATCGTCATCATCCGCCGAACCGTTCCTTGTGGGCCACCGCCCTTGCGCTTTACCTCAAGCAATCTCTAGTCCAACGGTTTTCCAGGCTTGTCCGATGGAATAAGATATCGTCTGTCTGCCCATCTGTATCTGCTGTCCGTTCTTCTTTGTCAGGAACAGCTGAGTCCGTCTTGAGGTCAAGATGGCTCGGAATCGCGGTTAGTAAACCCAGTTTCTATTCCTTGTCTTGTCTTTCCTTCCTTTGGCCTTCCCATCCGACCAGAACCAAGGATCTCGCAAGTTGCATTCTAGAGCAGCATTCATCATATCATACCCTGCACAAGCATATCTATCTATGTCAAACGACGTACGCGTACACCATGACACCTATTTCCACCCCCTACTATACGCACAAACGAAAGCCTGAAAGCCTGAAAGCTGGCGAGTTCTGGCCACACTGCTGTTAGCGTCAGCAAAATGAGTATCAATCTTCGCATCGTCGCATTCCTGGCCGTCACAAAGAAAATAACCCTGCTGCTGGGCTTGGCTGGTGCACACCGAAAGTTGTGCCGTACTCCCGGGTCCCTGTCTTGGTTGTACGGGGTTGTGGCTTCGTGGTGTCTTTTTTTTTTGTGGTCTGCGGTTTGCGGATTTGCGGTTACGGTGGTTGTCTTACAAGAATTTGACTTCTGCTCATCATCTGGTAAAAGTCGAATACGCTTTGTATTGTACATACCTACCCGCTGCAACCCCCTTGATCCCCGATCCCTACAACCTAAAAAATTTACCTGGACCTACCTACATACAATGTACCTACAACGCAGGCAAGAGCTGGAGGTTAGGTCTGGTCTAGTCCAGTCCAGTGCTACGAAGGGGGCAGTTTTACGCTACTGCGCGCCTAGGCCCCCTGGGGGGTGCCTGAACATGCGTTGTTCGGGCTTAACCTTCTACGTTTTTAAGTTCCATGGCGGTTGCTCACGCTATCCTCGACCCTGGACCCCGACATAAGCATACGACGCTTTGACACATGGCTTCGCCCTTCTCTCCCCTCGATCGTCCCACTACCCACCCGCCCCCAATCCCGCAATTAACCCAATCAATGCATCAAACCCGTTCATTCCACCCCCCGTTTATGCAAGCTTCGTTAATGCAAGCCCCGTTAATGCTAACGTTGTGCCCTCCTGGGATTAAAAGTGCTCTCGTTTATGTCCCAATTCTCCGGTTCTCACCATTCCCAGCTCAACGGCGACCCGAAAAACGTCCACAGTGCTTCTCCCACTCCCTCTTCGTCACCACCGAACAGCCAAGCCCCCACAACGAACGGCAAGTCAGATCCGAACCACGCAAATCATACTCACAAAAGCCACCATATAATAAACGTGGGCGGTTTCCGTTCCCGAACTCGATCCCGCGCCGTCTCGACACCAATTCCGGCATCCACAATACGGGTTGACCATGACAGCTCCCCTGTAGCCGCATCTCCCATATCGCGCGAAACGCACCGCAGAACCACGAGTCGCAGCTCATCGAGGCCGTTGTCTATGGTACAGACCTACCAACCGCCCCTCATGGATGTCAACGAAGATACGATACCCGAGCTTCAGCCTATCTTTACCTTTCTGAATAGCCATGCGAACAAGCTATACCAGGAAGGATATTTCTTGAAACTAGACGACCAGAATACCCGTAAGCTCTCACCACGAATGACAGGTCAGTCTCATTACAGCTCTAACATCTTCCAGAGGGAAAGGCCAATTCGGACCGCACTTGGACGGAATGCTTTGCGCAGCTCGTGGGAACCGTATTATCCCTTTGGGATGCGGCCGAGTTGGACGCCGCCGGTGAGGATGGAGAGGTTCTACCTAAGTTCCTGAACTTGACGGATGCTTCTATCAAAATGGTAAGAACTCTATGGACGTCAACGGGCTGAAGAGAACAATACTTCGAGAAGAGGGAGGACCTTAGGCTAACGTGTCTTTAGATCGAATCGCTACCCACTAGGTCCAGCGACGAGACTCCCTTACAGAACATCCTAAGCATATCGACGGCTGGGCGAAATCGCTACTTGTTACACTTCAATTCCCGGCATTCGCTCATCCAATGGACCGCTGGTATCCGACTTGCTATGTTCGAGCATTCGACCCTTCAAGAAGCCTATACCGGTGCATTGATTGCGGGCAAGGGCAAGACACTAAACAACATTGGTGTCATTATGGAGAGGGCACGAACGCCGATGGACCAATGGGTCAGAGTCCGGTTTGGTGCTGGTGTGCCGTGGAGGCGATGTTGGTGCGTCATCTCGCCGCCAGATGAGAAGGAATATCAAAAGGCTCAGAAGGAGCACAAGAAGAAATCGCCATATGACCGCTCGCATGCTCCGCTACTGAAGGGAGACATAAAATTCTACGACAGCAGGAAAGAGAAGAAGAACAAGAAGATGCTCCCGATAGCGACTATCACCGACGCTTATTCGGCATATGCTCTATATCCTCAGGCGAAATCTTTGATTGATGCTTCGACATTGATCAAGATTGAGGGGAACATCACCATCCACTCGGACCCTCCGACGGAGAGCGAGGGCTTCGTGTTCATTATGCCCGAAGTGCATCCAGCTGTCAGCGGCTTTGAAATGATGCTGAGATTCTTATTCCCCACCTGGGACACCTTTGGCCTGTACGGACGTCCGGGAAGACTGGTTGCTAGTGTTCTGGACTCGAGATCCCTCATGTTTGCGATGCCTAAACACAAGCGTTACGGTTACCTAGAGTTGATGGATGTGGCCGGGTTGATCTTAACTGAAGGTAGTTCGAGTTGGAACGAACGGGAATGGAGAAAGAAGCTCAAGGAGCTGACCGGTACCCGTATGAATGCCACGGACGACGGAGAGAGCGCCAGTTCGGGCCAGAACAGTACCAAGAATAAACGCCTTAGCTTTGGTACCGGCACCGGGGGCGCCTCAAAACCTCGTGTCGGCTTCGCCGATGAAGCACCCCCGCCTGTTCGCACGTCGCGGTCCATGTCGCTCGGTAGTCGACCGCCTACCAACACTGGTTCGGCGCCCCCCGCCGCAGACCAACAGGGCAACCCGGCCGGGATGGGCGGAAATAAGTCTGGCCATGCTCGCAATGCGTCGGATTCCCATGTATCTGGTCCGGTACCCCCACAACCGCTTCCACAGCAAGATAGTTCCTATGCGTCGAGCCCTGCCTCATCGACGAGGGGACCCAATCCGGCCCGCGCCCTCATGAACGATTTCGCAGCAACTCCGGAACGGATAAGTTCTGACGAAGAGCGAGCAGAGGCGCCGATTCGCGACTTCGAAGGCATGCGGAGGATGCCAACTCCGGAGCCGGTATCTCAACCCCCTAGGTTCTCTCATGCGCCGGGCCACGTACCCACGACTCGACCGTACCATTCGCCAGAGATGCGCCGTGCTAATAGCCGACTCTCCATGACCACCCTTGCGCAGCTCACGAACGCTGGTGGCGCCCCCGCTGGTGAGGCACTATTGGATAACGAAAGGAGCGGCGAGATGCACCGTGGGCCGCCACAGGAACCTGACCGTCATGGTCAACAACCTCCGGTACATACTCACGCCAACAACGCTGGGATGTCTGCTAATGCCGGGTCTCGTGAAGTTCTAAATGAAAGCCAGCCCGGGCTGCCGCCGCCTCAGATGGGCCCCGTAGGCGTACGATCCGGATCACCGCTAAATCGGAATATGATGAGCCCCCCAGCTCCCGGCCCGCGAGGGCCAAGTCCAGGACCGGGACCACGACCAAATACACCCGGTTCTCGACCTGGTACCGCATCTAGCAATCGGGGTCCCCCACCACCTGGATATGGACCGCCGCCGGGGAACGCCCACCCAGGACAGCGAGGACCACCACACGGCATGCCTCCTCCCGGTAGAGGCCGTGGCGGGCCTCCACCAAACATGCCTGCGGGACGTGGCCGACCCAATTACCCGCCTAATAACAATATGTATCGTGGTTATCCGCCCCAAGGACCGCCGGGTCATGGTGGTCCGGACAGACCGAGCTCTCCTGCTAACCGCCAGCCTTTACCTCCGCTTAATACTTCCCCTCCCGTCCACAGAAAGCCTCTCCCCGCTCGCAGTGACAGTCTACAGAATCGACAGGGTCGCGGTGACGTAACGCCACAGACCCCATCCACAAGTAGTGGAAGTCTCACGGGTAACCGCATCGACGTGACTGGGTTGGGCCAGATTCGTCCCCTTAACACGGGGCATCGGGCCCCACCAAACTCCGGCGTTCAACGCATGGATACCGGCAAAAGCCAGTCAAGCAGCCGTTACGATGACACGGCGTCAACCGATAGTCCCGATTATGCCAGTTCTCGCCCTTCGACGGATACGGCATCCTCGAGCGAGCGTGAGCGGCCGCGAGCGGGTGTCCTTCGTACAATAGGAAACGCGGATGATTCATCCCAGGCTGGGCGCGATTTCGACATTCCGAACATAGATTTCGGTCCTACCCTTAACTATGGAGCAATACCACAAACGAAGACACCGCTGCCAAGATCATTCTCTCCTAGCGCTCGTTCTCAGTCGCCAGGCCATATACCCCCGCGCAAATCGCCTGATATTGGACATAGCCGCCAGGAGTCGGATGATACAGCTCGACGAAGCGTCATCTGGCAACCAGCGACCCCCGGATCTGTTCCTGGAGGGCATGGTTTCTCCGCTGAGGAGTACGTTCAACAACGGGCGGCGGCTGCGGCTGCTACGCCACACTATGTTCACCAGAGGCATTCCTCGGGAAATACTCTCGGCGGATTTAGAGCGGGCACGCCAACCCCTCCGCTAAACCGAGGGCAAGGCCAAGATTATATTGGCGGTACGCACTCCCGTAGCAATTCGCAAGATCTCCTGCAACGGCCCGGTTCTCGGGGTGCTGGTGCGGTTCTCGGTGGTCAAGGGGGTAACGACTTTCATCTATCCGCTCGGGAACAGGAACATGTGGCGCGAGTAACAGGCTCCCCGTTGATTAACATGGCCGGCAATAAAAATCCTCCACAAACCAGCGCGGGCCTAGTCGGTGCTATCGAGGCTAGAGAGCGGGAAAAACAGCAAATGAAACAAGGCTGGAGTAGTCAGGCTGCTCAGCACGCCATTAATCAACGGCAACAACAGCAGGCCATGCAACAGTATCAACAGCCCATGTCGCCGCCTAGCATGCCACCGCCTTCTGGCATGTACTCAAATATGGGCCGCGGTAACTATGGAAGCCCTAGTCCGTTACCCTTTGAACAAGAAGGCGGCTGGTCGCCACCAGGACCGGGATTCCGCTCTCCAACCCCCGGTAGCTTCGATCCTCGTTTCAACCCCCAGGGCATGCCGTCACCTCATGCCCAGTATCCAGCCCAAAGTCCACCTCCAGGTGGGCGAGGTCAACCTTCTCATCCCTACCACGGCCAAGCATTCTAATCTTTTGAACGTCGTATAACATCTGGACGCACCCACCAGTATTTCGGATTCATTGTTAGTCTCACGATCTCAAGGTTTTCTCTTAATATCCAAGCATTCGTGAAGATAAGGTTACTCTGAAAGGAGGCGCGCACTCTTCAGTATTTTTTTTCTTTTTCTTTTCTTTTTTTTTTTTTTGCTTAAGTCGGGGTGGGAAACGATAAAATTTTATATAATCCGGTAGAGAGGCATCGCATGAGTCCAGGGCACTCAGTTTTCTATGTAAATACTGCATCCTCTACCTCTTCCCTCGCAGGAAGGGTTGTCGCATCCTCAGCATGAAGTGGCGTACAGAAATTACCTAAGCGCTTATTCTCGCTACTATGTCAGAGCGATTCCTTATCATGTATGTATGTGATCGACTTGAATTGCTATAGATCGAAACGTGGAAATTCACATTCATTATGGTGCTACCGTTTCTTTGATGATGGAATTATATAGGTAGTCTCTAGGAATTAGGTCTAGTTTTGCGAACCACCCTATCCTCGCGACACCTACGACGTCTATCGATTCGTGATTCCATTAGAATCGAATTTCACCTTACGTATAAGAATGCGCGTAACTTTCCTCGTTGGTTATTACTACTAACCCTAAATAAAGGATATTTCCACTAGCATTTTTAGAAGTTGTATTTACGGAGCGAACGTCTATCACGACCCATCGGACCCACGTCCCACGTACGCACCTATGTAAGGTAGTCTTAGATGATATCATACCTATTTCTATTATACGCCTAAAACTTAACTCTTAGGATTCCCACCTTTTATAATGATGATCGTCGGCCTCTCTCTTCGACAGTTGCTGTGCTCATCAACCTCTCCTTCGCACTCGGAGTAGATCCCGATTCGGCCACTTGTACAAGCTTCGCCGGGCCCCTGCTTTGACGATCACTAGGTAGTTTTGAATCGGTTACTGTGATACGGGGACTGTGCGATAGAGTTTCTATTATTTGTTTCGGCTATGCTTTAGATACGGCGTAAAAAGTGCCCCCTCCGGTATGAGTTTTAGGGAAGAGAACTTATCGTGTTGGGGCTGTGGATAAGAGGAAGTGGATGGTTCAACCCCAACCGCGTGGGCTCAACGTGGGGCAAGAAGCTCTGAGATGCATCCAAAGGAAAGCGCGACACTGTATAAAGGGTATATATTTCGCTTCGCTTCAAAGAGTACACACTAGAAAACCTACACCAATATAACACACTTACTCCCACATCTTCTAGGGGTTCAGATCTTCTCACCAAACTATAAGTTGGGTAGGTATGTATACCACCTACGTACCCACTTACGCATATAAATAAGGCTTGTGCGCGTGCGACTTGATTCATAGAGTTATACGAACGTGCCGTTTCGAAAGGGGACGCATGATATAACATGTATATCGACTAAGTACCTGCCGTAAAAATTGACGTAATGAACCCCAACGGATATACGCATATACGTTTGACCGTGTCCTATGACCCTCGCCCTCGACAGACATCTTAGACAATAAATAATAAATGACAGGTATGAGCAGACGTGAGGCTAAAAAGGGAATAGGAAAGGGAAAGACAATAAGGGTCCTAAGGGTCTAATCACTTGACGACAAGAACGGCAGGAATTTTCCAGTTGGCGTCACAGGGCTGAGACGGCTACGAGCCTGATCCCGGCTCCCTCCCCACTTCGGCTCTTAAGCTTTATCGTAGCTGCCGCCATCTTTATCCAGGCTTGACTTTACCTGACTTGTTGGGAGGGGTGGCAGCTGCCTGACGCACCATTGCCGCTGCATTCAGCCCTTTAGGTAATACATATGTACCTATGTACCTAGGTACCTACCTACAGTACCTCCCTCGTTGAACGCCTTCGACCTTCGGGACCTGATCAACTCTTCACATTACTCCTTCGTCTTTCAGCCTCATTTCACATTCCTCTTACTTCACTTACCTCTTTGCGAGTCATCTCATTATCTTCCTGCTAACGTGTCGGAAATACCCACTTCTATTATTATTCTATTAAACTCGTATATACTGAGCAGCATTACGTACACCTCTAGCTTATTCTCCGGCGCTTCTGAATGTGTTGACGTCTAGATCGGGTTCTGCCTATCCTCTCATCGACCTCGTGATCACCACCCACCTTTAGCTGTCTATCCATCCTTTCCCATATCGCTATTCGCTAACTCGATCTGCTCCCAACATCGAAACTCTCATCCCGTTCCAATCCTCCCTTCCCGGGAGCCCTCTACCAGCCAGATGTCTAGGCGGACGCTGCGCATCCTCTGCTTCGGCGACTCGCTGACGTCCGGGTTTCCGGTGGGCCAGCCGTACGCGGAGAAACTTACCGAGAAGCTCGAAGACGCCCTTTTGGGCCATGGCTACGGCGAGATTCAGTACGAGGTCGATGGGGTGCCGGGCGATTTGGTAACGCGGGGCTCGTTTTACGATCGCATGCGGGACGCATGTAAGCTTCCTTATTCATTAACCTACCACCCTACCTACACAATACAGAGAATATCTCAGTTCTACGGCGCAGGACTCTAGCCCCTAGCTTATTTATATCACATCTATAGTTCTGTGCATTACCATATCTGCCCACTCTCATTTTATTCTGCCCCATAAGACACTATATAAGGCAAAAACTATTCGACTGTAAACTAATCATGTTTCGTAGGGAAGAAGAGATCGGAGTGGTACGACTGGACTATAGTTCTTGGCGGAACAAAGTAGGCCATCTCCCCATTTTGCTTTCGCTCCGCGTACCCGTCTGTCCATACTTCTCACTCCTTGAAGGGGGAGGGAGTCGGCGAGGCGGTGCCGCCTAGAAAGCTAATAGCTAACCTGGGGGTTTGCATTATATAGCGACTTAGGTTGGGGCAGCTCCGTAGACGATATAGTCGCTGGCTTAAAGCGGACATGGGATATCCCACTATCAAGAGGTAGCAAGGTGCTCGCCCTCACGATACCGGACACTCGAGCCGGGTACAAGGACGTCAAAGAGCGGCGGGATGAGGTGAACAAAGCTATTAAGGCGTATAAAAAGCATAATTTGTAAGTGTCGCTTTATTCGCCATCTTCAATGAGGGGGGTTTATGTCTCAATCCGATTTCGGCTGGTTCCTCGACAAGCGCCGGCGTCAAGTATTAACATGCTATATAGTTACTACTTTGACCTATACAACGCCATACCATATCATGATATGGCTCCCTCTGAAAGGCCGAAGTACTGGCGGATGGACGGCGTACACCTGACGGCGGAGGGCTACAACCTCGTGGGCGAAAAGATCGCGTCGGAGCTGATCAGGTTCATAAGGCTTGCTGATGCCCAAGACTCGGACATCAGTAGCATTGGCGCTAACGCCCGACAGAGGCAGGCCATCGAGGACATGATATACGAGGAGGAGAGAGGGAACCCGCGATTGCTGAGCCAGGGCTACATCATCGTGCGTAAGAGCGATCTAGACTAGATTAATATATTAAGATGCCTCGTTTTATTCTTGTTCGTTCGTTCCTAAGTTCTATGTCGCTGAGTTAATTCTGTTCCCAACGCCAAGTCGCAATCATATCTCCTTTGACGCCATAATATGCATTCATTCGTTCGTTATCCGGTAAACGCCAGAACTAACAACCTGAGAATTCCCTGCTCTGCGTTATGTCCCCTTGTTCTTTCCCTTGCTGATTTATTTTCCCCTCCGTCGGACTTCCGTCATACCACCAGATTCGCGGCCACAAATTCGGGGAATTCCCGCTGCAGCGCATTCGTCACGTTCTCCACCTCCTCGGCCAGGCTCTGCACATTAGCATCCCAGCGCCTCATCTCCTTGCCCACCGTGACCTCGGCGCGGCCGCTTCCCTTCTCGCCCGAGGCCTCGCCCCCCTCGAACCAGATGATCCGCTCGATCTGGTCGATGCGGCCGACCAGGCGGCCCTGCTCGATCATCTTGGCCGTCGTGTCCTCGGCGCGGTCGGGCCCGAGGCCCAGGAGCTCGCCGAGGGCGTCGAAGCCGATGTTGCTGTAGAGCCGGGAGGCGCCGAGCAGGTTGTGCTCGACGACGGCGCGCGCGAGGACGGTCGACCCGTCGGCGGTGGTGGCCAGCTGGTGCGGGGCCAGGCCCTCGGCGAAGGCGCGCACCTCGGCGGCGCCCAGCAGCCGGTCGAAGAACATCTTCTCCAGCATCCCGAACTCGGGCAGGCCGGGCGCGCGCTCGTCCTTGAACAGCCGGCCGAGCGCGCGGCTGCGCAGCGGGCCGGCCGGCGCCAGGATCGCGCACTTGACCGCCATGCTGAGCGTGTGCAGCCGCTCCTCCTCCGAGATGGCCGCCGGCGACAGGCTGATCTCGTGGTAGGCCTGGCTGGCGGGCAGGAACTCGCGCTTGGCGTCCTGGATGCGCGCCTGCGAGAGCCGGAAGTGCAGGTTCAGCGCCGGGTCGGATACCTTGTAGATGACGTTCTTGAGCTTGTTCAGGTACGTCTCGGCCGACGTGGTGTCGTCCACCTCGAGGTAGTTCCGCACGATCCGCACCCACACGCGCACCCGGTCCTCCGCCGACACCCGCCGCTGCGAGCTGTCGAGCGGGATCTCCGCCAGCGCGCGCGCCGCCGCCACGTTGTCCTCGTTGGCCTCGTACCCGTCCGCCGCCAGCTCGAGCAGCGCCGCTACCTGGTCTGTGAATGTGCCCGATGACGTTGTTCCCGTTGCGGAGGCGGAGGCGGCGGCGGTAGCAGTCGAGGCCTGGCCGCTGGCGGAGGAGATGGTTTCCAGGGCGTGGTTGGCGACGTCCACCCACAGGTCCGCGTTGTCGAAGCCGCGCACGGCGCCGATGAAGGTGCCGAGGAGGGTGCGTTGGGCGACGACGCCGATCTGCGAGGAGGTGCGGGGGTCGAAGATGGCGTTGACGATAGCCTTGAGGTCGTCGGACACGGTTTCCGGCGTCGAGATGGATTTCAGGTTGGTGAGTAGGCTCTCGAAGGCGGACGCTGGGTCCGGAGACGACTGGACCTGGGCCAGCGCCTCGTTGATCTTGGGGCTTGTCATGGTTTTTCGTGGGGTTTTATTCTGGGTTTCGACGACCTATAGCATAGGGGTCTGGGAGTGAGGTTGATGTTCTGCCCAGCCGGGAAATTAAGTGAAGGCTGCAGAAGTTGAAGTTGAAGAAGTTGTGATTGCGAGCTTCGAGGTGGGGCTTGAGGTTGTTGGTACGGTACCTGCTACTTGCGTGGGGAAGCTTGGACTGAGAGTGGGCTGGTGGGGGTAAGATACGAGATAGCGGTAATAGCTCTTTGATGCATCTTTTCCAGGTTTGCGTAACAATATGCTACTAAATGTATTATGTATCTAATGATAAACTCCTATTCATAATATGGGTGCTACGGATAATACCCCTTACGCTATAGACTTAACAATAACACAGTTCTATGGTCTGGAAAATTGGCCTGAGTCATAGATCACAGGATTGTAACTGGCTAAAAGATCCTTCGGGGAGCATATCCCGGGCAAAAGTGTTGACCTGCACGGTAAGCGACTTATCACATTTGGTGCCGGCTCTGACGGATAGAGGAAGCCGAAGAGGCTCAACACCTGGAAGACAACCTACATGATAATACGGGACAATTCACTTATATGTATCACAACGCTTAAAGAGCTGATGTACCGTGTATAGGCTCCCTCGGGATGAATATGAGATACTTACTCCGAGGAGGTTCCTTTTGTACGACAATGTCATACTTGACTTTATCTACACCTTACGTAGATACTTACCTATGTAGGAATTGATGGGCGGTAGGATCATCGGGGTGGCTGCCTCTGCATGTACAGTACAGCCACAGGGCTGCAAAGTGTAAGTACCGGTATCACCAAAGCGGTTTAATACCTCCATTACCTACTGTAGGCTGGGATATTTACTTACCAGGTACCTACATATGCTGCCTCACTTAGTGGCTTTGATCTCTTGATGTACGGGATGTCTCCTTCAGATTAGGAATCTATGCGCCTACCTATGCGCCTACCTATGCGCTTAGGCTACGTTGGAAGGCTGCCTTATAGTCTGAATTTTCCGGGACATCGAGAAATAGATCGCGATATAAAAAAATAAAATAAAAACGTGGTGAGCCTATCCGTCTTGCTACCCGCACAGCTAGCTACCTGTATAAGGGTAAGTAAAACTACCGCCTACGTAGTACCTATAAAAAGTATAATAAAACTATGGCATCATAAACCTAACTCTTCAAAGGACGGCCCCTAATGGATCCATCATATTCGGAATACGTAAGGCACTTATCTCGAGAACAAACTGGTCTAACACCGTTAGCCGAATTTTTAAAAAGATTTCACAAGCAGCCGGAAATCGAGTGCCACACTGCGTGTTTGGAATTTTACGGAGATGGAACCACACGCTACTCTCAGCTTGACGTTAAAGATACCGTGGACAGAACCTTAGGATTCGCTAAGAGTAGTGGGGTGTCGGATATCGTTGGGCTCTGCCTTTTGATAGAAGACATCGGGCCATGGGTCATTGAGGAACTGGGCAAAGCCCTCGATATCGATCCCTACTTCTTCTGCGGACACATCGAGAGGCATTTTGTGGACATCGAGAAAAATCCACCTTCGGCCCTTATGACCTCTCTTCCTTCTCGTGTAGGCTCTCGAAATTTCGCGAGCTTTCCCTATCAGAGACCGATCGACCTGGGAGAACTTGATCCGAGAGTCGGGATCCCGTTTAACCTTCGTCTTCGCGGTGATCTTACGGAACCCCGCCAAGCCCTTCCTGAACTTTTTGGAAGATCCGTTGGATTTATACGCTCGTGCTTCTCTATATTATACCGGCGGGTTAGGTATGATCGGTGGATATGTATGTGGTCTAACTTCTTTAACGTCCCCTAAATGCAACCTATGTTCTCTCCATCGTTAACATTTAAAATCATTAGGTATAATGTTAATGGACTCCACGTCGGCTGATGTACTGGGATGTCTCAAGATAGGAAAGGAGGTGCGGCGAAATAGCTTTCGGGCTCGCCAGGTCCCATATCGCAACCGAAGAGGTAGTATGGCCGGAATGCCGACGTACTCTAAGTTCTGCAAAGCCTCGAAGTCTAGGGACGTACGATTTATTCCATTGATGGAAGAAGTTGCAAGATCGATACAGAATTGCGCACGAGCATCGATAAGCCCACCCTCGATGTATAATATGTCGTTCCTGTCAACGGGTCCGATCAGACTGATGATCGACGAATGGCTAACATACTCGCTTATAATGAGCCGTTATGTTAAATCATACGAATATTTAACTAAGAGTGTGCAGGACCGCATTACGCGGTTCGAGAGCGAGGATATCATCGACTTGTACAGGTGGCGGAGAAGGGGCCAGCACAGCCTGCGTAAGCTCCAGATCCTCAAGTGGTTCGTCGAATCATCACCGAGCCGTGCTAAACATGACGGTCACGCTCCGCTATTCGAGGAAGGAGAGGCATTGATGCGAGACATTGAGCACGTCATGAACCAAATCGAGCATAACGGGAGGGCGCTGGAAGCCATGGTACCGATTATGACGTCCATCATCCAGCTCCTAGACTCGCGTAGGTCGACGGCCGAGGCTACAAACGTCAAACGCCTCACATATATCGCACTCGTATTCCTCCCGCTCTCCTTCGTTGCTACACTTTTTAGTATGAGCGACACATTTTCTCTTGCCGGCAACGGCTTCTGGATATATGTAGTCACTGCTGTCCCTCTTCTGTTGTTAGTTTTAGCGGCTTCTAGTTTGCGTGCTCAGGCAACCCTAGGAAAATTGAAGTCGCTTTTTAGTGGTTAGAGCAAGGTCTACCAGTTCAATATTTACTATATGTAACTAGCCGAACCGACCATCATAATACACCATTCGCTAGCTGTTGACCACTGAAATACCGCATTCGAGAGAACCTATAATATGTTTGCGTTTGCTCTACGGATCTCTATTTATTAGGCCCCAGGTCGAGCACGATATCATCTACAAGTCCGCTGGGAACGAGCCTTCGGATGAGGGATGAGGAAAGAGGAATTTTGAATCCGTTTAACGGCGTCGTCGGTGTGAGAGAAATGGCCTTAAAATAACTCGCAGCGTGCACTGCCGGGAAGGGGAAAGATCGGTCTAGAAGTGACAATGCGCTGGCGACTAATCACTACGAGTTAGGAGCTTGGCTAGCTTCTTATTGCGGCGAGCACTCGCTTCGCCCGAGTAAATCGGAAGCATCACTAACATGGAACGAACTAGATAAGCTGCTCGATATCCTCCGGTCTAGCGAGGAGCATACTTCCGGAAGTTTGATCTCGCGATTAACGACGTCCCTAGATTCTCTAAGGACGATATACCAGACAGGGGGCAGAAAACAGCTAGTGGAGCGAGAATCTCGCATTACTGGTGGTTCATTCCATAAACATGGCTTCCTATCGAGGATTCATGGTAGAATTTCTTATAAATGTCGAGGGTGCGTTACCAAGCCCCAGCGAATTTCCGCGCCCGGCTCTGGTAGATTTCCTTGACCTATTACACTCTCTACACCAACGACTGAACCGGTGATCGGAGGACATGTTGATCTGTTTCTGCGAACGGTTCCTCAACGTCATTACCCTTAGAAGTGTCATCAAAAATAGATAGACTTTATTGCGCGTGGAATTACCCCTACTACTCACCGACATAGGACATGTCGTCTCTCCTTGGCACACCAGCTTTCCCGGCGACGAAGCGCCCACTATTCTCTCACGGTCGCCTAATAGAATATTATGAAACCTGGAGCACGCCAATACGACCCCGAATGTGTTCGATGTTGCAGACTATATGAGCCGGTTCTTGCATACTCTAGATGCTACAGGAACGCGAAGTTTTCGCAAGTTGAGGATCCTAACCCTAACCCTAACCCTGGTATATGGCGAGGGCTGATCTTTCGAGCACGTAAGTAAATCTCCTAAAAAATCTTTCGAGGCTTTGCAGTACCTGCTTCCTTCAAACTGAGTTACACCCCAGGAGGCCGTTACGTAGCGTGGGCTCGTACCTGATGATAAAAGGCCTCTAGGATCAAGCCCTTACTTGGAATCGTAAACCGGCTATTTCACTCCAACCTCGTCCGGGACTCCAGCCTGGAGACATACGTATCGTCAACCGCAGTGGGCCGTGAGAGGGGTCGATCTATCCATGCATATTCCTACACAGAATATCGAAAGGGTGACGTGCGAGAGCCAGTGGCTTGACCTTGCTAATTGGGCGACTGCCAAGCATAGCCTGCTGGTATTGGGATATGGGTTTATACTTGAAAGCTTCCAGTTCACCGTCACAGCTGTCGTGCCGCCCCTCATGGATGCTGCTAAGTCCAACAACGAAACGAGTGCGGTTGTGGTCGAGCCGTCGCATGATTTCGCAACTGTCGAAACAGATGTGGTGCAACCCCCAGGGGCGGACGGGTACCGAATACGTAGGACTGCGCCAGAGACGGTTGATAATTACGATATCTAGAGCGATAACTATGAGCAGGGTTGGGTACTTTTCAGGGAGGGAGTTAAGTCAAGGCGAATAAGATGAACGAGGCGAACGGGGTAGCGTTCGAGGCGGAAAGGAGGCGGGCGTCTAGCTAGAAGGGACTTTTAGAAGGACTGGTTTCCCTTTTTTTTTTTTTTTTTTTTTTTTTTTTTGAACGATATACGGCACATAGAGCATGGGCCATCTTAGCCGTTTACGATAATCTGAAGTGAGTTGTCTTCAAAAGTCTAATAAGTACCATGATCGCTTGCTTATCCCCGACGAACATGCTACTTATTGCGTTCTATGCCGTGAACCTGCCCCTACTGGTGGAATACGCTATTCCGGGCTTCTCCCACGTGGACGTACATACCGGTACATACCTGCTTTGCAGACGGACATCATCGATAAACACCCTACTCGGGTACACTCCAACGCCGCCACCACCCCTTAATGATGCAGCACAACCGGCTTTCCCTCCTCCCAATCCTTAATAGCATTCCGCACATTGACCCAATACCTCAACCTCGTAACCTCCCTCCTAGCCAACTCCTTAATCTCCTCCTCCTCCTCTTCCCTTCCCTCCTTCCCCTCCCTCTCCAAGACCTCCGCCAACCTCCCCTCGCTCTCCCTAATCCTCAGCTCGTTCTCCTCCCACAGCCCTTTCAGATCCGCCTCGGCCGCCGCCTCCTCGATGGCCTCGCGCGCCTCCAGCACGGCGGCCAGCAGGCCGGGGTCCTCGACGCGCGCCGTCTCGTCCGCCGCCGCGTCCACGCCCCACCGCAGCCGCAGCACGTACTGCGCGCGCGCCAGCGGGTCCGCCAGCGTCCGGAACGCCTCGTTGATCCGCGCCGACGCCGCCTCCGCGTGCCGCCGGTCCCGCCCCGTCGACACGTCCGGGTGCGCCGTCGCCTGCAGCGTCAGGAACTCGCGCCGCAGCGCGCGCACGTCGATCGCGAAGCGCCCGCGCGGCGGCGGCCCGTCGGGGAGCGTCTGCGGGAAGAGGTCGTAGTGCGTGGGGTGCCTCGGCGTTTCTTTGTCCTCCTGCTTGGTTTGTTGGGGCTCGGGCTGCGCTGGCGAGGCGTTGTCTTCCGCTGTTGTTGCTGGTGGGGCTGTTGCTGCTTCGCGGGGCGAGGAGGCTGCGCTGCTTGATAGGGCCCTGGTTTGAGACCTTAGGTTGTTGTTATTGCCGAGCTTGGTGCTGTCGCCTTGTATACTGGGTACGGCAGGCCTTAGGCCGGTAATTTGGTGCGAGGGAAGAATCCTGCCTGGTGCTGTAGTGGGAGTAGCGACGGCGTCGGGGCGAGTGAAACTTTTCGAGCTCGCATAGTGGCGCTGCTGTTTGCAGGCATCGCAGACGCGCCGTAGCTGTCTTCGAGGTAGTAATGATGATCGCATTGCTGGGACGAATACGATTAAGCTTGTTAATCCTAATGTGGTAGGGATATGTAATACGTGTAGGATCCTTAGGTAGGTGGTAATTTTGTTGTTTGAGGATTCGAGGCTTAGCTGTGTCTCAAACGTGGTTGTGGTTTGGAGAGAAGAAAAAAAAGGTTGATGGTTTGAAGATCTGAGATTTGGAACGATGACGTTTTAGGCGGCTTCCTCGGGCATAATTCCGCACATCGAAATCTCGGCGCCGATGCTCGGTGTTTCTCCGTCTCGTCCGTGTAACCGTGTAACCCAAGCCGCAGGGAATAATCCTCACTATCATCACATCCCGGCCCCTTACATCTCTTCCCTTTGATCTAAGATTATTGCCCAATGAACAAGTCTGTCAACTATGTACATACAACCAGGCCTTATTCATTTCTTTACTTCCCCAATCCCCTGGTCCCAATTTCCATACATTAAAATATATGTAATTTCCAACCTCATAAATGACATTTTTATTACTAGATGGGGTATCGTATATGGTAAAGATGTAGGTATAAATAAGAGAACGTAGGAGAGTCGTGGCTATTCTCCTTATGCTTTTTCCAAACTTCGGATTATTTCCTTTTTTTCTTTTTCTTTTTCCAAAATCATCTCCCCTCCCCACGTTCCTCCTAGATGGTAGATCAGCATGATGTGTGCGTACCCACCTAATGCAAACGAATTCCCCTGGTCATTATCACCCACACCCCAATCCCAGATCCGCGTTCATCCCTCAGGACAGCCTCACCGGCTGCCAACGTCCACGTTCGGTGTGAAACCACCGCTCGCGGTCTTTTTTATCGGCAACGTTCCCGCTGTACGTATTCCAGCGCCCGTTACATGCCTCCCTACCGTCCGCCTTGATATTCTCGCCTCCGTCGCCGATTACGTCCGAGATATCGACGAGTCCGCCATTCTCGTCGGTTGCGCCGTCGTCCGCCGTCACACAGTATCGAATCTTCGATTCCACTTGGCCGATAAAGCCCGCGATGCCGTACTGCTCAATAACTGATCCATCCTCGCTCATTACGTTCACTATAAACCTAGGCGTTCGCCGTGCTGCTTCTAGTCTGCTCTGAGCCGCCGATCGGGACTGCGCGAGGTTACTCGACACCTTCGATGGGAATAGTTGGTCGTCCATCGGGAAACTTAGGCCCGAAGGGTCTTTGCTCGGCGTTCTCGGCGTATTAGGCGTCGTCGGCGTGGCCGGGGGGCTGGGCCGTGAAGTGCATTTGGAAATGAGCCCGCGAAACTTATCGTTAGAGGTCTCGATCTTCTCTGCGGGTTTACACAGCGCTTGGAAAATTCCTTCCGGGTCGTTGGGCGCTCGTAGGCTACGCAGCGACGGAAACCCGTCCGCGGCTATACTTCTCGCAAGTATCGAATCCGCTCTGTTGGCGGAAGATTGATTGCTCGTAATATCCCAGTGTAACTTGCGCAACGAGGGCGAAGCCAGATAGGGAAACAGCCATATCATCTCGTTCGGCGGCATGATCGGTGCGGAATTCTGCACTAGAGCAAACGTCTCGAGCGCGGCAAGGTTCGAAAAAATCTGGCTGAGTGTAGGTAAGGAGTCGACGTCCATATGCTGAAGGGTCAATTTTCTAAGCGACCGGCTCGAAGGACGCCTCGCGAAGGAAGACAGCCCTTCGCTCGATACGCCCGGTAGGTGTGATAGGGTGAGAGTCTTTAAGGGGGGTAGTGAGAGTAGATTCGCGTCGTTAAATGCTGTAAAAGGTAAGTGAGATAAATGAAGATTCTCAAGTGCTGGTAAGCGGGATAAAATATCCGGAATGAGTGAAACAGGAGTGAGAGTGGCGCCTGGGAGACAGTGTATCGATAGAGTCTGTAGATGCTCCCAATCTGCATGAAGCTCTAGGAAATCTTCGCTTAGTTGGAGCGGAAGGTCTCCTGGGGCTTCCTGATAATTTGGGTTATCCGAATTCAGTAACGCTGCGGCATTTGAAAGACGGCGCTTCCTCTGGTATTGCGACGGTTCCAGGGTCCAATACATCTCTACCAACTTGCGCCTAGTCGACAGCGCATGAAATAGACGGCTGAACGAGTAGTCATGATTCTGGTGGAAGCCGACCAATCTTTCAAAGTTAGGGCAGGCCATGATAATAGAAGCCACCAGGTTCTGATATAGGTCTAGGGGAACGCCTTGAGGCACAGCTGGCGCTTTCAGACTGCGGACCATCGCCGCCAATTCGGGGTTTGATCTCAACGTCCGTCGAAGGAGGGTTAGGCGGGAGCCGAAGTTCAGTTTATACCGCTTCTTTTGCACTATCGAATCTGCCCCGACGAGTTGTATATCCTCGTACCTACGCTTGTCAGCATCTCCTCTGCTCCGCTCTCCGTTGCCTTTATGGAACTCACAGTGCAACTCGGGCGACCCTCAACAACCCCCGCGCGGACACGGCAATCGAGCACATATCCCTCATCATGCACGTCGCGCAACTCGTACTGCTAGGCTTTAGATGCGACTTCTTCAGCTCATCCAGGATAAGACCCAGGACCTCTTCGGGTAGGGCGGCGAAGAGCTCTCCCGTTTCTCTCCTCCGTCTGTATTGCTTGATTGGCGCCGGTCGCTGCCATCCGTACTCCACTCTCCGCGGGGTCGAATTCCATGAGTCGAGGCTCGTTCTGCTGCTAGCCGGGCTTCCGAGAATTGCATCGAAAGTATCATTTGTCCTCACCGAGCTTGTAACGCTGGAGCCGCTGCTCGAAGGTCTCCTGGAGCGGTTAGGCGCGGCGGGCCGCGTATCAATCTGCGCATAGTTGCTCATCATGGTCGGCGGGAGCCTGGGAGGCTGCTGGCCTTGCTGAACTTGCTGAGCTTGCTGCATATATGCTGGTCTATATGTGTCGAGACTTGAACGATCGGTGCGCACGTTTGATGAGCGGTCGGTGCGTGCGGCGGATTCTCCTGCCGTGGCGGGTCGTCTCGTAAAAGAATCACGAGTAGATCTGGAGTCGCGAGAAGCATGCGAATGTCTTACTCTGGAGGTTACCGTATTAGACCTTAAAGGAGATACGGGCTCTACTACACTATCGGCGGATCTTGGTCGGTACGCCACTGCAGATTCAGTTTGCGATCTCCGATGCCTCGTAGTTCTAGAGAAAGGGGATAAGTTTATTAGCGACGAAGACAGAATACAGAATTCGGAATACAGAATAGGCTAAGAGGAGACTAGAAGGTGAAATATCAGAGGTGAGGATCGGCGGATTTAGATGGGTCCACAGAGATTAAAAGAATGAAAAGACCAGGAGCATGCCTTGCATCGTCTTTACTGGCGACTTTCTTTTGGTCAGGGGAGCTTGGGCAAAAGTCGTAGTTCTAGCCCACGGCGTTTCCTGAATCGTCGACGGCTACCACATAGCCTGAGCGGAATTGGCTTAGGCTACCTAGAAATAATCCGTCCAACCTATGATAGGCGGCCACTCGGCTGTTGGTAGCGTGAGGCTGCTTTCTGCGTAGCGTATCAGGGTGGAAATTAATTAAACCCTGACGAAACGGGATGTGCTCCTTAAGAAGGCGGTTAACTACCCTGGGGCGTTCTGAAGTAGACCAAGTAACGTATGACGCCATTCGCCAAGTTACATAAAGGGGGAATTATGGCCTTGGAAGATCCCTCCGCGATTCTTCTGCACTCGATGAACCAGAAAACCCCAACTTTGGCAAGATATAAAAGTTGACAAAAATTGGCGCCTTTTCCGAGCGTGGAACATCTTGTCTGCGTAGGTACAATACCTGGACTGATTACGGCTGGCGAGCTGAGGTAAGGGTTTGACGTGCTGCAACAAATCAACATCAACTTACAAGGTTCTAAATTTGGAGTCGACGGCTTCGGGCTGGCTGAACTGGCTTGTTTGGCTCGTTCGGCTAGCTTGGCTCTGCGGGAGGGGATGGTACTCATCGTCGGCAACGACTAGGCGGACCGTGGGGGAACTCGCTGGCCTCGGGTCGCTTGTCGTTTTAACTGGCATGGAACTCCTCTTCTGAATCTTTCGAGATGAAGGCCGTGACTTGAAGAGGTACGCATATACAAATGCCGCATACGATCGCCCCGACTTGGACGACGGATTTTTTTGCTCCATTATTAGAGGTTGGTTTTCGCTAGGGTTAAGAATGGTTCTTAATGCGTTGCACTTCAAAATGCAGGGGATAGTTCGGTTACCGAACTTCCTGTCGTGGTTACGTCTCGGGTCTGATCCGGGTATTCATTGACAACAACTTGATTGAGAAAATTCCTCTAAATAAGTATTCGTCGAGTCGATGTCTACTCCAGCCCTTGTTCGGTGTACCTGAGGTCTTCGTATCTACCTAGGTAAGGAGCGGAAGCACAATGCGATGTATCCGAATTAAACGCGAGATCCAAGGGAGTCGAAACCTCGCGAAAAGAAAAAGCCCGACTCGCAAACAAAATCCGATCGGAATCGATGTGATTGTTCTCGGTGTCGTGAATTAGATAAACGGTAGATTGGATTCGGGGGCTGAGCAAAGGGGACTTAGGATCGGTCTACAGGTATGATGTTCACTGGTAGGTATGTACCTGTGTTGGACGGGGGATTGTGTCAAAGAAGTGTCTTATACACCTAGGTAGGTAAGTATGTTTATGTGTACGTGTGCCCGTTTCGAGAAATATTAAAAAAAAAAAAATTATCAAGAGGTGGCATGGACCCCCTTCGCGCGGACCTGACGGTAATTTAATCATGGGCCCTTACAACTTATAACCTACGAGCTACATATCGGCGGGCGGCGGAGCACATAAATACACGTAGTAGGTCGACTGAAGTCAGCCGTCATGCCCGCTAGATATTGTGCCCAATTAACTCTGATGGTTGCGCCAAGGTGGTCCCGGCCGGTCAAGCTCCTGGTCCTCTGGTGTACTTGCAAGGAGAAATCGGATACCGGGTCACCGTGGACTGTTTTGTTGATTAAAAGCATGCACCAACCTGTACCTGCAACGAACTATTAATTGTTAGCGGTCTTATTTCTAGCCAACAGGCCGACACCGCTTGTTCGCGGGTTCGTCTTCCCCGATGACGCTAGAGCGATCTTCGAGCTTTGGGCAAGGTAAGGTGTCTGCGAAAAGGGCTGAGAGGCTGAGCTGAGCGAGTGCGAGAAAGCCTTTGAGGCGAGACCCTAGTCCCCGTCGGACCTCGTTGCTCGGTAACAGACCCATATTTGAAGATTCTAAATATGGTTCATGTACGGATGTAGGTATGTATGCCATTAGGACGGTTGGGACGACTCCGGCACATACCCACCTCCCTACCTAAGTAATCTAGGTACCTAGGTAGGTCCCTACCTATGTACGGTGATTAACTGCCCAGCTATCGTAACCGTCAAACGAGATACGCTTTCCTCGGGCCTCTCGCGCGCGGACGCAGGGGGCAAGCACATGTAGATCGCGGGGTTCCTCCCGAAGCTTGTACGGCCAAGGTGTCAATGAAGCAGACTAGCACACCAGATAGATTGGAGAGGAGAGGGATGTGTGGTTGAGTTCGGACGACTCGAAACCCTTCGACCAGTGAGACCTTCCCGCTTAGGGATGAGCACGGGTAGGGCCTGTTCGATGTTCCCCAGGAAAACCAACGTGTATGCTAATCTGTCGTGAAGAGGTGATTGGCTGCTCTGGTGGGTGGATGTGTGTGGCTGTGGCAGCTGTATCCAACTTCCACCCAACCTCTATCCAAAATAAATACAGCACTTGATGCGGTGTAGCACTGATACTGATGGTTGTATCAGCCACGGGATAGAGTTAATAAGCCAAATCAAATCAAATCAAATCAAATTCGATGCGCGAAGGACGTGATCGGGTGATTTTGGCACTTTATTAAATGGTTCCCAAAGGTTCTCTCGTTGATGTTACGTGGTAGAGTTGTAGATGGAACCGAGACCGAAGCTTGCATTAAATTTCATGGCAAATGGCCAGCGGTCCGGCGGTCCAGGCGAAGAATATGGAGTATATGTACTCGGGTACATTATATTATGTAAGCCAGGTAGGTACCTATGTACCTAGATATGCAAGTATCCAAGTACCGGTCATCTTATCGATAAGTAGCCGAGGAAGCAGGCATTCCAATTACATCAGCGGCCAAGGGCAAGGGGCTTTTTAAGGCGCCTCTTCTCCCATTATCAACTACCAACGATCTCGTGTCGCGCCACCAACCTTCGCTTCTACGTGTTCACTCGTAGGTAGACCCTTGAGTAAACATCTGCCTAATTAATCAACAGCTCAGTACTCTACAACTTCGTATTTCCCATAATCATAATTCGATAACCCTCTAACTAACCCTCATCAAACCCCTTACGGGGCTCAGTTCGGTTCGGGAATCTCGCAGTCACAGTTTTCGCCGACGCCAATCCACTCACCAAGCGCATGTAGCTTCATTGGTTTTAAAGCGTTTATAACACATCCGCGACAGTGGCAGTGCTCAGTGCTAGAATACGCCTAAATTTTAGCCAATGAACCGTCTCGGTGACGTGCGTTACCAATACGTCTAAGCCAAGTAGAAAAGAGGGCTCGGTTCTTCCGTTCCCCGACGTCCCTATATTATGTTGGCCGGACCCCATCGCGCCATAGGCCCCAGCAGAGAAATCGGAGAACGTTGTTAACCAAGGCACAAACCTATCTCTTCTCCCGACTTGCTTCTCACCGGCATCGAGTGACGTCCCGACCAAAGCGACCACTTGTGTATACGGGCCCACCAGCCTCACATAAGCCCTGTATACGTGGAGGCCTCGTGGCACTGATCCTTCCGTTCGTCCTAATGATAAAAATACTTTTTTACGGATAGAGCAGACTATGGTTAGCTCTGAAAGAGAGCTACATGGTAGGTATATAAAATTGACGATCTGATCAACGGTTACGAAGATCGCTGTGCCTTATTAACGTCTAGAATGGGTTGCCATGAGCCTCTGCCACTACATGGCTGACACCATAAAAATTTAGGTAAGTAGGTAAGTAGGTAAGTACCAACCAACAGGAAATCATAGGGACACCAGCCCCGGAAATGCCTAAAACGCGTGCGCCTCCCTAGGGCTGTTAGTTATGAAAATCCATACATTGTTGGTCGACTTGAACGGTGCCCGACGTTCGGGGGTTTATAAAATCCCGTCTTTCTCGTAGAAGATCAGTCCCTATATCCCACCGCAATCTGATCCCCAGTATTCCATCCGTAACGCCTTACCGTAATCAGCTTTAAGTCGTAGTTGGGAAGCATGGAGTTCTTATGAGGAATACATTTGGTTCAAATGAATTAAAGGCCTGTTCAACCTGCTATCAAGCATACTAATGTATTTAGAGGCAAAGGATGTAACGTACGATACTAACTACTAGTGTAATCCGATTAAGTGAGAATCCGGATCCGCTCAAGCCACACCAAATCCATATCTGTTAAAGTAGGTATCTATTCTAAAAGAACTTACGTCAAGGGGTATTAGTTCGTAACGGTATGATTTGCTCTCGTGAAAATCAACAAGCCGTCTTGGTATATTCGTAAAACAGGTAGCAATGAAAAGTACCTACTATGAACAACAATCAGCAATCTAGTAACCGTACTGTTCTCAAACCACAAATTATCAGGAGCAATATCAATTTCCTTGGGTATATTTAAATATTATATAGCCCAAGTTCGCGGTTGGCTCTGGGTCCGTATATACAAATTAGTAAGTGACTCATGCGCATTAAGGAAATCAGGTATATTCCCGTACTTAAGCTTCCGAGAAGCCTTGTAAACAGTTGAATAGTGGCATTATTTTAGGCCCGACCAGATACTATATAGTTCCTCATACATATAGTTAGTTCTGCAATGTTAATGCCTACCTAGGTACTCATTGCCTTCAATATTCCCTTGGCTATAAACATACCCCAAATCTGGAAAGGGATAGCAACCCCTATCCATCATAACTACTACACAGTACTATAAAAAGGTATAGACGGATACTTAAACTTGGTTTCGATGGACTAAGCAAATTATTAACCGATATTTCAGTCACTGAAGACAAAATCATCACAACAACTGTCAAAACATACTGAAACTAGAGTCTTTGTTCCTTGTCTAGACCCGTGACAATGCGTATATACGTGTTCAAACAGGATTGATGAGGTTCACTTATTAAAGGATCCAAGAGTCTTCCCATTGAGCGATCTCGATATCTAAGTCCGCACGGCTGTCCGAGTATCCGAGAAAGAAGAACGATACCCCAGGTTATAAGTATGACACCTGTTAATCATGAGTTACACATTAGAAGCCAAGGTTAGTATACATGTGAATTATCGATGAGTAGTTGGGCATGTCTCGCTTCTAGTATATACATGCGCCCAATCTGTTATGGCAAAATCAATGACATGCTCGAAGTCGTTGATAAAGCGGTTATATATAAACTATACTCCCATTCTCGCACTTTGGTGCTCTGAAGTAGAGTTCGGGTAGCCTGGTAGCCCTCGCCCTATGAGAGGAATTTCATGGGAGACTACCCAATTCTATAGTCGGCGCCCCCGCTTGACGAGAGATGCCTTCATTGCCAACCACACTTTAGCGTTGTCGGTTACGGCTCCAGGGCTTCCCAACCGTGTATGAATTACTACGGGAAACAATCTTCTCGGCTTGGAACAAAATTTTCCAGCCGATTATGAGATGTAGTTTCTTCCTCAAAGTTAGCTCATTGCACCTCCCTCGCAATTCCTATTTCCTACGAAGTGCCACCCCAGCAGGAGGCTACACATCCTACTTAAATTTTCTTCCTTCGTAAACTTTCTACCTGTCAATCCCATTTTACAACCTCTCTCTATTCGGCTTCGAGTTTCTCTCGATAGGAGCCAAGCGAACATATTTGATCATATTCGTAACAGTATCTTCCATCGTCATGGCTGACCCTCCTAATGACCAGGATTCGGATGTGGAGGCTCCCTCTAAGCCTCGCGGCGGCATGAAAAGTTCCCGTCGAGCACCTGCGCCTTCCCCTATCGACACGTCCCAGGGATTTGATAATGGCCCTCATTCCGCGCCCGCGATCCTCGACCCGAGCAGCGTTCCAACTCAAGCTGAACCCCAAGGTCAAACTAGAGGTCAAGCCACAGGTATAGCTCGAGGTGCAGTCCGAAGCCCAACTCAGGATAGAATCGATGATATTGTCCGAGGTACGTACAACTCATCCCATGATTATCACGCGAGATATTACGATAACCTCTGGGGGTTCTTTAATTATATTTAGAAACTCCCTGCGGACATACCTAGGCTAATAATATAACCACAGGATATCCGGTGTTCCAACAGACGCCCCGCGGCAGAATTGATTCGCCAGTGCCTTTTCAGCCGGGCCGACTATACCATGGAAGCACGCCCGTCCCGCAGCACGGCCGTATCGCCCCAACTGTCACCATCACCCCCCGGCCGGCTCCTCCGACCCCCTTTTACCCACAAACTCCGGTTGGTCCACGGGATCAGGCACAGTTCCCCCGGCTACCCCCACCCGTCCCCCGGGCTTGGCCTGGCTTCTCTCCCGGCAGTCGTCACCAAGCTCCCTACCAAAGCCATCAAGGACATGGTCAAAACCATCTGGCTCCTGGCCCGAATTACCAGCATTACCAGGACTATAAGAACTTCCGAGGCTACCAAGGCTACCAGGGCCGTCAGGGCTATCAGAACCTTAGCCCGAGGTACCCCGGACACGGCCTGGGCCGAGCCCAGATTCCGCCGCCACCGGGGTTCCAGCAAGCACACCAACAAGCACCCCAACAGGCGCCCCAACAGGCACACCAACAGGCACACCAACAGGCACCCCCACGGGGGATTCCACAGGGAATTCCGCGGGCGGCTTCACGGGCAAATCCACGGGCGGCTCAACTGATGACTCAACAGGTAAGGGAAATTTCCCCAGTTATATTTATAACTTGACGTGTAACTAACGGGCGCGTCGTACTATAGGAAATAATCGAGCGTAACCGAGAGATGATGGAACGAGCACGCGGATTCGACGAATCCGACGACGAAGAGTTCATCCCTAACATCCGAGATTAGGAAGTAGCTAGCCTAGAACAGCAGGAGGAAGCCTAGTTGTTATGAAAAAGGCGAGTTCACTGGGAATCATATTGCTAGCAGACAGACGTACCCGATATCATAAAGATGGGTTTACCATCAGATAGTCATTGCTGTTGTAAGGGATTGATATAGGGCAGCTTGCTTGCTCGTCGAGCATAGTTGTCCCGAATCTCCCTAGCCATCATGTCCACATAAAAAAAAAATCAGTAACTAAAATTACGAGTTTCACACCACCTCTAGATCAGTCCCTTTTCAGCGGCTATCAGTAAGGAGCACAGATTTTCTCAGAACTTAATATGAAGCTTAATATCAAGCTTGAGTTTAGTGTCTTCAGTGATGTCCATGTGTCTAAATAAACCGTTAGGACGCTGGCGAACCGTAATATTTTCTTTGACAGTTGTAATATTGCGCTAGGTCATTCATTCCTTGTTTCACGATTTCTGCGTCTATACATCTCTTAAGCTACCACTACATGATTCCGTTCGCTAAATCACACTCGATCCCTCATATCACCTCGAACCATGCTCTTAAAGCGCTTGTCTTTCTATTTCGTGATAGGCCTAAGCGCCTTCAAGGCGAGCGCTGAGCTATGCACCACCAATCTTCTCGTCGACGATTTCTCGCATTTCGCCAACAGGAAAAACAACCTTAAGCTGAAAGCAAGCGGTAAGCGCATCCTAATCTTCACCTACCCCCTATAACGTGCATTCTTCGACCATATCTAACCCATAGGTACCTACCTCCTTCCCCCCCAGACGACCACTCCATGCCCACCATCTCCGCCTCCGGCGGCACGCTGTCCTTCGTGCCGGGCAACGGGTCCTACTTCTACGAGACGCTGCCGTGCCTCGACGCGCCGGGCGTCGGGTACGGCGCCCTCGCCTTCTCGATCAAGGGGCCCCGGAACGCGTCCATCACGCTCGAGATCCAGACCACCAGGAACTGCTCCGCCGAGATATACGACAGCGTGTGGCGCTACGTCGTCGACTTCGACGGCGAGCTGCAGAGGGTCACGGCCCCACTGGACACGTTCAAGGACGCCGACACCCACGGCATCGCGGGCTTCAATTGGGCGACCTGGCAGTCGGATGACCCGGCGTTCGTGTGGCAGATGCGTGATGTGGAGATGCTTTGTGGTTTGGATATTTAAGAGGCTTCTCGGTTTCTTGTTTATAATGGGGGATACGGCCGGGAGGTTTAGGATCGTGAACTTATTTGATTTGATTCGCCCAGATTAGGAACCTTTACTACCTATATAATACAACTGGGGTTACCCCTATTTCAACCCGCTATCATCTCATGGTGGGACTGTTATCAAGCCAAACTACCTTTCCATCCTCGCATATTTACCCTACACTTACCCTACCTAGGAAAATGAATGATAGTAAACTCCCATATATAGATCGAAATACTTCCAATCATGCGTAAATCGGTTTAACCGTCCACTTGTCGGCCGTGAATATCAAGCGCCCCTCTTCAGCAAGCTTGGCCGGATCGACGTAGATATCCACGGCGATTCGGCCACTGTAAAGGTTGAAGACGCGGAAGATCAAGTATATCGAGTTTTCCGTAGATAGTCTCTTCATCTAGAGGAGTATAGAACTTAGTTTGTGGGGTGTTTACCCTGAAGGATATGACTCACCTTGCGGTACTGAGCGTCCGACATGAAAAAGGGCGTATCCCACGTTCCCGGCGTCGACTTCACCTCGATGTAGTATTGCGGCCGCGAGCCTCGCCATCGGCTCATGAGGTGCCCCTTGCATATGAGGGCTTCCGTTAATGTGCCGTTGGCATCGTTGTACTCGAGGTCGGATGTTTCGGTTCCCGTCCAGCTGGCCATGTCGGCGTAATCCGGGTGTTCCGTCGCATATCTTCGGATGGTGCTCGTCCAGTTGGCCCTGGTGAATCCCGCGAGAGACGGGTCCATCGAGGAAAGGAGCTCGAACACCTGAGAGATTTCGTCAACGTTAGTTTTGGGAGGAAAATTCTCGGGCTAACTTACGAATAGTTCTCCGGCGGCTCCGACTTTCTTGTCGCGTTCCATAGGAGCGATGACAGAACCGAATAGGTCATATTCCCTAAATAGTCTTGTTTCAGTGACACCTGCGCCCAGCGCATCTGAGAGCTCGGAGAGGTTCATTGACCCGTCAAGTAGATGGCTCCTTCTGGCCATCGTTACTACCTGTGATAGGAGGGCACGATACTCTTGGGCTGCGGCCCTCTGCTGTGACTCTGAGTATGTCGCGAAATATGAATCGGGCGATGGGCTGTTTCTCGTGAATTCGGGGCGACTTCTAGCTCGGCTTCGGCTGTGGGCGCTGTAAGACGATGACTCCGTCGCTGGCGTCTCCGGTAGTAGGTACGGGGTCCCACTATCAAAGAGGGGTGTAACTGGGTCCGACTGTGGCGAGCCCAGTCCGCGAGGAGTAGAAGGCTCTACGGCGGTGGGAGTAGAGGCAAGACCGGGAGTGGACGGTTCGTTTCCCGCTTCTTCTTGCTTATCTTGTGCGGGAATGTCAACCTCGATGACCCCTTTTCGAGCGAGAAAGAAATCAACCTGAGTTTTCTTGGCCTGCAAGATGCCTTGAACGATTCCTTCGGCGCTTGAATCAATATCCCTCTGAGTGTTAGTTGTAGGGTCGGTCATTATCCACTTGATTAGTCTCTCTGGAAGACTAGAAAGGTAAACGTTATCTCGTAAATCCTCGTCATGGGGAAGGTATATGTCCAGGCCGTCCGAATCATCGATATGGATATCACCACGGTAAACGCTCTCGCTTACTGTTTCCCCACCAATCGACATAACGAAAGTCGTCGATATTCCTCGTGTCTCCCAGACGCATAAGTTACGAAGCAACTCGTAGAATTCCTGGCCATCTTCCCCAACTCGTGGGCTTTTGAAATGGGTTGCGATTCTATATAAATATCTCGTTAGCTGTGTTGCCATCGTAACGACGGAGTAGCAGTTGGCATAAATACCGAAGCAACCCATAGGCTTTCTCGCTAACATTCTGAGTAGGATCCGTTATTGGGCGTTTGAAATCCGAACCCAAGATAGTGGTTTCCTCCACCAATCGTGAGAAATACCGGTCTTCGAGGCCTGCCCACTTTATGAAAGGCTTTAACCGGCAAACTTCGTTCATTGTGAAATCAAGAACGTTCACTTTATCGTGGAATATTTGGTCGAGTTCCTTGAGATCCGCGATTCCGAAGGCAGCAGCTGATGAACACAGGTCTACGCGACCGCCAATGCGTCTGACCGGTAGAATCCGACGTTGGAGTAAAGTCTCAGCCGGGGCACTCAAGGGCTGGGTCTCAAGTTGTGAGTTGAGGGTCCAAAGAAGATCTTTGACTTGCTCCACAGTCGCATCCTCAATTTTCAGCTCCAGCAACTCATTGTATACAATATCGGCATCGAGTTTGCGGACACCGAGCTTCTCGACAAAGAAATCAACAACATCCTCGTTGTATATCGTACTCAGGTTGACCCTCCCTCTAATTATTGTCGGTGAAGAAGATAGACATTGATCTGAGGTATACCACTTCCCGGCGCCGACGTCCGCAAAAATCAGGGCTTTAATTCCGAAGGCCGTCCTATATGGAGTTGTCAGCCCCTTTATACTTCAAATGCAGCATTTAATCTTACTTCATAACTTCTAAAGCGTCCCTAGGCATCCTCATGCGTTTTAGTTCCAAGTATAGAGCCCCAATTTGATCAGAATCGCTAGAATTCTGAGACTTGAGAGCCTCAAGTTCGGATACAATGTTTTCCCAGGTACATTTTTTGATCCCTAAAGTTTCTTTCAGGAACTTGCCGAAATCCGGGAACGCAGTGTTGAGGTCTGGAAATTTTGCACGGTATAACGGGAGGACTGGAACTACGGTCGTTAAACTTGTTGGGCCACTCTGCACGCAATCTCTCGGCGGATTCCACGTGTAGGTGCCATCCTCGGAACTAGGCGCAAGTACGCAATCATGGCTTTCGCAGAATTCCCTATACGATGTTCAGTTTCATAACTCTACTAGACTCTGGGCTTGGGGGATGGTGTGTACGTACCAGACCTGAGATTGTTTTCTTTTCCGTATTTCTTCATCCGAGTCGAAACATTCTGTGTAGATACGCCGATATAGGTGCAGGACACGAGACGGGTCGACCATATTGGTTACGACAGAAGGGCGCCTCGATATATAGTAGAGGATGTCGAGGTAGAATTGGAGATCGGGATTGGATTTCACTCCCAAGGCGCGCAAGCATTCCCATCGTGACATTTGGTCCACATTGTCTCCGGCATCGAGAAACGGGAAAAACTCCCCATAGCGCATAAATTCATCGTGCTTTTCCACTAGCGACGCCGTAGGTAGATACGTTTCCGAAATCTGTACAAGTCGTCCTCCTCGACAGGGTACTTTTAGCCCCTTCAAATCGTCTATCCGCTCATCCGTCATGCGGGATTGCTCGGAGCCCCAGCTACGATTCAGGAAACCTAACAACTCCGAGGGGACAGATTCTGCAACGAACTGACATTCTTCCGAGAGCGATGATCGATCGTCGTTCAGGAGTCTTGGATACTCGCGTACCCTCAGATAGGTATGCAACCACTCTCTCCACGTTAGGTTATGTTGAGCGGCTTGGCCTACATCCTCCTTTGAATAATATTCGTCCAAGAAATGGATATGGCTCCAGTTGGGGAACTCATCCGCCTCCTTTACCAATTTCCAAAGAGAATATGGATCCTCGTCTAAAAAGTAGAATACATCTTCCGTAATTGCATGGAACTCCCAGTTGTTATCGCATAGCCCAATATTAGAATATGTGCTAATAGAGTGTCTTTGATCGTGCGTCAAGTAGAGGAACTTGAGGTGAGCGGTCGATTCTTCAACGGTCATACGGTCCAACGTATCGCTAAACCGATATTTTCTAAGGATTTCGGTGCGTACATTATTATCTGAAGAGTATTTCACGCCGAGATTAAGGAATAGTTCTTTTCGCTCATGTATCGCCGTTGCATCAGGGTGGACGATGTGGAATCCGATATCCTCAGGGATTAGAAGACCATTGGATGTGACCGGAAAGTGTATAGTAACCTTGTCAGGGCTAACCCATCGTCCGGTAACCAAGGGGATAAGCTCTAGAGCTTTAGTCTGCGCTATTCGGTCGCGCCAATTTTTCAAGAAAGAGAAACCTATACATCGAGCTGCGCGAGCGTGCCAGTCAGCATCCGTGTCGGCAGATTTCATTTTCGAGGTGTCCTTCGATAAATCTGCCTCTACCCTATCCAGGATCTGGCACTGGTTAATGACGGCAAGTCCGTAACCTCCCAAGAGACGCGGGTCTTGCCCGTCATAAGCCGACGAAATATAACAAGCGGAATCGCCAGGAAGGTCGTCAAATAACGGATTTCCGTATTGGTCGAGAATGGGGTCTATCCGTTTAGCGTAGCGTACCTGCTCTCGAGTCTGGGAATCGCGCAAAATCATGATCCTCTCAGTCAAGATGCGATCTTTTATCTTGTCAACGAGTTTTCGCCAGAATGGGCTCCACGGATAATCCAGATTGGGGAGGTATCTCATCCACTGGTACTTCAGAGTCGGGTGAGAAGACATTTCTCTCATAGCGGTGATAAAAGTCTCCGCTAACGAATCTAGCAGGGATAGATTCCGTGACGAGGTGGTCACAAGATCTTCTCGGTTAGCCTGAGTAACGAAGTCGCTGTGAATCAAAAACTATTGCCTCGGTAGTCAGCCTCCATCTAGTCATGTAGGTGCGTGTCCGATCGTATCTTACATTGAACCCGGCCTGACGAACGGGCAGAAACGCGAAGACTTCTTGGGGTTGGATAAGCGGCACATCGTCGTCCGATAGAGGAAATGCGAGAACGACTGGAGCGCTACGGTAGGCTCCCGAAGACTCTTCTTGGGGAGTGTATTCCCTATTCTCGTTGGGAGGTAGGTCGCGCGCGACCGACTTCGAGACGTGGTATTTCTCTTCTGTGCGTATGGTATCGCCATGTTCGGTTTTGTGTTTCTCGAGCACGGGCTCATTGATCTGGCCAGAATCGCTCAATGAGAGCAAAGATGACGATGTTTCATTTCCAGCGTCGTCGTAAATGCGTACCTCAATCCGCTTCAATTTATTTAGGAAGAGGAGCATCGCAGGTTGAAGCTCATTCAGCTGGCTGAGGATGTTTTGACGTCGTCCATCCGCATCGTCGTCATCGTGTAGGAACAGCGTCATCCTGGTCAACGATGAAGGTAGCTCTGCTACCCCGTCGTACCACTCTGGGGAGATCATTCCCATGCCTGAGTCACCTCTGCGGTGGGTGAAAGTGAAAGAGTAATACCCGGACTGTATGTGGACCTTCCAGGCGGCTTTGAACACCGACTTGAAGCCAATGCCCTTCTCGCCAATGTATCCTTGGGCGCCCGTTTTGGAACTTTTGCCTACATTGCATATCGCTCGGAGATTCACTTCGGTGAAGCCATCCTCGTTGCATTCGACAATGATCCGATCTCCGTACATTTTGAAGGTTACGTACGGCACGGCGCCTGAGGATAGAGCTTGGGAGAAGTAGTTATCGTCGGCGTTTTGTAGGAGCTCGAAGATCCATCTAATGTCCTTGGAATATAGATTCTTTGCTAGTCTTGCGTAGGTAGTCTCGTGTTAGCCTTAAAATTCACCTTCGCTAGTGATAGGATCATACGTTATAACGCTTGCGCCTATCATCTCGTCCTTTTTGAGAAGAGCCTCCTCGACTTCACGGCGGGTCTCCCAGTCCATTCTTGCATACACTTCCTCGCCGAGGTAGCCATGCTCCTTAGCAATATTCTGCACGAACCTGCGCGCAGCTGCCTTTCTTCCGTCAACGCCAGACTTCGACATTTCGTACGAAATATACTGTAGGTATGCGCTGGGATGGCTATGATAACTAGTCGACTAGAGCTGGGAAACTGCTTTCATCAACGACATGAATAGAAATTAACCCAGTCGAATAATATAGGGTGTTATCCGCTCGAGGATATTCGTCACACAGTAAAACTATTCAGATACCCGTAGTACTGTCAAACTCATAGGGGGACGGTGGGCCATTTGACCCAAACCGCCAAACCGCCAAAACTCATGGTTTCATAGTCTGATTACACAGTAGGCCCGCACTATGCGCTATACTGTATTTTTTTAAGTGCTAAGTCCACTATAATTATAGGGCACTCTAGGGCATTCAGCGCCTTGTTACACCAAACCAATTTGACCAATCAAAATATATTCTTATACTTCACTAATTTCAAAGCTTCCAGCGCTCTATAGCTACTAAATTATAGCGCACTTTCGTAAGCTATACGTACGCAAATAATATACTAAGCGACAGCGACCTCAAGCGCTATAAGACCTATATTTATAGTAGGGCGATTGAGCCTAAAGGCCCTGTAATTATAGTGGTGTTTATAGTGGTGTCTATAGTGGTGTCTATAGTGGTGTCTATAGTGGTGTTTATAGTGGTGTTTATAGTGGTGTTTATAGTGGTGTTTATAGCGGAATACAGTGTGTGCTTACAGTAGCTAGGAGATAGGAGCACTATATACGAAGGTACTATAGTAGAGCGCTAAGTGCGCTGTAATTATAGTGGACTTAGCACCTAAAAAAAATACAGTATAGCGCATAGTGCGGGCCTACTGTGTAATCAGACTATGAAACCATGAGTTTTGGCGGTTTGGCGGTTTCGGGCATTTGGGCCAGGGTATAGGGGCGATATTCTTGTCGGTTTATAACGCCAGAGAATAGGACGCGTTACCCGAGAGTAGGTCGTCGGCCCGTGGAGCTGGGGTTAATTTTCGGGTTCTTAACTGAATCGGCGACTAAATTGGCTGGGGAAGCGCGCGCGTATGCAGAACTTTTCGGAATCACAACTGACTGATAGGGAATTTCTATATCACTATACTTATCTAGGCACCTTGGTGCGGCCAACGGGCCAGCCTCCTTGAGGTCGCATTTACGAACGTTTCAACACAAGGTTCGCTAAGGTAGAATATAATACTTTATTGAACGCCTTGCCGCATTTTGTTGGTAGGAGGGGCGCCTACGGATATGGTTGCGTATCTGATTACCTGTCCCGAGCCACTCTGTTAGCAAATGAGAGTGATCGTGGCTGCAAGGATCATTTTCCACTTGTTGCTAGGCCGCTAGATCGTCTTACGACTTTCCTCGTAGGATCAAAGAGAGGCTCTAGGAAATCAACTATCTAAGCGACGGCCAGTACGCGTTCTCGCGGAATTCATGGCCGCGCGGTCTTGTTCTTGGTTCTCAAAGACTTCGAAGGGTTTCATCGAACCCTTTTGCGGCTGACACAGCCTAGCGAGGAAACCGGAACCAACCCTGTACGGGCGACCTGCGGTGGCGGGGGGCTGAAAAGAATACGAGATTATTTCCCCGTTTTTAGAAGTGCGGAGGGAATTGACGGACTGCGTTATGGCGCCTCTAAACTCAGCTGGTTGAGACCGGTGAGGAGTCGACTTACTAAGGAAGCAGACCTCGCCAATATTTAATTTGCAAATCCTCGTTAAGTTTAAGATAATATTTATGTGTGTGCTTATCTGAGAAACGTGGCTTACCAGGTACTCATTCTAATATATGAGACCTACCTACCTAGGGGTATATTTTGTGTCCCAGCCTTTCCTCCCGTTAAGGGGCACCGGGGCATGTTGGTCTGTATATCATATCCTTAAGATGGTATATTCAGCTATAGGCTCGTAATATGGTGCTACCACTACTATGACAGTGGATTCTAGTTTTATAACCAAAGCTTCTACTTGTACTAACCTTGATAAGAGTTTTAATATTTAACTGATATGTTTGAATGAGGGAATTCAAAACTATTGTTAGTTTCCAGATATTAGATTATAGTTCTTCATATTCTATAGCGAAGTGGACACCAACCCTGAGAGATAGGTAGCTACTTACCTAAATAACAAAAGGATCCTTCGAACGCATGTTTCTCCACTTAGCTTGATATCTTAAGACTCAAGGGAAGTTAAATATACGCTATGATTTTAAAAGATACCATAGATAGGTACCTATCTTCAGTCAGCCCCTTTATGTATAATTCATTGCGTTGCTTTGGATCAAGTACTCTAGTTAGCTTCACTTGTTTGGATATAATCAGACAAAGCCAACTAGTTTACTAGAACCGTTAACTCTTAAAGCCTCTGAAGAATTATGTGGTAATCAATTAAGACTTATTGCGCATTTCGCATCTCATTCAATATATATACCTAGGTAGGTACCTAGGTGCCTAGCTGAATAACCACCCAATTTACCCAATTTACCTAATTTACCTCTGAGACATGAGGAAGCGGAAAGTGCTGCGCCTCTTTTAGGCGTCTGGGCCAGGGTTATGAATGGGGGGGTTGTTATCGATATGTCCCCCCTCCAACCCCGCCCACGCCGCCAGGTTCTGCCATTCCAACCAGCCCGGCAAACCCTGATTTCTTATTATTTAACTGCAACTGCACACCGCCTGGCAGGCTAACTGACTCCGTAATACGCCTCTGTACTATGTGCAATACAGCACCTACACAGCCATCCCCAACCCAACCCCCACTTTCCCAACTTAGGCCCTTGTCCCACGTTCGCAGGTGTCAGGCCGAAATTTCGAGAACGGCAAGTCGATGTACATTCCTAGCCCACCAAACATACCAAACATACCAAGCAACACCCGCTAACCTTCGCCAATCCACCTTCGCTACGATCCATCGTAACTTACCTTCGTCTACCTTTCTTTTTTCACCCACCTCTCTTGCCTACCTAAGGTTACCCAAGTCGCCCAGCCCAGAGGAATTGTGTCATCGTTGTCCTTCTTGAGGATTTCTCTCGACGTTCGCTTGTTTCTCGACCACCGTTATCCGGCTCGGATAGCGACCCCTCAGTAGAGAATAATCCGTAGCACACCATGGTACGCCTCCTTTCTTTTCTCCTTCTACAAGCATTCAACCCTACTCTACTCCAGTCTAATTCCTGGTCCCCTTTGCCGACTACCAACTAGCATATACAGCATTTATTTCCCTTCCTCCCACGGTTATATCCATACTAACAAACCCCCTCCCAAAATGCAGGCTACCACAACCAAACAGCGTCTGGCCCTCGCCATCTGCGACTTCCTGTCGACGTCGCTGACCGACGGGACCCTCTCGGCCGAGGACAAGGACAGCATCGACGTGGCCATCAACTGCATCGGCGAGTCCTTCAAGGTGGACCCCACCGACGCCGCCGCCGTCTCCGCCGCGACCGGCACCCAGAACCTGCTGCAGATCTACGGCGTGTACGAGAAGCTCAAGGCCACCTCCGCATCCGCCGCCAAGTCCTCCTCCTCTACCTCCTCCTCCAACTCTGGTTCCGCCCCTGCTGCCGCCGCCGGGACGGACTCCAAGACGCCCACCGAGGACGAGAAGGCCCGGGCCGAGGAACTCAAGGCGCGGGGCAACCGGGCCATGGCGTCCAAGGACTACCCGGCGGCCATCGACCTGTACACGCAGGCGCTCGCGCTGTGGCCGCGGAACGCGATCTACCTGTCGAACCGGGCGGCGGCGTACAGCGCGGCGCGGGACCACGCGAGCGCGCGCGCCGACGCCGAGGCCGCCGTCGCCGTCGACCCCAAGTACACCAAGGCCTGGTCGCGCCTGGGCCTGGCGCGCTTCGCCCTCGGCGACGCCAAGGGCTCCATGGAGGCCTACCGCCAGGGCATCGAGCACGAGGGCAACGGCGGCAGCGAGGCCATGAAGAAGGGGTACGAGACGGCGCGGCGCCGCGTCGAGGAGCTCGAGGCCGAGGCCGCGGACTCGGCTGGGTCGCCCACGGGATCGCGAGGCGGCGGCCCCGATCTGTCGAGCCTAGCTAGCATGTTTGGCGGCGGTGGGGGCGGGAACCGGGATGGTGCGGCAGGTGGTGGTGGCGGCGGCCTGGATTTCGGCAGCATCATGAATAACCCGATGTTCGCGAGCATGGCCCAGAACCTCATGTCCAACCCGGACATGATGCAGAACCTGATGAGCAACCCGCGCCTGCGCGAGATGGCCGACCGCTTCTCCAGCGGTGGCGGCATGCCCGACCTCAGCTCTCTCATGAACGACCCCAACATCGCCGACATGGCCCGAAATATGATGGGCGGCGGTGGTGGCGGCGCTGGAAACAACCCTGGTGCCGGGCGTGGCGCGGGTCAATGATCGAATTTGCCTAATGCCGAAGCCTATTCATTTCCACTGCATTCTAGTTGGGATCAGGCGCGAGATCTTGGTCGGTCGACGGCGTGATAAGGAGCAAGCATAGCGATGCCGGAAAAGGAGAAAAAGGGGGGCTCGGGTTGGTAGGGAGGGGCGGATAGGAAGGTTGGACCAGTCATGTCCCGTCTAATTGTTTGCTGTTTTCGTCTCGTCGGGGGATCAACGGTTGGTTGCACGAATCGACGACCTGGATGAACTTTAGACAATGAGCAGAACTCACTTGCGAAGGCCGAGAGCCAAGCATACGTAATGATAGAGGAAAAGGCAAATACAAAAAAAAGAGATTCACTATTAATGATCCACCCTGTCTACTAACTCGCGTACTTGATGTACATCGTGGGTGTGTATTGGTTGTAGTAAGACAGACTGTTAATTAGGTAGGTATGGATCAGGGAGGAAAGGTGATAACGGGGGATAGGGGATAAAGGGGGAGAAATTAATGTTCCTCTAATTTTTTTCCGCCATACACCTTGACTCCATACCATGCCCGTAGTAACCCTCTGATTTCTCTCTAAACAGGATGCCCCGGATTTCCTAACCATATAACTTTTCGTTTACTGGGCCTTTTGAATCCCGTTAACCGAACAAATCCGAGGGGAAAATATCACCGTCGCCTTTTTTTTTTCTCTTTTTTCCGCCATCTTCCTTTCCCCGTGTGTGCAGTTCTCCAGCCAACCGGTAAAATCTTATTAAATCAGAGTCGAATAACATGATATTAAACACCCATGACTCACACTTTTTTATAACCCTATCAATGTGAAAAGCGGTCTCTGTAAAACTCGTAATGATGCGTGTAAGAATCGGAGCATATAATGCAAACACGAAAATCAAATGTCTCCACAATAGAGAATGCAAGACAGAAATGACATGCTATTAGAAGGCGCCGTTCAATATAGGCCTACTTCGCACGGGAAGTAGAGCCGCCGCGCCGCTGCGATGATAATGCGCCATCCTTGTGGCTCGATTTGGAGCTAGACGAGTTTCGTTTTCGGCCTCTCCCAGTACGGTAACGGCCTCGGCTTCTGCCGCGAAAGCCACCTCTACCTTTGATGGATCCTTGTGGGCATGGTTTGGTTCCAGCGGGAGGGGGAGCGGGACCACCCCGACCCTGCGCCGGATTAGTGTCCTCCATGCGGGAGGAAGCTGTTGCAGGCGGCGTGGGTACTGGTTGGCTCGCGGAGCGAGTCGGACTACCAGAAAAGTACAATGTTGGAGGTTCGGGACAAGATACTAGCTGAAGAGTGTTTCGGCGGGGTTTAGAATCTGGGCTGTCGAACACAGTTGGTTGTGCGATAGACTCCGGAGGTATAATAGGCGAAACGGCATCATCACGTCTATCGGGAGAAGTTGAACCGCGAACTATCGCTGCGGTAGCGATGGAGGTCGGTTCCACATCGGCCTCCGGCACTGTATCTTGGGAATCGGCATCATCCTCCACATCCTCGGCCCAGCAGCTGCTTCGTAGGGGAGACGTGGGAATAAAATTCGGCTCGGCCGTTGAACGAGGCGTGAACTCCGGGGCACCAGGATTCAACTTTGAACCCTGTCAGATGGAGGTTAGTATCGGTCAAAAAATCAGGAATGATTCTTCGACGGATCTACCTCTTTCTTATGCCCGTTCGGAGTATTCGCAACCTGCCCATTGGCCTTGCCTGTTGCGTTGGAGTTTGCGGCCGCCGGTGCCGATCGCGGCGCTTGAGCGCCATTCGGGGTTTTAGTACCATTTGCCATTTCATCAACGGACCCATCCGTCTGCATGCTACTTAAAGGCGTCGCGGTGATGGCCTCCCCGTTCTGCTTATCCTCCTTCGACTCTTTTGGCTTGAGGAAGATCTGTTTGGACCAAAGTTCAGCATATTTGCCGTTCTTGGCAATCAATTCTTCGTGATTTCCTTGCTCCGCTATCTCCCCATTCGCAACGACAAAGATAGTGTCGGCGTTCATAACGGTCGAAAGGCGATGCCTAGATCCGAATTAGTACGATAAACGTATAATATGTAATGATGAAACCCGAACATACGCTACGATAAATGTAGTACGGCCTTGGCATAAGGCGCGAAGTCCCTCTTGTATTTTCTGTTCCGTGTCAGTGTCAACAGAACTAGTCGCTTCGTCGAGGAGCACAATCTCTGGCTGTTTCAGGATGGCTCGTGCAATAGCAATACGCTGTAGTTCGCCGCCAGATAGTTTCCTATAAATGTCAGCCGCCGAATTTTGCCCTTATTTAGGATTAGAACTTACACGCCACGCTCCCCAACTCGGGTCTTATAACCTTCGGTAAAGCCCATTATGTGTTCATGGATCGCCGCCGCCTTACACGCGCTGTACACTTCTTCGTCCGACGCGGATAATCGAGCGTATCTGATATTGTTGATTACTGTATCATCGAAGAGGATGGGGGATTGCGGGACAATGCCAATGGACTGCCGCAGACTAGAAACGAAGCAGGGTTAGTAGAAGCACCTAACGCAAAGACCGTCCCGAGAGACTTGAATAATAAAAGTCGAAATGAACGTCCGAAACCGGACCTACCTCGAGATTGTCACGTCTCGTATATCTTGCCCGTCGATTAGGATAGAGCCACCCGTTACATCGTAGAAGCGATCGAGAAGCTTTAGGATGGTCGATTTCCCAGCCCCTGTCGCACCGACAAATGCGACAGTAGTGCCAGACGGAACAGACACTTTCACGCCCTTCAAGATGTCCTTCTTCTTGTCGTAACTAAAACTGACGTTCCGAAATTCGACCTTGCCACCCTTAAGCTTTAGGGGCTTTGCGTCGGGTTTCTCAACCACGGTAGGCTTCGTCGTCATCACCTCTAGAAGTCGCTCGGCATGCACCAGATCTTGACTGATATTTTTTCCGAGCTGGGAGAAGAAGCGCAGAGGCGAGGTGAGTTGGCCCCAGTATGTCAAGAGCATGACAAAATCACCAGCAGTAGCTTGGCCATGTGTGATCTGATACACAGCCAGGAACGCACCAGCAAGCAACCCAGCGAGGAGGATCAGGTATTGGAAGGCATGTCCCACAAAATAGCTAGAATACAACGATTTTGCCGCGGATACGTGGGAGTTAACTGCTACGCCGTATCTCCTCTCCTCATACGGGATTTGGTTAAAGGCGCTAACAGTCTGCCAGCCTTGGATACCAGCCTGTCGAATATAATGCTCCTCGAAGTATCTGTAGGGAAGATCAGCGCATAATCCATCATCAGTAAGTTTTTAAAAAGAACTATTCAAATAGTAGGACGAGCGCCTTGGCCGAGGTCCCCGGAGCGTTGAAATTAGATTACTTACGTCCTCACCATCATTTTTCTCTTCTCTTTAAAGCTTGCAATGATGTGAGTGGCAGTCTGGATGAATGCCGTGCCTGTCGCAATGGTGATGAAGCCTTCGTACGGGCCGAATTTGGTAGACAAATATGTGAACGCGATGACGAGGTCGATCAGCATCGGCAACGCTTGGAAACATATTGAATCCAGCATATTTGAGATAGACGTCCCGTTCGAAATGGCCACAATGAGGTCCGAAGAACTCTTGGAGTCGTGAAATTCGGAGGAGAGATTCATGATATGAGAATATGCAGCGGCTGTGAGGGCTTCTTCGGAATAATACTCGATTGGCAACCACAGCATCTGTCTCAAAAGATTGATCCCGGCCTCCGAAGCTAAAAGTCGAAGACCAGCAAAAATGGCGACTTGGATCCACGGATTCTTTCCGGACACCCCGCTCAACGAATCCATGACGGCGCCGTACTGCCGAGGAATTAGGAAGTTGAGCACGTTCCCGGCCAATAAGCAAAGTCCCACAAGCGCAGCATAGAGTTGTAGACGACGGTTGTTGACGGGCCAGATGTACGGGAAGAAAATAAGAAAACCCTTGGCGTAAGCAATCCAACTCCCCTCATTCTTCAACCGCTTCTCGATTTTCTCTCTCGAGATACGTTGCTGGCGCTCCCACGGCGATTCGACATCTCTGGGGGAGTTAGCCGTTTCCGTATTAGTCGCTTCCGTATTCGTACCCTCCGAGTTGGTGCCATAGCCGCTGTCTGCGGATGTGTCGACGCCATTCAATCGTTGGTTCGGCTTTGGGATTAGTGGCGCCCGCTCCTCGTCATCATCCCCATCAAGTACATTCTCTCGAAAGAGGAAGTATGATAAGACGGCACATAGAGCAAGAATGCAGCGGGCGGTGACGATGGAGGCGTCCAGTCGGAGAAAAAGCGCCGTGCTGTCACCAGTCGTTGGGGTCGTCGCTATCGGCTCGCAGGCGGCGATAAATAGGAGCGCAGCATTCACGGGCTCCAACGCCAATGCGATAAGCCACGATCCGTAGAAGGGGTACCAGACAGTATCGGAGTTATTCCCGAGGCCATTCTGCTCGATTCCGAAGATTAAGATGCAAGATAGCAAACCGATGATTGTGTCCTGAGAGGGCCATCGACCCCACACTACGACCTCAATTACCTTCAAGATGACCTGGGCAACAAAAGTGCCTATGAAGCAAAGAAGGAGGTAATATATGGCCCTGCGTCGTATGTGAGTTGACTTCGCCTCCTCTGATGTCTGCAGCGTACATATCGCAACGGCCGAGGTGACGGCGAAGTAGAGAAACACTACAAGGGGGTAGACATAATGCAGAATAGCCTGCAGCCCCTGCATGTCCCCGTCCGCCATTTTATCGCTTGCTACCTAAGCGAATATCTCGGACCTAAAGTGTGTAGAAGCCCCCAAATAGCCGAATAGACCAGAGCAAGTTCAGTTACGATCAACTGGGAAGAGGCTGCGGAAAGATTGCTTGGTCCTGGTTATTAAAAGGTCAGTTTCGTATTATCCTCGAACGGGTTAAATAGACGATAGAAGAGACAGGTAGTGGTAGCAGTTGGGGCCAAGAAGATAGTAGAGGTCGCATTGCTTGCTGTTGTCCAGTGGTGGTTGACTATGGGCATGAATGTGAGCGCGAACGCGGACTTGGACGTGGACGGCAGGGCGCAATAAGCATGAGCGGGAAGCAGAATCGAGTATGGGGAAGCGAGTACGGGGAGGTGACTGAGGGGAGCGAGTAAGAAAAGCGAGTAGGAGAAGCAAGTTACAGAATAGGGACGTCAGATGATGGACCGCTAAGAAACAACACCAGGCTCCAGTGGAAGGAATGAGCCATTTCTAGGCTGGCCCCCAGCTGCCTTCTTGCCTCCATGGAAAGTCTCCATGATAGGCATTGGAAGTAACTTGCTCTTCCCTCGCTTCTATATTCAACTCCAACTCAGGCAAGTAGATGTAGGGGTGACTGGCGACGGAAGGCGGGAGGAGACACGACTGCCTTAACTACCCAGAAAGCTAAGCGTCAGATCCCAAAACCTCAAATCGCCGACCCACTAACACCCCTAAACGAGCTGACAGTCCTATATACATCGGAGCATAATCGTGTAAATAGTGACGGCATGGCCGAACCTTGAACCCGAGAACTTGCCACGGTCGAGGTTTAATGTGTTCGAATTGAGACGGTTAGAAAAGGGGTAGCATTATCAACTCCGTTGTCCGAACATCTCCCCCTTTTTCTTCTTCCCGTTCGTTTTCGGAGCGGAGAGGTAGATCAGGTGGCCATCGTAAGCCAACGCCTTTCTCATCCGATCACACCTTCATGCAGGACAACATCGCAAAGACAATCGGCAATCATTGGGTGCAACGCAACAACTTACCTAACCAGGTCATAGTCCCACGAACGGCCAAGGCGTTTCTGGTAACACCGGCGTCGCTCTCCCTAGGTATGTATGCAGATCGATGAGGCTCAAGCCCGAGCGGCGACCCTGCTGGCCGATAGCTCACAAAAGTAAGGCGTCCACCGTGCACCCGGGCAGATCCACGGTGATATTTTAGGCCCGACTTAGCCCTCGCCCGATTTCTAAGAAAGCGGTACGGGCGGTCTTTGTAAAGCGTATCAGCCACGTGGGAGAGTGATTCAGGCGCTGGGCCAGCCCTACGGAAGGGTGACGTACGCTCGAGCTGCAGTTCGGAAACCGCAGATAAACGGTGGGTGAGGTCAGACCTACACCGGGAATAACGGGAATTCAGAGTTGGCTCGAACGGAACGGTAGGAACCGGATTCGAAGTAGGCCGACAGGGCAAGACCAGCAACCTAAGGCCCAGGTCTACGATCTCTTTTCGCCCAGTATGCCTTGCGTATCGGCGGACGTCAACTTAAGCACCAGCACGACGAAGGAGGGATGTTTAGACGTAAAGCAAGACACATGACTTGAATGTGGAACGAAGATGACTAGATGGGTAACGGCATATTAAGCTTCTAAAGGGGCCGCTCCTCGTCCCGTTACCAAGATCAGCGCTCCATCTAATTTCGCAGACAGGGCAGGGTCCGCACCCACATGACGCGGGTTCCAAACAAGGCGAAAGAGAAAGTCTAGAAGCGGCACTAAACTCTTCTCAGGCGACCCGGCTAGCATAACCGGTCATCGCGGCACTAGACGCAGAGGGCAACATGGGGGTCCAAGGGGGGGAGAGAGGACATAACATTGACCAGCATGAGCCGCATGGGACAGAAGAGAGTCCATGCCATCCCAAAATCTTCAAACCTCTACCGCCAAGCCCACCATAGTAAGGTATTACAACACCCCATCGCCCGTAGCCGTAGGCGGTGTGCGACGTATACAAGCTGAAAACATACGTATAGCTCATAAGATGAAAAAAAAAAAAAAAAGGGTCATATAAAACCGGAGTAAGTGTTATGAAGGAGGGGGAGTGGAATAGAAAGAGAGAAGAGACTTCGCCGCAAACTTAACTCGGCAGGGATACGCAAGCTGGGCAATTCTAGGTGTACCTAAGTGAAGGTACACTAGGTAGCTAGTTCCAAACCCCGGCGGAACGCCCTATTCGCGAGCCAAGAGTTACCTAGTATTGTATTGGGGCTGACTTTGGGATCTTTTTATTGTCATTTTATTCGGCCCAGCAATCCAACCTCCGCGGCAACGTGGTTCACGCTAAAGCGAGCCATTTGACGCCACTGGTTAGTCTGCCGGCTTGTCAAGTTCAGTAGTTGAGATTAGCACCGGGCAGGGGAGCCGGGGGGACGCGTGACTAGAACCCAAGCCAAGTAGCTGACCACTAAGAACGTCGACAACGTTCCAGGTGGGACAATATCCTCTGCGGTCCTCCAGCTGCTGTCAAACAACTCGAGGCGGTTTGTATGAGTCCACCTGGCCCGTTGCAGGAGCATTTTGCGCGGTGACACGTCAACCTAATCGGAACTCTTTTTCTTCATCAACTGCGAAGAAGAGGGGGGAAATTTGCAGCTAGCAAGCGCGAGACAGGGAAGGGAAAGGGAGCAGGGATTCCGCTGCGCGAAGGCACCTCCGGCCCGTGTTCGTATCCCTATCGAGACAACCTAGGTATGTACGCTGACAATCTGACAATTTGGTGGAAATTTGGACTTCCCAGGATAGTAGGTCCAGCACGGAATACGGAATAAAGGAATACAAGCTCACGGACGGCCCCCAACTCCTCGACTGGTAAGTCTCGGTAAGTCAAGAACAGCGTCTAATGGTCTACCGCGCAATGTATCGGAATCTAAACGGTCTTATTAGTAGTATAGGTAGGTAGGTAGGTACCGGAGTCTTGTTCGGAACGTCTAACGCGGTTTAGAATGTAACACGACTTGACCGTTGCGAGTTCTACCGCGTCTCTCTTTTTTTTCCCCTTCCCCTTCCTCTGTCTCCTTTGGTCCACAGCGGCTAGTGTCTTCAGACCGGCTACAAAATGGTCTTACAAGAGTCACGTCGGTGTTCAGAACACGTGTCGGCAGTAAGACAGCGGAAAGCAGATAGATTGGTGTATCCACGAAGCCGGAAAAGGGTCATATATATTTTGATTGAGTTGCGCCATTTGGTAAGGGAAATTGTTGGTGGAAAAAGAAAAAGAGAGAGGCAAGGACTTGGCTTAGTAGGTACACGCCTTATCTAAGGCACCTAGGTGAAAAATGATTTGCGACCCGACTGGACGGATCGAATTTCCAGTGGTGAAGGCGCCAGGGGTTCGGGTGAGATATGTGGGGGGGAAGCTGCTTGCTGCCGTAAAGAATTTGGAGGGTTACGTCGGTACCTTTATCCCGGTGAGGTAGGTAGTACAAATACAGTACGGTGGGCAGGCTCAACGGCCACCGCTACAATGTAACATAGGTAGATACAACCCCCGACTGAGGCCAGCACATATTAGGTTAGGTACTGGGTAAAGAGGTAGGAGGTATTTATCGTACTGTACATACTACCTAAGGCTGGGAATTGAAAGCGCGCGAAACCCACCTGCCCTCCATTGAGTGGTGTTGGGTTAGGTTTAAGCAATTACCTCTAAGCAACGGCCTAACGTAAGGAGCAGTTGGGACCCAGGGAAATAAAATCTTACGCTACATGTGTTTTCCGGCAAGCGCAATAGAATGGAAGGTGAGATCAGTGACGCGAAGTGATATGATGCGATGCGCCCAGAAAATTGTAATTCTATTCTACCTCCTTACATATTTATATTACATACTGATCTACCCACCACGGGGTATGCCTTCAATGTTATACATGCAGCAAGTCTAATACGTCAATAATACCACCTACCAGGTATAATCCAAGTATTGTATATACCCCATCTACGGCATATAATATATTAGTTATATCCAACGTACAATATCTCGACCTCCTATTTGCAAACCTCAAAGTGGCTCCCATCTAACGCACAGTCTTCCCGGACGCAGGCATCAACCGATCATCTATCCGTCTATCTACCCGTCCGCGCATGGCTACTCCTCGGAGATGCTTGCTAAACAGGAAATCGCACTAGGCTTCCCGATCCAATCATCTCAGTTCTCGACGCGGATCGGACACGTTTACCATCTGCATATGTACGGTAATGTCCGAGTGATCATAAATGAGCCCCAGCTCAGATGCGATGGAGATGTGATAAATCACTCTGCGGCTGCCTAGCATTACCCATCTTAAAAGCTTAACAATACCTTCGTCTAGCCTAGCTTGACCCGCCGGCCACCCTTCAACTCAACATACCAGCAACTTACTAAACAGTAGACCCTGAGCAGATATTACTATTACTCTAGTTCTAACCACATGGCAATAGCCGATCTATATCCAAGGAACGTGCGAAGCAGCCGAGAGCGCGGTCCCGTCGAAAACCTACCCGATCAGTAGGTAAGGTTACTACTAATGCGCTGACCAGCCGCCCTACCATCCACATAAAACCGGCATGCAGATCTTAACGCGAGACATACCGCATCATGCGATCTCTGAGGACCTAGTCGCGGCCGAGCATGAACCCCTCCCTTACTGGCCCCTCGGTGAACGTCAACAGACCTACTGCCTACTCAAGGTAGTATTCATACATACGCTCGTTCTATGAGGCGGTTCGTCGGCAGATATAGCAAGTCATTAAGAGCCAGTTCGAACTGATCTCTGGTTTTATTACCGTCGTAAATCCTACATTTCGGTAACCCTTGCTGCATTAGGGTCATCTATTACCTACATTACCCGCATAAGTTTAACCGGAGTCAGACTTACATGAACATGGGCAGGAAGTCCTAGTTGATCTGCTTATTGCCTGCTTTCTACAGGGGGTAAGGGGGCAAGCTCATCTTACCAGTCAGATTAGAATAGGGGGTCATACGGTACGAAAAATTATGATCGAAAGATAAGGCTATTATCCTTAAGAGAGGACTTGAATTCGGTAGGTACAGGCGAGCTAAACTATTTTAATCGACTGTTGCTACAGGGAGGCTCAACGATTCCGGAGTTCCCCAGTCGAATCATATTCTACTTACCGAGCCCCATCGGGGAATCTAGCCCCAATTGTTGGTTTAATCATATCTCTATACAATTTCATAGTGTTGTGTGGAAAAAGCAAGTCTAAACCTGAGTTCTGACATAGGCTGAAGCGAATAGTCATTTTTATCTCACAATCATCGTATCCAATTTCCAGATGAAATGGACATACGGCATTCTAGAGACACCATTTTTCCCCATACGTTATTACCTCTTGAAATCCTGAGATTTTCAAGGGGCTACTAGTAACACCACAAAGAACTAAAGATTGGAAAGTTCGTAGGATGTTCCTCTTTAATGAGTCGCATTACCCCCGCCGCTTAGGGCTCAGACGTCCTTAGTAAGCTTCTGATATAGACTTAGTAATTTCGCTTACGCTAACATTTCCGTCGCCTAACCCTTTTGTGGATGAATATGTAGAAGAGATGTTCACTAACAGGCTTCCATATACCTATAAAGAACCATTTCGGATTCATATATGGAATTATACTGTGCCTTATGCTCAACACCGGACATCTTATATTACCACCCCAAGTCTATAAAGTTTCTACCCACTATATACCGCATGAACCTCTCATAAATTAATCATGTGTAAGAAGTTGGTTAACCAGCATTTAGTTGATCTGCTACGTAGCAGAAAGGAAACACATGATATTTCCAGTATGGTTCGACTGGGAAATATCCTACCGTGGAAAATCCGACGTGTGCCAGGAAACTATATGGATATATTAAGATCAAATTATCGAATAGAATAAGTAGCTAAATGATTATGGAATTATATGATTATGGAATACTGTTAGTCAACGAGACAACCATCAGGAATAAGAAAATAGACCAAATGATCCACTGATTTCCGCGTGACGCTATGAAACACGAAAGTTTCCAATTTGGTAGAGACCTAAGTCCTCTACTCTACGGTATTGTGTTGTGGGAATGTACACCGCTTATATTTAAAAGGAATTCTATAGGAGCTCGTTATAGTAGTAACCCGGATATCAAGCAGTGAGTAGACCATCTCGAATGCAGGTTAGTACCGTTAGTCGGTCCGCGCCATACCTTTCTCATAACCCCCTTCTATAAACTGGAGCCGATGCCACGTGGCGGTGGATATTCTTAAAAATAGGTATCTGGGCATGCATACTACTCTTGCCGGAGCTACCGCGGCCCGGCATTTATACCTGGGATCTGCTTCCGATATCGTGCCTCTTAGTCGCCTAGGTTAAGGCCAATGCAAGGGGGGCCCACGAACCGACTACGACCAATATCAACACCGAGAAGTCCGCCAAAATGCGCCAAGAGGACCCGGAAACTCTCGATAGCAAAGCCGAGACGCTCGTGAAGCTTATAAGGGAGAGCAAGCATCTCATCGTTTACACTGGGGACGGCGTCTCCGCATCTGCCCGTCAGTCTTCGTCCCCGAATAGGCTACTGAGTATGATGTGGACCAGGTCTCGACAGGCGCTCCTCCGGACTTCCGGGATCGCGACGCGGAGGGCCCCTGGGCGCCCGGGGCCCAGGGAGGCCAGCCGACGACGAATGACGTCGTCGCGCTGCAAGTTGTTCCCACCCCTACGCACATGGCCCTCGTGGAGCTGCGCAGGCAGGGGATCCTAAAATATCTCATAACCGAGAACCGCGATGGCTTGCATAGGAAAAGTGGGATGTCGCCGGAAAATCCGTTTGTATAGGATTCCCCGTTTCGGATTCCCGATTCTCTCGTTCGACGGCTCACCTTTCTCTCCTGTCTACGTAGTATAACCTAACGGAACTCTACGGCAACGTCTACCGTGAACAGTGCGAACGTTATCATGACTATATTCGCGGTATTTAACTATGGATTTGATTTGCCGGGTATATTACTATCTCACTAACGCCCGATAGACGTCCCAGTCGTTGATTTGTCCAAGAGGACGGGTCGAGATCGCCGCACAGGGCGAAAATGTGCGGCCCGCTACTGCCTTGGTGCTTGCGCCAAGGATCTGTTCGATGACATCGTCGACGCCGGCAATCCCTTGCCAGAGGATCGTTTCCAGGTGGCTTGTGAGCAGGCCGAGGAGGCGGATCTCTGTCTCGTCCTAGGCTCTGCTCTCACGGACACGCAAGCGAGAATAATTCCGGAAATTACAGCCGGGAAAACGGGAGGGAAGCTCGTGATCTGTGAGCCGCGGGATACACCACTAGACGGGCTCGCGGCTCTACGAATATATTCAGGAGTGGACGACTTGATGGCTCGGGTCATGCAGAAACTCGACCTCCGCATTCCCCCTTTTATTCTCTACCGCTATGTATATTTAACCTTCGACAGAGAGGGCGAAGATCGAAGCGTAGTGATAGTTCACGGTGGCAACGAAGATGGAGTACCTATTCCCTTCCTCCGTTCGGTGAGGCTTGAGTATCTCAGTAAGCAGCCCGCTCTAAAGCTACCGTTCCGGTTTACTTATCGTGGGGACCTGGACCCGGGGACGCGAATGAAAGTCCGGTTGGAGTTTATTGGGCATTATGGAGAGCCCGGCACAGAGATCTCGTTCGAACGTCATGACGGGGGCTACGAAGAGCAGGCATACGTCCTGGCGTATAATCCGCAGACTGGAAAGTGGAAGACTGATACCCGGGAAATCGAGGGGGAGTGCCTTTTGAGGTGGTGGCGAATTCGATGGCCTAGCTACTTACTTGAATAATTGTATCGTGGCATTTTATTATCTCAGACAGAACGTTATTCTTGGAAATCAATACCAGCCGGCGACGTATTGATGCCACCTTCTCGCTTACCTACAGAAAAGAGCCGTGAATGGGATACAGAAACCAGCATAAATAACCTACTCCGAGCCATACTCCTCATACACGCCCCGACACCCCAGCAGCCACCCCAACGCAACCGCGGCACCCATCATAAGCCTCGTAACCGCACCCCCAACCCAACCAGCGCCCAAGACAACAGGGTAATTATCCGCGCGCCAGAACAAATTCCACAGCTCCAGCGTCAGCATCGCATCGCTCCAAGCGCCTCCTTTCTCCTTCGCGGCAGCATCCAAGATAAGCCCGTTCAGATTCCGAAAGAACACCTCCTTCGCGCCGTCCTTCGGCTCCGTCCACTCCATCACCACCAAGTCCCCCGCCTCCTCCTCATCCCCACTCCCATCCGCACCCCCGCCATCCGCCCTCCCCCACTCATGCACAACCCCCCTGGGCACCACGACCGCGCCGTCGCGGCTCCCGACGCGAAACGCGCGGCCGCCGAGCGCGACGCGCGCGCGCCCGGCCAGCACGCGCAGGAACTCGGCGTGCGCGGCGTGCCAGTGCGGGCCGGAGGTCCAGGCCGAGCCGGGCGGGACGCGGATGGTGGCCTGGTCGCGTGTGGAGAGGTCGTAGGTCACGGCCGCGGGGGGCGGGCGGGTGAATGTGGTTTGGGCTGTGCGGCGGGTTGGGGGGGTAGGCATTGTTGGAGGGTTATATAGGTAGGTAAGTATGAGGGGCCCGGATAGGTAGGAAGGAGGAAACTTGTATATCTAGGGGTTGTAAGCTTCTAGGAGGCGATTGGGTGGGAGTTGGATATTGTAGCAATTGAGTATATGACGAGGTGGATGTAAGTGTGGGTGGGTGATCATTCTTACTATTATGGAAGAAAATGAGTGGTCGTAAGACGCAAAGCGATAAATCCATGATTACCTGCCTTTCTACCTACCTTATATACTGCTATAAAGGTGAAGCATCAGCTAGCATTACTAAAATCCCCCTCTACTGACGAATCCCACTTATGAGTTTACTATCGTCTGACGAATACTTGTCCTTTCCGTCGCGCGATAGTGCTGACTCCAAGTAGGCATGGATATGGGTATATTTTGATAATAACACGTTACGGTTCAACTCTCACCTGTTACAGCAGTGCAATTCACAGCGAAACCAAATCGAGGTTGTCCGCCGTCGGTGCCACCTTAGAGAATGGATAGGGGAAGAACTCACCTTCAGTCTTATGATATTAGGTCCTTAAATACAATGGTGCTTCTATTACTATCGTACTGGAGCCCCCCCGAAAATAGTATACTTACCATAGAATGAGCAAAACACATCGATATAACCGATTAAATCTAAGCAGGGCCTAGCCCATACTTCTCTCTCCCTAACGCTAAACGATTACTGGTATAATCCACCTAAAAGCGCAGCTGAGCCTGTACTATGCACACTTCGAGGCCGCGGCCACTGTCCATAAATGCCGTGCCTCGACAACCTAACGCCGTAGCCCCTAACATAGCAAAGCCCTTCCTATAACATAACTCCAGCTAAAGTCTTCTTCTTCTCTGTTTTTTTTTTCTCCCCCTCGGAATCCGCTCCCGCGACCGTCCCCTAGCGTCGCAGGTTCCGATTATTCACGTTCTTGACCCTCCGGAACGAGCTGTTCATCATGCGCCTGTACTTGACCCACAGGAAGAACGCGTCCTTGAGCACGACGAACAGGCAGCCGCCCACGAGGCTGCGGCCCCAGCGCTCCTGGAGGATGCCCGTGTTGGGGCCCGACGCGGGGCGCGTGACGAGCCGCGACGGCAGCACCAGCCGCATCAGCTCGCCCATGCCGCAGCACACCCCCGGCCACAGCAGCGCGCCGGCCACGAAGCTGAACACCGACCGGCCGTTCGGCGCCCGGTTGTTGCGCCGGTTGCGCCCGGCGTCGCCCTCGTCGCCCAGGTTGAGCCCGAGCTCGAATTCGATGTTGAGGATGTGCTGTTCCGGTTCGGGGTCCGGGTGCTCCGGTCCCGTGGCCCCCGTGATCAAGGCGGGGTTGGGGACTTGCTTCTTTGCTTTCGCCGCCCATTTCTTCTCGAGCTTGGTCGAGATCGAGCGGTAGAGCGTGAAGTAGGCCGCTCGGATGGAGGGGTATAGGGCTAGGGCTCGGTGTGGGGATGGGGGCCAGATGAAGGACTCGTCTACCTGGTCGATAACCGTGGCATACTGTGAGTTTGTGAATAACAGATCCTGTTAGCAACGAGGCTTTAATAACCTGATCCATAGCAGCGGGCTGAACTAACCAGTAGTGAAAGTGGAAGTGAAACGACATCCACAAATTCTATTCGGTTGAATACGAGGCCCGGCGCGATAAGCGGCAGTAGGGCAACATGAAAGAGGTTGACCTGGGGTTCGTTGTATCGGTTCATCGTCCGGGGCGGCCGGGTTACCAGATCGAACAGAGTGCGCTTCTCGGAATTAAGCAGGTAGTTGATCGTAGCCTCGCGGCCGGCAAACCAATCGAGCGCCTTCAGGCCGTAGGCGGAGCTGCTCACGACTATACCGGACGCGATGAACCCCAACAGCACGCGCGGGGTCCATCTAGAGAGTTGATTGTTTATGACCTTGTCGAGGTGTATGGCGAGATCCCACGGCTCCAGAACCGTGATGGGGGATTTGCAGATGGGGCACTTGACGTCCTTGCCTTGGGCTTCGAGGTCGGTGATCCACGCCATCAGGCACTCGTGGTGCCCCTCTAACGTGCACGTACATGGCGTGGACCAGTTAGCGGGCAAGGCGTCCTCGGGCTCGTCCACGAGACAAACGAAACATCGGCGGGTATTAGAAGAGTCGGATAGCGCCATTAGGGATTGACTCGTGCGGTCGCGGCTGTCGAGGGTTAAGGGAGCGGGCGCGGTGCTGTCGCCGTTCGGTGGTTCGATGGGAGAGGTTTGAGCTGAGGAGGACGACATGCTCAATCAGTTATCTGGGTAGAGTAATAGTAGTGTGGAAAATGGGAATATGATGATGGACGCCGCTATGCCATGGTCAAGATGAAATGTATATCAAGTTAAAACGCCGAATATCATCGCTGTTTATGATAGTTAAATGAGTTAAATGATTTGTTTGTAGTTGATTTGATACGGGACCGTAAGGCGAACCGCGAGTTTGTATGTTGAATTAGTGAGGATCTGTTCATGTATTCCGTACCTCTGGCGATTTTGGCGGAGTAGCTTGGTAGATTTGGGGTCGGCAGCGCTGATATCATTGCTTCGTTAGGTGCACCTGTGGGGACTTGATTAGACCCTAACAAGCTACCCAGGCAGAAGGACGTCAAAAAAAGTGGCGCACTACCAAAACGCTTCAATTCCATCAATATCAAACCGTACTTTAATATTTTATCTTTAATCTCGAATATTCATATTATTATCTTATTTCAAAATTTTAAAAATTATATAAACTATTATATAAATTATAAATATGTTATAATAATTAGTTTTTAATATTTTATCTATTTTTTGAACGGATATAAATTTTATTATTTTAAGTCCCTTAGTATTTATTGTTACGGGGTGCGCCAGTTATTTTGACGTCCTTCTGCCAGGTACCCTAGGCGTTATAGGTACCTGTCTCAATAGCTTGAAGCCCGGGAGAAGCCCACGCTCAGCACCTAAACCGCCTTGGCTGACAGCCAGGCCTTAGCTTCCCCGCTTGAAGTTACCAACCTAAGTAAGGCGTGGCTAGCAGCATATGCCGTTAACTGCAAGTCTTTCAGCTTTAAGGGGGAGGATATGCACGAAGTAGGATATTTCTTAGAGGACTCGATCCTATCGAGCTGTTGATGCTTCTTTGTGATTGGGACTCTGGCATGCTCTGGTTCCAAAGTCGACATTCTCGGTATAGTCATCACAGATCCTTCCCCAGACGCTCATCTCATAGTGAACCATACTCTTATCTAGGACTGTATGAATGTTGGATTGGTGGCCGGTCTGACCATGCCACAGCTCGAGGGTTGCTCTGCTATACCATTTGGGTTCTAGTCGACAACTTCTCACCTAATATCTCTGGTGTGAGCTGTCATTCTGACGTTCCCTCTTGCCTCTGATGCGCCACCATACAAGTGATGGCAGTGATCACGTCCCCAGACTTACCGTTCAATAGATATCGGGAAACGGTATCTCGGGGTCGCTCGGCGATGGAACAACCTGCAAGAGACGCGAAAACCATTCCCGAATGGGATTATATATACCTTTTATTATGGCAGTTAAGCCTGAACCGTGCCGCTGTGCTGATGACTAGCCGCCAAGACGAGCTCTGCATCCGAATGGACGGTTAATATGCAACGGCCCTGAACCCCAGCTCCTCGTCCGGGTTCCTTTATAAACTCTTTGTCGGGGTCACTCTAGTCCGTTGGATATGTCGCGACGTTGCAAAAAACTATCCTACTTTACCCTTCCTTAGCAGGCGATTCCACCTCGTTAGCTTCTCTCCCTCGCTCGCTCCCGTTAAGCTATGGCAAGACCGCGGGCTCCGAGGACAGCCGGCATTGCGGGCGCGATGGCGCGAATTCTTGGCTTGGGCGCCTCCGTGGTATTACTGGCCAACCTTATCTACGAAAGCGTCAGTTGGGGCAAGACATTGGGACTTTCGGTCTCGGTGGTAAGGCATCAAATGCCACCATGGTTTTTGAGTGTCGACGCTAACTCCAGCTCCTTAGGCTGTTATCGCGCTCGTAGTAGACGGTTCGGAGGTGTGAGTAATGCCCTGGATGCCAAGAAAAGTCCTAACAAAATTCGTTCGGGGCCCAAAATCCAATGCTTCCAAGATTTATACATCTAACATCAGCGGAGTCTACTCTCAAAATGGGCATTGCTACTAACGTGATAATCTAGGACTGGACTGCTCGATTCGACACGCACCATACCCCGTGTCCCCCAGATATGTTTAATCTGCGAGGATCTGCTGGTGCTCTGTCTTGCGATCCCCTCAATCTTCGTCATCATTATGAGCAACTATAATGTGCCGGCTGGAGAAATTATCCCTTGGGACAGCACCGATACGCTATCCATCGCCGTTACGATCGCTATATGGTGAGTCTCGACTAGATATACGATCGGAAGGTTACGATATTGCTAACCAAGGCAGCGTTTTGAGATTCATATTCCTGATATGGGGTTGCGTGGAATGTTGCTATGCGATAAGACATCCGAGGCGGCCTGAAAATCTACTCACGCCTGTGCACTCCACGGGCGAGTTAAGTGATGTCCCGTCAAGTAGAAGATGATATCACTCTATCCCAAAAGACTCTATGCCAGGAATAACGTATGTCTTTATTTTACACCGCAAAGGTGTGTGTGCTCCTATCTAACGTATCTGCATTTGGTTATCCGACCCGGTATCCCGCATCACAGAAGTCAAGTCTCATAGATCAGCGCAATTCATCACGTCCCCATGGCCCGCAGGACATTTCAACTGGCCCGGGTGATGCTTGCATGCCGTCCCTATGCAGCAAGTGACGTTGCGGCTGCAGCCAGGGACGTCCACCTTAGTAGCCAAGTCGTCCGTGGGATATGTGTATGCCATTTTCTCGCAATACTTGAACACGTTGGAGTCGCCCGGCGCATGTGCATTGTCTCGATACGGATTTATGCAGGTTCTCGAGTTCGCCTGTAGTTCGGGCTGCGATCGTAAGAGTTAGTCTGGGTCTGGGCTAGAACGGGCTTGTTTGCGTGATGACATACCGGACACACATCGTTCAAGTTGATGTTGCAGCCGAATGCAACCTGTCCGTCGCACTCGCAGACCATCGGCACCGTGAAACCGTCCCTATTTCTCCTGTGAGTAAAAGTTACGTCGACGCAGTCAAGTGAGGTGCCTCCTTACACGTAACTGACATCCATTGCCATGGCCGCGTGTCCGCGCGCATCGACGAAGAAAGAACCTTCGAGGAGCGTGGCCCTGTCCAGAATTTCGAAGCCTTGTTCGTACATGGCTAGTCGTCCGAACCACTATACATAACATTAGCGAGGGTCTATCAAAGGTTGGATATACTTCGCGACATGGTCTGGACTTTGCACCGAAATGCTCATTCAGGGGTACGTTCAGGTGGGGGATGATGATGTGTGCTTGGGTGTTCGGGCATGTCTTACCCCTGTCGGGACAGAGAATGTGGCAGTCTCCTGCGGCTTGAGGATGTTCCCCTCGGTATCTTTACGGGTTGCTGTTGGGCTACCGGCTCCTTCTCCGTGCAAGGTCGAGATCGCGGCCGTATGGGAGTTGATCACCGTGAATACAAAGTCGCCTCCCTCCTGGCCGACTGCGTCGGTAGCTCGTGGCGAGAGTTCGCTGGTAATGGTGGAGATGGTCATAGCTAGAGCCGCTTGACTGGCTCCGAGGAGTGCTAAGATGGTCGTGGCCTTAAAGGCCGGAATATGCTTGGTAGGAAACATTATGATCTTGGGTCTAAGGGGAGTGGGTTATCTTGTAATATGCGATCGCGAGGTCGTTGATATCGTTTCATGGTGTAAAAAGGAAAGCAGAGAGGACCCCGAACTCTTAGAATAGACCAGAATATATAATCCACGCTGAAAATGAAATCGCCAGAGTACATTCACCCAAGCTGCCCATCCCGAAGCAACTAACTATCGTTTAATTGTTTACGTTGACTGGCGTAGTGATTCATAAAAGTTTGAGCGGACCGTTATTCCCTGAATATGGCCTAATTCTTCAAGCCCCTGACTACCTGCAAGTGGGAAAATGGCCTACGCAAGGGTAACTCTGTGAGACGGTGCCGTTGTTTCTAAGATTGACTAGGCGTTAAGACTTCGTTGGCGCGCCGTAATACTCTTCGTATCAGTGATACTGTTCGGTCGTTGCGTAAATCTTGAAGACTCCTAAATGTTATGACTATCTTCGTATAGGTGGATTTATGTCCTCATAATATTGGATTAAGCGCCGTCCGAGAATAATTAATATCCTGACTTAAGTCTACTTCGGAACATCATATTGGTAAAAAGTAACGGTTGGGTAGGTAATCAGCTTATTTAGACTATTGGCATGTTTGATGTGATATATCCGACTGCAGCTTAATATAGGCGCTACGGTCTGAGAATGTGAACGATATTCAGTGTAGCTTCACGCTACGTCGGCGGAAAGCAACGCAAGTCTAGATTAACTAAGAAGACATATAAGTTTCCGATCATAACTACATTCTATTCTTCGTCCATTAGGGTATCCAAGTTTGAATCATCTAATCAAAAATCCGAGGTACGGCACAGCGCCTACCTAAAGCTACAGAATGAGGCGGTGTCCATGATATTTAGCCGGCCGTTCATAAGCCTCCAATACCGTTGCGTTTGACCGCTCGGGGAAGCCCTCAAATGAGGCGGCGAAGGTGGCTACTGAATGAGCGACGAGCTATCGAAAAGTTAGAGATATACGTATAAGGGGTTAGTTAAGATTAACTAACCTTTGTGTTGACTAGCCAAGCGGTGGAATTGACGTTGTTGAGGTCGTCGCAAAGCTGATGGTAGCAAGGATCATACCAATCGCCTGCTTTGCCGCCGAACATAAGCTCCTCTTCTTTCGTCTTGACGCCCTCCGCGCCCGTTGCGATACCACCTCCCGGGATACCATTTCGGATAAAAGCGTCGTAGTCGCTACGTCCGTCGAAGGGAATGAAGGTGTAATTGAGGCCTTGCTCCTTGTACCAGTTTACGTACAAGTCTCTCAATTGCTCCGAGCCTACGGGGTTCACGGCGTTCGTCGCATTGTAGACTTGATAGGCGAAGTTCGGGCTGCCCATCATGTCGTAATCCATAAAGAGACGGATCTTCAGGTTCTCTTCCCAAGGTAAGACGTCGACGTAATAGTCTGAGCCAAGAAGACCCTCCTCCTCACCGGCCCACCAAGCGAAGCGTACACAATTGTTGACGGTGAAGTTAGTCAATTGCGTAGCAACTTCGAGAAGTGTTAGACTGCCCGAACCGTCGTCGTTAATTCCCGGGCCCTCAGCGACGCTGTCGCTATGAGCTCCAAGCATGACACAATTATCCGGGTCTCCTGCGGTGGTCTGGGCGATGATGTTGGTCGTCTGTATCTGCTGGACTTCGGAGTCGATATACGCGGTCGAATGAATGACTTCGCCTTTCTTCAACTTTTCGAGTACGGGGCCGGCATCCTTGCCCGATAGGCCAAACGTAGCGACGTGGTCGGGAGTGGGACTCTCCAACGTACCGGAAAGCTCCCCAGGGTTGTAGTTGTACACGATTGCGGCCACGGCACCGGCCTTGCCAGCCAGCGCTGATTTGGCACCAAAAGAGCAGGAACCACGAATGATGAAGGCGATATTACCAGTGACATTAACCGGATAGTCAGATGCGTCGCAGCCCTCATTTGCTACGAGTACAAGCTTGCCATCGACGGGTTCCTTGTCTGCCGTTGGAGGAGTCAGGGACATCGGAGAGGCTGACTCAGGGACAGTGTCGCCGATGATTAAACGAAACTCGTAGATGTTTCCCGTGACGGCGGGAAATGGCTGCTTTGAAAGAGTGTAATAGTCGCCTAGAAGTTCTAAGGCGGCGTGAATGTATTCCAACGTTGCACGATGACCTTCAGAAGTGGATACGATGAGTATGAAAACCGATCACCGTGGAAGATGGGTGCTAAGATATCAGCTCACGTACCTTCGCTTCCGATAACTCGGGTTGGATGCCCATACTCGTGTTCTGAGAGTTGGGCCGTGGCGTATAGGCCTTGGGCATGGTTAAGAAGACTCTCGATCTTGATGCTAGCCTGTAGATCATCTGTGTTGACTAGCGGCTTGACCGGTGCGTTGACTTCAAGGGGCGTCTGTGGCACTAAAGGTATTTGAAGCTCCGATGGAGCAGAGGCGCCCAGTGCCGCAAGTAAGGGCACAAGAGACCATTGACGCATGAGAGTCATATTGCCACCCGTCTTCCAGCCGAGATTGTCGGATGAGAAGGTGAAAATGACGAGGAAGGAAGATGGTGTAAGTGAGTACAAGATAACGAGTTATGTTTTGTTCCCCTTATCATCGTCACTAGGGGAGATGGCGCCAGGCTAATTTCGGTTAGATTATGCAGGGACCCGCGGAGCCTACGGAGACGATAAAGGCGTGGGCGGGTACGGGAATTATCATTGGATTGCACTTATCAGCAAATCATATACCACTTAGCTGGGTATTTTATTTAAATGCATATATCTCTATATCTACATGTAGGTAACAACATTCCGAAATACATTCTCTTCTTTCATCCTAACAATTCCCTAATCTACCGACCTAGGTATATATAAGCTATCATATCATGTCAACACGAGAGATCTTTGCCACCTATTTAAAATTGCCTATTACTCCCGAGAAGTTACGGCCAATTAGTAGCAGGAGGATAAGCCGGAACGAACAGGGTCTCCAACGTCTCGACAACAACCTGAGCGTCTGACTGGGCCTTTCTCATGAAAAAGCCGACCTGCTCCGGAATATCAAGGTCTCGGAGCAGCTCGAGGCCGGTATAGCTCCCATCGTCCATCGTGGACTGGTCGATGAGGGCCATTATATCAGCTGTGTTGCCCCTCCTGGCGAAATCATACAGCCGAATCACCACCACCAGCCAGTTGGCGATGAGGAGGGGATCGAGAGTGCCCTCCATTTGCCTGAACTCGACCGTGCCGCTTTCTCCGTTGTTATGCCTTACCGCCCTATCCTCGGGGTTCGCGTCCTGACAGAAGCCCTGAAATCCGATGCTGCCCCTCCCCCGGGTCGGGAAAACAGAGACCTGGCCCGTCGACGCCATCCTGATATTTCGATCTTCCTGTACCGTCAGATGCTGAGTGAGTACGCTGGCGAGTCTCGTACGCCAGATGCAATTGACCTCCAATTCCTCCCTCCCGGTTATGGTGCTCAGCGGTAGGATATAATGCATCTGCTTATAATTATGCGTGAACTCGTTGTCGGCTATGCCATAATCTAATAAGTACTGCTTGAATTCGGGGGCCCCCATGTCGTAGAAGCGCGAGTACTCCTTCAGAGGCCTACACGCATCGTGGTCCGCACGAGACGGATGCGCTAGCGTCTGGACGTGTTTTTCAACAAACCACCATAGCGTGCAGAAGACGCGGAAGAATCTGATTCCGTAATCGTACGTCATATAGTCGCGTTCGTTCTCGCCGACGTGTACCGATAAGGTCGTCGTAGGGGTAAGTCGCATGCGAAGGTTGGCTCGCAGGAGGATTATGACGTTGCCAATCTGGTCAAAGTGATTGTCCCACCTCGAGTTCCGCTTATTCGACTTGAGCTTGATACCGATCCAACGATACGTCTGCGCCCAAAGATCGTCGGCCGGAACCAGCTCTGGGTCCGTTTTGACGACCCATTGAGCATATGCCGGCATGTTGGCCAGCGCTTGGGACTCCTTGTCCATTTTAGAGATTTGATCATGACTTGGCTGAGGGCCATCATGCGTCCATGCTGGGATCCCGGCCCCGCGCAGAAGATGTAGGATATGGTCGACGGTTAGTTGCTCCGCTGCTTCATAAGTGGTATTCTCGTCAACGACGATAGCTTGTCTTGGATCGTTGGGGTTTGGGTCCGGCTGCGTTGCGAGTCGGACGGGCACTAAGAACTGCAATTCAACACCATATGAGATCGGAGTTCGGTTGTAGTAAATATCGGCGTCAAAGGGCAAGTCTGCGTCATCTTCAGGGGCGTCATACCCGGCAACTAATTTTGAGCCGAAGAAATCGTCGTTTTCTATCATCGTAACAGATGTCGGTATGTTGAGGGATTCTTATTAGGTTGTGTAGAATATAGAGCTTCAGGAACCCGGGTTGGGATACCATGATTTATATACGGAGGGCTACTATAATAAGTGTAAAAACCTATGCCTGATTGTTTTTTTAACTCGTGGCATAGTGAATAATCGTGTTTTTAATCTTTATTTATTGTTTCCCTTCTTTATTTCTTACCCGTTAGGTACATATTATGACATTTCTTTCGTTCTTTCTTCTCTCCCTTCTCATTTGATGCTACACCCGAACAATACCTTGGGCGTTTCTCTCAGCAAAACAGTACATAAATTATAAAGGGGTATGTACCTAGGTAGGTCGATAGGTACCTAGGGCAACCGCCAGAAAGATCAGGTCGAAGCATTTTTGGTTGCTAGGCCACCGAACCAAAGGTTATATAGCACAATAAACTGCAGCCAAGTACAACGAGCGAGCTCAGGGGAGCATCTACTGTTTGGTCGAATGGTAAGAATCGAGATTTAAAAAAGGGGCCGATTTGTTCCGATCTAGGTTCGAGCCATAGACCTAGCAGGATTTGTAACCTCGCATTCAATGCACCGCCGCTCAACCCAAGGGTTCAAAGCCCAAGGGAGTTGGTTTTTTTAAACCTTCGAGTACTTTCTTTTTCTTTCTTTTTTCTTTTCCCCTCCACGAAAGGTTTCCTGGGTATACCCAAATGAGGATGTGGGTAGATGCAATTCAATGGACACATTCGTCCCTATGATTGAATCCTCATAACGAGTCTTCGCCGAGTGGTGTAAAGACACGATTAAACCTGTAAGATTCTCAGGTGGTAACTACCTATGAGCGGCGTAAACTGTCATTATTGAATTAGTTTAAGATATAGTTACCTATTTCGCTACTGTCGTACGATTTTGTTACCACATTATTCGCTTGAGGTCGTAACGCAGAACCTGGATTACCAATTAGGAACTTTATATCTAGTATATGGAAATAGAATTATTACCTATATTATTTCTGAGGTACAACCGGCCCAGCCAGGATTCTGGTAATAAAACTAAGGGTATCTCTAAAATCAAGTATGTATGCCTGGGGATAGAAGAGTGTAGGAGGTCGGGATATTATGTCGGAATGAATTCGTTGTGTATAAGAATCCTATCATGCTGGTCGCACATCACAAAGCCCACTGCCCACCCATACGCCTCCTTTCCATCGATGTCGGTGTGAATGGACGCTCTCGGCTCTACTTTGGTGAATCGGACCCTTCTCTCATCGGGCGGGAAGCCTGGGTATAAAGCCGGGGTAACAGGCCGGCCGGAATCATTGAGAAGGACGCCGTGCTCTATTTCGATGACCCGTCGGGCCAGCGCATACATTTGATCTACCTCCCACAGATTCTCCCGTGGCACCGCGAGGACTTTGAGTAATCGCAAAACTTCTAATCGAATGTTGAGACCTCGGCATTTCGTTGCTATGATCTGGAGCCACGGCATCAAACCGGTCTCGAAACTGAACTGAGGCTTGTGCTTGGTGGCTGGCGCTTGGGGTCCGTTGATATTCGCGGATTCCAATATTAAAAACGAGTTAAGGGCCCGCTGGAAGCCACTAAGGTGTAAATCGTAATGCATCTCGTCGGTTTCGAAGGCTACAGCCAATAAGATTTGACAAACTTCATAGCGTGTCGACAGCGCAGTACGGGATGCAACTCTGGCCGGGTCGATTTTCATTCTGTGCCTTTCCGTTGTAGAGATAGCCGACGACGAGGACCGAGCGTCCAGATCCTTAAACAACGCTTGCCATTCCTTTAAGAGATATACGATCTCATCCCGCTCCACCAGTAGTTCGAGGGGTACATCCTTATATCGCATGCCTCCGAAGCGATACACGTCTCCCCACCGCACCAGCCGTAAAATTCGGCTTAGTAGTATGTCCATGGCTGATTGTGCGTCGGCGTAGCTGGTGAAAAATACTGGTAAAGGGTCGTCTGGTGGTAATAGGTCTGGGAATTCGTCGCGTCCTTTTCCGAAGAAGTACGGGAAGACGCTTAAGCGTCGGAAAACTGGTAGTAAATGCTCCCTCGCCCAGGAGTAGTTCACGTGCCCCAGAAGGGCAGCGCCGTGTTTGAGATGTTGAATTGCAGCGTCTTTGTCGGACTGCAGAAATTCGATACATATGAAAAGAATGCAGACAAGTAGCACTAAGGGTTGGTTGTCTGTCGTCTTTAGCTCCCGGATAGCGGCGTTATAGTGTTGCAGCGCAAGACTGTTATCCTTCAATTGGACCCCTGAGTGGGCGGCGGCATCCAATGCTTGGTACTGCTCATATAGCGAACTGATAGCCACGACAGAATGCCTGACCGCGGGCTCGAAGTTGCTGAATTGCATGACTAAATGGGTCCAAAAGTACGGATCGGTGGCTCCTGATAAGAACTGCGCCGTCCTTTCACAGAAGAACTGTAGAGCTCTCGTTTCGCTTGCGCTGTCCACGCTCTGAAACAGTTGACGCGGCCGATGCCAGAGTAGCCCGATCGGCTTAGTGGCATAACCATCACAAGTTCGCCCGGTGTGGGTGCAACGGTTGCAGTGTGGCTTGCCCTCGTCGCACTTCACCTTGCGAGTCCTATCGAGAGTTAATTGAAGCTGCCAATCGGTTGACGCCCACTCCTGCAGAACTTACTTGCATGTCAAACAGCCGGTCCTGACTTTACGACTTCCTTTCCGAGCCATTATTATGTATTATGTAGGTATATGTCAAAAGGCACGCGTCCAGTAGGGACGATACTCCCGCCGAGCGAATTGCTCTTCTTCGGAGAACGTGAGTTATCGTAGAGACTTTAAATGGCGGGAGCTTGGGTGCGATAGATGGTATCTAGATACGCGGTGTATCTCTCCCGCATTGGGATCGCTAGCTACATGCTAGTGGGACAAAGTCCGAAGGAGCCAATAGAAAACCGATTCAACCCCATGCCTTGGCCTAGCCCTAGGCACTGTAACGATTTGGATCCTTTCCCGTCCCCAGACTCTTCTTGGCTGGGTCAGATTCAGAATGAAGTGCAACACACTTTGCCTCAGCCCTTCATTACTAATTGCTTCATTTGCGAATGATACGTTATGATAGCAGTGTAAAATTGCTGCTGCCTACTACAGATGACAGTCGAATATAGAAAGGCTGAGATGATTATGTTCTGCGAGGCCCTTTTGACGGAATACCCCCTACTCAGAACTGACTCGGGTATCACCACCCACTATTACTTAGTATAACGCCCGAAGAATGAACGAACGTGGATTATTCCTAATCAGATACCAAAGTAACATCGATTAGATCGGAACAAGGCGTGGCTTATGCTAAAAATTAAGCACCTATTAGAGGCTTTAGAAACCCATGCATCATATGCAGCCATAGTATAATCCTGGCGCTTCGGCATCGACGACCAAGTAATCGCTGATGACATAGGGTGTATGTAGGCGGTCATCGCCACCGAAGTGGGGTTCTAGAAGAAGGTTATAGCCGGCTTCACTAGGCGAAATCCAGCAGTTTGGATCACTGCCTATCCCTTGTCCGCGTTGATTGTGTAGGGCTGCGACACGTGTGTTCCCCCGTCCAGGTACGGATTACGAGAGCAGTGCTAGTCAATTATCAGCAGCTCGAAACACTTGAAACATTGCCCCTATTCGCGGCGTATACATAGTATATCTTTTTCTTGTGCTAGCCGCGGTACTCGTGGAATACCCGTACGACCCTGGGCGATAGCTACCTGATGGTTGATTGACTCATGTACGTACCATTTCGTGGTACGTACCTCAGGAGGAGGAAGTACCTATGTACTTTCGCTTATATAAAAGAGACCTTTCTTACGGTTTCTTTGAAAGATAATTTTTTTTCTTTAAATAATTTATATAATATTAATTTTATTATATCGCGTTTACTTTTATTGTTATTTCCTTATTTTATTTACGTACGTATTTATAATATTAATTAATATTATTAAAATTAATAATATAAATTAATAAAGTTAAAAAAATTATTATTACGATAATATAAAAGATTTTTATCGTAATAATATACGCGATAATAATATTTTTTTTTATACGATATTTTTTTATTTATATTAAAATATCGTTTTATTATATTAAATTTTTTTAAGTTTATAATATTTATTATATCGTAAAAAGTTAAAAATTCGATTTAAACGTAAATTTACGAAAAAAAATTTAATTTTATTAAATAAAAAAATATAAATAAGTTTAAAATTTTAATTAAATATATTTTTAACTTTATAATTACCCTCGTTTTTTTTAATAAATATTTTAATTATATAGTAATAAAATAAAAAAAAATAAATTCGTAAATTATTATTTTTTAATAAAAAATAACGTAAGTTTTATTTATATTAATAAATTTAAAATTAACGGATAAAAGTAAATTATATATTTATATAATTAAGGAAATTTTAAAAGAATTTTAAAAACGTTTTAAAAATTTTATTTTAAACGATTTTTAAATTTTATTACGTTAATTACAATCGGTTTTAAAAATTACATTAATATAAAAAAATATTTATATAAATAAAAATAATATTAACGTTATTAAATTTTTATTAAATTTTTTATTATTACGTAAATTATTAAAATAAAATAACGATAAATTAATAAAAGTAAAATAAAAATAATTTAATATATTAATATAAAAAATATTTATATATCGAATCGAAAAAAGTATAATTTATTCGAAATTATTTATATCGATATATATATACGTTACGATATAATAACGATTACGATTTTTTATTTTTTAAACGTTTAATTAATTAATCGAATATAAAAATTCGATAATATTTATTATATCGATAAAATTATTATTAATATTATTTTAACGACGTTACGAATTATTTTTATAATATACGTATTTGTTTTTTATTATATTTAATAATTTATCGTTTATATTTTACGTTTTATTATTTTTTTCGTTGTAATTTTTTATAATATAACTTTTTTAATAATTAATATTTAAATTCCCGTTGTTAATTTCGTTTAATTTTTAAAATAATTAAAGTAATTTACGTAATTAATTAAAGTTTTAAATATTTAATATATTTATTTTTTTTATTTTTATTTTATAAAAGGTAATTGCATTTTTTTAAATTATTATAATTAATTAATATTTTATTATTTTAGTTTACGTTAAATTTTAAAAATATAATTAACGATATATTTTTAATTTTATATAAAAAAGATAATTTTAATTTTTATTATTAAAAAATGTTTATAAATTTTTCGAATCGTTATTAAATAGTTCGTATATAATATCGGCGGTTTTATTAAATGTCGTATTAAAAGGAAAAAATTATTATATCGAAAATTACGGTTTTTTTTTTTAAACGATTTTATAATTTTTATTAATTAAATTGATTTTAATATTTATGTTCGTTGGAAATTAATAAAGCGATATTTATTACGACGTTTTTTTTATTCGAATTTTTAACGAAATATATTTTTTTATTATCGTCGATTATTTTAAAAAAATTTAAAATAATGAAAATAATTATATCGAAAAATTTTACGACGTTTTAAAAAATAAATTTCGTTTTTTTTTAAACGTATATTATATAATTAAAATTCGTTAAATTTAATTTTACGTCGTATTTTTTATTATTTTTATTAAACGAATAATTATTTATTTTTTATATAACGTATTTTATTATTAATATTTTACGAATATATATTTAATTATAAAATAATATTTTAATACGAAATAAAATAAAATTTAATATTATTATAATTAAACTTTAATTATTTTTTTTAATATTAAAGTTAAAAAAAAATAAAAGAAAGTTTAATTTTAAAATGTTATAAATAATATTAAATAAATTAATGTTATATTAACGTATTTTTAAAAAAAATTTTAAAGGTAAATAATAATTTATCGTAATTATATAACGTATTATTTATAATATATTTTAATTATAATATATTTTATTTATTTTATTATATTAATTTGAAGAATTAATAAATAAACTTCGTATATTAATCGATATTTTCGAAAATATTAAAAAAACGCGTTAATTTATAATTAATAATAATAGCGATAAAAATTTCGATTAATTTTATATTAAATAAAAATATTATCGTAATAATAAAAGTAATTAGTATTAATTAAAAAAAACGACTTAAATTTAAAAGCGTTGTTATTAAATATATAAAAAAAAAAATATTAATTTATTAAATATTTCGAAAACGAATAAAAAAAAATTAAAAGACGTTAACGAGTTTAAAAAATTAAAAATAAAAGTAAATATATTACGTTTTTAACGGGTTATAAAAATATTAAATAAAAAAATTTAAAATTAAAAAATAATAATTAAAACGTCGTTATTTTCGAAGCGAAAAAAATCGATTTTTAATATTAATTAACCGCGATATATTTAATAAATTAAATATATTAATATCGAATTATTTTTCGTTATTTTTTTATCGATAAATTAAAAAACAATATTATATTTATTTTAAATCGATATATTAAAAATATTTTTTAAGATATTATTTTCGATATTAACGTAATTAAAATATTTATTATAAAAAAAAATTAATATTAAATTTTTATAAAAAATTTTTTCGATCGAAATTTTAAGATAAATAATAATCGAATCGATAAAATTAATATTAAATTCGAAAATAAACTTTTAATTAAATTATTAAAAACGATTACGATTAACGTTTTATTCGAATTAATTAATTTTTATATTATAAATTTAAATACTTTATTTTTTATATACTTAAAAAATATAAATCGATTAAACGTTTATTTAAATAACGTTATAAATTAATTAATTAAAAAAAATGGTATTATTATTGTTGTTATTTATAAATAAAAACATTTATAATTTTATTTCGATAATATAACTTTTTTTACGAAACTCGAATTACGTCGTATTTATATTCGATTTAATTATTTTTTTATAATTAAATTATATATTTTTTTAGATAAAATAAGTTATAACGTCGATATTAAAAATATTAAAAAAATTAATAAATTTTACTATTATTATTAAATTAAAAATAAAATTTTTTAAAAATTTAGATTTAATTTAAAAAACTTTAATATAAATTTTAATTATAAAATTATTATTAATATTATATACTTAAATAAACGTTTCGTTTTATATATAGTTAATATTATTATAAAGTTTTAAATTATTTATTTTATAAAAAATATTTTTATTAAAAAAACTTAAGATATATTAAAATAATATTAAATCGATATTTACTTTAAATTTTCGAATATTATTATATATAATATTAATATAAACTTCGATAATATCGAATTTTAAAATAAAGCTTATATTATTAAAGTCATTTATTATTAAATACCCGTTAAAATACATTAATTAATTAATAAAATCGAAAAATATTACGGCTTTATTTATAAAATATATAAAATTATTACCGATAAATTTTAAAGTTTAAATTTACGCGTAATTTAATTATAAATAATTATTAAAATAATTAACAATATAATTAACTTTAATAATTTAATACTTATATTTTTTATATTTAACGTTTATTTTAAGATTAATATAAATTTATTTTTTATTTTTATATAAATTTAAAAAATATAAATTATTTAAAAAACGATAACGAAAATTAAAAAAATTAAGGTATAACGTTTTATAAAAAATATTTTAAATATACGTAATAATTTTAATATATAAAAAACTTTTTTCGTATTATTTTTTATCGGTAACGAAATATTTATTTATAAAAAAAAAAAAAATAGAAAAGTTTTTATAAAATTATTATAATATTAAATAAAAATATTACCGTTATTTTTAATATTTCGAACGAAATATTTACGTTTAAAAATTTTTATATAAAATCGTATATTTAATTTAAAAAAGATTTCGTATTATTTAAAAAATTTAAAATTAAATTATTTACGTTAACTTTTAATTTTAATAATTATTAAATTATTTTAAAAAAAAACTTTATATATATTAACGATTTTTTTTATATCGTAAAATTATATATTATTAATAAAAAGTAAAAGAATTTTATTTTTATTATTAAACTTTAAATAAATAAAAAAATTATTATATAAAGAAAATTTTACGAAATATTAAATATAAAAAAATTTAACGTTTTATTTGAAAAAAGTATTTTACGTTTAAAGGTTTATGATATAATTATATATTAAAACGTAACGATTTTTAAGTTACGAATAATTCGTAAAATTAAAGGTAAAAATATTATCGTATTATATAAAAAATTTCGTTTAATAGTTTAAAATTATAATAATTTCGATAAAAAATATATTATAACGTATATATTTATTATTTAAAAAATTAATTAACGTATTATATTAATTTTAACGTTTATATTACGTCGTAAAAAAATAAAAATTATAATTTAAAATATTATAATAATTTATATTTAATTTAAAATATTAATATAAAAAATTATTTTTATATATTTATTAATTAAATTTAAAAATAAATACTTTAAAAAAATATTATTACAAGTAGTTAAATTTTTATATAATTTTATAAAGTTAAATATTTATTAATTTAAAATTTATTCGCGTTATTATTAATAAAAATTACGAATGAAATTATTAATTTTCGATTTTTATTTATTTATAACGAATTTAAATTTATTCGAATTTATTAACTTTTAAACGAATAATATTTTTAATGTCGATATTATGGATTTTTTTATTATTAAAAATAAAGTTTTTAATAAAATTAAAATTAAAATGCGTTTTTAAAAAATTATAAATTTCGAAATCGAAGATTTTAATAATTTACGTATTACGATTTACGATAAAAATTTTAACGTAACGATTATTTAAAAAAGTTAAATTAAAAAATTTAAATTATTAAACGTTAAAATTTTCGATATAATTAAAAAATTTATAAAATAATAAATTTGAAATATATATATCGTTTTTATATATTAATTCGAAGTAACTTTCGATTATTTTACGGCGATTTAATATTTTAAATTCGAATTTAAAAAAGTTAAAGTTTTTAATGTTAAAATTAAATGGTAAATAAATAATTAAATACGTAAATTTTATTATGTCGAATTAAATTTTTAAAATTTACGCTTTTATATTTTTATCGATAAGTTTTTTACGAATAATAAAAATTTAAATTTATAAATCGAATACGTTATTATTTTAAATAATAAAGATTTTATCGATTAAAATAATAAAATATAAATTATTAATAATATTATTTATTAATTATTTATTAAATGTAAATAAGTTATTTATAATATATTTATTAATAAAATTTATAAAATGATTTAAAATTTCGACGTTAATTACGTTATTTATTATATAATTAATATTATTTTAAAATGTTTTTTATTTTTTAAAGTTTTTTTTATTTTATATATCGACTTTTTATCGTTATATTAATGTTTAATATAAATAAAAAATATTAACGAAAAAAAATTAATAATCGATTTAATAACGTTAAAATAATTTTATAAAAATCGAAAAATTAATAATATTCGATAAATTTATAAATTATATAATTTTATAAATATAATAATAAAAATATTTTTTAATAAAATTATACGAAATTTAATAAAAAAAAATTAAATTAATTTAAAGTTAAAAAAATAAATAAAACGAAAAATTTAATTAATAATTCGTAATTAATTAATTACGAAAAAAAATAAAATAAATAATAATTAATTAATTTATATACATATTATTTCGTAATATATACTTTAAAAAAAAATACTTATATATTTTTACTTATATAAAGAAAACTTTTTTTACGATTTTTTTAAAAGATAATTTTTTTTCTTTAAATAATTTATATAATATTAGTTTCATTATATCGCGTTTACTTTTACTGTTATTTCCTTACTTTATTTACGTACGTACCTATTAACACTACCTACCTAAGTACATAATAAACGAAGCCTACAAATAAACCATCCACGCCTTAGTTAAACAGTTCCGCATCAGGATTGACTTCGTCCAGTTGCCGTCGCATATATGCTCTCCATTCCCTTTCCAGCTCGAATAATTCAGCTCTACATCGCTCCTTATCGAAACGATCGGGCCACCCGTGGCGGAGATATACGTTGTAAACGTCCTACGGGAATTAATTAGCTTTCATAATCCCGGCAAGATGGAGGGGCGAATTTCTTTTTTTTTTTTTTTTCCTTTTTCTTTTTTTAACCTTACCACTGAGTGCTTTCTCGCTCTTTTCCTGGCCTCGCTCACCCCTCTATCGTGTTCCCTCTCATCATCTTCACGATAATCGCAGCTAGCGTCATCTTGAGGGTACCACGGCTCTAGTTGCCCGTGGTGCATGAGCTCTTCTTCCTCAACGCTCGGCTCGCCCCGACTGTAGAACTTCCCTGTCGTCGGCTGCCCAATCGGGTTCGGTGCTAGCATCCACACCAATTGCTCGTATTTCCGTGTCCAGGAGTTTAATAATTCCGCGACCGGGGTTGTGCGATGAGCCTTCCATTTGTCTTCTTCGGGTAGGGCTTCAAACTCCTCGTAAGGTATTACGATATAAGATCCGGTGTGAGAATACTCGGTTAGAGTGCCCTTACTGGTGTCGAGAATTAAGGATGTACCTTCACGATCGAGGCTACGGGCGAGGTAAACGCAATGAGCTGGGAGAGGGTAGATCTCCTGGTTGTCTTCCTCATCCAAGTAACAAATCGGAATAGTTTCCCAGTTGATGATGAGCCGCTCATATGGGTTTTCCGGACGAAGGTATGGGAGATGCCGGAGTAGGTCCAGAACAGTTTCATTCTTCCCTTGGATACTACCGATGGAGTCCCAGCCGCTTGCAGGCGGCACGATGAGTGCGTTGTCGTTTAAATATGGGTGACGGATAAGCTCCTGATAGAAGCTCAAAACCGCACCGACAGTCTCATCGCGGGAATACATTGAAGACCCTTCTTTGGCGACCTTGTGGTGAGACCGTATCGAATAAAAGGCCTTTAGCTTTCGTGGGTTTAATTATTGTTGGGAGACGCCGACGAGATGGGATTCGAGTGGATAAGTAGGCTGGACGAAGACTGTTGGGGACGTAATACCCCGCAGCTCTTTGCCTCCCAGGACCCGACTAGATCGAGTATCGGGAACAATCTACGCAAATTGGAGCCATACTGAGCCTATGCTCTCATACTATGGTAAGACTATGACTACCTGGTAAGCCTTATTATCTCGGCCGAAATAGCAACGACGAACAAATTTAACTTGTTCTAGTTGAGCTTGTAGCGATAGGAAGTAAGGCATCTATTACGTACGCGCTCTCCCGGCACTAATGCCTGTAATAAGCACTTATTAATTGGGGAAATAGGTAGCTGGCAGTACTTTAGGTACCCCTTAGGATGGTGTCTGAACCAATAGAAGTCCATTCCTCGAAGTGGTTCGTCCTAAATAGGTAGGTAAGTACTTTGCGGGCCTTAAGAACGCTTAGAAATACTTCAATAAAGGAACAATTATATTTGATACACCTATTTACTATTACATAGCGTGTACTTACCGTTTTCTTTTAATCGATGCCTAGCGTCTAGAGGGCATGGTGATGCGAGGCCACTGTCGACACGAGCACTGTTTCCAGACAACTCGACTGCGTTTACGAAGTCGGCATTACGCAGTAGGACTGACGACAACCCCAGAAAAAATCGATTGCTTAGGAAAATGTATTCCAGCTTAACCTCATTAATATTATAACTTGATATAGAAATCATATTAGATTTGGTGTCCTTACTATTACTCGTTTTTCTAATTTGTAGAACCCCGAAGGACGTCGAAACCGCACAACCAATCGCGCTTACTTAGGTGGGTACACACCCATACTTACAAGAGTCAATCACAAAGGCGTGTAAACGATTTCGGGCCATGAAAAATATCGACGTCTTAGATTCCAAATGAGCATTTAAGTTGACGGGGAATACAAGTTAGAACGTATTCTCAAATGCGTAGGCACCTATATTATGGCAAGCTCCGGGGCGCGTCCCTAGGTACCTAGGTAGGTATGCCCTAAAATCCACCGTAGTTATAGCGGCCCCAGCGGTAGAAACACAGCGTGTATAGCACCGAGCCATGAGAATTGGACGACCCATAGCCGCCCCGGTTCCAATGCGCGAAAAGAAGCTACAACTTATCTTAAAGTCGCTCTTTACCTTCGAATTACTTTTTTCTATATTCATAATGCCCCATTCCTAACATGTTTGCATTAATGGCGATATACCCCAGACCTATAATACTTACTACTCTAGCTCATATCGTTGACTCCAATACCCGAGATAGCTCACACTCACTTGTTAAAGAGGGGGTGACATCAAGGGTTAATGGAAGTCTCCGTTTCTTTTTCTTGGCTGATTAGTGTTCCTCTTCATCATCGTTTTTACTTCATAAGAGGCAGCGTTTTTATTCTTCTAACAATGTCTTTCGAAGGAAAGCAACCTTGATTCTGCACGAGCCATCTAAGCCAACCAGGTCAGATGTGTGGGGAAACAAAGTAGGCGAGGACAAAGCGACATATGCCTCATGCCCATGGCCTGGCAAGTAGGTAGATCAAATAATTTTCTCGTATATATAAAGCGATCTAGGTAGGAGGATGTCTAGTAAAGTTGTCGTCATGATTTCCGTCAAAAGAAAAATGCTTACCGGATCAAAAATCGAGGTCCATGAAACGTGAGTGTGTTCAAGCCCAATCTAGAACGTGCTCTGGATGAAACAATCCGTAAGTTGCGCATATAGGAATCAGTAGGGGTTATTCGAATCTCCGAATAACTCCTATTGCGGGCATCTTTAGTGTCCGTTCTTCTGGGATGTAATTGTTTGGGATCTGGGGAGTGCCTTTACCGGCTTTTCGTCAAATTCTGGACATACTTCATAAAACGACGAAAATGAAACAGAGTTGACGACTAAAATTGTGGAAAAATAGGAGTGATTCTAAGCCGTTGCTGTGGGAAGCATGTGGCAGAGGAATTTCCTAACAGGGAATCAACAAGGACGCCTCTACAAATTGCTTAGGTAGCTAGTATAATATTATAGGTACCTAATTAACCTAAGGTAAGGTACCTATAAACGGCGAGGTTCTCTGAAACAAGAGCGTGGTTATATAACCTCTAGTGACAACATATAAGTCAGAACAGCGCTCTTATTCACAATCAACGGAAGTTCATAAACGCTTACTTCGTTTCTAGCCTAAAATGACCACTATAAGACAGCGCCATCCCTAACTGAGACAAACCCGATGCTAATCTAACATTAAAAGCATCTTGAATTCTAGATGGCGTCAAAATTTTTAGAGCGCGCCCCCATCGTAGTACGACGGGCCCTTTCGAAAGGAAAACGATCAAGAGCCAAGTTTATCAAGAAGAAACGGGAATTAGCCCAAAGAAGGGCTGCTAAACAAACGGAGAGTACAGTCGGTGACGGTGAAGCTGATACCCCAAATATACTCACCGACCGGCCGTCAGAACAGTCAGGCATCTCCTGCTCGTCTCGGTTTCATAAGAATACCGCCGGCCAAGGAAAGCAAGTTCCAAGCACCGAGCTCCAATACGTTTGCTCTGAATGTAGGAAGAAGTGGGAAGAGCGGCAGTTTGGCCCAGAAATATAGAAACCCGATCCACTCCGCCGTACTGGCCTGGTTCTAGACGGCGAACGACGACATATTCCACAATAATCCTCATATAGGTACTTTATCGTAAAAGCGTGATGACGGTACCCTCGGAGATCTATTCCGACAATAGTCAATGTACCCCCAACATGGATTCTAGTAGCGCGGACATAGACTCAGGGCTTGAACGGCCTGAGCTCGAAAGCCCCGACGACAACTCTCAGGGAGAGGAGAAGAGAGAAGGGGCTGGTATGCAAATACCCCTTGAACTTCTGTCGAGAACTCTCTCGGCCGCCATGGATTCCGGACGCCAATGCGCGTTCGACCTTTTGTTACCCGACTGGAGCGTCTGCAAGCGAGAAGATCCCTTGCTAGAGAAAACAATGGAACTCACGCGAATCGTCACATACACTCGGGGTGCCGAGAACGAGGTTAGTACCCTCTCGGCGGAATTTGGGCACAGTGATGCCGACCACGTATTCTTACCTACAAAACGTCTTGATAATCGATTTCTGGCACTTAGCGAGTGGTGCTTTGATGAAAGTTTCAGAGTACTTTTTCTCGAAGGCGCGCAGATCTTCGAACTGGATGTTGATGGCGTCCCTGATAACATCGTAGACGAGTCCTTTTTAGAAACGTGTATGGATATATTTCCCATCCGTGGACGGCGTTTACGCGCTGTCCTGCCCTTCGATGATGAATATCCTGATGCCAGGAAGAAGGCGGCGCCAAGCGGATCGCCTCATCTATACAAACTTATTCGTCATATCGTAATCCGCTCACCGCTGACGCTGATGGGCATCGATGCTCTTAGCATGGTTGGTCCTGACGCCCGGATCGGTGCGGAAAACCTCAAGGCTCTCGATATGGCCATCGACCTAGACCGGGGCTCACCGTTATGGCTTTCCTGGTCGCAGATGCCGTCACTAGAGAGCGTCCTTCTTGATCTGCGGATTTATAGCCACGACTTGAACACTTCTCGCGGATGCATCGGCAAGGACGAAGTTATTGAACGAGCGAAGGAAATGGGCCGTTGGCTTCGATTGAAGCTGCTAGTTATAGCCGGATTGCAGAGCTATAGCTTTGGGATGAGTTATAAGTCCTACACGGCGCAGCTCGTTGAAGAGGCGGACGAGTTGGACGGCGAGCCTAATTGGATCAAGATCTTCATGCCCGCTGTACGGCCTGGAGGCAGGCTAATCCTCGTTGACCGATTGATGGACGGAATGCCGCGGTTCTTTTTTCTCGGCCTTCCGGAGGGTGCGTAGAACGAACTTGTAATATTTGTATATAGTACCGGGCATTCGTCGCCCACAAACAGAATCTAAAGTACCTACCTCCCTAAGATACCCGTCCGGGCCACCCGTAGATTTATTCGGGGGTGGAAATTGTGCCCCTATTTCGTTTAATGGATGAGGTACGATATGTACCGCGTGTGATGGCGAGTTGCAATTATGAGAGTGATAAGATAAGTAGGTAATTAATATGCGATTATTAGGATGAAATGTGACGTGGCGCTTGTAAAGGGCCGCGACGTGGAAGCCAAACGAATATTTCATTGTTAACTTTCATCTTTTGAATAGGCGAATTTACCTTCATTGGATGTCCCTCGTTAATACGTCCTTCCTAATTACAACTCAGTATGCATCCATGTTATCTACAACCTTAGTATTATCGCAGTATTTTTCGCCTAAAGTATTCTTCTTTTCTTCTTTAGGTACTTAATCTTGTCGCGATGGTCCCGGTCCCGGGTCCTACCGATGAAAGATAAACTAATGCAGGAGTCCATCTCTGGCAGTTTCGTGCTGGCGATCCACCAATAGTCGCTATCAGGTACCTGTCCCCAGAGTGTAACAAACGCGAATAACACTCAGCGATCCGTACCTAGGCACGGAATTGCCTACATGTACCTAAGCTTGCTTGATCTGACTCTACATCGCATACCACGTCACGGTTCTAACCCTATGGTTCATATTCAGGGCATCGACTCTTATCAGAATGCTCCATAATATCATTGCGGCATCAGAATATTCGGGCCGCAAGCACTGGTTCTATTGCAGTACCAGCGCGGGACGGACCGGTAAATATAGGTAGGGCAATATAATCACCTTCGCGAATACCGGCACACGCTCAAGCGCGCATTTACGCAACGGAGATATCGGGTATTCGTCCGATCGCTGAAAAGGTGAAATACTCCTTTATGTGCATCATATTCCTACTCACTCCCACGCCGGACCGTAAAAAGATTTTCCGTTAAACCGTTAAATCGAAAAATTTCCAGATGTTAAACCTACTTTTTAATTATAGTTACGTGAAAACTATAAAAGGTTATAAAATATATACTATTAAATTATATAATTATTTAATTAAATAATAAATTTATAATATAATTAAAAAAAATAATAAATTTATTTTTATAAATTAAATAAAATTATAATAAAAAAATCATCGCGAATATATAATATTAAATAAATAAAAAGTCGTTAATAAATAATCGAAATAAAATTATACGATCGTATAATAAAAAATAAAAAAATAAAAAAAATTAATTAAGTTATATATATTTAAAAATTATAAATAAGTTAACTTCGTATTAATCGATATTTATATTTTTTTTAAAAGTTTATATTTTAAATTTTCGTTGTATAAAACGATAAAATATTTAATAAAAATATATTTATTATTATTATCGTTACGATAAATATTTTAATATAAAATTACATTATTATATACGATTTTTAAAAAATAATAAATTATCGATAACGTAATACGAAATAACTTCGTTATTTTATTTTAATATATATAAACTTCGTAATTTTTTTTTTTATTACGATTTAATATAATTAATTTAATTTTATTAAATAATCGATATCGAAGCTTCGATCGATTACGTAATTAAAATTTATATATAAAACCGCGATTTAATTTTAATATAACACGTAATATTAAAAATTAAAAACTAAATTTCGTTAATATTATAAAAAAGGAAAAAAAAAAAAAATTAAATTACGATTTTATATATAAACTTTAACAACGTAATTAATTAAAACCTCGATATTTATTATTTAATAAAGTTAATTTAACTACATTAAATCGTAATAATTTAAAAGTTTATACGTTTCGTTATATTTTTAATCGAATTATTTTAATCTTTAAAATTTTATAATATACGATAAAAATTTTAATATTATAAAATAAATAAATAATAAATAAATATAAATAAAAGTATAATAAAGTAAATAATTATTTAAATATATTATATATATAATAATATTTACATATAATATTAAATATTAATAATTAATTTTTTACGTTTAAATTTTTAAATTTAATTAATTATATCGAATAATTAAATTTTAATATTTTTAATTATTTTAAAAACGAAAGTTAAAATCGATATCGACTTTTCGATTTAAATAAATATTAAAAACGATTTAAAAATAATTTTAAATACGTTATTTATTTACATACATTTTTTTACGTCTATAATAATTAAATTAATTATTTAATATATATTAATAAAATAATATATATTACGTTAATAAAAGTATTTATTACCACTATTATTATAATAACATTTAATGTAAACACCGTAAAAATAATTAAATAAAACGATATAATATTAAAAAAAATTTTAATTTATTTTATAATTTACGTAAATATATTCTAAAAATAAAATAATATTAATAATTATTACGTAGGCGGTTATAAATAATTAAAAATTATATTCGATAATAAAAATATATATAAATTAATTTATTTTCGAAATTATTAATTAATAATTAAAATTATATTAATTTTAATTTTTAATATCGATAACTTCGATTATAATTATAATTATTAAAAATAATAATTTATTTTAATTTAAGTTAATAATAAATATTATTAATTAATTAAAAAAATAAAAAAACGTAAAATTAATTTTATTTATCGATTTTAAACTATTTTTATTATCGGTTTATTTACGAAAATTTTTTAATTTTTATTAAGATTTAAATAATATAATCGATCGAAATAACGCCATTAATTATTTTCGGCCGTTCGTTATTATCGTTAATATAATAAATAATCAATTATATAAATTTTAAAAAGAAATTTTTTTTTTCTTTAAATTTTAATTAAAAAATTTTACTTAATTTTAATTAAAACTTTATTTAATATTAATAGGGTTAATCGTTTTCGATTTAATTATTATAAAAATAATAAATTAATTATTTTATTTAAAAATAACGATATTAACATATTATTATTAAAAATAAATATTTTACGATAAATTTATTTATTACTTATTTAATTTATTCGAAAATATTTTAAAAATAAGTATAGTAAAGTCTTCGAATTTCGTTAATTTAATTTAATATAATAATATTAAAAAATATATAATATATTTAATCGAAATTTCGAAACATAAAAATTAAATATTTAAAATTATAAAATAAAATTAATACGTAAATATTTTAAAAAAAATAAAATATAGGAAAGTTATTATAAAAAACGTAGATTATTATAAAAAATATAAATTTTTATAAAAAACACGGATTTATATAAAAAAATATTATAAAAAATACATTTATTTATATTTTAAAATATATTAATAAATAAATTTTAAATAAATTTTTATTAATATTAATTAAATTATTATTTTTAAAATATTTTAAAAAAAAATTATTAAATATAATTTATTTTTAAATTATAAAAAAATAAAATTAAAGGATTTATTAATTTAAACGATAATTATAATTAATAAATTTTAACATTATTTTTTAATTACTTAATAAATATTTAAATATTTACCGACCTATTTTATAAATATTTATATTTATATATTAATTTATTTAAAATAAATATTTAGGTATTTATTAACCGTATTTAATTTAATTATATATTTTAACGAAAAACTTTAAATTATTAATTACCTACTTATTTTAATATTTAACGTAGCGTTAAATAAATGCGGGAAAATAGAGATAAAAGTAATTAAAAACGGGAAAATTACGATTAAAAATATTATAAATTTAATATAAAAAAAAAATTAATAAAATTTTTAAATACGTTATAAATTACGTTATAATATTTACGAAATAATAACTCCGTTTAAATTATATAAATAATAATATAAATAAAAATAATATTATCTTTAAAAAATATTATTTTAATAAAAATTATCGTTTAAATAAAAAATTAATTTAATCGACTTATAAATTTTAAACGATATTAATAACATTATTTTATATAATAATTTTATAATAATTTAATTACGTTTTTAATTAATTACCCGTTTAAATATTATATAATATAAATAATATTTAGTAAAAAAATATACATATTTAATAATATATAATAATTTAAACATATATATAAACCCTTCGAAAAAATAAAAAAAAATAATAAAAAAAAAAAAGCAAAACGCTTATTTCGTTTTAGTGTAAAATAACTTATCGATAATTATTTTATTATAATTTTAATAATGTAAATATTAATATTATTACGTTTTTATATCGTTTATTATTATTAATTTTTTTTTAAATTTAAATAATTTTTTTTTATATAATAATTAAATTAAAAAATTTACCGTATTTATTAAATTTAATTTATAATTAACGTTTTTTTATTAATTAACCCTACCCGTAAAAATATACCATTTAAATTTATTCGTTAATAAAATTTAACCTACCCTTATTTTCGAATAATTTAAACATTTATTATTTTTTTAAAAATATTATTTTCGTATTATTTATCGTAAAAAACGTAAAAAACGATAAAAAAATAATAAATAATATATTCGTAAATTTAATTATTAATAATATAATAATAAATAACGAAAGATTAAATAAAAAAAACGACGTAATTAACTCGTTTTCTTTTAAATTAATAAACGATTTTAATAAAATATATTATTTTTTAAATTTTTAAATTAAAATAATAATAATTAAATAATTTACTTTAAAAACGTATTTAATTAATCGTATTAAATATACGTTAAAATATTTACTTTAAAACTACCTACTTTTTATTAATTAAAAATAATATTATTTCGATTTATATTAATATTAAAATTATTTTATTTCGTTTATTTTTTTCGATAACGTTAATAATAAATCGAAATCCTCGAATAATACCCTTCGATATTAAACGAAAAAATTATTAATATATTATCGAATAACGACGTTTTAAATATATTTTTTTTATTTACGTTTAATTAAAATATATCGAAAAATTACCATTTCGTAATAAACGAGTAATTAAAATAATATCGATAAAAATAAAAATAAACGTAATTTTTATTAACGTAATACCGCGATTATTACGATTCGATACGATTAATTTAACTTTTTTAGGTAATCGATATTAAAATTTCGATCGAATATACCGTCGAAACTTATATATAAAACCGCGGTTTAATTTTTTTTTTTTTTTTTTTTTTTATAATATTAATAAAATTTAATTTTTAATTTTTAATATTATAAATTATATTAGCGATTTTTTATTTTATAAATTAATATCGTTTATTTAAAATATTTCGATATCGAAAACGAAATCGATAATTAAATCGTTTAATTTTATTAATAATAAATATATTTTATTTTATTTTAAAAAAATAATTAATAATTATAATATATATAGAAATAAATATTAAGTATTTAAAATTTTTCGTATCGACGTTATATTCGAAATAAAATCGACGTTTAATTTTTCGATTAACTTCGAATAATTTTTAAAAAATAAATATAATATATAAAAAATTTTAAACGTTATTAAATTTATATAATTATATCGATTTTTTTTCCTTTTAATAAATAATTAAGTTATTAACATTTAACTTTTAATATTTAATATATATAAATATTTTAATAAAAGATTTAATAATATATCGACATTAATTTTTTATAACGATTTTTTTTAAATTATATTACGAAAAACCATCGTTTCGTTTTAAAAAGTCGTAAATTAAAAATATACGATAAAATTATTAAATTTAATATTAATAAATAATATTTAAATATACGATTAATTTAAATTATCGAACCGTTGATTAATAAATTTTATACTTTTAAATAATAAAAAAAAATAATAAAAACGATAAAAAAAATAATATATAATTATTATATAATATTATAAATAAAATTTTTTTTAAATTTAATAAAAAAAATAATTATAATCGAATATATATTAATTTATAAATAAAAATAAACCGTTAAAATAAATATAAATATATAATTAATAAATTATTTTATTATATTATTAATTATATATTTGTATTTAGCGATTTATTTTTATTCGTAAATACCCCTTATTATTTTTTTTTATTTTCATTTAAAACTATTTTATATAATCGAAATAAAATAAACGTTATCGATATATTATTATTTAATATTTAACTTTAAACGACGAAGTTTATTATTTTAATTAAATTTTTAAAAAACCGAGTTTTTATTTTTTTATTTTTTCGATTAACGCGTTTATTTTATTATTCGACTCGTTAAAATACGGGTTATTTAACGGGATATTAAATATTAAAAAGGAATTTATACGTAATATCGACGTTAAAATTAACGGCGATATTAATGGTAAAAAGATAAGATATATACGCGTATATGTATATTTAATAAAACGGGCGGTAAAATAGTTAACGCGATCGTTAAATTTAAAAACGAATAATAAAAATACTTTTTAATTAACATCGAATTTAAACGAACGGAAACGGATAATCGTTTACGAAAATTTCGTTAATTTTAATTATTAAATTTAGATTCGTTCGATCGTTAATTTTTTACGTTAAATATAAAATATTTATTTTTTATTTGATACGGTTTTTTATATTTTTTTTCGTTTAAGTGGATTTTTAATATAATTTTTTCGACGTTTATAAATTTAAATTTATACGATTTCTATTTATAATTTAGTTAAATCGCTTCGATAATAAAGCGGTAAAGATTTTATATTTTTAATAATTTAAAGGTATTTTTTTAGTTAACTTTATTAATAAAAAAAGTTAATAATATCGAAAAAAATAACCGTTAAATATTATAACTTTTTTTTTTTTTTTTTTTTTTATAATTAAAAAAATATTTATTTTTTTTAATAGTTATTTTTATTTATTATAATATAATCGTTTAATTTTATAAGTTTATAACTTAATAAATTATAAATAATATAACGAAAATTAAATAAAATTCGTAAATAATAATAAAGTTATTATATAAATATAATATAATAATTATTTTATTAATTAATAAAAATAATTTATTTAAATTTATAAAAAAACTTAAATACGTATAAATATTATAATTAAAAATTTCGCATATATATTTTAAATTTTATATAATAAAAATTATAATAATATTTAAATTATATTATAATATTATATATTAATATTTATACTTTTAAAATAAATCGTTTAAATTTATTATATTTTAATGGATAAATTAATATATTATATTTATACATTTTTAAAATTAAGATAATTTTTATAATAAAAATAAAATAAAGGGAGTTTTAATTATATATATATTATATTTTATTAATTTAAATATATTATATTTAAAATTTTATAATAATTTATTTTTTTAATTTAATACGTTTATTAATAGAATTTATGACATTTTTTTACGTTAGGTTGTATATTATACATTATTTATAACCGCGGAATTTTTAACCGTAATATATATTTTTTTTTTTTTTAAATTTTAAATATATTTTTAAAAAAAATAAAATAAAATAAAAATAAACATATTTATTATTACGATAAATATACTTTTAAAATAATAACTTTAAATTTTTTTTATATATATATATATATATAATTTAAATTTAATATTTATCTTTTAATAATATATATAATAATTATATATAATTTAACGTTTTAAATATTATTTACCGTTAATAATTCCTTTTATAAAATTTAAATTTAAATAAATATTTAAATTTATTTATTAATTTTTTTAATATTATAATTTAATAATATAATATTACGTAAATAAATTTTTATTTTTATAATTAATTAATTTATAATTATTATTTTATTAATTAAATTTATTTTTTTTAAAATTATATTTTTTTATTTAATAGTTAAATATTATACATTATAATTATTTAAATAAACGCCTCGTATAATTTTAATATTTTAAATAACGACGTAATTATAATAATAAATATTTTTTTTATATTAATTAAATTTTTAAAAATAATTAAAAGTAACGAAACGATTTAAATTTTTATAATTTAAATTATAAAAATTATAAATCGATTATATTTAAAAAATTTTAACTATTATTATAAATTCGTGGAGATTAATTTTACGAGCGTAAATAATTAAAATCGAACTTACTTTTTTTTAAATATTTTATAAAAATTCGAAGGGTTTAATATCGAATAAATAATTAAATAAAAAACATTTAAACGTTTACGCGAAAACGTAAATATTTTAATAAAAATTAAATTTAAATTTATGTCGATATTTATTATAAAATTAATTTTTTTTACGAAAATATTTAAGTAACTTTTATTAATGGTTATATTCGATAATTATTCGTTTATATATTTAAGTTATAAAAAAAATAACATCGATAAGATTTTACGGGTAAAAAAAATAACCGTTTTTTGTTATAAAAATAATCGAATACGTTTCGAAAAATTTAAATTAATTTTAATATTTATTTTAAAAAAAGTAAATAAAGAGTATTTTATTTTATATCGAAATAAATTTTTTTATTAAACTTATTTTAATAAAAGGTATTCGAATTTTAAATTTAATATTATTTTTTACGTTAATTAATATTATATTAACGATTATATTTTCCACCGTAAATTATTCGAGGTAGGGACGTATAGTTTTATTAAGGCGAATATGCGGATAAATATTAATTAGGTTATTACCGTAAAAATTATCCCCGTTAAATAATATAATTTTAAAATAACGTCGATAATAATACGTAATAAAATTAATACCATTTAATAATTTACGTACTTTAATTTTATTATAACTTAAAAAGTATAATCGAAATATTTCGAATTTATAAACTTTATAAATGTTTATATAATAATGCCGTTAATTTTTTATTTTTTCGAAAATTTTTTTTTTCGTTAATACGTATAATTTTCGATTTTAAACCCTTTACTTCGAAAATAAACGCGTTTATATATTTTTTACGACGCGTTATAAGGGTTAAATTATATATATTTTTAAAATGTTATACATCGAAATATTTCGTTAAATAATTTCTTTATAACGTACGATTTTATATTACGTCGATTTAAAAGGATAGTTAACGATTTCGAATCCGTTATTACGGATTTTATAAATAATTCGAGATAATTTAATCTTAAATATACCGTCGTTTTCGAATATTAAATAAGTAAAAATATATATAATCGATTTTTTAATATATACGTTTTAAATTATTATTATTTAATTGTATTAATAAAATTATTAAATTTAAAATTTATCGATAAAATGCGTTATAATATGTTAATAAAATTATTAAATAATTAATTATGTAATATTATAAAATCGGTTAAATATATTTATATTAAAGATATAATATTTTTTTTTTTTATAAAAAATTTATTTCGACGGTAGTTTTAAAATATTTAGTTTAATTATTTTTAAACGTAATATTTTTTTTCGAAAATTAATAAAAGGAAAAAAAGTAGTATAATTTAAAAACTCGCGATTTTATATAAACGTGGTTAATAGTAAAATTATTTTTTTATATTTTAACATTGATATAGTAAGGTTAAATTAACGCGTAATATTATGGTAAAAATAAAATTTTTTTTATTTAAATATATATAAAATTAATTAAATTTTTTTTATAAAAAATTAAGTAAATTAAAAAAATAATAAGTTAAATTTTATTATTTTTTTTTTATTTATTTATATATTTATTTATAAAGTTTATATTTTATAATATTTTATATTATAAAGTATATATAATATATATATAAAAGGTAAAAAAATATTAATTATAAGTGATTTTTATATAATTATTATTTATAATATTATTTCGTAATATTTTTAATATAAATATATTATTTTATTTAAATTTATAAATTAAAAGTTTAAATGTTAAAGATAAAAAATAATATATTAAATTATAATTTTAAAAATTTTATAAATATTAAAGTAAAACGGTAAAATTATTTCGTATTATATTATTAATTATTTTTATAATATTACTATTAAACGGCCGTATAATATAATAACATTTAAAAATAAGCTTTAATAATTTATTTTTTAATATTTATATATTTATTTATTAAAAGTAAATAAAAGCGATTATTTTTACGAAAATAATAATTAAAAATTTTATATATTTATTATAAATTATATATAATAACGATTTAATTATTTAATTTTTATTAATACGTTAAATTTACGATATGTTATTTATTAAATTTATAATATTTTATTAATTAAATTATAATTTTTATTTATTAAAATTATAAAAATTTATTTATTAAATTGTAATATTTTATTTATTAAATTTTAATACGTTATTTATTAAACTTATAAAAAATTACTTATAAAATTTATATATAATATTTATAATATTTATTAAATTTATAAGAAATTATTTATTAAATCGATAAAATATTATTTATTAAATTTATAATATAACATTTATCGAACTTATAAAAAATTATTTATTAAATTTATAATACGTTATTTTTTTAATTTATAAAGCGTTATTTATTAAATTTATAAAAAGTTATTCGTTAAATTTATAATACGTTATTTATTAACTTTACGAAATATTATCCGTTAAATTTATAATACGTTATTTATTAAATTTATAATATATTATTTATTAATTTTATAAAACGTTATTCGTTAAATTTATAATACGTTATTCGTTAAATTTATAATACGTTATTTATTAACTTTACGATACGTTATTTATTAACTTTATAATACGTCATCTATTAATTTTATAATACGTTATTTATTAATTTTACGATATATTATTTATTAAATTTTAATTTTTTTTAATAATGTTTAAAATCGTTACTAAAAAAAATTTATAAAATTCGACGTATAAAACCGTTATAATATTATACGATAATTTAATTTTATTAAAAAATTAATAATAAAATTCGAAATATGGTTTCGCTTCGATTTTTTAAGTTATGTTTTAATTTTTTTTTTTTTTTATATTATTAACGTAGCGATATTTTAATTTTTAAAATTTAACTCGTATTAAATTTATAATTTAGATTAGTTTAAAAATAATTATATATAAAATCGATATAATAATAATTGTAGATAAAAAATCGGTGTAATAATAATTATTAATAAAAAATCGAAAAATAAATTTTAAATTTTATAAATAATTTTTTTAAATATTATTATAATTTTTTATTATATAAAACGTTTAATATATACGATATTTTTATTTTCGACTTTTATATTTTTATATATAATTTTATATAAATTAATATTTATACGTTATTTATTATAAATTAAAAATTAATTCGTATTATTTATTACGTATAAAATTAATATTTTCGAAATTTATAATCGTATTTAATTGTAATTAAACTTTTATTATAAATTGTTATTTTAAAATTAAAATAAAAATAAATATTATTAATTAATTGTATCGAAGGGAAATTTAATTAAATATTAATCCTTTAATAATATAACTATAAAATACTTACATTATTTATAATAAAATACATTAAAATCTACTTTTTAAAATTTTTTTTAAAATATTTTATTTTTTTAATTATATTTTACTTTTAATTATTTAAATATTATTTTTTTTTTATTATTTACTTTTATTTTATTTCTAATTTTTAATTTTTATTTTAATTAATATAGATTTTATTGTATAATTAAGTTTTTAATTTAATTTTATTATTATAATTAAATATATAATTAAAATTACTTATAAATTATTTAAAATAATAAACGTTTTAACTTTTAATTAAAAATAAAAAATATTTAACGTTTTATAATAAATTTAAAATAAAATAATTTTTTTATTTTAAAATTTATATTAATATATTCGAAATTAACATTATTAATATTAATATACGGTTAAATAATATTAAAACTTATTTTATTAATTTAAAAAATCGCATAAATAAATTTAAGATTCGATTTAATAATTTTAAAGTTTAATTCGATAAATTTAAAGTTTGATTCGATATATTCGAAATTTGGTTTAATATATTCGAAATTCGGTTTAACGAATTCGAAATTTAGATCGACGTTCGATTCGATTTTTTAAAAATTCGTTTAAAAACTTCGTAAATTACTTTTTTTTACTTTTCCCTATTTTTTTCTACTTTTCCCTACCTTTCCTTATTTTTTTTTACTTTTCCTTACTTTTTTTTATTTTTCTTTACTTTTTTTTATTTTTCCCTATTTTTTCTTACTTTTTTTTATTTTTTTTTACTTTTTTTTACTTTACTCCGTTTTTTCCTTTCGTTTTTATATTATATTAAATTTTTTAAAAATTTTAATATTAATTTAATTTAATAATAATGACGTTAACTTTTTAATAAAACTTTTTAATAATTATATAATTATTAAAAATAATAAATTCGAATTATTTCGATTTATTCGAATTAATTAAATTATCGCCGACTTTAAAAATAAATTTTTAAACGATATTAAAAAAATAATTAATAAAAAAACCATTAATTAAAATTAAATATATAATATATTTATTTTTTTTTTAAGTTTCGATTATAACGACGTATTAAAAACTTTAAATTTAAATATTTTTAAAATTACGATAATACGGTAAAAACGAATTTTACGTATAATAAAAATGGTTAATATACGTTTATAAAAGTAATAATCGTTTATAAAAAATATAATTATATATATAAATAAAAAACGCGATATTTATAAAGTTAATAAAAATAAATATAAATAGAATAAAATTATAATAAAATTTATTTAAATTATTTTTAGGAGATAAATTATATTTAATTAGTAAATTAATATATTAAATTAATATTATTAATTTAAATTTAAATTAAACTTTTACTTTAATATTTAAATTTTAAATATTTATAAATATTATAAGTCGTAAAATTTAATATAAATATAAATGTAACGTTATATTATTATACATTTATTTAATTTTATTAAATTATCGATAATAATATATAAGATAATTTCGTTATTTACTTTTTTTATATAAAATCGTAATTAAAAAAAATCATACCTTAATTTTTTTTTTTTTTAATAATATCGATATAATTTATTTTTAATTTTTAAATTTTTACTCGTATTAAATAAAACGACGAAATTATTTTTAAATTTATTATCGATTAATTAATTTTATAAAATAAACGTATAATATTATAATATTTATTTTATTAATAAATATATATAATTTATAATTTTATAATTTAATTTTTTATTATATAAAATAATAAAATTAATTAATAAAATTATATTTATCGTTATTATTATTACGATAAATATTAAAATATAATATTAATATTAATATATATTAAATAATTTTAAAATTTTACATAAATTTAAATATATATATATTAATTATTAAGAAAAATTTTAATATATTCGAAATCGATTATTTTATATATTATCGTTAAGTTTTTAATTTTATTATATAATAATAATAATTATAATTTATTATTACTTTATATAACTAAATTATAATTAAAATCGCGGTTTCGTTTATTTTTTAAATATTAACTTTTTATAATATTTAATTTCGTGCGATTTTAACCGTTAATAAATATTATACCTATAAATTTTAAAACGATTTTTATTAAATAAATCGATCGATTTAATTAATATATTATTAACTTTCTATTTTTTAATAATTATATTATATTATGAAAAATAATCGATTATAAACGGTTTACGAAAAAGTTTTATAATAATTTCGTAATAATTATTATTAACGGTGTTAAAATAATTATTATCGATAATTTTAAAATAAACGTTAATAATTAATTTAAAATCGTTGATAATAAGTTTAAAATAGTTATTATTAATCGATTTAAAGGTAATTTCGATATATAAAAAAGTCGTTTTTAATTATTTTAAATCGATTTAACGTTTTTACGTATTTAACGTTTTAATATTTTATATAAACGTGTTATATTATTTATTAAACGGGGTAATTTTCGTAATTGATATAATTAAATTTTATTTTTTAATCGACGTTAATTTAATATAACTTTAATTATTATAAAAAATAATTAACTTTTTAATATTAACCGCCGTCGATTAAACGTTATTAAGTTATAACGAATTATTTATAATAATTTTAGATTAATTTTTTATTCGTATTATTAATTTTTTTTAATCGTATTTTTTTTTTTATTAATTTAAATTTTTATTCGTTTATTTTTTAACGAAATAATTATTTAATAAAAAAAATAACCCGTCGGAAGTAGAATTTTTTTTTTTTATAAAATTAACGAAATTAAATATTCGATAAATTATTATAAAAGCGGTAAACGAAATATCCTTCGATATTAACGTTAATAATAATTTTAATATTAAAGGAAAAAAAAAATAAAATAATACGGTTATATTTACCGTTATATTTTATTATCGAAGCGAAATTACATCGTAAAATATTTTTTTATTTTATAATAAAAAGGTAAAATTATTCGATAAAAGTTAATTTTTAATTTTCGTAAAAAAAATTAATAACGTTTTCGGCGAATTAACGGTATAATATTTAAATCGAAATAATTTTTTTAACCGTTTTAATTATTTTATCGTAATTTACGTTAATCGTAATAAAAAAATATAATTATAAAATATATAAATAAAAAATTTTTTTTTAAACGAATTATTATTTCGATCGTTATTTTAAAAAATAAAATTATTAAATATACAAATAAAAGATTTTTTTTTAAATGAATTAACACTTTAATCGTTACTTTATAAAATAAGGTTATATAACGTACGAAGAGGCGATTTTTTTCGAAATGAGTTATCGTTTTAATTATTATTTCGAAAAGTAAAATTATAAAACGTACGAGTAGGGGATTTTTTTCGAAACGAGTTATCGTTTTAATTTTTATTATAAAAAATCATTTTTTTCGTTAATCGAAAAAAGTTAAAAAGTTTTTTATATAAATTTATTAAAAGTTTTCGTAAAAAGGGATTAATTCGTTTATAATATATAAATATAAAAGTTTAATACGTATTAAAACGTTAATGGTTTTTTTTTATTTATTTTTAAAGTATATCGTTTTTTATAAATATATATTTTATAATTAATTATTTATAATTTTTTAATTAAAATATTCGAGGGAGTTAAATATGTTTTATTAATGTTAATTTAAAAATATAATCGTAAAATAATATAAAAATTATATTTTAATAAATAATCCGTTAATTATTTTAAAATCGATTATAAAGTTATTATAGTTATACTTTTAATGTAAAATTCGATTTTATATTAAATATTCGAATTTAAGTGTATTTTAAATTAAAAATATTAAATTATATTTAAATTTAAGGTTACGAAAAATAAAATTAAATTTTAATCGTAAATATTTATAACGTTTTTTTTTTAAACTTAATTTAAATATTTTTTTTCCTAAATTTTCGTTATTAATATAATATTAATAAGAAATTTATTCGATGTTTAATTATATAATATTAAGGTTTAATTTATATCTTAAAAAGTTTATACGATTTTTTTCGATATTTAATTATTTAATACTTTTATATCCCGTTTTTACACTTATATATTTATTATTAATGTTATTTAAAATATCGTTTCGTATTATATTCGTTTTTTTTTTTTTTTTTTTTTTTTTTATTAATTCGAGCGGGGTAAAATTAAAAAAAAACGGCTTCGATTTATAGTCGATACGTTTACCGTTAATAAAATAAATAAAAAAAATAAATATAAATGAATTTTATAATATAATAAAGTTATAATAAATAACGGGTAAGTTAATAAAAATTATATTTAATAAATTTATATTTTTCGTAAATTATTTTATACGTATACGTTTTTTTTTTTTACGTCGATATACGATATTAATAATAGTAAAATGATAAAATAAACGATAATAAAAGTAACGATTATATTAACCGTTATTAAATAAAAAGTAGAGATTTTTATACGAAATAACGGTTATTTAAATATATACCTTCGATAAAATATAAGTGGAATTTTTTAAATATTATAAGTAAATTATTATAAAAATAATAAATAAATATTATTATTATATTTATTAAATTAATTAAAAAAAAGGTAAGTTAAAAAATAAAATAAATATAAATTAAATTATATTTTAAAAAAAAAGGGTAGAAATATATTTAAATGTATTAAGGGTAAATTAATATTTACTTCGTAAAAATGTTAATTGCCGGAATTTTTACTTTTTAAATATTTATGTTAATATAATACGTTCGTTATAAAATAAAATCGATAAAAAATTTCGTATTATTTAAAACGATTTAATTTAAATAAATTAATTTTATTATATATTACTTATATATATATAAATTTTAATTTTCGATATTTTTTTAAAGTTTAACATTAAAAATTTTTTATTATTTAAGGTAATTTATAAAATGCTTAAATATAATATTCGAAAATATAAATTATTTATTATAATTAATTAAAACTTTAAAAAAAATTATAATAAATTTATTATATATATTTTTATCGATTAATATTTTATAATTATTTAATACGTTTTTATTTAATAAAATTTCGTTATAAATTTACGATAATTTATTTATTTCGAAAAAGCCGTATTATTATATAATATAACGCGTTAAAATTAAAATTAATTAATCGTTAATAAGTTAATATAAATTATTATTAATAAATAAACTTAATTAAATATTAATTCGATTAATGTAATTTATTTAATTATAATCGATATATAAAATTAAAAATTATTTTACGAAATATAAATTTAATATAATATTATTAATTTATTATAATACGTTTATTTATATATACTCGAAAAATATAAAGGTAATTTCTCGTTATAAAATTAATATTTTATTTTTTTATTATACGAAGAAATTTTACTTCGTTTATCGCCGCTAAAAATTCCTTTTTTAACGTTTCGTTTAACGTTTTAATTAACATTTTCCTCGATAATTATTTAATAATGTTTTTTTAAATTATAAACATTTATTCGTTTATTTATAATAATATAAGTTTTCGATTATAATTAAGGAAATAATTAAAAGTTATAATTTTTAATAAATATTCGAAATAATTTATTAAAACGTTTTATTTTTAATCGACGATTTTCATTAATTAAAATATTATAAAACGGATTTTTTTATTAATAAATAACCGATAAAAATATTTTACGTATATTTTATTATTTTTTAAATATATAATAAACGTATTGTATATAATTATGAGAAAGTTACGTATAGAAGCGGTGAAATAATAAAAGGTAATAATTACCTTTTTTAAATTTCGAAAAGAAAACGAAATTAATTAACCCGGTCGAATTATTCGATTTATAAATTAATGCTTTAAAAAAAAGTAAGTTAAAATATTAATATTAAATAAAAACTTCGTAAAAAGTTATTTAGTGTAATTTAAAAATTAATTAAAACGGTTTAAATAAATTTCGAGGTTATTTTCGTTAATTTATTATAATAAATGTTTTATATATTTTATAAACGTATTTATTTTTTTTTATAATTAACGAATTTTATTAATAAAATGTTAAAGTTATAATGTTAAAGTTATCGAATTATAAATTAATTTAATTATAATTAATCGCGCGCGTTTAATCATTTTTTTTTTTTAAGTTTATTTAAAATTATTTTTTTTTTAAAGTTTATATCGAACGACGTCGAATATAAAAAACTTCGATAAAAGAAAATGGTAGGGAGTAAATAATAACGTAATCGAACGGTCGTTATTTATAACTATAAGTAAATAAATATAATTTAAAAATTAAAAATGATTAAATTTTAAAAAAATTAAAATAATAAATAAATTAAATATATATTTTATATATATAAAAAAAAAAATTATAAAAAATTAATTTTTAACTTGTAAATTAATTAAAAATAATTTTAATAAATTTAATTATTATATTATAAAATTTAATAAATTTAAAATTTCGTAAAAAATTAATTAATTAATAATATTTAAAAAATAAAATCTTTTAATACGACATTATTCGACGATTATAAAATAAATATAACGTCGAAACGAATTTATAATTTTTATAACGTTATTTAAAAATATAAGGTTTTTATAAAAATAAATATAATATCGATATTATTTAAAGCGAAATTTATTAATTTTTTTAAATTAAATTATTTTATAATTTAATCGTTAAATATTTAAAAATAAAACGATTTAAAGTTAAATTAACTTATCGAATTTTAAAACGTAAATTAAAAAAATAAAAAATAATTCGATATAAATTAATTTTTTATACTTTTAAATTTATAAATTTTATATAATATTTATTTTATTTTATAAAACTTTAAAATGTCGAAATTTTAAATTAATTATAATATTTATAAAAGATAAAATTAACACGAGTTTTTTTTATTCGAATTTAAATAAAAAATAATATAAAAAAACGAATAAATAATTCGAATAAACGATACGATATAACGATTTAATTAAAAAAATTTTTTAACGAATATACGTAAATTTTAAATATTTTTAAATATATAAAACGAAATTTATTATAAAAGCGCGTTAAAAAAATTTTATAAATTTTTATATTATAAAAAATGGTATAAAACGTATATCGTTTATATTATTTTTAAATTATATAATAACGTGCCGAATTTAAATTATAAAATGCGGTAAAAAAAAAGTGTAATTTAAAGTTTCGAAATTTAATTATATATAATGTATAAACGGTTATTATAAATTACGTTTTATTAAGTTCGAAATTTACGTAATTATCGATGTATATTTTCGAAAAATTTTATAATGTAACGTTAATAAATTAAATTATTTTTTTATAAACGTATTATATTAATTTTTTTAAACGATTATTAAATTAAAATTTCGATTATAATTTATTAAAACGAATTATAAAATAGAAATATTTTTTTTAATTTAAATATAATATTAATTTACGATGTATACGAAACTATCGATTATTATCGTAAATTTTAATAATATAAAAATTTAACGAACGTAAAGGGATTATTTTTTAAATTTATATAAATATAATATTAATAAAATTAATAATAAAATCGAATAATAATAATTATAATTATTTTTAATTATTATTATATATTAAATTATAAGTATTTATTATCGAAAAATTATTAAACGTTAATTAATAATATTAAGGTTTTTTTTAAAGGTTAAAAAATTTAAACGATTTTAATAAAAATAAGGTTTTCGATTAAATAATAATATATTTTTTTTATAAAAATATAATACGGTAAAAAATCGTCGATTTTATTATAAAATGAAATTAACATCGAATTAAATTTTAATTATAATATAAAAATGTTATAATTAATTATATTAATTCGATATAATTAAATATATTTAATCTTTTAAATTTTATAATAAAAAATTATAAATAAAATTTAATATATAATTTCAAATTATAATAGTTAATTTATACGTTAAAAAAACCGTTAATTTATTATAATTTCGATAATTTTTTTACACTAAAAATATAAATTATTTATAATAAATAATTAACGAAATATCCGTTAAAAATACGAAATTTTACGTAATTATACGAAAAAAAATATATTTCGTTTAAAAATTATTTAAAAAATTATTAAAATATAAATAAAAAATCGAAATTAATATTTAATGAAATACCTCGTAGTAATATAAAATAATATTATAATCGTATATAAAAAGTTAAAAAGGAAATGTAAATTATTAAATAAAACGTTACGTTTTAAAGAAATTTATATATAAATTAATTCGATATAAATATTTATATTATTTAACGTTTCTTTATTTTTTTAATTAAATATTTATCGTTAAATTTAAGTTTAAATAATGTTTTTTTATATTTATTATAAATACCTTTTTATTATTTATAATATTTAAAATTTAATAATTTTAAATATAAATTATATAATTTTTATAATAAAATAATTTATAATTATTAACTTAAAAAATCATTTTTTTATTAAAAAAGTATTAAAATATAATAATCGAAAATATTATATTTAAAATAATATATATAATTTATAATTATATAATTTTATATTAAAAAATTTATTATAACGATAATAATAATAAATATATTTTTATTAAATGTTTCGTTATTTTACGTAATAAAAATTTAAAGTATATACTTTAAAAATGTATATAAATAACGATTAATACGAAGTTAATTATTTTATAACTTTTATAAATAAAATAAATTAATTAATACACTTTTTATAACTTTTTTATCGTACGATCGTATAATACTTTTTTTCGGTTTATTTATCGACGATTTTTTATCGTTTAATATAATTATAAACTTATAATATTATATTATAATAATAAGTTATTATTATAATATTTAAATAAATATATAATTTTAATTTCGAACCGTTAAATATTATATAAAAATAAATATAATAAATAAATTTATAATTATTTTTTTATAAAATCATTTTTTTAAAAAAATATTAAAATATAATAATCGAAGGTATTATATTTAAAATAATATATATAATTATAAACTTATAATATTATATATAATAATAAGTTATTATTATTATAATAATATAACTTCGTATTAATATATTTATTATAACGATAATAATAATAAATATACTTTTATTATATATTTTATTACTTTATATAATAAATAATTAAAGTATAAATTTTAAATAAAAATATATTTACGATTAATATAAAATTAATTTAATTATATTTTTTATATCTATAAAATTTAATTAATTTATTTTTTTTATTATTTTTTATTATACGATCGTATAATATTTATTTAATTATTAATTAATGATTTTTTATTAATTTAATAATTATAATAATAAATAAATTTAAAAATTAATTTAAATGTTATATTATTTTTTTAATTAAAAAATTTTAATACGGCGCGTAATATTAAGGATTAAAAATTAAATCTTATTAATATTATAAAAAAAAAAAAAAAAATTAAATCGTAATTTAAAAAATTACGATTTTATATTTAAGTTTTAACGACGTATTCGATCGAAGTTTCGATGTTAATTATTTAATAAAGTTAAATTTATCGTATCGAATCGTAATAAACTTTTAATATAAATTTTATAAATATCGATTATTTTATACGTTAAATATTAATGTATAAATTATTAAAAAATATAATAAATAAATATTAATTATATATATTAAATAATTTATTTTATTAAATATATAAAAAAAATATATTAAATTTAATAGTTAAGGGATTATTTTTAAATATAATTTTAATAATAATGTATATATAATTAAAACTTTTTATTATAATAATAAATTATTATTATATATATAATATTATAAGTTTATAACTATATATATTATTTTAAATATAATATTTTCGATTATTATATTTTAATATTTTTTTAAAAAGATAATTACGTAAAAAAATAGTTATAAATTTATTTATTATATTTCCTTTTATTATATTTAATAGATTAAATTATTTAATAAATATATAATTAATATTTATTTACCGTATTTTTTAATAAAATATTTTAATTATATATAAATATTATTTATTATTATATTTATTTAAAAGTAAATTTTTAATTATTAAATTTAATATAAATTTATAACGTTTTTTTATTTAATTATTTATTATATTTTTTAAATATATTAATTAAATAATTATTTTATATATTATAATTAATAATATTAAATTTTAATATAACGCGTAATATTAAAGATTAAGATATGATTTCGTTAATATTATAAAAAAAAAAAAAAAAAAAAAAAATTAAAACGCCGTTAAAAAATCCGTAGTTTTATATATATATTTTAACGATAAAATCGATAATTTAATAAAATTAAATTATTATATTAAATAATAATAAATTTATTAATTATAATTTTTATTATAGTAAATAATAATTATTATATGCCGTAAATTTATAATTATTATTATAATTTAATGTAATAATTTAATTTTATTAAATAATTATAACTTTAATATTAACGGATTTATATAAAAATACGATTTAAAAAATCGCATTTTAATTTTTTTTTTTTATTATTTATAATATTAATATAATTTAGTTTTAATTAATAAAATTATTTCGTATCGATTATAAAAAAATAAATAATATTTTATAGTTTCTAAAATATCACGTAATTATAACTAAAAAGTGGGTTTGACATTTGGAAATTCTTTAAATTAACGGTTTAGCGGAAAAATTACTTATGGTCCGGCGTGCACTCCTCCGCACATTATGTCGTGAAGGGGTCGATGCGCATGACAGGCAGCTAAATAAGACGGCTTCGGCATTATGCTGTCTTGCTTCTTGCGGGTGTTTCCCTCGTCGAATCATATCCTGCTGGGGATCTACCACACAAGAGAACCCCGTCGGTACAGCTCACAGTCGCGCTGCATTGTCTCACGTGGCTTCACGTACTGTCTGGTGCCACCGCACCACCAAGGCTAAATGGAGTTCTGTTCGCCACCCAATCAGGTACCGAAAGCGATCGTGGATATCGGATGATGGTTGTTCTTGGATGCACGTACTTCCGTACTCAGGCGCTAGAGCTGGGCTTCGGAAAGCCCTCTTACGCACCTTAATACAACTCCCCCAGCTTACCTACGCCTGCACGTCTGCCCCGCAGACGTCCGACAACATGATAGGTTGTGGGATTGCACGGGCGTGAAAAGCTCTATGACTCTATCAGAGCCTCAGCGTTGGTGTTCATAAGGCGAGAGATTTACTTAAAAAACCATAATGTCTCTCGCCTTGCCCTTGTTTTATTCGCCTTGATAATTCTAACCACTCTCACTTCGCCACATGCAGCTACTTAGGGGCATGTGCAGCCCATGGGTCCATAAGTGTTTTTAACTACCGATCTACCCTGTAAACTCCACAATGTTCGGGCATCGCCGGCCGTCCACTGCAACAACCCGCTATACGGACTCAACACAGAATCAAAGCGACGGGCGCGGGCATCGCCCAAAGCATCGCGACTCCCCTAGCGATAAGAGAAGGATCGACCTAACCGATCTTGATAGCGTCTTGACGGGTCGGGATCTTGTCAACGTCGGTGTAAAGGAATCCTGGAACCTCAATCACGTTGTCGCTTTACTCAGGAAGCGGTTTCCTGACGGGGACACGAAAATTCCGAAAGACGCCGAAGTACAGTTCTTTTCCGTCGACAAGCGCTTGGAGGGACGCGATATCCCCGGGGGAGTGTCGTCCCTGCTTTATCGGGTATTGCCATCAGGAGACGATGACTCGCTACAGATAATTTGGCAAGGAACTGGCCTGAAGCTCCGGAAGTCTGACATAGAAGCGATCTCTCAAGAGGTTACTGCCGGAGGATCTGTAGGCAAGGTCCGAGAGACGACCGCGAATCTTCTGAAGACCACAAATAAATCTAAAGAGTATCTCATACGTGATGCCAACCAAGTTGTGGTCGAGGCTGCCGGGGGTCTACGGTCTGGCCCGTTGGAAGGGAACAACTGGGAAACGAATAAAGTGAGGAAATGGCTCTGTCGGTATCTGACTATCAACCTAAACCCGATCGACTCCTATTTGGTTCTCCGAGGGTTCAACGAACAGTACATCTGCCATAAGCCATGCGTCAACAATTATGGCTATGTCGATGTGCTAAAACTTAAGACCTGGCTCAAGGACGATGTGTTAGCTTCGGTCCATTCGCGCAAACCTCGTCGGCGCGGCATCAGCACCGAGGATATTAGATTGACCTACCGTGGTAGGCTGCTCAGGAGAAGCAATCACATTCGCTTCGGCGAGACGATCGATTTCGAGGTACCTCGGGTCATAGAAGACAGTTTTATTCGCAACGAGGCCTGGCTACTTCCGTTTTCAGAGACATGCATCGTGTGTAGTGACGAGAAGAGGGTCTCCGAAATGCCCAACAAGCGACGAATCACGGCGGCCTGCGAGCATGACTCCAGCATCTGCAAAGCATGTGTCGGGCTCTGGATAGCTTCAAGTTTAGAGACGTCTACTTGGGATCGTCTGAAGTGTCCCGAGTGTCCTCAACTACTCAAATTTGAGAACGTCCGAGCGTTTGCTACTCGAGAAGTATTCGATAGGTATGATATACTGGCGGCGAAAGCCCTGCTTACGAGCATCCCCGAATTCATATGGTGCCTTAACCCCCGTTGCGACTCGGGCCAGATATATCCAGCGGGATGCGAGCGGGCGAAGTGTCACGCGTGTAAGCATTACCTCTGTGTGCATCATAATGTCCCGTGGCATAGGGGGGAAACTTGCGCGGATTACGATCGGCGTACCCGGAAGCAGAGGAAAAATGATCAGGCATCCGAAAAACATGTCAAGGAAACCTCAAAACCATGCCCAGGATGTCAAAGGAATATCCACAAGTACACGGGATGCGACCATGTTACCTGTAAGTTTCCATTCTTCTTTAAAGTACCAGGTAACTACTGGGAACTCAACTAATAAAGAATTACAAGGCGTCTGCGGTCACGAGTGGTGTTGGCTTTGCTTCGGTACTTATTACCGAGACGGGCGCGATTTCCTCCAGTGCCACCACACTCGAGAATGCAGATATCACGACAACCCGCCCAACTATGAGGGAGGGAGAGTCTTCATGCCTTTTATCAACGTGAATGCGCCGCCCCCACCACTCTTCATGCAAGATGGTCCGCTCCGGGAAGGAAGAGCTAATATCCCCAACCCGGACAGATTTAGAGGCTTTGTCCCACGTCTACGAGGCCCAGGCCCAGCGAATATGCCACACATGCCGGACGCGGACCTGGCCGAACACTTTCTACGACGCGATCGAAATCCCTTCAACCCGAATCCAAATATCAACCCGGCTCGAGCTAGGCCGCCGGAACCCCAACCCCGACCCCCAGAGCTGGGTCCGGGATTCTTCCAGGATGCGTTGCTGTTCAATCTGGGGCACTTGGTGCAACGTGCGGAACGAGAAAGATAAGCAGGACTCACGACGATTATTATGAATGGAATATAAATATGCAGTCTGTTTTTGGAATAGCATTTTCTGGACATTGGGCATTGGACTATGGCATTGAGATATCTACCGTTATTACCAAGGTGGACCGCCCGGACGGGTCGAAATAGAGTCGATAGCTTACCCCTATGTAATCAGGGGCCTAGAATGGCTCGTGTTTCCGTAGTCGCTATTTAGATGTGTCATCTTAGACTGCATACTAGCTTGCCACATGGCGCATATAACAAAGACATATTATCTTCAGATAGCTTTGTCTATTGGGTAATGTTTCGGCTTGTCTTAAAGGTCATAAGTGAACCGCCTAATACCCCGCCTCTAGATAATTTACAGAAGCTTTTAGCGATAAGTCTCCGCCCAGGGGGAGGAAAATGGTTTCCTCAGCGCTAGAAGAATTAACCGGGACGGCGTGGCCCCGGTCTAAGTTAGGGAAGGTCATCCTAAATGCTGAACCAGTATTGAAGAATACTCCCTGCCCGCTTCTGAAAATGAAGCGGAGATTCTCTATTGTAGTGTTCCTTATCTTCAATGTGTCGAACATGTATCCAAATGCGAGGACGATCAATCTGTTGATAGAAAGGGGAGGTCAATGATTACCTAGGTACCTACGCTACCTTTTTCTTCTTGGTAAACAACAGCGGAGGTTAGGGGGCGAGTTCGCTGTGACACTGTCGCAATAGGGTAGATATCCTAGGAGCAGGACGCACTATTTAAGTACCTACCACATAGTATCCACGGGCGCCCTTAACCCCGCCTAAACGAACCCCAATGTTCCCCACCTCCCCCGAATACCATACCTATAAGTGTGCCTAGGCATCATTAACTAACGTATGCCTACTACGCTATAACCTACAACTCAGTCTTCGGGCTACGAGTCCTAGGTTTAGCAGTGACTTTACAGGTGGATTATAATCTTCTCAGGGCGTCCTAAACAGTAAAGAGGCTACAAAGTAAAGCGCTGTGCGAAATTTAACCCTTCGACATTCTAATGGATATTATATTTTAACTAAAAAGTCTAATTCGATAGATCGGCCTTAATACATCTACCTACTTGGATACGTGTTAGGGATGATGTTTCTCGCTGGGGTTAGGAATATTAGGGTTGGTAGAGCGCCGAATTATGGTATGGTTTTATCTTGTCTATGCTATTAGCGGGTTATCGGTTTAAGTGTATTTCTTAGTTAAGCTGGACGACTTATATAAGAATTCAACATCTTTTCTAGGAACAGCCTATTTGGTAAATAATCGAAAGGAAACACACGGCTAAGAATTTATAAGAAATCGTACTATGGGCTTTAGTTCAGACACCCTCCCTCCTTATATGCAAAGGTTTTAATGCCGACCAGGAGGCCGGATTGTTATCGGCGTTGTCCCAAGCGTCTAAGTCGGCGGTCTGGCCTGCGGTATGTGCATTAGGATTAGTAATTGCAATCTGGCGCCCTTAGCTCCACACTTCGCAATTGACCATGTCCGATGTCGTAACACAGAAGGGAGAGCGGGGGAGGGGCAAAGTGGGTATATGCAAGTAGGGATTATAAAATGTTTCCCAACTTTTACGGGAGCGAGCGCGAGCCGCGGATTACCGAGCCTCATATACCTTTAAAGTCCTTTACCCCTTTCCTTTTCCACTTCCTTTCCGTAAATATTCTCAATTGCAAGTAATTTACAGATCCAAGGTGCATGATGGACGAGACACAGCCGTTGCTGCAGGACACAAGTCTAGTATACAACGACGAACCAGACGTTGTCTTAACCAAGGATATCGTAGATTTTGATCCGACCGGGGACGACGAAAACCCCCTAGAATGGCCACAGGCGTACAAATGGGCCATAGTGGCGTTGCTCGCCTTAATGGCTTTCACCGTGTACGTATAGGACTTACCTATCCAGGTACCTACATTATCCACCAAGCCCCCGCGGAGCTAACTCTCATCGTAGGACGTTCACATGTATATCCGTCGTGCCCGTCGCAACACGCATAGTGGACGATCTCGAGCATGGGCATTCTAGCAAATCCGCCAGCGTTTTGCTCGTTACCATCTGGGAACTCGGCGAAGCTGCCGGTCCTCTGCTTATCGCGCCGTTGTCCGAAGTCTTCGGCCGCTATCCCGTTATGAATGTTGCCAACGGGCTTTTTATCACGGCTACGGTCTTAGCTGCGTTATCTCAAAGTACGACGCTTTTTATCGTCGCCAGGACCCTGACGGGGCTTGCAGTGGCGTCCAATGTGCTTAACCCCGCTATCGTCGGCGATATCTTCATATCCGAACAGCGAGGCTCGGCTATGAGCTTGATCCAGCTTGCGCCGTTAATCGGCGGTGCTGTCGGCCCGGCAATCAGCGGAGCGATTGCCGAGACCTTGGGCTGGCGGAGAACTATGTGGATGTGTGTAATGCTCGCGACCGCATGCGAGTTGGTCTTCCTCACGTGTTTCCGGGAGACGTATAAAGTCGCGATTCTGAGGCGGAAAGCGGCGCGACTCCGGCTAGAAACTGGTAACACGTCGCTACGGACTGTGTTCGACATGGAGGATGGTTCGAAAGGAGAGAAGCTGTGGGGTGCTATCATCCGCCCTTTTACGGTGCTGGCGGGCTCGGGCGTCCTACAGGCAATATCATTATTTGGTTCGATAGTGTTCACGTACTTTTACATCATGGCTACCACCCTACCTGACATCCTGGAGACGATGTATGGTCTATCTCCCGCTGTCGCTGGCTCTACTCTTATAAGTTTTAGTAAGTCCAACCCCATCTACGTGTATGATGTCCCTGGTAGATATATAAGACTAATGTACACTTCAGGCATCGGTTCTGCTATCAGCGTGGTAATATGCAACCAGACTCTAGATAGGATCTACGTCAAACTGCGTGACTCCCGCAAGGGCGTTGGTCAACCTGAGTACCGACTACCCCTAGTCATCATCGGTGGCTTTACGCTACCCTTAGTCATTGCGTGGTACGGATGGAATGCCCAGTTCCACGTACCGATCCCGATGCTCCTATTTTCAGTCGCGATGATCGGCGTTACGCTTATGCTAGGCTTCCTCCCGCTTTATGCTTACGTGGTGGATGCTTTCGGGCTCTACGCCGCTTCTGCTATGACTGCGGTAATCGTCACGAGGTGTCTCGCGGGCACGTTCTTACCTCTAGCTACCGGACCGCTTGTTAATAAGTTTGGTTATGGCGTGGGCTTGTCCATTTTAGGAGGGGCAAGTCTTCTTTTGGCCCCGATCCCGGTGGTCATTCTTAGGTACGGGTCTAAGTGGCGCCAAGGCTCCGCGTATACTAGAGAGGGATGATTTAAACTGTCTGTCGATGGCATATAAAATGAGGGTGTTTTGATATTAAAATTCGATACCAGAGGTACATGGTTAGAGTTTCTTAGATCTGTTGGCTATGATACCCGGACTAAAGACCTTGATGTTGGTAGAATCTAACAAGTCTTTTAGAGTTACTGAAGAATGCTAATACCATACTCTCTATTAAGTGATTTTACTCTCAAACTGTTACCACGTATTTAAAGATCCCGATACATATCAACTTATTTACACGTCTTTCAGTTCGCGTCGTGACATCTTTAAGTTTGTGTGGGTTCTAACATGAAGAACATACTTATTTATTCATATTGCTCGACTTCCCCACACCGCTAGTAAGGGGCTTCCAGACAAAAATGTCATTTTAACCCGTCATATCATACCAACAAGGACTCAAGGATTGAGTTATATTACAATAAATTGAGCCACGCATCTTTGAGTCATTAGGATAATCACTCGATTATACATGACTCCTAAGTGGAATGCTCACCTATGGTTTCCATTGAAATTCGCCTTGTGAGAGGATGTAGTCGTGCTAAATGAGCAAATAGTCAAAATAGTCAAAATTTATTTCTACCCAGGTAAATATTATTCCAGGACATATATCATACATCAAGAGTCAATAGAGACCTGACATGGAAGTTGCAATGTCATTTCGTCGTTGCTGTTGATGAACTGTTAGGTCTTACGCATGTGGTCCGTGCACACACTACAACTCTGGAGGACGATGAGATGAGACGTTCTTGACAATCTCAGGCACCGCGGCCTTGATCCCATCTACCCTTCCTTAGGTTTTTATCTCTTTGAATGTGGCATCAACAATATCCTACGACCTTATAAAACAATCAATTTACCGCTACTATGCACGTGGTCACGGCTTGCTCTACTATTTACCTCTTTTCAAACTGACAAAATTTTCTGCCCCGCTATCGCAATATTTGCCCGTTTATCGTCGTCCGTCTACGTCTGACTACAAACATTCTGATGGTCATGTAGAATATAATATTGCCGGTCTAGCCTTCACATCCTTGTTCCGTTCTTTTAAAATACACCATATCTGGTGTTCCTTTATTGAATCGCCTACGTGATAACGCGGGGAGCATAATACCATGGGTGGGTTGGCTTTCACATCCGGGAGCAACCCGCTCTTCACCCCACGGATGCCCCCTGGAGTGTACCGCCATATCCTCCGTTATTGTCAGACCAAGCTCCGAGAGCTCTTCGTCGTGGTTGCGACTCCTATCCCGGCTCCAGCCAAAAAAGACTACGGCGATATAGATATTTTTCTAACATGGGAGAGAGCCGCTGTGTTTCCATCTCCCTCAATCGTCAATCACATACGTTCCATCTCACCATCAACAAATGATCCCCTGCAGGTAGCCGCTCGTATTTTAAATACCCACAGATATATCGAACAGCGAAAAACTCTTACATCGGCCATATCCTGGCCCGATAACCTCCCTCAGGAAATAGACGACAGTGATGCGGAGACAAGCAACAGTACGAGAGAGCCTCGGTACATCCAGGTTGACCTACATCTATGTGATAGCTTAGAGCACCTACAATGGGAGCTATTCAAGACCGCTCACGGAGATTTATGGAACCTCGTTGGAAATATCATCCGCCCATATGGACTCACCATCGACGGCGTCGGCCTATTCATACGGGTCCCGGAAATTGAGGACCAAGACAAACCGCAATCCAAGATCTTGCTTTCCACCGAACCCACCGTCATCCTCGAATTTCTAGGCCTCAAGTACGACGGCACGCAGTGGGAAGAGCCTTTCGAGTCAGAAGAGGACTTATTCCGGTACGTTTCCACGTGCCGACTCTTCACCGTGCGACCTGGCGAAGACGACAAGATGGATGAAGCCAAGCTCAGGGCGAACGATCGCCGCCGCTTGAAACATCGGCACGTCTTCAGGAGGTGGCAGGAAGAATTCCTCCCTGCGTGCCGGCGAGAGGGGCGCTTCACGACGCATACCTCGACGCGCGAATCAGTGCGCGACGAGGCATTCGCGACGTTCCCCGGCTCGCAGTGCGTCTACGATGCTCGGCTCAACGCGTGGTACAAGGAGCAGCAGCGGCGGAAGATCTGGCGCGGCGTCATCAAGGCGTCCATACCGGAGTTCGAGGAGGGGAAGGAGGCGAAGCTGGGCGACCAGGAGTGGCGCGGCCACGCGGCCGGCGCGCTGAGGAGGATCGTCATGTACGAGAATTACGACCTGGGCATACGCCCGGCTCTGCCGATGCGCGACGAGGAGGGGTTCTATATCGAGGAGAATATAAGGCGGTTCGTCAGAGAGAAGTGGGAGGAGGTCGGCGATGCGATTTGCGAGGAGAATAAAAGGCAGTTTGAGAAGTGGCTTGCGGAAAAGGCGAGGCAGGGTGAGTCCGGTGCCGTTGAGGGAAAAGTGGGAGGGGGCGCCGAGAACTCCGAGGAAGGAGAGTCTGGGGCGGAGAAGAGCCCGGAAGATTAACATGGATACGTTGGTGTCGCCTTGTTGGATGAGAGTCCGTCTCAAATGATGTGTGTAATATGGGTATCAATAAGGCGAAAGCGGCTACTTGCAGAGATAATTGTTACTATGTGTACGATACAGAGGGATTGGGGATTTCCCGGTGCGTTTTGAATTACATAGAGTATTAGTGTGGGATATGAGACTGTAAATGTTACCCTGACACATCGCGCAATAACATCCAGTATAAATAGACTCCAGAGAACCGATGAAGGCCACTTTCTGAACCTCGTAAGTTGATTTTCACGGAAAAGCGTCTACTTATATTATATGGAAACGACCCCTTGCGCCTTAACATAGTGGTAAACCGTAAAAAACTCATTCTCGAGGCAGTACAGCCAACTTATCTCAATAGGGGTATGGATACTTATCATTACAGCTTAAAATCAGCATTCGTCTTCTCCCATCCCTGTGGCGTGGGCTGCTTCGAAGCCACTCGCTCCGCCAGCCTGAGTTTGAGATTCTTGTTTCTGTCCGTGCAGAGCTCGTACATAGTGGTAAGATTAAATAGTAGTGTGTGGGATGTCTGGCCTGCGTCGACTAAGCCTTCCAAGAGGTCACGAGCCTAGTACCCATTAGCACATATTAACACAGGTCACGTCGCGCCAAATGAAGACTTACATCAGCCATCTTCCCCGTGTAAAGCAGACACACGGCCAGATTAACCCCAACCATCTCATCATGTACGCCATTCTCCTCCAGCGAATCTTTCAACGCCTGCCACTTCGCCAACGCGACCGCGTACTCGCCGTCCGCCATATCAGCCAGCGCATCCACGATCCGCTCCCCCATCTCGCCGCCCTTACCATCGCTCACACAGCGTCGCGCCGCCTCGACATCGCCGAGATGCAGCCACAGCAGGGCCCGGCTCATCGCCAACCGCCCGTCGCCACCCACCTTAAAAGGCTGATCCCCATCTCCTAGGGTAGCCAGGTGCTCCGCGGCACCAGCCAGATCATCCATCTCGATCAGCGCGCCCGCGACCTTGATGCCCAGATCCGCCAGCCTGCTCTTCCAGACCTCTGCCGCCGAATGATCGTGCGCCCTCGCCGCGCGGGCGACGTGCGCGCGGGCCTCGCGCGCGAGGTCGTAGTAGCTCATGACGGCGCGCCGCGGGTCGCCGAATCCGATAGCTTGAAGCCGAACGCCCAGCACGCGCAGGTGCCAGGGCACGAGGTGGGCGCCGGAAAGGGGGTCGAGGTAGAAGGCGGAGTTGAGGTCCTCGAGGGCCTTGGACTCCTGGGCGGCGAGCGAGGCCGCGTCGATCAGGCACAGGCACGCCAGCCGCGTGTACAGCAGCTCGAACACGCGCCCGTGGTCCGTCGGGTCCGTCACGGGCGGGTGCGCCGCCGCCGCGACGGCCGACACCGGGCTGCTGGTGAGCGCTTGCACGGCCGCGATGGCGGCCGCCCGGAAGTGCCCCGCGCGTAGGAGCTCGGGGATCGGCGCCTCGGGCGAGGGCTGCCGCGAGGGGTGCCGGAAGGGAGGGGGGATGGAGAGCGGCGAGAGCTGGTGGTAGATCTCGGGCCGGAGGAGGAACGAGAAGTCCTTGGATGTGACCGGTGCGCTGGACGGCGCCGGCGATCTAGGGGCCGGAGATCGCGTTGTAGAAAGGCTCTCCCGGGGGCTGGCCTGTTGCGGGTTGCTGAAGTGGTTAGTGGCTTGGGAGGGGGCGGGCGACGCCAAGGGGGCTCTAGGGCTGCGGTGTTAGCTATTATATATTCCCGCTAGTAACCGCTGGTAGCACCGAGGCTTACTCATCTGCGTCGAGGGGCCCCTTGGTCGCCGACCGGGGCCGGGAAGCTATGGATTGAAATATATCAGTAATGGGCATTTTCGTCGCATTTCCCTCTTCTTTACGTAGGAAAATAGGCGACGTGATAAGAAGGTAGGATTGAAATCAGCATGGCGCGGGGTGCGAGGTTCCAATAGGGTGGGTGTACTGGCAGTTAATTTACAGCGCGGCCATCTCAGACGTGACGACGTAAACGGCCATGCAGTCTCCCCTCTAGTGGAATCGTCGTAATCCATTTATTTTAGAAACGAGATGGCTGCTGATAAAATAAAAAGCGAAATTTAATCAGAGATTTACTTACATATTTGCCCCGATCTATTCCTCGTATGGCCCTGGGAGGACTCCTTTGGTGTTGGCTGGTCCATGGTCGATGTTCTGGGACGAAGAAGTCTACGTCACATCAGGGAAGACGCAATGAAACGACGTTCAATGGGCCTGTTAATTGCCGATCCGGCTAAATACCGGCGAAACTCTAATTCAACATGCGGATAGATCCGCGATCTGCGTTCATCCCTGTTCAGTGCGTAGTAGCGCCTACAGCGATAATTAATATGCAACAAGGCACTTGAACGTCTTATCGAGCTCATACCCCCTAACTAACAAGAAAGGGGGGAAGACACAGAATAGGGGGAAGGGGAGTCTTGAATTATTAGGACAAGAGCAATTTTATCAATGGTTCACAGAAGATACTTACCCAGTCGTCTGGATAACAATCAGCGAACAACTTTACCCTCATAGTCTACCATATCCTTATTAGCATAGATTCCTCTTCAATAAGTTGAATAGGGACTGACGGAAGATCTATGGTGACGGGGGATGAGAGTTGAAATCTAAAGCTATCGGTATTGGATATAGACTGCGGAAAATAGGTAACCAACTTCTTATACATACTACACGGTCTCCTTTTCTTCGTGATAATTTATCATGGTTCTTTTCTTAAGACTGCTTTCCATGATTTACCACTGATATTAATTCAAGTATGCCCATCTTCCAATGATAGTAGGCTAGGAGCAATAAATAATAAAGTTAAAAAGAAGAGAATTCTTTAATTAAACGCTGCACAGAACTAAGGCCGACCCAAATTGCATACCCTCTCGCCTAATAGGCCATTGTCGGCGCTCCTCACTCATGCGCTGTGATATTTGAACCTAAGTAATGTAGAACCATCCTATCATTATCTACAGACGCTCCTTGATAGGCAATGAACAGTAATCCCTGAGGGCATCGTATCTGAGAAGCTCACTCTTTAGTTTCTGGCTCAGCGGAACTTTCTGACGGAGTCTTGAACGGGTTCTCTTCACTTGGCGTGCTATCTGTTCCTGACTGTTGTGAGATGCCACCTGCCCTCGGGCTTCGAGCAGGACGAGTCGCTCTCGTTCGTAGATCCGGTCGGGGCGGTTTCGGGCGTCCACCAGCGATGATGAGTTCGATCAAATTCTCAAGGAATTCATTCCCTCGCGGAGTACAGAGGTAGATATTACTATCTTCTTCACTTTTAGCCGTGGGCTTCATTTCTCCACCCTCTTTGGAAGTTGTTGGTGTCGACTCCATCTTGGACTCTTTTCCCGCATTCAGCAAGAACGTTACTAGCTCGTTAACGGTTTCTGTTTGAATCGTGTCGACGGCCACAAGCTGCCCCAAGCCCACCCCAGTCTCTTCAACAGCTTGCATAAGAGCCGAGCTCTGTAAGGGCATATGTTTCGATACAACGTGGAATATTCCTTGGATCATAAGTATGTAACGTGTGTGGTTCGAATTGCTGCGCTCGTTGGCTTTGCTCGGTATTTGTGCCAACTCTTCCGGGATTTTCTAATTATTCCGGTATGTGTTGGGCAGTAATCTTATAAGGGCTCTGTTGAATATTTCTGCTTCTCCCTGGGTAACCATTCTATAAGAAATTGTAAGCACCTGCAAATATAGATATGTGAAGAGGGGGAGACAACAAACCTGGGAGGCTAATCAGATAGAGGCTTGGGTAAGTCTGGGTGCTACTTAGGTAGCTGGTAGAATCGCCGTCGTCGCAAGTTTAAAATAACTTCTCCAAAGGAAGGTATACCACAAAATGGGGATACCGGAATACAGGGGATGGTGGTAGTGATAGTGTAGAGTGTACTCGATGTGTGCCTGGTGTGTATCTGATATGGGTAGTAGTATAATGGCTATTGCCTAATAAGGCCTTGAATGGCTTGGTTAGGAATAGGGATTGAGGCTGGATTGGCGAAATTGAAATTGCAAGTATTTTATTTGCATGGTACCGAGGACATTGAGGGAAGGAGCACCCAAAAGACCCAGGAAAAGAAAGTCAAAATCGCAGAAATCGGCGAAAAGCGCAAAAGGTCACTCACTGAGGCGAGAGCCAGACCATGTACTTACCTTGAATCAATCTTCTTTACACTCCTGGCCCTCCCCCCACAATGCCCTGAGGTATGTACCTAGGTATTGTACCCAAATCACGACCCATCACCCAGGTATCACACATCCCCCCGCCGCCCACTTTAGCCCCTAAATCTCCAGCACCTTTGGTGTTTACACCTTAGCAACGCCTAGACACGCCTTGAATACCCTACACGTAATTATTTATTAATATTTCTTTCAAATAATCACATGAAATGTTTTCCTTGAGCCCTAAGGCACGGCGCACATTTTGCAGGGTTTCACACTACTAAAGAACTTTTTCTTGTTTATTCCGCCGCATCTCCCACCTCCCATCCTTCAACTCCCACACATCACATCACCTTCAACCTTCAACCCTCAACCCTCAACCCTCAACCTTTAACCTAACTTTGCATCATATCTATTTGATATTATAAGCGCCAATAAACTGGGCGGCTACGTCTCTACATAAGGTATGTATATCTTTTCATTCTTTCTATATTCTCAGTATCCTCTCCTATGCCTACATAACCTGTCTTTGATTCATTCCCCCAACAGCCTGGCAGACAGCATCTTCACCCTTTCGCTGCCATTAGCACTGACATTTGTCTATCCTTAGAGATGCAGTGGATATTGAGGTGCATGGTAATGCGTCCGACGCGTCAGACACTTTGAAAGTACTGGATGCGCCGAAATGTGAAGCCTTGCTATCTATCCCCTCAGCATCACTTCTCAACCTTTCAGGGTTGGACCCGCCTATCAACTAGCCTTGCGGTCCTTACAATGGGCGTACATGCCTAGGTACCTAGGTAAGCAAACAACAAAGCCATATCCCCAACTACCTAACCTTGGAACCCGCCACTTGCAATTGTTTTGAAGCGGCGCAACATCCAGACCTCTCTATCACTACTATTCTATCCCTTCATTCCCGCCGTACTTCTGAGTCTCACCCCCTGCTTCTAATGCCTATGTCAAAGAACGAAGAAGCTAATGGAATTACGAACTTCAGAGAATGAAACAGTATTTGGAGTGTTGCGCCATCTTGGCCCTGGTTACCGCATAGGATCGCGGACGCCGGGCTCTGCAGCTTGAGGATCATTCAAGGACCTCCTCCATGGTCTGCGTCAAGTTGTGTACTGGAGACGCAGCTCCTAACTTCGTTTAGCCAAAAATTTGGAAGCAGGTAAAGTTTATCATCACAATCATCACCATCATTATGATACTTACTGGTACCAGCAGCGACTGAGAGGTCTTTCAGCCATCAATTCCAAGCAAGTTCACCACTGCTTCGGGATTTAATGGCCAAACTAGCACCAATACGTCATCAAGATGACGGGTTGCGGCTTGGACTGGGGAGAATCTCCCGGAATGTGGTGTTAGGGTCTCTAGGCCAAGGGAAGAACACACGTTCTAGTAAGTGAACAAACCCACACAGAAGACATCGAGAAGCCACATACTTACCATCACTCCAACACAGAAGACAGAATTGTGGTGGTGACTCTGTTAGCATGCAGAGGCAAGGGGCGGGCGGCCCTTCGTCAACATCCTATACAAGTATCTGGGCTCACGAAAAGCTACCTATGTTGCAGCTTATGCAGCAACGGAGTTGGTATCTTCGCTGTGTGCTCAAGCTCGTGACAGTCAGGGATATATACTGGCTTCTGAAAGCTACTGGTCATCAACCCCCATACCTCAATCTTCTCTACGGCGGAGCGAGATCGTTTCCGTTGAAAGTCACCATCATTCAATCCGCAGCCTTAGATGACTGCGCTTCGACCTCGGCAGGCACTTTACTCCTATTGATTTCGGCAACGCATTGCCGTTATGCCGATGATATAGGCGCTTTTACTACTCGGGTACTCTTCGCCGCATCAGCAATCAGGCATTCATTCGCCGGAAAATAGGTACGACCGGAGTCAGTGATTCCAACGGAATCCTCAACAATGCCTTCGGATCTTTGTGAAGAGGTCTAAGTGGATGCTTTCACTAGGGATAAGCGTCAAGAGAACCCATCTACTCTCAGAAATCAGTAATTATATATATCAGCGCCCTGCTTATAAGCGTCTCCGTCCTTCCATCGTTCGAACACAATCGATCCAGCAATCATAAAGTCAGTCCTGCTCGCTCTCTCAACCATTACCACCATGACCATCATTCTCTCCGCTAAATTGTCGACGTGCGGATTCCCGGTGGCACATACGGCTCTTCCCCCGATGATTCCACCGAAAACGGTGAGGAAGAACTTCGATCCACGTCCGATCGCAACGAGGATTCCGATCTGGCGGCCATGACTTCCAGAAACCAGTAGTGGGTTTCTAATCAAGGGTCAATATCGGTCATTCGAATCGCCAGAGGCTTCGATGAGTGTGGCTATCGAATCGCTAAGGAAAAGAATGCCAATCTTATCAACCTCTCATTCAGGAGCAAAGACTTACGGGTCTGCATCTTCTGGATTGCGTTCTGGATCGCGGAGAACGAGCGGGGGACAGCTAAACTTTCGACAACCACAATCATATTCAACCATTACAACCTTTACAACCATTAATAAGGGCAACAATCATACCAGATATCACCATTTCCCACCAATATCACCGCATATGTGGATATGGGATATCTTGATGCGCATGCATCGAGTCGTCCATGTCCATGAGAATGCCACGGCGTGGAAGATCGTCCTCCTTGCCATTCACGGCAAGGAGGTAAATGGCAAGGAGGACTTCTACCTCGACCCGGCCCAGTACCCTGGAGAGAGTTTTGTACAGGCTCTGGTAATCTGCCAGACCTGGCGTGCTGTGGACTTCGTACGAGACACAGTCATGGACTTTTTCAAATTCTATTGTTACCACATGAATGCCGCGCTTCAGATAATTCCGGCACACGCCGTCGCCGGAATTATCAACGCGAACCCGCGCGGGTTCTCGAAGAAATGCAGCGTTGTTATATCCACGGCGTTGTTTTTGAACCCATACTAGGTTTTCCATCATCAACTCCAATACGCATGAGCGGATGCTGCAAGAGATCCAGCGCTGAAGGAGACCCAGCGCTGTTATCTAAACAGCATCGTTTTGAGCGGTGAGTACCAGGTCTTTAAGCCTGGTGCGTTCCGTCTTCTAACTCTGATCAATCATTTTCTCCCCACCGTTCAACCTTTACAAACATTTTCGCAACCATTCCAATCATCATAACCCCGGGGTCACTACCCAATAATTATATATATCTCACCTCAGATACGTGGTACCGGAGTCCTCCAATACTAAAGGCCTTCCATCTACCGAGCGGAATTAAATCGCACCTCCGAATTCCGCCGTCGGCTTATTCGATGACGAGATTAAGAATCTCGCTACCTTCTGACGGGCAACTATTACAATCATCGCAATCATCCCAATCATCACAAGGGTCGCTACTTTGTGATCATATATATATATATCACTTCATAATTCTGGGCTCCTGCCACCCGCCGCCGCCCTATTCGGCGATGAGGTTGATAATCTCGCTACTCCTTCCTTCGCCGGAGACTTCACCAATGCTCCTTTCTTTCGGACGGCTACGGACGCGGATTTGATACGCCTGAACGAGACGTTGTTAGCTGGAGGGACATTGCTCTGGGGTCAGGAATGAGCGGGCCTAGACGTTCTCCAGAGTTGGGTTTTGATGGTCGTCTATGTATACTTGACAAGGAATGCCACTGAGCACTAAATATGGGGAGGCATTGCATGTTAATGATTTATGGGGGGCTAGGGGAATGAGTTACAGAAATTCAACACACTTGATCATCTAATTTCAATAGATATTTGAAGCCCATACCAAATGAAAACCCTACTACACCAGGGGAAGTAGTAGAAATATGAATCAGTAAGCATTGAACAAGGATGATTGTTTTTAGACCTGTAACCTTCCACTGTGTTCATGAACTCAACTCAGTCACTGGCCTTGGATCCCATTGGGGATTTCCGGTATTTCGGCGATTTCGGCGATTTCGGCGATTTCAAGCTTTTGTGTTAAGAAAAGAAGCGCAATGATGGTGGTTTCTCCAACTCATATCCATTCGAAGGTGCCGGGTGAGAAATTGTCGACTTGAACTTTGAAAATATCTTGTTACGCTACCTGCACCTTAAGTATAAACATCCGATTAATACTGCGATAACTAGTTAACTACCTAAACTTCTAGCTAATATGGGAAATGTCGTTCTGCTGGTTATTTCATTGCTTCTTGTTCATGGAAATGTTCAGGAACCCCTACCCCGAACTCCTTAATCCCTTAACCTTTTAACCCCTTTACCCCTTTTCAATGCAGACTATTGTGAGACATACATACCTAGGTACCTAGGTACTATGTACCAATGTACCTGAGTAGAAAAGTTCACGTGATTAACAGCTACATCCACGCCAGGGTGTAATCGGGCACCTGATCAGGTACACAGAGCGCCCCACTCAGCCCACCTGGAAAATCGTCGACCCACTTTGCTCTTTTTTATCGAGATTGATCAATCGAATTTACTCCAAATATTGAAAAGCAAGCATACGACGGATTCGGAGCGATTGACCAGGAGCCGGCATACTACGAAGGGTATATAAGCTGCTACGGAAGGTGTGGTTATCTTGTTGGAAGACGTCGGTGTTGCGGGCCACATTTGAAGCTTGTAGAGCGGGAGGAATCAGGGCCAGTCGAAGTTCAGCACTGAAAGCAGAGTGCAAGCTTTGCTTCAAGATTTCGATCGAGTCCTCGGTGACCTCCGCACAACTTCGGGTTACGGTGACGATTTACGATCAGGATCACGAGATAGTGACGACAAAGCGGCCTTGGAGTGTTGCGGACTCTACCGAGAGCAGCCGTGGTTATCGAGTTCCTCGGGTATACTGGACATAGGGAAACGCACGACTCGGACAGCAAAACATACAAGCTTGACACAATGTTCACACCTACCTTCCGCAGCCTCTTCGCGAGGCTCCCATCGAACTCCCTTCCCGGGCTGCTCCCCAGCGCTTCGACCTCATCAACCCAAGCTGCCACAACCTCTTCTTCTCTCTTCCTCCTCCCGGCCTCGGCCTCCCGATCGATACACACCACAGCGCCCCAAAATGCGAGGGAAGGCGGCGGCAAGCGGAAGCGCGGCAAGGGCAAGGACGACGGGCCCGACCCGCGTATCATGAACCTGAAGAGCTCGATGCCGCGCGCCGTCCCCGCGCCGCTGCGGTTCGCGCGCAACCGCGCGCTCCGCCACTGGACCATCCACCGCGCCTGGCTGCTGTACCAGCGCAAGGAGCGCGAGAGGCGGGAGCACGAGCTGGAGCGGTACGTCGGGCGAAGATCCGGCCCTATCCCTCTCTTTGCGTTTCCTCGAGCCGTGGGTGGAGGTGTTGCTTGCTAACGGCCTGCTTAGGATGTACCAGTCGATGGCGAACGCGTGCGAGGAGCTGCGCAAGACGAGCGGCCCCGGGTCCAACGGCGAGGGCTACTTGTACCGCGTCGCGCTGGAGAAGAAGGGCATGTACGGACACAATAGCATCCCGATCGAGTACGCGAGGATGCAGACCGAGACGCCGGCTCGCGAGCCTTGGAACCATGACTGGACGAGGTGAGAGGCTTCTTGATCGTCCGGTAGGCATGTAGATGAGCGGACGTGTGGAAGGGCGGATTTTCGGGTCTGGGGCATTCTTGTATCATACCATACCATACCATATCATATCATACCTCCCTCCGTAGACTCCTCTCCCGCGATTCCGGGATTGGGAGTCCTGGGGTCCAATGGAATTGCCTACTTTACCGCATGCCTGGTGCATTCTTAGCTGCGTGAATGATATCTCGGGCTTAAGTCGCTTTTTGCGTGGTTCTTGCTCGATGGTACCTTTCACGATTTTCCTCGCTTCGTTGCGACATCCTCTTGGCGTTTCGAGATGTGGAAAGACATAATTTATTAGATTGTTCTTGAATCGTTCGATTGTTTACTTGGGTGCATATAAACATATGTACATAAGATGCCCGTAGTAGCGCTAGCGACATATATACCTAATTGGGGAGGTAGATGAGTGTTCGGTTCGACGTCTACTTGGTATCCTTTCCCTTGTGGTGTGCTGGATTTTGGCGTACGAGTGTGGGATATAGGAAGGGGAGGGGAATGGCGGAGAGGAGCGAGTCTATTGCACGAATATGTTATCTCACATTATGCTACTATGCTACTACTATTATTATAGAAATGATATTCTGATTCGATTCTCCTTATTATCAACAATTCTTTCCTCTTCATACAGTGACGAAGACCGCGAGCGGTAACTTCTCTTTCGGAATCGCTCCGCTACTTAGATTCAGTTCATTCAGTCTGTTCCAACCTAGACTAGATACTAGTACAGATTCGTCTGCCGTCGCGGCTCTTCCGTTCGTGAGCGAGGGTTCAACGTGTCGCGGCGGGAGTGTACCCCCTTTCGACACTCTTCGATAGATATTGAGGTAGCCCGATAGATGGCCGTGTAATGTAGCAGTGTAGCATTGTAGTGGTGCGGCTAGCAGGCAGTGTGGTCGCAGGTTCCGGCCTGGACAAGAGCTCGCCTCGCCGCGGATAGATTGCTGTAAATCCCAATCCTCCCCCCTATTCGCTTCTTTCGGAACGCGATCCTAGCAGCAGCGCCTCCTCCTCTTGTCTTGCCCCCTCTTAGCCCACATCTCTCTCTCTCTTTCTATCGTCTCCTCCTCCTCCTCGTCGGCGTATTCCACACAAAGGCAAAACGAAAGGAAAAGTTATGTCAGAATATCAAGCCCGCCGAATCCCAAAACTCCACCAGATAAATATAACACCCATTTTATTTAGATTCTGTCCCTGAGGAAAACCTTTTTTTTTTTTCCTCCTCCGTTCGCGCCTGCGTCAGCGTGCGTTCGTATTCGCGTACGCATCCGTCGCCGCGCTTTTCTTTTCCGTGCCGCGTCTGAGTCCTACGTCTTATGTAGGTGAGTAGGTAGGTATGGTTAGGATAACGGCTTGGCCTAGCCGCGTCCTGCGTCCTATCCCGCTTCGCCACGCCGCGCCGCATCGCATCGCATCGCCGCCCCTTGCGAAACGTATCGGGCGGCCTCATAATATGACGCAGCAGCCGGAGCCCTCGCCCTTCTCGAAGGTGAGCAGGGCGGCGCGGGTGGCGGCCTCGAAGACGTCGTCGACGCCCTCGCCGCTCAGGCTGGAGCATTCGAGGTACTTGCGGGCTCCGATCTCCTGGGCGGCCTGCTCGCCTTGCCGCTCCGTTACGAACTTGAGGCTCTTCTTCCGCATCTCCTCGATCGCTACCGGGTCGTCCCGCAGGTCCTTCTTCAGGCCCACCAGGATGATGGGGACGCCCGGGCACCGCTCTGTCGCTTCTTCTATCCACTGTTGTCTTCGTGTCAGCTGCGGCTCCTTTTATATATTTTCCCCCTCGATGCTTCTTCCCTATTGTATGTACGTGGTGGTAGGGTATAGTGGAGCGCGACGTGGACTGTGTCCAAGCGAAAAGGGGGTGGTAAGGAAGGGGTTCCAACCTTGTGTTTCACGTTGTCAAGCGAATCCGGCGATTCGATCGAGAAGCCTATCAGTAGCACGTGCGCCTTCGAGTAAGCCAGCGGCCGCAGCCGCTCGTAGTCTTCCTGGCCCGCCGTATCCCATAATGCTAATTGCACTGATTTACCATCTACTCTGCAATCTGTCACGTAGTTCTCGAATACGGTCGGGATCTAAACGCGAAGGGGACGTCGTTAGTCTGGCAATGGCTCGCCGGGTTAGAGGCTCCGAGAGCTGCTTACGTAGTGCTGTGCGTGGTCTGTCAGCAATATGTTGGGACAGGAATAAGGGAAAAAGGGGGCAAGCAAACATACGGTTGGGAAATATCCTAGCGTGAAGACGCTCAGTAAAGAGGTCTTACCGCAAGCTCCATCGCCAATGATGACTAGTTTCCTGACAATCGGATTAGTAATACGTAACGAATAGCGCTTATAGCGAAACGGAGTAGTCGGCATGTTAGATCTTCTCGATTGCACAAAGGGGCGACGGACAGAGCTGTCGTGGACAGGAAGGAAGTTCCGAGGGGTGACATCGTGGGGTTCGTGAGGTTTGTTGTTCGAGGATGGGCGGAAAGGGATCGACGAGCTAAATAGAAGCATACCTGCGGATGACATTCTGCGCATTCGAAGTCGCCATGGCTCGACGCGAAGTTTGCCAATCCCAAGGAGGGCACTAGCTATTCTCGTAGTCTGCTACCGTCGGAATAGAGTTCTCGAATTCGAATTGTCTTTGGGACGCGTGGACTAGTGACGGAATCGAGAGTTTATTTTGGCAATCCCCGGCTCGGGGGGGTGTCACCTCGTGGCGGATTGGGATATGTAAGCGCGGACGGAGGAGAGACACCGGTGACAGAAAGTTGACGTGAGCTAAAGTTGTTTCGAAAACAGCTACTAGAGTAACCGAGAGTCTGGCACTAGGAACGAATCGATCGTCGTCGGTATAGGCGTTTCACGATAATTAGTGAAAGGATAATGGTTAATTGTTTGATTCGTCTGTTCTTTTTTTCCTCTTGTTTCTATACCTTGCTGTCCCCTTCTGCGTTTTTCTGAAGGTCGAGGTATGTGTTTGGGTTAGGAAAAATTGTCGAATACGAGAGGCCCTACAAGCCTAGGCAGCGCCGGGTTCCGCGGTCGAATTTAAAGCCTCCCGTTAAAGGATTCCCTGACAGCCCTGAGTTCTTGGTTCTGTGTCGGTGCTCTACCCCCCCTGTAACTTGTAATTCAGCTTGAGGAATAAGGCGATATGATTGGCTAGCTTCGACACCAGACTCCGGTAAGTCGCTAAAGTGTCCAGCTGTTGTTAGCTACGTTAGGAGCTGTGTTTGACAAATATAGCACCTCCAGAAGCCTCATTTATTTAGCGTGCTCGGCTTGAGGGATTCCTAGGATCTTGGGATTCTAGTCGATTTATATAGGTGTTGAGATATATTCACCCATCGTAATGTAGCCGACAAACTGGGCTGAGCAATGCTACCATGGCGTTTCTACACGGCATGCTGACCTGATATAAAGGGAAAAGCTGCGAGATACCGCCACTCAACTGTAGCCATCCTTATGCTCGAGGGGCTGCTACTACGTTACAAGGTGCTGGCTAGGTCAAACAAACTATCCAGGCCGTGCCACAACATCAACTAGTAAACAAGGGCCTTTTGCCAATGCTATTGCGTCCCAAGCACGATTGGCTCGGTATAAGTTGAGATGGGCTGATGAATGCCGGTTTCGTAACTGGTGACTGAGTTGTCTACTAGACAGCTAGATCGCGGGCTACGGGAAAGCCGGTGGCCAAGATGAACATGCAAATGCAAGAAGTTCTTCGATATCATTCGGCCGCTTGATACTATAGATGCGTCCCAAGATTCTTCATCGTTCCCGAAGGGCCTGTCTGACGACTAATGTGGAACCCCTTCGTAAAATAGTAATAATAAAAATAATGAGTAATAATACGCAAGGTGTTCCTCTGTTGCCCGTTACCTACTACTTACTACAAGTATGTAGCTGATCCCGAATCCCCAATAGCCTATTCAACATCGCACACAACACAGAACGCATAGGTAGGTAGGTAAGCTATCGATTCATCAAACGTCAAAGGCATCAGATCAAGTTAGCGAGTCGAGCTGACCGCTCCGCGTCGTCGTACTGGCTGATTAAGATCGCCCAACGGCTGCAGGTCTCAGCATGAAAAATTGGGTGGTGCATGTCTCTGCTGCATACCCCCCTCCTCTTACTCCCATCAAGCCTATTATGTATAGTCGCCGTCGCCACGACATCCTATCATATATTCGCAAGAAGATCATGATGGGGGAGGGATCGAGAGTACAGCATCGATTCGACGCGATTGGGCCTGCAGCAGCTAGTAGTGTCAATACTTCCCGACGCTGTGCTTTGATAAGTAGTGCCAGGTATAATACTCGTTTGTTTAACCAGTCATTTTGATGTAGTTACTATCGCCCTTGTCGATGTTGCTATTGGTGTTACTAGTTGTGTCGATGTTGAGGGTGTTCGCGGTGGTAGTAGTAGCAGTGGTACTGACTACCTAGTACGGACTACAAACCGCGAACCGTGTCTATTCCGATCGTATCCACGGTTGATTCAGGGGAGTCTAGGTATGCAAGACTACCTAGTCGTAGGCCTCCGACGGGAATACACGTCTTCTGTTGCGAGGCGTGGGGACGTACTGAAACTGTCAAATTATTCTGGGAGACGCTAAAGACGCAACCCTCGTGGAGCACATGGCAGAGTCGCGAGAAATGTCTTATCAAGATTCTAGTCACAATTCCTGCCCATGATGGCATCCATGGAATATAGCACTGGGATGAGTAGTGTTATGTAGAAGAACACGACTCTTTTGACTCTGATAGGCCGTCATTCCAGCCGGTTGACCCTCACCTGACTCCATGTCTTATCCATAGATATAGGGTAGGATCTTTTTGAGGATCTAATGACCAACTGTAAACTAATTGATAACATGACGAGTCAAATTAAATAAGCTTACGAACGTTAATACTAAAGTTGGTGCTATTGAAAATTGAGAAGAAAAAAAGTGTAAGTGGAAATGGGGTGTTGTTGTACATGATGGGATGTAAAAGGGTCCATTAGCAGATTCGTAGCCCTGAAATATCCCCTGATCCGAAGTCCATCAAGGTGCTATAAGACCAGCCGTAAATGGCTGTTCCCAATTCCTGGGCCGTTTGGGCTTGCCTCAAGCGCCTCAAAGCTTGCGGACAGTGCAGCATTGGAGGGGTAAATAGTGAGGTCATGTGACCTCTCTTCCACAGCCCCGGCAAAAATGGGGCTGATGAGGGTGAGGCTGCGACGGGTCATTTTGTCGATTGGAACCATGTTGGGTGCGATACATGTATATACCTACATATCTGCCTAGGTACCGGTACATGCATGCCTACCAGTAGCAGAGCACCTCAACTGAGCAACTAAGTGTAACAAAACAATTAAACCTGACTTATCTGGTTGCCTTACTTAAGCAGAAAAGTACCTAGGTAGGTACATGTACCGAAGCAGCCTACCTACCTAAGATATTGAAGGTTTCTGGACAGTTTCTGGGAGAACCGATCCAATGATAATCGATACATACGTAGGCTCAGGTACGTACCCATACTTCCAGTACATGCATGGGCCGCAGGCTATGAGGTTAGGTCTGCACTATTTACGAGTTACCACAAGTTACCGCAGGTACCGCAAGTACTGCAAGTACCACGAGTAGCACAAGCCAAGGTAGCTACTTCGAAGATTGTACATGTACCTGCCTCTGAGATTTCGACGTCTTGTGGATGGAAAAGCCAGACGCAGAAACGCCAACATCAAAATCTCGCCTACCACAACAACATTCTCTTTTCCCTCTAAAACGCCAAAACAATTCCACCCCCGGCGATCAACCCAACCCACCCCCCCCGCGACCGCTGCCCGGCGTACACCCGACCTTGCATCCACGCATAATTTCACGTGGCCAAGCCAGACCCAACCTTACTTTAGGTGATATTGTGTGAATTGCGGCACTTGGTTTCCCGGCTCGGACTATCGCCAATTTCCACCTTCGAGAGGGGCACGACGGCAACAATTCGCCCTCGCCAAACAAAGCAACGGCTGTTTCTCACCTTACTCGCCTGACCGGTAGCCACCCTACCAATTTAGGTGGTGTTACTAAGCCCATCTCTGGGAGGTAGTCATACCCGATACCTAGCTGTTTGACGCGGAGCATCTCCCCGATAGAAGATCGCATATGACCCTCTTCGCCCTCCAGACGTAACATTCCCTCCAGGATGCCCGGAAAAAATAACAATCGACAGTCGGCACAGGGCCCCCCGCCCTCGAACGCGAAGGCTACGGCGAAATACACGAACAAGGACGGAACCAAATACATCTCGGTTCCGAAATCCTCGGCCTCTACCCCTCCGCCCCAGCCATCGCCGACCACGACCTCCTCCTCCCGAGGCGGCGCCCCAACTAACCCTCCTGCCCTTGCCGATGCACCACCTGCGCAGCCGGTAAATCGCAAGAAGCAGAAGCGCCGAGCGAAAGCCGCCGCAAAAGCCGCAGCCGAGCAAGCGGAAGCAGCAGCAGCAAATGGGCTCCCTAGTCCCGCTTCCACCAGTAGCGCGCCTTTACCCACCGCCGCTGAGTCGCTGAGGAAAGATGCGCGAAACTCCCGGAATGCCATACCCGGCGAATCCCGTACGGGCCACAATCATACGCACAACCATAACCACATCCAGAACGGTGAAGACTGGGGAGACGAAACCGATAGCGACGATGGTCTCCAGGAATCCAATGGGTCCACACGGAAGTCCAAGAAGTCTAAAAAGAAGAAGAAGAAGGGGACGGTCGAAGAGCCTGCTAATACCCATCAGTCTGGCATATCCAGAGAGAAGATATGGAACACTTCCGCCCCCGACGAGCGAGAGCGTATCAAGCAATTCTGGTTAGGTCTGGGCGAGGACGAGAGAAAGTCTCTGGTTAAGGTGGAGAAGGACGCCGTGCTCAAGAAGATGAAGGAGCAGCAGAAGCATACCTGCAGCTGCTCCGTCTGTGGGCGCAAACGAACGGCGATCGAGGAAGAATTGGAGGGGCTCTACGACGCGTACTATCAGGAATTGGAATCGTTCGCGAACCAACCCCACAATCACCCGAACGCGCCCCCGACGCTCTCTCCTAGAAGACTCGGGCCTATGACCGGATTACATCCTCCCGGTGTCCTCCCGTCCAGATATTCGAATCACCACCCCTCCCACGGCCGCATAGTTGAGCATGTGGATAATGATGAGGAGGAAGAAGATGATGTCGAAGAGTATAGCGAAGTGGACGGATTGGACGAAGATGAGGAAGAGGATGAGCCTGAGGAGATCCCCCGGGATCCGTACCCTAATGACTTCTTTAATTTCGGTCGGAGTCTTACTGTCGAAGGTAAGTTACGAACGTAGACCCCATTCATACGTATATCCAACGTTTTGAATAACATATTATAGGCGGCATTCTTACTGTAGCAGACGATCTACTCAAGAACGACGGTAAAAAGTTCATTGAGATGATGGAGCAGCTAGCCGAGCGAAGGATGGCGCGCGAGGAAGATGCTAGGGACCACTACGCGGGATACGGCCACACCATCAACGGCGCTTCTCTGCCTAATCCTCACAACCACCCTCCCCTCGAGGATGACGAGTCGGAAGAGGAGGAAGAAGAAGAGGAAGACTATAGCCAAGATGAGGATTACGAGGAAGAAGAGGTATCTTGCGAGCATTCACCATAGGCGCGTCTTTCGGCTGATATTCTATATAGGACACTATGACGGAGGAGCAGCGGATGGAAGAGGGCCGCCGAATGTTCCAGATATTCGCTGCGCGCATGTTCGAGCAGCGAGTATTGACGGCGTACCGCGAGAAGGTCGCGAGGGAGCGCCAGGAGAAACTGCTCGAAGAGCTCAAAGAGGAAGAGACGCAAGAATCCCAACGGAAGGCCAAGAAAGCGAAGGAAGCGCAGAAGCGGAAAGATAAGGCAGCCCAGAAGAAGCAGGCGCAGCTAGAGGAGAAGGCCAAGCGCGAGGCTGCCAAGGCAGCGGAAGACGCGGCTCGCTTGGAGGAAGAGGCGAAGAAGCTCGAGGAAGCCAGACTCAGGGCCGAAGAGAGGCGCAAGAAGAAAGATGCGCAGAAGAAGGCCGAGGAAGAGGAGCGGTTAAGAAGAGAGGCTGAGCGTCAACGGCGTGCCCACGAGCAGAAAGAAAAGCAGCTGGAGCAAGAGCGCAAGGTCCGCGAAGCGAAAGAGCGCGAGAAGAAGCTTAAGGAGGAACAGCGACGCAAAGACCAAGAGGCTCGGGAGCTGAAGGAACGTGAAACCCGAGAAAGGAGAGAGAAGCACGAGAAAGACAAGCGAGACAAGGAGTTAAGGGCGGCCCAAGCAAAAGCCGAGCGTGATGCCAAAGAAAAACTAAGACAGGAAGAAAAGGAAAAGGCAGCCTCCAAAGCCGCACTCCCCGCAGCTCCCATCCCAACACAGCCGGCGAAGAAGCAGCATCCCGTCTCTATTCCCGCGCTCCCTCACCAACCTCCGCCAAATCACGCGTCGCCTCAAATAGCCGTTGCGACCCCAGTCATACCCAAGGCTCCTACGCCTATGAAACCTCGATCCGCGTCCCAGGAAGTGACGAGATCGGCTTCTCAGGCCTCCCATTCCGCTTCCGGTCCCAGCCAGAATGCGTCGCCGCTTACTCAAACTCCGCTGCATGCCAGCCCCGGCCCTATCGGCCCTCCGCGAAAGGCTTCGTCCACCGGACCCGCGAGTGTGGGACCGCCTAGCGTCCATCCGGCGTCTCCCCTTCATATGGGAATCAAAAGCCCCCCTACGGCTCATCAGGGGCCGTTCAACATGGGGCTGCCGATGAATATGCAGTATCCTCCCGGAATAGTGCCTCCACAGATGACGCCAGGTTTTAACCGGATGCATGAGCCCATGTTCCCGCCTCCCGGGAATTTTCGGCCCATGGGTATGCCTCCGCCGGGCTTCCCGGTTCCCAGTCCGATTAGCGGCCGATCGTTTCCTGTTCCGCACGTACCACCCGGATTCCATCAACCAGTAGAGCAACCGGTCCCCATACACCACCAGGGCTTCTCTCCGGATAGCACATCGGGGCAACCACCGTCGCATTCGCGTCAAGCGTCCGCTTCCTTCGACTCGAATCCTCCGCCCAGCGCTCCGTCTCAGCCAATTGGTAGGCCGGGACCCATCGGCAGACCCGGAAGCGTGGTTCACGGGCAGAAAGGTCACGACATCTCCGCCGACATCGACGACGTAAGCGGTCGTCTCGGCAGCAGCGCCTTACTAGACGATACGGACGAACCTTACAGCATGAACGCACCTCGGCCAACCAACGTCGCCCCGGGAACTAGGGCCCCGTTTCCTAGCGCGCCGTTCATAGACCCGTTTCTCGGCGCGCCATTGAACGCTGCCTGGGCCCCCCCGAACATGTTCTCTCCCCCTCCCGGCTTCGCCAATCCGGCGTGGCCTACGTTTGGCGCGCCCGCACCCGGCATACGGGCGTCTCAGCCTCGATCGGTCGCGGTCCGTCAGATGCTTGTGAGCGCATGCAAGGATTTGTTGAATCACGCAGCGGACAAGGACGGGTACATAGATCTGTCTGCCATCAAAGGCCACGTAGATTCTATCAATTTACCGGGGCACGACCCCGTTTCCGAAAAGGAGCTGTTAGACATGTGCGAAACCGAAGGCAATCTACAGAACGGCGGCGGAAGCTTCGACATCCGGCGAGACGAAAGCGGAAAAACATCTATTCGGTTTGAACCAGACGAAGGATCGGCTCCAGCACCTTTTCCGCGAAACGTGGGGGCTCCCGGTGAGATCGGTAGTCCGGTCGTGGGGGCCGGCTCTCCTAATCACGCAGCCCCTGGAGCATAGGAAAACTTCCAGGGCTGTTACAAAGGCCCGTAATGGGTATTTCTTCAGTTGCTACAGGCGTGGAAAGAGAGGCCTGCATCGAGGTCAGGGTTGGTTCGAGATTCTCTTCTTTGCACAGAGCCGTGGGTGAGTTCGGCTCTTCAGAGTTCCTCGTGTGCCTTTTGGACCGTGGCTGGGTGAGCATGCACGGTACCCTTGTAACCAATAGGTCGACGTACTCTTGGAACAGTCGTCGGAAACACGCAGGAGAGATAGTCTATTCCTCCAGATATGAGAGAGAGAGAGCAGAGGTTTCACTGCATACCCTTGTCTGATCGCCCCTAATTTTAGGGCCGTTGAGCTGGTCATTATTATGAATCGTAACCCGTTGAGCATCATCCGTACCTACCAACTAATCAAGTGCTTTTGCAAATGCCTGTGAAAATGAGTTCGTAAAAAAGCGTACCCACGACCGTACTTGATCTTAACAAGCCCCAACGCCATCCCCACATGCGTATTATACGGCAAACACGAAATCCGTAGAACCACATTCGGAAGCGTTGATGGCCGATATTTATAGTCAAGCATGAGGATGGTCGTAGTTGATTTCTTCGGCGGTAAACAGGAAGGTAGGTATCTACCGAAACGCGTACTCGTCACATCATAGCCAGATGGTGCTACGGTAAGCATCGTCGGTGAGGAAACAAGTCGTAAATATAATTCATCGCAGGAAACCAGACTACCCAAGGTGGTATCTACCTAAGCAAGCCACGCGATACTTCGTAAGCCCATATATATATATTCCCCATCCCCTCACCATGATTCAAGCGTCTCGTTTCGTTACTCCAACCCCTAAGCCATTCTTCACACACGTTTCAAACCCACGTCACTCTTCCCCTTTCTCATCCACTCCAAGTTCTCGACCAAACTGATTAGAATAGGTACCTAGGAAGGTAGCTAGGTTAGGTAGATAGGGCACCCAGGCAGGTCACTAATACCCCGGGTTATCCGTAAACGGGTTCTGGCCCAACGGAGCAGGGCTCGCGTCGCGCTTGGCATGGGCGTAATCGTCCGCGACCGCGATCGTCGTCTCGCTAGGGTTCGCCGCGGGGAGGGGGCCGTCACGCTTAGCACCCAGATCGAAGTCCGGGTTGGGGCTCGGGCTCGGGTTGGGGTTGGCGGCGGCGGTCTTGGCGATCTTGGCGGCCTCGGCGCGGGCGCGGCGCCGCCGCTGCTCGCGCTTGTCCCGGCAGCAGAAGAAGATGAGCGTGACGAAGCCGATGCCGAAGCACGACGCCAGGAACACCGTCACCACGATCTCCCCCGTGTCCAGGTCGTTCTTGCGCCGCATGCACACGTCCGCCCCGTTCCGGTCCGTCATGCAGTAGTTCTCCGCCGCGCACACCTGCGTCGGCACCTCCGTCTCGTAGCACGGCAGGGTCTTGCCCGAGTCGCTGCCGGTCGATTGCACCGGGCAGGTGCTGGTTTTGATGTTCGTGGAGGTGCTGCATTGTAAAGTCTGGGTGGGCGAGCCTGCTGCCGTGGAGGGCGAGGCTGGGGATGAGGAGCCGCCGTTGGTGTTCTGGGGTGCTGGGACTGGTTCTGGCGCTGGTGTTGGTGCTGTAGGTTGCGGTTTGTTAGTCATACCTTAACCCTTACGTCTATCTACCCATCCATGATTACTGGCTTGTAAGAAGGTGGTAAGCCTTACCTGGGATCGGCTCAGGGCCTCGTCGCCGCAAGTCCGCGACAGACTTGCCGTTATCGCAGTTATGCAGGACGAAGGCGGCCTCGATGGTCGACTCGGCGTACGTACATCCAGCGTTCCGGAAGCACCGCTCTAGGTCTTCGCCCAGCACGTACTCGCCCACATGCCGGAAGCAGTTCGCCAGCGAGCCCCTGTCCCCGCAGGCCGCGGCCGTAGAGATGCCGAGGGCACCTTTGCGTATACACGCGGCTCGGTCCGCTATCGCTGGGCTCGCACCGAGAGAGGAGCCGGGGAGAAGGAGAAGCAGAGAGAGAAGGGTAGACGGGAGGGCCGCCGCACCCGATCTGGGCCTATGCATGTTGGGCATCTGAGCGATATAGTGCCAAAAGTTAGATTAGGAATGAGTACAACGCTGAAGCAACGCGTTTGAAGACTAGTTGTCTCCTGAATGTTGAGAATTTCAGGTGGTGAGTTGCCCGAAAAGTAGGTAAGTTTGACGGGCGCCCAAGCTCAAAGTCAGAGTTCGGGTATCCTTTCCCAAGCACCGAGCTCAAACGCTGGAGAAGTCGGTGTTCCGGTTCGGCCGGTTAGGTTTTATCTAAAACCGAAAAAAGAAAACCGTGCCCCGGGGTTACCTCTTTCTTTTCAACCTTCTCTTACTCGTTCGTATTTATTTCCCGACGAGCAGCAAGTCGAGACGAGATTAGGCGGCGAAACAACGCGGTACTCCTGGGTATCGTAGGGAAGAAGAAAAGGAGGGAAAAGATAAAAGGCGCGCAGGAGGAAAAAACTCCGGGAGGATCTGGTTGGGATGGAAGTACGGCAGGCTGAATAAGTAAGAAAAATACATCCTCTTGGAGGACGTCCGAATGCAGCTAGGTCGTTCGGCCCAGCCCTAGCATGATGCTTTTCAGGGTCGTCCTTTTTTTTTTTTTTTCCTTCCTTCCTACGGGGCTGGTGACATGGGGAATGGCCAGGCCTCACAGTTCCCCTAGGTGCCTAAGATAAGTACTTAGGCCTATCTACCTTGCGGTCCCGCGCAGACGACTAGCCGATAAGTACATATCTGACGATGGTTGGAAATGAGATGTTGAGGCTTCGTAGATGAATATATGACCACTGGCCTATTTTGGCGCTGACATACAGCGTGGCGGAACGAATCACATATCACTCCCTCACTTTGAATGGCTGCATGTTGCGGCTGGCCCGGAACGGCGCAGCCCTTGTGGTCCGGTCATGATTGGGTGATTCGGACCACGAGTTGGTACCATCCGGTTAGGGCAACATGTGCTTCCGCAGAGCGCACAAGGAAATAGGGGGATCGGCCACGCGAATATCTCTTGAATGTCTTCGTTGTATAAGTTCTGAGAGTTGTAAGTCGGAGAGAATATGTACGAGACGTATAAGTACGGACGTACGAACCGAGGATTGTGGGGGATCAGAGAGAGCTAAGAAGACTTAAGGTCTAAGCTTATGCTCTATGCATGCCAGATTTTATCAGGATTCTGAATAACAGGGGGGGTTGGGGGCCTATGAGAGGTGGGTTCGCGTACCGATCTGTATCACCAACAAATGTCTGTCGTAAATGAAGTTATGACCTTAAAAGGGTACCCAGGGCCCTTAGGTTAGGTACAGGTATTAGGTCTCCATCAACAAACGCCCACTATCCCATAACCCATTAGCCCTGAAGCCCCCCGCAGATAATATCCCGTATCGCGAGTCGTCAATTATACGAGCTATTCTATTAAGGGAATCTCCAGCGAGCCCTAGCGGGTCCGGCTAGTACGGGTTGGGCAATTAATTAAGGCTGTACCCCCTTGTTCATGCGGAGGACCTGAGCTAGGTAGCAGAGTGGCTGAGCCGAAGCCCCGAGAGATGGCTTAGAGCAAGCTGAACGGCCTAAGGCGGAGATCGGCAGAGCGTTGGTCTCTTTATGCGATATAAGAAACCTCCCGGGTCTTCGCCGTACATGTCACATGACAGGCACCATACATAACTACCCATACTATGGGTTTTCTTCTTTTTCCTTTTTTAGGACGTTGACTCGCTTCATGATTACTCTTCGGATTTTCGGTCTGTGGCACTTTCTAATATTAAACATAAAAAGGAACGTTTTTTTTTATACCTAATTAATAAGAAAGAAACTTACTTTGGGCTTAGCACGGCTCGCAAAACCTGTCCCTTACTAATAACTATTAAAATATAAAGTGTTGAAATATAAGGTGGCTAAATAACTACGCCCTATACCTATAACATATATATAATATCTACATTCTATTTAACTTTTAACTAATTATTATTATTTAATAATAACGATATATATATTTATAACTTACGTTTATTTTTAATAAATTATAAATTCGAAAATTTAAAATTAAAATATATTATTAATTTAATTTATTTATTTTATATTTTTTAAATATATTTTTTATATTTTATAAAACGTATTTAATTTTTCGAAATTATTTATAATTTTTATTACGTTAATATTTAAAAAAAATAAAGATTTTTTAAAGTTTATATAATTTGTATATATAATATATAATATATTTAAAATTTAAAATTTTAAAAATAATACGAAATATTTTATTAACGAAAAATTAATTAATTTTTTTTTTAAATTTAACTTTAAAATAATAATTATAAAAATTATTAATATAATAAAATATTTAATAAATTTTTAATAATTTTTAAATAATTTTAATAATAAAAAAAATAAATTATTTATTATTTAAAAATTAATAATTATTAAGTTTCGAATTTCGAAATTATCGAAATTATTTATATTTTATTATTAAATTACTTAAATAATAAAAAAAATAAAAATAATAATAATAACGTCGATATTAAAAAATAATAATATTAAATATAATTTTCGAAATCGATTATTATAAAAATCGATTTTTATTAAATTTTTTAATAAAAATAATTTTTTTTATTTTATCGAAATAATTAAAAAAATTAATTAAAAAAATTTTAAAATTTTTTAATAAAATTTAAATTTTAACGATTAAAATTATTTATTTATAATTTAATTATTTAAATTTTATTTATTAAGTTTAAATAATATATTATTTATATTATTATTATATAATTTAAAAATTAATTATTTCGATTTCGAAATAATTATTTTTTATAATTCCTTCGAATTATCGTTTAGAAAAAATATTTTCGATTATTTAAAAAAAAAAATTCCTTTATAAAGTATTAAATTATAAAATGTTAATATTATTATAATTATTTTATAAAACCATCGATTAATTATTAAATTATTACGAAAAAAACGTTACGATAATAAATAACTAAAAAATTAATACGGTAATTTTAAATAATATTATTATTTTATAATCAATAAACGAATAGATTTAATTTAATCGAAAATTTTTAAATTATTTAAAAATTTAAAAATACGAAAAATTTTTCCTCGAAAAAGTCGAATTTATAAAATTTATAAAAAATAATAATTTTTAAAAATTCCCTTCGATTAAAATATGTAAAAAATAAAAAATTTAAAACGAAAAAATCGATAAAAATTTAGGTATTATTAGGTATAAATTAAATAAAAACCTTAAAAAATTAACGAAAAAATATATAATAATTAATAATTTATAAATAACTTTAAAAAAAAAATATAAACCTAAAAATAACGTTATATTTTAAAATTTAACGTTTAAATAAAAAAACATTTTATTATTTATTAAAAAATTAATTATAACGTTATTTATAAAAATTTAATAATTATAAAGTAATTTTAAAATATTAAACGATATTTATATTATATCGAAATTATATTTAATTAATAAATTTTTATTTTTATTAAATTTCGAATATAATATTTTTTTTATTATTTTTTTTTAAATTTATAATATTATATTTAAACGAAACGAAAATAACGTTATTATTAAAATAATAATTAATATTAACGATATTATAAAATTAATATAATAAAAAAAATAAAATTAAAAATTTCGAAATCGAAAAAAAAAATATATTTTATATATAAATATTTAAAATATTAATAATAATAAATAAAAAACAATTTTAAGGTATATATATTATATCGTAACGAATTATAAAATAATTATTTATAAATTTTTAAAATATTTTTAAAAATATTTTAAAAAACGTTTTAAAAATTAACGCGAAACGATAAAAAATTTTAATTACTTTAAAAAATAAAAAATCGAAAAAAAAATTACTATAAATTTTATAACTAATTAATAAAATAACTTAAAATCATTTATTTATACTATTATTTTTATAATTTTTAAAATTAATATAATAAATTAATCGTATATTTCGATAAAATTAAATATATTATTTTAAATTTTTTATAAAAAATTACTTAATAAAAATACTTTAAATTTATTAATATAAGGTAATATTATTAATAAATTAATTTTAAAACTTACTACTTTAATTATATACCCTACATTTAATAATATATTATAATATTTATTAATAATTTATATATTAATAGTTTTAAATTTTATAATATTTTTAAAAATTAAAACTAAAAAATTAACGTTTAAATTAAAAAAAAATAATAATATTAAATAATAATTATAATTAAATTATTTATTATAATAAAACTTTATTTATAAATTTACGTTTTTATAATAAGTTATTAATTTACGATATCGAAGAAAAAATTATATTAATCGAATTATAAAATATTATTATTTTTCGAATTATTATTAATAAATAATTTAAAAAAATTAAAATTATTAACGTTATTTATTACTTTACGTTAATTTATAACTTTATATTAATATTATAATTTATTAAAAAAAAAATTAAATTTTTATTTAAATAAAAAATAATATTTAAAATAAAAAAAAATAAAATTTTTTTAATTATAATCGAATAAAATAAATTATATATAATAAATTAATAAAATAATATTTTTAATATAATAAATTTTAATATAATATTTTATTTTTATTTTATATTTAATTTATTATTAAAAATATAATACGAAAAAATAAGTTACTTAAATAATTAAAATTTAAAAAATTTAATAAAAATATTTACCGACATTATTTTATAAAAAAAACATTATTTTTATAAAATTTATATATAAAATAAAATACGCGAAAAACTTTATAAAAATATTATATATCGTAATATTTATTAATTAAAATTATTATATTTAAATAAAATCGATATATTTTTAAAAATCGAAAATTACGAAAAATATAAAAATTAATTAATTATTATTTATAATTATTTATATATAATTTAAACATTATTTATAAAACGATTTAATAATTAATTTACGACTTTTAAAAAATTTTTATATTAATAAAAAAAATTTAAAAAAAAATATTATATAATTACGTTTAATAAATTCGATTTTTATATAAGTTTTAAATTTTAATAATTTTATCGATAAAAAAAAATCGTTATTTATTATATTATTATAAAATAATATTAATAAAAAAACTTCGTTAAAAATATTATCGATAAATTAAAAAATAAAATTTAAATAATAATTATTTAAACTTAAAAAAACGATATATTAATAAAATATTAATTTATTATAATATAAATAATAATTTATATTATAAATAAATCCTTTAATCGTAAAATAAATAAAATACTTTATAAAATATAATATAATAAATTATTTAATTTAACTTATTTAATAATAATAAAAATCGATAATTATTATTTAAAAAATTTTAAAATTAATATATTTAAAAAACGAATCGTTAATTATAAAATATTTAGTTATAAAAGAAATAATATATATAATTATAAAATGTTACATTTAAAAAAAAATACCGTTATTAACGTTAATAACGTAATATTTAAAAAAAATTACTTATATATTTTTATTATAAATTTAAAAAAAAGAAAAAAACGGTAAAAATTTAAATTATTTTTATTATAATCGATACCTATAAAGTAAAAAACAATAAAAACCACTTAAAAATTATTTTATATATTATTAATGGGAAATATTTTACGAGATATTTTGCGTCGATTAAATTTCGAATTAAAACTTATTAAATTTACGATAAAAAATAACATCTACCTATTCGACACGTATTTTTTAACCCTTAATCGAAAATTATAAATAAAATTAAATATATTATAATTTAATCCTTTAATATATTAAAAAAACCCCTCATATTTATTATTAATAAATTATTATAATTTTAAACTTTATATTAAATTAATATAACTTTAAAAATATTAATTAATAATTTCCTCAACTTTTAATTTTATTATCGTAACTTTAAATATATTTCTATTAACATTTAAAATATAAAAATTTAAAATATATCGTTAAATTATATAAAATATTAAATCGAAATAATAATTATTAATTATAAATATTAAATATAAATTTTTAATAAATAATTAAATATAAATTATATATAATTTATTTATAAAACGAAAATTACTTTTCGAAAAATAAATTTATAAAATTAAAAAAAAATTTAATAATAAAATTACTCGTTATAAAATAAAATAAATAATCCGTAATTTTAAATAAATCGAAAAATTAAATTATATCGATACGTTTATTTTAATAATTAAATTTATAAATTATAAAATTATATTTACTATAATAATCGTTTTAAATTTTAAAATAAAATAAATAAACATTATTATAACTTTTTTATATAAAAATATAAATAAAAATATTTACGTCGAATAATTTTTCGGATTCGAAAATAACATAAATAAATATTATAAATTTAATAAAACATTATATAATTTAAAATAAACCTTTCGAATATAATATTAAACGCTCGTTATATATTTAAATACTTTAAAATTTATAATATTCGATTTAAATATCGATATATTTATAAAAAGTTATATATATATCGTTATTTACATTAATAATTTATTAATAACCGACTTTTTAAAAAAAAAAATAATCGAAATTAAAACTAAATTTATCGAAAAGTTTAAAATAATCGATTTAAAACTTTATTTATATTACCTAAAAATATTTATTAAACGAAATAAAACTAATAAAAAAATTACCTTAAACTAAAAAATTTACCTAAAAAAAATTATTAAAAATCTAAGATAATAAAAATCGAATTTTAATAATATACTTATAAACGTTATAAAAATCGTTAAATTATTCGATAATTTCGAAACATTAATATAAAATATTAAATAATATATTAAAATAATTAATTATTTAATATACGTTATAATAAATATTAAACCGAATATTATATATGTTATATTATATTTAAATCGATATATAAAAAATTTTACCTTAATATATATAAAAGTTATTAAACAAATGTTAAAATATTTAAAAAAAACTTTAAATTATAAACTTACTTACAAAAATAAATTTAAAAATTTTATAAAGTAAATCGATATCGATTACGTCGAATATATATAAATTCGAAGGTTAATTTTAAAATATATTTTTAATATCGAAAACAATATTATAAATTAATTTTTAAAACGATAATTTATAATATCTACGTTAATATATAAATTCGAATTTAAAAATATAATTAATATTATAAAAAAAATCGTTTAATTACGAAAATTATTAAAAAAATTAAATACTTCGAAAAAGTTTTTAATTATTATTATAATATAAAATAATAATTAAAAGATATTAATATTAACGAAAAATTTATAATTTTATATCCGAATAAAATATATCGAAATCGACGTTTTTTTTATTCGTAAAAAATAAGTTAACGAAAATATTAAATTTAAATATATTTTTATCGAAAAATAAATAATTAATAAATTTATTAAATTATTTTTTAAAAATACGTTTATTTATTTTAAAATAATTTTAAATTTTTACTTATAAAACGAATAAAAAAAACTATAAAAAAAATCGTTTTTATAATCGAAAAAATATTTATAAAACACTTATAAAATACTTATAAAATAATTATAAAATATTTATAAAATATTTATAAAATATTTATAAAATATTTATAAAATTTATAAATTATTTATAAAATATTTAAATATTTTTTATTAATATAAATAGTTTAAAATATTAAACGATTTATATATTTATTTATTATATTATTAATAAAATTTTTATAAATTATTATTTATTAATTATAACTTAATATTTATTAAGTTATTTTTATAATTAATATATTAAAATTCCTTAAATTTTAAATTATAAAAATATATTATTTTCGAAATTTTTAATTATTACCTTTATTTAATTATTATAAAATATATATTAAACGTTTTATAACGAAATATATATAATAAATACCTTTTATAAAAAAATAATTAATTATAAAGTTAATTCGAATATTATAATAAAAGATTTTTTAACTTTTTAAAATTTTAATTTAATTATCGATTAAAAAAATTTTTTTATTTTTAATTATTTAATTATTAAAAATATAATTACTTATATTATTTATTTTATTTTACGAATTATTATTTAACTTTAAAATTTAAAAAATCGAAATAATAATTTTTTTAATATAATTTTAAAAATTTATAGTTATTAATAATAATTTTTACGTATACTTATAAATTATATCTTTTTATAACAATTAAAATCGAATTAATTAAATCGAATATATATTAAATTTTTTAATAAAAAATTTATTTAATAATTTTAATAATTTAAATTCGAAATATTAAAAAAATATATTAATCGAATTATTTAATACGTTAAATAAACGATTAATAAGGGACGAATAAAAAAATAAAAAATGATATATTTTTATAATTATTATTATTTAAGATATAAATTTTAAAAAACGAAGAAAACAAATATTAATTTAAAATTACGACTTTATAAAAAATGTTTTTAATAAGAAAAAATAAAAAGAAATTTTATAAAATAAATAATATATTTTTATAAAATATTTATATATTAAACGATATATAAAAAACGTCGAAATTTAATATAATACAAACGATTTTTATAACGGGTAAAATTAATATTTAATGTTATTTTTACGAAAAGTTTAAAAATAAATTACGTTAAAAAATATAAAATATTAAAACGTAAACGATTTACGATTTTAAAATTATATTAAATTAAAACTTTAAAAATATAAAATTATTTAAAAAAAATTAAAAAAATTAAAAATTATTATAAGAAAATATTATAAAATATTAAAAATAATTATAAATATAATTCGAATAAAAATATTAAAATATAAAATATTAAAATATAAGGTAGTTAGGTAATTACGCCTTATATTTATGATATATATATAATATTTATATTTTATTTAACTTTTAATTGGTTATTATTATTTAATAATAACGATATATATACTTATAACCTGCGTTTATTTTCAATAATAACCGCCGAATCGGTTACTTATTTATATAGTAGGGAGGTACTTAAGTCTTCCCCCTTTAAAAGAAAAGAAATCAAAGATGAAATCCGCAGTGAAATTCCACTCCGCAAGTTAATACCTATGTCCCATGTGTACTCTCCGTCGGCCGCCGTTCTCTCCGTCTTCCTTCCACCTCTCAGCTTTCAATCCCCCCTCTGCCGTAACGTGCGCTTCGGGGCCGTCTCACGTCCCGCGTCGTCCAGATCCTCGCCCTGCGAGCGTTTTGTTCTCGTAGGCGACCCAGCTCCGTCAGGGGCCCGGTCGACCCCGCCTTGCTCGTCAGCACCCCTGTTGGCCCAGGCCGGGTCGGGCGCCGTGAGCGCGTCGTACTGGTCGCCGAGTGCTCGTTTCAGGTCGTCCTTTAGCAGGTCCCGGAGGTTCCGTTTCGCCTTTTCGACCTCCAGCTTCCAGTCACGGCGGAGCTCTCTCCACCCTTCCAAAGTTTTTGTAAAGCGGACTCGTCTACTTTTGGGGTTTATTCTCCTAATCGTGAGAAAACTGAAGTTCTGTTTGAGATGGTCTTCGTCCTCAATGCTTAATGTTATCGTTATTTTCTCGGCTTCAGGATTCCTCAGGAATGGTGTCAGCATCGAACACTTGTTACACCTGTACTCGCACGTGTGCACTTCTGCTGGGCGAGCCCAGTTCGCTGGCTTCGGCGGTTCGGCCGTGTTCCCGATAATGTAGGCTTTCGTGAGCGATTGGAAGTAATTCTGCGCTTCTGGAGAATCTGTATTTACCACTGGAAGCAATTCTTCCATCAGGGGCAATAGTGAAATTTGCGCTATACCAGCCTTGATTTTGGGTGCTTGCTTTGAAAGCTCCCGTAATAGACGGGAAGCTATGTCCTCGCTATGCTCCAGTGCGCGATTGTAGAACTCTCGCACCAGTTTGGCAATGCTGCAGCAGTATTCACCACTCCTCCTTGTAGTGTAGTATAAAAAACAGGGCTCAAGGTTGAACGTCGAGATGGCGACTTCTAGAATGATGCTAAAAAGACGGCGAAGAAATATCAGCCGGGCATCATCCGCACGTGACAGTTCGAGAAGGAGCTCGAAAGTCAGTCTATTCACGAACTGCTCTTCCTCCTTGAACCTGTCAACAAAGTTCGCGAGAGCTTCGTCTACCTTTTCTCTAAAGTAGATGTTAGTTATAGATGGCAATTGGATTAGTGACCGGGAATTCGAATGTTTTTGTCGGAAAAGGACCCTAGAGCACAAATATACAAGCTCGAAAATTCTTACCGCTGTTCTGGTGTAGATTGGAATGTATTATGCGAAGCAATTCCCATAATTATATTAGCTTCGCTTCGTCCCATGTCGTGGGTATAATGACCGAGCAGTTCAACCAGTCGGTCGTTGTACCACTGCTTCCAGCGCTCCGCCTTAGCTTGGTCTTGACCAGCGTTTTTGCTACGAAACCCAGCATAGAAACGATCTAGACCTCGGTAGGCACCGCGAAACGTGCGATACTTCAGTAAGGCTGCGATGATGCTATGGAGGGCGCGCATGTTAGCGGTACTATCCGGCAAAGCAGACCAGTGGTGTTGGGGCAAGTCTCACTCGTCCTCGTCAACCGAGGGAACTTGGAGATCGATAAGCCCACCAAGTGAATACCAAGAATCGTCATGCCAAGCTGCGCAAGTTTCCTTCTGAGCTTCTTGGAAAAGCGACCTGTCCCTGAGAAACGCAGCTGTGACTGCGACACAGCCGAGGTACATATCGTTCTCCTCTTCGGCGGCAAACCCTCCATCTAAGATTATGCGGCAAAGACGAACAAGGATCTTTTGTAGCGACGTGTCGGCGTCATCGCTAATACCCGTCCGTAGACAGTTCATAATAGCTTCCATCTTTTCAAAATATCGTATCGTGCCGACGAGAGGGACGTGTAGGGAGTTTTCCGGGATAATAAGCGCCACCTACCATTAAATAGCCATTTAGTACCCTCATATTTATAATGCGATGTTGCTTCGATTTTGGTATGCTTACTGAATTCAAGGAGATTCGCTCCAAATCTGCCATCTTGTCCCCCAGATACTCTCCACCCTCGCAAGAGTCTGAGTCCCTTTCATGATAGCTAATGGGTTCTAGAATCGATTCCTCTTCTATCTTGGCCTCCGTTGGAGATAGTTCGAAACCCTCGAGGTTATGGATGCGGTTCAGATACCATTCACGAGTGGGTTGATCCTCACCTATTAAGCTCTCGCCATATGGCCAGCTCTCACGCATTTCGAGGTGGGCGAGAAATAGGTAGAATTTGCCGTGCCGGGCACAGCTGTCAGCAAGGTAGCGAGCGTGTTGGTAATCGTTGCCTTTCAAGCCGGACAGACGCAGGTCTCTCGGTGCATATTGATGATGGAAACGATATACAAGAAAATCCGGCGCAGATTGTAGATTTTGCCACGAGGATAGGGTGTTTACCAGAAGTTCAATCTGAGAATTCAGTACCTCGGCCGATAGTAATGTGCCCCTGAAATCATTGATGAGGTTATACGTGAGGACCCATCGGTATCCTGTTTGGATTGACTTGACCTTCGTGCCAATGAGTACCTCAGTCGCCTTATAGCCAATGGGTAACTTACCTCGTGGGTAACGTCTGCGTACCAAGCAAGATAGAAGGACTCAAACGCCGACGACTCAGCGGTGGACAGTTCTAACGAATTTCCCCCATGCCTCAAGCATACGGTACCGCCAGTATGCTCCGAAGGAAGGCAGATAACTAGGGTCCCAAACATACCTGGAACCTTCTCAGTACTATCCTAGACCGTCAGCCATCCATTGCAGTACTGTGCGCTGAGATCTGCCTTGACCTACTCTTTGTGAGCCTTGAACATGGCTCCCGGTTCGTAGAGAAGGTTCTTGTACAGCTCGGCACGAACATAATACTCGGGTGGTACTCCAAGCTCATGAGAAACACGCTTGACAAGGTCGTTGACGAAATTTTGCCATGCTGGATTTCGGAAACTGATTCTCTTCGCACTGATCTCTGGTGTCTTTCTCACCGTCTCACCCGCTACCGTTCCTCCGTTCTCGCCGAAGGGTGCCTTGTCACTTCGGCTCGCGAGGTTTCGAGCCGCTTCTTTCGATAATGGTACGGTGATGGGCTCACCATCCACGCAGATACCGGGGATCGGTGTGATATCAATAACACCACCGGTTGCAAAAGAGCCCGTCGCTTCGGTTCCGTTGATACACTTGAGAAGATTTTCTCGGAACTCGTCCACCTCATATTCGCTCGGGCTCCGTTCTTCTTCGCTCGGACTCTCTCCCATGTCACTCCACATCTTAGCAAGCGACTTTGAATTATAATCTCTTCTGTATAGCTGAAGATAGTTTTTGGTAAGGGGAAGGCTAGTGGAATAAAAGAGGGAGAACAAAGGGGGGAAATAACTACGGCGCAATTTGCGGAGCGGAAGAGATTCATGAAACGTTCGAGATGTAAACAATTAAGAAAAAGTTAACTTTTATGTGCGAGGAGCAAACGGCAGAAGGGATATAGGCCTGTACAGTCTCCTGCTTTGCTCGAAGTAGTGTACCTATCTGACTAGCGTGAGCGCTGAGCCGTGTCTGGTTTGAGACATGCCCTCCCGCGACGGGAACAAACGGTGAGGACGGGGGACCAAGCTTTCCACATATATGCCGTGTAATTCCGGCGACCTGGCGAACGGGCCAGTACATATAATGGGTCGTGGCGCGTTTACGATGCAACTTACCGTACGTATCGGCTTGGCCTGTTTGAACGTCTCACATTTTTCCCGTAATGATCCAGGGGGGGCGTTTTTTTTTTGTTTGCCAATCTAACTGAGGTTTTACTTCTGTGTCTTAATTTTCTGAAGGATAAAAATATTAACCTACGAGTTGGCGGGACCGCGACTCGGATGCCTCGTATCGTAGCAACGTCTTTCTAAGGTGCCCTAAACCAACACCCTAAGATAGGGAGAGGCTGATATTTTTAAAAAAAAATAGTTATGGTAGAAGTGTCTTTCCAAGCGCATGTCGAATTCGAGATTTGGAGGTGATGTTATACAGATTACATAAGCAGATATACGCATCGCCACGTGATTCCTCAGTGGCGCTGGCTGCCCTGTTTGGAATGAAGTGTACGTCATCGTCTGCGAGGCGGCTGCGAAACGATTCGTACCTGTCTACCACGTCTCTTCGATTCGATCCCAACCTACAATCCTCTAATACCCAAGGAAAATACACGTCTTACAAGAGCTCACATAAACTACTTAAATACCCTATTCGCCAGTATATTCCGCTCAGTAATCTCAATATGCCTCTCGTCGTCCCAGGTATCAACAGCAACTCCCAGGACAAGACCACGGAGTGGTCTACCAAGCTGGTGGGCAAGACATTAAGCGACGACGGTCACAGCGAGACGGTATGGCCGACTTCTCCGACCTCACTACGAGCCGGTTTTTTTACTGTATAATTCGAAATATGAAGTCACCAACTGACGTGTATAAATCTCTAGAATTTCTGCAAGAAGGATCTCCCACAACAGTGCCGAATCATCCAGCCAGGCATGATGGTGACAAAGGATTTCGTCCCGGAGCGGCTGAATGTCCATGTCAAGGACGACGGCACCGTAAGCCACGTCCAGCACGGCTAAACCCCCAACCGCCGTAATTTGCGATTTAGCGCGAGACGGACGGAACTGATGGGTTGTAATGTTGAGAGCGTTAGGGGGATGCCTTTGCCCTAGCAAGGATCGCTTGGTGTTATTAGGCTTCTAACATCATCTTCCGTTAATACTAAATATGAGCTGAACCTAAAACGATTGATCGCTACTCAAAAGTGATCAGCCCTCAGTAACAGATTTTAATAATGCCTAGGTGGGCAATATATGCTAAAGATCAGCAGATTATGCAGCGAAGTTGTAGATGAATTTCCGGTGTTTGTTGATGCCAGGTACCCCCGTACTTGTACCAGCCAGCTGCAATCGCCCCGCTAGACAGGGAACTCAGCGGGGCTACTAGGTACTTGAGTCTGCCCCGCGCTTGTCCTTGGACTGTGATAGCGACTGCGGGGCATTTTCAATCAATTGCCCCTCCAAACTTTCACGAGCTTCAATAACATTCCATTCAAAACACCGCTTCCATTGCTTACCTCTTGGTCGATATTATTATTACTACGTACATAAGGGGATACACATAGAGATCGATTGGGCAGAAATCCGACATTATGTTCAAGAAAGAGTAGGCATCCTGAGTCCCCTATTCCTATCCCTCCAACTTCCCATCCCCAAAACCCCCTTCCTCGCATCTAGACGCGGCCTGGCTAACCGTCTCCTCCCTCATTCATCAAACAGGATCTCCACCGCGCCCAAATCCAAGCTAAAGTCTTCGGTACAGCGCTCGCTGCGCCAGTCTCTCCTGACGACCTACCCCCTCCTGAACCCCTACATCGACGAGATCCTGCCGAAGAAAGGGTCGCTCGAGGCGATGAAGCTCCCCGACCGCTGCACGCTGTACGTGCTCGACTCGCAGCCGCTGTTCTTCCAGCAGGACACCTCCACGCTCCTCCCGCACCTGCGCCTCGTCCACCGCTTCCCCTGGGCCTTCCCCAGCATACGCATAGACCGCGGCGCCATCCGCTTCGTGCTGTCGGGCGCGACCCTCATGGCCCCCGGCCTCACGAGCCCCGGCGGCAGGCTGCCGAGCGGCGAGGGCGCCGCCGAGGACGGCAAGGAGGGCCTCGACGAGGACGATAGGTGGACCCGCGAGCTGGAGAAGGGTGAGCCGGTGGTTGTTCGGGCCGAGGGCAAGACGGAGGCGTGCGCCGTGGGCTTCCTGGTCATGGGCACGAAGGAGGTCAAGGAGAAGGGCAAGGGCCCTGTCATCGAGGATGCGCATTACCTGGGCGACGGCCTGTGGAGGCTCGCGACGGATTAAAGGGGTGCTCTTCGGCGCGGTCGGACTGATGGTCGACGGAGAAGCGTAGTCATTTACATAGTTAGGGCATGTGCGTCGGCGCAGATTTACGTATATGATGAATAGTGATGGCGGTCTCTGTCCCTATTCTTGGGGGCCTCCCAATCTGAAGCGTTTCTTTAGTGGAGTGGGGAGCGATTACATATGTCAACGCAATTATCATGGGAGGGTTCTCCGATAGCCTAGCAAGAAGGGTCCCAGGGGCAGAAAACGTAGGATAGTATTATACCAATAATACGATTCGAGGGAACCTGCGGTGCGAATGTTGATCTTGAGACGGCTGTTAACCACCTTCTAGAGTCTAAAGATACATTGTATAAGGCGTAAAAGGAATCCACCGCTGTAAATTATAATGGGTTTTAGCATTTATCTCCCTATGTTTACAGTGGCCAATCCTGCTACCTCAATACCACCTCTTCGTTCACTGGAACCATAGGGGTTATAACGCTAATAGCCATTATAATTTAGCCCAACCCTCGCGCACAGGTACCTGAAGTGAGCTACCTATTGTAACTGAGCGGATTAATTTCGAGTCCTAGGGGTATTGGCGGATGGTTACGTGATCCGACCGACTAGGCGTCTTGTAATCGGGCTGGTCGCTGTAATTATAGCGGGCTTTAGCGCCGTACGCCTTATAATTACGGCGAATGAATGCGGCGACGTAATTGGTCAACTCAACCGCTGTAAGAGCGCTCATGGACCGTTATAAATCTAGTGAAAGGTACGCTAGAGTTCACTATAATTACAGCGTCTTTAGTGACATTTACATAACTAAATTAGTGGTTCAGCAGAAACGCTAGAACGTGCCTACAGTGTCTAGAGAAGAACTGCGCTTACTATATGGTATTAGTAGCATACAGGTTCCTTACCTTCATGTATTAATGACTAGCAGCCACCAATTCGATTATCCGGTGCTTCGAGACCCGTATTTAATTTATGGCAGGTACGACCTACTTTCTAGGGGAATGCCTTGAACGGAGCCACGGAGGCGGACAACGGTGGCCCCTAATTAACCACTACCGACCTCTAGAAGCGCCGAAAGGCTTCGGAGGGAAGTGGCGATCTAAAAGTACCTATATTACATGAAAACCGAACGTTAGACTAGGATACTCTACGTACATTAGCATACAAGATATTCATTATTTACAGTGAACGTCGAGTCGTATTTCGAAGATCCAAAGAGTACCGCGAAATTCCCCTGGCTTCAAGCCGGACGCATCTAAATTACTTGCCCTTAGAAGATTAAATCTAAGAAATAAAATCATGGTTTCTTTACTAGGTAGGTAATTAACTATCCTAGTTTAAGTAACGCCCATTTTATCTTACTGGGTACCATATATGTGTTAGTTAGGGAGACGAGAAAGTGATAGGCATCTGACAGAGACGCCCCACTACGACGTCGAGGATAATATCTTGTGGATACCCTCTCTGTCAGCCCTACCACTACGAAGAGTCTACTCGAAGATACGATTCGGCGATTGGTGACAATCGATTGATCTTGTGTCTAAGCTAAAAATACATATTGCTGTGCTCGCAAAACATTGACTTTCCCGGAGGAAACATTAGTGCTCACTATGCAATGGTGTGTCATTTTTTGTCCTTTTCAGAGAGAGCGAGAGAGAGGAACGCCTTCTCTCAGCGGAACTTTCAAGCTAGAATGCAAACGTCGATGGAACACCCCTCCTTCTGCCAATGGTCCGAAACTCAGTCGTCCTTTAGGCGGGTCTTGCTGTAGTAGAGCAGGCCGGCTATGTATCCAGAGGGGCGGAGACTCTCCTGGCTTTGAGGGAATCTCTTTAATCGGTGCGAAGGTGAGCGAGAAGAAACTGTTCGATAGCGTTGAGTACGAGGTATGAGGTGGAACGCCTAAATGAAGATAGGGTCCGCGACGAGAGTGCCGTTTATGTGCGCGAGGACTTGGAGGGCGAGTGCGATAGTGATATCGCGGGCAAATCCACGAGACAGGGAACTGAGGCGGCTGGAGAGATACTGGTTTCCAATAGCGCGGATGGCCCAAGCACCGAAGGCACCAGGCTTAAATACCTGGTACTCGCCGCTCAAAACTATGCTGTTCAAATAACAGCGCTGGATTTCTTGTAGTACCCGCTCATGCGGGTTGGCATTGATAACGCCAGTGACGGCGGGGGCGGGAATCGTCTGGAGTGCTGCGGCCATATGGTAACAATAGAATTTGAAGAAGTCCATTACTGTGTCTCGTACGAAGTCCACAGCACGCCAGGTCTGGCAGATTACCAGAGCCTGTACAAAACTCTCTCCAGGGTACTGGGCCGGGTCGAGGTAGAAGTCCTCCTTGCCATAAATGGCAAGGAGGACGATCTTCCAGGCCGCGGCATCCTCATGGACATGGACGACTCTATGAACACTCTGGTCACGTGGGTCCACGAACATCCAGTACAGGCGCTCGACGGGGCGGAGCATTTCGATATGGGCGAGAATAGGGACGCTATGGGTCACCAGCATGCCGACCTGACTGTAAGAGGGCCTTATTAGCATAATCGGTCACACGAATAAGTAATAGAGGTTTAAAGGTTAGGTACATACATTCCGTACTCGGCGGCGTCTTCGGCGGCATTGCCATTCTCTAGCAGGACACTCGGGTCCGGAAGGTCACTACAAGATTAGATATGTCGTCAGCATAATTCACGAATTAAAAGATAGAGGGAAATGAAAGTTAAGCGACTACTTAACATACCGAACGGTGGGAGTTTCTCCAGCGAACAGCGCCTCGTTCAGGCGGATGAGGTCGGCATCTGTCGCTGTTTGGAAAAACGCAGCGTTGATGTAGTTTCCGGCGAAAGGAGGGGTGACAAGATTCTTAATCTCATCGCCGAACAGAGCTACGGCCGGGTTGACAGGTGCCTGATGGACAACTACAGGGAGATCTCCCACGCCGGGAGCGTTGGGAGCGTTGGGAGCGTCCACCGCGACAACGGCGAGCTGGCCAACCTCCTCCGACTGGAGGATGCCCCAAAGAGTAGCTGGTCCAGGGCTTGACATGGTGCTTGAGTTCAACGATAAAAGTAAAATGAATGGGTAATATTGGATGGCTGATGGAGATATTGATGGAAGACGGATAGTGTAGATGAGAAAGTTGATGGAAATACCAGGCAGAGGGAACACAGAGGATGTTGATGAGCCACCAGAGTTGAAGGAGGTAAAGGGAAAAAAAATTTAGGCAATAGTGGGAGAGGCTGTTTGTTTAAATAAAAACTTTTGGAAAGGGTGGTGGGATCAGGATAGCCCTAGCCAACTGGTGACGACTGAGGCTGCGAGAGGTATCAAGAGTCAGCTGGTAGAGGGGCTATTGGAGGTGTCAGGCTTTGCAGCAAGCTTGAGGGTGGTTCCCGCTCTAGTACAGCAGTACATAACCTCCAGAAGGTATTGCTCGGTATTTGTATGCGTTTAAGTGTAACTTCTATGTAGCCATTAGCTCCTAAAAGATATGAGGCCCGTATTATCTGATGAAGTACTTTGTACGATTAGGTGAGTCGGCGTATAGTTTATTTAGGTAACGGCTCTTATACTCGACGAGTATACGTACTTCATCGACGACTATAACACAATTAGTCGGCGGTTATAGCCCTCTTGTTAGACTACCTCTGGGCATATAATCCTGAAGGAAGTGGCAGGCTGGTTCAACAAAAAACCAAGACGTAATGCGGGTGCTACTCAACTACCCGTAGATAGATCTTCCCATACGAGAAGTAGACATAACCTCTGTTGTAGGTTAAGGAGTGTGAACATTGTTCCCATGAATGTTCGTATCGTTTTCCTTTGGTTCCCTTTAGATGTATAAGCCTATCCCTTGTTCAGTCGGTTTACCCTCATGAACACTGCCGAATAGTCACCGGTCAGGGTACTTGGCGCTGGCCTATGACACTCGATAGGCTGCCTATGGGAGAGACCTCAACACTACTTCTTTGATTTGTTACCTGTAGGTGACCCAGAGTGCCACTACTTCAGTTAATGATGATTACGAGGTCCGAAACGTGAGTCCTAGAAAATAGGCTGATATAAGTATGTTATCATTACTCAGGAAAGTGAGGAACAAAAGCGCGATATTGTAGCGTGCCACTTTAGTCCAGAGGCAACTGCATAACAACGAAGCTAAGCCCATGCTGAGGCTATGAGATAATTTTATGCGTGTATATTTACATATGCATGGCTTTTATTAGATATGGAATATTAAGAAGGAAGATTTAGCGATTACAGCCCTTCTTCATGGTAAGATCCCTAATAGAAGAGCTAAAAACGCCCCCTAACGGGAAGGTAGAACCCTCATTATTCCGGCTTCAGAACCGCGCGGAATTGGATCTTTCCCTGCTCCAATCTATCCATAGCCTCCTTAATTCCAGCTTCCGTCATGGGGAAAGTCTGAACTACCGGCTTGATCTTATGTAAAGCTGCGAATTCGAGCATACGCTGATGTATGTACCTCGGCGCAACCACGGAACCCTGAATCGTAATCGCGCTCACTAGCAAGGGGAAATAAGGGATTTCGAAATTACCCTCGGCCACAGATAAGGGATGAATCGTGGCACCAGGGGCCATGATGGGGACAATCTGGTCCCAATTAGGCAGCGCGGAAGTGGTTACTAACAAGCGGTTCAGCGGCCGCGACACCTTCAACTCCTTTTTATCCTTGGTAGCGATAAATTCGTGTGCTCCCAGCCGCATCGCCTCGTCCTTTTTTGACTCCGTGCCAGACAGGACGACGACTCGGCAGCCCATCTTAGCCGCAAATTGGATCGCTAGATGTCCGAGACCACCGACTCCCATTATGCCGACAGTTTCCGTCGGTATAGTATTGTACGCGTGGAGAGCGTTGAACACGGTAGCGCCGGCACATTGAAAAGGGGCGGCATCCTCATCTGACATCTCGTCCGGTATTTTAAATAAGAAAGCCTCTCTCCAAATGGCGTGTGATGCGAAGCTGCCTTGGTCGAAATCTGTGTATCCGTACATAGCATGCTGGGGGCAGTACGTTTCAGCGCCGCTTAGACATTGCTGGCAATGACCACACGAGTTATGCTGGTAGCCCCAACCAACTCTGTCACCTTTCTTCAGGAATTTGCATCCCGGGCCAGTTGCTTCGACGACGCCTATTCCCTCATGCCCTAAGACCATGTCCCGGTTTCTCTAGATCCCATATCAGTCCTAGGTTCTAGTTTATATCAGCAACTTCAGTAAGTAAACAACCACGTACAAAATGTAGATCTAGATATATCGGGTTAGCTACACTGTATTCGAGTTTCATACTTTTAGAGACGCTGCTCACCTGTCCCACATAGTCCAGAGGCTGTGACTTTGATTAAAACGTTGTCCCCCGAAAGCTGTTCCGGCTTAGTCGTAGTAGACTTCTTGGGCGAGCCGGATTTATCGCCCTTGAAGACGGTGAAAGTAATAGTGCTCATTTTTTCTGGAAATTTCTAAGGAATGGAGTGTAACGAACTATTCGAGGCTCAGAGAAGATGAGAAACAATACCTAGAGTAGATCACCACCATCTTATATATTTAGATAAGTATAACTCAGGGAGAGAATTTTTCCATGCCACAGAAACCGAGGCTCCCGACCTTACAAATCAAACTCATCCATGACGTTGAGCTTCAAGAGCGGAATGAGCCGCAATTAGTGTAGCAAACTACCGGCCGTAGTTTGACTTTATTTGGAAATGCTTCCACGTTGATTGTGGACATTGTGGGCTTTCAGGAGGCGGTGACCCACAACCCAGAGTTAGTTTAATGCGCACCATAAGGATCCGCTATTATCATCGTGTTATCATGGTGATAAGTTGGAACACCTTTAGGCCTTGGTTAGTCCTTGGTTAGTTCTTGGATGGATAGGAGTAGTTCATGTATGTACCTCTCTACCATGTTCAAACATTGATTCGAAACGGGGTTTGGTTCGTATACCTAACCGTGTCTCATCCTCGGAAATTGTTAAACTGGGCACAATGAATTCTGCCGGACCGTCTGGTATGTCTTGGATTTTGTAGTGCCAACTTCGAACGCACTAGTCATCGACATATCTTGAGGCTCGAAATAGATCCACTTAAATATAGTGCTCGAACCGAACCGGCCCACCGTCATACGCCTGTTTCAATTTCATCTCTTCAACATCACGATTAGCCGCAATAGAGCGGGCCATAGTGGATCCGACTAAATAGCAGCCGGTTCCCTCTGTAGAGAGCCGCGTAAGGTTGGAACTAAACTAGTGTCCCATATAAGGTTAATGGACTAATAGCTCTAACGCGGTAGAAACGACAGAATGAGCATATAGAAGATAAAAGAATATAAGGAGGGCTTCTGTCGCCCTCTTATATTAGCCCCGGTATCGAAACCTACCGGCTGGTACGATATGACGTTGTTTCACTTCATTTTACTTGATTAGGTACTTAACCACCGATAGACATATGGGTGGTATACCATGCGTTGTGTGATAACGAGACACACCTTGAACGAGACACTTTCTTGCCATTGAAAGTTACTCATAGATAGTATTTTAATTAATTGATTAATTGATTAATTGGTTAATAATAACAGAAATATAAATCGTTATAAATAAACCTACGATCGGTGCAAGAGAATGGAATCACCGTTTTTGCAAATGCGATTCTCGGACCGCAGGCACTCGGACTTCGTCCAGCCTATAGACCCCCGCTTCACTCGGTTGATCGTCCAACCGGTAATCACAGGTACAGGATATAATAAGGTTCATATTGTTATTGAGGGACAAGCCAAACTCCACACCGTGCCAAGGGGAAACCTAATTCCTACAATAAGTAGAATACACTTATCGGTTGGGTATTATCACAGTATCAAGAGTTAACGGAGATGCTGGTGTTCTCCTCGTTGATCCGGGCCCACACGAGACTCTTCGCCCACAATGCTTCTTGCTTCTGTTCGTCCCTACTCTCTGGCGAGCTCACGTCCTTCTTCAAAAGCGTGTAATAACCCGGTTCGCCTGCGTATTTCGGATTAATCGCCAACTCGATGACGTCAGCGCCTGCTGGGGCTACTAGACGAGCCGTGGAGTCCTTGAATTTGATTAAAGGCAATAGGGGTCGAAGAATCAGCTTCTGCATGTAAGTGAAAGGTTTTGGCGTGTTCACGGTGAGTGCTCGTGAGTCGAAGAGGTTCCCCGGATTAATGGTGGCCACGGTGATCTTATTAAGAGATGGATCCTAAGGCATATCAGCTAACTTGCCCTCGCGTGGTCCCTATTCCCTATATCGAGCTAAGAACGTGTCCTTGAAGATTACTAACCCTTTGCAGATGTCTCGCTAGCGCATATGACCATGCGACGATTGCTAGCTTGGTATTTGCATATTTCTGGAATCCCAAACCGATCTTGTCGGTGCCAGAGTTGGCCTTCACCAGCTCTTCGAGATCGTTGGGGATCGATGGCGGATATTTCTCCACTATTAGAATGCTTCTTAGTCACATATCTCGAAGTGTGGCGCAAGAAACGACTACACGACCAAGGCTGCATTCTTTCGAGTGTCTTGAAATGCCTAAAGCGACGTAGAGCATGATAGAACCTAAGAAGCTAACAGACAACATGCTTACAAGAGTTCTTGCCAGGCCAGTGTGCGTCACTGGCGAAAAGCACGACTCGTCCACCTTCCGGTCCAAAGCTTCCTAGGAGACGCAGCACTAGGGCCACATGGGCTATATGGCCGACCTGGAAAGTCTTATCGTACCCGTCGACGGTGAGCTCAGGGTCACGGACTAAATTCCAGTAGTAGGCATTGGCGAGGATGGCTTTAAGAGGAGGGTATGAGTTATCAGAGATCTCTTTAGCGATTTTACTGGCGAGATTGTGGACGGCCGAGAGGTCCGCAAGGTCGAGCTGGTGGATGAACGCCTTTGCATTTGGGTGCTGCGATATCACCTCGCGCAATCTCTTACTATTTTCATCATCGGGATTCCTTACAGTCAGGATCGCAGTGGACTCAGGGTAGTGGGTAAGGAGATGGTCGACAGCGTGTATCGCGAGGGAGCCATTCGCCCCCGTGATAAGGACAGACCCTGTCATATTGGTCGCAGCACTCTTGCTTAAGTGATACTAGTGAGACGAGGGGAGATAGGGTAGCTAGATACCTACTACGCCCATAGCATATGAGCGACTGAAGGAACCGGCGGATATCGGAAGACTAAATCATATCTAGGTAGGTACTGATCAGAACGGCAGAGCCGGCAGAGCTCCGTCAGAGCCTGTACCTTAGGGAAAACAAAGTATATTAGATAATGACTCAGAAACTGGGGTATCGGGTATCTCGTGAATTAATGGCGGGATTTATTGGTAATTCCACGATGTAGGCATGCGGGGATTCCAGGTTACTGAGCTCAAACGGTGGCCCTACCGTAAAAATACCTAGGTACTTCCGAGTGAGTGGTAGTTACTAGGGTTAACAGGGCTTAGCGCAGATTACGTTGACGGCTCAGATCGCGTCCAGATGGTACCCACATCCCCCTTTTGGTAACCGTATTTCTATCTCGATAAATCTCGCAAATCTAATACTAAATGGGGAATGTTACACCACAGACGGTCCTCGTCTACAGTATATTACATAAGATTCGTAGAATGCAACCCAATGCATACAACCCATCAGACATAAGCGCGTACATGCCTAATACCCAATCATATTTCCCTCGTCGGCGTTCCAGAACCTGTTTTGAACTTGGCTTGGTTGCTGTAAAGTTGCTGGGTAACAACTGTTGGTAGAAAAGTATGATTTGTCTGTTCCTGACTGCTTAAGCGAATACCGTAACCCCCCTGAATAAGACGTCTCGCAGCTTTTCAACACGGAGAGAGATAGCCTACATCACAATCTCTGTTTACACATCCCCCGCAAGTCACATCTTTCATCATATCCTATTACCCCTTGAATTCATTTCATCTAAGATCTCCTTACATATTCGGATAACAAGCCGATCGTCATCGATCCTCCGGCAAGCCAGAAGCCATATCTGAACCACAACCAACAACTTAACGAATCCGTAAGGTCCACCTTGAAAATCATGGTTCCAAGGGATAAGAAGCAACCACCAACTGCGAATGTGTAATACCACGGCCCCATCTCGGCAAGACGGCCGCTGGCGGAAAGTAAGCACAGCATGCAGCCTAGAAGAAACCAGAGCACATGCTTAGCTTTGCTCCCAGTGAGCACCGCCATGCTCTTCAGGTTTATCTTGGTGTCATCCTTGACGTCTTGGTGTGCATAAATAGTATCATAGATCACCGTCCATAGTATACAAGCGAGGAACAAGCATGTGGTCGAGAGGTTCTCCAGCGGAGCGGCATTCGTCGCCAAGGCGCCCATGTAAACGCCCCAAGATAGGCAGAATCCCAGCACAAACTGGGCAAAGTAGGTATGGCGCTTCGCCCAGGGATAGTATATGGTGGCGATAATATTTGGGACGGCCCAATAAGCGGCAGTAGTCGGATTTGGGAAGCCGAGTAAGAATAAAGCAGCGCAGGCTGCCTGCGTTACAGCGAATATGAACGCAGCCCGGGGTGAGATTGAGCCCCTCGCGATGGGACGATTACGTGTGCGGGCGACCAATTTGTCAACGGAGGTGTCGATTAAGTCGTTCCAGCCATGCGCGCCATTCGAGCAGAACAGGCTGCCCCCCAGCAGGACGAGAGCGCCGGTCCATAGGGCTGCGGTAGTAGAGGATCCCTGCAGAAGGATTGCAGAGTGGAGAAGACCCAGGAAATGGGGGATATAGATGAGGCAGAGTCCGACGGGCGGGCTAAGTCGGGCCAATTGGATGTATGGGACCACAGACGATGGAAGGCTACTAACCCATTTACCCGTATGACCACCACCGTATTGCTGACCCAGAACTTCGTTGCCGCTGCTCTCTTGCAGGGGTACCTTTTCATGAACTTCGCTAGCGGCCATCGTAGGGGATTAGCACCTTGGGCTTTGCTGGGTTGTTATCCAGTAGTCTGAGATGTGGACGATAGGAGGAGGACCGAGAAAAAATCGATACAGTGTCATTCTCCGGTCTCCAGGGCAGGTAGCTATACATGCTTAAATATTGAATAGCGAGTCGCCTACACCGAGGCTTGGGCCCGTCATCAACAGAAACCTTACCCAACGATACGGAATCAGGCCAAACTCAAGTCCTAACGGGTCGAGATGCGGCGGATCCGTTATACCCTCCGTCTATAGTTCCAACCTACCCTTGTTTTCGTTTTTGAACGTTTGTAGATGCGACACTAATGGAGCGGGCAACTTTCATATGTGCCCACTAGCTTGTATATTACCACCGAAGTCGATAAAGGTGTGCTTATTCTGCCTTACCTACCATCTGAGGGCAAGTCAGTTTAATAGGAAAATCTATTTTTGAACATTGGACGGATCGGGCCAATCCTCACCAGAAAAAAAAGGGGGTTTAGGGGGGCTTGATAAGTAGAATAGCTCTTCTCCAGTTAAGAGCTATATCGTCAACTTCACTATTGGTGTCCGTCTTAGCTCGAAGCCATGCTTAAACGCCCAATTAATTTAGCCGCTTTTGGCTTGGTCTGTTTCCTCCTTACGGAGGCAGTCTTCGCACGCAAGTCTAGTGCCTCCCTATGCAAACAACTAGATGCTACCTTTGCAAGTTCTCTTCTAATCCCCAACGATACCGAATATTCTACTCTTAGGACGGAAAATTGGTAGGTTTAGTGGCAATCCGTATCCAGCTCCGCCGCCGGCTAACTTATCAAGGTCCGAAACCGCTTGGAAGACACCAACTTGTATTTTCCAGCCAGCAAGCGTGGACGAATTACAGCAAGTCATTCCTCTGCTGGTAGGCGCCAATGTGCAGTTCGCGGTACGCTCAGGGGGGCATTCCCCTTCGCCAGGGGCCGCCAATATCGATAACGGGGTTCTGATTGACCTTTCGAGATTCAATAAAGTGGAGTACGACGCCGGGAATAACGCAGTAAGCCTCGGCGCCGGTCAGAAATGGGAAAATGTCTATCGCCAGCTGGACCAATTCAATGTTACCGTCACGGGAGGAAGAGTTCTCGACGTAGGAGTGGGGGGGCTCGTTCTCGGAGGTGAGGATTCCAAACTCATACGTCATGCAACTATCTGACATACGCCGTAAGGCGGTCTCTCTTATCTCACAGATCTTCATGGTCTAGTTTGCGATGGTGTACTCAATTATGAGGTATGACTTTGTGTAACCTCAATTACCGATCTTTACCAACTTCTAACCAAATTTCAGATCGTCCTAGCCAACGGAACTCTCGTCAACGCCAATGCAGAAACTAATCGCGATCTGTTCTGGGCTTTGAAAGGCGGAGCAACCAATTTTGGTATGTCTGTAACCTCCCCCTGAAGCAGGCTCTCGTTAAGACGTTGGCAAGGAATCGTGACTTCGTTCAAACTCCGCACGTATCCTATTCAACAAGTTTGGGGAGGAATCAGAGGATACACTCTAGACGACCTTCCCGAATTGCTTACTGCTACGCTGGCTTATCAAACAGCTCCGAATAAGGATCCTTATGCAAATCTAATGCTACAGGGCTTCCCTATCAACAAGACGTTCGGTGTTGTACTTAGTCTGATATACCTTAAGCCGGAGGTAAATCCAGCCGCGTTTGAGCCGTTTTATCACATCAACACCACCTTTGATACTACAACACTCAGCTCCTTTACCGATTTTCTTAACGGTCAAGCCCAAGAGGCGCTCCCACCAAGGTTAGTCTCACTTCTTTTCACGTGAGCATGTATACGCCGAATCTTCATTATAAGCGAGATAAGTAGGATGGTGGCCCTGTAACGGATTTAACACTGCCTATCAATCCCATTTCAATCCCTCGGTACACCTATTTCCGACCTACTAGTATTCGTACCCATTCGGATATAATCTAACCAACTTACAGGATTGATTGGTTTACCACAACTCTGACCCCCAGCAAAGAGTTGTATGAAAAGATCGGCTCCATTGTGACCACATCGCCGGCGTTAAAGAAGATAGCATCTGCAATTGGGGGCTCTACGTCCTTCTCCATACAGCCAATATCCAGCGGCGCCATAGAGGCGGGAAACGCCGAAGGAGGCAACGCATTAGGATTGAAGGCCGTCAACCAGACATGGTTCAAGGTTGATTCCGGCTGGTTGTTCCCAGAAGATGATGAGACCGTACACGACGGTTCCACACAGCTGATCGGCGAGGTTGAGGCGGCCGCAAAGAAGACCGGCAACCACCTTCCGTTCTTATTCATGAACGATGCGAGTTGGGACCAGAAGGTTATTGAACACTATGGTCATTCTAACGTCCGCAGGCTGAGAGAGATACGATCTAAGTATGATCCGTATTCAGTGTTCCAGAGGCTGGTTCCGGGAGGTTATAAACTCCCCTGATATGTTGTGTCCATATATAGATAATGACATGTTACATGCCTTAGTAGGAAACATACCTACCTACCTATATATGCGTGACGCACGAGTTCGGGAGACTCGGCCGAGTGAATCTAGGTGTAGGTATATGGCGGTCTTGTACGTGACAAGCGCTTCGGGAGTTCGGAACAATAGTTAATTCAACTAGTAACTCTCTTCGGTATGAGATCTGCGAATCCTATCTTCTTCTCAGGGAGGAGGATAGGAGTTACTGAGCGTTTGACTCTAAGATAGAGTGATGACCAAATTCCTATTAGGCAGCATTATGAATATATACCTGCCTAGTTATCCCTTCATTTGTGATAGTATGCATGTTGGTGGTGAAGATATCTTGGCACAAATTCCCATGCAATTAATCCCCATGGGCACAGTTTGTCACTCGGGTATAGGATTGGGTCGTATATGGAAACCCGAGGCATCTGCTTAAAACAAATTACACGATTCCCAGAGCCATGGATAATATGCTAGATTCATATGCAACATAACTGAACATGAAGTCTGCGTAGGTGACCATACCCTCCATGCAGAACACCTGACCACGAGCCTTGCAATGTTAAGATTAAGGCATGTCGGTCGTGGAATCCAATGTATCTTTCTCGTGGCCAACATGCGATCCTACGAGGAGAGGCCATGAAAGGCGGTGACACTAACACGATATTCACAAGTGAGAAGTAGAATTTATCGGAGGGTTTTTCTTGGAAAAGAGAAAAGAAAAGAAATAACGAATGAGTATTTAGGTATTGAGTCCACAGGTTCGGTCCATTCAACGTATCTCCCTACTTACAGCAGGGTGACGACCTCGTGCCAGGATTGCTGATGGTACGTAAATGCATGTATGGTATGCGGAATAACCCGCCGTCGCAATTGCGAGCTCACCGGACCAAATGGATTTTTTCCTCTCGGAGTTTCACTATAGGTGTGAGTCTATGATATTATCAGATACGCATCTAAGGTATCTATTAAATTGTGTTAATTGTAAGCAATGAATAATCAGCAAGTAAGCCGTTAAGATTGGTGAGTTTTCACGGCAGTGAAGCTTACAAGGCGTTCTAGACCATTCTCAAGACCCCCAAGACCGGGAACACGCATTATAACTCAGAACGAATGCCGTACTACTATAATCTCTGATATTTACAACCACACAAATAGAATAGAATTAAACGCTGAGAAACTGCATTAGGAATCTAAGTCGACACCTTAGAGAGCAGGAACCCGTCGTTCTGTTGCTTCTGAAATAGCTGCGCCGGATCGTACTTCTGGGAAATTTGCTTGAGTTTATTAACGTTCTCCGTGCCGTATGAAGCGAGTGGATTCTGATCGCGAGATGCATCGTTCATGAATAGAAACGGCAATGATGAACCTCGCTCGTCACCTAGTTGCTTCCATTTCTCGGAAGTTTGGATCGAAACAGACCTTACGAGGTCGTCGTTAGAGGCATCATTCCAGTCAATCAGTGTCGTCCACCCTAGATTTCGTTAGATATTTACCCGTTAGACTGTTAGGGTCAGAGTAAGGAATGGGTCGGACATACAGCCATGATTTTCGTCCGGGATATTCATTGGGTTTCCTCCTTTCTTGGCCCCCTCCTGAGCGACGTTGCGAGGAACGGGTTGGATCGTAAAAGTTTGATTGGCCCCCGTAGCTTCGCGAACAGCAATAGCCTTCTCCCGCCAGAAGGCATAGACGTCTTTGTAAAGCTGCGCGTCGATCCGTGTGCTGGTCGCCCTGTAATCATGGCTATTTATTGATCAGTTAGTGTCGATATTAGACATGTAAAAGAGTCCGTAAGCGTACCGTGCACCTCCCGTTCCGGTGGAGGCCATCATCGCCGTTACAGTAGAGATTGAGCCATTGGTTGGCGGTACAGCGACGGCAAGCGGCGTCAAATTGTAAAACGGGGTGAACGCGCTTGGTTTTTCTGGGGCTGGTTCGGAGTAGACCAGGCCAAGACTGACTGAATCAAGTCCGATACCTAGTCCTACGGTGCCCTTGAGATCGGTCGCCCCTTCGTTCTGCTGCCATTGTGCGAAGGCATCGAGGAGATCATCGATTTGATCTACTGAGAATACGGAGGCTTGGAACCAAATTTCTCTCACAGGTACGGTGTAGAGGTCAAACCTGGTAACGATTCCAAAATTTGGCCCACCACCTTTGAGAGCCCAGAAGAGGTCCGGGTTGGTGTCCGCATTGGCGTCAGTGATGGTGCCATCTGATAGGACGATCTGGGGTCCGTGTTAGCATGTGAAAGCTAGGACTGGAATCTTAGAGACTTGATAGGTGCTCGCCCAGCAGACACGTCCACCAAGAAAAACGTCTTACATACCTCGAAGTTTTTTACGTTGTCAGCGGCGGTACCAAATTGCGCCGTGAAGTGAAAGTAACCACCTGTAAGTGTTTAGCAGTGGACGGATGGGCAATGCTAGTCTAGGACCTACCGCCTAGAATTACTCCTGCTACACCGACGTCAGGAACTCGCCCGCCTATCACGGTAGCTCCCTGCGCATCCAAAGTATAGATCGCGTCACCCCACCGAGCTCCAGGGCCGATGGAGGCGACCGTCTTGTCGCAGTTTAGACTGACGTTGTTCATTTTCTGCAGGTCTAGAAGAATCCCGCCTTCCCCGACGCTCGACCATCCTGGATTGGGGGAGTGGCCGCCACTGCGAACGGCGAATTTGACGCCAAATTTTCCGATTGCCTTAATAGTATTTGATACATCTTTTGCGGTTCGTGGTTGGATGATGCAGTAGGGCTCGCGGACGCAAGCTTTCGACCTTTGGTTTGTATAAGAATGGGATGAAGAAGCACGTCGTGCGGGACTCACCAATTCTCGCCCACCAGCGTCTCGTTCAAGGGAGCCCTATCAACTAGGTCCGATCCAAGAGAGAGCGCTACCGCCGAGCAGGTAGCATCCAGTTTCCCCTTAAGGTCGGTGCTGTTTGTCGCTATGTCATATTTCGGCCTTAGAGTCTCAGCCTGCGCTCCCGATAAACCGATGCTGTCGCAGAATGATTCAAATTGATCGCCCATGTTGTCTCGGAGTTTGACATAGGTGGCTTCGTGTAAGGTATAATCGGCGAGAACGAAGTCAGAGCAGACGACGCCCAGCAGCGATAAGGCAGTGATAATACTTGAAAGGACCGTCATAGCCTCCTAGAGCTTCCCTAAGATCGCCGTCTTGGCTAATACCAAATGCAACGCGGCGTAATCCGTCCTACCACCACCACTGGCCGTCAGAAACATCCCTTTCTTTGATGCACCGCAATTGATGTAGTGTTACAACCTACTTGGAAAGGGACCAATAGGGATGCAATATACGGTTTATTAATCGCCAAGAAATTACAACAGATCTGCAGGGAGAGGAATGCTTCGGCTGCCTCGGCCGGACTGTTGGTGCACTGCGGTGTGGGTAGAATTGTTTTCTTAATCTGAGAGATTAATTAATGTAGATCAAGATCCTATTCTTTGTTGTTTTCACGAGCACTTTAATACGTCGGATTTTAACCCATCTTTTGATCTATTATCGCTTGTTTTGAGCTCGCCATTGAATCCTGCTATCTACCTACATAGGTCATCGGGTCCGTGGGATATTGAAACAATAATCCCTGGGCCGCAAGCCGCTAGCCTCAGCTCCAGCTTCAGCTCCTTGTCGTTTTACTGCACATCAACCCCGAACAACCCCGGAGAGGATCAGAATATGTCGCAAATCCTTCTAGAGAAATTCTAGACCGGCCTCATATCACCTATCCGGTATCCTGTGATAGTCTTGGTGTCTAATCTCGTTATAAGACGCCAGAAGCTACATAAATTCCACCTCGTTCATCCCACTAACTCTACTTTAAGGAGCTGGACGGCGCATGCTGCAGTGTACTTTGGTGGATGGCACATAATTGTATGGTAGCCCTCATTGCGTTCGTCCCGACAAACCGGCTCTACGACAAACTAGAGTATGTCTGTTGTGCTAATCGACATTCCCATAACGGAAATCGAGTACTTTATTCGCGCCCGAATCTTACCGCTTACGTGGACGTCCACGTTTGAAGACCAACTTACATGGTACTCTGGAGATAGGCCTAATCTCCATGTAACGCCATGATTTGTATTTATTCTCCTGTTCTTATATCTTCTCTGATGATCTGCCAACTGTGTTCTCAACTTACTTAACCATAAGTACCCATCTCGGTACTCAATTGCTAGTCGGTTAAGTTCTCTACGCCTTAGTCAGGGAGGACCGATTTCACAATTACTCTAGTTAAAATAACGTCATGATTATTGATTTTACGCCAGAAATATAATTGCATAGGAGACCCCTGGAGTCACGTTGGTTGCTAATTTGGTTTCAATAGGCACCTCAGAGGTTCGACATACTTGTATTCGTCACTCAAAGCCGATCGCAAGGGGCTTAGCATATAAGAGTTCACATGATAGGATAACCAACGTCACATGGGATTTCCCATAAGACTGCTTTACTCGCTTAATTTAGAACTAAAATGCATATATATAACCTATTCATGCGTACAGCATGTACTCGAACATTTTTACAAGTTATGCCTTTAATAAAACAGGGAGATTCGGTGCTACAACACGAAACCCCCTTTCAACATACCCCGCTAGTGAATATTATAAGCTCGGGCGTTCTGTAGAGTGCGATACAGTATCGTGTTTATTTCTTACCCCCTCCCGTAGCTCGATCTCCGATTCATTCAGGGGTCGAAATCCTTTGCTGCCCGCTTGCCCGCTGCTGTACACTCGCGGGTCTGATTGTGAGTTATACGTTGAAGTCTTCGTGCCCGATGTCATGGTAGACCATGCTCGCGAGAATTGGCCAGCTACGGCTCTCAATTGGTGATTGAGTGCTGGTAACGATGCTCCGATAAGGGCAACAGTAGCTTCGACCTGGCACGGGATCCAGAATGTCTCTCCGTAATTGTTAAACGACCCCGGGATAAAGCGCGAGGCTAAGTATCGCAGATCTACGTGCTCTCGTTAGCAATAATCATTTTGACCAAGAATTGATGATACTAACAAACGGGATCTGTGTTCACATATACCCGAATAGCATCAACGAACAGCGCCAACTTTAACGCCGCAGCAATGCTGGCTCTGGACCCAATATTAGTCTTTGCTAACGAAGTAAGCCAGAGGCGAAGAACTTACGCAGCACCAAGCATGAAGATTATCAGAACACCGAACCGTCTCCTTCGATCCATGTTAAGCTTCATAACGGGATATATCGGAAATACGAGCAAGAAAACGTCGTATGCCAGGCTAACACTGTAAAGGCCGATTGTCGAGTAGGTGTAGTAGAAGTCATTGCAGTGTAGGTAACGCTCCGTTGGACGCCATCCGTAATAAAGGGGGTTGCAGGTGAATGCCGGCGTGATGGAAAACACGATGACATAGAGAACCTGCAAAACTAGAAACACCCATAGAAGGCGCCTCGTTTTCATGTTATTGCCCTCGCCGAAAATTCGCATATAAAATATGGTGATTGAGACTCTGATGCTGCCTGACATTATTGGATAAAGCCAGGCAGTGGCCGCGATCCCCTTAAACCATAGCGTATACTCCCCCAGAGTAATCTCGTATAGAGGCTTGTCGACTCCTGCATTGAGGTTGATGTATGCTGCTAAACCAGACCAACCTATGTAAAGAATCTACCGAAGAATGAGAAGAAGCAAGGGCGCAAACGGGGAGTTTCTCTCACAGTTGATGGTATAATAGCATAGTCGTCCAACCCCAAAGCCCCAGCCCAAGCTCGAAACGTCAGGCGTGTTGCCACGACACCCGTCGTGATGATGCAGAGCACTATACAGGCGATCGCAATTCTATACACCTTATGCGTGTCGTTGATCTCTGTTGGGAAGGGGATCAACTGATCCAGCGAGCCAGGTTCGGCCATCTAGTTTGCGATGATGGTTCACGATGGAAGCCAGCCCGCGCCCGAGAATCAGCGAATTTAGTGGAGGCGGCCAATACGACGGGTCAGACGAAGCCTGGCGAGTAAGATTTCGTGCGGAGAAGTCCTCATGCAGCCCAACATGTATATACGTAGTCAGCCATCCAGATAATCTGCGTGCAGGACCACCTAGGATTGCCTCTTACGAGCCTAAACGACCTGCAAAAAGGCTATCAGGGGCGTTCTTGTTGCAATACAAAAGCAACAGCGGTTAGGATTGACTTTGAGAATGCAACTTCGAGAATGCAACATATTGGCAACACATAATCTTCTCGAAGCAGAACCAGTGTGCCTCCCTCTCCATGAAGGGCAGCTGAAGCTGAGTGTTGTCAGCAAGGCCTAGGTAAATCAAATCAGGTGACGGCACACCCAGATATCGCCAGTCCTACATCAGCTGCAGGACAATAATCCCTTGCTACATGTAGAGGCAGCATTAAGAACACCTAGTCCGGTCCATCTTACCCCCCCATACAAGCCAGTAAGCCAATACAAGTCCTTGTGAGCGCAACCGTAACAAGACGGTTCTGTTACGGTTCGGATGGCCCGCCGGATGCTTGTCCATTCAGATCGCCAAGGAAAGACGCTTGCGCAGTATTCGACGCAACATGGAGGCACGGAGGAAGATAGGGTAGTATTTGGGGGCTAAGTTAGCCAAGTTGGTAGGTAGGTAGGTATACAATCTCAAATATAGCCTACTACGAATCCGATCACCCCAGTCCACCCCAACCAAACCTCATTTAGTTTGGTAACGGCTGCGGTTCCTAGTCCAGTAATGAGTGGCGAGCTCCAGCAGTATGTATACGCACATATATCTAGATGCATAGAAGAGGGTTACAATTCGTTTACTGAATTTACCGAATAAAGCAACCCGGACTCGCTGTAGATGTATGAAGGCGGCGCATCTACTAGCATAGATAGCTAATCACATCAATATCAGAATTATTCATTACAATGAGTTATGCTACCATAGTCTCTTCCAGCGGATTTTCATGTCCCGATCTGGCGGGGTGGCTACAGTTCCACTATAGTCTTTGTCATTCATGGCCGGACGGTCGGACTTCCTGCCGTCTAGAGTCGTCCACTCCACGAATTCTATGTCGAACTTCGAGACTATGATAGCAAGGCTCATGATAATCTGTTGCCTCGCAAAGTGGCGCCCGGGGCAGACTACATTGCCCCCTCCTGCCGGTTTGACCTGTTAGCCACTAGATAAAGCCTGGTATTAATAGAACATGGACTTACCGAACGGGAAGAATGAACTAGGGCGGGCTTTCATAACGAAATCAGGTCGAGTGACCTTATTTCCGGAAGCATCCTCGGTTTCGATAAGCTGGATATGTCTCCCAGGCCAGAACTCAGACGCGGGGTGGCCACCTATTGCCCAGACAGTCTCATCTAAGTGGGCCATATTCGTGGGAGCCTGTATGAGAGACCCCTTTTCCATACGATAGCCCCCAATAGAAATAGTATTCGTAACTTCGCGGGTTAAGTTGTACGATGTGTGCAAGCGTAACGTCTCAACAAAAATGGCCTGTAATAGAGGTAGCGACAATAGCGTTTGAGTGTTAATGCGGTGTTCGCCTGTGTTTTCATCAACGACGATTGCTTTTTGTACTTCATCTCGCACATCTTGTAGTAGCCCAGGCCTATGCAGAGCTTCTATGATCGCCCACGTTACAGAAGGGACGCTATTTGCGTTGAGTCTATCAATGTTTAGCTTAGCCGACGAAGCATTTCTCCATATAGACTAACCCAAGTAGCCTTGCAACGGTGTGGCCCGACGCAGTTTTCATCGACAAGTTGTTCTCCTTAATCCATATTGCGACCTCGCGAGACACTCGCGCACCGAAGTGAGGTTCCCAGTCGGAATCGGCATCGGGGCCATCCCAGTCAAAATTAGCCCACGCCGACTCCAAGTACTTCTTCGTCATGTCACGGAGGCTGTCTCGTATCTTGTAGGGCCGGGGCGTGATGAAGCTAGGTAATCCCCAGACCAATTTTCCAAGGTTGGCATCTAAATCCCAGAGAGATTCGATAAGACCGGGATTGAGCTCAACCATGCGAGATCCTAGTACGGTGATTATGGCAGTCTCAGAAATGACATGCCTAAGAAATTTATAGATGCTAACGGTAGACCACTCAGTCGTAGGAAATTCGTCAAGGCGTTCAGTTAGCAGGTTGAAGAAACGCTGACCTAACTGATTACTGTATGTCGGATGGGTGAGATACTTGTCGTATATTTGATGCTCGGTATACCACAAGCGCTTCTGGTCCGGGCTGCTCATCGTTCCTGGGATAGGGGTTTTCAACCGCCCAGTCCTATCGGCCGCAAATCTTTTGTGCTCATCCTTCGGCATCCCCCATAACTTATCCTGAAGCAGGAGCGGAACCAGGTTTGAGTTCAACGAGGGACTCGGCGCGAACAGCTTCTGGACAAGATTGGGGCCTGTTACCCAATAGACTGGTCTCAAGCCGATGTTGAACTTGAGAACCGAGTTTTCACGCAGTATCGGACTAAGTGATTTTAGCAAGGAATCTATCAAATCAGTTCATATAGGAGATCTTACATAGCCCTTCCCAGGAAATCACCCATATTGGTCAAGTTTTGGAAGGTATTAGAGACATAGGGGATGGTATCCTTGAGGTGTGGGGGTTCATTTACGGCGCTAGTAAAGTCCGCACGAAAGAATATGGTGTAAGTAAACCATAAAATAATAGCAAATGGGACGGCGAGCACCCGCACATCCACGACGCCGAGTACATACTCGCTGGTGGCATAAATGCGATCCATGGCCCTTCGAGGAACTGTACTTGAGGTCAACTGCTACTGGAATTCAAGTTAAGGCACCTTGCGGAAGGGTAGATTAGAGGTTTAAAAGGACATGTTGCTAACAACCAATAGTTACATTAGTTATATATATCTTACTTCAAGCCATGTCAGAAGGCAGAGTAGCATGTTACCATGTATGGACCAGTCGATGTATTGTACAAGTATTCAGTTATCCGGAGTTATCGCGATAGACGGTATTACGCTTCCTTTTGTCCCGGCCCACCTATCAAAATCTTTACTGTAAAAACTAACCATATATATGCTAATAAGAAGCAGTCTGTCACCAACCAGCAAGTAAGGCGCTTTGGCGGAGTGGTTAACGCGATGCCCTGCTATATACTTGCTATATACTGGAAGGCATTTCCTTCGGGAGCGCAGGTTCGAATCCTGCAGGCGTCGCTCTTACGAATGTCCCAATTCAATTTTTTTTCGCGTTATTCACCTCACGGCACCCTCCGAACACCATTGGGCATATTTCAATATTTGATTTTCTATTTTTTTTTTTCAATCGACCAGTTCTTTAGTTTCCAATTTGATGACTCCTTCTCCATCGTTCAAGGTCCGTTCTAAGTAGGTGCAGATGCCTAGGTTGGTTGATACGAATATACTCAATTGAGCAACGAAGCGACCGGTCTAGCTGCCAAGGTTTTCGAGGGAAATTCACTTAGCAAATAGAAATAGAAATTTCATCATGGCGTATTTAGACAACGCTTCTCGGTGACAACATACTACTATTCAAGTTCCTGAAATATCTATCATAATACTTGGGTACATAATTCCATGCTGAGAACCAATTCTAAGCTAATATCACCCACACCTTGATCAATCATCACAGCTGAGGCAACTATAGGAAACTGTTGCATCTACACAACTCGGTATGGAAGAAAAACACAAGTCCCCGGGGCCATCAAGTCCGACTCAATTCTCTCGCTCCACGAGAATCCTAATTTGGGCTATCTTGCCCGCCGTTCTCATCGCTCTCGGAATCGCATCACCCCTCGCCGCGTTGCTATCCCCCTTTACTCTAGCACCGACATTTTGTCTCCTCCGCTATGACCGCGCGCGCCCGGCCAGTCAGAGAACGGATCTCGAGACCTTCATCTGGACATACACACTCATCGGCACCGTCGGCATCATCGTCATCATGCTAGTTCAGTTCCCGCTACTATACCTATTTAGCTACGCTCTTTTCCCGTCCTCGGCATCCACACTCATTACCGAGCTCACAAGGAGCGAAAACAAAGTCGCCAGCCTAGACGCCGAGACACTGGCCACGAGGCAGCAGATGGCCAGCCAGTGGCAGTACTGGGTCTTCATGCTCCTGTTCGCCTTCTTCGGGGCGAGTATCCCCGAAGAGCTCCTCAAGTACTCCGGGCTGGCGTATGCGCGGCGCCGCGGCCGCGTCACGCACGAGCACAACTACGTCACGCTAGGGGCCGCCGCAGCTCTGGGCTTCAGCACCTTTGAAAACATCGGCTTCCTATACGCCGCCGTGAAGGAGAACAAGGGTGCTGCGCACCTCGCGTTGTCCCTCGTCGAGCGCGTACTTATCGGTTCGCCTATGCACATGATGGGCGGCTTGCTCATCGGCCTCAGTGTTGCGCGCCGGGAATTTCGCGGCGAGGCCTTAAGTCTAGCGCGAATCATATGCCTCCCCGCCGTCTTCCATGGGATCTGGGACTTCTCGCTATTCGGTGCTAGCGCGCTGGACGGCAACATCGGATGGGTGCATCCGCATGGCAAATCGCTGATGATGGTTCTGGGTGTCGCCCTAACGATCGAGGCTACGCTAGCGCTTGTTGTCCGGAAAACGTTTGCTACGTGGAGAAGTCGTGACCATTCCAAGGTCGCTGGGACCGACGCGAACGCGGCGAAGACTGACTTTCGGCAGAAGAAGTCGAATTAGGTAAACATCACGAAGACGTATTTCTATCATATAGACTCAACTCATTGTTTGTATAAATGATACCCCCATCTCTCCTAACATATTAACGCCCTATAAACAGTAAACAGCCGGCTTGCCTGTCCCATCTAGAAGTCCCTATTCAAAACCCAGACCTAACTTCATAATAAAAGACCCCCTCACTCACAGCTCAGTCCGCACCGTTCGTCTTTGCCACCATTTTCAGCTTGCGGGGAGATCTCGTACGCTCCAATCGAGCGCTAGTAGAGCTCGTATTTCTTCGGATCCACATCTGAAGCATCGCGTCATCCTCGGCCGACTACCCTATATCGGGCACGTCGGCACGAAGCGGGCCACCGCAGAATTTAATATAAGCGATGCACGACCCGCTTCCGAAGCGCGGGTGACCTCGCCACGGTACGAAGGCGAATTCCGTATAGCCTCACACTACTCCTTATACATCCACATCCGCTTCTTAACGCCAAGCAGTCCCTGGGATGTCCGTGGAGAAGCCAATTGGCGGGAGCCAGATATATAAATTACTGGTCAACATGTAGTTAGTGACCCTCGTAGATGTCGCCAACTCTTAGAAGCCCGACTGCGATTAGAGCGCGAGCGTCCGTCTTGCTACACCCACCAAAGCCTCAAGCCCAAAAAGGTTATTGAAACACCGGAACATACGGGGAAAGGAATCAAGTATAGTAATTAAACAGCACTAACCAGAGGACAAAGATGCGGTTCTGTCATTTAGGTAATACAAATGGGTTAGGGTTAGGGTTGGGGTTGGGGTTAGGGAAAGACTTCATTCGTTGAACATCATATCGAATTGTTTTAGATAAAAAAGTGGTATCAAAATCTAATCCCTATACTATAGCTGAATTAAGATCCCGGCGTATCTAAGTACATACCCGTACCCGCTATACAGTTCAAACGGTGGGCCATTTAACCCAAACCGCTAAACCGTTAAAACTCATAATCTCATAATCTAATTACATAATAAGCCCGCACTATACGCTATACTATATTTTTTTAGATATTAAATCCACTATAATTATAACACACTTAACGTTTTATTATAATACCTTTATATATAATATTTTTATCTTTTAACTATTATAAATATATATTATATTTCGTTATAAATATTACTTTACACTATTTTACACTATTTTACACTATTTTATATTATTATAAATATTATTATAAACATTATTATAAATATTATTATAAATATTATTATAAACATTATTATAAATATTATTATAAATATTATTATAAACATTATTATAAATATCATTATAAACATTATTATAATTATAAAATTTTTAAATTTAATCGTTTTATTATAAATATAAATTTTATAACGTTTAAAATTATTATCGTTTAATATATTACGTATAAAAAATTAACGAAAATACGTTATAATTTAATAATTATAAAATATTAAAAATTTTAAAATTAATAAAATATAAAAATATATTTTAATTAATTAAATTAATTTAATATAATAAAACGTTAAATACCTTAAAATACCTTATAATTATAATAAACTTAACACTTAAAAAAAATATAATATAGCGCATAATACGGGCCTACTATATAATCAAACTATAAGATTATAAGTTTTGACGGTTTGGCGGTTTCGGGCATTTGGGCCAGGGTAGTTCATAAAACATTATCATACATCTCGGCTCATATGAGCAAGCGTAATCACACAACCCCTGAACGACCTGATATACCCACTAGTATCCCGCAAAAGAACTACTTAAATCCACAGGCCAATCAACCGCTCAGTCGCTCAGCGACTTCTCCCCTTCGTCATGCACAAATACAGAAGTTCGCCTCTCGAGGTTCTTCGCCGCCTCCTCGATGTCGCGGCCCTGGGCCTGTACGAAGCGCTCGGGGCGGCGCACGGAGGTGGAGTCGCGGTCCTTGTGCAGGACCAGGGGCGGGCTGTCGCGGTAGTACGCGTCGAGGTCCTCGAGGGAGCGGTTGGCGGTCTCGGGGTAGAAGAGCCATATGACGGGCAGGAAGAAGGCGTTGGTGACCGTCCAGATGACGTAGAACCGCCAGCCCAGCTTCTGGATGCCGATCGGCGTCACTTCGACGACGATGAAGTTCGTGATCCAGTTCGTCATCGTCGCGACGGCGGCGCCTTTCGTGCGCATGGGAAGTCTGTAATAGGTTAGTATAGTCCCTTGTCTGAAAGGTCTTGCCGATTGTTATCGGATCTTGAGATAGTCTTAGACTTACGAGTTAATTTCGGTGGGGTACAGCCACGGGATTCCCAGCATTCCTAAGCCGAAACCCATGTAGTAGATGAAAAACCACACCACAGAAGCCTTAGACACTTCGATCTGGTGAGGGTAGTCGGGTTTCTCCGAAAAGTGGAGCAGGACGGTGACGAGCAAGAAGCAGACCAGTTGGATCGCGGTCGAGACCATCATCATGATACGGCGACCGAGTTTTTCCACCAGAGGTGCCGCGATTAATGACGCAAAAAGGTAAGCGACGGAGGCGCAGGCAGCGATGAGACGAGCCATGCTTTCGTCGAGCTTGACGGACTCGATCAGTACGGTAGGGAGGTAGTAAGACATGATCTATTCCATGTTAGTATATTGAGGAGCAATGGCTAGGGATATGCTCCGCGCTATATCTCGGGCGCGACAAACGCGAAAAGGGTTGGAGTCGAGGTTCCATTACTCACTATCGGAAAATTAGCTTAGGCTCGATAAAAACATATGAAAATGGTGTGCTCTTATACGTACCATTGATGCCGCCGAATTGTTGCATAGCCTGAGTACCAGAACCGAGGACCAATCGTCGAATAGTCTTGGTGCCAGCCTTGGTGCGGCCGCGGAGCAGGTCACCCCAGTTAATCGCGTTTTGGCGTTCGTACTCGATGCCGTAGATGATCTCTTCTCGCTCAGCAACGACGTACGGGTCGTCTACCGGCTTGTCTTCCAAGTCTGCCAGGATAGTAATAGCTTCAGCTTCGTGCCCGTGAGCAAGTAGCCATCTAAAATCAGGGTTAGTACATAAAGTTCATGAAGTGGTTACAAGGGGGGTATAGAACTCACCTTGGCGACTCCGGCAGCCAAGGGATGGTAGAGAACAGGATCAAGCAGAATGCAAGTTGAAGAGCCAGGGGGAATCTCCATCCGATAGAACCTCCGACGAAGGACATTCCGTAGTTGATCCAGTTACTCAGGGAGAAGCCAAAAATGTTCAAGCCCATCTCGAGCATAACTAGCAGTCCTCTATTGTGAACCTTCGAAGTCTCTGTTTGCCAAACGGGCGCGGTTGCGGTGTTGATTCCGTTACCGATACTATCATATTGGTCAGTTCGGAGACAATCTCTGACATAATTCCGCTTAACCTACCCCGTGACAATACGAGCAACTATCATGTGAGGAACGCTGAAAGAACTCGTCTGAAGAATGGCGCCCACACTCATAATCGCAGTGCCGACGAGGACGGTCTTCTTACGGCCGATTACCTCCCCTATGTAGAACGCGGTGATAGCGCCCAGAAAGCAGCCAATGGTGTAGATCGAGGTAATGATAGACAGGGTGCTCGTGTTCTCCGGACCGTTCAAGTTGTGGACGTCAAGGTAATCTTTCGAGATGACGACGCCGCTGAATACTCCTTGGTCGTACCCGAACAGAGTCATGTCCGTAGCACAGGCAAGCTATCGTCATTGTGTCAGTCTCCATGTTACCTATTCGAAAAAAGGGGGCGTTCCCGACATACAGTGATCCAGAAGGTCAACCATTTACCCTTGAGCCCGAAGTAGGGCTGCTTCATCCCTGATACCGCCATCTTGTCGTAAGCGCCTACAAACCGTCTCTTCTCCTTAGATTCGTGCTCAAGAGACGGGAAGGAGACTCGAGGGGAATGGGTTGTCGGAGTGGAACACCGAGATACAAACTAAAGGGCAAAGGTCCTTTATATAACGGGTAGAAAACCTGGGCATTTAACTGGCATAGTATTCCCTATTAGGCCGAGCCACTTCGAAGGCCGGGAAGTTCAAAGTCGCATGTTAAAGTACCACGCCGGCACTATACAGTCGAGACAGGGATATTCGATACATACATCATCCCATATTCCGTTCATTGTAAGTCGAGTTATCCAATCAGACGGGAATCGCGACTTAGCAGCAGTGGAGTCTCAAAGCCAACAGCTAGGCTACGGCGTCATCCCACGAAAAAAAGTCCTCAAAAGCCCGGGTTCACGGTATCAGGTGATTTGACCTTACCGCACCTAATTTGCACGAAGCTTTTTAGCGGTTCATTGTTAGTCTTATTGGCACGGTCGTCCCCGGACCAATGACAGCGTCTATCTCGAATCCGCCTCATCTTGTATAAGGAGGCGAGTGTCAGAGAACGACTGTAGTAATAATGCTGCTAAAAAAGATGACCCAATTTTGCCGAGAATGATACCCGCCCCGTCTCTCCACTTGGTGGCATTTTCAACAGAGACGAGAGAGCGGGAACGAATAAGACTGACGGACGAGTTAAATCTGGGCCCGCATGGCCCCCTAGAGCCCCCCGTGGGCATGGAACTGTTCGGTTGCTCTGCATTCCAGCGACCCCGAGATCTCTCCACAATGCACAATCTGTTGGTAGGCGAAGTCGCATGCGAGGAGCTGGGGCAACCTTCCACATAGCCGGAATCATTCGGGAAAAGATATCACCTCATCTCTTGATCCTCGACAGAGTTGTTTAGACATCTTCGTAAGTACTACGTAGTAGTAAGCACATTGGGAAATTCTGCATTTCTACCTAACCTGGCCCTCAACAAGGGGTCCTCGGCGACGTACGTACGTAGCATGAGATACCCGGCAAGAACTGGGGGACGAGGGGCGACGTCATTACACATGAACGACCCAACCCGTGGGGACCCCCATTCTCGGGGTTTGGGGGTTTGTTTGGGGGGGCTGGAGTAAGAGAGGCTTAAAAAAAGAAATGAGCGAAGTCGTCCTCTGCGGGGTCTCTTACCCCTGATCGTGGACCGAAAAAAATTACCGCGTATAACGCACTTATGCGAAAAGGCCCGTTATGATCCACACATGGGTCAACTCGTTCGTCATTGCTTAAACCCAGCATAGTTAGTATCGACGGTCGCACGAGGGAATCAGGAACGATAAGAGGTAGAAATCCATTCGTCCACGTACTAATATCGTAGTTTCGGTTGCATAGGGATGTACACCCGAACGCTGCTCGATGCTAGTCATCGCAGACGGCGGCGTTGGTTCGACCCAAGCTGCGCGTATCTGGTAGTAGTGAAGCCGTCGCTGCTCGGGCCAATGACATGTTACCGCTTAAAATCTCACGCTTTTACCCTGCTTAAGCGCACCACTTAGCGTCGACGTAGGCGAAGAAACATTGGGCGCCCGCTAAGGAGCCTCAGAAAGCCTCAGGGACGGGATTGTACAGGGGCCATCCAGGAGTTATTCAGGGGTAGACTTGGATGATGACTAAGTTGGGTTATCGAAATTCTTGGGGCGAGCAAAGAGAGGAGGACGGCTGGCTATTTGCCATGAAACCGCCAACCCGCCAAAACGTTGAAAAGAAGATGACATAAGCCATATATATACGTATAGACGATTAGAAAAAGATGACATAATCGCATGTCTAGCATTGACAAAGATGATATAATGCGAGAAAAGATGACATAACATGCGATTAGCGGGTTTTTAAGGAAACTTTTTTATACGTATTATAATAGTAATAAAGTTATTTTTATGTGTTTAATTTACATAAAAGTATATAACCGTATAATTATACCATTTTATTATATATTAGTAATTTTAAAATCATAATATTTTTTTATAAAAATGAGAAATGTTTATACATTTATTAAATAAATATACGGGTAATAAATAAATATTTAAATAATTACGAATATAATTTATTATATATTAATAATTAATATTTTTAAAACGAAAAGGTTAAAAAATAAATAAAATATTATAATATAATAATAAAATTTATTAATTTTTTAAATATTTAAATTTTTAAACCGTATATTTTTATTTATTTTATTTAATTAATTATATGTTTTTTTTATAAATTAATTTATTATTATTTATATTATTTTAATAAGGATTATACGTTTTTTATATAAAATCGTTAATTTCGTATATTTGTAATTAATTAGAAAAAATAGATATAAATAAACGATTTTTAAATTAATAATTTATAATATATCGAAATAATATATAAAAATTTTTATAAAATTATAAAATTATTTATAGGGTAAAAAATAAAAAAATAATTACGTTAATATTTTTTTATATAAAATATTAATAAAATTATTAACGTTTATAATTTTACGAATATTACGTAATAATTTTTAATTTTATTTTTATATTTATATATTAAAATATAAATATATATAACGTTTAAAAAATAAATAATAATATTTTATTTAAATTAATTATAAAAATATTTTTAATTTTTTTTATTTTTTTATATTAAATTTTAATTTTTTTAAAAAATATTTTTATATTTTATTTTATATTTAATTTAAAAAAAATAATATTTATATTATTTTAACGTATTTATATATATGTTTTTATATATATATATATATAAATAAAATTAAAAATTATTACGTAATATTCGTAAAATTATAAACGTTAATAGTTTTATTAATATTTTATATAGAAAAATATTAACGTAATTATTTTTTTATTTTTTACCTTATAAATAATTTTATAATTTTATGAAAATTTTTATACGTTATTTCGATATATTATAGATTATTAATTTGAAAATCGTTTATTTATATCTATTTTTTTTAATTAATTACGAATATGCGAAATTGGCGATTTTATATGGGAAACGCGTGGTCCTTACTAGGGTGGTGCGAGTAACGGTGGGTTGACTTATAAGAATTATTTTACGGCTTATGTCATCAATTTTCAGTTGTTTTGGCGGGTTGGCGGTTTGGGGGGAATGGCCCACCATAAGGAGGTTAAATAATCCGACAGAAATAGGGGGTTTAGAATTCAAGTTCAATCCCAGTCCCCTCAAATTAAACTCGTGTACCTAGCTCTCCGTAGTGATTTGGTGTTGCTACGTCGGTAGCAGACCGTATAGGGCAAGTACCTACTCAGGGACACCGTATAAGAATTGTCGCGCGGCCTCACACAGGAAACTAGCTAGTCTAGGTCGCGAAGAATCGTAGCCCTTTTCGGCATCCCGTTCTTGGCGTTTCCATACACAATCGTTCAGTCAACTTTACGATATCAATCCGCGCTCGCCAGGAATCCTCCGCACAGAAGAGCGTAGCTGTCAGATATCGTAAGGTGACACTCGGGCAGGACCCGACCATTCAGGTCGCGCGTGAAATAGCGTCTACGGGAAATATTCGCAGCCCGTAAGAAATGTTACCCACCCCTCATGGGCTGGTATACGCAGATAATACGAAACGTAATGTTGTTCAATTCTTGGTGAGTCGACGCAGATTTGGTATACTCTTCAGCAGCTAGGCTTGCTGCAGAGGAAATGATGATGATGATGATGGGTAGTATGCTGAGGGATTTATGTGCGTGGTTTACACTTGTCTTTCGTCACCCGTTGAACGGCTCCGGTGTAACGCGACCACGGCGTTAACGAGTTACCGAAGCGAGAATCAGAACTTGAAAAATCACGATTACCTGCGAAATCTCGTGTACATTGTAGTCATACCTTGAGTTCCATGAACCGAGAAGGTCTAATGCGATAAAAGGACGGCTCGTCTGACACTCCAGGTCTAGATGAGGAACCTTGTCTTTTGATGACTTGAGGCATGTGGCCATGTCCGTGGTTTTGTAATGTGCATTTTCTATTGTGACGTTGTCACTTTGAACGGTTATACCTTTGGATGATATTTTGAGCTTGCTGTTAGACTAATTGATAAATCAAATTAAAATTGAGGAAAATGAAAAGTAAGCCGAGTTCAGTAATCCCTCGAAACGGAAAGTCATTTTATAAAAGCAATTGTCTACCTACCAATATAATATCCATGACCTTAGGGGGTTGCTTTTACTCGCAACCCGCACATTACTATCTCGGTAGGTATGTAGCTAGTTGTGAAGGATTGTCACGAGGCGTCTATATATATCGTACTCGGGAATAGGTATTTCGAGATATTTTTCAACTTGTATAAAACGAACTCCTTGTATAGAAATTTTGAAGTTATATCTACGCCTTTACGTTTAGGCCTCTACCTGGGTACCTAGGTACCTAGGTACCTACCCAGGCAAACTGACTGGAATTTTGATTTGGATTGTTTGTACAAATTGCCCCACTTCGGATAACAGCGGTGCGCACGTGCCACCTCATCCAAAACGCGACTTTCTCGCAAGTCGACGCGGTTCTTCTCTAATAACCACCACATTTTACCGTGATGGATCAAGTCCGGTCAGGCATCATCCAAGAATATCCCATTGGGAATGGACTTGATTCATGCCGTATGTTTTTCCAATCCTTCTGGGCTAAGTACGGATGCTCGAACACAGAGGATGCGCTAAATCAACTTAGCCAGAATGGTAGGGTATAATGAACGTCGTTTTCGTGATTCACAGGGCCGCTAACAGCTGATTAGACCTAAGGCTTGTTAGTAGGGTTCTTCTCTCTCTCTTGGAGAACCTTCCCGCTTCGAGCCATCTCCCTTCGAGGACGGGTCGCGGCAGTCTTAAAGATGATCTCTCGAAATTCACCTTCTCGGATAATTTTGACTTCGGGCTTATCAAACCCCTCTTGAAAGAGGTTTTTGTTGACGCCCCGAGCGATGTTCTTGTCTGGAATCAAGCTTATAAAGCCGTCACCGAATCAACCCCACCTCGACAATCGGTTGCGTCGTCTTTACAGCAGACGCCATGGCTTCATAATACGGGCAGCTTCATGAATTCGTCCGAGTACCGCCAGGATGTAGACAGGGTCCTTAAGTTGGAACTTGGTAATCTTTATGTCGGACTCCCCGGATTCCGCGAGACGTTCTTTGGACGCATTGCGGGCCTTGATGAAGCATCCCAGAATGTCTTCAAAAGATGTACCGAAGGCAACGATCCTCTCTTTCATAGAGGATGGCGCGGATGGCCAGAAGATGCAAATCAAGATGGGGTGCTAGCTTGGTTCGCCGATACCAGCGAAAAGCTGACGGAGTTCGCAGAGCCTTATAAACCGAAGCTATTGCGCCGACGCCGGCCATTGGTACAGCCAAATAAGCCCATTGAGGGTTCTACGGCTGAGCGCAAGCTAGACATCGGCTTCGTTAGCGACCCAGACGCTGGAAGGGGTTCTCGCTGCCACTGGTCTCAGATTCTCATACCCGGAGAGCTTAAAAGCAACCCATCCGCAGATATATCATCGAAGGCGTGGCTTGATCTAGGAAGGTACGCTAGGGAAGTCCTTGCTACTCAAGACAATCGTCGCTTCGTCTTAGGGTTTACCCTTTGCGGATCTATTATGAGGATATGGGAATTCGATCGTCTCGGAGGTATCGCATCCGACCAGTTCGATATCAATAAGGACGGGCTGCAGTTTATCTCTGCCATCCTCGCGTTCCTCTGGATGGACGAGGAGGACCTCGGATTCGACCCTACAATCGTTACCGAAAACGGCCATCGGTATATCGATATTGAACGGAATGGTCAAATAGAGAGATTGGTGATTGATAAGTTAATGAAGCGCGCCCGCTGCGTTGCCGGTCGCGCAACAACATGCTGGAAAGCTCATCGCGATGGAGACCCCACCCAAGCACCGCTCGTGATAAAGGATTCCTGGCAGTATATTGAGCGGGACGAAGAAGGCGAGCTGCTCCGGGATGCCACTAACCAAGAAGTGGTCAACGTCGCCCGGTATTATCATCACCAAACCATCGGCATCCGCGGCCAAGCGGACGATATTCAACATAATATTCGAGGCGGGATGAACATCATAGAGGCAAAAAATTACCAACCCAGACGCTCTATTCTCCGATCTGGCGCGAGAGTAATAGATGATTTAAGGAAGAGCCGAAGTAGTCATAGCTCCGGGACGAAGCGGTCATCCAGCCAGATCGGTTTCCCTGTGCCAGCTAGTAAACGGCTTTATTCCTCATCTCCGACTAAGGCCGACAACGATCCCCTACCTAACCGAGTTCATCGGCGGATAATCGTTCGCGACTACGGGAAGCCTATTTATGAAGCAAGCTCTCCAGCAGCCCTCCTTGCTGCATTAGAGGGATGCATCAAAGGACACGAATCCTTATATAAAGCTGGCTTACTCCATCGAGATATTTCAGTAAATAATTTGATGATAAACGAAGATCCTAACAATCCCTCGTGGCCTTCATTCTTAATTGACCTCGACCTTGCCATCAGACAACAACGAGATGGCGCATCAGGTGCGCATGGCAAAACCGGAACCAGAGCGTTCATGGCTATTGGAGCACTATTAGGCCATCAACACTCTTTTATGCATGACCTCGAATCTTTCTTCTGGGTGCTATTCTGGATATGTGTTCATTTTGACGGGCCAGGAAGAGATATCGGATCGACAGCATTCGAGAGTTGGAATTACGAGAATGACAATAAATTGATCGGGATGAAAAAGGCCGAAATCGATGACGAAGAGGACTTTCTCATTAACGCGAGCGGATATTTCACCCCATACTATAAACCATTAGTTCCATGGGTTAATAAGCTTAGGCGGGTCGTGTTTCCGGATGGGAAAAGATGGAAGAAGGAGAACACGGGATTGTATACCCAGATGAGGAATATTCTTCGGGAAGCTCAAGATGACATGAACGCAAGGATGACGGCACAGTAAGTAGTCTCTCGCATTAATACATGACCACCAGCAATACGTGTGTAGAGGTCTGGGGGGAAATACCAGGTTAAAAGGATAGCAACTGAAATAAGATTGGTACCCAGATGGATTCAAGCCTATCGAGTAAATCCCATTCCGTAACGTTTTTTGTCGCCCAAGCGAGATTCCAACTTTAACCTGCCTACCTAGGTATATATCTAGACCCTAGGTAAAACGTAGAGCAAAACCCATGGCAAGCCCGAATAGCAAGTATCAACCCCCATTATATATGCTATTACCTTCACCTAAGAGGTTTAACCCTCAAAAAACACGATAAGACAAGCGCCATACATTCCCTTTTTGCTCTATCGGACAGGATAGACCTATTGCCCTGGCCTACTACCGGCGTAAGTATGGCAACCAAATCTATCCCACATACCTCGGTAGGTACCTATATAACAAGTACTGGCAACGTGCCCCTTATTGAATTTAACCGTAGTCTGACGTTGATACCATACCCCCTTTAACACCCAACGCACACACAGGCCCAAGTTTCCCCGGATGCAAATGCAAATACACACAGCCAGCCAGCCAGTCAGCCACCCTGTTCGTTGGAAAAAACACAGCAACAGAAACAACGGCAACCCAATACCAAGTCATAAGTTAACCCCACGCACCAGAGCGGACTGTGTCGAGGTTGCATAATACAAAGCACCTAAGGTAAAACGAAGCACCGGGCCACCACCACTAAACCACAACGCATCTCACGAGCTTAGCAAATCCCTAACACTCAAGCCCCTCCCGGGGGCACTGCTCGCGCTCGCGGCCGCGGGCCCCCTGCGATCCGCATTGAGCATCAGCAGCGCCGCGGACGCCTCGTGGTCGATTTCCCGCTGGGGCCTGAGAGCCGGGCTCGTGAGCGTCGACTGGGACTGGGACTGGGACTGCGACGACGCGGACACGGACCCCCGGGCCTGCGGCGGGTAGTCCTGGGCGCCGAACGCGAGCGACAGGGCGGACGGCCCGCTGAAACTGCTGCGGCCGAAGAGGCTGTACTCGCCGGAGGCTGACGAATAGGAGTGCTGCCGGCCCCGCGCGTCCTGGGCGACGAGGGCCGGCGATATGGACGACTGGCTGGAGCGCGCGGGGGTCTGCGCGTATACCGGCGACGGGGCCTCGGAGCCGGCCATTTCGACGTCCTCGTCTTGCCGGCCTTCGCCGTCGTCGTCGTTGTCGTCTTCCTCCCCGTCGTCTACGTCGCACGCATCGCGGTCATTTGGCGCGGTGGGCTTGAATTGCGAGGGAGAAGGCGTGGCCGATTGGTCGTCGCGCTGCTCCTTCAACTGTTTGATGCAGAGTTCTAGGTATCGCACATACTCGATCGAAGCCTGTGGTGAGGCAACTGTTAGTATATGGGAACATGAAAGGACGAGTTTCGTATAAGTGGACAACGTACTTGGAGAATGGCCAGCTTGTGCATGTCGCCCGTGCACGCAGGTATCAAACCCTTCAGCACCGCGAACTCCTCGTTCATCTTCGATCTCCGGCGGCGCTCTATCAAGCTATGCGCCGTCTTCCTCGCCATTTTCCTACCGGCCGCGCTAGTAGCCGACGGCTGCTTCTTCTTTGCCCCGGCACCGGTAGCGCTCTTGCTAGCGCCACCTGACGCCGCTTTGTCTGAGGATGCTTGCTCGGCCGGGTCTTCTTGGGGCCGGGGTTTCATCTGGATGATCCTGCGAGATCTCGTTGGCGGAGGAGGTAAGGCAAACGCCTCCTTCTGCGTGGTGGACGTGCGTCTCCTCGACTTGACCGTCTCGCTTGGCTGGACTGGGTAGGGAGTCTTAGTAGAGGGTGACACAGGCGATGTCTTGGGTCCAGAGCTGAACTGCTGTGATTTTGCATTTGATCCTATGGCCGACGGAGGCAATTCAAAGGACACTTGCAATGTGGACAGCTGGTGCGAGTGGTCCTGGCCCTTTATCTCAGTGGAGGACGCAGGCGTCGGCGGCATTCGTAGACGTGTCATTTTAAATGGTCTGTTAAGCGACCCTCGCTCGTCACAAAATTAGAGGAGTGTATACGTTACCGCCTCGAAGCACAGTGCTCAACGGTCTCTCAAGGCAAAATAGACGGAGTTGTAACTCAAATTCGGAATCCGGGTCAAAGTCTTGATTAAAGACCAAAGATGGCTGTAGCCACGTGTGAAGGGCCAGCAAGGTCGTCACGAAGGTGCAAGGTGCCAAAGGGGTAGGTGGCGTGATAAGGAGGAACAGTTCCCTGTTCACGAGGTCATGGTTGGAAGTCGAAGAAGAAATAGACGTAGACGGCGACGAGGCGATGGTTGCGATCACAAAAAAGCTGATGATGAGAGGGGCCAGCATCTAGATGTACGTTGAACATGGCAAAAAAATTTGGCCAAGTTCGACGAAAGCATTGAAAGGTGTCGACTCGAGGCACGCGATCAATTCGAGCTCTGGCATTGGCTGAGGTGGACGGGGAGCCAATCAGGAGGCCGAACGCAGCAACGTGCTGTGGTGGATGGGCCTGTGCAGCCCATCCCTCATATGCGACATCTGAGTCTCGGCTCTCTCACAACCCTCCTGATCCTTGCCGGCAGGTCTCTCACAGTTCCATAGCCCCTTGACGGGACACTGCTTCCCGTATCCGACGAAGCTATTGGCTGGCTTTATTGGAAGTTGACTTGAAGCCACCACCACGAACATGTGCCTCTTAACTCCGAGATCGTTACCGCGATGAGAGCTCGAGCACGTGGACCGCGACCTCGCTGAGATACACGAAACTTTTCAACGGACACTACATATTCAGAGACCACGGGGCCGGAGAACCCTAGGAATCATGTCGAGCACTTTCGATGTCAGTTGAGGGGGCCAATGTGTAAACCTCAATAGACCGAGAGTGTGTTCACATTAGCCCATCGGATCGATGAATTTTGTTGGTTGAAGGGAGAAGATCAAAACCGGGGAATTCAGCTCCTAAGATATATGCAGCTAGTCGGATTATGTAACCCAACCGGATTCCACAAACGCCAACCTTACAACCCATTAAACCTGCATGGACACACGTGCGACCTCTAATGGATATATGTAATTGGGGAGATGAGTACTTAGGTAGGTTGAGGTCTAAATCGCTTTCTTATTATAAAATTAGAACCGATTATACTTAAGAAATAAATTCGGTCAATATCGGAAGCTTCAACCCTTACTCTAGGGCTAACTCGTCGAGTTGTCTGGTATGAATCTCACAATACCGTCTTTCAACTACAAGTGTCTATATTAAGTGTATATTCATACCCAGAATATCATTAAGTCAAGCCAATGTTCTTATACACTCCCATAAGTACACTAAAAATATCGAAATCTCTCAATTCCAAGTTATCAAAGTCAACAATGCCCAAAAGCCCACATTCACGGTTACAGCATCACTATACAAAGGACAGGCGATAGAGCTGCCTCCTTAATAAGCACTAGCCACAACCCCTCACAATGCTATGCCGAGTTGGAGGCATCGGATTTATACAGCTGGGCTGGGCCAGACTTGCACGTGCCATCCCGACAATTCCATTCAGCTACGCCGCATTAATGCTTCTGTAAATGTCTTTCTTTCATTTTACTACGAGCTAAAAGCTAATCCACGCTCGCATTCCACGCGTTGATTGGCGAATGGACAGGCGGTATAGTCGCATTTGTATTCATTGTTGGCAAACTAAAGAGAACCGCGACGATCTTTAAGGCATAGTTTATTCCCATATCGTTCTAGCAAGCTGCTGACGACAGCGCCGCAAACCAGCTGATTATGGCGCGTCACGGTTCCGAGCATCCCTTTCTCGTTAAATAGGTGCTCATAAATTGTCGACTGAAGGCGGACTACTCCTATATATTGCTATGTAATCCGTACAAACCCAAGCATCCGTGACTTCGACTCGAGTAGCAGGACATCATGCGACCATTTTCCCTTTTGGGCGGGCTACTACTCAGCCGCGGCGTTGTCGCGACCGCACACAGCCCGCAAGTAATCGATACCAAGCACAACATCACCTATCGAGGACTAAATCGCAATGGCGTCGAGGCCTTCCTGAACATTCCTTACGGGCAGGATACGGGCGGGCCAAACCGATTCAAGTCACCAAAGGCGTTCGTACCGGAGCCGGGGAGCACCATTGACGCCGTTTCCTACGGCCCAGCATGTCCTCAACCTCTAGGAAGTCGTTTCCCCCTTGTCCTGAGTAACGTCACGGAAATCTCGGAGAATTGCCTAAACCTGAACGTGGTGCGACCGAAATGTGCAAGCCCAAAGGACCGTCTCCCGGTCTTGGTCTGGATTCACGGCGGCGGCTTCTGGACCGGTCAGAACCAGGAGATCACGAACGTGCCGGACGGCATGATCCTCGAGTCCATCGAAAACGGGCTTCCGATCATTCACGTGGCCCTAAACTACCGCCTTGGATGTAAGTTCTATTAAATGGACATAATATGGGCAGCATTGACATAACCCCACACGTAGTCTTCGGGTTCTCCCAATCCAACGCTCTCGAGGTTGAGGGTTCCGAAAACGCCGGCTTGAGAGACCAGCGGCTTGCTATCGAGTGGGTCCGCGACAACATCGAGCACTTCGGCGGCGACCCCGAGAAGATCACAATCCACGGCCAGTCTTCCGGAGGTAAGTAGCTCTCAAGCGGGCAATACCATCAAGCACCCCTTCTCTAACCTAATAATCCAGGCCTCGCGGTCGGTTTGCAGATCATGGCGTACGGCGGGAGCAAGCCGGTCCCCTTCCAGCAAGGAATATGCGAGAGCCAGGCCCTCGAGCCAGGCATCACGGGGAACTTCACCATCGACGCCTTCCAGCTCGTCGTGGACTACGTCGGCTGCAACACGACCGACCTCCACTCGCAGGAGACGGTAGAATGCTTGCGGGGGCTGGACACGAACACTCTCCAAGGCGCGGCGGAGGCCACGTACCAAGGCGACATCGCTCACAACATCGGCGACATCTGGCTGCCCGTCGTCGACGGCGACTTCCTCCCCGCCCCGCCGTCGCAGCTCGTGGCCGAGGGCAAATTCGCCGACGTGACGGTGATGATGGGCTGGTGCGAGGACGACCTGAACTTCTTCACGGACTTCAGCATCGCGACCCCCGAAGCGACACGGTCGTTCGTAGAGTCCTACCTCTCCTCCCTCAGCCCCGCCAACCTCGACACCCTGCTCTCCCTCTACCCATCCTCGGACTTCGCCGGCGACGCGGCGGCGGGGCTGTCGGGCGAGTTCTACCGCGCGTCGCGCATCTTCCGGGACATCCTGATGGTGTGCGAGCCGGTGCTTTACGGCGCGGCGCTCGCGGCCAAGGGCAACGACGTGTACCTGTACGACTGGAACCAGACGGTGCTGGACCCGCTGCTGGCGTACGCGACGAACCAGTCCGGGCTCGGCGTCGTCCACACGGCCGAGTTCGCGTACATCTTCGGCAACCTGTCGCACTACGACGTGCCCGGCGCGCCCTTCGAGCCCACGCCCGCGGACCACGGCCTCGTCCGCCGCGGCTCGCGGTCCTGGTCTACGTTCGCGAGCCTGGGCGTCCCCGGGGTGGAGGGGCGTGATACGTTTGAGGGATTCGCGCCCGCGTTTCCCGTCGGTGCGCAGAACGCCGGCGATGCGCCGTTTTCTGTGTTCGTCGCGGGCGGCCCGAATGAAGGCTCCTCGACTACGGATGGTCCCGGGTCGAAGCCGGAGATCGCCGCGCAGAAGTTGAAGGAGAGGTGCGAGTTCATTAATTCGGAGGCGATTATTAAGCAGCTTCTATTTTAATACGGTGATTTATATATATATAACTACATTTCATAGTACATAGAGACTCTAGTTCGTCACCCTATATATTCACCCATCTATGTTGACAATACAATATGATGAGCAAGCAACCTTAGACCGAGAGCTAGTTTTCTGGTGCACTGAATTCGTCTCTGAATAACTGTTAATTACTAGTCCTAACATTGCATCCCCATAACGCCAAACGGAACAAGCACTAGAGCGACCTGCATCTTCGGGTCTTCCAGCGGGGAAAGCACTTACGCCACCGGATAACTCGCACGCCGGACTGCAGATCGAAATCACCGCCACCCGATAGTCAGCCAAGCCTCCCTCTGCAGTGCAACACCACTATCACTCTTATAGCGATACGGACCCAATAAACACTCCCGGAACGGAAGAGAGGTAAGCATTTCCAGAGATATAACGAAGTTACACCGCAGAATGTCTCTAATATTGAGTTACTGCGTAGGGTTATGCATTTCCTGGAGCCGGTGTAAGTATCCTCAAGGATACGTTTAAACGCCGACGCCTTCGGCACGGCCCGTAAGTTTCCGTGTCTCGCTTTTCGCCCTCCTCGAGAGCCGGCTTATACGCTTACGCTTACGCGTGTACGTCTAAGCAGACGGATTCAGGAGACTCAAAAACGCAAAGGATCCCCTCCGACTCAAGACATGAACTTAAGCGCGTGAAGATCAGAGCATTAACCCTATTTTCCTAAATGTTAGACGTGTTAGGTCGTGACTAAGGTATAACTTTGAGATCCCGGGACTAGTTGATGATTTCATTAAGTATATACTATATATCGTTAAGCCTGTTTATGTGCCAACTCCAATGCTCATGTAGGTACCTAGGTATCTATGTGGCGCTCCAAATGCTACATTGTCTAAACGCCTGTAATGCGATCGTACCGTTTCATCACTCATCGTTAATCATGCTAAAATATGGTTTTCGAATCTGACCTTGTGTTGGCCCGATCCGATACAAGGTGTTGGGTTCAAACTGAATTGGCTAAGGGCCTCAACCGAGCTCGTCGAAATCATCGTCCCAACCTAGCCGCTCGTAAATAGAATGTTTCCTGGTGGGTTCTTTAGCGGTAGCGCTTCTACCGCCAGCAACATTTGCTACGTCCTTATCGAGGGCCCTCCGCTTAGTCGGCGTAGCCGCAACAAGCCCTTTTGAAGGACCAGGCGTTGCGCGAGGCTTAATGGGCGTCTCCATTAGAGGCCCACCGGTAGGAGAGCTTGGCATCTCGATCCCGCTATCTCGGAAGGATAACGTTGATATCTTCCGGGCCACGATAGGCGATGACGCAAGGATAGCATCGTCATCAACTTCGGGGAGAGGTAGGGAGCTCCGATTAAGTGTCGAGGACTTTATGGGTGTCGCTTGGATCCGGTCCGCGAACGCCCTAGAACTCGGAGGTGCCTGGGGTTTACCGAGTGCGAATGCCGTCTCATGAGTGCGCTTTCTTGGCGCCGAAGAGGGAATCAAGGAAGAGGACGGTGTGCTATTCGCTTCGACAGCCTCTCCGCTTCGAGGGCGAATTGGCTGATTACCCGCACCTAGTACGTCTCTGAAGCGGTTTCCGACTGGGGTAGCCTTGACTACGTCTTGAGGACGTGGATGCTGAGTCGGCTTTCGCGATTCTACCGGCTAGTTAGTATCATAGATGCAAGACAAAGACAGATATCTACTTACTCTTCAGCTGAGAGAGACTAGTAGTAGCACGTCTCTCGTCTGCTTCAGCCATAGCCTTACCTACGACATCCCGATTAGGGCGTCTAAGAGCAAATATGGCATCTTTCAGTTCCGCCTTAAGCAACGCATCCTTCTTCGCTTTCTCTTCCTCTGTTCGCCGTTTAGGTGCCGATATTGGCGCGCGCGACGCCCTCTCCTTCTCTTTAGACGCAGTCGAGTCCGCTTTAGGAATACCCGCCAGAGATAACGGCTCACTAGTTTCTCGCTTCAACATGGACGTCGATGCGGATCTCATCAATGCTATTGCTCCACTTGGACCACGCGACATACTCCGACGATGCTTTTCGGTCTCCTTGGAAAGAGCGCTTTCAAGAGTCCTAGACGATTTGGATGAAGTTGGGCGCTTTGCGATCGAGGCGGGCTTCGACTTTGGTTTCGTTACAAGCTCCGGCTTCTCCGGCTTCTTCGACTTAGGTTTCGGCGGTGCCATCATAACTGGCCCACCTAATTTGCGGTTGATCGAATCGCATTTCTCCGGTAATCTCGCCGAGAAGCTTTATTAAACGTTAGCATTAACCCACCGATGTCCTGTGTCGCAATTTGAGGGTCTTACAATGGCACGATGATATCAACACAGAAGTCTTTTGAAAGGTCCGACGCCACTCTTGACGACTTCTGCATGTCCGGCCCCATACTGGCCTGAGAATTTTCCAGTAATTTTATCTCATCCAACGCAGTAGATTGCCAAATACACAGTCGATCTGCATGAACATCAACTAGGGAAGGCAGGTTATGTTTGTTGCGTTTCTTAGTAGAGGTTTCCTTAGGCGTCTCCGTCAGCGTCTCTTCGGGGGCTAAGCCTGGCAATTGCGAATCCTGATTATCCTTGGCTGTAACCAAAGGTTCTAAGGCGAGAATCTCGAGGATGACGATCATCTGCAACTGTGTCTCCCTCGACCGTAACCAGGCTATCTGCAGCTTTGTCTCCTGCGGCTCAGTTGTGGTCATCGACTCATCATCCTTTGGCTGTGGTTTGTGAGCATTCCACCATTTTCGAATGTGCTCATGCTCCATTGGATACAAGCCATTCTTGCCAAGCTTCATTCTCCTAGTTTTCCGCTTTTTGGCCTTAGAATTAGCTTGCTCAGCATCCGAGTCCTGGAAGATTGGCTTCATTTTGGAAATCAAGTCAGGAATCGCCTCCCGATACTTCTTGTCAAACTGTGTAGTTGTCATAACAAGGCTCTTTAGAAAATCTACTAGATCATTCATATCTAGATTCGAGTCGCAATCTAGATGGAAAGCAGCACGTGCTCGAGATAGGGGTCCTTTAGCGAAATATGCCAGAGAACCCTCGTGACAACGTTAGCTAGCCGGCTGAGATTAAGTATAATAGGGAGCATACCATCGAATGATAAAGAGATTCAAGATATTGGTTGCGAATACTATCAAATATACTTTCCGCGCTCGGAGCCGCCAGCTCATCCACCTCGGGGGCTTTCGCCCCCTGACTTTCGACTTGAGATTCATCCGTCTTAGCAGGCAAGCTATCCCGAGGGTCATGCGCGGTATCAAGATGTTGCGATTCTTCATGGTCCTGGCTCGGCGTGGGTGGTCCCGTCGGTGGAATAAGTTGGGACGTCGCCGAAATAGAGCGAGATCTGACGGGTTTCTTAACTAATGATTGTATGGCCTCAATCGCAAGCCTTCTCTTCTTGGTCTCGTGATGTAGGTGAGGAGTGGTTAATGGACGCGACAGACTCGAGGTTATGGTAGTAGTGGGTCGCTTCTCTATGAATTGGGAACACGACACCGTTGCGAGTCGTTGGAGTTCTTGGAGGTCTACCCAAGAGCCCAATTGGCAGAGAGTATATAATCCATCAGCCCGGCGCTCTAGTACATAAACAGTCTTGTCGGATTCCAGTCGAGCGACGAGAACAAGGGGCCGGGATCTCATACGATCCTCGAGCTCCAGGATTCTGATGCTCGACTCGAAATATCGGGACGACTCGAAGCTTCCGGATGGTGAAGAAAGGTCAAGGAAGGAAAGTTGAAGGTATTCTCGAGGTAGAAGCATTAGAGGTTGAAGGCTACGTGGTTTGATCGACAACTTGGGTGGGTGTGGCTAGAATTAATCTCATGAGAAGAGGTAGCGTGTTAGCGTTGTGGTTAAAGGACCTTACCTTAACTACTATCGAAGGTTTAAGAAGCTCTTCCATAGCTTGCATGTCCCCTTTGCGCTTCAAGCTCGGGGAGGTAGCGGTGGTACCACCATGGCTGAGGTTCTGGCGTTCGTCCGGCGAATGCGTGAAGATACTACTGGACGGTAGACGCGACGCGTCTGATGCTAAAGTTCCTGAAGGCATATCATATGGATTCCATCTATTGGTACGTAGGCGGCACAAGGAGAAGGAAAAGAGCCGCAATTGAGGTCGTAAGAGTCTATAATATGGTATTGTAGAAAAACAAATCTATATCAGAAGTACCCGGTCAGTGAGAGAAGGACAAGATCGAAACTCGCGTGTACCTCTATGGCATTATTCAATGTTGTACCCTAATGTAGGTACATTCAAACTTTCAATGGGGCCGAGGGTAGAAAAGTGATGCACGGACCAATAGTTAAATCCTGATGACTTCACGCGTTTCGCCTAACACGCTCTTATCACGTCTAATGCGCGATGAGGGGTATTAGGGTAGCGGCATTACTGTCCCCCAACTTCCCCCACCCGTACGCAAGCCACAGGTACAGATTCAGATTTGGGGTTCATACTTTCTGTGGCACATGTTTTTTCCGGTCGGCCATGGGTGGCTTGACTTACAGGGCATCTCTTTGCCGCATAGGGAATAAACCAAGTTTTTATTTTAGTCTTGGCGCTCCGATTTCGAACAAAATCACGGCAACGCTCCTTTGGCTGCCGAATCCTTTTCCACGGATGATGACAGCTAGACTCCGAACTAGTGATCCAACAGAAACCCGACGGCCAGGGTCCATACCTGGGTAGTACAGTTCATTCTCGAATGTTCAACGTTGTTTAGAACCCCAGTGGTACAAATTTGTATGTTATCGCCAACTTTTGCTCTCACTGGATAACTCGAAAGGTTGAATCGAAGACTCAACTTCGGAGAAGAAACTCCACGGCGACCACTATGTACCTAGGTACCTGGGTACGTAACATAGGTAGATTGTGGCGCTGTGCTTCCACACTTTGAGGCTTATCTACGTACAGGTACTATGCACGTGCAACGCTCTTTACAAATAAAGAGAGAATACACTACATGGGTGTAACTTAGGTAACTACCTCTACCTAGTGTGTCTGCTGAACTTTTTACTGTAACACAGCAGCGGAGCTCTAGCTCCAGGGAAACTTGACATGTCTGCGGCGTTAGTAGTAGCTGCCTGACGAATTCCCGCGCACACCCGCGCCCCTCGCCGCCCGACCAATCACTATTCACTTTTCCCAGCTACATCTTCTTTACCTACCTAGTTTCAAACATGGGATAGGTAGTCGCTTATGCAAGTTTCTGAATCGGCAAAGTTCCAGGTTATTATATGTCCATTATTACCTATCATCCTGATTCCTTTGACATATACCCTGCCTTTCATATCAAGCTACCTTACCTCATACATCGTGGATGCAATTGTCGCTATTGTCGCTATTGTCGCCATCTTATATCGGATCAGTATCTCCTTTTAAAACTCAAGCTTCAATTTCCAAGCAAATAGTTCCATCTTACGAATCCGATTTTCGCCATCTTGCCGGATTGATCAATCTAGTTTTAAGCCTGTTGACAAAGCTGGTTAACGGTGCCCGGCGGAGTGGAAACCTGCATAGCCCGAGTCAAGATTTTGTCCACTTTCGTCCACTCAGCAATTTCAAGGGTTTTTATTTTTTTATTTTATTACTCATGGATGACCCCGGCCTGTCCCATCGTGAATAGCTACCAGCTGACATTGCTTGGCAACTTGTTTTGACAGCGACTAATAGAACCACAATTTCAATTGTCGCTCATCGACACACACATACCGACGTATCCAACTTACACTTGAGGTGCCAATTTCTCCGGATGACAAACTGACCCAGAAGTCTCTGTGCTTCTGGATTTGGCTCCAGCGAGTTGCATTCTTCGATCCTCGAGATGTCCGCCGAAACGTCTCCACGCGCCGTACGATTCTCCCAGAGGGAAATCGAGCCGGCTCAAGACAAGGTCAAATCTCAGCGGCCCGTTGCCATTTCCACAGATTCAGACGGCTCGGGCTCGGGCTCAGGCTCATCCGAAGACTACAATCCCGATCCGCACGAGCTCGAGCGCCAGGACGGATTGGGGTCGTTGCCTCCGTACGCAGATAGCAATGTCTCCAGCTCTATAGCATCGCTAGCACCGAACTCGGTCGCCAACAATCCGGGGAGACAGCGTGGGCCCTCGACTGAGAATAATGCCAATAACGTCGCCAACGGCGTCGGGGGCCGCCAGCAACAAAGGCCCCACGTAACGCGCACGCCTTCGAGTACCTATGCTCCGCAAAGAGGCCCTCCTCCCCAGGCGCCCTCATTCATATCCACTTCGACTCGGTCTGGATCTCGCCGACGAGATCCTGCCGACAAGTTCCGCGACCAAGAACCCGCCTACTTGCGCATGATGCGCCAAGACCGCCCTCCTAACGGATACTTCGATCCCTATACTCCTAGCCTCGACTATTCCGACGAAGAGTCTGAAGGTGAGACCCCTTCTTCGGAAGGTGTCTTTGATGACCGCTTCAATGACGAGACCATAATGTTTCAGAATTTAATCGACGACACCCAACCCACCGAAGAGGATATCAAAGACCCAGTAAACCGCGAGCGATTAGAGTGGCACGGTATGCTAGCGGCAGTCTTAACCGGTGACGTCGTGAAGCAGGAGAAGAAGCGGCTCATCGGGACATCGGAACTGCAAGGTGGAAAGAGCACATACAAGGCCGAATTATGGCTTGGGATTAGATCAAAAATGACCGGCCGGTCCCTTGCCGTTCAGCGAAGGGTAGTCGAAGAGGCGCGAGGGAATCTCGACCGAACGATCGACGAGATCACTCGATTCGAAGTACAGGGCGAGACCGCTGCCGGCAAACCCGCTATCGAGCAAGTTCGAGATATTGTTAAAAAGATAGAAAAATGCGAGAGTCTGTATCCCTCGTGGCAGGCGATGGGAGCCGCACACCCACAAGTCATGTCGCAATCGTTCCAGGAAGTCTACGCCGTGGTCATGTCATGGTATAATATCAATGAAATGATAAACACCGAACTATCGATCCTAAAGAAGTGGGTTGGTAATGACGATCTCGATTTTCAGAGGACGAAGCAGAGGTCGCCAAGCACAAACGGCCTAAGCGACGAGACGTCATTTTTGGACCGCCTTTTGAAAGAGGATGGCTTGAAGTCCCTGCACGAAGATGACGAAGCCGCGACCCAGGAGCATGCGTTGAAGACGAAATCGCTTATCCGAAGGAGTATGCTAACGCCGATCTCGACCACGATTGCTAAGGCTAAGGAAACACTCATTATGAACTCGGCGGCCTTTCATAAACGGCATCTCCCTCCGTACATCGAAGAGCTACTCACCCTTATCAGCTTCCCGTCGCGGCTAATTGAAGAGATTATCAAAGTCAGAGTAGCTTATGCAAGAAAAATGAAAGAGACTACTCAGCAGACGCCCATCCTTCAAGACCAGATGATCTCACAGTTTGAAATTTTACTGAAACTTGCAATCCGAATCAAACAGGAGAATCTCATGGTTTCTCAGCCTCAGCCCGGATGGAACCTACCACCCTGTATCGATGAGTCGTTTGATCAGGTTGTATTGGATGCCTTGAAATACTACTTTAAGATGTTAAATTGGAAACTCAGCAGGAATAAGAACACTTTCAAGGAAGCCGAAGTATTATTTCAAGAGTGGGACTTCGCTAATGAAATCGGCCGCCACCTTGTGGGAGGCGACATCGAGGTTGCCGAGCAGTTCAGCAATCTTACGTACAAAGCTTTAAACCGCCTCAGCCAGACCTTCGAGCGCGAGCTCCAGAGGAAGCCTAAGGAGAGCGCGGATGATATGAGTAAGAGATATACGCAAGTGTTAGATTCGGTGCGGGTTAGGCAGAGGATGCTGCAGCGGTTCTCGAGGATGTTAAGCGAACACTACGAGAACGCGTCGGACATGAGCATCGCTCTCGGCGCCGAAGGTCTCAGGACCCTATACGAACGCCTCTCTGTTACTGGGCACTTCTTAGTTGATGAGATCGACGGCGTCCAAATCATAGCTTGTCCAGCGCTCATAGGGCGCGATGACGAAGTTCAGTCAATACTACGGACTTGCTTCCACGAGCAGATCTCGGAGGACCCGACGGACCCATACGTGCTGATACTTCGACCGGAGGCGCCGTTACATTGGTTTGGCAACCGTCGTCCCCAGCCTCTCAACATCGGGCAGATCGATATTAAATTCGGTCAAATGCGCCTCATCGCGGACGGTTCACAAGCCCGGCTAACAAACGCGAGGAAGAACTTCTTGGAAACGATCGACATGCACCTCGATCTCATCGTAGAAGCACGGTCAAATCTTCACAAAGTCAACGCAAGGCTGTTCGAGATCCGAAAGGTCGGCTTCAAGCTGTCCAACACATTCATGGATAGTGTTGAGATCATCAGGAAACAAACGAAAGGCTTGGATTGCCAGGATCTTATCCAAACATGTTTTGTGTTTGCAACGGAGTTCGGTCAGAGATCTCTCCTGTACATGGACAGCAACCGGCGACAGATGAACAATATGAAGCTCACTAAACTCAGCCTGGATTGGGTTAGCTTCATTTGCGATGACTGCAAGGTTACCGACCGCAAGTCCTTTCGTTGGGCAGTGCCTGCGCTGGAGTTTGCAATGGGCATGACGAGGGGACGACAAATCCTAGGGCTCGGCGACGACGAGTACGCGAAGTTACGGGCTAAGGTATCAGGATGCATGTCGCTCCTCATCTCGCATTTCGATATTCTAGGTGCCAAATCCAACCAGGCAGCTCAACTAGAGCGAGAGCGCATCGAAGCTCTCGTCGGGCAATTTAAGAGATTCGACAAGAACCGGATGCTTGATGATGAGGAAGCCATCAAGTATCTACAAGAGCAGCGGTTGAGTCAACTCGCCGATATAGACGAGGCACAAAGGCGAAACATCGAAGAGAGACAGGGACTCGGACGAGTCCTCGAGGTTTCCAACGAAGTTGATCGGTCGTTGGCGTACTTGTCATCGTCCGCCACCAACGTCACGATGAGATGGCAGCAAGGTCATTTCGTCGGTGGCGGCACGTTCGGCAATGTTTACGCTGCCATGAACCTGGATACCGGCCATCTAATGGCTGTCAAAGAGATCAGACTACAGGATCCGAAGTTGATCCCGCAGATCGCAACGCAAATCAAAGATGAAATGGGTGTCTTGGAAGTACTCAGTCATCCCAACGTCGTCTCTTACTACGGTATCGAAGTCCATCGCGACAGGGTTTACATATTTATGGAGTTCTGCTCCGGCGGTTCCTTGGCTGCGTTGTTGGAACATGGCCGCATTGAGGACGAGCAAGTTGTCATGGTGTATGCATTACAACTCCTTGAGGGTCTAGCTTACCTACACGAAAGCGGCATCGCTCATCGTGACATCAAGCCAGAGAGTAAGTTTTCTTGTTGCTATATTTTAAACAAACAACATTTTACTAAGACGTGCCTAGATATTCTTCTTGACCATAACGGTGTCATTAAGTACGTTGACTTCGGTGCCGCCAAGGTTATTGCACGCCAGGGGCGCACTCTCGTCCACGGCCTCGCCGCTACGAAGCCAAACAAATCGATGACCGGTACGCCCATGTACATGTCCCCCGAAGTCATAAAAGGTGAGAACCCGGGGCGTGCCGGAGCCGTAGATGTCTGGTCGCTCGGGTGCGTTATCCTCGAGATGGTTACCGGTCGCCGGCCTTGGTCCAATCTTGATAACGAATGGGCCATTATGTATAACATCGCCCAGGGCAATCCGCCGCAGCTCCCAAGTACAGATCAGCTAAGTGCGCAGGGGATTGACTTTTTAAACAAGTGCTTTGTCAGGGATCCTAAGAAGAGAGCAAGTGCCGTAGAGCTTCTCCAACATGAGTGGATCATGTGTATTCGCAGCCAAGTCATCGAGCCGCCGACTCCAAGCGACACTAGCAGCAACTCGGCGCAAAGCACGCCACATCCTTTTTCGGCTGGAAGCAAGGGAAGCGCGGGTGGGGACGGCTTTTATTAGGGATACTCGCCCCCTGAAGATTCGCCTTCTATTCCAGTCGCCGAAATGAAAGAGAACGGGGCCTCGCCGCTTGGCGAGCCTACGCTAGCGCTGTCAAGCGAGGAGGCTGCGATCCCGTTTCCGGCGGATATAGACGGGACGCCGAACGGGAGTAGCAGCTCGCCTCCCCCAGCCAATATGCAGGCGGCGCAAGAGTCTGCGAGGAGAGCTCATATCCGAGAATCTATCACCCGAGCACGAGCGGAATCCGAATCGTCCGTGTCCGACACCGCATTGCCACATGACGTTCTAGAAAGGGAATTTGGATCGAGCTCCTCCGACAGCGGACTTTGACGCTTAGTGGCGATGAAGGGGAGACTGGGGGTTACAGAGAAGATGACCGGAAGCCTAGTATTATATGAGGGGTGGATGAGTATATACGACTATGACAGAAACCAGCGTGTTTGAGGATTCGGTGTACAACTTAATATTCATCGTCCGGCTGCATGAGCGACGGAGTTGAGTGTTTTTCTTTCCCCTCTTTTTTACCTCTTTCTGCTGCATATAAGAGGCGTTGTTGCTACTTACAGTGGCTCTGAATACCTACCTAGGGGGTACGTGTGTGTATTACGCAGGCTATTGGCCAGGTTGTTTCTATACCTTTGTGTACTAGGAGGTAGTAGACCAGCTGTCTGACAGGAAACCGACACGCGAGGTCGGGGCAATTTGTCGGAGTTGGGAGTCCTACGTATACCTACCTGCCTACCTACCTATATATATGTCTATATACCATGTAATATTTTGTACTATGCTATCTTGTGCTAGGCTGTACCGTGCTTTACTGTACAATGCTTATCCCAAGTTCACTTCTCGCACATCATATGTACCTACCTACATAGGAGCTTATAGGTCTATACATATTAAGCACTAGACTCTCAAAAATATCATATTTACCTAACCTGACTAAGTATCGTGGCTACAATGGCCGACAGGAATTAGCACCAGCACTAGGGCAAGCCACCGACCACCCCAGCTCTGACCACGCCCCATACATAGGTACCTACATACGCTTCTGTACTCCCATACGACAAGCCCGGCCGGAGAACGGTCCGCGATGGAGTCCCTCAGGCTAGGTAGGTAGGTAGGTACCTCCACACCCTTCCGAAACGTGGTGGCGGAGTCCGGAGTATATCCCCGGAGAGAGTGCGTACCTACACCTGTGTATACCCAGGTAGGTGCCTACCTACCTACCTAGGCATGCAGATATATGTAAGAGGTATGCAAGCTACATGTAGGATAAAGGCGCCCACACACCTACCCCGGGGACCTAGACGGAAAAGGTGATAGGATCAACAGCGCCGCGGGGTGCGGAACGCGTAAGCCCTCTTTCTTTTTCCCTCTCTATCTCTCTTCTATGTTCTGGTCTGGTCTAGTAGATAAGGATCATTGGAAGACTGCATGGGGAAAGAAAGGCATAAAGTGAGAAAACAGGTTTTTTTTTTCTTTCTTTGTTTTTCTGACGATGGGTGGGATGAGGGATATGTAGGTTGGCAGGTATATACCAGAGATACCCGCTCACCTGGTATGCATATTGTGTGACTACCTCCTAGACCTGAAGAAGCCGGTAGGTAAGGTAGACGGGCGAGGCTGACGAGTCCTGGGGAGTCCTGGTTGCCTTGGCGTTTACGCCCGGGAGCGGGATGGAACGCGGAGTTGTCCATGTGCGTCTGGAGAGGGGTGAGGTGTGGAGGGTTAGGATCGGAGGTGTGAGGAGGGAAGAAGAGGAGGAGGAGGGCACCGTATGTAATCGCGGCATTGACATGCTGTCTACTACCTAGTACCTATTCGATACCGCTTGTTAGATTTCTAAAGCATTATTAAGATACCAAGATATACGGACGCCCAGCTAATCTATAGTCTATAGCGGACATGCTTGAATACCTACAGATCTATGCACAAACAATACCTAGCCACCCACCCATCCACCTACATACTTTACCTTACCTACCCGGTACCCAATACCCAGATAGGCGGGTAAGTCCGCCTGACCAGACATCGAGCGGGACCCGATAAAACGCATCGAAACGACCCTACGACCATCCTCGCGCATCCAGCAGAGGGCTTGCCGTCTTACGTTAGGGAGCTGTCAACGTTGCAGATCTACATATATGAAACAGACGCTCTTGGCTGCAGATCCGGGAGAATGACAATGTTACCTACCTACCTACCTACCCGCCTACATAGGTACCTATATCTACATACCAGGTAAGCATTGGGCGTATGGGTAATAGAATGGTCACGCCGCTGTGACGGTGACAAGCTATTGTCCAAGGGAGATACGGAGCTCCCTTGAGTGCATACGGGTGATGCCTATAGGTAGGTAGGTAGGTAGTTACACACATAAACGTGAACGTAAAACGCACCTGCAAGCGCAATCACGGGTAAACCGCATTTCCTCGCGCCGATGCAACGGTGCAAGTATGCTTGAAGAGCCAAGAAATCAAGTGAATCGAGCCGTGGTATATAGCATTATTATTCTATTCAGCACCAGCCTATGTATAACGACGACCTATGGCTGTGCCGCAGCCGGGGGGTAGGGGCATCTGGTACGCGGCGTGATGTAGACGGGCGGACGGGCGGGCGTACGTCTATTGGGGACGGGCTCGCCCAATCCGGGTAGGGGCCATGGCCTGTCTCTGCTTCGTTCCCCAATCGCATGCGGTGGTGGGCGGAATATAGAGATTGCCCTATCCCTGGAGTTTACTCCAACCCAACGACGGAAGGGCCGCCTCTCCTGGTATTAACTACGTTGAACGTGAATGGTTGAAGCTGTCCTAAGTCGTTCTGTTGCTTCAGTCACTATCCCCATCATCGAGGGCGTCGTCGTGGTCATCACCGGGCTCGCGGTCCTCGAGGCGGTCGTGGTCGCGACCCTCTTCTTCCTCGTCCTCATCCTCCTCTTCTTCTTCCTCCTCGCCGCCATCGTTCTCGTCCTCGTCTTCATCTTCTTCCTGCTCCTGCTCCGGTTCCGTCTCGGCGTCACTATGGTCGTGCGGCTCCTCCGTTGCATCGCCATCCACATCCATGGCAGAATCGTCAGGCCCGTTAGGCTTTTGCTTCTTGGCGGCGCGCGGGGCTGTCGAGTCCGGCTGGCTCGTGGCTGCGGTCGATGTGGTCGAGACCATTGAGGCGTTAGGGTCGGTTCCGGCCTTCTCGGCCTTCTTTGCGGCCGCCACTTTTCTACGGTAGGTATTACGCTTCGTGGTCTGGGTCTCGTTGAACTCTAGAGGGTAATGAGTATTGGGCTATTTGTAGTGGACGAGAGAATGGGGCAAGGTATTAATAGCGCACTCTTGAATTCTGCCTCGAGTCTCTCGCGGAAGAAAGGGAATTCTATATCATCTAATGCGGCGAAGACATCGGCAGGCATGATGGTTTTCTTGTTCGAGTTTTGCGTATGCTCGTTCGCCCTAGATTAGGTCAGATGTTTGTTAAAAACCTTTATCCATGGCTTTATCTTTATGTAGAGACGTACGCATTGGCAAGGTAGTTGATGAAAACGGTGGCGCTCTTGCTCATAGCCAGGATGGCATTAGCTTGGATTTGGGTATTTGGAGGTAAGACGCCCTTTGCGAGGCGCATAATTATTGACTTCGGAAGGGTAACATCCTATTAAGAGTTCGAGTCGTTAGCCGTGGTGCGCGCCTAACTGACATGTCGTATCGTATACCTCAATTGTCACAGCATCTTTGGAACTGCTTTCCTTCAAGTCTTTCTTTTCCTTCTCCTTTTCCGTGGGAGAGGCGGCCCCGGCTGGTTGGGGGTGATCCATCTCTATTGACGGCGTCGGCTTTGATCGTGGTGCTACAGCTGCTCCGGCTACAGGTCGAAGGGAAGTAGAAGAAGTATCGACGTCAGCATCAGAGCCGTCGTAGACGAAATGAGCCATGGAGAGGTTGCTTTGTCGGGTGTTATCGCTTTTGCGAGGCGGCATGGTGTAGTGGTTATGAGCTAGGGTGGCACTCTGTATTTTTGCGGTGCAAGAAATTCGTAGCTGAGCACAGACGTCACCGCCGTTGTCCAATCTGTTGGCACCTACAGCTTAAGCACCTAAAAGGCGAAAAAGTAAAGGGCGTGATTGATCAATTCGCACTTTCTAGTAGATTAGGTCGTGGTGAGGGATGGAGCAGGTACCTGCGCACGGGTATACAATTGGAAGTTACACTGTAGGATTGCTCCATTAGCGTCGCGTGCCCCACGTTTTGACGCGCTCGAGACGCGTAAATGGCTTCTTAATAAGGTTGGGACAGGTGCTCTCTACTAAATTCATTGTCCACCTTCCGTCACCTTTCCGCCAGACCTTCAAGTCTCTAACGTCGTCGCTTCCATTCGTACTTTATAGTGGTATGTACCTACCTAACCCAATATTAAGAAAAAAAAATAAAAAACAAAAAATGTTGAGTCAACTCTCTATTTTCAGTCCTTATATTTAGAATCATACTACAACAATCATTTTTCGAATTGATGATAGCAAGCAAGTATACCCGCAGACTTATCACACCTATATCGTATACATATATATACCTACCTAGGTACCCAAGTATAATACCAACTGTTTCCAATGCTTAACCTTCTCCACGATATCTAAGACTCGATATGATCGAAGATCATTTCAAAGTCCTCTCCTACGCAGCCTAACTCGCTGGAGGAAACCCACTGGCCTAGCGCCATCCCAATCTCGATAGGACCCTCTATGCGATATGAACATAGGTAGCTATAACGCCAAGCTACTATCCAATATAGTAGTATTGAGGAGGACAAGTCTGATCAATGTTGGAATGCCCGCTATAACAACATCAGAGTCTAGTGCGATGTCTTTATCGCGCTCAAGTAAGGAATGGCGAAGCTTTACTCTCACGGCTGGAGCGCGGAATTGCAGCGGAATTTAACGCATAAATTATACCCACCCCAGCGATCTACCCCGATGAGGGATGTTTGATCGGCCGCAGGGTTAACGATGGTCACAAACAGGATTGCGCACAACGAGAGGACGCATCACACGCATGAATTCAAAACCTGACGAACATGATAATCAAAACGTGGCAGACACGAGCGGCCGCGATCGTGATCACTGTTCCACGAGGCCCCGGGGTCCCCCCGTTCTTGGCCCGGAACCGTCTCTCGTCTCCCGTCCTGCAATATTCCAATTCGGCAGGAGTTTCACAGGGTCCGGACGAGCGGCGATCCAAGCCGAATCGAGCATATCCGTAATTTCATCATGTTCAAGATTTGAGATCTATCAACTCGCAAGGAACGATAAGAGAATGTTCTATTGACAGGCGCGATGTTGGTTAGTGAAGATAACTGGCTAACCAGTTGGCGAATTAGAGTCAGGTAAGCAAAAAACATTGCATGCTCGTCACTTTTTCGATGTCAATAAGAGACTGAGGAAATCATGTTTTACTTGTTTCAATTAAACATGCTATCTGAATCGCGATTGGCGTCAAGCCAACTACGAGTGTAGTTTGAACCACTACAATCCGAATCTAATAAGTCGCTGAAAGTTGGGGGATTCGGTGAATATCTCTCTTTCGGCTACCGTCGCTCAAGCCCCTAGGTCTCATTTTCCTAGTGGATAATTGCGTCCGGGCGACGGTATGAGCTCTTCTGCTTGGTCGCCTCACCCTTTCTCTTGGGGCTTCTCATTTATTGCGACGTCACGTCCTTAACGACATAATGATGAACCGTCAAGTGCTGTTCCATGCCATAACCCGATGCAGAAATACCTCTTATCGAGCACGTCTCGGGGAAAGCTATGATGCCTCCTCGATGTATATCCAAAACAAAGAAAAAAAAATCCGGGGTATATCCTCCGTATCTCGCGTATCTCGCGTGTCGACGTTTCCAAGAACTCCTAATGCAGAAAGAAAATGCAATTAAAGGACGTATATTGTTGTTGGTACGCAGTTTGTGTGCTATGAAGGCAATAAGCCGGAGAGGGGATTAAAAAAAAACCTATCATCGCTTATATGCGGCGAAAAGGGGTCGTGAAGATAACAGGCGAGATGAGATATGGCCGTGCTGCTGACAGACATGGTTCTTTTCAAGGCGAAAGCTCTTGGAACTCGAAAATGCCCCCGGCTATAAACCTTAACAATCATGGCGCACGGCTCTCCCGCTCGGATTCGCCCCATTGAAGGCTTACCATGTGCTGTGGTGGTGCTAATTCTCCAACGGTGCGCAGGTTGCAGGGATAGTCGAGCCGGCCTGTTTCTTAGTTCCTTGGAAACATGACCGGGGAACCGAAACAGACAGAGAACGCTTGGACACGTCCCCGATAATCTCCAAAACTTGGAAAAGACGTGGGAAATGGCAGGGATAGTAATTGGATGGCGAAATCGACGGTAATCGCAATCTTCAGCCGACAGCCATTCCGATCGTACCGTCGTTCCGCCGGGACGGGGGCGGCGACAAGCCCGTGAACTGCTCGTTGTCACCGAAAGACAGCTGAGGCGGCGGCGGAATCGACGAGTTCGAGTAAATGCGGTTGTAACTTCGCAAATAGTTGTCGCTCGAGGCCCTAGGAGGAGATGTCTCTACCGCACTATCTCGCCACGTAGTTTCATGGTAACTCCTGAGGCTACTAGTTCGCGATCCTTTCCGAGGATTCATGGTTGGTGAGTTCGGCGGTAGTTTGTGCAACCTCGACGGATGCCGCCTCGGGGAAGGAAGGAAAGGATCGTCACCGGGAACGGTCTCGTCCGTCAAACCGGATCGCGCATTCGGTGCTCGAGCTAGTACAGCCCCGGGAGCTTGCGGGAGTTCGAAACTTTGCTTTCCGCCTATAAACGATCTCGGTGATACTACTTCTAGCGATGGGCGAGTGCCGTTCTGATATTGGATTAAGCTCGGCGCTTTCCTAGTCGATGTTGAGGTTGATCCGTGTTGCGAGTGCGTCGGTCGTGTCGTGTATCTGTCTGTAGCCTTTTCCGGTGACCGATTTGATTTCCACGTCGCTATCTCGTCGTCCCCGATCGGCGTGATACCTCTGTTAAACACCGGTATTCTTCTCCGCCGGCTCCCTGTGCACACGTATGCGGCTACTGCGATCAGGATTACACCCGCTATACTGAGGACCGTACTGAGCACTATTGTTATCGTGGAACTTCCGCTCTCGCTATTATTCGAGCTGACACTACTTGGTATCGGTGTCGAGCTTGACATCGTGGCTGTTTTAGTAGGTGGGGGAGTAAGATCAGAACTGGGAGCAGTGGTAGTGGTTCTAAAGCCCTCGCCCAGTGTTGAAGTGGTAACACTGGGAGTGGGTTTAGAGGCAATTTTAGATGTAAAGAAAGTGGTTGGTGATGACGAGTCCCCTAATTGAGAACTCGTCGTAACGATAGTCGTGAGCTGGGTCGACGAAGTCTCGACCGGAGCTACAATATTCGATATAATCGATGAAGAAAGGGCGAGTGTTGTCGTCCCAATAACGGTTTCAACTTCGATTGAGGTCGAAACCGTCTCTTGAACAACAGGACTCTCTACTCGTGGTGGTGGTAAATCCGGAGAAGTTGCACTTTCAGGAGCGGGCTCGGGTGGCGGACCTGGACGATCGACACCGTTAGGACCTTGCGGGCCACGCCCCTGCCTCGTGATGCTCGACGGAACAGTAACCCGCGAGAATGCGGCTACCAGTGAAGGTGCCGGAGTTTCTATGAGAAGAAGTTAGCCCAACAGCTCACCAGAAATTCAATATCGCGGAAATCAACATCATCGTCTGTAACGAACCCTTCTGGCTGGTTAGGCTCTGCGGCGGCAGAGTTACTGAAAAGTTCCCACTTGGGGTGCCCTGTCGAGCGTCCAATCGTGAAGTTCGAGCTACACCGGGTAAGCCCAGTAAAAACAAGACCGTGATAGATTTCATAGCGGACGTCTCCAGTCATCAGTCGAAGCCCAGCTTGACCATACCCGTCCGAATTCATCACCACGTAAGCAATAATCGATGAGAAGTCACATTTAGCCATTGGCCAGCAGCAGCTATTATGAACTTCTCGACGCATGAATGAAGCGAAATTGGTGGGAGAAGGAAATTTTGACTAAAAAAAAAAGGTCAACTAACACTTAACGAGCGTCTCTCACTCAATAGCCGGGTCGGAGTCTTGAGGGGCGGCGGAGCAGGGAAAACCAAGCTTGATATCTCAAACCGCAGCAAAAAGCCGGTTTCCTCTCTGTCTTCTCATAGGAAGGGGAAGAAATCCCCGTTGAGAGAGGAAGACAGATAGGCAGACAAACCGAGACTTGAAACGAAAAGCCGGTCGAAATACGAAATTACGGTATCCCGCGACCCCATACATATGTATAAGAGAGAGGGTTCTATAACCCGGGGTCGCTTTGGTGCTAAGGTGGGTTTTTTTTTCTTCTCTGGCTTGCCTGGTGTCCTAGTTTTCTTTTCTTGCCGCTGTTACTACTGGTGCCGGGGCGAAACGAAGCCGTGCGCGCGGAGGAACCCCAACGCTGGAGGGGTGGGAGGCAGGCGGGTATGTATGTATGTAAGGTAGTAGGAAATGACGGGAGAGCGTTGGGGGGGTGGACGGGGGTGGGCAAGGAGATCTTGATATTCCCACTTTCGTGGTGGAGGAGGAGGAACACCTTACTACCTATTACCTACATACCTGCTACATACTACTATCACCACCACTCCATACCTGCATTCACCTGGACCGGCTTTACATACGAGAATGGTTTAATACCACACCATGCCGTGGGGAAAAGTGGATATCGCCCGCCGAAGAGGGTGCGCGGTTGTAATTTAGAGGGGGGTGGATCTTGGTTGCGGCGTACGCTTATAACGTAGGTGCGGTATAAGTGCCCTTTTAGCAAGGGGACGTTATATGCGGTATGAGGTAAGTAATGTTCGCGCGGACTGTTTCGAGAACATGTATGGACTACGTATGTGGATATGTATGTATGTAGGTAATGTGCTTCAGAGGCTAATAATACCAGGACCCCATCACAGGCGATCGGCAACAACTAGAAGAATTAGGGGATCCGTTGAGGCGAGAGAGCGTATGTGGGCAAAAAGCCTTGGTAGCTCAATATAGCGATACCCGAAAGCTTCACGGGATTCTTTTTCATTTCTCGTGACGGGCCTGGTCTAGGCTGCAGCGCCTCGACCTTATTAAAGATAGCTGGACCTTGCAGACGATCGCCGCAGTACATACATAGTAATGGGGGGGGAGGGCGAAAGCTAGCTGCTGCCACTTCTTGGTCATTGCTGCACCTCACGATAACGCACACGCACACGCACTCACTCCCATACACGTCTCTACATACACACATAGCATGGATCCTAGATGGGAACAGGGGGGCGAGAGAGCTTAGTCTTAGAGTTGGCGCCCTCGGATAATAGAGAACCTAGCTAGGGTTACATTTCATGGTCAGACCCACGACCGTGAGAGGGGACCAGGTAGGTAGAATAAGGTAGGTAGGTTAATTCGAGCAAGAGAAATTCGCACCCTCATACGGCGGTCTCTTAAAAGTACATTTTTGCCCAGACAAGTTGGAATTCCCTAGTAGGGAATTTGAGACGGCTTTGGTTGTTCGTTCGTTCGTTCGTGAACAGCGCTCCTCACCCACATCACAACGGTCACATATGTAGGTAGGTATGTATGTCCCAGCAAATATCCCGTGGTAGCGCGCACATTGTTCTATACAATACGGTAAGCTAATGCGAGGAAAAATCCGGCAGCGGCCAGTCAACGTCGGCGTAGGCATTCAGGAACCTGGCCTAAAGAGGACGCCAGGTGTTCGCGGCCTTACTTTTCTTTTCGTTTCTTTTCTTGAGACGAGACCTTGGCCGCATATTCCCCTTCACCTACCTTCTTCGGCGATGCGGTCGATATACTTCCTTATAGGGCGCCGATTAAGATTCAGGTACGCGAGGCCCAAATGAGGGACGTTAGCGAATGAGAGCGCTAAGACGCCCCCTTTCGATCTTTTTTACGCTACCCCCCAAACGCGCAGAAACCTCGTGGGATGGGCGGGGGTTTGGTGAGAAATACAGTACGTGCTAGCCTCAGTTAAGTTAGGACAGGCAAAGGACAGTTTTTTGGGGGGCAGCCAGGGCCAGAATAGGAGAAGCAGAAGGAGGGGTATCTCCAGGTCTGGCGAATAGCACCGCTCGAATGGCCAAGTTAAGCAACTTTTCCGACCTCCCTCTTGCCCCCTCCCCTCCCCCCTTCTACGTATATCCTTACTGTAGACCCTATCTGGACTACCGAAAACGGGACCTCGCATCGGCAACCCTCTTGTCACAACTTGTGGGAACCGGGTTACACACTCACATATGTATGTATAGGTAATTAAGCAGGGCCCGTCAGACCACCAATCTGACCTCCCCCTCCCCCTCCGTCCCGGAGAGCGTCAACGTGCTAGAAACGTGCTTTCCTATCGCGAGCGTGGGATTCGTCGATCGCGCGTCGCCTCTCCCTCTCTCCCTCTTTCTCCCCTAGTCGTCTCGGAGAGGCGATTTGCTGACCACTCGACAATGCCTTACTTTGGGTTTAACGTCTCGGGGTGGGATAGTCGAGGAGGGTGAATGAAACCCATCTTTCGTATCTAGGTATGTAGGTATGGTTTATACCCTGATTTTCCTCTACGCGTGCATTCGCTCATCGCTGCACGAGCTAAACCAGGCTGAGCTACTCCGCAGACGCGCGAGGGGCCGGGTACAACAATATCATGCAACCTCTTTAGACGAGGTGAGAATTAGGATCATGGCCCTGGGCGTGGACGGGACGCGAAAAGGGTCCGTCTTAAGAGACGATGTCTCTAAACAATCTCTTATTCAGCCACTTACCTTGCGGTCTCAACCCTTTGGGCCTCATGATGGCGAAGACTAAGGCAAGCCACCGGTTCCGTGTGACGAGACGGTGACCGGTAGAGATGTCCTGAAGTACCAAGAAACCCGTCTTGTCTCGGGTATATTGCTGCTCATTTCTTTTCTTTCTTTTTGCTTTTTTGAGTATCTCTCATATCATGTACTGCTATGTCATCGACGGCGCCTGGATCGTAAGAATGTTGAAACAAGCTATAATGCCGTGCTTAGTATGGTGAGTGAGTAACCTTTGTGAGTAATACATAGATAACACGCGGTTCCGGTGCAATTGTGACCCGATTTCAACGGGGTTGTAACCTACCTGTGTGCGCTGGGCGGTTCGGTGGATGACACTGATGACGGTGGGCAGCCATTGGGCAAGGTGCCCTCTCTTCGGACCCCATAGTCCGGAATTTTTAATCCTGTGTCGATTCCTGAATCCTACTAGAATGGCAATACCCTGTCGGGGGCGAGGAGAGCTACCGAGATCTTCGTGCTAATCGAAATCGGGCTGACGAATGGCAGATCGTCGAAGCAAGGTGAAGACTCGTGCAGCGTTGTCAACCTGCAGATGATGAAACAACGTACGCCTGTCGTGTACGGCTTCCATTGGCCTGGCGCCCCGAGCTACTCATGCGCCGTTCTAGAGCCTCGCTCGACTACATGCATACCTACTTCATACATAGACCTAAGCTAAAGCTAGGTCGAGGCGCCGGTCCGGTCTAATGGACGCGTGCGTCAAATTATCGATATTGAAAATATAACGAAGGAATTCTGACATAAAGTCATGGTGGTTCGGTTACGGCGTTAACAAGAGAGATTAGATCCAGTGACCAAGCCGTTAAGTCAGAAGAGCGGTCAAGCTAAAAATTGTCTCCTGAGGCTCTGAGTTTAAATTGGGCGAATGCCACGATGTAATTTCACGGCCTGATAAGCGTGGATAAGCGTAGCACTTTAGGTGTGTAGAGATACGTAGAGGAAAGGAATCGCGCCAACCTTTTTGGAGTTTAGGGCATCGGTCGGTCAATTGCTCGAGACAGCTTAGTGCCGATGTATAGCCTCAGACACCCAGGTAGTACAAGACTTAGGTAATATTCCCCGTTACCTAGGTACTCAAGTAGACCCCATAATTAACCGCTTCGGTCCCGTTGACTCCGTCTAGCGAGTGGCATCCCTTAACGCCGTTAACTTTTTACTACACAGTAGCGATGTGCGTGTATCGTAGGTTAGGGATTTAATGCAATAGAGATAGTTTTGAAAAAGTCGTTCAATGTACTCGTCGCCCTACATCTGAGCTCACGGTAAAAATCCCCGATATCCGGAAGTGCTACAACCGTAGTCGTCGTCTACAGACAGCCCGGGAAGGTTGTCTTGTAGGTTCGAGTGCTAGGTACTCAGCCACCTTAAATCCGTGGTACCGATTCAATATCGTACCAGCGTAAGATATCGCTCCCTATCCCCGGATTCGTTTTCTGTTTCTAACTCTTATGATTTACATATATACCCATGTATAACATACATACATTACAGTCGTACAGCCGCCCGACCAGGTGAGGGTGTCCGTTCCCCAATAGTCCCGCTGGAACCGAACCTTTCTATATGGGCGTCAGCCTACTAACCCGAAGACCGAAAATCCTCGTGCCGATCTCATATATGCAAAAGCGATAATTGTATATCGGATGAGATAAAAGCAAAAGAGGTTTCTGATTTACATTTTCTTCAATTACGCAATAGCGCTCTTTAGGCAAATATATGCTATGAGGGATAATATAAACAATATCACGATGACATTATGTTGTACGAATACATACATAGAGGAAAAAAATTGGGTAGACCCATTCTCGCCTCGTTAGCCGGAGCCTCGCTACCACCTCATATCGTCGCCCTAGGTCTGGGACGGGCAATGTCATTAATTCTCCGAACCGTCACGATGCTAACTCGGGACACTCGTCCGTGGGGCTTACATAAAGATAGATAACCATCGGGAGGCTATACGATATTTACATGTCATAATTCTTATAATAAATGGCTCAGCTAATCAAATAAAGCCGGCCACATGACTCGATAACGGATCCTTCGGACGTAGCAGCAGGGGGGGTATAGACAAGCCATCTCGAAGGCCACGATTATTTTGAAATGGGGGGGACTAAGTAAGGTACGGTACATACATACCTACCTACCTACCCATGTCTAGGTTAGGTGACTTGTCCGGCGGGTTTTTCGTGTCGTAGCACGTTGTTCAGCCTTGTCTCGGGGAAGACTTATATGAGGTACGGTAAGACAACATTGAAATATTCGCGAAAGTACGTACTCGGTAACCTAACACTCGCCGACCGAGTCTATATATGTGAGGTACATAGTAATCTCGACTCGAACCGCCCTTGCAGCGAAATGCAGCGTACCTTACAGACGGCGGTGGTCATCCAGCACGTTGGTCGCACATACTCTTGGATATGATGTCAATATGTCCAAATTAGGTTGTCTGCCGGTTACCCAACGGGCATGTACTTAGTAAGAAAAACCTAAAGCGCGCGCATCGATTACATGTACCTCCATGTAGCACATTGCATTATAGGCGGTTATGTACCTAGGTATGTAGGTAGGTATAGGTTTATATCGACAAGTTGTTCTCTCCTTGCAGAGCTTACTCGCCGCAGTTATTACCTTACTCACTGATTTACTATGTACAGATATCTCAATAATAAGTCTTAATGCGAGACAACTAACTACCTCCTTCTCCATACCAAGTACCTAATCTAACGTAGATACTTCGTACGAGCTTCCCTTACCTCAGGTGGTACCTACCTAATTCATGGTTCGTACGATGCGGAGAACGTTGGAGGAACAACCCTAATGGTAGCTACTACACCTAATTAATTCCTAAAGGTAAGAGCTGGCAAGCACCTCAGTACGGCAGGTTGATAGCCCTACGCGCTAAACCAGCCACTCAAGCCCCACACCTCAGCTCCCTCTCACCTCATTTGTCCTTCCGCATTCTCGTTCCCGTCTTCATCTCATCCTTCAACTTGGGGGAACCTTATTATTGACAATCTGCTCCAACATTTCACCGCCAGTCTTACATATTGAATCCTTCAACGGAGTCCCGACGGTCTGGTCTGTCTCTAGGCTCTGACGGCCGACGAAGCGAGACATTCATCACGAGGTGCCGTCTCTGCTGAAGGATGCCCTGCAAACCGAGGGTCCTCAGCCAGTATTCATTCCTGCGTGTAATAATGTATGCTCTAACTCTTCTCGCAGTGGTAGACTGCCAACGTCGTGGCTAAGGAAATACAATCGATTGGATAGCCCGCGCTATGTCCCTAAAGGTTTCTGCAGAGACAAGGGACGTGACATCGTCGCTGAAGAACCATGAATTCACGACGCCTCCTTCCGTGCGTACATGATCGGGCTACCGCTATTTCTGGAAATAGATGCCCAGCTCTGTCCGCGTCTACAAGCAAGACGCATACCCTTCTAGGTTTCTTGCATCGCAAACGACGGTATGCTACCATAGTACATACAGCGCCTACCTAGCATAGCTCTATGTGGAGTTGGTATCCGTTGTCACCGCAAAGGTGCATAATGACTCGCAGATCCCCAGCACGGGTCCACAAGCAGCTAGCTTGCCCCGGATCGAGTTGTGTTTCCAACATAGCTGTGTCTTTCCGCCGTAAAAATGATCACGCGGGTCCTCGAGACTTCGAGCGGACAACATAGTCGCAAAACGTCAAGCGATATTTGCCCCCTATACGGTAAGAAATACCGTCCAACCCACCATCCATAATAAACAAATGGAACGTAAGAGCAAAGACGCTATATTTCAAGACATACTCATCACCAGCATCCCAGCTTCAGTAATGACGCGATCCAAGCTTTATTTACAGTGGATGGCGACGATGGAAATCGCAAACCGAGTCCTGAGCCTATAAGAGCCTTCCGGTTAGGAGTTCATAGTCGGTTACACGACAAGATCAAAAGTAAGTACACCTTTGCAGCCACACAATACGAAGCATCGGTCTTGGTGCCCGACAGGATTTCCCCTCTACGTGCCAAAGTTGGTTCGTTTGCCTCGCTTCATTCTTGTAGCGGAAATCATCAGTCGGCACTCGAAATGAGGACCGGTGAAGGGGAAGAGTTTCTACATTGTCCTCTTCTCGCCATCACCCAATCTTCGACCGCTTGATAAAATAGGAGCCGCGAGTGGCGCCAATCATAAATTACATGTAAGCTCATGAGTCTGATAACCCAACTTCGCGAGAGTGAGCCCGGTGTACAACTTCGAGTCTAGACTTCTTCTAGAGGCCATGGAAGACACGGTAAGAAATTACGCCGACAGGTCGCGCCGATGTCAAGCCATATCACTATATGTCAAAGATGTGAAGCCCCATGTGGTGCCCAATAGACTGACACACGAAGCATTGTGGACGTATCTAACATATATGAGGTACGGTCGGATCGTTCCATCAGTGTACCGGTGATTCTAGAATTTTAAATGAATAATGTTGGCCACCGATTCTCATTGCTTCACGAAGGAAAGCGGCTAACCACAAGTCCCAGAACTACACTCATCCCGTCGGCCTCAATAAGCGTTACCGGAGTATGCTGAGATACGGCTCGTAAAAGGGGCCTGGCTCTGCATCATGCAGCGATGCTAACCGAAGCATTAGTAGAAGAGGGTTACATGTCGTTATACCTATCACTATAGCCGGTCGAGTTTGGAGTGGCATTCCTCGATCGCACCTTATAACACCGGCCTATTGCCACATATTCGCGCCAATCGTGGATGCACACCATATCCACGTTGGTGGGAAGAAACATAATTATCCGGGTTGTGGGAATAACTGCCATACAACCTCGCCCCCCACGGCATTACTCATTCGAGAGCAGTTGCCACTTAGTGGGTATGTTCAGGTCGTAACTCGATAAGACTATACTCCGGAGGAAACCCTTTAGTTGGCTCCAGACATATTTGTTAGCCATTTCGACTCGGTATAGTAGCCAGCATGCTAGCCCGCTATTATTGACGGGCAGCGACGCCAATAGAGGCATTGCGGGTTCTGGATGTTTCCTTTCGATAAGCAAAACCTGCCAAACCTGCATTGTAGTGCAGGATCACGAAGCATAGACAGGGGGACTATCCATGGACGGCAGTCGTCCACCCCCCGCTCGAAGTAACAAGGTCATGTCATGGCGATAGAAAGCGTAGACCCTCGAGCCGAGTTAACGGACGGTTCTTTTTTAACCAACCTTCTTTCGGAGATTTTTAATTTTATGTTCCATCTAGTCCCCCACCTGATCGACTGGCAAGCGTGATATTCTCTGTTGCTACTTGCGGTAAGAAATCACTAAATTCCACTATTGATACAGCGCCCGCATGGTCATTGCTTAAGTAGGACGGTTAATCGGGCTCGTGCCAGTTTACGTGTTAACCGACCGCGGGACGAAAACCGCAAATTATCGCAAGAAGACCCGGTTTACGCCTAGCGACTCTCGAGCAGTGGATCCTCGACGATATCAACTTCGCGTACGGGTTCGAGCCTCGAGGTGAAGATTTAAAGTGGCTCGTAATGACGAAAGCTAAGCCTGGCCGTCCGAGCCATCATCTCCTGCCTACCATCACCCAACATGTTAATTAAAAGACGACAAGAGGTTCCAGGCTTTCGAGAAGCCGGTTCCGCCGGTAATTGTTACCTTCGTCATTTCAAATCGCTGCACCTCTACAGAATGAGCAAGTAGATGTCCATCGACGTGCGGATATACTATGGGCAGATCGAACAACCCGCCATCTTTTCATCTTTTCATCTTTCCATGCGCGTGCCCGCTGACCGGGATGCTACGGGCTGGCCCTATTACGGACTCTGGCACGGCGTTACATGCCGTTTCGAGCGCGTAGGCTATCCCAAAGCAGTCATGTTTCGATCGTTGCTTGGCTTGAATCGGACGCTCATTGCCTTTTTAGGCTTGACGTATCTCGTTTCCCCTTTTCTTTTTTCTTCTCCCAACCTCAACTTTGACCTCGACTTATCATTATTAATAATCTGCCCTATATCAAAGGTATGTTATAGTCCCCTTTTCCACGGTTGCGCGTATAGTGCAACAGGTAATTTTCTTTTTTTCGTATGAGTCCCGGATCGTTCCGATATGCTCGCTTTTTATTGTCGATATTCTACGTAGTGTTGCCGTTCTCGTGGTATTCCTATTGTAGGTGTCTACGAAAGTACTGTACATATTAAATATGTGTACGTAGACGTACGTGCCATCCTACCCGGAGCCGGCGCACCTCGCCGCGCATCCGCATCCGCGTGCGCTCTCCGACCCTTTTTTCCACCTGCCCCCTAGCTACCTACCTTAGGTACTCGCCTGTCTATGTATTATCTGTCCAGGTACATATAAACCTACCTAGCTACATGCACGGCCATACAGTAGCAAGTACCACGCCCATCAGGTGTTAACACAAACCAGGGTCCGGCCGGACATGCGTACGCAGAAGAAAAAAGCACGAGAATCTTCATCACCGATCCCGCCCTGTGGCTGGCTGACTGGTTTGCGCGCGCGAGAAAGGCGGTCGCATATGTGAGGTGCAATGCATGTCCCACGCCCATCTTAATATCGAGAGGCGTCGGCACTTGGGGCGGCAAGTTCCGGCGGCGCGATTCTATTCGCGGAGCGGCGAGGGAAAGGGCTTTTGCCCGACTACGCGATATATAAGTGCCTAGGTGGGTAAATAAGGAGGTAGGTAGGTACACACCGAAATGCTACGTGGGTACCTTACATATGTATGTATGTGCTTCGTGACTCGGATGTGTGTCTTGGATGTGTCGACGTATGTCCTAGGTGCTTAGAGGGCTTAGATTAATAGGGAACCGTATATACCTACCTAGGTATGTATGTAGGTACCTAAGTAGGTGGTAGGTAGGGCGGTAGGTAAGGCGGTAAGGAGATATTCAAATAGGTATCTATGTGAAGAAGCATGTCAGGGCAAGATCACAGGTGTGAATGTGAATGTGAAATATGAATATGAATACTACCCTGCCTAACTACCTACCTAACTTGCGGATATGAATTACCTAATTACCCACCTAGATGCGAACCTACGTACACTCGCACGCACGCACGCGCACACGCATGCTCACATACACAATGTCCTGCGCAGCCTATAAGGCGCCAAGGCGGTGCTGTCACTATTCACACGCTTTACTCTAGGTACGCACGTACGTCTATCCGGAACGTTCCGGGGTCACGCTGCGAACCGTGGCTGCTTGCTTGATGGTCGGTCGGTATGTAGGTATGTATGTAGGTAGGTAGGTAGGTAGGTAGGTAGGTAGGTAGGTAGGTAGGTAGGTAGGGTCCCTACGTGCTTCGTGGTGCAGGAGAGGACAGGACAGGACAGGAAGGGGGGACAGGGGAAAAGGGAAAAAAAAAGAGTGAAGTCGAGGTGGCTTTCTGCGGCACTGGTACGGCTCGATATGTGAGTGTTAGTAGGGATAAGGATAGGGGAGGGCGGCGTTGGTGTTATGGCTGAGAATAAGGGACGTACGCCAGGAGGTGGGTGGGCGGTAGGGAGCTGTTTGGGGGAAGAGGACGTATGTATTGTATAATATCCTGCTTAGGTATATATAACTGCATATGTAAGTACTTTGAGCCCTGCGCATATATAGGAAGCGAGGGAGGTAGGTATTAGGTGGTACGGTATGGTTGATACCTTTTAGGGTGCTAGAGCTAGAGCTGAGGTCTATAGCAAGGTGAGAGATGAGAGCTGAGAAGTGAGAGCTGAGGGTATGTGATGTTTTCGCTACCTACCTACCTAGGGGAGTAAGTAAGGCGTCTTAGGTACGCCGAGCAGCCTGGTAGGTACCTAGGTGGTAGCACTGGTTCCCATCATTATGGCTTGAAGATCCCCAAGATACGGCACCTAGGTGGTAGATAAATGCCACACCACGAGCACTGGAGGATGCAGTACAACACAACACATCAAAACTGCCTTGCCTGCTATGGAATATACGTAGGTACCCAGGGGGACAAGTCCACAACTAACTCGTCATATTGCAGACGCCGCATTATATAAAGATGCTGGTACGGGTCCGGTATAGATAGATGCCGCATCTTGCAGAAGAAGGAAAGGCTTTAGCATCCTCGTCTTTTTGCGCCCTAAGGAAGGTTCATTCCACGCCTGTGTAAAACATGGAAAAACATCTCAGGCGGCTTATGTGTAGCTGTCGAGAGATATACCCACCTACGCCAGCTACTAGGTAAATTACATCTACCTAGGTAGACATTGATGTGCAGAGCTAGAACCGTGTAATATGAAAGTAGGTAGTAGGTAGGCACTCAGACTGAACCGTGTTATTTTCCTACACCCCTTTGGCTACTCTCGTGAACACCGTCCCAACTAGACCTGTATCTATTTACGCCTCCCGCTCACACAATGTGTCACGTAAGTAGTCCCTATGCTTCGCCTCACTGGAGCCAAACGCCCATCTTAAGACAGGTAGGTACGTATTGACCACCGAATCTAACCAGCCCTAACCAACTCCATCTTCGCGCCCCTCTTGCCCGTAGCCTCGTCCTTGACGTCGCGGATGCGCACGAGGACCTTCATGAACAGCTCGACCGTGACCTCCCTAGACCCCGTCGTCCTGAGCGTGTACGTGTCGGCGTCGAACACGCTGTCGGGCTCGGGCTCCGCCAGGTCGCGCAGGCGGATGAGCCCCTCGATGCCGAAGCGCGGGACCAGGACGACGAAGCCGTTGCTGAAGATCTTCATGACGAACCCCTCCTCCTCGGCGACGCGCCCGCGCAGCGACTGCCCCACGTAGTACGCGACGCTGGCGCGGCCGGCGAGCTGCGCGTTGCGGTGCCGCACGTTGATGTTCTTGCACACGGCCTCGAGGCGGCCGCGCGAGCGCGTCGACGCGTGCATGGGCTCGTAGTCGATGGCCGCCGCGAGCTGCCGGTGGGCGATCAGGTCGGCGTACCGCCGGATCGGGCTGGTGAAGTGCGTGTAGATCTCGGAGGCCAGGCCGTAGTGCCGGAACTCGGGGTACGCCTGGGTGCCGGCGCAGAAGTACTCGGCGCTCATCATGCAGCGCGTGGCCATGATGCGCACCAGCGTGTTGAAGAAGGGCTCGCGCGGGTCCACGCACCGGTCCAGCGAGTCGGCGAGCGCCTTGGACGAGTCGAAGCGCAGCTCGAACCCCCGCTTCACCTTCAGCTGGTTGGCGAGCTCGTCGAAGTTGGTCTTGGGCGGCGCGGCGTGGCGGCGCAGGATGGCCGTTTGCGGGAAGGCTTCGTAGATCTTGCCCGCGACGCTGATGTTGGCGAGCAACATGAACTCCTCTACGAGGGAGTTGGTGTCTAGTAGCGCCTTGGTCTTGACGTCGATAGGGTCCGAGGTCTCGGATTCCATCTCGACCTTGACCTCGGGAGACGAGAGACTCAGGGCTCCGGCGTCCATTCGTTTTTGTTTAAGCTTCTTCGAGAGCATCAACAGCGTCCTCATACCCTGCGTTAGGTCGTCTTGCTGCGACGCGTCGTCGATACGTAGTTGTGCCTGCTCGTAGCTAAATGCTTCGCGGGACTTGATAACTGATTTGGTGAATCGCACGTTGACGATGTCGGCTGCTTGGTCAAGCTCCCAAATAACCGAGAATGCGTAACGCTCTACGTACGGTTTCAAGGAGCAGAGGTCGGTACCGAGTAACATCGGAAGCATATCGATGCGCTTGTCCACTAAATAGACGGTCGTTCCTCGGATGCTTGCTTCATTGTCCATGGCGTTGCTCGGCTTCACGAAGTGCGAAACGTCTGCGATATGGACGCCGACCTCGAAGTTTCCGTTTGGCAGAGGCCGCGCGTGTAAGGCATCGTCGATATCCTGACATCCCGGAGGATCGATGCTGCAGATTAGGAGACCCCGAAGATCCTCTCTATCTCTCCACCCAGGGTCGTCCGTGCTAGAAGGTACTCTCCAGTCATGTCCCTCCTTAGGTAGACAGTCTAGCACCGTCTTCGGGAACGGCCGGTACTGTACATCGTACTCGAGTAGCAGTGCTTCGGTCTCCGCGGCCTTGCTTTCTAATTCGCCTAGGGATCTGATGAAGTGGCCGACGGGATGTCGAGACTCGCGATCCCAAGAATCGATCGCAACGAGTATTCGCTTTCCCACTATCTCCCCGGCCTGTCTCGTGCGTATGCGGATCTTCGGTACCTTCTTGTCCATCGGGATTAGGAAGACGCTTTCTTGCTTCCTGCCTTGTCTGCCGGACTGGCTGACGGACGACGGGTCGACGTGGCCGACATATTGACGCCAGTTCCGTTTTATGATGCCAACCACCCTTGCCGTAGGCTGCGGCCGGCCTTCGGTGCTCAAGCCTTGCGTCTTCTTGACTTGTTCTTGCAGAGCTCGCCTCTCCTGTTCGGTAATTATATCGTCTCCCTCTTCGTTGTCGGCGTTCTCGTTCTTTGTAACAGCTTCTTCCTCGAGAATCTTGGTAGAAGGCTCCTTCCACTGATCCTGAGGGAGGACTTCCACAACGACGACGTCTCCATCTACCGCGCGGTTGATATTTTCTCGCCCGAGAATAATTAGTGCCTTTGGGAACGCAGGGACCTTGACGGAAGCCTCGAGGTAGTTGTACGGCGATACATTGAAGATGCCTTGGTGAAGTATACCGCTCTTGACCCCAGTCATCATCTTAGACAGTGTGTAGTGTTCAGGATAGAGAAACTCGGAAGCATTCTTGTCTCTGGATATGCTTCGGTCCTGTGAGTCGGGGATCATGTCGAGTAAACGGTCTGCATCTTCCAGACCCGAAACGTAGTCTCGTAATGTGATAGCTGGGACTTCCTCCTTCGTTGCCTTCTCGATATTAAGTCTATCGTCTGTGAGCATAACGGTGACCGGAAGCCGTTTGCCCTTGTTCAGACCTAGGTGGCCGTTGTACCACTTGACAGCCTCACGAACAGCCCTATCATTTCTATCGTTGATAGTCTCGTCCGGTTGCCGAGCCACGTAAGTTTCGCGCCTAAACTCGTTGAAGAAGACGTAGAAGCGCTTTTCTTCGCTCTTTGTCAGGCCTATCAGCCGGTTATATAGCGGCAGAGACCTGTTCCGCAGTTCCTCTAGGACGGTCTGTAAGATGACCACATCGTAGAAGGCAGAGCTCTGCTCGAACAGATCCATGGCATTAAGTAGGGCATTTGTGTCAGGGACGAGATAATGCCCCTGGGGGTATGCCTTGGTGCCTGCTGGTTTGTCCGAGAGGACGAATGGGGATACTAGAATTGATGTTAGCTACGGTACCTGTTATCGGGATGCGTTGCCGACTAGACAGGGTAGACTTACACTCTCCGTTCGCGTTCCTCGGTGGGTCAGCGAGGCATCTTGAACATAGCTTGGAGGAGCAGGGGATATCTTCTCGGAGATAAACCTCGCGCACAATCTTCTGGACCTTGCCGCTCTTGGTAGATCTCACGTACGTTTTGCTCGAGAGGTTCGGCGAATACGGGTCTGCGCCCTGGGGCCTCTTGAGACTGGTCATCCTGCCGCCTTTTATTTTACTCTTTATTTTCCGCGGTATTTCTCCAGGTGAATCTGCATCATATTACGGTAAGAATCCCCAGCGTTGGATGTTTTAATGGAAATTATGGACTCGGTGCTGAATAATGAATGGGAGTAGCTGGATAGCTGCGTAGCGGCAGTAATCAAATTGCAATCGAACCAGAGGGCGGCGTCACTAGGCGCGCTTTATCGATAAAGCTATCGTTATCAGTTTTTAAAGAGTACCTAGATTAGGTACACAGCTGGCAAAGTCTCTCTCCGGGCCGTCAACACGTGTCCACCTAATAATTCCGGATCGTATGAAATCATCGTGAGCATTCATGTCATCACTTACATTCAACTTCACTTCTAAACGTATTTGTATTAGTTTAATGATATTTTTTTCTTTTAGTATATCGAACACCTCCCATATATTGCATTCGCTAATTTATGATATTATTCAATACGATCGATATAGTTTCTAACCCAAACAGTCTTCGGTCTCCCGCTTTGCCTAGGTACCTAGTCGCAACACTAATGGCGCTTCGGTAGGACTCAAGGGACAGCAAAAGACTAACTTCTCCGGATACCACCGAAGTGAAACAGAAAATCTGCGTCAACCGCCAGACTCGATGCGACATGTAAATAACTACGAGGTCTAAGAGGTACCTAAGGTAGTCTAGTCCTCCCTCTCACTCCTCTTAGAGCCCGTCCGCCTGCCGACTACCCACATAGTCGTAATTGCGACGGCCAGGAGAGAAGAGAAGAGAAGATACTTTAAAAAGACTTGCCGGACTTAGATTGACGGCGAAGGCAGCGATACGGTTGCGGATCTATATTAAATCTGACTCATATGATCCACAAATTCAGCCGGCAGATTTTCCCGCGCTGCTCTGCGCCCTCCCATTGGTATCCAGGCTCTGGGCTGATCGACGAACAAGAGAAGGAAATATAGTACGTGGTATGTACGTGTGTACGTGTGTACGTACGGTATGTAGGTATGCAATGCCGTCCCGCCGCCGCGCCCCCTTTCGTTTTAAAAATAGCAACGGGTGGGAGAGGAAATCCCGGGGGTGAAGGGAAAAGAGCGTCTGTTTTCTGAGTTCTGATAACCAGCTTTTTGCTCGGGAAACAAGAAGTGGAAAATGCATACCTACCTACCTACCTACCTGCCTGCCTACCTACCTACCTACATACGCACGACAGGTATCCATCTACTCCCTACATACCTACCTACCTTACCAAGGTATCATCTACCAAATGTACCTACGTGACAGAGACCCGCCAAACGGGATAGGATCGACGATGCCTCGTGTCAAAGGGTCTCGGCGAAAGTACGAAGTGGCATGATGGGATGATGAGACTACCTGTCTCTACGTACGTACATGTGTATTCGCTTCGTTGCTGTCCCCCAACTTCCAGACACGGCCCATGGCACGGCATGGCATGTGAAAGGCCGCGTCGACGCCCGCTGTGGCGAAGGCGCATCGCATCGTATGTCATCGGCTCTCTTTTACCGTTGCTGTCACGGCCCGCGCGCGACGATGCGCCATGGCGATGGGTACGATGGCGCAGGACGTAGGCAGCCGGTGAGTGCTATGAAGGATGCCGTGGAATAGGGCGGAACAGGCAGGCCAGGGCGCATCACAAGGTCGCTTCTACTGCTGGGTGCCTAGTCTATCAACGGTGGAAAGGAAGTGGACAACTGCATCGGGCGGCATTATCAACATCGTATGGAGTGCGCCATTGTTCTACCGGTGGCCTACGCGGCCTGTATCCCGTCGCGCAGGGCATCGTCGGCGGTTTGCGAGGGAAAGATCAAGAGATTGCCAAGCGATACCGGAAGGTGAGGAGAAGGTGGGCTGGTGATATTATTCGACTTCGGTAGGTCGTCGAGCCGACTTGACCGTGTGAAGGGCGCCCCCCCCTTTTTCCAACGTGGGAGAAGATGTCACTTCCGAATGTCTCTCGACGGTTACCTTGAAATCGCCCTGGAGAATCATTCGGCGAGCGTCTTGGGAGTGTTGATTTAAACATGAAACATTGTCCATCAGCCACCATTCCAAAACATAAGAACAGGAAATTAAAAGAAACATGCTGTGTGGCTGGGTTCTATGATATTTGTCCGGATGCTGTGACACCCTCGAGGTGTCGCCGTATCGGATAGCGCTGGTTTCACCGATTGACGACGACAGACATAGGCTTTACGATGATTCGGCCGCGCGGAGGGTTGATGAGATTGGGTTTGAGATCTCCAGATCAACCGTCCACCAAAGAACTACATCCTACCTACGTAACCGTAACCTCACCTCGCACGTACGTCCCCATGCGCGTGCTCTAGATAGATAGACAGATGCCTATCTACATTAGCGGGGAGGCCTCGTAAGAGACCTTAACTTACAGACGTAGTTGCCAAGCCTCCTGGCCAAAATTCAGGTCTCGGCAGCAGCGCTGTTATAAATAATAATGGTAAATTGCGTCACTGGCGAATGGCGGGCGGTCTTGAACGGTCGACTTACCTTTGCATGCGTACGTACATCGATCCGTAGAATAGGAGAACATGGTTTTCCCCATCGAAAAAAAAAAACGACGTTTAATAAAATAGCAAAATAAAAATAGAGGCGCCTGTCTACCCAAGTAAGGGAGAGGCTATTCTCGCAGCAAGTTATCTACGCTTGCTAGACTCAGAATGGCCAAATTGTGTGGATGCTCTTCTGCCTGCAAGAGCGGGTAAACAGGGATCTGGGGAATCTCCCGCGCTGTCGTGCCATGCAGAAGCAACGGACGAGCAGGTCATGGAAGGGCAGTCTGAGCGTCCCTAGTGGGTCAGCAGCTTTTGATAGACAGATCGTGGAGTGCACTCCTTGAAAAGAATCTGCCGAGGGAGGGCAAGCCATGGGAGAGAGCCATGGGTGGTGGTGGCAAGGCCGCCAATCTCGTTGGGCGGGATGGATTCATGGCCGTGTCCATACGCCAAGGAAAAGAGGCTTGCCCGGAGGATTCTCTACTCGGTTGGCTCGGGCGTTTAGAGGGCCTGAGTGTGGGGTTATCCCAAGCCACATATAACACGAAGAGATAAGACCCTAACAGCTAGGTTAAGAAGAGACATGCGACGCGAGGAGACGCGACGGTATGCCGAGCCTACCCCGTCATCCTGTCAATCTGTCTTTAGACAAGCCCTGGGGGGATCCCCTCCCCCCCTAGGCAGATATGGATGGACCCATGGATGGGATCGTGGGCATGGGGCAAGGGCATGGGCCGTAGGCGGCTTGGGCGGTTGCATTTAAGGTAGGTGGAGATGGATTCGTGCCAAGATAGATCATGATTTGCAGATGGTCTGTGAGTTCCGGCTCCAGGCTTGAACTTCATGTGTCAGCTGGTTGGCCGACAAGACCTCATCTCATAGCTTCGGCCAATGACGGCAGGGAGACCGCCCCTCCATAACTGCCCCCAAAGGTACGACCGAAGAGGAGCTCGTTCTCAACACCGGCCCCCTAACCTAGTCTAATGCTCCTCCTTGTGTTCCCCTCCCCTATACTCTCCTCAGAATCTTCTTCGCTCGCTTCACACCATCTTTCCGTCTTCCAGTATACTCGCTTCCCTGCGCGTTCTGGGCCGCCATAGGGGTTTCTGTTCGCCCCATATCAGGGCTCCTCCCCACCAGTCACATGGAATCTTATGGGCACTAGCAGTTCCAGCCTTGCTCCGTACGTATGTTTGAATGATTGTTAGATCTGGAAGGTCTAGTTCAGAGACATCATCTCTCTTTCGTATAACAAGAGGGCTAGCGAAATCGTCGGCGGAACCAAGCCGCGAGGTGAGGGGTAATTCTAACTTGACTCTATACGGAACTTGTATTCCCGATCGCCCTTAAAGGCCGGGCATAAGATGGCAATAAGCCTAGCTCTTGCTACGCTATGCGTACATAACATTGTATTATATGGCTGTTTAAACAAGGCAGGGCTCTTGGCGGCGACCGGTGACTTTAAGGGGAAGAGGATAGTCAGCTTTCTATCAATGGCCTCTGCCGGTAAGATTCACCTGTAAGGTAATCCGACTGTGCGATTAGAGGCGTATCTTACGATGGCCCTCGGTCTGCGATGGTCTCCTTTCCGCCGGTTCCGATATCTTCCTGTTGGTCGCTGAGACCTTATGCCTAAGCCTCTTTTTCTCTCTATCGTCCGCATATAGTTTTTATTGTGGCCTAATTCTTCAGCTGTGGCGCACCTCCGCATAAACTATATACGAGATGCAAGGATCATCTCCAACAAGCCAATCATGGCTTGTTTCGACATGTGTCGCCGTGGTGAAAGCCGGTCAAAGTCTGGAGGCTGGTTCGTCTAGTAAGTAGTCACGACGCTCAATGACGCCCTCGGGTTCCATCCCATACCCTTGGATGGGTCTTCCGACATATCGTGAAACATTGACATGTAAACTTGTTTCTTCAGCAAGACTCTCGATGGTCGCTTGTTGGGTACCATGTGAGCTTGTGTGATATTTGTGAGCTCATAATCGGCCGGGTCGTCGCAGCTCCCCACACGCCAGGATGACCTTGTCGCGTCGGCAATCGTATACACGCCTGGCTTTATCCATGGCTAGATCCGTGATCGCTGCTCGTTTTTTCTCGACCTTGTCGCAAACAGATGATCGACCTCCTGATAGTAAGAATCTGATAGAGCGACTCGTGACAGGTGCGAGAAGAGGCTGGCAGGCTGGTATCCGGCGCAAAGTGGAGCTCCTGCAGGTCGACGAATAGGTGAAGCTACATGTAGCTAGACCTTGGCTGCAGCATCGTGCAGGGAAAAGAAAGGAGTGGACGGCGTAAGGCCTCGTCCTACCTAACCGTTTTAGTCGGTATTACACATGAGCCCTTTGATAGGTAACATCTCACAAACTTCATGTTTATAGCAATGTCCGTATCGTGTACGCTAAGCTCGTTTACACGAGATCTAGTCCTCATGGGCAAATATATCGTAAGTATACGAAGATAAAACCCATGCCATTCCCTATCGTGTAGGCTTGTTACCATGAAGCGAATATACGTACGATACGTATGATCGACGTCCTTCTAGCGAACTACCTTATTAGGGACGTTTCCAGGTGTAGCATATACTTTCCGTATGTGTACAAAACTATTCGGTGTCAACTTTCACGCAATACTATGTAGGTAGCAAAGATAGCGGCGCCCGGAGTATTGCTAGGCCAAAGCCTAAGCTACCAATTTAAGTAAGTACGAGTAAGCGGTTAGACCAGATAGTTGAAAAAGTCTAGACTGACCGAAGGACAGTGCGCTATTAGTAACATGTTGGAGGGGAAGTTCGAGCATTAAAATAACGGGCGTACACCGGGACCAGTACATGTAGGGATTCTCATGGCAGAGTAGGTACCCACGGTGAGGCCTGAGATAGGAGTATGAGTTAGAAGCGACTCGCTCCTAGCGGGCGATTATTGCTATTGGCGTGAAGTTATCGAGCAGATATCCTTTAGTATCACTCTTATCGAGTTGAAGCGATATAGGGGAGCGATGACGGGATCGTAATTTCTTCCAGCCCGCTCCATAGAAATAGGGGGGGTTGTCAATAGGTTGAGACGCCGCCGAACGAGTCCGTTCCGCGAGGTCGGTAACCATCGCTACATAGTTTGACTACTCTCCGTCTTGGCATGCCTGAGAAAGGATGCTGAGAATTGACCAAAGTCGTGGCGGTCTCCGGGTTGTGGCGTTCGTTAAGCCAATTAGGATATTACTGCGATAGCTCCGAAGTAGCTGGAGATCGTGATTGGACTGACAGGCCGACCTAAAACAAGTTGGCACTACCTAAGCTGGTTACGTGCTTTGATGTCGAATCTGAACAGCTTCTGCTCATCGATGATCAGAGCAGTTCCACCGCGCAGCTATCGACGACTACATACCTGGTTCACTACGTATTCCCGTTGATTCTGTTGAGGTTAGATCTGAAATACAGTCATGTGGAGAGGTAAGGGCCTTTGGAGCGGGGCAACGACGCATTCTCGCGATTCTCGGATGAGGTGGGATTTAGATATGAGTCAACTCCCCTAGGCAGTAGGACATTGAGCTGATACGCCCGTCTGGCATGTGCTAATCCATAGCAGGGTTCTGCCGCGCGGAACGGGATAATGAGCAAGTGCTGACGAAATATTACGTGGTTTGGCGGCCGGGGAGGAAGCTAAGAGCATTAACAACCGACTACTGTGTCTTCGATGCCCAAGAAATTCCTATTTCCTTGGAATGTGGAGGATGAACTTGATGTCCCTTTTAGGTAGCAATGATTTTAGACAGGCCTCCCCCGCTTCTGTCTCTAGCCACATGGCCCCCTATCTATCGGAGACAGCCTTGCAGCTAGAAACTGAGAGATTTTAGCTATAATTAGGCGCTTGTTGATAAGACGTCCTATTCAATCGAATGGCACATACTAATAATATATAGCTTCAGCTGTTAGCTTGTGTTCCTGTCCAATTAGAATTGCGCCCCGTAAAGCTGTCTTTTCACCGGTGATAATTAGAGGAGTACCTACCTAGGTAGGCGTGCAACTTAGCTTGTGCTCTTTCGAATAGAGCAAGTCCCATGAAGCATATTGCTATGCTGACACTCGTAGTCTTTTAGCATCTCGTAAGACGGGCTTGGGCTTACACGGTTGGGACGTCTACACGGCCGGTGGACCAATGTTGGTAGGTTAAGCCTCTCCCCATGCATGAGGTCATGCAGGTAAGAAAGAGGAATAGCACGACACCAAGCGAAATATAGTAGCTCGACGCGCACGCCGCTTACATGGTGATGATGATTATGACGATGATGGTAATTTCGCGTTTCGCCGGCACGCTCATTTCTTCTTGTGTTTACGATCAGGATCATGTCGAAAGTGCACGAAATGGCGGAGTAGACAGATACCCCTTTGGCTATGCTGCCTCCGGATAGTCTCACCTGCCGACCCGTTAGATATACAGATGTGTAACACCCAGCGCGGATACACGACTTTATTCGCGGGCGAGCTTGGTTGTGCCGACTAACCTCTTATCTATCCTCGTTTCGTATTTCATGATTTTTGAACTTCTGCGGCCTCCACCCGCATATTCGACTCATCCTTTTCTTTTCCAGATTGGTAGTTCTCGATCCCCGCTGAACCGCAATCATTAGCAACTAGGTCTGAGACTGGTGAGACTCTGCATTGTCCTCGTGTGCACTCGAAACCTATCCAAGGCCGATCAGAATGCGCCCGCGATTGTCCGGACGCCTACTCCACAGACCAATGAAGAGTTCCCATAGGACGCAACGTTGCCGGTTGCCCAGAGAATTCATGTTGGAAAAAGGAGAATACAATTTAATTACCCCAAGTTATGGATGTATATGGTATGTGAGTATGTATGTAGATCTGTATGTAGGTAGGTAGGTATGTACGGAGGAGGCAGAGCTGAGCAGGGAGAGCAGGGAGAGGAGGGAGAGGAGAGACGCACAAGAGAAAACCCATCGGGAACTGCGGCTCACGTTTTTTCCCTTCTTGCCCTCTCCCCTTAAAGCCAAAACCTTATGAGCCAAACACATGGACAAGATTCTAGTCTAATGCTAGTGCTAAATTATATTCCCACTACGTATTTCCATGTATTCGACAATGTATTCCGTGTATTCATGGTTCATGGCCTTTTTCGCCTGCTGCACCTTCCATAAATATCAATTAATTGGGAGAGACCTGGCTTTGAAACATTCGGCCGGGTCAAATCTTGCCGCAACTCCACCGACGCGCCGATGGAACCGCAGTACTTAACACTACCTAAGCTGAGTACCTACATACCCCCTAAGTGAACACCTGCGGACTTAACTCAGGTACTTGACGGTATGTATGCTGAGAGGTACACACAATGTACGTAACTCCGTATGTACTACCTCAATGTGAAAAGTTCCTTCAAAATCGCCTACATGTAGCCATGTGTAGTATGGTCTACAGAGCACAGACTCCGTAAGGCAGCATATGCTGCTATTAGACTACGCGGGTACCTAGGTAACTATAATTACCTACCATGTAGTAATAACGCACGATCTGTATTATGCCGGGTGTGATACGGTGCGGTATTCGCATTTAGCCCAGCATAACGGAAGTACCTTTTATCTAAGAAAACAAAAACAGCGAGCGGCACAGTTGTAAGGCTACCGTAGGTACCTATCTATATGCGACGCTTGCAGGTTTTGTACAATACATGGTATTATACATGCCTACATACCACTGCACTCTTCTCGTTACATATACTGTATGTGTGTAAGTAAGTCCTACATGGGGCGCCCGTCTTATATGTGGTCTCAACGGCTTATTTAAAGTTTATATCTACCCGACGAGCTGGTCAAACTGTAACATCGTGGCCGCTTGGAGGATTGGGGGTCCGTCCGGTAGGCCTTTAACGTACCCAAATATACTAGCCTGTTCATCGGTTAATTTTCAGCAATGTCGTTAAGAGAAGAGCGAGAGCGAGAGAGAAAGAGAAAAAGGGTTAAGAGAGGTGGGTTAAACGGTATGCCGAAGAACCAAATTGCATGTACTGCACTTAACTAAGGGCACCAACCTCTATCGGCGATTCGATCTCAAGCTTCCCAGATCAGAGGTTTACGTATGGACATCGGCCAGTGAGGGAATAATGTACGTACGCGCGATTGTTGAGTGTTACAAAAAGATGATAAAATTTATGACATGCTAATACGGAGCTTATCTAAGTCGGGTAACTCTACCCACGCTTCGTGCTACCATGTGTATCGTTCCTGCTGCTCCTTCTAAGTAGACGGCGCAGGCGTGATAGGTAAGTTGGTAGCATGATACCCGGGCAGCAGCCAGTTACCTGTGTGTATGTACACAGTAGGCGCTTGGTATATGGAGTTTTAGATACATGCGCGTATGAATCATCCACAGCGCCCAGTCGGATTTCTAATTCAACTGATTAAGTCCAAAGTCCGGATCACATCATCATCAACCTGAGGTCTAAAGCTGCACGATGGGATCCAAGGACCACGTCTCGGTTTCCACAGTGCTAGTTACCCCCTCCGTATTCCGATATGTCTCCTTCGGCGGCCAACGAATATCCGAGTATGTACCTGTCTCAAATATCGCAAGTACGGGTAAGCTGTTATACGTACGTGTATACCTAGGTGGTAGGTTGGTAGGAAGTATGTAAGGCTGAGCCTGATTTTCAAATACGAAGTTAGCTGGTAGGCTTGTAATAACATAACAAACAAACTCGATCATTTCTCGGCCTGCGACTCGAGATTAAGACTTTACTAGCATGTTTAAGTACCCATATATACTTAATTGCCTCGATGTTAAAGGTGGTCGAACCTAGGTTATCGGATTAAAACGACTTTCCAAGCTACGCATATCCATTCTTTTTTTCTTCGCTCTTTTAATACACTTGGCATTGTTTTGCAACACCTAGGCATCTATCTTACCTGATACGTAGTAACCTAGATGAGTATTGCCACATGCGAGGCTTTAACCATGAACATATGCGTTCTCGTCCGTCCCTAGCATTGAACGCCTATTTATGTACGGTACATAGTATACGGTACATGGTAACCTTTCGCAACATGAGCTTCTCGCGCAAAACCATTCGCACTCCCCATTTGCCCACACCCCCCCAGCTGCCTATTACTTGCCCAAGGCATGTACCATCGGCAAGGGTCCCCTGCAAGATGGCCCCCCCGTTGCCCCGTTCATAACCCCCTTGCCCTTGCCTGCGTCTGGGCTTGCACAAGCCCCCGGTCACCTCCTCCCCCCCTGTTCTCGCAGCAGGGACCCTTGGCTTCTTCGGCCACTCTCCTCGGCGTTGCTGATTACTGTTATTCATCATTATTCGCCATCCGCATCGTTCCCGTTGATTTATGGTCGCATTTTGTTACTCTATCGCTGCTTGCTGCGCGCTTTCCGACTAACTTCATGGCTCCTTATCCCATCTGTTCTATCATCGACTAATCCTGGATCGCGGGGCTGTTCTCGAGATAAACCCGTATCTGACCCTATCCAGCCAGCACTTGCATACCCGCTCTTGCGTTTGACTTTAATCCGCATTATACACATGCTGCTATACCACCTCGCGCCTCTTCCTCTCAGAGAGACACAAGGGAGAAGAAAAAGAAAAAGCACCGTTGCAACGTGCAAACGCAATATACTCTACTCGCGAGCGATCTTGCTCTAGTCTGCAGTCCCGTGCGGTGTCGCATTTGTACATACTCGCTGTGTTTCTATTAGCGTTTTCCCGGGAGAAGACGAATCCGAAACTCCAATCTCAACGCCAGTAGGCCGAAAAGAAGCTTCGAGTGCCTGGCTCACAGGCGCAGAATAGTCGTCGGCTCTAGTCAGCTACTGTTTAATCCTGGACCGAAAAAGGTAGCCCGGCAGAGGCACGACACCATCTGGGCTTGGCCTACCCGTTGATCCACCCATCCATCTCTTTCGCACAGGTGCCGCCGCCCATCCGTCCAGTCGTTATCAACGTCTGTTTGTACATGCTGCTACTGCTGCCACTGCTGCCACCGCTGCCACACCACACCCCAGATTCTAACTCGCAGCCTGGCCCTGTCCGTGCCTATCATTACGGTTTGCGATTGTTGCAGAGCAAATTCAACGACATCTGAAACCAGGAAAGAAGAGACAACTACATAACGAAATCGCTATTATTGCAGATATCAAGATTCGGGAGCTTTGCGCGTCGCCATTTTAACGCGACTATTGTATTTTATCTGTTTAACCAACCCTGGGAAGCCCTTTGACTAAGATAGTTCTCCGGCCAGAGGCCAATCCTTTCCCTTCTCCTCTGTCTCTCTCTCTCTCTTTTGCTCTCCCCCTCACTCATCCCACCTTGGTAGACCATTGCAATACAAGAGAGCCTTGCGGACTTTTGAAGGGGGCAACTTTCTCGGAGCGAAAAGCGAAACAGCAGCTGAACAAAACCCGGCACGAGAACCCGGAACTGGGTCGCTCCTAAACTAAGCGACGAGGCGAGACGAGTACAGGAAGGGTGGAAAAAAAAAAAAAAGAAATGATAGTGTGAGGGTGAGAGTGAGAAAAAAAAATAACGAGCAGAGAACCACTCAACCTAACATTATCTTTTGGATGCGCAGAAACTCAATTCGTTTGAATTCTTTTTTTCTTCTCCTTTTACCTACCTATACATAACTGAAAATAACCGAAGGACTTGGAGCCGACCAGTCGTTTTACATGTCGTTCGCGGGCGGTATTCCCACTCGCAAGATAACATTTCTGACGCTGTTCGAATATTCCTACATAACGCGCGCGAGGCAGCACACACATATAGGTACCTAAGCTTCGGTACCTGACCTGTGCCCTCGCACACCCCCCCGGTTATAAGTACATCATACCTTACGCATCATACATGCGCTACCTTACCGCGCTACATATCGCGCTACATACATCGCTACATACGTCGCTACATACATCGCTACCTACATAACGTACGGGTACACTACATACATCCATACATCCATACATCCCATACATCCATGGTATTGACCCCGAGACGAATACTTGGGAAGTCGGGTTTGCGCCAATCTACCAACCACATGCGCGAGTAATCCTGCATCGTCCCCCTCGAAGCACACTTTGCCATCTTTCCAAGATCTACTACCCTCGCCTTGTTGCGCGCGTCATTCACCCTTCCTCCGCCCTTTTTTTTCTAGCCCAACTATATCAAGACACGTCGCTCTGCAGGCACAGCTTTCTCCACGTCTCGTCCGCCGCCTGACGTGCAACATCGCATCGTCGCTCGAATGTATTCCACCCAGCCTAACGGCGCTGAGGGTGCGACCATCAATCCCGCAACTATCAACCCTGCCGCCCTCAATTCTGGTGAGTATCCGCGCATTTAATCCAAGCCTCTCCTTTCTTTTTGCCCGCCAGCCTTTTTTTTATTTCTGGTTCTTTTTTTCCCTTTTTTTCCCTTTTTTTAACCGCCGCGCTCCCGTCTTTCGCGTCGCCGATTTACACGGACGCTGGAACTTCGACGAGCCTTGCCGCTCTGAAGTTCGTCGCGTAGCCGCCTCTACATACACGCACACACACATCCCTCTCCCTGCTATCGACGAACGTCATCGTCATCATTTATCCTGCAATTCCTCCCGCCTTCGCGAGCAACGACGCGACCGTGGTTTGATTAGGACAATCACCTTCGCGATGGCTGCTCTCTGCCTATCGTCTCGATACCTCGTTCCGTTTAATTTAACGGTCATACCGCTATCCGATCGCTGATTGCTGACCTACCGCTTCTGATCGCGTAGAATTATTGAACCCGAGCTCCCGAGGTCTCAAGCGAAGTCGTTCTCCGGACTCTTACCACGACGCGCCTCTGTCTGAGACGCACGGAGATGATGGTAAGCCGCGGTCTCGCTTTGTGTACCCGTCCGTCATGGTTGCTCCTGTGCGCATCGTGGCCATGTTACATCATGTTGTCGTGCAACGGGTGCTGCCGCAAGGAACTACCTGCTAACCCACGCTCGTCGCATCGCAGGTGATTCAAAGCAGCCTAGAAAACGCGGCCGACCGATGAAATCGAGAACTTCTGGTGACGTTCCGGAACCGCCGAATCAGACTCCGATTCCTCCCCCTCCCCCACCCGCCCAAATGTCGCAGTCCATACCACCGCAGACCCCCAGGCCCAGAACGCCCCCTTCCCGGACAGCCTGGGAGCTATACTCCGGCTCAGGCGTCACCACCCCCGAAGACCACGCCCACCAAGACGACCCTCAAGGCGCTGCCGACCGTACGCGACCACACTACCGATCAGCTTGGGCCTGGTGGCGATGAATACCTACCGCGCGAGATTGACGAGTCCGGGGAGAAGAAGGTCATGCCTAATGGCCAGCTCCTAGGAGGACGTGAGTATAGGTGCCGGACCTTCCTCGTCCCTAATCGCGGCGACAAGTTATTTATGCTGGCTACGGAGTGCGCGAGGGTTCTTGGGTACCGAGACTCTTATTTGCTTTTCAATAAGAACAGGTCGCTGTACAAGATCATCGCGAACCAGGTGGAGAAGGACGACCTCGTCACTCAGGAGATACTCCCATTCTCATACAGGTCGAGGCAGATCGCAATTGTGACGGCGCGTTCCATGTTCCGGCAGTTCGGGAGTAGAGTCATAGTGGGCGGGCGGAGAGTTCGGGACGATTATTGGGAACAGAAGGCGAGGAAGCAGGGCTTTACGGAGGCCGACCTGGCAGGAGAGAAACGGCCCGGAGCATCCAAGGCGAGAGAGGCGGCAGCCGAAGCGAACAATAGCATGGCGTCCCTTCCAGGAGCCTCTCACGCTGAGATTGTATATGCGAATACTCCCCCGTTCGGTGGTGCTCCGCAACCCCTTGTTCAACCAGGTATGATGGGACCGCCAGGAAGCTCGACCAGAATGCCCATGATAACAGTAGGACCAGATCTGAACGATACGAGGACTCGAGACTACAGCAATTTCATTAAGGGTGGTCCTCGGCAGGAGATCACTGGTCCGGCGTATCAGGATAGGACGCAGTCTAGCCCCATCTCGGAGATACACCAGCAGGCGCATCACGCCGCAGAGTTTAACCGGTCCGTTAACCAGCAGCGCGAGATGAGGACCGAATACATGAACAACCTATGGCGGAGAACTCATGAGCAACCAGCTACGACGCAGCCCGTGACCACTGAGCCTTCCCTACCTACGACGCGTCCTGGCCAGTCGCCTCACGCCACCCCGGCCAGCATGCAAACGCCTGGCATCGTACCGAACCAGAGCCCGCAGATGATGATGACCGCGCCTCCTTACTCGCAGCCCATTCACTCTCAGCCGCCGATGAACCAAACGCCGATGCGCGGAATTCCTCAGCCGTCTTCTCAGAAGCAGACGAGGCCATCCAACATCCAACCCGGAGCTTCCAGCAACATGTCTCAAGGTACCCCCGCTTACAACTACGGTTCTTCGAACCAGATGTGGGGCCCTCCTCAGACGCCGCAGACGCCTCAGCACTACCCGGGGTACACGACTCAGTCGCAACCTTCGCCTCACCCTCAACAGTCACCGGCTCCGCAGCTGCGTCATTCAGGGGGCACCCCTCAGATGCAGCCGAGTACCATGCAGTACCACGGAATGCCGGGCATAGGCCAGAGCTACCCCAACCCCGGCCAAGGGATGTATCCCCCCGAGCAGACGCCTAGGCAGTTTATGCCACAGAACCCCGGGCCTGGACCAGCTGTAACGTCCGCGTGGAATAACCCGCAAACCTCAGCTAACCAGACCTGGTGGGCGAGCCAACCTCAGTGATTCCACCTCAGTGATTCCAATTTAGGGCAGAGGCCCATCCCTCCAGCTCCTAGTAAACGTCGATCCCGCCGTCGCCGAGGCACTTACTGTCACTCACTTTCGCGCTTTCTGCATGTTTATGCGAGGGACTCGAAGACATCGCCGCCTTTTCCCCAACTCTCACACCATATGGGAGGTCTTTTGGTTTAGTGAGGCTATGACCTGCTCGCGCTACCTGGCCTAGTCCGGCAATAGAGGAGTAGATGATTCTTTGGTCGCATTTTCTGAAGGCTCGCCGGCTCCACGTTCATTCGAGCAGGATTGGGAATTAGCAGACCGCATCCGCATTGCGCTTCATACCCCGTGATGAGATAGCAATAGCCCATCAACTGTCGAACTCAACTCAGGCGCCCTTTTTTCGCATACCCATACATTTGATACCACCGAATCCCTTCATATTTTACGCTATTCTTCTCATGCTGTCTTCCATTCGTTTCGGCCAGGCAATTTACAGATTTACTCTTTTTCCTGTTCTTTTCCTTTTCTCTGCGATACCCCTTTACACCACAGATGCTTGCAACCCGCTTTGATTCTCAGATTGCGGATTACATACCATCTCATGATTGACCCATGAGGCGAGGTTAGAGGGTCTGGTATATGCTTGTCCTCTCCAATTCGACGATGTCGGCCGTAAATAGGAGTCAATTTCCCACCGTCCCACGGTATGACACTACTTTCTATCGATCACTTCCTCGACGGGAGCGTCACGAGCCGAGGAAGGTGAACGATGATGTCTTGTTGATTTAATGGCAGTTTGGCCATGCACCCGGGTTGACGGGTGTCGGGGACCGGTCAGCTACACCGTCACTATCGTCCCCTACGTTAACCGAGCATGGTCTTCTGATTGCATAAGTGGCGGGAGGTATGTCTTATTTTACGGTCATGGGCTAAGGGGGCTTTTTGCTTATCACGTTTCTTATCATTTCTCATCATTTCTCCTTGACCCCTTACTATTATTATTCGACTCCTTGGTACTATTTTGTCTTTGCCATTCATAGGGGAAATTGGAAGCAAACATGCTTATCTGTCAAGTACGCATTGGAGGAGTTCACTCTGTTTCGCCGCGGCTCTTGAGTAATTTGACTTTCGCTCGGGCTTGGGTTGCCTACACAATATCAGATCGAACGGATTTATTCGATCAGGGGCGGTTAGACTCTTGCTCATTGATTGAGTTCGGGTGTGGCTGTCTGTCAACTCTCCACGAATATTTTGCACGCGGGATTCAGGAGGGTCGAATTTTGCATTATCAGAGGGATACCGGGATTTCTTGTATCGAACTTGGGTCTTCTTCCAGGAGGAAGAGAGAGCCCGTTACCTTTTATTTTAGTCTAGGCGGAGTTGCGCGCGGAAGGCAAAGCATCAAAGCGCAGCATGGTAATACAAGTCAATACTCGTTTGGAACTGGAATTGCCATCCAACTCGGGGACTCTATGAGTTTGTCATAGGCTCTTCTGGATCGGTAGAGGGCGTATCACAAGCGGTCGTTATTAAGCGTTAGGCAAGAGTTCACGGATCAGCCATATATCTGTATGCTTGTTGGGAGAGGAACGAAATATCTATCATGCGGATGGTGAACACGATATCCCTTACGTAGAAAGACGACGATCTTCATTCAAACACGGGACCAACGCCCAGAACGAACGAGGCGCGGTTGGACCCCTGGAGCGTCTCAGCCGTAACATAGCTTATACTACCTAACATATTCGATGCTCTCAATACTCATTACCACCCGACGTCAAATCCTGCGTACCTAGGTAGGTACTAGACAGGAAGCTTTTTGATCCCTTTGGCGCCGTACATAATCATTAATCAGCGGATAGATCGTTCCAGACCAGGCTCCCCCATATACCACGTACATAACGTGCTTCGCGCGCGTATGTATATAGGTAGGTATGTAAGGTATCCCCTATTATTATTATGTATAGAAGTATATGTATATTGCACGTAATTAGGGCGTATTATATCCTAACGTTCAAGCAGGTCGTATATGTATGTCAGTTACATAGATTCATACTTACTCAGATACCTAACTACCCTATGTACATACATAATTAGCCAACCTACCCTCTATCTACCCCTACGTTCCAGACGTTCGGATCCAACGGGACGGGAACAGAGCAATAACAACTGCAATAATACGGCGGGCATTATAGGTAAGCATGTATGCATATATGTATGTAGGTACATACGTAGTAGGGAGGCAGGCTACGGCCACGCAATTCCCACGGAACGGGGAAAGGAGGGGGAACCATACGAAGCAGAACACCAGGCATAACACCCTACATACATACTACATACACGCATCCTTCACACAGACATACATACATATAACATACGTACATATGTAGGTATTCCGTACATACAGACTTACACACATACGTAGGTACATAATAGCTATAATACCACACCATCCATCCAGCGGCGCGGAGATCTGACTCAGCCCTACCATTACCAATGATAGGGTACCCCGTGCGGAGTTCCCACGCCTTGCCGACCGGTCGACCTACCAGCTCGCCACATACAGTACACTCACTCGTGCTTCTCATATCATATACATACCTCTCCATGCTATTAATATGGATGGGTGGCTGGGTGGCTGGATGGATGGATGGACGGACGGACGTATATGAAATGTATGTAGGTACTAATTACTTCACACCCCCCCAGATACTACACGCACACATCCTACCCACATAACATACATACATACCAACCAAACCTTGCCCGCCTGCTTACATGGTGTTGCCACCTCTCGCCTCTTTTAGGTTTTCGATTCTAGCCCTTCTGGCTCCCCCCTTCGCTCGGCGGGCTAAGCAGGACGGGAAGGTTTTCCCCTTTGGGGTTTTCGCCTTCGCCTTTGCTTACCTTGCTTTTCGTGTTCCGTATTTGGAAGTCGTAGTAGTACGGATGTATGTAGATGGGTAGCAGTTTTAATTTTAATCTTAATTTTAATTTAATTTCTAAAGGTTAAAAAAATTAAAAATAAATAAATAAAAATTAAGAACGAAAGTAAAAATAAGAATAAGAATAAGAGAAGATGAAACATCCCCCCCGAAAGGCGCGCCTTTGCTCTCTCTGTGTCCCTCCCCCTCCTCCTCCCCTTCGCGCAGGTCCCGAGTCCGCGATGGTGGATCGGGATCCTTGCTGCTCCGGTGTGGTAGGTAGGTAGAATACATATTATAATCCCTCGATCGTTCGCATGGGTACGACTACAAACATACATACATGTATACTAACATATAACGTACGTTAGATATGAAGTATGTATATACAAATTACGTAGCCAAGATTTACGAGTCGAAGGAGTGCGTACCTACATACATATCCCCCGTATATGCGCGTACGATACGATATAATATTTGCCTATCTACCTACTTACCTGCCTACTGTAAACGGCTTGGTATTGGTATCTTACCTGCATCACCTGCAGTTCAAGGACCTCGGACTCTACGGAGACCAGGTGGCTATGTCTAATATGTACGTGCCCAGGTACGTACGTACGTATGTTAGGAAACGAAGGGGAATAAAAATAACGGTTCCGAACGGCCCGTTTCTTGCTAGATAAACCCAGGGCGACGGTACCCATAAGTAGTGACAAATACATCCAACCTCCTAGACTACCATGTATGTATGGATGTGGTAGATAAATGAGTTAGGTTAGGTTGGGATATAGTTACGAAACCACAGCCTACCGTTTAAGCTGAGAAAACCCCAGCTGTTCCCGAACCCATGCAGCAACACATACACTATATACATGCGATCAGTCACCTTACTCCGATCTGCGCTCGGTATGTGCGTACGCGCGCGCGGTGGGGATTATTCGGTTCGGTCCACGTGGGTTGATCGCGTTGCGGTTGGATTGGGATTGGGATTGGGATTGGGATTGGGATTGGGATTGGGATTGGGATTGGATACCAAGATTACGACGGATGGGAAGCCCGAGCGTTCGGTTTCACCGCCTCTTCCTACCCTTCTTCCCCTTTTTCCTTTCCTTCTCGTCGTCTTCTTCGTTATTTCCCTTCTTATACACGTACGGGTTGGCCGGGGTATGTACCATGTATGTGATATATATGTGTGCGCGCGTGTGTGTATGTGTGAAGACAGGGCAGGGGAGAAGAAGAAGAAGGGTTTGGGGGCCGTCACGACGCAGACAGGGTCTTTACGAAGGGGATCGACTTATTACGATGGAGCTGGAAACGCGGAAACCCAGTCGAGGATGGACGAATCAGACTGTTGGCCCGACACGTGGGAGCCCGGACCAGCGTGGCGGGACGCTCGATGGTTCGTGGTAATAGCCCGGACCTGGTTTAACTCTCCTAGCTTCCAAGATAGGACGCGGCCGAAAGGCTATTCAAATACATATATACGCGCAATCGGTCTTGTCTTGTCTTTCTTGGCGGCGAGAGAACGGCTATTCGTAGTAGTTGTGGCGGTACGAACGGAGCAGTGGGAGATGCGCGACCTCGTTATCGTAGAGGTCCCGAGTTGTTTGTGGGCTTCGCTCCTGATATTTCGGTTAATCCCGGTAGTCTCCCTTGTTTTGATATCCAGGACTCCATGGGCGCCTCCTTTTTCGATGGATAATACTGTTTAGGGCGACTCGGCCGGGGGAAAGCAACATCGCCTCTATAATACAACTTCCATATATAGAGTGGCTAGAGTAGAAATGAGTAAAGCTGATATTAAGGAGATGCCGGATTATGAGAGGTACGAATGCGAGAACTAGAGCTGTTTGGGCCTACCTTACAAAATAGGATATAAGAAGGGCGCGTGAGCAACTTATTTCGCGAATAATCTGGACATAACCCATGCTCTTTCCTCTCTGGGGAATAATAGAATAGCGTGGGTAGGAGTTAGACACTGTATATCTGCCGTTATATAGTTGCTGTATCTTACAGAGGTTCTAGCCAATGCTATGGCTCAGTGAGCATGAGACGTTACCCAATGAAAAAGCTCGATCGCCCCTGGAGTTAGCATATGACCTATGAGAGCTACAACTAGTAATAGGCTCTATAGAAGGTGGCGAAACTTTACAGTTATATCCCTCTCTGGTTACTCTATGGCTATGACATACCGTCGATCCCTGGAAGACAAAAGCATCTAGCACCAGGTGAAGTCTCTCTTAAAGGTTGACGTATACCCCTTAGATTATCATTAGCGTTGCTATGTTAAAAGGAGTCTAGCCCCTAGTCTTCCGTAGCTCACGTAATAAAGTAGTTCGGTAGATTCAGTCACCGTAACCAATCAACTGAGACACTCTAGTACTAGGAAGTCCTAATTGGGCATCTATAGCTACACGAAGATGTGAGTCTCAGTCCCCCAGATAACGCCTCGGCGACTTCAGGACACGCCACTAGATACTCATACCTAAGAGTCGGCGACACCCTAAAGAAACAAGGACGATAAACCGGAATACAGGGTTAGCCACTGTGGTAGGCCGCACCTCGAATATAGCTTAAGCCAGTCAGGGTGGGTTCATCCAATAAGAAGGAATAGTCGTGACAGGTGAATGGTTTAGATATATCGACACGCAATCATTAAGCCTCTCTAACCATACCGAGTCGAGTCGATCCCGGAACTAGGTGCAATACTCAACACCGTCTGTCTCTAAACTATAGCCAAAAGGGGATTCATTCGGGGATCAGATCGGTGATCATGGACTTCACGTAGCCCTAAGCAAGGCAACCCCCAATTCTAGATTAACTGAGGTTTGAGGGCATACGCACTCCTATACATTATGTCCCTGTTTAGATAGCTCACTACTTGTAATACCACACTCTCCGGAAGTGAAAGGAAATATGATCATGCTATGTCCATTTGGATAGACTAACACGACTAAGATCTAGAAACTGCGGCATGGATAACTGACTACCAGCTACGGTTACTTTCTAGATAGTATAGACCTAGTTATGAGCAGGTATCTAAACCGAGGTTCTCCACGGAGTTCATTTCTCATCACATTTCTCCTGCCAACAGATCGGATTCCTTGAGTAGTAGCAGGGTCCTTTCCTCCAGCCTACCTGAGGAACGAGGACCGACCGAACACCTAGGTATCTAGGTATATAGGTACATAACAGTGTTGTTATCATGTTAAGGCAATTGGAACGCGAACTATCATTCCCTCACGCTCTCTAGAGTAGAAACAAGAGTAGATAGAGAGACAAGGAGATCGGACCATGCGCCTAAACCATCCCACCGAGGCCTTACAAAGCACGCACGACTACATTCCTAACACAGGCTCATAATAAACGGCAGGTTTCCATCTTCAAAACGGCTAGAATCATTTAATTCCTAACCTGTATTCATATCTTAAACGTGACCTTTCAGAGGCGTATGGTAACTACGGCCCGTCCGTGACGAAGCTGATGGTACACCGAATCCGAGTTCATATTGAACCCAGAAAACTCCCAGCCCGAAGATGAATAGGTAGGTTGGCACATGAGAGCAACTCTGTTAGATAACCGTAACAATACTGTCCAACTGGTAGGAAATAAGAGTTGATAATCCCATCATTATCACACGTACCTACCTACCTAGTACATATAAAGCCTGGGTTAACAACATCCAGCGAGCATACCCTCCCCCAATCATCGTCACTTATGTCCTAAGAACCGAAGTCCTCCGTTCAACATTAAACGAAACCTTAGGTATCGAGGTCCTTAAGGTCGTTAGGTAGTACCCGACTCTTACTCTTCCAGCGATATAATTTCGTAAATTCTCAAGAGACGATGTATGGCACTAGAAATCAAAACATGAGTTAACTCACCAGAGAAACGAGCCCATGTAGAACTATTTCTCATATTTAGGTATCTAGTAGTCGTAATTCGTATACCCGCCTAGATGGAAACTGGTCTGGCTCCCTTCTGGCGGGAACTCTAGAGATGTGAAAAAGCCCATAACGCATCCACTAGGCACCTCACCTTTACACAGAGGTCACCTAGATTCATACCCACAAGATAATCTAGGTACCTTTGGACTTCACCGCCTCACGTAGATTAATATCAAGAAGATACGAGACATAGACGTGGTTGGTATATTTACTCGGCATAACCATCTCTAAAGTAGGTATCTACCTCAGTTAAGTGGTAGGCACCTAGGTACGTAAGAGACCAATACTATAAGTCCCTATGCATCAAGCGACGTTCGTAACGGAACCCGTTTTCCCAGCCCCCTAACTCCGGACCTGAAGTCACATTCATATCCACTAAGCGGAGCCGCAACAGCAACGACTCGGCTCCTCTCCTTTACCTGAGGTAAACAGCATTACCACCCCGGCGCGACCCTGTCTCTCACATCACCATCTCATCCCCCTTCCCCTTCCCCTCATCACCTCCATCATCGCCCCACAAGCCCTCAAGCTTGAACTCCTTCGCCCACTCCGTAACAATCTCCTTCTGATCCGGCATCGCACCCGGCTCCTCTCCCACGCCAACCCCCACCCCCTTCCCCTTCCCATCCATCTCCACCGCAACCGGCAACACCGGCGCATCGACCCAGCCCTGGATCCTGCCATCCCTCCAGTCCGTGACCACCGTCATCGCCGCGGCCGCCAGGTTCGGGACCCCGCCCCTGCCCAGGCGGCCGCGCTTGCGCGCGACCTGGACCAGGAAGTCGGTCGTCGGGTCGCCGTCGGCGGACGTCATGAGCGGCGGGAGGTCATACACGTCCATGAGCTTCTGGAGCAGCTCGGGGCTGGCGCCGAGCCGGCGGAGCAGCAGCGCGACGGCGGGGACCGGGTCGTCGATCTGCTTTGGCGGGACGGCGTTGAGCAGGACGAGGTGGGCGTGCTGAGCCTCCGCGTCCTTCTTCTTGCTCTTGCTCGACGAAGATTCGCTCGAGGAGGAGGGGGAGGAGGGGAACACGATGCCGGGGGAATCCAGCAGCGTCAGTTTGCTGTCGATCTTGACGGCGCGGATGCTCGTGGTGACGCCCGCCTCGGCGCCCGCGGGACACGCGGCGGCGCCGCGGCCGCCGAGCCGCGAGAGCAGCGCGTTGATGACGGACGACTTGCCGACGTTGGGGTACCCGATGACGCCGACGGAGATGGCGCGCTTGAGCTGCTTGGACGCGGCGAAGGACTTGAGGGACTTGAAGAGCGTGGCGGACGTGCTCTGCACCGTGAGGTCGCGGTGGTTGAAGGTCTGCGCGTTGGGCGCGGAGCCCGAGGCGCGCAGGGGAAGCGTGGGGAAGTACCGCCGCAGGTAGACGAGCCAGTCTTTCAGCACGTGAGGCGGCACCAGGTCGATCTTGTTGAGCACGAGCATCAACCGCTTGCCGCCGCTCGCCGCGGCCATGACCATGCGCTCGACCTCCCGCGATCGCGTTCCCTCGGGGTCTCGGGCGTCGAGAACGTACAGCACGACGTCGGCTTGGTCGACGACTTGTTTGAAGACCTTGTCGTGGGCTTTGCGCGACGAGGCCTGGGCGCGCAATTCGGCGCCTCCCTCGTCGAAGTCATCGTCGTCATCTGACGATTCATCTTCGTCCATTTCGTCTCCGCTTTGCAGTTCGCGATCGTACTTCTCAGCCGCAGCTCTTGCGCTCGCGAGAAGCGCGGCCATGGGGTTCGAGCCGTCATCTACGTCGTCCTCGTCCATCGCATCGTCGCGGTCATCTGCAAATCCGTCGAAGTCTTCTCCCTCGGCGCCATCCATAGCCGTCTCATCATTCTCGTCCTCATTCGTAGAACCCGTCTTCGCGGCTTTGGCTAGCTCTCTCCGCCGTTGCTGCTCCTCCTGTTTCCTCCGTCGGCCCTCTTCGATCTCGTGGAGGATCTTCTCTTTGTAGGGGAACAAGTTGGGGATGCCGGGGTCCTTCTTTAGCTTCGATTTCCATTGAGGGTTCTTCTTGGCTTCTTTCCTAGCCTTGCGCTGCTTCGCGGCCGAGGCTTTCTCGATCTTGTGCCGTAAGCGGACGGGCGTCCGCTTTGACTTGGCCTCTGGAGAATAGGTTAGTTGATGCATCTCTCGCGCATATCTGGGTAATAAATGGAATATGGAAATAGGATGTACGTACTCTTGGGCTTTGTGATGTGATTGGCCATTTTCTACTTGCTGTGCCTGGCAACTGTACGCGTAGAAGATTGTACAGATAGAAATGTTTCTTCGAGTTTATCAGCACAAAAAGTTTAAAATCTGGTGTAGAAAAAAAGCCGATAAGGATTTCTGCCACCAGCCACCGCTCAATTTTATCACTTTGGACCCCCACCAGACTCGCCCGATTGGCCAACCCCGCTTTACCGATAAGGCACTTTCATCCATCGGAAAAGAGGACCCTTAAAACCGGAAGCTCTTTAGTGGTGCTTTAGGCCTCGTTATGCTATACATTAATGAGCGTTTTTTACTTCTATTTTTCTGAGGGAAATTTAGTTTATGATCGTAAGGGCCGCTCGTGATGACGTAAGACAGTGCCTACTACTATAGCCTCACGATAGCTTCAGTTTCCTAACTAAAAGGCACCGAACTGCGAAAGGCGGAGTTTCCTAAACAGGTCTGGCTTCCGACTACTAAGCCCAGAAATATAAGTCATCCCATCCAGCGAACTCCGATTTCGTATATTCTATATAAATCGTACATTATTACTATAACTCACGACGACGATTGAATCATTCATTATAACAGACCAATCTTACCTGGATCTCATTCTGCCTTTTCTGCGTCAAGCAAAAATTTGAAGTTTCATATAAAAACTAAACATAAACCTCCGATTTCATAATGGATTATACCGCGCTCCCGTTCGAGGTCTCCTTCAAGGGGCTCCTCTTCGACATGGATGGCACCATCATCGACTCGACAGCCGCTGTCGTGAAGCACTGGCACACGTAAGTTCTTTTCCCGCCACCCCTTAAACGGGTATTTGAAAAAAGGAGAGAGAAAGAATCGGGCCTAAGTCGGGGTAGTGTCGGAAATGAGATCGGCGTGGACCCGGAGGTGATCCTACAGACGTCTCACGGCCGGCGAAGCATAGACATGCTCAAGGTGCTCAGTCCGGAGAAGGCCAATTGGGAATGTGAGTCTAGACCATATTTACCTGTGGCTTTGTTTCAAGGGCGTCGCGGAGGCTGAAGCCGCCCTCCGCCCCCGGGCCCCTTTTCCACCTTCTCCTTCGTTTGTTCCATTGTCTCTCGTCCCTGACACATAATTTCCCCTTGCGGTCTTACTGGACGCCTCCTTGCGCCGTTTTACTCCGCGACAATGCCTGCGTCTACATCTACACCTACACCTCGTGGGTGTTTGTAGTGCAATTGACTAATTCTCACCGCCAGATGTAAAACACATGGAGAGTCTCCTCCCAAAGCTGCACGGCGGAGACGCCGTTGAGATCCCCGGCGCCAGGGCGCTCCTCGACACCCTGATTGCGGCATCCGCGCGCTGGGCCATCGTGACCTCTGGCACCCTGCCGCTGGTGACGGGTTGGCTAGACGTGCTGAAGCTGCCGCACCCGACGCACCTGGTGACGGCCGAGTCCGTGTCCAACGGGAAACCAGATCCGGCGTGTTATAATCTGGGGCGGGAACAGCTTGGGCTCAGCGCCGATGATAGCGCCGAGATTCTCGTCCTGGAAGATAGCCCGGCTGGTATTAGGGCTGGTAAGGCTGCCGGATGCAAGGTCCTAGGTTTGGTCACGAGCCACACGGCCGAGCAGGTGCTCGCGGCCGAGCCGGATTGGATCGTCCGAGATCTACGATCCGTCGAGATGGTCCGGAGCGAGGAAGACGGCTCCGTGACGCTGCGGATCTCGGACGCCCTCGTTGCTCCTCCTTCTGCCGTTGCTTCGAATGGGGAACCGAAGAAAGGGGCAAATTAAGAAATCAGGAACATGACGTCTATTGCAACTCTCAGAACCCCAACGACGGTAATATTGGCTAAATCACCTAGGTGACTGAACTGGGCGCAGTGTTGAGGTCACAGCACGCCAAGACATGTTCATTTACAGCGATGGAGCACCATTTTCCTTACGAGCTTGGCATTTTCCGTCGCTCACATATAGCTCCCTCATTCGGCATATAGACTGGGATATCGGGCTTTACAGAACAGACCGGGGCGACTTCCGGGAATCGTCTCCACGGGAAGGGAATTAGAGTGAGCGCCGGTCGATTTTGATAGAATATATAGAAAGTCCATTTGCCCGAGATTACGGTAGACTTTTGACAAAGCCAATTATATAAATTGTCGCAATCTAAGCTTCTGACTGGCTGGTGGTCAAATTTCGTGTCTCTGTACCTAATTTGCGAGGAGTCATATCATTCGAGAGAGAGTGAGAAAGGGAAATAAGAAGCACTGAAGCTAGTAACTGTAAGGCTGGCGGATGGAATGGTAACCAGTGATGTGAAAAGAAAAACGCACCTAAACGCAAACCCCCCAGTCTTGGCGCCGTGGGCGTATTAATGACGATCACCAGAACTATCGGAACTTCGCAGCCATCTTTGCCCAGTCCCCGCTCAAGACTGCCCACTGTACCTCCCTTGTACCTATCAGGGTTAATTAACGTGAGGGAAGGAAGAAGAGAAGCTGCACGACACGTAGGATACGATACGAACTAACCGAAAGGATCATGGCGGAGAAAAGAAAATAATATTTCGCATACACCCAACTCTGGGACCTTCGGGATATGGTATCGTTGGACATATCTCGGATTCTAAACCGTTGTCCTCCCCCCACGGGACAAAGTCAATGACGAGCATATACCCGTCACAACTCGGAATTGATGCGAGACAATACCCCGTAGAGCCAAGGTGATCGATCTCCGTGTACAACTAGCGTATTTCGTCAAACCGTTCTGCCGGTTTGTTGCCACTGCTAGACATCGATCTCGCGCGAAACGTCGCGATCACGGGGCGGATCTGTGTGTGGGGGAGAGGTTGTGATGACGGAACCCTCGTCGTTGGAGACTTGCTCGTCCTATCCCTCTACATCGTGCATGCCTACGTATATACTTACACACCTAGGTCTGCAGCTGGGGAAGCGCTTGCAGAAAAGCAGTGTCGAGGGCGACATTGCACGATACCTATCTAGGTATATTGGCTTCCCAAATGCCGACTCGGGCCGTCTGGGCAGCGTCGATCATCTTGATAAAAAAACAAGGTCCAGATCGTAGGGTACTCACCGCGATCCTATCTATGTAGGTGCTAAGTGCGAGTTACCCATCCATCCCGATGGGAGATCACCCATGGCGTCCACCGTTGGACGAGGCGGAGGCCAAGCAGCGAGGCCCCGTGGAACTAGACTGCCACGTAAGGAATTGGGATATCTCCTAATTATGCGAAGAATGGGGAGGAACCTTACAGGCGGAACCTCCCCTTGCGTCCGGTCCGCCGAGCTTTGCCGCCCTCTTTCTACTAGACCTCGTTATAGTCCGGAGACCATTCGCGTACGTGCCTGAGGGGTCCTGATCTGAGAAAGGCATAGCCATAGATGGTACGGGAGCTGAATACGGCAATAGTGGCTTACCACGGGTCTCGGCTTTTATGAATCGGGATGGCAATTGCACGGTCCTAGAGAAACACATCTTGTACGCCGCGGGATCACGAGCTTTCGTGTAAAGGGGCATCATCCCAAGGCCATGGATACGGGCTAAACTTTGCACACCGTTAAACAGTACACCCGCCCCGATTTATCTATAGGTGACGGGCTCTACGGGGTGGATGGCGGCATATCTCCTACCTGCCTATGGTTCGCAATGGGTAGCCTTAACGGGGAAGAATATACTGTAAGGACCCGCTTCGATGACATACGGTCTGCCACCATACGAGACTTTTTTCAAAGAAGCTTCGGGTTCTCGCAGCTCTCGTCGGATGAACGATCTCCAAGACATGCAGCAGATTCCCTTGGGGATGTGTGAACACAGCATCGTCAGTTGCAGACTGCCAAGAGATGAGGTCGCCAAGAAAGGATCTTCGTAGTTGTCAAATTGTCTAGTCGCCGACCTGAGTAACCACGACAGTTGGCGAAAGCCCGACGTAGTAGCTGGCGAATGCGTGACCTATGCATGATCTAGACCTCGAGGCAAAGATCGACTTCCAAGTCAAGGCGGGCGGGGGGCCGTGATGAGGTGGACAGTAGATAAACAGCATCGTTGATAATTGGCTGCCTTCACCGTCACCTGCAACAGAGGGTAGAGTAGCGCCTTAATTCCGATCGTATTTTCAAATCTGTGTCCACCAGAGACAAGAAAAAGGGAACTTCCGTTAACCCCCCCGTCGCAACCAAGGGCCAAGCTTTTGCGGAAGAGGAATGGTTGGCGCACGGTTGCTCTCAGGGGGATGGGGTAGTCGCTGGAAATAATAAAATCGGCATGATTAGAGAGATAGGATACCCCTTCCACGGCCTGCACGCACAAAAAGTAACGACATATTAATGAGCAAGGATTTTTCTTCCCCTCTAAGATAGCTTAGGCCAGCGGCAGTAGCACAAGGCCATTGCCCTACTGCAGGAACGGGGTCCTAATAAAAGAAGTTGAGAATAATTAAAAAAGCAGTAAATGAAGACGCAGGATTTCGCATTAGCGAAAAAAAGGGGGCTGGAAGAAAAGCTGACTTACACACCTCCTACCAGGCTGCCAGGTAGGTAGGTAGGTGGTAGGTGGTAGGTTGCAACAGTATCTTTTCAAGTGGGCCAGTCGAGGTAAGTGGACTGACAAGAGATGGTATCTTACCAAACCGGCGCAAGTTGGTGGGCGCAGACCTTAATCGTGAGGCTTTGACGGCTGCTTCATTTCGAGCCTACGTGAACCAACTAATACGTAGTAAGCATCGCGCTTCCCGGGGAACGGGCAAGGCGTCGTTAGGCCCCAGATCAATCGTCATATCAAACGGCCAGAAGCTGGTCTGTTGCCTGAAACAACCAAAGCAGCTCACTAGCTCCCGCTTTCGGATTGGTTGATGGTGATCGATTCGTCATCTCAAGAGTTTGTAGGTAACGAATACATAAGAGGCTCTCAGCTTTCCTGCGTAGATGCATAGCGTACACAAATGTGAATGTACGCGCACACCGCCAAAAGCCGTACGGGCTGCGCAGATGTGGTCGAGATGAGAGAGATCGGCACGTACCATAATTCAGCGACGCTTGGAGGTGATCGCAACAACGAGTCTACTACGTGCGATTGCTGCGGCCTCGTGCACTCGGGGCCCGCCAGGTAAGAAAATCCCACAGTTTTTGATGTAGGCGGCTAAAGCGGAGCTGAGCTATGATATCGACTGGTGGTGGTGGCTTGGTAATTTCTCAACTCGCACGACTTCAGCTCGAACATCAACAAATGCCCTTAAACGGAGCGGAATATCGCCGCGCCTTGAGACAGGCGTTGCGCCGCCTACATAAGAGCCCCCACGCTGCCGTATTTTGCAGAGTATGGGCGAAATGGTTGCTCTACTGTAGAGCGCGTATCGAGAGAAGACAACGGGTGAGCCGTGTTTTCATCGCACAGCCTCTTCACGATGATTCGGAATGGTGAAGGGGCCTTAATGAAGCGTCTGCAAGAGCCTTGGCTTACGGCCGTGATAGTGGGATAAGTAAAATGAGCCCAGAGATTTCCCGACTTTGCCATTCCCCTGGTCGGGTACTTGGAGGTACTTCGAATGGGACGCAAGCCATTCCGCTCAAGTCCCAGGGGATCTCTTGTCATCAAAGTCAGATTCCACGTGGCCGCCGGGGCCAGGATATGATCGTAATACCGCTGTGACCCCATAACCCCTGTAGTTAATCACAGAATACGTATTAGCGTTGCGTGCAGAAGCGCCAGTGATCCTCCACAACACCACTGCTGGATCGCTACTAGGAATCGTCTTCCGCGCCGCTAGAGGCAATTGAACGAACCCTACTGTGACTGACGATGATAACTAGTGGCGGCGGTGCCGCCGCATCGGAACGCATCGCCAGCCATAATCCAAAACGGATGCGCTCGGGCGAGTGGTCTCGATTTGAGGGTAAACGGCCGAGAACAAGCCACGGAAGTCGATTGGTTTGTTGCTAGACTTCGCCATTGCTCGAAATCTCGCTGAAAGTTACGGACGAGCGTCCTAAAAAGACTACGAAATCCGTTGCCACTAACGGAAAGCTCTTTTTCCGAGCACGGCGACAAGATTGCTGAACGTAAGGGGTGGGGGATAGCTAGAAGAAGAGAGACCATCGCCGCAACCGAAGACGGGTTTGCACTGCCGAGTAGGGGAACATTAAGGGGCCGAGAAGCCAAATGAACGCTTTTGCCACGGAGGTCTTCTCGGAGGGACGAAATATGTCCCGTACTTTAATTGTTCGAGAAGCCAAAATGGCGTCTGCGGTTACACCTAAGAGAAATAAGATTGAAATGCAACCGAGATGTCCCGTATACCATTCGTGCACCTAATCACCCATGTCTCGGACGAGAGCCCATCTATTCTTTGAAGATAAAGGAACGATAATAGTCTTCGAATCGACTTCGTCGTCTCAAGACTACGGGGCCCAACGTAGCGAAGACGAAACGCTGGTCTGGCCGGACTTTTCGGCGGGAACGACTGCCGCCGCGGCGCCGCCAGACTCTAGAGCTGGCCAGACCCCTTTCTTGCTAGATTGACATGATAAATTAGTTAAGAGGTAGGCAACGGGGGCCTGGAGAACCGGGGAAGGGGGTCCCTGGTAGCAACGTGCTCAACACGCGAGGAGCAGCGTAGCATTTAGCAACTGCCCATGGCTATATCTAAGAGGGCTTTGGTCTTTAAGCTCCCGTTACAGCATCTGCTCGACACCGACGACGCGCTGTAGTAGTGATAGGGGTGCGGATTGTCATAGGGGATTAGAGCCCTGTTAGCATGGTTGTTGCGCGGTGCAGGGGGAGTCGAGAGCTAGAAAAATTAGCCGAATGCGCCGTCCGCCCCCCCGAAAAAGGTCAATTGGGGGATTTCCCCCCCTCTAATTGCTGAAGTCCTACCGTAGCAAGGCCGTACGTTATCCAATTATATTTTACGAACTCGCCAAGACGCCTGACTGGACCAATGATAGGCGAGATTGGATACCTGAGTAAGTAAATGTACATTGTATCTCGGCCAAACCAACCTTAGCTGCGTAGAGCCAGGGTCAAACTCGCCAGAATTGGGCAACAGGTTTGTCGTGCTGTACTGCGTACGTATGTAAATACGGAAGTTACAGCAACCGGCAGCTCGCCAGATGGCAAATACGCCGAGCCTTGGGCGCGGTTCTACGCGTAATCGAAGGGGGAGGGGATGGATTCACGATAAGAGGATTTGATGCTGCAGGGCCGTAATGTAAGGCGTCTGCACGATACTGTTGCTAACGGAGCCACCCAAGCTCAACAATAGTTAAGGGTGGATGGGGTCTAAGCGTTGATTGGACAGCGGAGGCGATGCTGACGGACCTGTGCGAACTGAAGCAAGATGACAGAAAGCCCAGAGCGATTGAGTCAGCAGCGGGCTGGCATCGCCCTCTGAACGCGCCGTGGTTGGGTTGGAGCTGTCGATTTCCTACCTGGGTACAAGACCTGGCTGTTGGAGAGGCAAGTCGGCGATGTTAGAACTGGGCGGAGGTTTGCACCGGCGTACAGCTGCATCGACTGGGGGCCCCATCCCGCGCGCTGCGTCTACCGTAAGTAAAGGTAGGTGACATCTCGCACAGGTGAGGCTACCTCCAGCGCACCATATGTGTATGTCATGATGTCGTAGGAGGCGAGATACCACGTACTCAGGTCTAATCCGAGGGAGAAGCACCGATATGCCCGATGCATTCATCCGACATCTTCGTCCACTTACTGACTGCTGTGCTGCGTGTACGCAGTATTGTAACCCGTAGCTTGAGCCAGCCAGATAATGGATGGGTAGGTAGCGGCAGGGAATGAAGGAATCAGGGACCTCGTCCCACATCTAGGAAGAAGGTTATCCGAACTTCTGGGCTAGTAGGTGATCATTTCCTTGGAGGGGGTGCGGACTTGGAATCGTATCACCTACGCGGGACCCGAATAAGTGATCTAGGTTAGGTTAGGTTAGGTAGGTGGTTAAGCAGTAGGGTGGTTTAGTTTTCCATGGCAGCGGATGAAGGACGGCCTCGGCTCGCGATGGGGAAATAGTTTGGAGTATGAACTTGTTTTCTTTTTTCCTTTTCTTTTCTGCTATAGACTAGTACGAGTATGGAGAAGGGAATGGACACAAGCGAGAGGAGAACCGATTTGTACATGTAGCCTCTGCCTGGTAGCTAAGGCAAGGCAAGGACCTATCGGGAAGGTTGGTTGAAACTTGCCTATTCTATCTGCCCTTCCTGCCTCTTGGCTGCTCGTTGATGCAATCCTGCAGCACATACACGTACTCTACGGTACCTATGCCTCCCAGGAGGTAGTAAGGTACCTATGTAGGTAGGTACCTATCTATGCGGAGGCATGTATAATACAATACCAACCTGAGTGGTTGCTACCTATGCGAGGACTTCGTCTTAACAACATCGAATGGCCAACCTTCGCACCCTTTCGACTTCCAGTCTCTTTTACGATTTATGGAGAGTCCAGCCGGACCAGGACTGGAGTCCCAGCTTTCTGGCTCAGCTTGGCGATTTTCGCTTACCGCAGTCTGTACGTACATCTCTGTAAACAGGTACATCGCAAAAGTATATGGGAACTAATGCGACCCCGGTAAAAGTTAAACCCCAAATTTCCAGCACATATGCATCCCCACTCTTTCCCCCCTCTCTTCCCTGGCCCTGGTGGTACCAACCAGCCGGCCTGCACCCCTATAATGCACATCTTAAGAAAATCAACGGTGTGTGACCCTACGCGGTAAAAGGAGAATGCTATTGCGACATCATTGCTGATTTCTGGTAGCCGCCGCTGTATAATTCAAATAACAAAAAAAGGGGTTTCGGCGTTCAATTTAAGAGAAGAAAAAGAAGCAGATAACACGGAATTTTAAAATTGTCAAAAGTTACCTAGATGGATATATCGGTACTTATCCGTTATCGTTCCCCCAAAGGGCAAGGTATAATACGCATAACTCGATCCGTTCTGCGTCCGCCGGCGCTTGTTAGCCGGGAACAGGAATAGCAGTGGGAAGAGACCATGACGGGAGACACTAGGGCGGAGAAAAGAGGGAAAAAATTTCAGCAGATCAGTTCTAAGCTGAACTATAGGATATTTTTCATCCCGCTTATCACGCCATAAACTGCCATCTCCCATCGGTACCGAGCTGCTGGGCCTTGTAGTGTATGTATACGATAGAGGGCGAACATCTCCATACTGTGTAAGTAGAGTGCATACACACAGACTGGGTAGGTTAGGTAGGTAGGTAGTGCCTAGACGCCCTCGCGAGAATCTGAGGGGCGCATTTTTTTGGTCAGGATCCAATCATCACATGCCATCCAGCTTCGGCTTCTACTTATACATCGCGGGAAGCGGGTAGGCACAGGTGATAATCGCGAACTCCTCAGGGTAAGGTCTAGTCTGGAGGTAATGCAACTCCGGTACATGCGAGGTGTCAAACCTCTACTTTTAGAGCGGGAATAGGTAAGCTACTATGCACCTGAGAAGCCATGCCCGGTAAGCCGGAAGGCGAAGTGAGTTCTCATGTGAGCGAAACCTGCTCTTCGCTAGGCTGGATCACTCTGCATTATGGGTGGGATTGGGCGCCCTATCATCGGCTGCCTACGATATTTAGTCAGGGACTTGTTAAACGCTGGCCCCCTTTCTTTTTCGTCGCGCGGGAACGCGGGCATCGACACGATGACAGTTGCGCCGATGCTAGACGTGCATGATTAGGGTGCAGTAGAGAGAGACCCGGCTAGTGACCTCTTCGAAATGAGGAGGCCGAATGCGGCCGGAGGGCTTGATTAGTACGTAGGAAAAGAAGAGGTGGAGTTTTTAGCAGTAAACATGTTATCAATTGAGAGCGAGACTGGCGTAGACTGCTGCCGGTGTCCATCCGCCCAGGGTAACTCCAAGTCGTAGATACCTAACCTATGAAATTACCGCTAGGTCGAAGTCGTCTTAGGCGTTAACCTCACAAATCTACCTATCTAACAGCGCTGGGAGAGTGTCGAGATGCACGGCTAAATCGCCTCGCTTCTCTCATTCCCACCCATTCCGGATTCTTACATGGAACTTTGAAAGGCGATACTGAAAGACGACTCGAGGCAAAGAATATGATCAAGTGAAAAGGGCTGGCGCCATCCTTGGGCTTAAAAAGATCATCAGTTCGACCAGATTTCCGAATATGTCCGCGTTTAGCTCGGTGAGTGAAGTAATAAGCCCCGAGGCTGATGGATAACCTGATGGGTGGGAGGGCCCCGTGGAGTCGAGTTATGAAGCGCGGATCGATTGGAGTAAGCGAAAGGGAAAAAAGAGGGAGGAAGAAAAAATTGCTGCATACAAAGTTGTGAAGGGCCGCTTGTCAAGGCAAGTACCTAAGTATCTAGATCCGGGGATACCATGTTGTCCATCACTGATCAAGGATGTTCCATTCTGTAGGTACCTTGCGATTATAAGCTTGGGTGGGTGGGGCCATGCAGCTCTTTTGGGAAAGGCTTATTTGGAGCTTGACTCAAGAGATTTCCTTTTTAGACCAGAGGCCTGTGAGCTCTCAGGAGACTTGAGCAAATCCGGGCAAGACTCCACAGTAAGGTGAGCACATCCAGGAACTGTTGAAATATGACGAGCGTGTGTGAGATGACATGCTACTACCTTACTCACTACCTACCACCTTACCACCTATAGTTCTTGCGTGTAAGTGCTTTGTCAGTCTTGAGAATTAAGCGCTTACGTCTATCCTAACCTACATCTTTTTTTACACCCTCGAAATATCGTCGGCTTTCCCTAAGTCTTCAAGTTCGTTACTCAAGAAACAAGGCACTGTGGGGTGTTATACTTTCTACTAAGCTGATGATGGCAATAACTTGAGCTTCTTCTTTTTCTTCTTTTGCTGCTTCTTCTGTGCGGCATAAAGCGCTCGGCATTAAACTTGTCTCCTAAGTAAATTACCAAATAACCAAAAGTCTAAGACATCTGAAGTCGGCTGAAATTTATCTCGCCTTCAAGTACATACCTGTTTGCCTAGGTCGGGTGTCTAATGTTAATGGTCTCTTCTGGGGTTTCTTCAATAAGTGCTATCGCCTCGTTCCTGGGTGGTCAAAGCGTATCTTCGAAGCCATAGCGGACCGAGGCTTGTGTTGCAGGACATCGAATGGGAAAAAAAAATTCATGTCCTACCTCTTATTCCCTTACTAACTCCCTTCATGCTAACTATAATAGGTACCCCTCACTACTTACCTCAGGCACACAATTGATTGTGCTCCCCCGTACATACCTACCTAATATCTGACTGTGTGTTAGTAATTAGCGGCTATAAGCCCGCAACCACGTTTTATAAACCCCTGAAAGAACCCTCCATCTCTGATGACGTAGAGAACGAAGGTTGATCAGACGTTATTTCTAAACTTGTCATTCTCTAGCCTTGTCATCGTAATCTTAATCATCATCATAATCAACGAAAAGCGGTTCCTACGAGAGAATTGACCCTACACAAAATACATCTCACATGACACTTATATGTGCAGGGCTGGACAGGCTGCTGGGGTATGGTAACGTCCCGATAATAAGTCGCACTGTCTAAATCCCGCTAAGTGTTGAAAAGAAAAAACACAAGAAAAAAAAGAGACATAGAGCGAAAGAGCCAGTGGCCTGGCTCAGCCAACAAGCAGCCCTCTGCCCCTTTTGGGATTCTCATGCAACTAAATTCACCATCCCTTTCTTCCTCAACACTCCCTGTGTGGTCTGCTTTCCAATGATTGCTTGCCATCTGAAAAAAAAAAAAGGGCAAAAGGGTTTCTCTCTCAGACTCAGAGTTTCGTACCTTGCTTTAGTCTCTTTCTCCCCGCATTTCGAGGCAAGGCCCGAGAGTTTGAATTTTCCTTATTCAGGGCTTCTCACACATAACGCCTATCTCTTTCGTCTTGACACCCGACAGGTCCTTAGTCCCTGGATGTTCCCAGTCAAGGCGCCATAAGGACAGGGAAGCCAAGACAAGGGGGGCCAGCCTGTCCGGGCTCATCTTAGGCAGTGTGGCGGAATCTTGAAATAATTCCAGCAGCCGTATTGGTACATCGCATACATACCCAAGATGCGTGCGACACATCGTACCGTGGACATCTGACGAAGAGCGGGTGTTTACTGGTCAACTCTCCCACCATACACACACGCGCACACACACATACACGCACACTGCCTACCTCACTCTTACACTGGCCTAGGTAGGGACCGCATAGCTGAGAGGACTCTGGTCGGTGAGGGAACCGTCGTCCTGGCCTGCTTTCTGCCTACCTTGCGTGGACGTATCATGGGCTACGCGTATTTGATGTAGATATGAAGGTACCCGTAGATGGGCGAATGCAATTCGTGCCGACTGCTTCTTCCCCATTGGTCCCAGTGACGCGCAGCGAGTGAGCCAGCTAAACACATACCTACCTAAAGTATGCGCAAAGCTGTGTGGCCCCCCTCTCTTACCCAGCCCCCGTCCACCATTCTCTCTTCGCTGGCGCCTCCCCAAGGGGCCTCACCCCCTGGGGGTTCGACTGCTGTGGAATAAAGAAAAAATAAACAAAAATAAAAATAAAAGCCGCTTGAGAAGGTACGTATGAGCTGGTAGTGGTGTTATGGCCTCGACGGGTTTGGCCCCAGCCCGCCTAGACCCGCCGGCCAAGTCAGCGCTTGAGCCAGGTCTCTGTCTATTACTACTATGTACCCTGTTCATAATACATCCTAAAAGGCTCCGCGCCTGCGGTTCGGGTAGACACCGGACTCCCAGATCTGATGAATAAACATCAAATTTCGAGGTAAGGTGGGTTGTGACTACCCTAGATAGGTACCAGGGAGGCACCAGGGAAGCACCAGGGAGGCACGCAGATGTACATTCAGGTACCATGTGTACCCTGTCGGCGACCAGTGTCACCCGCCTTTCGTCGAATCCTCGCTCAACCTCCACCCAATTTCGTGGTGGTACCGCGGAAGTACCTGATCACCTCCCGGTTCGCTGGTCGTGCAAGGTTCTAGGAAGACCCACTGGACCTACTACTACAACTACTTCACTACACGCCCACCCCCCTCCTCCTCCCTTCCCGCTCTCTAGCTCTCCTGTATTGTTTTTTGTTCCATCCTGACCCTGCCTTGTCTCTGGCCTCGAGAGAATTCGGGGGGTTCCAATGTGAGCTCTGTCTCACTCTGACTTGGTTACAATATTTCTACCATTTGGCCTCTTGTTCGCTCTTATACCGCCTCCGCCCCGTCGTCCCCAAGTCGTAGTCGTTGTCCGTTGTCCGTCGTGCTTGGGTTCAGCTCAGTTCGGTTCACCACCACGTTCGTTCTTCAACAAATCTCTTGGACCGCTCTGTCCAGATCTCTAACCCTCAGTCATTCCTTACAGCAGAAGAATCAGGCGCCCGGCAAAGCCTTACAGTATATATATCTATATGTCTCATTATTTGCATTTTGCGGAACAGCAGCCTTACGTCTAATACCTCGAATTTCGTTACTTCACCAACAGTATTAGACTCGACACTAAATCCGATATCAAATCTCATCTGTCTACCAGCGCCGAACAGGTTTCATATGTTTAATCCCTTACCACCACGGTCATTACCCAGAACAGACATGAACATGCATTTCCACGCTCAGCCGGGCTACCCCCCGGTCTATAACTTCCAAGTCAACGACATGCCGTACCATGAGAACCCATATCCTGTTCACGCCAGCTTTCCCGGTTTTCAGTATATGTTTGGCTATCAGCAGCCTCGCAGCCACCTCATGGCTGACCGCAATGTATTAGCCGACCCCAAGGCGGAATCCAAGCCGCGGCTGTCCAAGGAAGAAGTTGAGAAACTGGAGAAGGTGTTCAAAGCCAACCCTAAACCATCCAGCTCCATCAAGGCGCAGCTCGCCGACAGCCTCGGTCTAGAGCGACCTCGAATTAATGTATTTGGTTACACATCATCACCTCCTGGTTGTCAATGCTAACTCGTGCTGGCAGAACTGGTTCCAGAATCGGCGCGCTAAGGCGAAGCAAGAGAGGAAGCAGCGGGAATATGAGGAGCGAAGAGCAAAGGAGAAGGCTAGCTCCGAGGCAGACTCGCCAGGCGTAAGCCCCAGGAGCGAATCTTCGGATCAAACGGGCGAGAGCGCGCCCCAGCGTGCTCAACCTTCATCTGCTCTCTTCCCCAGCATCGGCTCAGCCGATCAGGCCACTACCGATGACGCCTTCGATAACGAGGACCTTGACGATGGCTCAGCCGACTCTGATACTTCGGATTCGCATTCGGTGCAGGACCTTCCTAGCAACTCTCAGGACGGCCACTCCGTTAACTTTCAGTCCCCGTTGTCATTCGATTATCCGCCCACGGACGTCACCGATTTTACTCGTGCAGCCCACCAAGACTACGCACCCGCCAACCCCCTATTGGTATTAGGCCCGTGTAATACCGAGTTTTCCCCCCGAGGAGAGCACCAGATGAGCTCTGCTAACGGGCTACCCTCGCCTAATGAGCAGGGTACGACCGGGGAAGACCCCAGCTGCCAGTACCCGGTCGGGGAATCTGGCTTCTCGACTGCGGCCGTAACACCGTTTACTCACTCCCAGCCGACTTTCGACACTCCCGGGTATGCTGGAAATGGCGTGGGACCCATCCAGGGCCACGGCCAAAATGCTAGCACGCCTGCCGGTGAAGGGCGAGGGACGGCGTTGGTGCGCCAGGGAATAGCGACCCCATCAGACTCTTTCAAATCGCCCCCTCCCCCCGCGAATATCGCTTCTCGTCGAAACATCCCGCGGCCGGCATCTCTTCAGACCGCTTCGCTGAGAAGCCGCTCGTTCAACATGGGCTCCGGGTCTAAGGGTGGACTAGACTCCTCAGTCCCCGGCTCAGCAATACGGCGGATTGTTTCGACCGCTAGCAATCACGGAAGAGTTCAGAAGTCCGGTTCAGTGCCGCGATCGCCTATGTTCTTTAACAACCGCAATCCAGAGAACTTGATGCTACATTATCAAAATCGGTCTCCGGTAATACCTGTCTCAGGGGCGTTCTCTGGAGTAACTCCCCCAACTCCAATGACGCCCGCCATAGTCGAGAAGCAGGGTATTCGGGAAGCCACGATGTCTTCGTTATGCTCCGACGACTCCTTCTTCCTAGGTGGTAACTTGTCTGTCAGTTCTATGTCAGACTTTAACGTCGAGTCTAACCTCAAGACTCCGCCAGACACTCCAGGCATGTTGGCTCAGCTTGGCAACCACAACTATCCTAGCAACATGTTAAGTCAGGTAATAAACTATCCTGCTGACCAGCCAATTTTTACACCTTCCTTGGAGGCCGAGTTTCACGATCTCGGAATGCACAGCGTGCCCATCTTCACCGAGTCGAGCGAGGAAAGCCTCCCATCGACGCCGTTGTACCCGAATATGATGAATTGTATTCAAGAGCAAAACGCGTTCGCCCACAATCCCATAGGCAACACGCAATTTGATTGGGACGCCAACGAATCCGTCAACTCGTCTAAGCCTTCTCCAAATCAACCCAGGTCCAAGCTGATCCAATTCACTCAGAACATGACACCTCAGGATTACACGACCCATCTGGAAAAATGAATCATCTCCACAGCAATCTGACCTTACCTCGAATAGGTCAGCAACTCCCGTAACCCCGAGGGGCCCGGGAGAGCCGATATTCGCGGAGAAGAACTTTTACAACCGACTCCATCCAAGCGGGGTCCTATGTACCAATATTCCCTCATAATTCGTCGAGTTGTTAGGCTCTCAGCATTTGCATTTACACTCGGGAGAGTAGGATCTACGGGCAAGCGACACTTGCCTACGCGGTGTACTCAAATCAATTTCTTTTACTAATATAATGACCATGGCTAATGCGTCGGGCTTGGATTGGCAATATAACTGATACCCCGGTGCGGAAAGGGGAGTGTACTGAAGGAGGAGAGTAGGAGGAGTAGAGACGGTCCGGATTACTGTTCGTCTTTCACTTGATTCTTCCGCCGGAGACGAAGTCTCAATCGGCACGCAGGTCGACAATACCCCCCATTAGTGCCTTTTAATCTTATAGGCGTCTCGAGAAACAATGATTTTTACCTGGAGCGGACGGCAATGTTGAAAACTGTTGCAAGCGGGGCGTATGAAAGGGTCTGGGATTAAGACATTGTCTATTAATGCTATATGCATGGTGGGAAGGAAGCTTAGCCATTGTTGAAACTTTTATTACATATTCCAAATAGTAGTTCAAAAGGAGGTGGGAGAGACGACGAGGAAGTGCATAGTAGCTTACTACACAGGTACTCAATATCTTAACTGAAAATCACAAGCTCGGAGGGTGGCTGAGAGTCTTCCGAATGCTCCATTCGCTAGTCACAATCTTCTTCAACTTCCGGTCTTAGCCGTGCTATGCAATTTCCAGGCAATTTGGATAGCTTCTATTCTGGTGCCCGCGGACGTTAACGTCTAGGTGTGGCTGAATCATCATCAGCAGGTCTATAGTAGAGTGCTGACAAGACCTTCACCTAGACCTGCATTTCCCACTTGTCAGAGCGACAGTCAGAAGACGCAAACCCTCATTGGTCCCGCCACAGTGGTAAGTTAACCCTATTAGCCTCACGCTGGTCGTAATGCGCCAGACGAGCTTACCAGGCGGCTAACCCAAATAGCTACTGCGAAGTGCCGGACTTACATCAGACTCATTCTTATACTGCCGATCATGCCCGTTTTCAGACTATCGAACGCAACCCTCTCCAGCTTTGTCTCGCATCTAACTGCCGGCGGGTCCCTCCCCCCTTCTACCTCCCCCCCCTCGAACGCCCTTTTCATGTGCCTAAGGCAAGGTAAGGCCTAGGTAGGCAGTGGATATACACTAGGTTGGGTAGGTAGGTACCCATATTAGGTTACGTATTTTAAGTACCCTCCTCCTACATAGTCGTCTCTCCGTAGGGCAGCGGAGTTCGCGGCGCCGCCGTGTAACTTGAACCCCGAGATGACGAGAGATCTATCTAAACGGCGATGACATAGATGTGAGATTATCAGATTATGTATTACGATATCCTCCCCTTTTGGGCCTTCTCTCCTTCTCTCTCTTTTTTTTACGACCCTTTCCTCCTCTTTTCTCTCTCGCTCTATCTCACGGTCCTACCGACCCGCTCACCTCGGTTCCAGAGAGGGGAAGCCGGTTCCCCCATGCCACGCCGCCTGTACCACCCTCGGTCGAAAGGCAGACGCAGAAAGAAGAAAATAGTAATAATAATATTAACGTCTGAGGTGGTCGTTCCCCCTGCCCTGCGTATCACCCGCATTCCTACGTACCTACCACCCCGTCCGCATCGAGATAGGTTCGTCCCATCCCATTCTGCAGAGTGGTTGTGGTATGTACGTGTGGTGTGGTGTGGTATGGTGTTGCGGTTGCGGTTGCGGTTTTGCGGTTGCTGCGTCTGCAGCCCCTCCTCGAATCACACCGCATATTGGCGGGCTCGAATTTACGGGCACCTCCTGCTTGCTCGATATACCTGCAGGCCGCAGGGCCGCTGTGATTGGTACCTGGCCGTGCGACGCTAGACTTACGAGGCGGCATTCTTGTCTTCCCTCTCGCGCCCTGCGTATGGAGTCCCGCTCCGCGCCATAGATTGGGTCTATCGACAGCCTTGCATGGTTGGGCTCCTCTCGACCAACCAACCACAGCTTTATTACTTTACTTTTATTGAAACTCGTAATAGAACCACTATCACCACCACCCTCTTCTCTTCATCCTTCTTGTCCGTTCTCCGCCTTACTCTAGACTGACATTGGCATCTTTTTTTTTTCTCAATATTCTCCAAACCGCGCGTCACGATGGTTACTCAAGATTATCGTACGTGAAGATGGAGGTGGAGGTGGAGGTTGAAGTGGGACGGTTCTCTCTCTTTCTCTCTCTTGCTCTCATAACACCATCGCTTGAGAAGCATGAAGCTACTCTATTGCTCACTCTTGCACTCACACCATGCGAAGAAGAGTTTTTTTTCTTTCTCATTTGCCCCTCCTCTCGCTTGCGCTTCGCGCATAGATAGTTTCGCTGCGTGTAACCATCACCGCGTACGTTATCCAACTCAGATGCCGCCTTTTGCTCATAATGTGAAGCTAAATCTGTCAAGGAAATGAGTACTTCCGCGGTACTTGGGAGAACAAGAGGAGACAAGGGAAAAAGAAAAAGAGACTTCTCAACGTCATTCCCTGAGGATGGCGTGGTATGTATCAGCAGTATGAGTGAGAGTGAGAGTAAGAGTCTAAGCGAAGCCGAGGCGGCAAGAGGATTGAGAACACCACGCGACCAATTTGTTGGGTAGAGTATGTCTCTTGCCTATTCGAGACTATTGAAGACTCTCGGGATTAGGTTCGTTCACAATAGCTCACTCTCAGCACAGCGGATGGAGCAATAGCCTGTGTCTCGTAAAAAGAGGTACTCGTAGTTGAAGTCATGTACCTGTACATTTCGAAGGATGTTATCCTCGTAAAGGTGACTTCAATAGCGTTGCAAAATCTTCCTCAATTTCTAATCTTTGTTGAGTAGAATGGCGCGTTCGTGATGCTATTGAAACCGGCTACCCTGTTGGGCTGTACATAGTGTTTTGGTAAAATAACCTTGCTCAAAATTTTTATTCCAGCTTTACTGTGATAAACACATAAAAGAAGGTCTCGTTGCAAATTTTCGCGACTAAGAGCCCAACTGTAAAGGTCTTCTATACAAATGTCTTAATTTTGTGTTGAGTCTTGCGATAGTTGAAACCATGAATAAAGGGAGACACAAGAAGAGCGTAGAAGTGGTCTCCAGTTGGCAAATCACTTGGCAGCTGGGAACAGCCGAGTTCGGAGGGCAACTGGAACTCCCCGTTTGTCTTAACCGGCCATAGCAGGCATATCCCAAGTACCCCTAACAGTGTATCTCCTTCCACCGTCGCAATCAACAGCGAAGGTGTCCGTTTTCCGGCGGGCAAGGACGATGGACACCAGCGATACGTCCGTGCTTCGTTTACCCCTCGCTGCTGCTGAAGAAGAATGATACCTGAGGTTCGATTCTTAGCGTAGATCAGAAGTTTATGCGATTTAGAACTTGACAATATTCCTTTCGTGTTTCATCATCGGCGTCGGTTTGCCGTCAACAATAACATAATTGCAAAATATATGAAAGAATAAACCAAAATAAACAAATAAATAAAATAAAGTACCAAGCGTCGCCCCCATCTCAATACCGTTATCGATAAAACCGAGAAGGCGGAGACGAACACGATGAGCGAGCCGAAGGAGAAAGGCGGTTGCACGGCCCCTTGCTGTAGCACCCCTAAGCCTCCCCCCAAGAAGGTAGATGACGCTTGTGGCTTAGGGTGCTGCGGCGACGGAAATAGCATAAGCGCTGTTGAAGTTGATGACTGCTGTGGGCTTCCGGCTTCAGTGAGCGAGGACACCCGCTCCACACCCTGTGACACTCCTGGGGTTACCTCTCGGTGTGGCGACGAATGCTGCAAACCCGCAAAACTGGGAACGGCTGTCGGTTGCCGAGATGCCTGCTGCAACCCGAAGGACGATTTGAAAGCCAACGACGACTGCTGTGGAACAACGGCGGCAGACGTAGCCTCAACAAGCCCAGTGGGATGCTGCTCATCCAAAGACGTGCAGAACACCGAGGATAGCTGCTTCAAACCCACAGAGATTGTGGCTGATGAATGCTGTCAAGACTCGTGCTGCGACACTCAGGAAGACGTCGACGAAGGCTGTCACGGCCCGTCCAATGATATCCCACAGGATGGATGTATAGATGCCTGCTGTTCCGCTACCGAGCCCGATGTGGCTGAGCCGGCTTGTTGCAGGGGTAAACTGAAGCCATGCTGTGATAGTAAGTCTATCTAAACGACTTCGGATTCAGTTGATAGAACGATGCGACCTGCTAACAGTATAAAGCAACCTGTATCGACCGTCTCGTACTTCGTGAGACTGTCAACGAGAGAAAGCAGGGTAAGCGTCGTGGCGGTTGGCCCCAAGCAATATATCCTAACATAATCTCAGGCGACGATGAGACAACCAGTTTTGGCCAGGGTTCCATCCCTTCCAAGGAGAAGTCGATTCGTGAGAAATACGAAATTAGACTCGCAGCCCTCGGTTGTCTATGCCGGGCACTTATCGCACTAGGCCAAGAGTCATGCTGCGTAGCTCCTGAGCTCTCTTCTGAGGAGAGGAAGCGTGGTCCTAAGAGCACCCGCCCTAAATCTCAGGAGAAGAAGGCCTCGACCTACAAGCCGCGCACGGTAGGAGGCTGCTGCTCAGCATCTCCAAAGCGTAGGCTCTCGACAAGTTCTCAGCGTAGCAAATCATGCAACAAGGGGTGTTGCGAAGGGGCAAAGAAGAGCTCCTCTATTACCCCTGCCAAAAAAGGCGGATGTTGCTCCAAAGGCCCTGATGATGAGATAGGCGCCTGCCATAAGGATAAAATCATCGAAGTCAAGGATTCCTCAAAGAGCGAGAAGAGCGGAGGAGTCAAGGTCACTAACCTTGAGAAGGGCCTCTCCGGCTCGGAGCGTATCGTGCTCAGTATAACCGGGATGACGTGTACGGGATGCGAGACCAAACTTCAGCAGACATTAAGCAGAGTCGACGCTGTAAAGAATCTCAAGACGAGTCTCGTTATGGCTAGAGTTGAGTTTCAACTAGAGCTCAGCCTAGCTACTCCAGAGGACATCATCAGACACATTGAAAGGACCACGGAGTTTAAGTGCGAGAGGATCATAACCCATGGTTCGACTCTAGATGTAATCCCTCTCGAAGGGGCCAAACATTTCATTCAGCAGTCCATGCCTCTAGGAGTAGAAAACGCGGATCTCATTGATGAGCGAACTATTCGCATTACTTTCGACCCGGAAGTAATCGGGGCTCGGGACCTCATTGATAAAGGGTTCCAGACCCCTCTTAGCCTTGCCCCTTTGCAGGCCGATCCCTCGCTTGTCGCGGGGAGCAAGCACGTTCGACACATGGGTTGGATGACCTTAACTTCGGCGCTTCTAACCATCCCCGTGCTGGTACTGGCTTGGGCTCCTTTAGAAGAGCGTCCAGTCATATATGGCGGCGTATCTCTGGCTTTGGCAACGATTGTTCAATTCTTCGTCGCAGGCCCTTTCTACCCAAAGGCCTTGAAGAGTTTAGTATTTTCTCGGGTTGTTGAGATGGATCTCCTTATCGTCTTGAGTACCACAGCAGCGTACACGTTTTCCGTGGTTTCATTCGGCTATCTAGTGGGTGGTCGACCGTTATCAACAGGTAATTTCTTCGAAACGAGTACCTTGCTGGTCACCCTGATCATGGTTGGACGGTGGGTAAGCGCCCTTGCTCGCCAGAAAGCCGTCGAGTCCATCTCTATCAGGACCTTGCAAGCGTCAACCGCGATTTTAGTATTAGACGACGATACGGAGAAAGAAATAGATACGAGACTGCTCCAGTACGGGGACATCTTTAAAGTCGTTCCTCACGCGCAGGTCCCTACAGACGGTGTCATTCTCTCCGGTACCACAGAAGCGGACGAATCGATGCTGACGGGCGAATCACGCCCTGTTGAGAAGAAACCGGGATCCACCGTTATCGCTGGGTCCCTCAATGGCTCCGGAACCGTTACGGCACGTCTTACCAGACTGCCAGGGGAAAATACTATCAGCACCATTGCCGGGATGGTCGACGATGCCAAGCTCTCGAAGCCAAAGATCCAGGACCTGGCTGACCGAGTCGCATCCTTTTTCGTCCCCGTTGTCATTTCCTTGACTATAATTGTATTTGTTAGCTGGGTTGGCGTAGGCATCCGCAACCAGGGGAAGTCGGGGAGCGAGGCCGTGATACAAGCGATAACGTATGGAATCACGGTTCTCATAGTTTCCTGCCCCTGTGCTATAGGCCTAGCCGTCCCTATGGTCATCGTGATTGCTTGCGGCGTTGCGGCGGAGAAAGGCTTGATTTTCAAAGCGAGCGAAGCCGTGGAAGTGGCTCACAAGACCACACATGTCGTGTTCGACAAAACCGGCACGTTGACCGAAGGGAAGCTCGCTGTCGTAAGTGAGGAGTATATTTCGGGAAGTCAGCGTGACGTGGCCCCGAAGATCTTGGGGCTGTTGGCAGACGTGAATCACCCCGTGTCGTCCGCTGTCACAGCCCACTTGAAAACCCACGGAATTTCCCCTTCCAAGGTCGATGATGTCAAGTCCATCCCAGGTAAAGGGGTAGTAGGTTATATCAATGGGATTTCAATACAGGCCGGCAACTCCCGCTGGCTCAATTCTGAGCCTAACTCTTCTGTGCAAGCCATACTCTCGAAAGGCTACTCGGCCTTCTGCGTGAACATTGATTCGGAGCTCCAAGCGGTTTTTGGACTGGCTGATACTATCCGACAGGATGCATTTTCGACTATTGCCGAGCTGAAGAAGAGGGACATATCCGTGTCAATGCTAAGTGGCGATGACGACGGCGCCGTTCAGGCTGTGGCTTCTTCTCTAGGTGTCCCAGCAGAGAACGCTATATCCCGCTGCTCACCCGCCGACAAGCGCGCCTACATCCAGAAAATCCTCGAAAGCCAGCCAAAAACAGACGGCAAGAAACAGCCCGTAGTCGTCTTCGTGGGCGACGGGACAAACGATGCGGTAGCCCTGGCCCAGGCCACCATCGGTGTACACGTCAACTCGGGCACCGACGTGGCTCAGTCAGCTGCCGACGTTGTGCTCGTGCGTCCCGCTATCGCAGGCGTGCTCGCCATGATCGACGTGTCCCGCGCTGCCGTGCGCCGCATCGCGTTCAATTTTGGCTGGAGCTTCGTGTACAATGTGTTCGCGGTGCTACTCGGTGCCGGCGCATTCATCAACGCCGGCCATGACGCGCGTATCCCACCGGAGTTCGCGGGGCTCGGAGAAATTGTTAGTGTCCTGCCGGTTATCATTGTTGCGGTGAGTTTGCGCTGGGTTAGGATCTAAGTAAGGCACCACCTATCTACCTAGATAAGGAAAGCTACGGGGAGGAGAAATAGGAGAAATAGGAGAAGATAGTGTGTGAAACTTATGCTGGACTCCGGTCGCTTTCTAACACTGAGATTTTCTTTCTTGAGCCGAACTCGGCCGCTATTCATCTACTATTCGACCTGCGTCAACGAAACGATAAATGATTGGAATTTCGGGGTTATGTTTTATGATGGCGGCGGCGGTAGCTGTCGCCAACCCCTTTTATTTATGTCATACGTGTTAAGGCCCTATACGAGAATAATGTAAACTTTAAATAATAAAAAATAACTATAAATTATTTATTAATAAAGGAAATGACTTAATAACTTTTATAATATATATACTTATAATTAATAAATTTATCGGACGGTTAAGGCGTTTTCGATATCGATTTAGATTAATTTTTTATATCTAAAAGTTTTTATTTTCGTAAAAAAAAAAAAAATTATAGTTTTTAAGATTAAAAAAAATTATTAAATAAAATTAATATATTTTAAGTTTTTTATTAAAAACCTTTATTATAAAATAATTTTTTTTTTTTTTAAAAAAAATATATTTTCGAATATAATACATATTTAACGAAATTATTTTTATTTATTATATTTTATTAATATTTTAAATTAATAATTTATAATAATTTTTATTTTTTCGACCTTAAATAATTTTTAAAATATACCGTAACCGTTATTTTTTATTTTTTTAACGAAACGATATATTTACGTCGAAATCGCGATAATAATTATTTTATAAAAAGTTTTATTAAAATAAAAAATCTCGGGTAAAAAATCGATTATTTTTTTAAACGATTTCTATTTTATTATTTATAAACTTATACCGCTATTCGTAAATACTCCTATTATATAACTTTAAATAAACCCTAAAAAAACCGTAATAAATTATTTCGAAAAAAAAATATTTTTTTTATAAAAACTTATATATTTATTCGAATAATTCGATATTTAAATTAAGTTAACGATTTTTTTTCGATTTTTATAACACCTTTATAAACTTTATATTCGTAATCGTTAAAAAACGAAATTTTTAATACGTTTTAATATTTTCGAACTTTTTTTTTTTCAATTTATTATTATAGGAAAATTTTATATATATGAAAATTAATTTTTTATATTATACCACTTTTAAAATTATAATTTAATAATAAAAAAAATTTCGAAAATTAAAATTATCGATATAATAATTTTAAATTCGCTTAAATAATTTATCTATTTATATAATTAAATAAGTAAAACTTATAATATTTTAAAAAATTTTATTATTTCGGTGGATAATTAATATTGTAAAAATTAATAATAATTAATAGATTATTATTAATATTTTCGAAAAATTTACGAAGTAATTATTATAATGTAAAAAATAAATATAAAAGTTACGAAATAATAAATTATTAAATTTTAACGATAAATAATCGAAAATAATTAAATATTTTTAAAAAAAATATAAATTACGATCGTTAAATTTATTAAATAATAATAAGTTAAAAAAAAAGTAATCGTAAAATTATAAGTTTAAATTAAATAATAAGAAAATTATTTCGTTTAATTTTAATAAAGTTAAATTTTATAAGTAATTATATAAAATCGTTTCGATTTTTAAATTAAAAAAAAAAATTTATAAATTAATTAATTTTTAGTTAAAAAATACGTAAATTTTTAATAATTCGACGAAAAAATTCGTTTATAAATAAAAGAATTTAAAGTATTTATTATTTAAATTATTATTAAGTTTATCGTTAAATAAGTTAAAAATTAACTTTTAAACGTAAATTTAATAATTAAAAGTATAAAAAAAAAACCGTTACCGAGTTTTTTTTTTAAAGTTTTTAAAGTCGTCGACTTACGATTTTTACGTATTTTTTTTTATTTATTTAAAATTTATTATTTAAATATTTTAATTTCGAAGTACGTTATATATTTTTTAAGTAAATTATTAAAATTTTAAGGGGATTATTATAAATTAATTTAATGATAATACGTGTTAAAAAAAATTAAAAAGTCGAAATATATTAATACGAATAAATTTTAATTAAAATCGATTTTATAATATTTAAAAAAAAATAAAAGCGCGTTTTTTAAAGGGAATAAAATAACTTTAAAAAATTTAAAAAATTTAGATGAAAATAATAATAAAAAAAATTTCGAAGGTTTTTTTAAAAAATTATCGCGAAGATTTTTACCGTTAAATTTTAATAATTTAAATAAGTTTTCGCGTTAAAATTTCGAAGGTAAAAAAAATTTAAAACTATTTTAATTTTTTTCGAAATATATATTAATTTTTATTATTATTACGATTATTTTAATTTATTTTAATAAGTTTATTATTTATAATAATAAAGATTTATTAAAGTTTAGATTATAATAAATAAGAATAAAATTTTATTTAAAAATTTATATCGAAAATTTTATTAATAATATTATACGTATTAATTAAGTAAAATTATTATTAATAAATAAAGTTTAATAATAATATTAATAACGATTTATTTTAATTAAATGTATATATTTATAAAACGTATAATTTATTTATAAAAAAGTTATACGTTTAAAATTTAAAAATTTATCGAAAAAATATCGTAATATTTAAATTATAAAAGTTTTTAAATATAAAAAAAATGTTTTAATTTATTTAATTAAGTTTATAAATTTTAATAATGTAATAAATTAATTTAATATTATTTATTAAATTTTAATTATTTAAACTTTATTAAATAAAATTATTAAATTAATATATTTTCGATTTAAAGGATTTTTCGAAAATAATATAAATTTTATTAACGTTATCGAAAAAATTAAATACGTATATAAAAATATAATAATAAATTTAAAATTTTTAATAAAAAACGGATTTATTTCGATATAAAAGTATTCGAAATCGAGTTATTATTTTCGCGAAAAGGAAATTTGTTTTAATTTAAACTTCGATCGATTTTTAAAAATATAAAATCGTTTTAAAAACGATAATAAACTTAAATTAAAACTTAAAAATAAAAAATAAATTATTAATTAAAACGCGTTAAAAAAAATAAATTAAATCGTTATCGATAAATAATAAAAAAATAACGTAATTTATTAATATTATAATAAAAATAGTTATTAAATCTTCGTTTATTTCGTTAAAAAAAACGTCGATAATAAAAATTTACTAACACTTTCTAAAAAAATTTTCGCCGTAAAAAAAACTCGTACGAAAAAAAAAATATCTTTTTCGTTAACCGCGAAAAAAGTTAAAATAGTTACGATTTTAATAAATATTTAAAAACCTTAAATTTTTAAAATTAATAAATTCGATTCGAATTTTTAATAAATTTTAACGTTATATTATATCGAATTTTAAAATTAAACTTAAATATTTTAATTTATATTTATATAATAAAATAATAAATAAATATAAATAATAAATTATAAAAAAAATATATTTTTAAATTAAAATTCGACCTTAAACTTTTTTATAATTATAACTTTTATATATAATAATAAAAAATATAAAATTATAATTTTTTTAAATTTAAAAATAAATATATTCGTAATATTAATAATTAAAATATAAATTTAAAAATTATTTTTAATTAAATAAATAATTTCTAAATTTATAATAATATAAAATAATTTAATTTTTTCGTAAAAAAAAAAATATTATATTAAATTTATTATTTTTCGATATTAAAAAAATTATTTTATTCGATTAAACTTCGAAATTATCGTTATAACATTTAATTATAATATTATATTACCATATTAATAATTATTTTAATATTTTTTAAAAAAATTTTTTATAAATTTAAATAAAATTAAATTTTTATTAAATTATTACCGAAAAAATTATATTAATAAAATATTTTAAATAAAAAATTTTATCGTTTTTATATTTTTTTTAACGTAAATAAATAAAAAAAAATAATAAAATTTATTTTTTTAAAGTTTAAAAATTTTATTTTTATTATAATAAAAATCGCGGGATAAAAATTTCTTAACTATTAATTATAAAATTACGTAATCGACTTTATCGAAAGTAAAACTCCTTCGTAAAAACTTTTATATATTATAAACGAATGGAAATTTAAAACTTTAAAACTTTAATTAAAAAAAATATTAAATAACGAAAAAATCTAAAAATCCATTTTATTTTATATCGTTTTTATAATATTCGTAAATAAAAAAAATTTTAATAATTTTTTACACTTTATTATCGACTATAAAAAATTTAATATTATTATAATATTTATTAAATATTTTTTACCTTTTATTATAAAATTTTAAAATTAATTTAAAACGATTTAATAATATATTAAAATTAACTTTAAAATTAAATTTAATTTAATATATATTAAAAAAAAGTAATAAATAAAAAATAATCTTTTATTATAAATATAAACTTTTCGAATATTTAATTATATTATTTAAGTTTATTAACGTTTTTATTATTTTTTAAATTATAATAAATAATTTTTTTCGAAATATAATTAATAATAAATTTTTAATTTATATCGATAGTTTTTTTATTTATATTAATATTAAAAAAATTTATAATTAATTAATTAAAAAAATATTTTAATATTTTATTAATAATTATTTAATAATAAATTTAAAAAAATATTTTTAATTTATTTACGAAGTTAAATATTTAAGTTACATTATAAATTTATTTAAAATTTTTATATCGTTTAATAAAATAAAATATATATTATTATAAAAAATTTTTAAAATTTTAAAAAAATTATAATAATTTATCGATTTTATTAATTTTTATCGATAATTTATAAAAAATTATTTATTTATTATAAAATCGATTACTTTTATAAATAAAAAAAATAAAAAAAATTAAAAATGAATATTATAAATAAATATAATTTTTAAAAAATTAAAATATAAGTTTATTACGATTTTTATTTTTATTTATTTTAACTTTTTTTATTAAATTTTTATAAAAATCGATATTTTAAATTATATATTAAATATAATTTTTTTTTAAAAAGGGTAAGATAATAAATTACGTTTATATATTTTTTATTTTTATAAATTTTTTTTAATCGAAATAAATTATAAAATATATAATAAAGAATTATTAATTATTATTAATTTTTTTAATAAATGGCGATAATATTTAAAAAAAACGTAATATAAAATAAAAATTTATTTTAATTATTAAAATTTAATATATTTTATTATTATTAAAATTTTAAATAAAAGATAAATTAAATAGGTGTAATTTTTATTTTTTTATAATTTTATTATAAATTATTACTTAGGAAAATAAAACGAAAAAATCGATATTTTATTTAAATTACTTTAATATTAGTTTAAAAAAAGGGGAATTAAAAATTAATCGATTATATCGATTTTAAAAAAAAAATATTTTTCGTATTTTAAAAAATTTAAATTTATTACGACTTTAATTATAATATATATTTTTTTACATTTTATAAATGTTTTTATATTTAAATGAATAACGGATTTCGTAATTCGATTTAAAGAAATTATTTATAAAGACGAAAATTATTAAAATTATTTTAAAAAATTAAAAAAAAATATAATAATATAAAAAAGTATATTATATAAAAAAAAAAAAATTATAAGTTTCGATAATATTACGTAATAAAATAATTAATTTAAAATATAATATTAAAATAATTAATTATATAAATATAAATAAAATTTTAAAATTTATTATATATAATTTTTAATAGTTAAATATAAAATTTATTATACGAGAATATATACGAAATTACTTAAAATATTAACGTAATAAAATTTCGAAATATGTTTTTTTAGGTATTTTATAATTTATAAAATTATATTATATTTTTTAAAATATTATTATAATGGATTTTATTATTAACTTTTTTTTTTTAAATAATTATAATTTTATATAAGTTATAATAAATTTTTTTATTAAAATAATATATTTTATATTTTTAAAAATAAACGAAAAAAAAATAAAAAATTTTATTAAAATTTTCGTTAAAGTTTATTAACGATTATATAATATATTTTTCGATATTATTTTTAATAAAAACTTTAAATTTATAAATTATTTATAAAAAAAATTTTTTAAATTAATAAGAGTTAAATTTTATATAAATATTATATTTTACCTTTAAATCGATAATTAAATCGAAAAATTAAATTAAATTTTTAAAGTTTATTTATAAATATTTATTAATTACGAAATATTTAATTAAAAAGATTTATTATTTATAATTAAATTTATTTATAATAACGTTATTTTTTTTTTTATTCGAATGTTTTTATTTTACGTTAATTATAATTATTATTTTATTATATATAATTTATTTACGGGAGAATTACGTAATTTTAAAAGTCGATTTTATTTTTATTAAATAACTTAAATTTATAAAAAAATTAAAAATAATTTTTAAAAAAATCGAATTAAAATAAAAAAATAAATAAATAAAAGAAAATAAAAAAGTTTCGAATATAAAACGAGTTAATTAATAATGTTAAATATAAAGTATATTAAGATTAAAAAGTCGGCGAAAAAGTTAAATAAAAAAATATTAAATTTTTTTAAAGTGTAAAAGGTAATTTTTTTTATAACGATACGATTAATTTTTTTTAAATTTTAGAGAATTTATAATATTTTTTATATTTTTTTTATCGAATTTTACCGCGTTAGCGATCGAAAACTCCTCGATTCGAATTAAATTTTATAAAAAGTAAATTCGATAAAATTAAAAGATTATTAAATAAATAACGTATAAAATTTTTTAAAAATAAAAGGAAATATTAAATATTTTATTAAATAGGAAAAATAGTTTAATAAAAGGTATTAAATATAAGAATTTTACGATTATTTTTTTAATAATAAAATTAAAGGTTTAATTAAAACTTTTTATTAATAATATTTCGATAAATTTAATAATTTATATATTTATGTATTTTACGAATTTAACGTTTTAAAATAAATTTAAAAAAAAAGGAAAATGATATTATATGTGTTAAAATTTTATACGAAAATAATATAGGTTTTAAATAATAAAAGATAGTTATAAATTATTTATTAATAAAAGAAATAATTTAATAACTTTTATAATATATATATTTATAATTAATAAATTTATTAAACGGTTAAGACGTTTTCGATATCGATTTAAATTAATTTTTTATATTTAAAAGTTTCCATTTTCGTAAAAAAAAGGGAGATTATAACTTTTAAAACTAAGAAAAATTATTAGATAAAATTGATATATTTTAAACCTTTTATTAAAAGCCTTTATTATAATTTGCCCGGATGTATAAAATCAACTCGGGGCTTAAATATTGCGGCATTCCTGTCTTTACTAATATCGTCCTACCAACTTAGCTACTATGTTGGGAGAGTTATAATATATCTGATTTAAGCCGATAGCTATAATATATCATGGCTAACAGGCGTACCGACGTTGCATATACTATTTACTTTATGTGACATTGGGAGGTTACAAGGAAGGATAGTCTGGTTAGGAGGTAGGTTTGAGATAAGGAGTGTTGAATTGGGATTAGGAAATTTCCACCCAGCATGTCTTTTAGAGATAGATTCCGGCGAAACTATCTCACGCCACTGCCCCTTGCTCATATCCGAGCTCGTTCCAGAGAGTTACCGGTTTCCCAGCCAAGCCAAGCCGGCCAACAGAGTCTTCATCCTCCCCCTCATTTCCACCCCCCCCCATCTACGAAGCCACGCCAACGCAGTAGTTGTAGCCCTCGATCAGGTTGGTGCAGTTGGCGTACAGGCTCGGGTTCCAGAGGTAGAAGTCGTCGAGGGAGACGCCCTCCTTCTGCGTGACGACGTAGCAGTTGTCGCCCGGCTGCGCCTTGTAGCACACGTCGCAGTTGCTCACGAGGCCCGGCTGCACCGGCACCGGGCACGCCGGCGGGCTCGTCGGCGTGTCCGCCAGCCCCACGCACACGATCTCCCCCGGGTACAGGTTGTAGCACCCGTCGGCGACTTGCGGGTTCCAGGAGTAGCTGGAGGGGGGTGGTTAGTTTATAGGGAGGGAGGTGGTGGGTGGGTGGGTAGATAGGTAGTAGACTCACAATTGCGCGAGCGTGAACGTCGCGTTGAACTTGTCGATGATGCGGTTGCACGTGTCGCCCGACTGCACGGAGTAGGTCTTCTGGCCTGGAACACCGTAACATCGGTATATATTAGCCAAGTCCCGTTTCCACGCGAAATCGAGAGAATCATAGGCAATTATACTCACACTCGTCGGTGTAGCCCTGGCGCGCAACTAGGAGGTGCTCCGCGGTGGGCGCGCCGAACACGTTGCTGGCGGCGAGGGCCAGGGCGCTGATGGCGGTGGTGAGGGCGAGCATTTTGGGGGGGGTTTTATTAGGGATTATAGATTATTAGATCGGGGATCTAAAACGTAGTATAGATACGTAGATACGTAAGTAAGTATGTGGGATGTAGGTAGGTAGGTAAGTATCCGAAGCGAATGTGGTGGATGAGGCCCTTCCGTGATGGTGATAATCGGGTGGCGGTCGCTACCTTTTTATATACACGTCGTCGACGACCGCAAACTGCGAGACTGCGAACTGAGACCGGAGAACGGGTCTCATGATGGGATGGGATGTGACGAGACGGGACGATGGGTTGGAGTTGGGCCGACAGACCCCAGACACCCCAAGCGCGGTTCGTTCTTGGTAGGGGTTTTTTCTTTTTCTTTTTTTTTTGGGTAAGTATGGGCGAATTTTGTCCAGTCTAGGTAAATCTGCCTGTCTGTCTGCCTTTCCTGCTCGTCCGACTCGGGCCCGATCTAGGCCATCGCGGTCTAATCTACGGCTCTATCCTAAGATGAACAGCGTGCAGGGGATGGATCCTGCAAAGTCTATAGTGTCGTAAAGGTATACCTACCCATCTGGATACATCCTATAGGTAGGTAGATATGAGTCTCCACCGAGACACCAGAATACCAAGAGAACAAGACACGAGGTCAGGTATACCGGTGAGCTTGCAATTCCTACCTTTACCTTGCCTTACATACCACATCCATCCATGCCTCTTGTGTTACCTACATCGACAAGAACTCTTCTCCTCACCATAATCACGATCACGCCTATAGTACTATAGTATCACCAATCACACGTACCCAAAGCAACTCCATATTACCCAATGCGTCGTGCGCCTATCCCGCTCCTTTCGGTAGTAAGTGCCGTAGTTCCCGCCGCCGTCGAAGCTGCGCGACCAGTCAGCTAAGAGGCACGTATTGGTGAGTCCGTAAAGCGGCAACGAGGTTCCTTTTTTTTTCTTTTTCTTTCGAAGTGTAAATACTTACCTAATAACTCATATATTTACCGATGAGGTATGCATACGTACGATATAGGATGACCAATCGTATAACAAGCGCGAACCGTGTTGAGGCGCAGCATAGTCAGCGTTCACACCTATAGGCTCAGTCGCTGGTACCTAACCTTGGCCTTCCTATGGTCTAGAGTCTTCTTTCTTGGTTTCAATTCTTCTTCTTTTCTTTTACTTCTCTTCTCCTTCTTTCTACCGGCTCGCTTAATTGATTAATTAATTAATCGGTCACTTAGTTAATCAATCGAGTCCAGGTTACGAGCCTCGCTTTAGGGCTGAATAGACAATAAATTAAGAAAAAGAAAAGAGAAAGAGAGAAAAGAAAGAAAGAAAGAAAGGGGTGAGTGGAGTGGTGGAACGATGGCAACATGATGTTGCAATCTCCGAAGCCTCAACGGAAGTCTCCTCTTGGTTAAAGCGCCGGGTCGGGTCAGGTCAGCCCTATCCGAAGAGACATGCCCAATCCGTACAGCTGGCTAGCGGAGACGTACGTATGTGGTTAGCTCAGGTATCTAAGCTATAGCTGCATGGAAGCCCACGAGCCCTACGAGGTTCGACGGTATGCGGTAATACGTAGGTATGTAAGCTGTGAACGCGAGGTGCATTGAGCATTAAGCATTGAGAAGAAATGAAAATTATACTATGTATTACACATATGACGCCCAGATATGTCAGCTCTCTCTCAGTCTCTCTCTTCCGTCCCCAGACTGGAACTCCATTAGACGTAACCCCTGAACGCCCCCGGCTTGCCCCGGCATGTTCCGTACCGCAAGTAGGTACCTAGACATAACATTATACCGAATATTTCTCACCCAGTTCCGAGCGGTAGGGCTGTGCACGCTATTCCCGCATAACTCCCCCCGGTTGCCATTGGTCTAGCCCGTCCACCCCCTCCAGGAATAAGAGCTCAGCACTACCGAGCTGGACGCAGTCGCGCCGCCTGCGCCGCCTCACGCCCGCATTGGGGAATAGAATATACCATACCATACATATATACATGCGCTAAACCTAAGCTGCCATGTATATAAGCTACCTAATACGCAGTAAGTAACATCGCGCGAGCTGGTAAACCCGGGGGGCGCCCAGCTTGGCGGGGAGCCCCTCCTCTTCAATGCTACTTCGTACATAGCTACATAGTTATGTTGGTAGTTGCAATAAACTACCATACATACCTACATATGTAGTCTCTACGATGCGCAGGTCGATGGGGTGAGCTTGCTGTGCTGTCTCGTATGGATATACATACATTATACCTACCTACCACCTACCACCTTACCTGCAGAGTTACGTCCCATAGTAAGTAAAGTAGATAGTCCTAGCACACCCACGTGTTGCCCCACGATCCCTCGCCATTGGACAGGTACCCAGCAAGTACGGCCGAAGATGGGACGACAATTACCACCTATGCAGCAGAACGGACCAAAAGAACCAAAATAAAAAGAAAAAAAAAAGAAAAAAGAAGAAAAAAAAGAAAAAAAAAAGGAACAGAACGAAATAACCCATACGAACGCAATCCCCCCGTCTGACTCAGCTGCTCCGGCGCGTGATAGGGTGGAAGGGACTCTGACGCCGAGGGCGAAGAAGCCCCAGACGGGGCGGTCGAAGGCGCGGCTCGCGATATGCAGTCGACCTCGTATTGGCTTTGCGTCGCACACGCATACATCATGACTCCGGCCATCGATCACCTCCATACTACTCCATACTACATGCTACTTTCTCTCTATCTCTCTCTTTTTCTCTGCGGTATGTGGTATGTGGTATGTGTGAATGCCTGATGAGAGAAAATAAAAATCCCCCTTTTTTTTATTTTTTTTTATTATGATTATGATAGGTCATTCCGAGAAAGAACATCCAGCCCAAGTAAAGTACCTAAGGTAATCCGAGTACGGCGCGACGGCGAAGCCAAATCGAAGTTTCCTACCAGCTAAGTACGGTACAGTAGCACTCAAAACAAGAATCCAGCCGAGCCCGCGTTGCAAACAATAGGGGTATCCCAGATTTTCCGAACGATTTGAAATCAATCTGCTCCTTCTCGCTCAATTCTCGCGACCTCGATGCGAAATCGCGCCGATAATCCCTCAAGGTGAACTCGTACTGCTAGGGTACCTGGTAGGTAGGTAAAATTCGAAAGATCATGAGAGCAGGTGCAGGACGTCGTCTAAACGGCCAGTCTCCTTCTGCTCCCTGGCTTTGTCCTGGAAAGCCAGGTTGACCAGCTCTCGCTTTCTAGCCTGGACGTCGAGGACGCGTTCCTCGACGCTGTCTTCCATGACCAACTTCCAGACCGTGGTTTCGCGGGTTTGGCCGAGGCGATGCACACGGTCGACGGCTTGATCTTCGATGGCTGGCGCCCACCCTGTGTCAATATTAGTAGGATGAACTTCTATAGAGTGTACGTTGAGTAGACTTACAGGAGTCCACGAGTATAACTGTGTCGGCGGCTACCAAATTCAGGCCGACACCGCTAGCACTAAGACTCGCAAGCATGATGCGTGTGTCCGGATCGTTGGTCAAGGCGTCTATCGACTCATCCCGTCGGGCGATCGTCATCCAGCCCTCGAGGCGGCAATATTTGTATCCGGCCTCATCTAGCAACTTCGCGATGATTTCAAGGAAGGAGGTCCACTGGGAGAAAACTACAACTTTGGACTTGGGGTCCTTGAGTCTTGCCTTCAAGATCTTCTCTAGAGCCTCCGTCTTCGAGCTCCGCGTGTCGCCGTCGAATTTATGGTCGGCATCCACAGGCTCAAGCCCAACGATGGAGTCCAGGGACAACGGCTGACGGCACATGGGACATCTGGTATCCCTTTCAAAAGCTCTCGAGATGCAGCGCTTTCCAAAGCGGTGCTTGCATGCCGTGATGACGGGATCGTGGATGCTAATCGCATCGGTGCAGATCGGACACTCCTCGCCTTCGTTACTGGCAGTTAGGAGTGCCTGCTGCAGAATCTTCATATTATCCGGTGTAAATTCGACAACTTTCTCATTTTCTAGGGGTCGTAGGACGTCCTTCACGCGGCCGCCACACAAGGTCCAATGACAACATCTATAAGCCAATAAGTAGCTGGGTTGGACTAGGTCCGACTTCACCGTAGTCGATGCATCCGAGGTAACCTGGCTCGTACTTACATTTGCCTGAGACGAAGTAATTTCTCTAGGATGCCTGTAAAGCGTACCTGGGGGTTCAGGCGAGAGTTTCGCGCTCCTCTTTCGCGGCGATAGGCTTCTAACGCCTTCGTGGTCTCCGAGCTAGAATATTATCGTTAGCGACCATCCGAGGAAGCCAGGGGCGTTATCCGGCACTCACAGCAAAACATCATATTTCGCTTTCTCGTCATCCCGGAACTTGATGCGATGGATATATTCGGTCTTGGGGGGCAGCTTCAGATCAACGAACTTCATGTCTTTCCTCCGACGAAGGCAAAGATCTCGGGTCAACAACTGGAATAACTGCTTGGCATGTCTATAGTCGTTATCCCTTCCAGCCTTCTCGCCGTTCAATAGAGGTTTATCGATGAGGTTTACGAAGAATGTAGTCTCTTCGATACCCCCGGTCATTCTAAGGAACTTCAGAGCCGACAGGAAGTCCTTGGGTGAGTTGATGCTAAAGACGACACAAGTCAGCATCATCATTAGAGTTGCTGGGGGCCAATGAAAAAAAAATATATATATATAAACTCACATGGGCGTACCGGTTAGCATCCAGCGGGATTTGGCGTTAAGCTGGAATGCAGCTTTGGCTCTAGAGGTCGCAAAGTTCCTGATCGCATGGGCCTCATCTAAGACAACCCGACGCCATTCTACAGAAGTCAGTGCCCCTTTCTTGTTATGGTCGATGCGTAACTTGTCGTATGTAGTGATCACGACGTCATATTTCAGCAAGTCTTCTTTGGAGTAGGCGCCGGGCCTGTGGCATCTAAAAATACGGGGGCGTTGGTCCGCCTTCACGTGCCGTTGGAACTGCTGTTCCCAATTACTCATGACACCCACCGGCGCAACGATCAGAGTCGGGCCCTCCTTAAAGCCGCCCGATAGGATTAAACTGATAACTTGGAGAGTCTTGCCCAGTCCCATATCATCCGCGAGTACGCCGCCGGAGACTAATTTCGGCGGTGTAGTGGTGATATGGTTGGACACTAAATTGAGGAAATTGCCACGGCTATCTCGTTTCCACAACTGCACGACATCCTTCGATCCTGTAGCAGGGAGCTGCGGGTTTTCTTTGGCAGTCATCCAAGCTAGCCCCTAAAGAGACGGTTAGCAGGTTACCTATATTCAACCCGAAGCGGAAGTGTCTTACCTGAAGCTGGTAAGGTAGCAATACTGATTCGATGCTCGTAGGCTGGCTAGCCTTGGGTAAGTTGGATAGGGAGTCTTCATCCATTGCAAATACGTCGACGGAACTCATGTCACCCCTGAATTGCACGGTCTCGCTATCTGCTAATAGATCCTGAAGTGATTCTTCCTGACCTTCTTCAGCCCCTAGGCCTACGGTGGACGCATTGACTCTAAGACGCATGGCCGCATTTCTCTGGGCTTCCGCCTCTTTCCTGGTAGCTTTGAGCTCGGTAGCTTTTAGAAGCTTGTCTTCTTTCAATTTCGCCTCCAAGGCGAGGCGACCCTCCGGGTCGCTGGTGCCGTATAAAAACAAGCGGATGGGACAATCATAGGTGTCTTTATGGCCGGTGAGGACGCCTTCTAGAACGATCTCATTCGCGTCAACGTATGGCGCAAGCTTTTGAACGAGCTTGGCAGGGAGGTGTCCGATCTGATTTCGCATGGCGTTATCAACACGAATCGCATTGCTGTCATAAGGATTGTAAGGGTCCCGACGGCAAAGGACCCTCTCGCCAGGGTTCACCACTCCATTATAGTACCTGACACCTACTATCTTGTTGTCCATAGTTCCGTAGAGTTCATAAGACGGAAAGGGGTCCTCGCCACCTTGACTCGGGTCTGGGCCATCGCCTTCGTCGTCCCCGCCCCAAGAGGGCCGTAGAATATTCTGAGCAGAGCGGTTGAGAGACAACGAAGGAGTTTGGCGAGAAACATAAGAAGACTGAGAACCGTTGGGAGTAGAAGTCTGGCTAGAAGGGCCTGCAAAATTCCTGCTGCCGTGACGGGCGGACTTGGAGGGGGATTCTCCAATCGGAGGAGCGGCAGGGCGACGCTTTGCAGGCGCCATCGAGACTGTTGAAGATAGTACTGAGACAATAAATCTCAAGGTATCACTTTGCTTAGTGGTCTGGCTCGGACAAATTTAGAATAATCCCCGATAAGAGATAATTTCAAAAATTGCCCCAAGACAATCTCAATATCTCAATTCGATCACTCTCGGGAGTTTCAAATCAAATTGGCGGTGATACTTTTAGAAAAGGTTGAAGAGGAAAAGAGAAAAAATCTACAAAGGTACCCGGGATTTGTAAACAAACGATCTAAAGTTTAAAGTGCAAACGCGCAGAGCTTGACCCGCGACCTCTCCCTATGTACCTCCATAGTAGAGGCGAACAACTCGTAGTCACGTGTTGGAATTATTAGAGCCCGTGCAGGGAGATCATCTGCTATGACGCAATTTTATGTTGATAATTAACTGCTCACCTTCAGTTTCTGCTCTCGTTATTTATAGCTGTGTTTTCAGTTGCACCTTGATAAATCAATCGCATATTTGTAGGCTATGGGTTAGGTATCTAGTCCACCTACCTATTCTGGATCCCTTAGCCAAAGAGAAGGGCAGATGTAAATTGCATCCACTTATAAGGCTCCCCATCTTGCGGCAGTTAGGTACCATTATAGAAACTGATGTAACTGTGTACATGCGGGCTGGCGGTTGGGTACAGGTAGGTACGGTACTTATATACATAGGCGGATAGATAAGATAAGACACGCCAATTTCGAAATCGGTTACCGCTCCAGCGCGCTCTTCGTCGTACGGATCTCGGTTCACAGTTGCCAGCACGGTGCGCGGACGGTAGGCACGAACTTGAGGATCTCGTCACCGAGTCCCGGCGAATGAGACATCACGACGATGGCGCAATCCGAGCTAGACCAAATCAACAGGACGAGAAGAGTGCTAATATTGTGAAACGAGCCGCAGGAGCACGACTTCTCTTCTTTTTCAACTTCACCTCATCTCATCACTCGAACTGCCAAGTTGCGGAACCGCGAGTCTGGTGGGATTCTGCTTGAATTCTCGCTCATATTCGCTATCAAATTACGGGCCGTGGAGATACCACGCATACTAAGCCCTCCTCCCGTCAACCTCCCCTCGGAATTACATACATTCCAGTGTGACGACCGCTTTCCACAGAGCCCTTCCACGCTCTCCATGCATCAGTCAAGTTGACAGGGAATCAATTTTCAGTTTGTCGTTACAAAGACACGAACGCCCATACCCATGCCGAAGCTACCCATAACTCCATGCACCCATATTAATATCATGACAGCTTACGCGCGTTCTAGTCCTGAACCCTCTTCCCATACGCTGAGTAGTGGCCACACTTGGATATATGCGTCATCTTGCCCGTCTTGCTATCGAAGATGTTGCATCCGTACTTGGCTACGTTGGGCGGAGTGTACACTGCCGGCGCGAGTTAGTTAGCCAAGTGGCACGAAGTTGTTTTCTACGACCGAGGAGACCTACGATGTAGGGAGACGGCGTAGTCGCTGCCCTGGTTGGACATACGATGGAGTCCGAGCTCGTCGGCCATATAGGCGACGGCGTTCTCCTTACGCACCGTCTCCGATTTGACCTGCATCTCTTCCTCGCCGCTGGGCATGTCGTATCGAGTCTCGGTGAGGTTGCCGCGGAGGATCTTCATCAGGCAATGAGCCTTACCGTGGTCGTGGATCGGACTACCCTTCCCCGGCGTCCAGACAAGCACGAGCTATATTAGTTGGATTTGGTCAGTACGACAGCCTCCGTGCGTATTCGAGCCAAATGCCTACTAGTAGCAGGCGGGACGGATGCGGCTTACCAGGTTTGCGTTGCCGTTTCCTTCATCTACAAGATTCCTAGTATAGGCCATGTCGGGGTTTGCCATTGCATACTTCGACCACTCCTCTTCGTTGGAGATGTATCGCTCCATCATGTGTGATAGGTGGTCGACGTTCACATCATCGGAAGTCAACCCGGAGGACGGGCCCAACTCCTCCTTGATGCTCTGGACAAGCTGCTCGAAGCGGTTCATGGCGACGGTTGGATTTAGCTTCTTGCGATATCTATTGTCTCTGTTGATACTTGATACGATATGGGACACGGGGTATGCTTGTCGATGGAAAGGTTCTTAGTGGGCGATGCTCATCGTGTTGTTTTGGGGGTGTATATAAAGGCACGGGAGAGGAGTAGCGGTGTCAGCGCCAACCTGCGACCTTTGTGACCACCAACTCCGCTTTTTCGTTTCCTGACGGATGAATACGTTCCTACCACGTTACCGATTTCGGGGGGGGGATGGGAAATCACCTGCAGTTTTCCTTATCGTCACGAACGTTGGAACGGAAGGCCAGGTTGACCGATAACTAACACGATGGTTTGTGATTGGTTAGGTTTAGTCCCGGGGAGTCATGGCGGTACGTAATTGTCGCATGTCTTAATCCCCTTGACTATTACAGCCATTCCATATGAGTACGGGAAACCAGCTCAACTTGTCTTGGCAATTCGACTTTCTAGAAGAATGCCATGAAGACGGACAGCTTCTACGAGACGGGGGAATATAATAACAAAGGAATTTTGAAACGGTTATCCAGAGAATCGACGGGGAAACGATTGTATTTTCTGTCTCCTAGACTAACTCAAAAAAGGGGGCTTGAAAGGAAAAGCCGGGTTCAACCGAAAGAGATAGATGGCCCACACACCAGAACCGAACCCCACCAGGGGCGATGAACACCTTATTGAGAGCGTACCTCCCAGGTACCTGCTCTACGTAGTAAATCACGGAACTCGCCTTCTCTCAGGCCCGTTACGACTGGAAAGAGAAAGTCTAGCCGATGATAAGAAACTATACTCAGGGAAGATTCGACGGGCCGTGCAATTGCAGCGGCACAGATAAATAACACGCCAAGATAACTCACCTGTACATACATGTTGGAGAGAATCTGAGGGAATTGCCCATCTCACTCGCTCACTGCAGCTGTCTATATTCGGTACCAGTACCGAACAATCGTCCTTTATCCAGCTACTAATTTATTATAAGTCGAGACGCCCATACCCCACGTCACACCTCCTCATTGACGCCTGGCCGATCGTCAAATAATCTCGGAGTAAAACATACAGCGTCAAGGTTTCTCTGGACACCTGCGTATTGTATTACGCCGGTGGCTGAGAAGGTGTATCTCACGTTACAGAGCGGTTCAGGTAGTTCAAATGCATGGCCGCCTCTGCAGGCCGATCCGTATGCCGTGTTTTAAGTAATTATAAGACGGAGATGATTTACCTACATCCTGCCACGTATTACACAGTGCAGCCGATTGCCGTAATTGACATACCGCATTTAAAACACTCACGTCAGAATACGTTGTTGCGCGTGGATTATTGCTCAGGGATTGACAGTATGATTTTATCCGAGATGGGAGCTGAAGACTAAAGTATACACCTCATTGAGATGTGCTATTGCCAGCGAAGAGACATGGCCGGGTTTATAAGGGAAGGCTTAGCGGAGCGGAGGCATAATGCTCGAATTGTCACTACCAGTCATGATAACTACTTAGGCATCCAGGGTCTCGCTCAACACACCATACTTTAAGATTAATCTTACACACTTTTAAGGTTATCTTTTCTCAATCGCGACATAGTCTCTAATACAACTACCCTTAGGAATCAAATAGTATCATGTACCTGATCCTAATATTTAACTACGTCCCGGTCTCTTATAAATTAAAACATCACTTAGATAAAGAGAGCCTCACACCGCCAGTAACCATAGGGCCGCCAACCGGGCAGTGGTAGTTGGATGGGCAGGTAAGGATATGGTTTCCCCAAGCGCACGATTAAGCTTACCCCCGGCGCTTCGGGCCTTTCGTCGAATCCCGTCTTCTCTTAAGGTTTAACTCAGGGTCGAGCGTCTGGGGTAGGCGTGGAAGGACGGCTGGCGAAGTCCGAGAGCGAAAGCTTTCGAAACTAGGCGTGTCATATGTAGGTGGCGGGTATGTAGCTCTTGAAGCTATTCTCAAGATAGTCGACCGATAAATTACACTAGGTTGTTATACGCGATCTCTACCCCTCTACTACATAGTTCGCAGACCATCTAGGATATCTCCTACGGTTATGTTAGAAATAGGTGTGGTCAGTCTAAGTGATAACCAAGATTCGGATAGCTGGCGTCTATCGTTTAACACTACGCAGTCCTCTGCGATTCTTAGTACTTATCGAGCAGATACCCCTCGAACATATCTCACGCCATAGCTCATCCTCTTGCTCGAGATAGCTAACTCCTACCTCGCATCGTAGCAATCTAGACATGGTGCCTAGCGTAGCGGTGTCGGGGCGTCTGTAGAAACTCGCCCAAGCATCGAATGCTTTAGAATACCTCGAAAACGGCGCCACTGGCTTATGACCTCCAAAGAGTCTTCGGGGGGAGAGGGCGCCACGTTTATTAGCCGGTATCAGGCATCGACGACAGCATATCCGTCTCTAAGAGCGTCCCCGACGTTAATTCTCGAATTCGCTGACTGGGCTATTGAATAGGTAAGTACCTAGTTATCTTATAGTATTCCCAACATTAGAACGACGGCCTCCGCGGAAGGGCTAAGTGAATATGTTATATATAATAAGGGCTTACGAGGTGGACCCCGTAGAAGTCGCCAGCGTTTTATACTTGGAAGACAGCTTGGCAGCTTAATTCCGAGTAGTTGTTCGCACTTCTGAACGTCCGTTAGAGCGGTCTTAAGACGCAGGGTGGTCGGCACGTGAAGAAGCCGAAGAGTGGTATAGAACATAGAAGATGTATATGTGCGGTATGTTCACTTGTTAAGGCTCTGTTTAGTGCGCACCTCTATAACTTACGATTGGAAATATAACCGCGATATAACCCCTTTTCTCGTTTATATGGCTCCAGATACTACTTTGGGTATGAGTTTCCATGCTAACCTTTGCTCACAAGTTTAGATGACGATACTTGCTGATCTAAATGATCTTCTCGTCTCGCCTAAAGCTGTCTTATCCTGTGTTTGAATAGACTATAACTCCTCCACCGGTTATATATATATATACAGTGCCGGAAGCGAAAGAGGCTATAATAGGTAGTGTTACGAGCGGGTTCGAAAGTAATTTCGAATATGCGGTTTAATTCGAGGCTAACTCCATCTACATATAGAGCGGGCGCTTCTATAAACGGGTCTGTCTGGGACTGGTTATACATAAATTAAGGCTGGATTTTAATTCACTGAAGTAGCTTCGTAGCGTTTGGAGGTTTTAGAGAGCCGGCTAAAGCAATGTAAAATAATTCTGTTATTAGGATACAATATTGAACCCATGAGATCGGTTACGCGGCGAGATCAAACTAACTTTAGTTCGGATATATCCGAGAATAGTTACCTATAATTGGATAACCTTTCGGAACACCAGTGGATTACCTTATGATAAAGCGTTCAAGGTTATAAATATCCCTACCGGGTTATCTCTGAATGTGCTTAATACAGGCGCGATACTGGTAAGCCCGCGTATTGGTATGAGTGACGGATGTAGCCGCCGGTAACGTTTTGATGTATAACCCGAGTACCCATATGGATAACTCGCGTTCGAAAATGGAAGAGTTTCCGTGTTATAACAATGTTTAGCGCTTTTGAGGAATTGAACATCTTCCCATGAGATTGCTCCTATTACAGCTATTATGGCAGAAGCGACGCGCTGTTTGCGAGCATCAAATAGCACCTTATATGCGAAAACTATCAATTCACATCCATTGCGGTTGGTGGTAGAAATTTAAGCGCGATGCTTAACACGAGTTAGGAGAAAACACTACACCTTCTTCATTCTGAGGTGGGAAAGGAAAAGTGCCCCTAAGTGAGGCTATCGTCTCAAGACACCCAAAACATGGTACCCAAGATGGACAAAAAGGTATGGAAATGAAAAAAGCCCCGTGACCACGGTGTTCGCGATGAAAATGGAAAAAGAGGTAGATCTCTGGCATTCCAAAGCGACGACTTGTAGGGATGGTGATGCAACAGTGTCTCGCCTCGCCCCACAGCTCGGGGGCAATTGGCCAATAGGGGCCCGATGCAGCTTGCCCGATGCAGCCTCCCAAGCCAGAGCTAGGCCTCTTGTTCTCTTCAGGTAATAGGTAGCAGTTAATCGATGCTACGGAGGAGTTGCCTGCCGGCGTTGCACACATATGTAGCTCATAGTAGGTAGGATCGGTAATTCGCCTCCTTCCGGACTTCGTATTGTACCTAGTAGGTACGGTACGAGCCGGATCAAATGCTCCCTTTTATTGAGGAGCTGAGTACCTAGGTGGCTTGGTCTACATGTTTCGTCTGTTGTGTTAGTACATATCTAGTGGAATATCTATCGAATTGGGTATATATTTTTATCCCAAGTCCTAAAGAGCGGACTTTCATACCGGTCCAATAATCCGCGACATTTAACGGTAATAAACTCGGGTCTTATGCAAGCGTCCGGGCTACTCGATCATCCCAGGACTAATAAGCCCTGACGTCCCAAGCAGAGATCCCTCACCTAACCTACCTCGTTCTAGCCAACCCAGCTAATTATGCACTTTTGTCGCCCCGTGACGGCGCCTAATCTCGATCGTTCTACGAAGCGGCGGCCAGTCATATAGCGCGGGTCTCGCACGGCATTACGTCTGTCGCCCATAACTTGGTACGTGTCGCAACGTCAGCGTCATAGACTTTCGGTAGGGTCCCGACATGGGTGGCTTGCGAGGACGATATGTATGTATCTGCCTACAAGGTAGACAGTCTCACCTAATAATAATGAAATATAACACCCGTTATAGGTAATAGGTAGGTAGGTAGGGAGGTAGGTATGCATCCCGTCCCGAGACATACGTACTCCGACAACCTATGCGCGTATACACCAGTAATAATTCATAATGCCCGTAACCAATTCCAAGAACCAGCCCGTCCCTCCCCGTGCGGTGATTCGCCAATGTCAAAGAGTTGCATGTATCAGAAAATGCGTGTGCCAGGAAACTCGCGGGAAACCGTCTGCTCATAGGCTTGTTCCCAACGCGTTTCAAAGCCCGCAGCTGCAGGCCGAGAGCGAAATCCTGCTTCGGGCAGTGTATTGTGCATACATAAGATGTAGGTAGCTAGGTAGGCATAGGCATTGTACACGATGGTATGTAGGAACGAAGATGTCTACATACCACCGCATTCCTTTACCTCTTATACCCCTACCCTATCAACGTCACCACTATCGCATGGCTACCATGTCTCCCCCGCACATTCAAAGCCTGCCAGAGGGGGTGACACCCCACCACCACCACTAACCACTAACCACCCACTGCGACCACCCAACCATCGTCATCCAAGGCCCAAAAAGGGCCCCCAAGAACCCCGGGCCTGGTCTGGTCTTTCGAAGGTCGATCGTATGGAATGGTCAGACCGGGCGTTCGCTTTGTGCGTCGAAGCGTCGACGCTTTTAAAACTCGTTTGGTTTTCCCCTTCGTAACTCTCCCGATACTTTTTTTTTATTCTCTTGATTTTTCTCTTGATACTTTTAACCCTTTTTTTTTGGGACGGCTTCGGGAAACCTAGTCTTGAGCAAGTGGTCCGGATACCTAATATCATAGCCCATAATAATTCGGTGGTCACACCTAAATCTCGCCCACCATAAAAAACTGCTTTCACAGCTAGGGTTATAAGAAACAGTCACCATGGAACGACTCCATCAAAGTATGTGTGCCGTTGTAAACTTTTCTTATGAAGACTAGGTGGACGGATGGGTGATGGACGTCGAACCGAGGGCTAATTGGTTAATTAGTAAACCCGTTCGCGAAGCGCGATAGCCACAGCAAGAACGCTGTCATCACTTGGTATGTGTAACAACTAAGTCCCTTACTATATCTCGTCTTTCATGAGCCATGCTGACCTGTCGATAGTATGTCGAAGTGTCTTTCAATAAGCTCTCATCTCACCCATATGCGAGTACCTAGAGTATAGGGAGAGTTGGGAACTAACTCGCAACAGACAAGGTATTGACGACGGTCACCTGGCTATTGTCAGTCGTCGTCTCGGTCTACTACACCTTCCACAGCCCCGACGACGGCGTGTGGCCGCGCCGGAAAATATGGCACCAGAACGACGCGTACCCCACGGCGTTCCGGATGAACCACCTCATCGCTAGCATCTACTGGTAAGCTTACCCACGACGCCTCCATACCATCCATCGTAGGGGACCGGTTGGCCTAACATATGCATCTCACACTGCTAGGATCGTGCTCTTCATCCTGCAGGGCGGGTACATCGCGCACCTGTTCTCGGGCAACGTGGAGCGGGTGAACGAGGCGTGCGCGGTGGGCAGCCACTTCATCGTGAACAACCTGTTCCACTTCGCCTTCGTCATGCTCTTCGTGCGCTCGCTCTTCGGCTGGGCCGAGCTGTTCGTCATCCTCAACTTCGTCAACCTGACCTCCCTGTACTTCCGCCACCCGGGTTACGCCCGCTTCATCCACGAGCCCGTCGTCTCCGGCCCCCTGGCCTGGACCTTCGTCGCCATATACTGGAACGGTGCGATCATGGTCCCGCACCCGGACTCCCTCGTCGCGCGCATCTTTGGCAATATCTTCATCTGGTCGATTTTGGTGTATGGCCTGTTTTACATTGTGGTGTACAAGGTGAGTTTTGCTTAAAACTAGCACCTACCTACCTCATGTTGGTTGCTGACGGCGGCTAGGACTACACCATGGGCTTCAACCTCAGCGTGCTGTCAGCGGCGATCGGCGTCTCGCAGTTCTTCCGCCAGGTCATCGCGTTCCAGTGGATCTTCGCGTTCATCATCATGGCGATCCTGTTCGTGGCGACCGTCGCGGTTGCCGTGCCCGCCGCGCGGCGGGGAGAGGCTAAGTTCGCGCCGCGGGAGGGCGACGCCGAGAGAGCGCCGCTCCTGGCTGAGAACAACTAAGAACCTAGCGTGTAGGAGAGTCATTTCGGGACAAAATACAGACTCACGGACACAGAGATCGTACTGGTTGGATGATGGTGAACGTGCTAGGGGGTACGATACTAATTACTCTGCTCATTCAAATCAATGGCTAGGGCCACATATGCACTGTCGTTTTGGATGTTGTAATTTGAGCTTTGCTGGTGCGATGGCGTTGGCGTTGAATCAACACGCGGAGCGAGATGTCCGGAGTCTTATCACTAAAACGTTGATTTTATAGCGTGGATTCATCGATGTAATTCGGACTATGAGCAAAATCCTAAATGTATGTGATGCGAAAATAATATAACATAAAAAAATAAGTTATTAGCTGTCTGGGATTGTGGTGATGGTGATGATATGGGGAGTGAGGTATTGGAATGCTTTGCCTTTTACCAGGTAGGAAAGGAAAACAGCTAAATACCTAGGTACCTAAGTACCTCGAGTTTGTGGCCGATAAATTAACGATAACGATAAGCATTTGGCTGCTCCCATTTAGGCACTTGGGTACTTCCCCAGCTTCCTACATGCGCGTATCGGGCGTTGGAGTACATCAACATCTCACTCCAAACCACTTCATACAACTTCAAACCACCTCAAACCCGCGGCCACCAGTAAGTAATAAGATGACTGCAGTGAATCTCGGACTCGCTAGCAAACTGCCCCAAGTCGGCATCGGTACCGATATCTGTTACATCCCCAGAATTTACAACCTTCTGGCCGGCGACCGTGCCGAGCAGTTCATCAACCGTATTCTCACCCCGCCGGAACTGAGCTCCGCCAGAGCGACCAAGATCCTCGAGCGCGTCCGCGATAAGCGGGGGCCGCGCCCCTTTTCTCCTTACAGGCCTACGCTCATGGGCCATTCGAAGGGAGTGAACCCGCTCATGCGCGCGGCCCAATACATGGCCGGCAGGTTAGTGCACACCTACCCACCTACCTCTCCGGCCCCCGCGTCCGGAGAGCGCCGCGTGAGGGAGGCGGGTTAACCCACACGAGATTGTTCACACCTAGGTTCGCGGCGAAAGAAGCGGTCGTCAAGGCCTACAGCGTCCGCAAGATCTACTTCGACGACATCGTCATCGCCTATGAGTACGAGATAGCCGATTTCAAGGGCTCGTACTGGCTCCGGAAGTCCTGGGGCGAGCCCTTCTCCCGCACGCCGTCCGGGAAGGAGGAGGAGGAGGAGAAGAAGGAGGAAGAGAAGGGGGAGGAGGAAGGGGAAGGGGAAGGGGGGGAGGAGGGAGAGACGAAGCCTAGCGAGGAGGACTTCTCCGGGGGCAAGGACGCCGAGGGCGAGGAGAGAGGGCGCAGCGGCCCCCCCATAGCCATCATCAGGGGCGGGAGAGAGTACGAAGACATGTATGCGCGCATCAGCATCTCCCACGACGGGGAGTACGCGACGGCCTCGTGCCTGGCGGCTCTGGAGAACCCGAAGCCTCGGTTGGGATGAGAAGGTGACTACCTAGGTATTTATCTACCTACTCCGGATCGTGTCGAGCCGAGCCTGGCTCTTATGTATCTAGGATGAAAATGCCTTATATCTAGGAGCGGGATCGGTATGAGTAGGTACCTATTTAGCATGGTTACGATTCTAAAATATGTGATAATGAGCGGAAAAGCGGTCGTCGATGGCTGTATGGTACGTGTTAGCTACTTCTCCCACGTCCGGTAAGACGGACAGAGGGTGTATAGCACAGGGCTTAGAGACTGATTGTACGTTGGGAGCCTGAGATAATAGGGGATATTCGCCTACATCCTACGTATTAACTGTAAGGTACGTGATATCAGCTTTATGTAGTCTGGGCTGGCGTGGCGGTCACCCACCTGTGTCCTAGCTCACTCGTAGTAACGGCTTGAGAAGCTGAGCTGGCAGATGTACCGTATAATACAACTTTCTGTCAAATTGCCAGTTTCTTAACCTGTAAGGGGTATAATTTTTAGCGATTAAATATAACAGCAGACTCTCTAAACATGAACCATGCCTTTTACTTATTCTAATTAAATGTTCTATATCCGCCTTAGAATTATATGAAATGTATCTCCTTATACCTCCAAGGTACCGAGGTACCCCACCTACCATTTTCACCACGCAACCAATCCTCGAGCTGCCCACACTCGTTGTCTTACCTAGCCCGCTATGTACTGTGACTTATCCTTCTTAAGAACGCAATTGTCTAAGGCCAACTAACTAGTGGCAGCGGCCCCGCAGCAACCTACCTACCTACTGTACTTGGCCGGTCTCCCTTCCTATATAAAGTTAAATAAGACGGCTAAAGTCAACGCGGTTGGTCACGTCCAAGCGGCACGTTTGCGCTTGCGAACGATTGCCCCCCCGCCGAAAAACAGACTGCTTGGCGCAATGGTAGCGCGCGGTCCTCCTATAAGTAGCGGCTCCCGCTAGTTACAGGTAGTGAAAGACTGAGGTTGCGGGTTCGAGTCCCGTGGTGGTCGCATGTCTGTCAAATCTTTTTTTAATTCGTTTATTATTATTTTCGGTTTAATCATATTTCGAATAACCAGGTTTTAATATACTCAAGTGAGTGTTCTTACATCGGCCATAGAGAGTATCGATCGTTTCTGTAAGATGCAATCTTTTGAGATTATGTGATGCGTCCTTGTGGGACGTATTCGTGCTGTCGCCCGAATACGGGACGGCTCTTCCCTCCCTAGGTAGTGAGTGCGATCAATCTTCGAATCTAACTACTCATTCATTTCAGCCATTTTAAAGGCCGGACATGATCATATTTTGAGTATCTCAGTTGGAATGTTTAAACTCAGTTTTTGCTTGTCGTTTGACTGTATTGTTCGTTGGCTTAGTATCAATAATGTAGGTGTAAAAGTTCCGTGCGCTTTTGGGACCAGTTTGAATTATTTTGCGCTCGGTTTATTAGAGATTGATAATGCGTCCATTGATTTTAAAGGCACATGTAAAAAGCCCATGGCTAGAGTAGACTTGAAAAATGCAGTATACATTATTCTCTGACCTTTTCTCTGCCGTACCTAGGGGATAATGCGCCTATTCGTACCTGTATATGACCTCTCAATAAATACCAAGTCTTAACATAAAAGGGTGGATAGGTACCTAGTTAGCTAATTATGGATGACTCCCACGAGATGATGGAATATATAGCGTCGTCTTTTAGCTGGTAACAAGCTAGACCAGTAGGTGGTTAGGCCAAGAGGGTTGCACTATACGTGCTAAATCTTAAGGCTAATAGGTGGTAGCTACTCCGCATCAGGTGCAGTACCTGCATGTATAATAGGTACGCAGCACCCCGGTATAAGAGGTAAAAATCTGGAGCCGCACAGGGTTCGGTCTCATAGTAAACTCCAACCGCATTCTTTCGACCACTCCATCATTTAATCATTGTCCTCTTCTCGATCCCAACAACCGTTGCCTGGCCCCGTAATTTCGTCGATAAAAAAAAAAAAGCTTAGAAGTAACTAGTGGATTAATATCATTCTCTTAGTCACCATGGCTACCGACGTAGATATTCCAAAGCGCCAAATCACGCCCGTCCCCATCCCCGTCCTCCCCGTCAACGTCCCCCAGAAACGACCTCTCGAAGACGACTACGCGCCCCCCGTCTCCTCGCCTCTCAACCCCAACCTCGACGTAAAACCTAGTAAAGCCCAGCCGCATGACGAATCGCCCGCCATGGCGCGTGAGAAACCTGCCAGAAACAAAAAAGAGACGCTGAAGAAGCGGGAATCCAAGGCCGGAGCCGGTGTAGACAGCTCCAGAGCAACGCCGGACCCCAAGGCCAAGGAGCTTCCACCGAACGAGTCTTCGCCTCTGCGTTATAAGCTAGCGCCCCCGAAGCCTTCCGATTTTGAGACTGCCCGAGGCCCCGTCTTCACTCCCCACCACGAGGTCACCGCCCCCGACGGCTCTACCATCCAGTTCTACGAGACCTCGGAACAGTGAGCCGCATTTAGTGTTACCCTCCGTTGCCGCCCTCCTACTAACCAAGGTACAGCGTCTTCAATAAAAAGAGCTTCCATTACCTACACTGCATAGCCGACCCCGCCTTCCCTTCCTCCTTCTACTACCGACAGACCGAACCCGAGCCCTACGGCGCCCATATCAGCTTCGAAGATGCCGCTACCCACATGTACATGGACCAATTAGGTCGGCACATAACGACGGATAAGGGATTTAGAACGGCGAGAGCCAACGTGGCCATACGCCAAGGCCGGTGGTACTGGGAATGTAAAATTACGAGAGGCACCATCAAGAGCAACGCGGACGGGAGCGTAGAGTCGCACGGCCACGTGCGCGTGGGTTTTGCGAGACGAGAGGCCTCGCTGGACGCGCCGGTCGGTTTCGACGCCTACAGTTACGGCATCAGAGATGTGCAAGGCCAGAAGGTTCACATGTCGAGACCGAAGGACTTCTTCCCCCCCGGCGAGGAGATCAGGGAAGGCGACGTGATCGGTCTCGAGATCCAATTGCCGTCGGAGCATCTGCACAGAAAGGTCGTGCAAGGGCAGTACAACCCCGCGGTAGACCTGCTCGACGAGGACGAGTCGAACATAGAAGCGGCAAATATCGTCCGAGATCGTATACCGATCCGCTTCAAGCAGCACATCTACCTCGAGAAGATCGACTACCACACTACGAAGGAGCTCGAGGACCTCATGAACCCTTCGCCCGCGGGCCCCTCCGGAACCATAGGTAGCAGGCCCCCCGACAAACCCAATCCGAATCACCAGGTCCCGGCATTACGTACGCTACCTAAATCGTGCATCAAGATATATAAGAACGGCGTGTTCATGGGCACGCCGTTCACAGACCTCCTCGCCTTCCTCCCGCCGGCGTCGAAGCCGCAGGCGCAGGTAGGCGCGCGCGAGGGCATGGACGACGGCATGGCCGGGTACTACCCCGCGGTCAGCGTGTTCCGGGGGGGCGCGGCCGAGGTCAACTTCGGCCCCGAATTCTGGTACCCGCCGCCCGGCTTCGCAGACGCGACGGACGCGACGGACGCGGACCCGGACGGGGACGGGGACGTGGACATGGTGGACGCGGACACGGTCAAGGTGGCGGCGCCGCCCCCGGCGTCGTCCCCGTCGCCCTCGCGCCAGCCGGACCGGGTGCGGGCGGTGGCGGAGCGGTACGACGAGCAGATCGTCGAGGACGTGGTGGCGGACGTGGTGGACGAGGTGGACTTCTGGATGCGCGACGGCGCCCGCGTGATCGACCGCACGGGCGGCCGCGACGCCAAGGCCGACACCACCGCCGGCATCGCCCCCGGCCGCGAGGAGATCAAGGAGCTCGTCCAGGACGATTAGAACGCGTCGCGGCGGGGCACGCTGGTCTCCGGCGCGAGGAGGACGTCGAATGGTAATGCCAGGGTGCAGAAGGCGAGGCCGAGGCCGTATCGGCAGGTTTGAGTTGGGCTTGACTTGGCTTGACTTGACTTGACTTGACTTGGTGTTGGACTGGGTGTGCGGAATACGAGGTTCCTAGCAGGTAGCTGGTTTGCCGCCGTGCTTGCTATGTTGTAAGCAGCGAGCAAGCAAGCAAGCAGATAGGCAGGCGGGCGAGGAGCTCGAGACGTCGGGTACACATCGTCTTACGGAGGGGGAACAGACGAAGAGAGCAAGTTGCGAGTGGTTCTGCTTTTGTTGCATTTGCGTCGATTGATACCTCGACTTAGATAGGTTGATAGGCTAGGCTGATCGGCCGCAGGGAAATACCCCCCCCGTAATGAGATTTGGAATGCATGGACTTGCGAGCGTCTTATCTTTTCATCGGCGTAGTATCTTCTAGGTTACTGCTTGTTTCCAAGTCTCCGTATGAATGGCTGGATTTCTATCTATCTACTTAGGGTTGGGAGCGAAATACCTTGGGATAGGTATAGGGGTGCTTGGTGAGGACGAAGCTCGCACTGGAGACCACGGACGCGGTGTGTGACTCTTGTTCTCGGCAAAGCTCACTAACAATATCCCGACATACTGCATGCGTAACTAGCAGGTCTTGCTTATATCTAGCGAAGAGTCACTTATATACCTAAGGTACATATATTCATAATCTTACTCCGACGTCGAGTCAAGATGCACATGGATGGCGTGGATGATATGGGCGGTATGGGTGGCATGGACGGCGACGGCGCGTGCAAGTTATCGGTATGTAGCCGCAGACCTCCTCCCTAATTGAACAACCCCTTTCCCTAACGACGGTGCCGGAGTTGACTGTAGGGTGGGAGGGCGGCAACAGATGCTTTGGAACTGGAATACCATCAACGCCTGCTTCCTCTCCTAGTCGTGGCACATCGTCTCGCCCGGCATGTTCGCCGGCTCCTGCATCGGCGTCATCCTCCTAGTCGTCTCGCTCGAGTTTATGCGCTGAACCATCTGGGACTACGGCGGCTATCTAGTCCGGACATATACGGCACCACGGCCTGCGGCAATTACCACGACCAGGAACGGCGCCGATGAACACGAAAAGGCTCGGAGCTCTCAGGCTGCGGCATCGGGCGCCGATGTACTGCGGGCTACGGTGCCCGCCCAGGCAGTCCAATCGCTCTTATATATGACTCAGTTTGCAGTTTCGTATTTAGTCATGCTGTATGCACCACCACCTCCCAGCTCCCACATGCTACAGGGAGCTGGCTTGTCTTATTTTGTAGTCTCGCGAAGTCGTTCAGTGGCTACGTCATCGTCTACATATTCGTCGGCGCCTACATTGGTTCGTTTTTGTTCTAGTGGGAGCTATCTAGCGGGTTAGTACACACTCTTCGATAAAAGACGATGCATTTGCGCGAAAGCCGTGCACTAATACTGCCAGCAGAGGCGGCCTAGTGTGTACGACGGGCGAGGTCAAAGCGAGTTGTGATTGACGGCTTGACCACGGCAATACGGGACTATGGGGCAAGGGCATCTGTTCTTGGTGATAATGACTAGAAGGTGATAGCGATCCCAGACCTATTTGAGAAGCTTGCGGAACTTGTACGGCGCAACTCGTAGCCACGATATGCTGGAGAGCGGTCCGATTCCTACGTCTTTGCTGTTGATAGCTAATTTATTACCGAAATTTCTAGTTCAGTTGTCCACGGCGGGAGTATCCGTTCTAGTGCGGGCGAATCTAATTGTATAGTGGTTTATACTGTAGAATATATTTAGAACCCGGTCTCCTGTAGTAGTTCTCGCTCCTCCAGCGTAAACTCAGGCAAACGAGAGCCTAGATCGGCTCTTATAACGGCAGGATAGTCGGCCCAAGGAAGACTAGGTCGCCAAATCAGCCGATGTAGAACTCCAACCTGTGTTGAGCAGTATTGTAGTCGGCCGCACTCGGTGCATCAAGGGGGTTGTAATAGTAGCCGTTGAGCATAATAAAGATGACTTCTGTCTGTGTTGACTGGAAGTTGTTTATGCATACTCGGACAGCACCTGCGCGGGCTGTGTCTTACCCCTTATAGTTCAGTTTCGGTGTTGAAGCAGGTGGCCTTGCTGTATCGCGGGACGAGAGACCTCTGTGATAACCGTAGATAGATATAACCCACAACTTATGAAAGGTTACCCACTTCTAAACTCGGTTGCCAAAGCACAGGAAGTATAGCCGCGTGTAGTGCTGAAAATCAGCGCTGAAATTATTAGTGTTTATAAAAGCACTGTACTGATCGAATAGTCCCTGGGGTATCCCATAATGGTAGAGGGTAATAATAAGCTTGATTTTGCGCTTGAGGAGGTGGATAAGCTTGCTGCAAAATTCGATCCCCTTGACAATGTCCGTATTTTCACCATTCGTGCGAGAAGGCTTGAGGTGGGTGAAGGTATCTCATATTGATAAGCCATTACCACTTTAGGCGCATAGAGACCGCCAACCCGGCCGAGAAACTCACTACTCCTTCAGGAAAGACCATCCTTGGTTTCGACCAGAATCTCGTCGGCTGTGTTGGGTTGGGGGACATAAACGGCTCCCGCGGTCCAAGATTACCCTCTCGCACGTCGAAGTCTTAGAGAATAGAGAGCTTAGACGACCGGCCGCTCCGCATTTACAAGACGATGAACGAGTACACCCTCAAGGGAATAGTAAAAAGCAGCAGTAATACTATTATGAAACTCGCCGGCTATTTCTCATATTCTGACTCACTGCTTAACGAGCTCTACCGGAATATTGTCTAGGGTATGCGAGGAAACTTCAGAGAGATGAGAGGTAAGATTTATCTCGGTGCTCAGCCACAAAGCCCTAGCCTGTGCTAATATTTATTTATGGGGCATGTGGCGTTTGACGAACGGTTCTGATAGTCGTGGGAGTGGGGTAAAGCAGGGTTTAAAGCGATTTGATTGGTTAAAAGCGATGTGGCTAGAAAGGTACATTCGAGTGCTGAGATAAGGTTTAACGCATAATCTTCAGTCCGGCGTGATGATGTCAAGCTTCTCTCCCTTGCCTCTTTTCTCTTTTCTGGCATACATATTTCAGAGACCCTTGCTGACTGCGCAACTCGCATCGCAAAATATTAGCCAATCATTCATCATCTGACGGACCAAGATAAAACAGGCTTTGGGGGCATTGAGCGCTACGAAGTTCATGCTCTTCTAACAATTGGGGATATTTCATCCTCTTACCTTCTCTCATTTTCAAACTCAATTCGCCCCTCGATTTTATTCACGGTACACACGCCACGATGTTCGAGATCTTTACTTCCAAAAAGACAAAACAACACCGCGCAGAGAAGGCGGAGAAGCTGCGCTTAGAGAAAGGGAAGGAGAAGGAGAAGCAGAAGGAGGAGCCAATCAAGGGAAAAGAGGAACACGGTAAAAAGAATGAAGACGTTGCCGCCACGATCGTGCTTGAGCGTGCCGAGGGTGTGCCAATCCTCGACCAGGAGGACGAGAAGTTCCTAAAACACCTTACCTCGCCGTCTGATAGCAGCATTAGCAACGGCGACGACAACCAGACCCCGCCGCCACTACCCCCGCGTGTCAAGACCCCCGTGATCGAGCTAGAAGACAGCGACATATCTAGTTTCGCTAGCAAGGACAATGGCGAGGGTAACGGCGGCGGTGACGGTGACGGTGACGGCAAGGGCAAGGATAAAGACAAGGAAAAGAGCAACGAGAAAGAAGATAAACACAAGCAAAACGGCGAGGCAAAACCCGACCACAAGCCCAAGCGCTTCGCCTTCGTAACCAACCTCTCGCGCAACATCTCCCTACGGCGCAAACACCCGCACCACCCCTCCAAATCCGACCAACACCTTTCCGTGCCCCCCACCAGCACCTCCGCCCCCTCCCCCGAGCAAGAAGTCCTCAAGGAACAGACGGACCTCGAGCGCGTGCTCTCGGACCTGAACCTCGCCGCCTCGGCCGACAACCGGGCGTTCTCGCTCTCGCGCGAGTCGGCCGAGACCCTGCGGCGCTTCACGCAGGTGCTGCGGGACCTGGTGCGGGGCGTGCCGACGGCGTACGGGGACCTGGTGGCGCTGATCGAGGACCGGGACGGGGTGCTGGCGCGCGCGTACGACGGCCTGCCGCGCAGCCTCAAGAAGCTCGTCGCCCAGCTGCCGGACAAGGTCACCTCGAGCCTGGCCCCGGAGATCCTGGCCGCGGCCGCGGAGGCGCAGGGCTTGGGGAAGGACGGCAAGGATGGGGATAAGGATGGCAAGGACAAGAAGAGCTTACTCAGTCCGGCGGACCTCCTGCAGCTTATCACGCGCCCCGGAGCCGTGGTCGGTCTGCTGAAGGGCATCGTTAACGCGCTGAAGACGAGGTGGCCGGCGTTCGTGGGGACGAATGTGCTGTGGAGCGTGGCGGTGTTCTTGCTCTTGTCCGCGCTGTGGTATTGTTATAAGAGGGGGCGGGAGACGAGGTTGGAGAAGGAGGCTGCTGAGGCTGAGGCTGAGGCTGCGGCTGCTGCTGCTGCGGTGGCTTCGGAGGTTTCGGGTGAAGTGAAGGCAGAGGCAGCGGTGGAGGGTAAGAAAGACGAGGAGGGGGCGAGAAAGGAGAACGGTGGAGGGACGGATGAGCAGAAACCGCAGGGATCGCAGTCGCAGTCGCAGCCACAGCCACAACCGACGGTGTCGGTGTCTGCCCCGGCGGAGGAAGGTAGTAAGAAGGAATAGGATGGCAGTAATAACGCCTCGTATGGCCATGAGATTTGTACGATGGAAATGGGAGGAAATGAGTTACGATGTATGGAAATAGATACCCGGTTAATGGTTACAACATGGCAAAGGAAGGATATATGGGAACAATGGTGGTAATGGGCGTGTAATACAATATCTTTGGAGGGCGTTCTAATCTTGATATTTACGACTTCAACTCAGCTCAGGGCGGTTTGATTTACAGCGATTCGAACAAGAACTACTTAATAAATCCCCTAAATCGAACCAAAGTAGAATTATTACAAGCATAATAACATACGCCCCTAAATTGGTTACTGGCATAGCACATAAAATAAGATCACTGTTAAAATAAGCCATCACTCATAAGTAGTAAATGTGTTTTCATTTCATTCTCACGGGAATCAAGTGTAAGGGTATCTAGCATCCCGCCTCCAAGTCCGTTCCTTTTCCCTTTGCCATATTCTTTTTCTCTTATCCGGCCGGCCAGAGCCCGCGACAATTTAAAATTTAATAAACGGTATTAATAGTATGCATGGTAGCATGGCAGCACATCGTCACCACTGCCGCCACCGCTACTCCTCTTGACAAGACAAGAAAGAGCATACTAGATCATCTCAACCACTATCCTCACCATCCTCCTCCCCATCATCATCATCCTCCTCCTCATCCTGCACCACCCTCTCCGCCAGGCTACTCCTCCCGCTCCTCCTCCTGCCCCTCTGATACGCCTCCGTCTCGGTGATAGCGCGCTCGCCGACGTAGTGCCTCCCGTCCCAGGCGGTGCCGCAGCGGGGGCACGTCTTGTCGCGGGCCGCGCGCCAGAAGGCGTCCTGGCAGGCGTCGTGCAGGCGGAGCACGCAGTCGCGGTCGGCGCAGCGGCGGCCGACCGTCACGATGTCGCGGCACGCCGCGCAGAACTTGACCCGCTGCCACTCGCCCTCCCCGGCCTCCGCGTCGTTGTACGCGTCCACCAGCCACCCCCGCAGCTCCGTCAGCGCCCGCGGCGACAGCGAGTAGAACCCCGCCCGGCTCCGCTCGAACCAGCCCTCGTCCACCAGCCCCCGCATCACCTGCTCTACCTCGCTGCTCTTGAGGCCCTTCAGGGGCGCCGCCTGCGTTCCGTTCTCCCCCCCCTCACCACCACCACCACCACCACCCTCTCCACCCCCCCCGCCACCACCACCACCACCAACCAAGCTCTGATTCGCGCCGTCCTCCTCGCCCCCGCCCCGCGGCGGCGTCCGCAGCTTATTCGCCTGCATGCCGTCGAGGCAGAGCGCCTCCATGCGGGGGGTGTTGTAGCGGTCGAACATGGCGTCGATGACGCGGCGGACGAAGGCCATCTCCTCGGCGGAGCGGAGCGTGGCCAGCTGCGTGGCCGCGTCCGACGTCGTGTTGACCAGCGCGTACACCCGCTCCCGCGTCGCCTGGTGCGTCGCCCCGCGGATCTCCATGTCCAGCGGCGACAGCGCCGCCGACGCCGCCGACACGTACGACTCGAAGTCCTCCACCGTCACCTGCTCCGGCCGCGTCGGCTCCGGCGGGCCCCGCGACGACGACGACGACGACGTGTCGTTGTAGTGGTTCTCGTGGTTGAAGCGGTCTTGCGCGGTGAAGATTGCTGCGAGGATGGGCTGGGCCTGGGCGAAGGTCATGGTACCACGCGCGAGGAAGGCTTGCAGGAAGGCCCGGTTGCTGTGGTCGTAGTGTTGGGATATGTCGTCTTCGTCCATTGTGTCGGCGTGTTTGGGTGGCTGGTGACTATTTTCTCAAGGTTGGGGTTTAATTTGAGGTACTTTATTATCTCGAGTAAATAGACAGATACGGAGGAATCTCGTCGAATCTGTCGGCAAAAACAGTCGTAATATTAAGTGAGCGCCTCAGGCAGATAGATGGATGTAAGTTAGTAGTGTTTGAAGAAAAGACCCCGCGATAGAAGACGCGTTTTTGATATCGGTACGCGTTAATTGGTACCCACTTCTTATCGATTATGCAGGGTACATACCCCCCCAGACGTACCTACCTCATAGAAACCATCGTGTACCTTCCCGTACCTTAATTCCAGGACTTATAACCGATATCATGCTTCAACTCTTTCTAAATGCTATAGCTTAGATACCTACTTAAGATTAAATATAGACCTGTATTCAGATAGTCCTTCCGATCCGAATAAGACAGCGTAACCCGAGTGGTTACTGAATTTATATCACATCACTGATTAAAACACCACAAAACGTAATCAACCCCCTGTTGGCGAAGTTGTATAATTCTGTCTTTTATATTACAAAATAGATTCTAAAGTAGCTATCTCCCGATACCCTCTTGCCCGGGCGCTGAGACAAAAACCAGAAATGGACTTTTTCGATATACAGGTACAGGCTATGGGTTACAAAATAGAAAAATTTCACTGTGCTTCGTCGTGGCGTCGTTGATGCTATGATGCTGACATATGGGATCGGCTGTCGTAGCTTTCTGTGCGGTGTGGTATGATGGGTATTTGTGTGTCTGTGCGAGTGTCTGTATGTGTGTGTGCCTGTTGTTAAATTCCCTGATTCTTCCTCTCCTTCTCTGCTCCGCTTTCCCTTACTGCTACCTCTCCGTTACTGGTACCGTCGGCCTAGTATTGCCGCCAGATTTCGTCGGCGCCTTTCTCTTTCCTACCATGGATTTCAAGACTTCCAGCTTCTCCTCCGTAACTCTGATAGCTTCCTCGACTTCTCGGTCGTTCATGCGCTCCTCGCGCAGTTTCTCTTCGACCGACCGCGGCTCTATCGCCCGCTTGCGTACGGGCATCGCCCCTTCGTTCATGCGGTGCAGGCCCACCCTATCTTCTAGCCAGTCCCATAGTTCGCTCTCTTCTCGCCTCCAGATCTCCTCGTACGCCACGACGCGGTCGGGGTATCCCACGAAGCCTATATCGCGTCCGTATGGTGCACCTCGCGGCTGACCGTTGAACCCGAACCCGAACCACGTCGCTACCAACAACCCGACGAGCAGCCCGTACACGACGTTGCCGGTGAGGACGGGTTTGATGATGTCCAACACCGGGCCGAGAATGCCGCGGACCGGCTCCAACACGCCCCAGTCTTGCGATTTCGATACCGCCAAGTCCGAGGGACCCCCCGGGCTCTCCTTGGAAACTTGATCTAGCTTGCCCTTGGCCCGCTTCTTCTTACCCTTCGCCGCTACGCCGTTAGGTGCTGCGGGACGAGCACCGGAAGACACGGCCGCCTTCAGGCTAGCGAATATGTCTTTGGCATATTGGGTTTGACCCTCCTTGGCGCCCTTCTCGATAGGTCCTGCGCGAACGGTTAGCTCCAACCATCAGCGTCGGCGCGAAGCTCTCAAGTCTTACCTTTCAGCCAGCTCTTGCCGGTCCATTCGAGGGTGCAGTTGATCGTGACGCGGGTCGCGTTGTTCTCAGCCCAGAATAGGCAGTATTTGGTCTTTACGCTAAACACGTTACCACTAGGTACGTCCGGCGTCTGCGTAGTGCACACCACGTTGACGCTCTTCTCGAGATCTATGTTTTCGAGTGTCTCGTTCACTATGCACTTCGTCTGCTTCGGTCCTATCGAGGCGTAGAGGGGTTTGATGTAGGTAAATCCTCGGCTCTTGTTGTCTTGGGTCAGTCCTTTCTTGTCTTCCATCTGTAGGTCGGTGCATTTTTGCTCGTTGGTCAACCAATTCGTCATCCACGTGACAGACGCAGGCCCGAACATCAGGTTGTACACCTTCCCTAGAGGAGCAGGGATGGTATCCTCGCCGACAACAGTATCGTAGTGGGTTTCCGCGTCGCCGCAGTCCGTTGGTGCGTGGGTGGCCGGGCCTGGGAAGTCGGTCGCGCCCGAAGGTGCGGGAGCAAAGTCCGTCTTCTCGACTGCGCCGTTGCCGGTAGGCGCACCGGATACTTTCCTTGCGCCGGACTTCTCGGCATCTGTGTCGGCCGGGCTCCGGTCGGTCGCTTTCGTTACTTCGAGCCCGTCGTCGTCCTGGTCTTCGTCGTAGACGTCGTCTCCGTCCTCGCTTTCCTCGTCTTCGGATCCGGTGGCGCTCCGGCTTCCGACGACGGCGTCAGCGTCCTCAACCTTCTCAGTCTTATCGCCACCCGTACCCTCGAGCGAAACGCCGTTTAGCGAGCTCTGCAGAGAAGGATGTCCGAGCTTCCAAATATTGACGATTAGGTCGTACGTGGAGTCCCGACTAGTAAAACTAGCAAACACGTGCTTCGCGTGGAGCGTCGTGATCATCAGCCCATTCTTGAAGACCAGAGCCGTGCTCCTCTTCTCCACGGACACGATCTCGTCGAAGCTCATGACCAGCGTCGTCACCCATCCGAAGATGTTGCTGCTGAAGCATAGGTGGCCTTCCGAAACGTAGAGCCTGCCGTGTGCGAGGATCTCGCGTTGGAGCGCGCAGCTGTAGTCTTCGATGAGATAGTCGTCGTCCGGGACGCTCTTGAACAAGGCGTGGAAGTCCCGGTTGCGTTTCTTACTCGCCACGGCGAACCCCGTAAGCTTTGGGACGCTGCCGGCGGCGGAAGGGTGGGCGACGGAGGCGTTAGCTGCCGCGATAGCCGCACCGATCGTAGTTCCCGTACCCGCCGTTCCCCCGGTGCTGCCACGTTTCCTCCTTCGACCGAGGGTGCTCCTGATACTGCCGCTCCGTTTAGGCCCCGACTTCCCTTCGAAGAGGCTGGTCGGGGGGGAGGCGGCCGCCGGCTCGTAAACCGACCGCGCTCCCCCTGTTAGGTCGTCGGAGTGGCCGTCATCTATGGCAGACGCGGCCGTGGCGTCCGCCGGCGCCGATTCGGAACGTGTCCGGTTCTCCGTCGTAGAATCGGAGAACTTGTTAGTGGACGGGGTAGCCGCCGTACTCCCGGGTTCCTGAATACCCAGCTGGCTTAGGCTTAAGTCGCCCATACCGAGGGTCTTTACGGCAAGTTCCTTATCGCCCATATTAGTGTTCTCCAGCTGCCCGGCAGACGGCTCGACCTCTACCCTATCGTCGTCGCCCGGCTGCGTCTCTTTAGGGATGTTTTGTTTGGCTTTGTTTCCGCCCGGTCCAATATTCGTGTTGGTCACCGCGCTACTCAGACTGTTTGCAGCGCTCTGTGCAGCCGATAGCATGCTCGAGAAGAAACTACCTCCGGGAGTTTGAGGTGCCGAATTCTCGGGGGTCGGCGTCAGAGGAGCCAACGTTATGTTAGATAGCTTGCTCGGGCCGATATTCGTGCCAGATCCCGACCGTAGTCGTCGGTGCGATATCGTATGACCCGAAGGCGAGACTACCACATTTGGGACCGCGCCTGTGCTGGCCGACGAGCTCTTCCTCGACCGATGCGTGGGATGCGAATCCGTTGGCGTGGGCGGCGTATTGACGATGACGGGAGCCGCCGGTTCGGACGAAGGGGGCGTTTGAGGACGACCGGAAGTGTCGATAGACGGCGGTCTCTTGGACCGGTTCGGCCGTGCCGAAGACGTCAGCTTAATGTCGTTCGTATCGGACTGGGAAGCTGTGCTCGAGCCCGGGCGAGAGGCTGATCCGGCGGTAGACTTCTGGGACGAGGTCTTTGCTAGCTCGTAGTCGGTAAGGTCTACCTGGCTATCGCTACCCGCTTCCAGCACGCCACTAACGTTTCTCTTCCCCCTGAAAGCGTCCCTGATCCTACCGGCGGGGGATTTCGAGCGTTGTGAGGAAGGGTTTTGCAGCGGGTGCAGACCAGTTTGACTGTGTGACAATTTACGAGCCGGCTCGTACGAAAAGCTAGGAGTAACGGCGAATGTGGCAGATCGAGAAAGGCTATTTGGATCGTCGGGGGCCGGATTCTGAACTTCGGGTAGGTGATCCGCTTGAATTATGGGAGAGGACGTTGTCAACTGCCCAATTTGGGACGGATGGGTTGAAGGAACCGTGGGCCGTGCCGCAGACCTGTTGGAATGGTAAGGTCAATAAAATCGTTGGCTGACAGCTTTGACGCAGACTCCACTACGAAGCTATGTGGGAAAAGAAAAGCAAGCCACAGGGCCAAAAGCTCGGTGGATTTAAACGGCGAAGCTATAGTATGCTTAGAAGGAAAGGAAGAAGGAAAGGAAAATAGGATGAGATAGGATGATATGACGAGCCGAAGACCGAGTTAGATAGAGCGAATGAAAGGTGAGAATACGAGCTGATACGAGCTTTGGTAAGGAGAGGGAGAGGTGTGAGAGGTGTACGTCCGCACTCCCTAGGTGGGTAGCTAATAAGGGTAGCTAATGAGGGTAGCTCGTAGGCGGAGTCTGCTAAACTTCCCTCCTACTAATATGTTACGTATGTACCTATGCACATACACCGACCCATCGAACTTACAACCGCCAAGGATGACGGCTATTCTCTCAGCTACACATGCATAGCTGGGATGCCCATCGTACGTACAATTGTACAAGGAATGGGATTGAGTACGTTCACCTTTAGACCAGAGTGCGAACGAGCTAGGATTGGCCGGCTTGACCAGCTTGGCCAGACAGGGCCGGAGACAGAGGGGTAACGTTTTGTATGGGATAGGTATGGCACCGTAGCTTATCTAAAATAAGCACGAGGAGTAGAGTTGCAGAGGGGGGTTGGTCGGAATAATATTAAGCACATGCTATGTATATGTATGTGTATATGATATGTATATGATATGAGGATAGATATGAATGAAACCGGAGAAGGGGAGGGGGTAGATGGGACTTGGAGGACTTGAGGACTTGCGAATGCGACAACAACCCGAAGACGAAGGGAAACCGAAATAACAACTTACGAGTCTTCCTGGTCGGAAAAGTAAGCCTCGGGGCTCTCTTCGGGATCTAGCCTTCCATCCTCGTCCGCGTCGTGGGATTGCCTAGTCGAAAATGAGCGGCTCTTCTGGACCTCGCGGCCGTTTGGACTTCTACCGCGAGGATAGTCCTCGCTGCTAGCTGTCGATCCGAAACTCTCCTTCGAAGGTTGTTTCTTCCATCGCTTTGCTGCGAGCTTTTTAGGGAGGAGCTTTCCAACCTTGTTGGGAGTGCCGTCGCTTGGTACATCCATGATGACGAGGCTGCAGCCGCTGCTGCTGCTGCTGCTGCTGCTACCGATGACGATTTGTCGCCAGGTGAAGATTGCCGGCGGCGCAGAGGTAACACGACAGAGGGTTATTATATCCCGGAACCATTCAAGTACCTAACTAGGGATGGCAAAAGGGGGGAAATTCGAAATTCGGTCCCCCTCGGCCGTGCTTCAAGACAATTGGGATGCTGATAACACCAAAAGCATCAGGGAGCGCATGCGCAGACAAAGACCGAGCCGAATATCGCGTTCGGTGGTCGAATGCGCTAGGCACCAGGTTTTACTATTGTATACCAGCGATTATGGCGATACTGTCGTCATGGTCTCGGCTTCTGGGGGGGTGTCTCCCTAGAGGTTGGTTCATATGTAAGAGAGGGACCCTTTTTCTTTCTTGTTCACAATGGTCTCGCCGACGCAACTCTCATGAGATAATGGATATGGGATTATACGGTCACTAGATAAGACAGAGAGGCAAGACGGTGAGAAGGGTAAAAATATCAATAGCTGAAGAGATCCTCCTCCTATTGCAACGTTGACCGATGGTCTAACTCGAGCCAGCTTCAAGTTCCCGGCCTCATTCAATTGATCAGATGGGGCAAATAGGCATTCATGAATCAGAAATGGGACTAAACGAAGCCACCCCTGTAAATCATCCATGGGGGATTATAATCGAATAAGGCTAGGGTCACCAGCCACCTGGACACTCCTGTAAAGACCAGACACGGCTCGGAAGAACCCCACTATACCAGTTTCAACTTGGTAACATTGGTAACACCGAAGTATTGTCTCATTGCACTTGCAAGACTCGGTACAATACAAATACATACCTAGGTCGGTATAGCTGGGCTATGTAGGCAGGAGGTAGGTACATGTAGCCAGGTAGGTAGCCAGGCGCAGGTACCTATGTTGTGCGAGGGGCTCTTTACGGGGAGCTTCATACGGGGCTCCTGCAACAAAGACAGAGGCAGTGAGGTCTAGGTCTTATTACGCACCTCCTACAAATATAAAGTACCCCACATCTACATCTACCCTTAGCTAGGGGGACCCAAGCACTTATATACACAGGCGAAACCTTCGTGTGAACTGCCACCCACAGGTATGGTACCATTGATATGTACAATACAATGAATGGTACATAGATTATTATATAGGAGGTGCACGGTACATAGCAATGAAATGTACCAATTGGAAGGACAACTTGGGCTATCACATACCATGGAAGTTATGGAAGTTACCGGCTGAACCAGACAGCAAGTACATGTAGCCTATCAAAATCTGGAAGCCGAAATCTATTAAACCTCCTTTATGTAATTAGCTGGATCCTCTGACTTTTTGCCCTCCCCCCCTCTACCGTCTCTACCACGACCACCATGACCACCACAACCACCACAACCGTCACCCCGCTTAGATCCTTCAACGGCTATTCGCCCATTTGAACCAACTCCAGTTATCCAATCTTCGTAATCCGTTCCTCTCCCACACGCCCCTAGCCTTTTTTCATTAATGCGGACGTGCTTCGTTACAATCCACTTTCGACGCCTATCGTCATAAACACTTCTTCAACACTCAGGACATACCTACATAGCCCGACGAGGAAATAAACTCACCCCTTTGACGCAGCCGACGACCTCGGCCTTGCCGTCTCTTTTGCCTCCTTTGTAAGATGGAGTCGTCTCCGCTGATCAAGGTACGACCATTCTACCTACCCGCCTATCTTTTCTCCCTACTTCTCTCGTAGGGCTTCTGTCATTCGTTGCCGCTTACCTCCTCGAATCAACAGGCGCATGATCATGCGAGAGCCGCGTCTATCGCAACCCACTCGTCCGATACCACCGTCGCAGTCAACGAGCACACCAGAGCCGCCGGCGAGTTCGCCAATGCCGCACGGAACACCAGCAGCGTCGAGGCTCTGCGCACCTTGAAATTACTCGAGCAACATCACCGAAGACTTTCCGAGCTTCTGCAACTGCCGAGCAAACCTCCTACCTCCCAGGCCGCTTCCGAAAATGACTCCCAGGGTAGCGAAAAGGATGAGACGATCGCGGGCGTAGATTCGGCTACGCCGGCTGTAAAGTCCGATGCCGCCGGAAGTTCAAGCGAAAAAAATGCGCAGCCTATGCCGACGCTCCCAAGACAGCCGCGGTATCCCGCACGCGATCTCGGTGCGTCCATCGCTAGCAATCTCGCTTCCGCCCGCGGCATTCGGTCCAAGTACAGGTCTCAGCCGCTGAGTCCGAGCGTCTCCAACACCGAAGCCCCTGGAAACATGGAGGCCACATCGCGCAGAAGCGGATCCAGGACCAAGATGCAAAACATGCTTGACAATTCCGACAGGCCGAACGCCGTCGTCTCTCCGGACAAAGAAAGGGCTACGAGACGGTCTAGCACAGGCTCGCAGGATGGCACGTCAAACAAGGAACGGGCGGATAAGCCAGCTACCGCCAGCGACGACGGTTTCTCCAGGTTTTACAGCGCTTTCGGCAGTATCATTAATAGGATCTCTGCCCCACTTGCGTTCGCGGGCCTACCCCTGATCAACGAGGAGCAAGACGAGCCCCCCGCCCCAGCTCCCGCTCCAGCCCCCGAATCGCCAACCCAGAAGCGTAACAGGGTCCGAGGACCCTCCTCGGTCTCAGCCGAACCTGACCTACGGAAGATCTACTCCAGAGCCGCCCTGCGAGCCATATCCCGCGATGGGCAGTCCGCCAACGACTCGTTCTACGTGGTCCCCACCAGCGGCCACACCGCCTCGTACGCCAGCATCCTGACGTTCGCCGACAAGGAGAAGCGCCGGCTCGAAGCGTCGTCCGCCGCGGGCGTCCTCCTCGAGGACCCCGACGAGGACGACTTCGTCGACGCCAAGGAATCGCAGATCGGCCGCGCGCCGCCCGGCCTCCACAGGCTGGCGGGCAAGGCCCGCCCCGGCTCCGACAGGGACCTAGCCAACATGGTCGAGGAGCTGTACCTCGAGAACAAGAGCCTCAAGGACATGCTCGACAAGCTGAGCAAGCGCCTCCACGCCTTCGAGTCCATGTCCCAGAACTCGGGCATGCGCCTGGCCGAGAGCATGCGTCTCATGCGCCCCGGCTCGCCCCTAGCCGCCGGCGGAGGGAAAGCTGCGGCGCCGGGGCCGGGAGCAGGAGCAGGGGCGACGGACGAGGCGCTCGCCAAGCGCAACCGCGAGCTCGAAGAGCAGCTCCTGGCCCTGACGAAGCAGATGGAGGAGACGGAGCGCAACTATAATAAGGCGCGCGCGAACCTCGTCCGCTACCGCGAGAGGTGGGAGCAGCTGAAGGCGGGCGCCAAGGCGCGCCGGGCCGGCGGCAGCGCGAGCGCGAGCGGTGGGATACAGGGCGGCTCGGAGGTCGGTACCGATGGGGGGTTTGGGTCGCCTGGCTTGGCTTAGCTAGGTAGGCAGGGTGCTTGAGGGAAGCTTGAGATGTGGGGGGCTTGAGTACCTAGGTAGGTAGGTAGGGAGGTGGGTAAGTAAGTGGCTTGGTAGGGTAGTTGAATTGGTATGCTTGGTTCGCTGAGAATAGACGTTGGTGTTGTCTGATATCTAGTGTCTGGTATCTGGTATTTAGTGACCGGTGGCTGGCGACCGGCGGTTAACTACCGTATTTATATGTGCCTTGACTAGTGCGTAGGAAGGTCGGGAACGTATGAGCCTGGCTGAACGGGTATAAGCCTAGGAATCTAAAGCTCTGCGATGGTGTTGATGGGTGGTGTGTAACACGCACACACACACCTTGGCAACGTCATGCTACCTAATGTTAACACGTACGCGGATACATGACCCAGGGGCCTAGTGCGATGCAATAGCACCTCGGTTTTCTTTCTTTTATTGACGATATTTCTCTTAGGCTACTGTATAAGTTTATACGCACGGTATTCTTACGTATATATATATATATATATATATACCTATATACTCCAGGTCCGAAGTGCGTAGGTAAATAGGAGTCGTCATCATTCTCCTATTCCTACCTAGGTAGGTACTTACATAGTCCCAAAGGCGCACAACACCAATTCAAGTCGTAAATACCAGGGAAAATAGAAGAGAACGGGCCCCTGACGAAGAGGAGTAAATAGAATCCCCGAGATAGCATTAAATTTATATTAAAGACACAAGACACAAGACCAAAAAAACAAGACACAAGACGCAGGTATGTATTTTCACTACGTACGTCCAGTACCTGGGTAGGTACCTAGGTAGATATGTATGCAGCTACTTCGCAATTCACTCATTACTCCCCGAACCCCCCAAACTCTCCCCCCAACCCACTAAGCTCCAGCATCCAGAAACCATGGTATCTCAAACGAACAAACAACCCAACAGAGCGACGCAGAAACATGCAGATGCAGACGGACTACCTGACTCGATCTCATCCAACGCTCCCCAAAACTCGTCGTATCTATCAACCAACCACGCCTCCCCCGAATAGAACACTGATTTCTACCGGACTCTCTCGGTTCCTCGCTTTTTTGATTCTTCGCAGGCTTCTTTTTTGCATTCATTTCCGAAGGACATAATGCAACACCGAACCCAGAAACCCCGACTTTGCAACCTTCAACTCTATACCCTTATTATGCTTGGGTAGGAAGGTAGTATGCCTGTACATGTATGTGTCGTATGCGTGCTTGCTCCCCTTTAACGTGCATCTATACCGTGCACTACATCTCAGATGAATCGGGCCAACATGAAATTAAGGGCTACCCGGCTTCTCTTGCCCGGGAGTCGACGTTCCCTTCGAACCGGACATGCTGTATGGTGCCTATACGCTCCGTTAGTCTTTGTTTCCAAAGAGCAACAAAGGACAATATCACTTACCAAAACCTGTTTTGCACTGCATATCCTCCATGCCAAATTCCTCACGTTGCCATCGGCCGGGACTACCGCCGGCGCGAACTCGATACCGAACATCTGGTGAATGGCGTATACCAAGCGCTTCGCGTACTTGCCGTCCCTCTCGACGTGGCTACCGAACGGCTCCGTGGGCGTGCTAGGCGCGATGTCCGGGTCGCGGTCGAGGCAGTTCCTGACGACGGGGAGCAGGGCCGACTCGACGGCCTGCTGGACGGCGCCCTCGGAGCTGGCGTCGACGTCGGCGTAGTCGAAGCGGCCGATGTGGATCTCGAAGGGCTGCGAGATGGACATGACGTTGTGGTGGCCGTCGTGGTGGTACCTGAACTCGAACACGCCCTGCGTCCACCAGAGCTTGTCGCCGGAGAACACCATCTCGCCGCTCACCAGGTCGCCGTCGTTGCCGTCGGAGTCTTCGACGGGCTGGTCCCAGGTTAGGATGCCCCTATCGGCGGTGGCGGATTCGAATTGGCCGGGTATGGTCGGGATCCAGCGTCCGAGGGACGAGAGCTCCGTGATCTCGCGGGAGCTGTTGTCTGCTACCATGTAGAGGCCGATCCAATCCTTCCTCCCGTGGTTCGCGGGCGCTCTCCACTTGACCTTGATCGGGGCGCCATACTCGAAGATCATCGTCTTCAGCTCGTTGGGGAACCGGCCCGCCGTGCCCTCCTTGCCGCTAGCACGTTCGGACAGGGCGGAGAATCCCGAAGCCTCTCCTTCTACGGTGAGGGAGTAGCGTTTGGGGTCGAAGCCTGCGAGGTCGGGCGAGAGCTTGGTCAGAGTGAGACGCGCGGGGTATTTGTTAAACAGCGCTGTGGTATCTCTCACGATGGTCGAGACGCCGGCGGCTAACTTCGGGCGCGCCGTATCCAAGAAGTCTTCGACGAAGTGAGACGTCTCGTCCATGACCTTGTTCACGCTAGACTGCCACTCCATGACGGGCGGAGGCAGAGAACGCTTGATGAACTTCGTTAAGCCGGCTTCCCGTCGGAGGTTACGGCCGTAGATCTTCTGCATGTGCGGCTTTTCCACAAAGTGTAGGAACGAAAGGGTGAGAAGGTGGCTAACTAATGCCAGGGCGAATATGGACCTGCTCCACGTGATGATGGCCGCACCCCATAAACCGGCCGTGCCGAGCACTCGCTCCGGGTTGTTCAGGTAGCGGTAGATCGACGTGTAGGTGAGTTTAGCGCCTTGGTCGAAGAAGAAGTCGCCGAAGAACCAGCCGAACTCGCCGAGAGACTCGTAGATGCTCACGGCAGTCCATATCTGGAGAGCGATGAGGCTGGCACCGATGACGTGCCTCAGTAACACGAACCCGTAGTTCCAGTCGACCGGAGCAGAATACATCTTCCAGCAGGCCGCGATGAAAGTGGCGTAGCATAGGCTAAGAGTAATGTGATAATACCCTTTCCACTGCCGCCAGCCTTCCTCGACCGTCTCCCCAACTTTTAAGAAGTGGCGCGTCCACGCCTTATTTTTCGATTGTCGCGTAAGGATCACGCCTAAACCTACGGAGTACCACAGCCGAACTATGAGGGCGAGGGTGCAGAATACGGTTTGATGCAACTGCGTTTGCGGCGTGATGACTGCCAGGAGCGCTACCAGGGACAATATTATAAAAGTAGAGTAGTCCACGGTTCGTAGCAGGTCGATGTTCCTGATACCCAGCAAATTATGTATCCGGGGATTCACGGGTACCTCGCTCTTGCGGGTCGGGGGGTTGTACGTCTTCTGGATGTGGGGTTCTTCCACGAGGACCAAGAAGGCGAGCTGGGCAGCGTGAGCCGCGATTGAGATGAAGAGGACGGCGTAGCTGGCAGCGATCGCGGAGATTCCGTAGTATCCCGCGTACCCGATCGAGTACATGGGATGAGGAGCCATCTCGAACACACCATCGAAGGTCAACTCCTGATCGACCAAGTAGAAGAAGTCGCCCCAGTACCAGGCGTAATCCTTTACAACTCGATGGGCGTCGAGTTTGACCCAGACGTTGAACCCAATTAGCGACCAGCCGAAGACCCATCGAGCAATCGTGACGTAAAACGGTTCTCCAGGGGGGAGGCGGGCGCAGGCGATCGCGAACAGGCAGTATGAGACGAAGTCACACATGAGGATGAGGTCGACGAGTCGCCTAAAGACCAACCAGGTGTTGTATTCGATCGGAGCTTTCTCGAGTTCATAATCCTCGGGGATCTTAATCTCCAATTCGCGTTTCAGAAAGCTGTACAATTTTGGCCGTGGGTTCTTGCCGGTGGCCGGGTTCTCGAAGAGCTTCCATTTCCTGGCCCAGGCCACGAGCTTGTTGTCGTTGGACTGTAGTCGGAGGAGAATGCCGATACCGAGATTGTATGCGGCGCGCCAGAACAGGAAGACGACGGCGAAAACAGGCCGCCTCAGAGAAGCCGGGAGCCAGTAGAGGGCTAAGATATGGCAGGCCAGAACGGCAAGCACAAGCGCATCCGAGAAGTTTTTAGGTTCCCTTGGGTCGAGCAACTGCGACACCATGTCATGGGTGGTAGGGACCGTGAAGACTATTAGGGAAGAGTGTTAGTATCTAGCATAGCTTCGTGATATAGTTAGGTGCTCTAGGCATCGCTTACCCGTTCCGTCTTTGGTGCGGCCATAGGTTTTTCTGCTCTTCGGCAACGACGCAATCTCGCTGCCATCTTCGCTATCGCTGTTTATGTTGAGATTTTCATTCTTTGTCGTGACCTGCCTCTGGCGTAATTCGCCAGTGTCGGCGGAGAGGTTGCCGGATTTGCCCATTATACTAGATATCTCTTTGTTGAATAAGAGTATATCCGGTAAGGTAGGTAGGTAGCTTAGTTGTCAACGGCGACGCGTAACGAACCTCGTCTGCTGGCAGCCATGTAAGGGTACGGAGTAAAGATACGGGGAAGTTGTGGGGGTTAAATTCAGCGACGGGGACGGACGGGGACAATAACGACAGGAGAGAAGAGAGAATATGAGAAAAGTTGTGGTGGTGGGATATTTTTCAGCCAACACTTGGCGAATACCGAATGCAGGTTAATGGGACAATTGTGGAAGAGTGCAATTGGATGACGATGGATTTCGGTTCCACGTGAGATGCATTTGCCCATTGACCGTTTACCGTTTATATGCGACGTCACTCTGCCCTCAACCCTGACAGCCTGAGTCGACAGCCTTACCCAGCCCCCCGGGGCGCGTTGTCACAAGCAAATACCGAATTTCTCCCTTTTTTCCCTTTTTTCCCTTTTTTTCTCCCTTTTTCCCTTCCACCAATTAAAAAAATAGTGTCAAATGTTGTGAATCGGTTGTCGACCATTCGCGCCTCTTAAGGCTGAAGGATTCGCTTTCCCAATCGATTATTATGTACGTCACCTGCAAGGACGAGATAACATGCAGGTGCATTACACACACAGGGACAGCACGTTCTGGAATGCACGAGTCTGCAAGCCCGGCCTATTTGTCGACCACCAATCAGAAAATAGAGTTTGTATTAGGAAGGTGGCGTGAGGGGGGACATCGGCAAAGGAGCCTGTGTTACCCGATCCGACGAGGGGAAACGGATCTTTGTCCGACTAGGTACCTGAGTACATTTGTACCTGTTCCATGTAAGAGCGTATATTTACCCCTTATATATTGGGTGGAAAGGTCAAAGACGATGCTTTTATATAGCTTTTAAGCAATGTCCGTCGTAACTAGGTGGTTATTTGTTAAATATTCAGCACGAAACGCCAAGATAATTGGTCCGCTAGTATACTTAATCTCGATAGAGCTTGGTAACTTTCCGCGAGATGGCAACTCCTTGGTGACAATGAACTGCATGGGGTATTTTACTCAGTTCTGCTGAAGCGGCTAGAAGGCACTGGGGAGATATCGTGACTAGAATAGGGGCGTAAACCTCCAAGGCTAATCAATTTCTAGGGGTATTTCCCCTTCAACTTACACTCATCTACGTCGTATATCGAGTGACTCCCCCTTCCTATCTGTAATTCCCCGGGAGACGTAACGGCCTCATGGACCTACCAACCCATATAGGAATCACAACATCACAACCCCTGGGAGGCCGAGAATTACCATATCATCTGTAAAAGAACAGACCCCTTAATCAGAATCACACTTAAACCACACCGGCCCAAAGTCACGTAAGGAGAGAGGAATCCGTCAGAAGACACACTAGGCAATGAACCAAACTTTAGATACGTCAGGCACCCGGACCCGAAAGAGCATTATATTCATTCACGCCTCACGGCAGAGCCGAGTTATTGCTACCCAGCCCTACGAAGCCATGCCAGCTGCCCTACAATCCATACGCGGGCCAGCTACGCCATGCCCAGCCATGCCATACGATCCGATCCATTTTCTCTTCATCACCATAATAATCGTACCAAAACGGGAAAACGAATACCGTGTAGAGAAACCCTTAGTAAGAAAGCGGTACCTAGGTCACCAATACCTAGGTATCCGCCCAGGTATCTGCCTAGGTAGGCGTAGGAGCTTCCTAAGCGGCCTTCTTGGCGAACTCGACGCGCAGGATGAGGTGCTTGAAGCCGTAGCCGTCCATCTTGTTGCAGGCCTTGACGGCGTCGTTGCGGTCCGCGAAGCTGATGAACGCGAACCCCTTGGCCAGGCCCGTCTCGCGGTCCTTGGCCAGGAACACCCGCTGCACGCGCCCGAACCGCTCGAACATGTCGCGCAGCTCCGACTCCTCCGCCATTTCCGAGACCTGTATTTTTTGGGGTCGCGTTAGTAGATTTGTTTAAACGACAGTGCGAGATACGTTTGATATAGGTAAGGAGAGTAAAGGGAGGGAAAGAAGGAGGCAAAACTCACGTTCGTCACGCGCAGAGTCGCAAAGTCGTCCCGCTCGCCGTACTTGCTTCCGCCCATCCTCTCGCCGCCCGCCGCGCCACGGTCTCCGCGGAGCGCCGGCGGGACATAGCTGCCCTTCTTGCCCGCGCCGGCGGCGCCCGCGGTATTCGGGGAGGGCTCGTCGCCCATTCCCGCGGCGACGTCGGCGCTGCCGCCCTCGGCGCCGACGGGGGCCATGGTGTCCTTGTAGGGGCAGCGGGCGGTGAAGTGCTCGCCGTTGCAGATGCGGCACTTGACGGTCTTGTCCTTGAGCTTCTCCTTCATGGCGTTGGCGTTGGCGTCCTTGGCCTCGTCCTTGGTGTCCTTGCGCCAGTTCGTGCTCAGCCGGAAGATGATGTTCTCCCCCACCGACGTCGTGTCCATCTGCGGGCCCGCGCTGTCCTTCTCCGACAGCCCGAACTTCTTCCACGTCTTGCGCTCCGCCACCCGCGGGTTCACCACCTCCCGGTGCGTCACCAGCCGGATCCGCCGGGTCGTCTTCACCTTCTGCCCGTTCTCGTTGTACCGGTACGTGATGGTCGTCTTGGTCCCGTCCTTGTTCTGGATGGTTTGCGGCGGGGGCAGTTCTACCGCCACGTCGTCGACGTCGTCGTCGTCGGCCCAGTCCCTGGTTGTGAGGGTTAGCGGATTGATCGATCAATGTAATGTATCGGGACGAAAATAATTGTAAATGGCAATAAGTTCTTACCTATTCTTGGAGGCCATCTTCGCTGTAATTTTCCTGGATGATTCTAGTAGTAGCTAAGTGTAATGGAGTTGAATATGCTTGATGATGACAGCTTTTTGTGCGGTTTGGGAAATTATTGAAATAATAATTTCAAGAACTCAGTTTCTGATTCAAAGTGTGGGGTCTTATATTATCTTATCGGCGCCACAGGATTTGCCCCGCGTATCTGCTTAAGTCCGTTCCCTCAGCGACCTCAACTCTTTTAACATGGTCCGTGCGCTTATATGCCTAAACCGCTTGGATGCATTGATTCGCTCTAGCATCCACCTCTGTAAGTCAAACAATGTTCAAGTCTTTATAGTCTTATTGTGATAGTTTTGTTCTTACAACAATTGCTTTTATCAACGGTCTTATTTTATTCTCCCTAATAGTTCTTGAGGTAAACGTCACACGTGAAGAAGGCGTCAATTTCCATTTGATCGAATCAACAATAATACCTTCCGGCTTTCATCTTTATTTTTTAATACTAGAATCGAGAACTCGACCTCAATCCAGACGTCCTGGGTTCTGAGATACCCTCAGCATCTTTAGTAAAGACTAATATATAAATATACAGAAAAAAAATCATCTGTTGCCAATAGGCTGTGATCCGTAGTGTCCTCAGACACATGTTCCGGTGATATAAAGCTGCTCGTCTCTAATCGTATCCATTCCATCATATCATCACATCAAAAGGATATCTCTTTTTCATCTTCGCTGTTGCCCATGCCATCGCTCTCAACCCCATTTTTCGTGTTCTTTTTTTGTCTTTTCGTCGTCGCCCCGACCATTCGTTCGCCTTCAAATGCATCCCTAATCCCGTATACCTAAGGAGGTACGTAATGAAACAAGTATTTTCTCTTCCCTCAAGGGCTGTAATAATAGGCAGTCCCGGCGGATCCGATATATCTAGAATACCCTTAGAAAGTAGGTAAAGTACCTGATAAGGTACGCATAGAAAAAAGAAGAGTAGAACCGAGACGCCGTCATGATCGTAGGTCGTAAAGAGGTATACAATGATATACACGAAGGGTATGCCGAGGAAAAAAAAATAAGAAACAAGACCCCTAAGTGAAGTAAGGGAACAGAATAGAGCCTTCGCTGTGTCGAAGAAAACGTCGTTCGATAAATAAAAAAAAGCGTTATGCCTTGACGCTCCTAGGCATATTGGTCGAGCGCTTCCTGGGAATAGGCGGGAGCGCGCAGGTCGGCGGGGGAGCAGGGGGCGGTCCCTCGGATAGGTGAGGCATGCTCCTCCTAGTCTGTAAGGCCTTTAACCCCGTATCCACTGCTAGGAGTTGCTTCGACGGCGACTCGGGCTGCAGAGCCTTCAGTGAAGGAACCGAGCGTTTAGGCGAGCATGCAAGCGGTGGCGTTAATGTATATGTAGGCCCCCTAATAGGCCGTTTGGGAGATTGCTTAGGGATGCTTAACGAGTGCCGGTTCCGCCGGGGTCCCGAGGCATTGCTACGGTTGTACGGTAAGAGAATGGGGACTTCGGGGGCTGTTGGCGCTCTGCGCATCTCGAACGACGAGGCCGGCCTCTGGATTAGCTCGGGCGATGCTATGCGTTCTACGGGCTGGGCTCTGGTGGGACTGTCGATGGGTGATTTATCCACTTCGGTATGTGGACTACTTCTAGTACGTAAATTATCCATGCTACGACGCCCGGCGCCCTTAGCACTGCTACTTAATTGAAATTCAGGCGTGATTTTCTTCGGTAGGCGGCTCTTCTTAGGGGAACCTAACCTCTTCGGCGACTGGGGCTTTGAGATGGTGCCGGCCAAAGATCTGAACATAGTCGGTGTGTCGGGTACCTTTATGGTAAGGCCGTGGCTGTTCGGGGTGGTGGGCGAGTAGGGCGAGATTGGCGAAGGTTGGTCAAGAACAATAGAGAGAGGACGGGAGATGGGAAGAGTCGTCGGGGGGCCCCTTCGGAAGGGGATCGGTCGGATCAGCCCGTCTCGGTCGAGCCCTTGCGTCTGATCTGCTCGAGGCGTTACGACAGATAATGTCATCGCCGAGTACCGCCTGCCCACGGTGTGCGGCACGCTAAAGTTAGGCACGAATTGATGCTTGCTATCATTACTCGACTGGGGGGTAGGTAACGTCGGGGACGGCTGGCCACCGACATCTAGGCGAGGATCAATAGTAGGGATCCTCGTCTGCATCGACTGTCTGCGAATCGCGATCGCCGCAGCGTTGGGACGTGGCCTGACCTCCGGCGTAGGCGGCAAAGGCGTCTGGTTCTTTTGGAACAGGTATTCCTCTTGGCTCGAGAAACTCGCTCGGATAGGCGAACTCGTCGGCGACGATTCCGCAGATGAAACGATCGTCCTTTGCCCGGATGACACGAAGGAGAGCCTATTCCCGCTGCTACCGCTTCCGCTGTCCCGCAGGTTTTCGAGCCGTATACCTTCCGACGAAACTAGGCTCGAGCCGTCGTCTATAGTCGACTCCGACATCCGCTCTGGCGGGGGTTCCCTGAATTCGCTCTCTTCGGTAGGGTCCGCCAGCGCGTTCTCCTGGCTCCACGAAAAGTCCTGGGAGATGATCCGCGAGAAGCGCGCTGGATCTCGAACAACAAGGGTCCTCTGGCTCGCTTGCGCCTTCAGCGTCGTAGCACTGTCTTCCTCCTCAGGCTTTCCCGTCTCCGAAAGCTTCTTCTTACCACCCAACGATTCGATTTCCCTTCTTAGGATGGCCAGCCAGGTGTCCATCGTCTCGGGACTTTCGAATACGAGTAACATGTTAGAAACCTGTCGCTTCTCGATTCCTCTTAGAGCAAGTTTCGTCCTGAGAGACTTCGTGTCCGTGGACGGTTTTCCGTCGGCGTCTGTGGACGACGTTACTCGCACAACCCAATGTCTCCCGGGGATAAGGTCGCTAGCGTAAGCGGCGGAGTCTCGCGTGAGATGCAGAACCTTCTCGGGTAACCTATTGAAGGGACCTTCTGCAGCATATTGTAGAAGGTATCCGGATGTGACGAGCGCGTAAATCTTGTTAGTCCATTCCGGCGCAAACTTGGACTTCTTTTTACTCTCCCCTTCGCTCTTCCGCCCAAGCCTGGATGCCTTGCGCTGATCGAGGGTGCTGTCACTTCGCGAAAAGTCGCTCTGGGCCAAGCTGTCTTTGGACTCGCTGAAACGCACCAGAGCCTCTATCGAGGTAGCGCAAGTGGGTAACGTTATATGTTTAACCGCCTGAGGATACATCTTGAATAACGGTGGCGGATCAAATGCGTTGATCGGGCCTCTTGCTTTAGGCGAAGCTGGCTGGCGGGTTTTGCTTTTGTTATCGTTATTGCTGTTACCTTGCCGTGATCGCGAAGACAACGCAGGAGTCTCAGCCCGGGGGGGCTTTGCCGAACTCTGAGGGGATCTTAGAAGCGAAAGTTCCGAGCGGGAACTGTGAAGCCTTTGTGGCCAGCTACCGATATCCGCAAGAGAAGAGCGTTTCCCGCCACTTCGGGGTAAGCCTGGCGACGGAGGTGTCTCTTCCGCAGCCTTGTCATCCTTCCCCGGTTTCGACCTGCCGAATATGCTTCTTAGGCCGATCCTAGATTCGCGCTTTGCTAACCTTTCCGGGCGTAACGGGAGCCTGTTCTCGTTTCTCAGTATTGTAATATCTGGTGGCCGAGCCCGCCGTACGTCGCGCGAACGGTTCTGGAGCGCCTCAAGGGTCGGACTCCTTGGGCTAGCAACGTCTGCTTCAGCCATTATGTTATATTCAGCTGCCAAACGGCCAACGAGGTTATAATTAGTATGGTGTGCCTATGTGGCTTTTAACTATAATATATTTGTGGATAAAGAGAGACCTAGGGCTTGTCGATAATAAGCCGTGGAATAACCAGGTAACATGTGGTGCGCCGGTGAAAAAAAAGGACAATGTGAAAAGAGTGGAATATAGTCTAGGGAGGCATGCGTTATTCAGGTCGAGCTAGAGCCGGCAAGGCCACGAAGCCCCCGAGATGTCAGTGGAAAAGAGCCGAAAGCATGAGGGGAAGGCGATGGGGCCGTGATGACGAAGTCAAGGCAACCCTGTGTTTTGTAGGCTTCGAGGCGCGCGTCGTCCTTGGAATTTCAAAGCCGGCAGAACTATTCGACGGGTCGGACTAGTAATATAGCTTCCGAGCTAAGCGGGTATATGTCCGTAGAGGGACGATGAAAGGTGGCATTAGTGCCAAAGGAGAGAGAAGGCTAAGGCTATGAGCTCACGAGGCGGGATGAGAGGGTTTTAGAAGGGCAAAATTAGGAATCAACTTCCTCTAAGCCACCGGTAGACGGGATATTGATAGGTACTAATAGTATAGGACGGAGAGAATGGTGTCAGGCTGGCAAGGTAGTAGGTAATATTAGTAGCAGTAGTGGTAGCAGCAGCAGTAGCAGCAGCAGCAGCAGCAGCAGCAGTAACATGAACATGTAGTTCTACCCAACAAGTCTCATGTTTTCCCTCGCCTCGAAGAAAGAGGGCTGGGGCGGACGCGGAGAGCGACTTACATACATTACATACGTGCAAGCCCCGAAGAGAGTCAGACGTGCCCCCAATGCACGGTGGTGAAAATTGGAAGAATTCGACCTTGTGCTGGGCTGGGATTCGCGAGAGGGAATCCCTGCTCCAAACTGACGAAAGTGGGTTGGATGTTGACGGCCAGGGGGGGGATGGACAAGTTTGGGTGTATCCCGGTCAGGGATCTTCTTCCAGGGCTCCGGCCCATAGACCGTGCGGGAGTTGCGGACGCTATGTACTACGATACTTGCCAGATACCTTGTCTCGGGGCTTATTTTTTGCTCGAGTATCCCCTGCTCGCCATGTACTCGGCCTGTAGCCCGTAAGGCGGTAGCCCCCCGGCTAGAGTTGCAAGGAATCCTCGCTATCACGAGGTTCTCCGGCGGGGGACCCTCTCTCGAGAATCCATGAGCTTGACAGCGGTGGGAATTTCGCACCCAGGCAAGGCAAGGCAAGGCAGGCAAGCATTATCGCACATACCTGTCTTCGATCATGTCGAATCCAGCATGCGATCGACTCGATACGCAATACTAAACAGATAGGCGCGGAGCACGACAGATATTTATTCGTCTGCGCACGACACATTGGGGGGAGAGGAACTTGGTTCGAACACTGCCACCCAAGAAAGCGCCAACATCTTACGTTTCGTCTGACACTGCTCACGCCTCGGACAGGAAGGGCTACCTTAGTTGGGAAGCGCTGGAGTAGCTATCGGAGAGAAAGACGAAAATTCCCGCCTCGCCGACAGGAGATGCTCTCTCCGAAATAATGTATTGGCGCCTGCGCATAGAGCCAATTATCGTCGGCCTCAATATTCCGCAGCGACGTTTGTCACGTTGCGTGCTTCTTCCGTGGTTTCTAATGTTGTTTTGAACCTGTGAGAAGAAACGCGCCCACGGACACCCCTGACCGACCCGGCGAATCAGCGGCGAGCCAGGATGTGATTCTCACTCTGGTGAGCCGCGAAGTTATTTGCTTTGGGGGGTGGGCTGCAAGTCTGCGAGTCTGCAAGTCCGCTGTTAACTGACAGTCTAGTTAGCGGCGGGGAGCCTATCGTCACCGCATGCGAATGCCAAGGAAGCTCTCTGGTCTCCCCTAGTGGAGAGACAGAAACCTCGATGTTGCATTTATGAGAGCTTACAATACGGTGTTCCCAACTCCCCCCCCCCCTCAGCAAGAGATTCCGGTAGAGGCGCCATGCTCGGTACTACCCAGCTTCGATAAGTGCCGACGATGAGTGGTGACTGGTGAATGGCGAGGCCTGATCATGGATAATTGACCCAATACATGTCATAGCGTGGATAGGCGAAGTCGTATCGTGAGCTAGGTAGGTAGTAGGTATCGAGAATCTAGATATCGCCCATCGAGCACGGCCGGCAATGCGTAGCGAGCATTCGACAGAGACTATTGAATCTCGCAAAACCCGCAATATGCGCAATTCAATATGCGCAACATGCGTATCTGCGCTTCGGGAAGCTGCAGCAGTTGTGTCAGACTGTCTGTCCGACATCATATGAGTATTCGGCGGCAGTCGTGCACTTGGTGGTGCATTTGGTGGCGCTCTTCACCTTGCACATGCGTTTATGGATTCCCCCTTTCGCTACATAAATATGTATGTATCTTATTACGTAGGTAGGCGTGCATGTTATTTCCTCGAACTATCGTCGCTTCAACACGACGACTGCGGACGGTAGGCGATCTAAGGCAAGCCCACAATCACAAATTGTGACGAACTGCAGAAATCGGGCGCCCTGCCTTTTCCTCTACACAACGCTGATCCCTATCCAAAATTAGGCCCTACCCCTGGGCTGTGGGAACTCGCAATGGCGAGGCTAGCAGGGTTTCCTCCTTGACGATTCCATCTAGGGCTACTAAATACAGTATGCAGCAAGCCGATTCGAAGAATATATTGGCTTCGTGATCAATAACTAGGGTTCGACTATCTCGCAGATTTCTAACTCGGCAATAGTGACACTTGCTCGAGACAAGGGGAGAAGAGTTTTAGACATGACATTTTCCATATCATCATAACACTGTTGCTGTGTCGAATTTCATGAGGTTTGCTCAGTTATGGGTGAGATGTTCTTAACCTATTACATATGTTTCCCCTTTGCCGTACCGTCGGGGCACAGGAATGGACGGTTGCAGCTGGGGATGGGTGCCCTCAGCTCAGCTGACCGTGCATTCTCGTCCGTACGATTCCAAATTGAGAATACGATTTCTGTACTCCATTTGCATCCTCGAATAACCTGTCTACCTACCTAGGTAGTTTGCGGTTAGGGATTCATCTTCCCTAGTAGACTATAAAGGCTTGCTATAACTTAGTTACCCAACCTAGCAGCCTACCTACCTAAGTAGGCAGTTAGGTAGGTAAGTTTGCGCACGGCGGTCTATCCAGACGTATGGGAAATCGGTGTCGCATCTAGACCGCGTGGCAGTTCGGCACTTAACCCTGCCTAGGACGATGGGGCTCTCGAAGGGACTAATAGGTAATAGGTAATAGGTACGATATTATTACTTCATAGGGCCCCATTTGACAGGAGAAAAAAAATCCCATCGCTTCCAACAAGCTACGAGCTAAGCTGCCTTGTTTTCTTTTGGCTCCCGTCTATCCCTTTACTAGTATAATGCCATTACGTTTTAGGTAGGTCAACCACGGACAGCTAACAGCTAACCTCCCACACCCGGCCCTTCGTGGCGCCGACCGCGCGAGGTCCCGTCGTGATAGTTCCTGCAGTAGCGGCCGGGGACGTCGGGATTATCCAGCATCCAAGCTGGCCGAGCTCAGTGAAGCTTCACTTCATGATTTATCCCTTACGACATTGCGTATTTCCGCCGTCAAGTCATATGGGGACCTCATTGGGCCTTCTCCGTGAAATTAAAAGAGGGATTATGCTGAAGGAATACATTCCTACCTGGGTACATAATGGATGTCATCAGATACTAACTAATGCGCGTATGTGTGTTCTTTTTTGTTTGTTATATGCCTCGGTGTCTTAATAACCTGACGGATGGGTTAGCTCCAGCTAATAATAACTGAAGGATTACGGATCTATACCAGGTGGTTAGGGAGCCTGCTGAGTTATTATTACAATAGCGAAGCTGGCCCCAGCTGAGCCAGTGATCACCCTGACCAACCAACCGCCTATATACGCCAATTTGCCATGCGTGGGCCAATTGCATCTTCGTGGGGTCTCGGAATTGGGCACGATAGGTGCGCGTCCAACACTTATCCCCCTTGAAAAAAAAAAAAATTAGAAATCTTTATAACAGGCATCTTCGTCAGCCAATTAGTCGGTCAATTCCCTGATCTACGCTATTCCCACTATTTCCACTATTTCCATGCAAACATTCTGTGGCTTGCTTTGCTTGCTTGCTTGCTTGCTATGGTACGTAGGGTGCATGAGCGTCCATAGGGACACCAATGACCGGTGACCTAGCGAAAGGTTGGGGGGGAGAGGGCGAAATCCTGCCACTCGATACAGGGGGAGGTAGGTAACAAACAGGGTCACCATGTGTTGGGGAGCACGGATTGAGACCTGCCTATCTGGCGGGATCCGAACCACCGGGACCGCATCGGCAGCGGCCGACGATCTGTCACCGTATGAAGAAAAGGGACAGGCCGTTTAAGTCAACTCAGGGCCAGAATCGGACGCAAAAGTAAAAAGAGAGAAAGAGAGACATGGGCATGACCGCCGGTCCGTGCATACGTATATGTAGGTAGGTATATACATACATGCGTATGTAGGTAGGTATGAGTTATGTATGTATTGACGGCCGGCACTGGGAGTAACAGCAGAATAACGCGCGAATCAGAGTCTAACGATCCCCAGAATTGGCGCAGGTATATGCGAGGCAGATAAATATATACCTACATACCTACCACAGCGGCAACCGGTAAGTGTAGACAACGGTTGTATATTCAAAAACGATTTCTTAATAACATAAATTTAGTTGGACGGCAATCGTTTTTCCTACGGCAACGATTTCTTATATAAAATGGAAATAATTCTCTAGTTTTTTTTTTTTTTTTTTTTACGTTACTACGGTTACGAAACGACTACATAATCACCCACCCAAATACTTAGGTAGGTACCTAAGTACCTAAAATACTCTACCTTATAAAGATTTAAAGATTTGAAAGGAGATTTAGAGACTTAGAGACCTGGAGACCTGGAGACCTGGAGACCTGGAGACCTGGAGACCTAGAGACCTGGACCTGGAAGAAGACCTGGAAAGAGACCTAGAAGAAGACCTGGAAGAGGACTTAGAAGGAAGAGATTTAGAAGGAGACTTAGAAATATCATGAAAGAAAGAAAGAAAAAAAAAATTCGAACGTAAAGTTAAAAGATAATTTCTTTATATATTATATTGTTACACAATATTTACGCGTCGTAATATTAAAAATAAAAATAAAAAAACGCGTAAAATAATAAGAAATCATTTCTTAAAAAGGAACGTTTTTTTATAGCCAACGTTTTCTAGGTATACAATCGTTTTTCATTCCCATAATTTGCCGCTACGGTACCTAGGTATGCATGGGAAACGCGCCTGTCTACTACTACACCGATTCGAGCGGCTGCATCTGCAAGTCGCATATATTTTCTCCAGGCAATTCGCTACTAGTTTTCGTGGGCAATATTCTGTATAAGCAGATGCTTTTTCTTTTCTCTTTCACGCTCTTATTTCTTTTTTTCTTCCCCGATCAAGACAAACCCCTCCCACGCCGCCTGTCTACCACCACGAGCCCTATCTGGATATACCCAAATAGGTATACAGGTACGTAAGACAGCGAGGGCCAAGAGCTTCCAGCCTCAAGCCCCTTAACTACGATGACGTCGGCCTCGCGATATTACTGGCCTGCTGTCCCGTGGTAAAACACCCTCACATGCAATCGATAGCGTCAGCCCCCAAAAGCAGACATACAAGCGGCGTATATATATGTATAAGTGCCTAGGCGCCAGGTATTATTGGTATTATGCATATCCGGGGACACGACTCCTTATTAGTCCGTTCGCATTCTCGACAGGTATGGGGTCTTGATCTGGATAATATTCCTGCTTTTGCCCAGCCGGGCAAATCCCGAACGAGGTGCCCACTTGGGACATCGCCGAAGTCGAGCTGCCCGCTCCCCGTCCGCTCGCTCAATCCTGCCGAACCCACATCTAACCGAGGCGTTCCGCAGCACTATGGAGAGAAAGAAAATCTTTCTATCCGCCGACTAGCGGCTTCGTGCCAATCAATGCTAGTGTCGTTGCGGCATATCTATTAGTCTTCTATGATGAAATGAGGAACGTCGCCCCGTGACTTGGATCTTATATAGCTAGTACCCCGGGGGGCTATTCTACTATCATGCTTTCATGGCAGGTCTGTCCGTTTACGCTAGAATCTACGTTAGATTAGGCCCTGGACAGGAACGATCTATCGGATCGGGGCCCGTGTGATCTCAGTTTCTATGGACGAACTCATCCATCCCCAATGCTTCCTACCGTAAGCGATTCGACGGGATTCGCTCCATGAATACGACGTACCGATCTCAGACACCCGAAGCGCTCAGTGAATAGAGTGCTAGCACCTGGGTTCTTCCGAAACACTGCCACGTGCTACCGTCCCGGCGCTGGGTAGTGCTTTTTGAGCGTGCCTGATTCGTAGGTATACGAACGATATAGCTCTTTGCTATGGTGTGCTCAAGATTCCTACGTGCATGTGCGTCTCGGTACATATGACTGGAATGGGGACTCAGGGGGTAGACGATGGGAGCAAAGACAAGGTAATGAAGCTTCAGCTAGCAGCAAGGTACCCGAATTCGTCATCTCTAAATCGCGACATATCAGTTGGACAGATGTGGGGGACACCCTAAGATCAGTGTATCCGTGGTACCAAACCCGCACTTCGCTACATTGGGGTTTAATATTCGAGATGTCATCATGCGTGGTAAGGAAACTTTTATGCCGGGCTCGTCATAGTATCATCAAGCACTAGGGGGGTAAAATGAATATGACTCCCTGGATCATGCGAGGATGTTATCTCCACCACTGAGTTCCTGGGTATGATTAGTAGACATGAAGGACACCGACGCCTTGTTACATGGTGAGATATCATCGGGTATTATGGCTGGCTTCTCACCTGGTGTTAGTAGTGGCGTGGGACCCGGACGTTATTGGCTATAACTTAAAGAAGCGTAAAATGATAACCGTGCGTGATCTGAGTAAACCCAGAATGGGCTATCGATCTGGAAAAAAGCAAAGCGCAACATGACGCGTCTGTATGGTACCCGAACGGAAAGTGTAGAAATATATGTAGTTGGACATGGAGTTCTCACCAACGTTTCAAAGCGTCCAATCTTAGATTCGGGCTTTTTACTAGAATGAGATCCGGGTCGAGATCCGGATTGAGTTGATGATAAGTCGGCCCCGGAGACTCGTCGAATCGGAGTAGAAGAAGCAACCCCGCTAATTGGCACTCGTCGTGTTATTCCATAAGGAGCTTCGTGTCGAGGAACATGTGTAAGCGCAGGTGTCAGTGCGAACTCCGTCAGTTGGTAGAGGGGTATATTTTGTTCATCTAAAGAAACCAACGTACATAGGTATATATATGTGAGTAGGTGTGCACGTCCGGACTATCGACGGGATCCTACCGCGAGCAATTAATGTAGAGCGACCGGAGCCGAGAATGGTATCAGGTTACTACGTAGGTGGTGTAGGGGCCGGGTCTGAAGAAGGTCAAAGTGAGCCCCCTGCATGAACGCGTAACGTCAAGGGTCTTCTCTCATTTATGATATATGTAATAAATAATATGTTAGGCAGCGACTTGGTTAGCTAAGGCACCGGGCACCTGTGCGTTGGTTGTGTGGTGTCACTTGGGTTCCTTAGCGTTGGAGATGGAGTTTTTGATCTGTATCCCGTGAAGACAGAGGTGTAACATGAGAAAATACGAGAGCGAAAGGGGGAGTGAAAGGGGGCTGCGTGGATGTCTTCCGTATGGGTGGTACTTGTTACACAGGCAGGGCCAATACAGTTAGGCACCCCTTAATTGTATTAGCATAGATCTTGCTACGTACATGTACCTGGAATCCGATGCGAGACTCTTCATGTAGGTACGTACATACACGTACACCAAATGTCTCTGGAATGAGTCAACGTACATACGTACACGTACTTAGGTACATATAACAACGTACATGGTACCTAGCATACAAATCGCGAGTACATCTCGTGGTTTCCAACTTAAATGGCTTGATGGCTTGATGGCTAAGCGCGGCTCACGAGATTCGTATAGGTGCAGCCGCAAGCAGCCGCGAGGATGATTAGATAAGTAGCGTGGTATTGGCGTCATGCTCCCCGGCTAACCTGTCCGACCAGCCCACCTAAGGACCCTACTGGAAGTTACCTGACGTCAATGGCCACTTCTCGCCTGCCTGGAGAACAGCTCCCCTCCAGCTGTATAATGTATGTAACTGTAGATAGGGTACCTAGGTAGGTAGGTAGATAGGTCAGGTAGCTCAGTGTCAATTTCCCCACAGGGTCACAGCCCGCCTGCATAAACTATGTGTATTGTACAATTTCATACCTGTAAGTGTCTAGTCGGCCTAGGTACATGTAGCTCAGAAACCAGGCAATACCTATGGTACCTGGGTAACCGTACCTAAAGGAAATGTCTCTTCCCCGGTTCCCATTTGTGACCAATACCCAAGTTCGGTGCTTCCGCCGTTGTTTGATCACGGACTTGGAAAAAAAAAATAGTAAAATGGTAAAACAAAGGAGAACACATTCAACATCGTTCGACTTTCGACTTTCCTTCGTCACCTGAACAACCTAAACGGCTTGGACAGCAAGGGGAGAAAGGCCACAGCTTCAGCCCCCTCAAAAGCCGACCAAGTTCGTGCCCCAGCCGAGCATTCGTACCATGATCACCTTTAATTCCTAATTCCTATTCGGCATCCTTTATACATCTTAGATCTTTAGTTGTTTAGACCGCCACCAGCATATACATACGCGTCCAATACAATACAGACAATTCATACAGTTCATACGTACATACAGTAGTAATTCAGTAGCTCAACGTACGGAACCCTGGCCCGACTTCATTATCTCCACTCCTTTATCGACCTCGTGCCCCTCGATACGTCCGGGACAGCCTCTCTTGGCTCGAGGTTTGGTGGGCTTGGCCAAAGCTCCTCAGGTTTCCAGGTTGCCTTTCTGTGACCCCGATCTCCATTACCTGGCCACCTCCATCTGCTACATATTTCATAACGTCAACGTCAACCCCGGACCTTATCCTTCGTCGCCGACATGGCTCCCGACCTTAACTCACTTCCACCATCATCTCCTTCTGCACGTCCACGCATCATGACATCTTCAAACGGTAACGGCGACTCCGCCATCCGTGGGGAGTCCGCGTCACCATCCCCTCGATCCGCATCTACTTCATTACAAGCAGCTGCTACTATGAATGCGGGCCTCCAGCACGAACCCATGCGACGTAAGTTCTCTTCTAATTCCCTATACCACGCGTGACTTTGCAAACTGCTTACACGCCTTTCTTGCAGGCTCGTCGAGCAGCTCTCTATCACGAAACCGACAGTCACCGCAAATGGGCAGAAGACGCTCCGCCGTCCTAATGAACCTACAACTCAACGACCCATCCCTCCCGGGCCCGGGTGAAATGATCACGGAAGGCGGAAGCAGCGGACCCAGCACGTCGAGCCCCCAGCCTCTAGCTACGTCCCCCCTCCTCATGGGGGGCGATCCCCACCATAACAGGGCCCCGAGTCTGGGGGATTTGCATCAGGAATTAGAGGCCGAGCAGGAGGCGCAGGTGGTACGTCCGATTCTACCATTCGTGTGTAACGAATTTGCTCAGCTGACTTGGACTGCGATAGAACCGGCTTTTACAAATGATTCGCCAGCAGCAACTCCAACTTCAGCAGCTGCAAGCCGCCCAAAGCCAGAACCAGACGAGCGTGGCTGCCGAAGACGCAACTCCTACCTCAGAGAGATCGGGCTCGCAGGCGCACTCGTACACGGCCCCTCCACCGTTCGTCGCCCCGCCGTCGACTTCGGTTCCCCGCTCGCCGGTCTTGTCGCACCCTCGTTCTTCCTTCGACATGGCCCGCGACGCCATCCATCGCAGATCCAGAACACCCAGCCGCGGCGCCCCTTCTCCTAGGATGAGATCGACTTCCATTAGTGGCGAGGGCGGGGAACCGCACCTCTCGGGGGTCCGCGACGAGAGCGCATACTACCAAGCCGAGACTCAATCTTTGATCCGCGAGAATCAGATGCTGCGCCATAGAATCCGTGAACTTGGTATGTCTCTCCCTGCCTAATTTTATACGAGAACGAAACGCTTACCAGCGTATAGAGCGTCAGTTAAACGAGGCCCATTCTGGTGCCGCCGTGACACGAGAACCGACGCACCACTCACACCTTACGCAGTCTACCTCTGTATCGGAGGAGGAGGGCGCGGCGGGCTCATCCCCTGCCGCTGCTACCGCCAGTGGGCAATCTGCAGCTGTTTCGGAGACAGTCAAGGACGACTGAGTGGAAATCGGGCTGGTCTGTAAATTTGAGTACGGTTTTCGGCGTTTGGTTGTTTGACTCCCCGTGGGCGAACGAGTCGGGTAGAGTCTGTTCTATATGTCCCTCCCTATTCAGCAAAATTACGGCGTTCGTGGTAAAAGACACCTGGGAAGATGGATACGGTATGACGAAACATGGACATTGCGATGATTTTCGGCCTCGACGCTCGAGGTTTCCGCCTTAGTTATTTCCCTCGGAAGGGCTTCGGCAAGTGTGCCTATACTCATAGATTCCGATAAAATGTGATGCAAATCACGGGAATCCCACTACTGGAGTTTCGAGTACAATGCTATTAGGAGTATACGAGTGATCTACGACCGAGAGCCATCCTCGGTACTGAGACTATTATTCGTATTAGATATAATACCGTTACGAGATTGCCTCTTAAATACTACATGTAAGTAAGGCTAAATTAACGAACATAATACGTTGATTATAATCTCAACTAGCCTAGCGAAGGGGTTCAACTATTCGTTAACGGCGAGCTTTTCCAGCAGTGCTATAAAAACCGTGAAGGTGCCATATACGGGGTATGAATCATTATGGTAGCCCCTCTTAGATGTGAACGACTTGAATCCAATCCTCTTATAGAGATTATGGATTCTAGATACTAACATCTTATAGTTAATTTAGAAATTCTTATATTTGCCTATATTCCTATCATACACCCATCTATGATTATCAGCGTTGAATCAGTAAGAGACGCCCTATATATAAACGAGAATAGCCACTACCAACGCAAGCCGATAAGGATAAGAGCTCCCCCGTAGCGTCGTCTACCGCAGCCAGCATATGATATCATTCAACCCTCATTCATCCTCCTCACTCTCCTCCGATCCGGCTTTATAATACTACTAATTTACCTACCCCATGGACCCTTAATTAAGGACCCCCCAACCATCCCTCCCTATCACTTAGAACCGGGCACCGCATATTCGAACCCCCCGAGTCTAGACCGGAGTCCTAAACGAAAATGTTCGCGAGGACGGCTCAGCGCCAGTTCCGGTCCGGCGATTTATATTGCTTGGCGCGCGCGTTCTCGAGTACGGCGGCGAAGAGGACGGATTTCACGCATGTGGTAGGTTGGATTAGTTTATTATGTATTTTCTTATACGCTCGCTTGCTATTACTACATCAATGTATCTTATATTTACCGAGTGAGGTTCAAGTGTATATATATTATCTTGCCCCCGATACATAAGTGAATCTCACTGGCATACCTATACATAAACACGTACATAATCCAGACCTTGACAAAACTCACAGCCACCCCCCCAAACCAGGTCATAGGCGGCGGCGTCGTCGGGCTCGCCGTCGCGCGGGCCCTCACCTCTCACTCCTCCTCTTCTTCCTCTTCGTCCTCCACCAGCGCCACCGACTCCACCCTCCTCCTGGAACAGCACCCCCTCCTCGGCACCGAGACCTCCTCGCGCAACAGCGAGGTCGTCCACGCCGGCCTCTACTACGGCCGGGACTCGCTCAAGGCGCGCCTGTGCGTCCGCGGGCGCCGCGCGCTGTACGCCTTCTGCGAGCGCCGCGCCGTCCCCCACCGGCGCACGGGCAAGTGGGTCGTCGCGCAGGACGAGGCCCAGCTGGACGTCTTGCGGGGCATCCACGAGCTGTGCTCGCGCGAGCTGACGGATGGCGGGGGCGGGAGCCTGGTGCCGACGCGCTGGGTCGGTGCCGCGGAGGCCGCGCGGGAAGAACCCGCCGTGAGGGCGCGCGCGGGCATCCTCGAGAGCGGCGAGACGGGCATCGTGGACTCGCACGCGCTGATGCTGGCGCTGCGCGGCCTGTTCGAGGATGAGGGGGGCACGGTGGCGGTGTGTTCGCGGGTCGTGGGGATAGAGCCTTTGGGCGGTAGCAGTAATAGTACGACCCTCCCCGGCAGCAGCGGCTACCGGCTCTCGGTCCGGGACACGCGCACCGGCGCCCTCTCGCACGTCACCGCCTCGACGCTCGTCAACAGCGCGGGCCTCGGCGCCGCGCGCGTCCACAACATGCTCGCGCCCCCGGCGCGCCGCACCCGCTTGTACTACGCCAAGGGGAACTACTTCAGCTACGCGTCCCCCGCCCCGCGCGTGCGGCGGCTCGTATACCCCGTCGCGCCCCCCGGGGCCGGGGGGCTGGGCACGCACTTGACGCTGGATATGGCGGGGCGCGTGAGGTTCGGGCCGGACGTGGAGTGGATCGAGGGGCCGGATGATAGCGCGGCTACTAGTAATAAGGATGGGGATGGTGACGGGGAGAATTACAACTGGGACAACGTGTACAAAGTCGACGCGTCGCGCCTCCCCGCCGCCGTCCGCGAGATCAAGAAGTACCTGCCGTCGCTAGACGAGACGGCGCTGGCGCCGGACTACGCGGGGGTGCGGCCGAAGCTGCGGCCGGCGGGCGCGGTGGCGACGGGGGGCGGCGGGTTCGTGGACTTTTATATTCGTAAGGAGGACGGGTTCGAAGGGTGGGTCAATCTGTTGGGCATCGAGAGTCCGGGGCTGACGAGCTGCTTGGCGATCGGCGATATGGTGCGCGATATGCTGTATGGGAGTTCGAAAGTGGAGGGGTCGGCGGCGTTATGAGAGGGGGTTACGGTAGGATAGTGTGTGGGTGAGATGAGATGAGTAGGGCCTTAAGTGTGCTTTCTCCATATTTGGTTGATAGAGCGGTCTATTCAAGGATAGGAGCGATCTGCTCAAGACTGGTATGGAGGATATTATCGCCGAGTATTGCAGTGAGAGACTTAAGAGACATGGCCTAGAATCAAGGAGCCAACTACTTCGAGAGTCAACAATAAGTCCTGTCAACTTCATATCAATTACAGCTTATCTGAGCAATGTGCGTACGGCAATATCTGGGGGATCAGCAAGAAATAGCATGTTATGTACATCTCCCAAAAAGTTGAATCGGGATGGCTGGCGGTGGCTAACAAAACTCGACAATGGCCAACCGGGAGTCCCAATCACCGTTACAACCGAGTTATGCGCTTCGCAGTTCAACAACCACACCTTTCCTTCATATTTCCATCTCCCCTGCAAGGTGAAGCCCCAACATCAAGATAACTTTTCGTTAGAACTGTAAGGCGAGGAAACCCTTCGCCCACCTCCGCACTGACGTAGATTGTTACTTCAGGTCGCCGTCGAAAGGCGAAGAAAAAAAAGATAAAACGAGCTCACCGCGTCCGGAGCGGTGAAGATAAATGTAAGACGCCTTGACCCTCCCTGATGCACGCATGAGTATATACCACCCCTGAACGCCATCAAGAACCTCCTTTGCCGAGAAAAAAAGGTACCTTCGTAGGATACGGACAAATTCGATAACCTCACACCTAGCGGAGTTCAATATCCGGGAAGACCTTTCTGCCATGGGTATTCACTTGAAACTCATAGATTCCGTCCTCAGCAGCGGCGTACCTAGATAGGTAGTAACTTGTTAGCTTGGCGGGTTTGAGACAAAGAAGATAATTTTTCAGACCGAAACAAAAACCGAGAATTGAGAATTTCTCACAATGTTCTGCCGTCCTCGCTCCATGTTATTCCCGCCGTGTCGTCCGGGTTCTGTTGGTGATCACGGCTACCTATCCTAATCCTACTGAAGAGCGAGGCGTTTCCCCACACGTCAGCGTACACCGGAACGCCCCGGCGGGCTCTGACCTCGGCTCGCGTGGGGTCGGAGGGGCCGCTATTCCATCCGCTTATGTCGGCTAGACTTTCCGGATCCCATCCGGAGCTAGATCGACCGACGAACCACTCAGCGGCGGCACGTTCGCGCGGGGTCATCGAGCTGTCGTTATTGGCCTCGTTGTATTGGCCTTGCGACCTGTTAGCCATCATCTGCGAGATGTTATCGACGTTTTGGGCCAATGTACGCATGATGGAGGCGCTCCTCCGACCCAAGTCCCGCGCCGTAGGGGTTCCCCTCTCGCGGTCTTGTTCGGGCGGCGTTTGGCTGGTGCTCGAGCGGTGCTGGTCGCGGGTCTCGCGGATGTGCTCGCGTTCCATGAATCTTGCTAAGGCTTCGCGCTGGAGGGGCTCGGTATTAGCGTCATCTATCTCATTACGCGGTTCCGGGGCATGGATCGGTTGTTGGGGGCGTCGTAATGCGAGAGGATGGCAAAATATTGCAGCACCATAACGCAGCACAGGCTCAAGCAGCACTACGAGATCATAGCCTAACTCCGGGGGAACGTAGGGTTCGGGCAAGGGGATGTAGGGGACGCCTGATTCAAGATAGCAAGGGTTCGGCATGTAGCCGGGAGGGGGATCCGAGAGGTCATCTATGCGGGGATGCGTATAGGGGACGCTACTGGGTGGTGGTAGCAAATGACTCGAGCCGGCCGGGGAACTTACGCGATCTGCCCAGCCACCAGACCTCCACATACTTCTCTCGCCCCGTTGAATTCGGTGCTCTGCTAGGCGCTCTAGCTGCTCGGCTCGGTCCCTGTCTCGCGCCTCGCGTCGCCGACGTTCGTTTTGGAAAGCCTCCAGGATGGAAACTTCGTCCGGGCTAAAAGGTAGGTTAACACGTGATGTGACGTCCGAAGATTCTGGGTTTGGTAGGGGCCTGTCAGACATCTGTCGGCTCCAGCGCTCCATCAACGCTAGCGGAGATGGTTCGGTGTTCCGATCGTTGTCGGCGTTCCGGTCGCCTTCGGCGCTGCGCTCGCTTCGCGGATCAAGTAGACGCGGGTCGATGGTACTGCTATCGTTAAGTGAGAAGTGGTTGAAGCCTTCGTGATTATCCAGAGAGATGATCTGTCGTCGCATGAAATTGGAGCGCGCATCCGCCACCCCGATCCGACCTCGATGTTCCGACCACGCCAGCAGATCGAACTGTCCTGGCGAAAAGGCCATATCTCTAACAGCGCCGAATTCTCCAGGTGCTCGGTCCGAATTGAAGTAAGTGATCAAGGGCTCGGAGTCGGGGTCCTTGAGGGCGACGGCATCGAATACGGATATCGTGCCGTACTGGGTGCCGACGGCCAGGTACTTTCCGGACGAGGAGAAACAAGCAGCAAAACTCCCTCGGCAGTCTGTCGTATCTTGGTTCCACTGACCCTTCAGCCGTATTCTCGGCAGCGATACCCATTTGAAGGATTCGCGGTCAACGCCGTGATAGTGCTTGGTGAACGATCGTCGCACGTGTACGTAGAGGAACGGGTCGTCACAGATGGCGATGAGAAGGGATCCGTCGGGGGAGATCACGCCGCGGTTGACGCAATCGGGATACTCTAGCACATCCTTATGTAAGTCAGGTTCGTAGAGGTTCACAACGGTAACGGTCTTGTCATTGTTGGCAACAACAGCCACCGGCACGTCGTATTGCCCAGGCGCCGGGGTGCCGGTGCCCCTAGGAGGATGCCAAATCGTGATGCAGTTGACACGCTCGATACCGACCTTGTAGCTCGAGGCAGACCACGTCTTGTTAGAGCCATTGATCCGATCCACGACGGAGCGCATCTCGCGTTCGAGCTGGAGCATAGGGCCTTCGGTCATACCGGGCGTCTCGAGGGAGGTCAGCCTGGAACGGAAGTCTCTGCTGGGGATGTCGGCCTGTGCATCGCTGCCGCCCGACTCTCGTATGACGACAAACTCTCCGCTCTCGCCGCCGCAGCAGATCCAGCCCTTGCTAGCGATCAAGCAACGGGGATGGAAGCTGATGACTTTGATGGTTTCGCATTCTCGGGTGGAGGTATTAAGGCGTTGGATATGGGTATTGTTGACACCAGCCGGGTAATAGATGACGTCCTGTTGCTCTGCGCTGACCAATGATCGGAGCTGCCAATGACTGCGAACGGGGGGATGGATTAGCACGCTTCGCAGATACGGGAGAGATAAGCACGGAAAGCTACCTTGGGTAAGGTAGCATAGGACATGTAGGATAGTGGTATAGTATAGCAGGCAGCAGATATATACGTCGGCCCAGAGATAGATAGGTTGCGATTGCTTACATTGGCGAGACACTGGTGAGATAGTGCCTGCGACCTTCTTTAAGAAGCAGGTTATCAGTAGGCCAAAGGCTGGAGACGATTGACAGTCAGCGGGGCGTCGCCATTTTCCGAAGATGCACGCAAAGGGATAATCCTACCTGGCCTCCTCGTCTATGGCCATGGTGCCAATGGCGGAATGTCAATACCGCAATAATGGCTCATCAAGTCGTATCGATCATGGGGGAAGCGCGTCGCAGGGAAATCAAGTGACACGGTCGGAAGATGCGCCGATCGTAGTAAAGTGTTTAGGTAGGTCGTTTGGTATTCTGGTGACGGGGGGGTTGAATCGGGGAGTAAGAGAGGTGGTAGATGCAGGGACGCCGGGGGTTGATGAAGCTTGGGTAAAAGCGAAATCACTATCGCCCTAGCGAGAACAAGCTTTAAAGGGTTCGACGGGGGTGTCGCGTTGCTTGCTTGCCGCTTGGGTTGTTATGATTGTGATTGTGGTTGTGGTTGTGGTTGTAGCCGTAGTAATAGTAATAGTGATGGCGGCACCGGCACCAGCAGCACCAGCGGCAGAAGCAGCCGTAATAGTAGTCGTAGTAGTCGTAGCACCAGTTATTACGGCGGTGATTATGGCGGTTTGGTGGTAAGTGATAAAGTGGTGAGAGACTAAGCGCCGACTGTGGACATCTCTAGCCTAAGAAGGAATGTAAGAGTGAGGGTGCGCTTGTTGTAGGACTTACAAAGGGCGGCGGGTTGCATCAGGTTTGGAGGGAGGAGACGCTTGAATGGGCGACGGGACAATGAAGACAAAAAAAAAAGGTTCCTCGGGAAGGCTCCTCATATGACGTTCAGATTCGCTACTGCACCAGCCGCGACCACCGACAACCACTCTCTCGCTACCTGCTGGGTTATGTATTGTATTTGTACGGGCACCGGGCAACCGCCTAGCTTACACCCTGCCCTGCTGCAGTGTACGTAGGTACCTACTACAGGTACTATTAGTGTCCATACAGTATAACCCACAGTATAGAGTACGGCGCATAGCGAATACCTTTAGCGGCCAAGATGAGGCACTTATACGTGTACATGTAGGTACATGTAGGGTCTCCTCAATGGTCTGTGTCCATGCCTCGTGTAAGTCCATCCAGCTGCCTGCCCAGTAGGTATGACATCTAAGAACATTAAATCCGGGTACATAGGCATAGCCATACGGCGCTGGGCTTATACTTTAGCACGTGTTTGTACTATAGTACGAGCGGCAGGTATTTCCATTTAAGTGAGACAAATTTCCATTCTGGTCGAAACCATTGCCTAACTTGAGCTCCATTGCGTGATGCCATCTCGCGCAATTATCCGGTTACCATGTTGAGCCGGTACCTAGCAGGTAGGATTTACATGTCCATACTACATATATCTTTTAGGTGCCACTTTCTTGTGCATATTCATGTCGGATATAGGAGGCGGATAGCTCTCAGATTTTAATCTATACCCATAGTCACAGTAAATTGCCTATATGTAAGTACTCGCTAGGTATCTATATCTATCCGTTACATCATCGCGATGATCTAGCGTCTTTGAATTGGACGAACTTAAACGGCCTGTATAGTCCGAAGTATTTCATGATTGGAGCACTTGGAGCACTTATTGATCATAAGCCACGTCTTTAAGTCAACCCAAGTGCCTAAATAGGCGAGTAAGATGTATTTATCTAAGGGTGCGCTGCTTAATACCTAGGTAGGTATTCGATCCATTCTTATCTGTATAAGAATCTATACATACCTAGGTACCTACATGTAAGTACCTAAAGAATATGCCTAGGTTCCAAAGTACCTGGTACTTACCTAGTCTGATCAAGGCACAGAACTTCTGGAATATTACCTAAGCGCGGCTCCTTCCCAGGGCCACTAACGCAGAGTTTTTCGCCGCTGTGCCGGTGCGGGAAGTAGGTAAATAGGTACGTATCGGTTATCTGTTCACGTCACCTTTCCCTAAATTTTTTTCTTCGAGTTGTCATTGGACGGGCAGAATATTGCCGAGGCACACCGCCCTCGGGGAAGCTCTCAGAAATCTTCTTCCTTCCACTTCTTCTAATCGCCGCAGAAATTTTTATAGCTATCGACTCCGCCAATTTGCCATCTTCTTCTCCCCACACATAATAATAAATACAGCGCCGAAAAGCCTGTTCACGATCACACCTCTTTTTTTTCTTCTCTTCCTATTCCGTCGCGAATCTTTCACACCATCCTCCATATCCTTTGCCCACTCTCAATCACCCCGCCATCATGATGCTGGCTTCCCGATTCTCCAGAGCTGTAAGTATTCCCGACTTCGCTTTTAAAAGACCTGACATTTTCGCGCATGTGCGACTGACCACAATTCGCTTCGACAGCTTCCTCGAGCAACTCCCACGGTTGCACGATGGGCCGCGCCTCTGCGGAAACCCTTAGGATCTACCTTCGCTCGATATGAGTCGACTGAGGGGAAGGTCCAAGGTGCCGTCATCGGTATCGATTTAGGTAAGTTTAGAAATCTCTCATTGCCTAGCTTCTAGAAAGGCACATATCTAACCAATCTTTGCTAGGTACCACAAACTCGGCTGTTGCCATCATGGAGGGAAAGGTGCCTAGGATCATTGAGAATTCCGAAGGTGCCCGGACGACGCCGTCCGTTGTTGCTTTCGCGCAAGATGGTGAACGACTAGTCGGTGTCGCTGCGAAGCGACAAGCCGTCGTCAACCCGGAAAACACTCTCTTCGCTACCAAGCGATTAATAGGACGAAAGTTCACTGATCCCGAAGTCCAGCGCGACATCAAGGAAGTTCCCTACAAGATCGTGCAACACAGCAACGGTGACGCCTGGGTAGAGGCGCGGGGACAGAAATACTCCCCCTCCCAAATTGGTGGCTTCATCCTCAACAAGATGAAGGAAACTGCCGAATCATACTTGAGCAAGCCGGTTAAGAATGCCGTCGTCACCGTGCCCGCTTACTTCAACGACTCTCAGCGCCAGGCTACCAAGGATGCTGGTCAGATCGCCGGCCTCAACGTCCTCCGAGTTGTCAACGAGCCTACTGCCGCCGCGCTGGCCTATGGTCTAGAGAAGGAGGCTGACAGGGTTGTCGCCGTCTACGATCTTGGTGGCGGTACTTTCGATATTTCGGTCCTCGAGATCCAGAACGGCGTCTTCGAGGTCAAGTCGACGAACGGTGACACACACTTGGGTGGAGAAGACTTCGATATCCGCCTAGTCCGCCACTTGGTCCAACAGTTCAAGAACGAGTCCGGCATCGACCTATCCGGTGACCGAATGGCTATTCAGCGAATCCGAGAAGCCGCTGAGAAGGCCAAGATCGAGCTTTCTTCGTCTCTCCAGACTGACATCAGCCTACCGTTCATTACTGCCGACGCTTCCGGCCCCAAGCACATCAACACCAAGATGACCCGTGCCCAGCTCGAGAGCATGATGGAGCCCCTAATAACGAAGACCATCGAGCCGGTGCGCAAGGCGCTGAAGGATGCCAACCTCCAGGCCAAGGATATCCAGGAGGTCATCCTGGTTGGTGGCATGACCCGTATGCCCAAGGTCTCCGAGTCTGTCAAGAGCATCTTCGGCCGTGAGCCCGCCAAGTCCGTAAACCCCGATGAGGCCGTCGCTATCGGTGCCGCTATCCAGGGTGCCGTCCTGTCCGGCGAGGTCAAGGATCTCCTGCTTCTGGATGTCACTCCCCTGTCCCTCGGTATCGAGACTCTCGGTGGTGTATTCACGCGACTAATCAACCGTAACACCACCATCCCCACCAAGAAGTCCCAGGTCTTCTCTACGGCCGCCGACTTCCAGACTGCCGTCGAGATCAAGGTCTACCAGGGTGAGCGTGAATTGGTCAAGGACAACAAGCTGCTCGGTAACTTCCAGCTTGTCGGTATCCCGCCGGCGCACCGCGGCGTTCCTCAGATCGAGGTTACCTTCGATATCGACGCCGATTCCATCGTCCACGTCCACGCCAAGGACAAGAGCACGAACAAGGACCAGTCCATCACCATCGCCTCCGGCTCCGGTCTTTCCGAGTCTGAGATCGAGCGCATGGTTCAGGACTCGGAGAAGTATGCTGAACAGGATAAGGAGCGCAAGGCCGCTATCGAGGCCGCCAACCGCGCCGACAGCGTCTTGAACGATACCGAGAAGGCTCTGAAGGAGTTCGCTGACAGGCTCGACAAGACCGAGGCTGACTCCATCCAGGAGAAGATCACTTCCCTACGGGAATTCGTGAGCAAGAGCCAGTCCGGTGAGGGCACCGCCACTGCCGCCGAAATCAAGGAGAAGACCGACGAGCTGCAGATGGCTAGCTTGAACCTCTTCGACAAGATGCACAAGGCTCGTTCCGAGCCTGGTGAGTCCGGCCAAGCTGGTAGCTCCGAGGCCGGCTCTTCGGAAGCCAAGCCTGAGGATGAGAAGAAGCCTTGAACGTTTTACTAGAGACGGTTGTTTTCTCGGTTTACAAAATAATTGCCTTCGCGGCGGGAATCATATGGGCCTTACGCTCTATACCTTGTACATTTACCTGTACTCATACTTGCCGCCGGCATCCTTTTTTCCCGACTACTACTCTGAGGCGATGTCTTCATGAACTTGCGGGCGGGAGCGGCGTTCTGAGATCTTTAAAGGGGGAGGGAAAACTTTTAACTATCACGGTTGAAGGTTATTTTTAACGCGGTTTTCGGTGACATGATTGGCATTGAATGGTACGCTCTGGCTCTGAGCATTTGTATATAAAGGCGAGACGTGACGATTAAGGACAAAAATAATAAAGACATCCCCTCTCAAGGCTGTTGTTTGGTAGTATGATTTGTGAGTTGAATTGTGTTTCTGTATTGGTATCATCCGCCGCTCATGAAAGACCCCGGAGCATGAAAATTCGACAAGAACTTCTCGCCGTATATCATCACTACCCAGATCCCGTCTAGGCTACGTTGCCATTTAATACAATAACACCATCCAGCGCCTACCCAATTACATCACATCACCTGGGTTATTCCCCGTAGAGAAGGCCACAGCAGGTAGGTAACATACACCGCATAGCATACCACGCACCTAGCCGCTATCATCACTACCACCCCCCGTCACACCACAGAAGCTCTCGCTCCGCCGCCTCGTGTCCGCATCCATCCGATCGACCAGCCGCACTAGATCCGCCGGCCGCTCGGCTAGCGTGAGGAACATGCCGCCTGCAGACGCGCGGGAGGCGAGAGTTAGCGCCGTGTCTCGGCCGGTTGAGAGAGGCGGACGAAGGGAAAAATCAGAAGAAGAGGAAGAAGAAGAGGAAGAAGAAGAGGAAGAAGAAGAAGAAGAAGAAGAAGAAGAGGAAGAGGAAGGACCCACCCTCAACGTGCCACGCGACGTGGCAGTGCAGCGCCCAGAGCCCCGGGTTGTCGGCCGCGAACCGCAGCACCACGTGGTTGAAGGGCGGCACGGTCACCGTGTCCCGGCGCATCGGGTTCGCGAGGCTCCATGTTGTGGCGCCGGCGCCGAAGAGACCCTTGCCCCAGCCGACGACTTGGAAGGTGTGGCCTGGGGGGTTGGGGGTGGGTTGTTAGGGCTTTATTTTGTCTTTTTTTATTCTTTTTTATATTTATTTTTAAGGGGAGGGGAAGAGGAGATGGGGGCGTACCACTATAATGGAAAACTATATGTTAGTTTAGTCTTTCAGGGTTATGTTATAATGAGAGAGAGAGAGATGGAGTGAGATTGAAGTCAAGGGAAAGAGGATAAAAATAAAAGGGGCAAGAGAATCGACTCACTGTAAATGCCAAGGATGTTCCATCGCATCAAGCGAATTTATAACGATCTGGGCTCCCTGGTCAGCGTCCGGGACTAGCAGGACTTGCTGGTTGAGCCCGAAGTCCCAGCTATTATATGAGTTGGCTCTGTCCGAGGTGAAATTCTGCTCTAGTGCTTTCCAGAGCGTGGCGTTGTCGGGTAGGGGAAGGTAGGACGTCTATTTCGTTCGGGTGTTAGATAGATGCAATACTTGTTAATCAGGAGAGTCCTTTTCCCATTCTTTCTTCTCTTTTTAGAAAAGGGGGACGAGAGGAGAAAGGGGTCGGAGTACGTATAATAGGGGGCAAATGGAAAAATCACCTTGTTAATAAAAATGCGATTCACATCCTGCGCCTGCCGAAACGCGTACTCGATGTAATGCGTATTCGCCTCGCTCACGTCGACCGCGGGCTTCCTGCGCATCGGCACCGGCATGTCGAACGGCATGTCGTCGCAGCCCTCCCACACGTCGCCCCGGAGCCCGTTATTCTCGACCCCGTACGGATTCGACGTATTCCCCGGGACGCCGATCGGTTCCGGTATAGTCCCTGGGGGATTATCATCATTCCCATCACTACCATCCTCGTCCTCGATGTACGTTATCACCCCCCTAGCGCCATACCCCGCATCCTCTAGCCCAGCGCTCGTATACGGCGCGTACGGGAGGAAACACGTGCGCGGCACCGAAGCGCGCACGTAGTAGCTCCCGGGGGCCTGGTCCGCCGTCAGGATCACCGAGACGCGCTGGCCTAGGTTCAGGTACACGCCCCTCGCGCTTAGAGGCTCGATCTCGACGCCATCGAGCTCGACGATCGTCAGCGTGTGGTTGTCGACGCTGAGCCAGTACGATAGGAATGACGACGCGTTGATCAAGCGTAGACGTACTGAGTGGCCGCGCCGGATGGTTGTTGAGTATAGGGAACCATCTCCTGTGCAGTTGGGTTCGAAGGGGGAGGAGGAGGGTGGCGGGTATGTGGTGGAGACGATGCTGCAGTTGTAGGTGTTTTGCCCGTTCAGCAGGATGTTGTCGGCGAGAGGCTCGACGCCGGATTCCCAGGGCACCCATTGCGAGGTCGAGTTGAGGTAGCTGGTTCGGATCTATATACGATAGAACGGTTTGGCTCGCAGTTAGTAAGTAGACTACTATATGCGTCGTTATATAGAAGACGGAATAGCTTACAACAGACCCATAAGTATGATAAACATCCGCGACAAAGAGCAGCTTCTCATCATCCGTAGTCGGCACCAGCTCGCCCGGATCCCTAATAACCTACCACCACAACAATCAGCTTTTCCGCGCCACAATCATCCCGGACTTACAACCCCTTACAATAGCCCCATACGCGCCGTCGCTATACTGCACCGATGAATGGGCATGCCACCAGAACGTGCCCCTCTGGTCCCGCACGCGGAACTCGTACGTGAAGCTCTCGCCCGGCGGGATCGCGCACTGCGTCACCCCGGGCACGCCGTCCATCCACGTCGACCGCCGCTGGTCGATGCCGTGCCAGTGGATCGACGTGCTCGCGGCCGGCATGAGGTTGTTCACGCGCACGCGCACCGTGTCCCCGACGCGCGCCTCGATCAGCGGGCCGGGCGATTGCCCGTTGACGAGGACCATGGGCTTCTGGAAGCCGTCTGGGGCGGCGAGGGCTTGCGTTACGTTGAATACGTATTCTCGGACTCTAGGCTGCTCTCCCTCCTCACCCTCTTTTGTAACTACAAACCCTGTTTTAAGCTCAAGTTCCTGCCTGTTAATAAGCTTGTCTATCGGGACGAACTCGAGAGTCTCGGAAAGGCCATAACGGGCGCTATAGTTCAGCGCGAATGGTACCGGAGATGGCGACTGTGACTTGGCGTAGGGAGCTACGGTTTTATATCGTGGATACCCGAGCCCGAGGCATAAACCCAGCGCTAGGGCGACGACGGAGAAGCATGTCAGCGAGCAGATGAACATGCGCAAGGAAACCATACGCTTAGGGGGATTCCCGGTGACGAAGATGGGGAGCTCGCCGGCGCCCGCCCACGTCTTAGATGATCGGGGGGTATAATCCAAGCTGGGACTCTGGCTGTCAGGCATCGTGAGCCTGCTCGCGCTGCTTGAGAAGCGGTGATCTAACATAGTGAGTCATGACGAGAAGTAAAGGCGCACTCGCGAGTTTAGGCGGGCGTGGGGGTTATCTATGGTTCCTGATGGCTAGGGATACTGGATCCAATATTAGGTATGTCTTGTCGCAAATTGCCCTTCGATGGCGCCCTGCCTCGGCCCCCTTTATTAACCCTAAGGACACATTCATGAAAGTATATACGAGATGAGAAGATAGAAAATCGGGATCGAATATCCCGTATGAATGGTGGATATGAAGTATATTTTCTGTACCTATAGATAGGGACGGTAAGTCGGCGGATAGATATTAATTATCTTCCAAATCCAAACCATCCTCTCTTCTGTGGCTGGGACTGTTGTCCCGCCTGCGGCTCGGGCTCAGGAGCCGGCGCCGGCGCTTTTCCGGGGTAATCTATGTAGTTCCAAGCAACGTCAAAGAATAGAGGCTTCACGGGTATAGGTTGTACCTTCGGTGGGAACTCTACGAGATTTTCTAAGTCGACGCCCTCTGCCGGATACTCGGACAAGCGTTGGACCAGCGGGGTCTTTGCGTTCGGCAGAGTCTCGTTCGTCTTTTTTTGCCGTAGATTATCTATTTCGACAATCGCCCGGCATCGTTGAAGCTCTCCTTTCAGTAGATTTTGGAGGAAATGAATATCGCTCTGACGAATCTCTATGTTACGAGGCGAGGACTCTGCGGAAGAGGCAGCGTGTTTGGAGAAAAAGGCTGCGGACTGCTCGCACTCATCGAAGGCGTGTTTGGTAAGAACCAAGGCGTTGAGCGACTGGTTAGTCAGCGAATGCGAGCGCGCAATGGAAAGACATCTATGTGATAGGTTAATATTGGCGCGAAAACAAGGGGCGGGCATATGGAAACACGAACTTCAGAGCGTGGAAATATCTAGCAGTTGCGTCTAATTGTCCTAGTAAGACCTCATCGGCCGCGACGCCGGGAAGCTCTTTGATAGTATCGATGCTCTGTAGCGTGGAGTCATAGAGAACGACTTTGTCTTTGAGTCGAGATATCTTCCTACCGGGCGGTTCTATTTTGGGTTTCCGAGAGGTGGCGTCTTTCTTGGATTTCCGGGTCGTGGTCGGCGCCGAATCTAACAGCGCGCCGTCGTGCTCCCCGCTTAACACCCGATTGCGACCAATTCTCCAGCTGATCATCTGGTAGTTCACGGCGGTGCGAGTTATCTGTAGGCTCTGGATCCTGGGGTCATCTTGCGATACGCCTTCCTCTTTCAGTTCGTCGATGGCACGCTTAGTGGCATCTGCGGCGTCCTGACTGGCAATGAGCACATCGTCGTACGCGGCAGCCATCTCCTTTGGTAATATAACGTCGGACGAAGCCAGCTTCTCTGTTAGCCGCGCGGTCGCCGTATCAGTCGAGGCTAACGCGAGCGCTATGGCCGCATCCTCGATCTTGACTTCTCGGGACCTCCACGTGATGGTCTGAGGTGCGTTCGGGGCACCGACCTGGCCCCTTTGAGCATCGGAACCGCTTTTCTTGAGCAGATCCGGAGCTAGCTTGTTTATTTGTTCGACCAGCGAGGTATCGGAGGTAGGAAATGCTCTTCTTGCAATGGTTGGTATCGCCAGGGTCCTCGGAACCTTAGCCTGATAGGCCGCATAGCGAATAGAAGGGTCGATGGTGTCTGCCAGGAGGTCCTTGAAGATGTCCCCTCTCATAGCCGTAGAAAGCGCCGTATATATGATGCGCGCGGTCGCGTAGCTCCGCAGGCAGGCTTCCCAGCTCTGCTTCTCGAACTGGGTAGCACCTCGTATCATGGAAGCATACGCACGTGCTTCGAGGACGTCGGTGTCGCTGGCGCCATTCACGGAGCCGTCCGACAAGATCTGGACGAGATTTTCGGCGACACGGGCGCCCTTGTCAAGTCTCGATATTATGTGGGAGCGGGTCCTGCCTGTGATGCCTTTGGTGTCGGTGGAGTGGATGGCTTTGAATCTCATAGCATGCGCCCAGGCGCGCTCGGCTGTTAACAATTGGAGATGAAGATACCTCGTTCCGGTCAGCGATATATAAATTCCAACAGGTGGTATTGCGCATACTCGTGGTTCTCCGATAGCTTCTCAGCTGTGACGGGCTCCTTCTTGCTAAACTTGCCGCGGTTCTTCGTGACGATGTTTAACCTCTTCCGGCAATTGTGTAGCTTCTTGACCAGCTGCTTATGGTAAGTGTTATAGTCTCCGTAGAGCAGGGCCTGGTTTCTGGCCGAAACCACGAAGTTTGTGATATCCATGGCGCACCACGAGCGACGGAGCGGTAAGTACCAGGCCGAAGCGTGTAGTATCGAGTTTTGAGGTGAAGTACACGCACCGTACACGCACCGTCGCTAGCGGTAGTAGTATCGGGGGGTGGTGGTGATGATGGTGATGGATGGTGGTCGTGGACGAGAGTTGGTGTGTGGGGTTTTGGGGCTGGTTTCCCAACGTCCTGGATAACAAAATTCAATCGACGTGGGGTATGTTGTACTACACCCTAGCCACCTGTGGCTGGCGGGGAAGCTCTATTAGGTATATCGCGACAGATAACGTAATGCCCCTCAGATAGGTACATAAATCGGAGGTATAATCACAACGGCACCCAGGTACGAGGCACTGCACTATGTACTTGCAAGGTAGGTACCTATCTAGGTAGGTAGGTAGGTACTTCAATCAGGTTTGGGCATATCGCACGATAAAGCAATTAAAGTCTTCAGTGACATGACCTAATACCTGTGGCTTGAGTGGGTCCGATTAGCGATAGCTCGATAAAAGATGGTACCTAGGTACGCCGCAAAACCAAAAAGCTGGGTCTCGCCGATGTTCGAGTTGTAATTTTTCTCTAATACGTTATGCTGCGATCTATAACCCAAGAACACGAGAACCTGGATTTGATGCTGTCATTCCCTTCTATGCTTGCTCGCACCGGTTCATGCTGCATACGCAGGCGAGGGATAGAGTCTAGACGAGCTCAACTAGAATCCCATCGTACGATATATTGAATGGAGAGGTGAGTTGTAAATTTCTTCCGGGTTGGACGATGCCATCTTTTTTTGGAATTTTGCGCCGAAACTCCACACGCTCCAAGTACGCCCATATTTATATGATACTTATATAATACAGTTCCGACGATGCCTTGAAAAGTTTTTGCCACCCTGCCCCGTTCGACTTCTCTCCCCTCGCCGACTTGTTGTGCTAGGAGCGTGCGGCCTCAAAAAAAGTTATTCTCCCCGATGCTGGAGAAGACGGCTGCCAGCTTGGAACCATGCGGCTTCCATCGAGTAGTCCCCGGCGCAACCCAGTCCTTTCGATCCATGAGGCAGCTCCGCAACACATTCTGGCAACATGGCGCTGCTGACGTCGAACTGACTACCGCCTGGCAAGCTCTGATGCACGGCATTTCCGATCTCAACATGGCCTCGTCGGAAGAGCGCAAGAGCTCCTCCACCCTGAGCGCCTCCACCTTTCTTCTCGATTTTCTATACCCAAGCGGTGCTATCAACCTGATGCGCCGCTTAACATTGGCTACGCCCGTCTCCGGTCGCCCCAACGGCTTCCGCTACGGACGGCGGCTTACGAAACTTCCCCCTCGCCTATATACACCGTCCCTCGTTAAGAGACACGCCCACCGCTCGAGCACCGAACCCACTACCAATCCTGAAGCGCAAGAACCCGATAGCAGTACCTCGGACAACCAAGCTGACGTTACTCCCATCCGAGACGCTGAAGCGACGGGAACGGCGGTGACCGGGGGTGGAACTGTCGGTGGAACTGTTCAGGAGGCCGGGGTTGGAGAGGCGTCGAAAGGGCCCGATATCGCCGTGGGCCACTGGGGTCACTCCGACATGGACGATGACCACGCTGAAGCCCTCGAAAATTTACTGAGGAGTGGCGACTCCGAAGACGTTGATCGCGTTTGGTACCATTATCAGGCCCTGGATCAACCATCGCAAGCCACTTACCTAGAACGGGTCTTAGCCTTTGTTTCGAGAAGTGGTCGTCTATCCGACTCGTGGAAGATCTCGGAGTTATTTCGCAAACTACCTCCATCACAATGGACCGATCACATCTTCGTCGCAGGCGTCGGGGCCGAAATAAACTTGCAGAACACTGACCAGGCCCTCGAATTATTTATTAAAGGATTAGATCATATTTCTCTACGACTTCCCTCTTTGGTCGAGGCGCTGGATTTGCTGCTCGCTACGGCGCTGCGGTCCTCGACGCCAGAATTGTTGAAGAGCATATGGAGGCATTACCCCAAGATGGTGAAACGATGGGATTTCGAAGGTATTTTGTCACAGTTCCAAAATGTTGCTTCGGTGCCTAGCCTCGCGGTGTTGAAGGACGTGTGGAATTATTATCCTCGGATGGCTGGGAGGTGGAATTTTGAAGGCATAACGGGTCAACTGAAGCACGTCGCTCTCGTGCCCGGCCTGGCTGAGAAAGCCCTCGAGTTCCAGGCTCGCGGGCGCGAAGAGCTCTACGAACCTCAAGATCCCGGGCTCGGCCAGGAAGCGTTAGATGCGTTGCAGAGAATTTTAGTTCGCAGAGCTCTTGTTTCGTGCGCCGACGCCCAAGTCATCCCCCTCCTCGGCGTAACGCGAGATCCCTTCGCCTTTGAGGAGTTCTTGCGTGGGGTAATATATAGGGGTAAGGAAAAACTCGGCGTCGAGGTCTATCGGATTTATCGCGACCTGCCCGGAAGTAAGCCGAGCCACCCCGTCCTCCACGAGATATTCAAGGCCTATCTAAACTTGATCGTGCCGATATCAGTCAAATACGCTGGCCTCGAAATGCTGTGGGGGGATTGGTATAGGTTTCACACTATACCTTCTTTCAGAGCGTTTCAAAGACATCTAGCTTTCTATGCGTCTCGGGGAGATACGTATAAGGTCTACGAGCTCTGGCCTAAATTCGTTGAGCTATACCGCGACTCCCCCAAAATCCCCGTCCTGGAAGCCGACGACTTGTTTGCGCATCTCCTTCAGGTACACGCCGTCCGGGGCGAAGTTGAGGAGACGCAGCGCATCTTTGATGACGTTACGAACAAGTTTCGTTTCGAGCCGGTGACGCATCATTGGAACATCCTTTTAAATGCTTACGTCAAGGCCGGCGACTACGATAGCGCGATAACTACCTTCGAAAGGGTAATCGCGGCAGGAAAGTCGGATAAATATACCTACGGAACCATGATGCAAATGGCCGGCGATAGAGGCGACTTAGGATTTACGATAGATCTATACCGCCAGGGATTGGAATCGGGGGTGCGAATAAACGACGCCATTCTGAGCAGTCTCGTCGACGCGTACTGCCTAAACGACCGGTTCCAGGCGGCTGAAACAGTCTGCGTTCGTGCCGCGCGGAAGGGGATTATTCGGACCTGGATGTGGAACAAGCTTATCTACTACCATGCTCTCCGTCGAGATCTTGCTGCCGTCAACAAAGTTCTTAATGACATGGTTAAATATAATATCCCCTATAATCAGTTTACCTACCGGGAGTTACTTCTCGGCCTATCTCTATGTCGGCAATCTCTTCACGCCCTGAACCTGCTCGGGACAGCCTTACGAGACAATATTTTCGAGGTCACGGCTGAACATTTTCATCTTGTCATGAGCGCGCTGCTCGTGACGGGGGAACCCGCGGCGGCCCAACGTCTCGATAAGATGATGCAGGACTACGGATTCCCCAGCTCCTCCGAGAGTCTGTTCCTCCTGACCCAGTCGCTTGGACAATGGAGAAATTTACCGGTAAGGCAACGGGCACGCCTAACCCCGGCCCAGTGGCTCGGCGAAACGTTCCGTTCATTTTACCGCATTTACGGCCTGAACGACCGTCAAAGATTAAGTCAATTGCCGCCCCCGAACCCCAGGCGAAGCCAAGCTGGCGAGTTGCTGGGGAAGAGTACCGAGAAGTACCACTTCAGCACCATGATTTCCATGTTGACCGAGCTAAAAGACTTTGCCGGTGCCCGAGAACTGGTCGACCTTTATCGCTACGTCTTCCAGGGGCAGAAAGGCATGGATGGGATTTTACCTGCCGAGATGCTGAACTCCCTCATGCGCGCGGATTTTCAGGAGAAGCTCTACGACCGTGTCATAGCGACGTGGGAGCTCCTGTTCGAAACGGCTAAAAAGGAAGCGAGGTCGGCCGATTATATCGAAGGCCAGCCAGACACACCGAAAATATCGGCCAGGTACCGCTACATCCTATCAAGCGGCCTAGACACTATGCAGAAACTACTCTTCGACAGGGGAGACGCAGCCGGGATCCAGAGTCTCGTCCGAGAGGTTCGCGCCCAAGGGTTCGAGTTGGACAGCAAGAACTGGAACTACTATATCCAGGCGCTCGCCCAGCTGAAAGTGTATAAGGAAGCATTCGTCGCCTGCGAGAAGATGCTGATGCCCAATTGGACGGGATGGTTCGTCGTGCGCGCCAAGCAGAACGTGAAAGAGAATCTTCCTCTCGACGTTCGGCGGAAAGGATCGACGCCGCGACATCTCCGGCCGCTTTCCGCGACGTTGTACCGCCTCGCGCAGAGCTACATGGAGCTGGATCGGCTGGGCCCCTGGTCCGCGGACGCGGCCGCGACGGCCCAGGAGATAGAGAAGGACTGCGTCCAGGTGGTTCGGGCCATCAAATCCATGATCCGGGTGCATTCGAAGCTCGAGTCCGAGATCTTCGGCGAGGACGACTACGCCGGTTTTGACTTTGACGATTTGGATTACGAAAAGGGTTCTCAGGTGGAAAACTGGGAAGATTATGTCACGAAATGACGATTCCCCCGCGCGCGTAGAGACGTCCAATTGTATATATTTGTATATAGTAGTCATTATCTCGAATCCGTGCCACGACAGCCGACGACCTTGCATGCTATTGAACTCACAGGATGGACATTATGTATATGGATGATACCAGAATCTTAGGAAGTATTGTTTACTCCTCGGTACCTATATAAACCGCCTATACACGTGGACTGGTGGGCTAGGGGCCAGGGTGAGTCCAAGCCTCGGCCGGTCCCTGTCCGGTTCCTACTAACGTACCTATGCATATGAACCATAGATGCATGGATGTCATCAGCATGTCAGTAGCAACGTGGAATTTCTATCTCTCGCTTTCACTTATCCATAGGTGCTTACCTAATTCGAAAGACCCATAGCTGGCTAGTCGGTCGCTATAGTCGTATGCTTCTCCAATCTCTTGACAGCACGAAGGGCGCATGCGTCGAGTCATAGACGAGATGTATGCGCTTATACTACTGTGTAGACCAACATACATAAAACATACTCAGACGGGATGGTAATAGAATACCTAATTTAACTAAGAATTCGGTCCTCCTACCTTATTTATTCAATTTTTATAGGCCCGAGAACATAATTCTCCCCCATCGATCCTCACAGCCCCCAAGCTCACAATACGGTACTTCACTTCGTTTAAGCGCAAGCGTTTCCAGTCGCCGTTCTTACTCGCGTCTATAAATAAGAGTCGCTACTTTCGTAGCGACGGCGGTACGGCTAGGAAGGAGAAGAAGGAGAAAAGCAATATGACGCTCCCGTTCCCGCACCCCGCGGACTTGCTTCCGCCCGGGTTCACCATGTCCCGGTGCACGCCGGACGACGTCCCGGGTATGACCGCAGTTTGGTAGGTAGCCCGTTTTACAGGCGGCATATTTGCTAATGGGGCTATAGTAAGTTCCATTTTCTACCCTATCGCCTAGGCACCTTTATACCAGCCCCCGCCCATAAACCTATACGCCCAACTCACACCCCCCAGTCATGACCGCCTTCCCCGCCGGCTCCCCATTCACATACTGGTGGTCCCGCTCCCCGGCCACCATGCACGCCTGGCACGCGTCCCGGATCCGGGGCCGCTTCGCCGACCCGGGCACGCAGCAATTCAAGGTCGTCGACGGGGCCTCCGGCAACGTCGTCGCCTTCGCTAAGTGGGACCCGCCCGCCCCGATGCGCGGGCTAGGACGGGGGTTTGTGTTGTACGATGGGCGGGGCAGGCCGGTTGCGAAAGGCGAGGAGGAGGGAAAGCTGGAAAAGCCCCCGCCGTTGAGGGCCCCGGAGGGCGCGGATGAGAGTGTGTATGAGGAGTTTTTTGGAGGCCTAAAGAGAATGGGGGAGAAGTGGAGGACGGAGGAGAAGTTGGGTGCGTGGGACTTACCCCTTTTTTTGTCGCTTTGGCTTTTTCTCGCGTTTTTCCTCCGAGCCCCTTTTTCCGACCTTTCGCTCTCCCCTCTGATTCTATCCTTTTAATTTATATGTTATCCCCCCTTCATAACCTCTCCCTCCTACCGTAGAAACTGCCCTATCCTAGGTACCCACTAACACCATCCGGAGACAACCAGTCCTCTCCATACTCTGCACGGACCCAGCCTACCATGGGCGCGGCATCGGCGCCGCCCTGATCCGGTCCGTCCTCGCCGTCGCAGACGCCGAGGGTATTCCCGCCTATCTCGAGGCGCTGCCTCTTGCCGTGCCGCTGTACGCCCGCCTCGGCTTTGTGCCGGTTGATCGGTTAGAGTTTGATATAAGTAAGGCGGGGATGGAGGGGACGGCCGTGCTGACTATCATGGTTCGGGAGCCGGGGGCCGGGGGTACGGTGGGGGCTTGAAGAATGAGATTTCTAGGGGATGAGGGACAAAGAGAAAGAGAAAGAGGTGGGGGCGCAGTTGTCTTGGAGGCTTAATTTGCCCTCCACTCTACGTTGATTAAGACGGGCTATTCGGGAGTCTCGTCTGGTCTGAATTGGGTCTAAGTCTCCGGTGGATGTACATGGTGAGAAGATACGAGATACCCGGGGATAAGTCTCGAGGCAGCTGCATGAATTCATATATATGAGTAAGAAACAAATATTCATGATATATAGCTCTTTCCACCCCTGCTAGGACGCAGTACCCTATGTATAAGACCGGGAATAAATACCTACCTAGGTACTTAAGCTTTATGCCGTTTTCCAATTTTAGGTCCGGCTTAGATCACTTCTATTATTTCGAACTATTTTCTAGCTTAATGTGATATGGGGTTATGGTTATTTCTGTCATATATATCACATTTACCTACGTACCTAGGTATCCGGGGAGCTATGTATATCCCTTCCCTCGTTGTGACTGAGGTATCCCCGGTTCCAGGACTCTTCAGGCATAAGCGCTTAGCCGCCCGTTTAAAATAGCGTCATATGCTACTCAACTCATCTTAAGCTACATCCCACCTACAAGAAGAGTACCTACCTACCTACCCACCTGATATTACCCCTGTTCGTTCTCCTCCCAGCTAAACACCGCTGACCACGGCATCGGAACCGGTTCAACCCCACGTCGCTCTAATATTTGGTACAAGACGACGTGGGTGTAGCCTAGCGGGCCCTGATATCGGGTTTACGTACGCGTATGTGTAAGACGTGCGTACCTAGACACCTACCTACCCCAGGGAGGTAGGTACGTATATACACAGGCTCACGTAGAAGGAGATAGAGCGAGAGAAGACACAACGAGAACAGCACCACGCTCCACCACGTCTCTCATGATAATAATCCTCCGGCACTGGTACTGGCCACGATGGTGCGTAGGACGGGTAGGCGGGCACGAAGGCGCCGAAGTTTGGCAGGAGCAGCATCAGCGAAACAGAGCAAAGCAAAGCAGGAGACCGCTTCCCTCGGGGAATTACGTTCGCCACGCTCCCTACCATGTGAAGATGAGTTACATGCGGTAGGTATCCATCCTGGCGGCCTTCTTACTCGCTTATGTGTAGGTAGGTAGGTACCAAATAGGTCTACATATTCTTATAGGTTAAGTAGGTAAGTAGGTAGCTATATCTCCCTCTAAGGACGCGTGTATGTAAGCAGCTGTATATGATGTGTCCACCTACCTTACTTACCTACGTACCTACCTAACGTAGCATGCATACAACACGCACATATATCGGTCGATGTCCCGCTCCCGCAGCCGCAGCATGCGAATAACACCTTAGGTCCTGGGGGAAGGCGTTGGCACACGTTCATTCGACTGCTACCTACTTGCGTGCTTAGGTGCCTATCCCCATAACTCCCTGTCTTCCGCCTGCTTGCTTGCTTAGTCTCCGTTTCCGTGCGGAAGGCCGCAGTGGCGTGGCCGCTTGAGCCTGTGCCTTGCTCCCGACGCAAGGAGTTCGTCTGGTGGCTTCCCAAATCAGGAATTATGAGTCGGTAGGGAGGTAGGGAGGTTGGGCAAGTTAGTAGATTGGTAAGTTAGTAGATGAAGACAGTGATGAGCGTGCGTGTGAATGTGCTTGGCGATAACGTAGGTAGGTAAGGTACCAGGTATATGGAGACTCTTGGGTATCTGCTTTGGTTACCTTATACATATATTGTCCAAGGTACTTGAGATATGCAGGTACCTTACGTATGTGTATATTTAGGTATCTTTAACCGAGCCGGTCTACTCATCAATAGGTGAGCACCTCAGATCTTCCCTCCTGATTCTTACATATATTGTTTCCCTTTGGTGGCGCCGCCTATGTCAATTAATATCGGCGAGCAGATATTGGATGATTCGGCGCAAACACGGTCTAAACAAAGGGGTACGAATTTATATCAAGCTGTCATCTCTGACCGAAGGCGGGACTCTGAAAACCGCTCGTTCAAACATACCCAATGTATCTGACCGCCGGCTTGGCACGATGAAGCCTGGGTAGCATGGAAACTGCCTCTTTGACCCAGCCGGACATATAGGAAAGATGGTAGCGAGGCTGCAGACGGTAGAGTAGAGGATATAGTGGCGGTTGCTGTTCAGTAGAGGAGCCGAATATCAAGTACTGGTAGGTTGAGTCCTAGGTATACGTGCATTTAGAAGCAATCGGCAATGCTACCTCATGCATCTACCTGAAGTGATTCGCAGATTCCGTAGGGTGGCAGTCTGCATAATTGACAGGTTTGATAGGGGGATCGCAGGGCTGGGGGTTGAAGCACTCAGGAGTTCATATGTCAGCTTCTGACATAACGTAAGGGTGATGAGGTGTTTGGCTGAGTTGTCGGCCACGTCGCATCCGCGATCTGGTTTCGAATGTTCGCTACGACCGCGAGATCTGTTATCCGGTAGCTGCCCGGTAACCGCCCGGTATCTATGTAGGTAAGTAGGTACGTGTGACGGATGAAGGGCGACGTTTGTCCCTCTTGGCATTTCTGATCGATGAACCATTGAGCTTTGGGGTCCGAAGATCCCAGATCGGGTATCATTACCCACCAACCGTGCGGCATGTCGACTTGTCAATACGTATCTTATTGTGGTCCGGAACCACTCATACTTCGTTCGCGGATCCGAGTAAAGCTCCGTCCTTAATCTGTCTGGACTCTGGTTTTCTAAGGTTCCATTTCCCGTGGGAGAGATCCAAGAGGGCAACGTATACTGCGTTCTACGTAGAATTTTATATACTACCTATGTAGGTAGGTAGGTAGGCGTCAGCTTTCGTCTATTGGTCCCCATCGGCCCGCTGAGTTGTTTGATTATGTGCAGGGCGCCCGGCATAAGAATTAGCGCAGCAAGTCAAAGACGCGTCTTCCGCTGCCAAACTAAGTTAAGTCCTAATACAAACATTCCGACAGGCGATGATAATTTAGCAGCATCCGGGAAGATTACTGTGCGTCGGCTGCAATAGGAACTTCCCCGCCCCTCACATCAGGCGGCCCGAGGCGACAACTGGCTGCCTCCGTTCTTATGTAGTTGCTTGACATACTAGATTAAAGATTCGACCTAGGCGTGTCAACTATGTATAAGCATAGACGGTATAAGGATACAACACCTACCTGACTGCTTAAAATGAAAGGGGCCGGGGGGTAGGGATGAAGACGAAAAGAGAAACAAACCACCAAAATTATATTTCCTATGCGGGCTGGCGACTCCAGATTCTGACGAGTGGCAGCGCTGAAGCCCACTTCCCCGGGACTGACTAATAATAATAGGTAGCATCGAGGGAGTTGACAACGACTTTCATCCATGTTTGATGAGGCGCATCCGAGATGATGTGTGTATGCACGCTGCAAGGGCGGATCGATGACACAAGCGCGACACCTAGGTACTGGGCCATCCAAGGGTTCGAGGCTGGGGTTCGGGATTCTGTGTATATACATACCTGAGTAGGTCTCGGGTAGGCGGTGGCACAGGATGCGCAATCTTGAAACGACACGATTGCTGTGAGCGATCCGCCGCTAATCTCATCTGTTGTTCCTTATTTTACATATTAGGACATCGATCCCGGACCAACCCGGTTCCATATTGGAATGGACGGCTTGGGACCACGCGCCATAGTGTATATACTGTGTATTGTCGTGCGGGTAAGAGGATCAGATGGATGGATGGCTAAGACGGCGAGCTTAATAATGTCACGCCTTTTACTTGAACGGCGGCCAGCTAAAGGGGCAGCCTGCCTGTCGAGTTTGATATTCTTATAGGGATAATTTGCTGACGATCGCCTCGGGGGTTTTAATTTGACTCCTTAATGTCCTACACTGTAGTGTAATATGTAAAGAGCTACTTAACGCGAAGACCAGGAACGGAATAGCATGTCAATCAATTCAAGTTTTAGGCGTGATGGAATGTGACTTGCAAGCTGTTACATGACCGGAAACCCGGTGATTTGGTGATTTAAGGCGCGTCGTAGGGCAGATTGCGCTTCACGCTGACGTCTCGTGTGGTTACGTAGGCTTCTAGAAAGACTGACGGGATAACGTGATGTCAACATGGCGCATTCCCAAAGAGGCGCGAAGGCGTCGAATATGTCGAGTACGTGCTATGCAATTTGTCTGGATCGTTTAGTGGCTGAATGGGGGCGGGCCATGTTCAACTTGAAACACGTTTTAGCCCGCTTGAATGGACCTTGACTCGGCCATCCTACATCCCCTGTCTTGTCTGACTGGCTCGATCAACGCCGGGATTACATTGCGTGGCTGCGAGCACGGAGGATTCCGCCTACTGGAGAAACAACCTCGACGAGAGATCCGAAGCCGCTTGCTGGCGAACCGGGAGCACCCAGGTAAAAGAAATAGCTCCCCACAGGGCGTTGAAGATGGCGAGGAGTTGTCTGACACGTAGTTAGAGAGATACCTTCTCGAGCCCAAGCTTGGTTCATGAGCTTAGGTAGGTAGGTAACCAGTAAGAGATAATTCGAAGATAGGTATTGTCTTCCTTTATCTCGTATCACAGAACAACGGCAGTGAGGGAGCACAAGGCGTTTCTTCGGGTTGGTGCAGCTAGACGATTCCTCCGGGACCCTGAAGGGAAAAGCCACCGAATGCCATCTGAGGAGAAATGTCAGTATGGGGCCCTTTGCAGTGCCGATCTTTCGGTCATTGGGCTAGACCGCCTCCTAAGCAAGGTACCAAGACTTCTCGTAGCTCTTGTGTGTAGCACGAAGACCGCCACGTTCATGTACAGAAGATCGCTAGTGCTGGAGCGGTCTCGTCGCCGGACAATGCATTGTATTATTAGTTGCCTAGCGTTTTGTGCTTGGGTAGGTACCTACTCTAGGTATTGTTGGTATTATACGTTGCACCAGGATGGAATAGGCTCCGAATAGGTCTTTCGAAGCCCGAGAGCAACATCTACTCTTTTCTCGTCATTGCCGCCATGTTAGTACCTAGTATAGCAGTATAGCCTACCTCTATAGTTGTCTGACTGCGAGTAATAGGCGTTAAACATTAAGCGTTAAGTCATACCTATTCTTATGATCGCCGCTGAGATCTGAGGTAAGGATGCGGCGAATAGCGGACTAACAGCAGAAATGATTCCCTTTTCTCACCGCAAGACTAGGTAGACCGGTTAGGTTTGTTTTATACGGCGTTCTCCCGCTCTCTGATAGTCCAGCTGTTGGGAATGATCAGGTAATAAAGGGCGGGATTGGCCTGGTACAGCCACAAGGGACGGTGTGTGTTTGGCTCTTCTTAAAAAAGGATTTCGACGCAACTACCGTTCTAAGTCGAGCGCATAAAAATAGCTTGGCCAGGTCGTTTGGCGCAGATACTAAGGATAAATCGAATTGGCCTATTAGGTATGTAGCGGTGGTGGAGGTTGGGATCATGAACAAGGGGATTCGAAGTTCGGGGAGTCTGTTAAATACCTACCTACCTAAGTACCTAGGTAGATATTCGTGTAACAAGATCATGCATTAAACAGAGAGATTAGTAAAGGTCATCAGGGTCTACTTGATTGGGAATGGAGGTAATTATTAGTCGCTCTACGGATTACATATTATCGACATACCATAGTATTATGTACCTATTGTATTGCATTGTCCATGTACACGCCAGCTAGATTTGACCTGCATATACTATTCTTCAGCCCTACTATGCGATCCTATCGCCTGCGAGAATTCTAGAATAAATCAGCACTAAGCACTATCAGGTAGGTTTCACGTATGTAAACGTATCATTATTTCGACCCAGGGATTTGGAGATATTCTTTTGCTTACCTAGGTAGTCTTTTTCTCTCTTCAACTAGAAGACGTTTCTAAATCTGTACATGGATGATGATAAATGCTAACTAACACTAACTGGTCCAGCTGGTTTCAAGCTTAATAGCCATGTTTTAACGTAAGGCAGTTACGGTTGCCGCTGTTTTAGGTTTAAATATTCGTGACCTTTCATCCCAAATATCAGCTGAAAGTGCAAGAACAGGAGGGTTGCTTCGTACGCTTCCTCTCGTCGCAGCTACATGTAACTGGCTGTAATACGATTAAGGTTGCGTACATAGGTACCACTTAATGAGGCTGTTAGCTCAACTAGGTACCTAGGTGTGTGAATCATATCCTCAGTATTATTGCTGATATTCTTTTATATATTGGATCTTTGGTCGTTAATAGATGTGAATAGGTGCTATGTTCTGTTGACGCTGGGAATTATATGTACCTAGGTATATATTGTAAGGTCTCGCATTCATTTGTCAGCGCTATGTACGACTTATTGGAAATGTGATACAATGCGGATACTTGCATACATCTGCCTATTGGACAATCCGTATTCAGCTGCCAGGTATGTCAGGTACCTTGGTACCTGGTAGCGTATTGTAGGTACAAATGTCAACCCCATCCCGCTTTGGTTGATAAGGGTCCCGCCTCTGAGACGACAGGTACTCCCTACACCTTAACACATGTACCAGCACACGCTTAGGTACGGAATACCTATACGGGTACCTATAGCTGGATTAGGTGGTGTACGGTGGGCTCCATCCACAAATTGTAAATGTATCCCCTCCACGCCTTCGAGAATCCCCCCCTTTCCCATATTCCGAACTTAATGTGATTCATTGAATTGAATTGGCTTTTGGTATTTCGGTATCTTCTCACACAATCCACCATCCGTAATCCAGGAAAACACACACACACACACATACATACACGCATACACACGGCCCCTTCCAGGTTTTCTTCTTCTTTACCTACCCGACCGCAGGGAATCAACAAACCCAGATTCTTCTTTCTCCCCTGTCTTCCTATTCCTGTTCCTGTTCCTGTTCCTGTTCCTGGCCCTGACCCTGAATCCTGTTCGCTGTGCGGCCCGTGGTCGTTTCGTTCGTCTTTTTTTTTCTTCTCTCTAAGTGGGCTGGTTTCACCTTGTCCTCTCTCCTGTCTCGCCTTGTGGCTCGCTGCTATTGTTCAACGCCTCAAATTTCTCTGCGTCTCCGTAACTACATACCAACTCAGGACGCGCAGCACATACATAGTACCTAGCGCCTTACAAGGCCTCGTTACCTAACCGTACAATACAGACCCGCTCTCTTTCCCTCCTTGTCCACTCTCTTCCATCGCCATCCCGCCATTCAAGCCGTCCCCCCTAACAAACTACCCGATAATCGACGTAGACGACACCTTTCCTACCTGACCCTTCGCTGGCATAACCGAGTATTCGCTATTCGTATCCACGCTCGGAAATAGCCACTCGTCTCCCATCGAGCTATCGCTTTTTCGAGCTTGCTACCTGATAGCTTCCATGTTGCGATAACCGGTTGTCAATCGCCTTTCATGACGTACCGAGCCTGATTCGCCTACATTTCTCCGTCAACACTTAAGAAACTATATCCAGTCACTTTACACTTGGCTAAGCCGCCTTTGTCTGGGACACGAAATCGATTTGGCTGCCGGCTGCCTGCTGCCTATACTTTTTAACACACCATGGAGGAATACACGGATAGTCCCCTGGAGAGCGACGATGTGTTTCCCTGCAAGGGATGCGGAGAGGTAAGAGGTGGACACCCGTGCGTTGAGGGACATCGTTACTAAATCGTGCTTGTTACACAGATACTCGAGGAAGGAAAAGCATTCGAGCTAGGTAGGTCTCCAGTCCCTATCCTAGAGGAACACCACCTCAGCTTCCGGTCCTTGCTTTTGGCACAGGGATATATCCCGTCGGATGATGTACGACTGTTCTAACCGTGCTACAGCTGGGAACCGATGGCATCTCAAGTGTTTCCGATGCAACACCTGCGGCACCCTGCTCGATTCCGATGCGAACCTTCTGTTGTTAGGCGACGGCTCGCTCATCTGCAATAACTGCACCTATAGCTGCAGCGCCTGTGGTGAAAAGATCGAGGACCTCGCTATACTTACGGGTGATCAGGCCTTCTGTGCCGCCTGCTTCCGATGTCGAAACTGTAAAAGGAAAATCGAAAACCTACGATACGCGAGGACCTCACAAGGAATCTTCTGCATGAACTGCCACGAGTCTCTAATGGCCAGGCGTAGGAAAAAGTCCAAAGCTGCCGCCCAAGCAAAAGCGCGCGAAAAAGACGCCTCTCCGATGATCGTCGACAAGTCTCTCCCGGCACTCCCTCCTAATGCCATACCTCCCAATGCTTTCTCTAATGACAGGGTCGACCCCGACTCCGATACTCCAACGGAACTTTCCCCGAGGCCACGGCCGAACTACCCTCGGAACGACTCGTCGAGGAGTAATTCTAGACCATCCAGATCACCCGAACGTTCGGTTGACCACAGCGGAAGAGAGGCCGGCTTGCCCCAGCAGAGTTATCGTAATAATCGAAACTCGTCTATCTTTTCTGGCAGCGAAGTTGCTAGCAATAACGCTGCTGATGACCAAAGCTTCTTCATTCCGGTTGCTCTAGATCCGAGCCCGGTGCCAGCTACGACCCCGCGATCAACGTCGGAAGCCCAAGCCGAGTCCAACCGTAAGCCGAAGGACAAGGATTACTTCAGTCTCCCGAAGCCGGCTACCAGCTCGGAGCGAAGGGATACTTCGCAATCTTCCACACCGCATATCGCTTTCCAGGAGAAGGGGAGGCAGCCGTCGCAAGACCACGAGACTCCGCCTCCCAGGGACTTGAGTAGGAGGCTTTCAAAGTCTTCTAGGAGCGATAAAAACGTGTCCTCGAGGCAATCGCCTCCGGAGGATCGATCTCAGAAGACGACTAACGGCAAGCCGCATGCCGCAGACGATTTCAAGTTGCAGGAGGCCCCCAAGAGTAAAAAGGCGAATTCCCGGACAGATTCTCAATCCAGCGTGCCCCAAGATCCCACTCGTTCCAGAGGTAGTAGCAGTTCTAGTCAGAAAGAAAAGGATAGGTTTCCTGGATCCGATTCGCCTCAGCATCTCCATACGGGCGATAAGACGGGTACTCCACGTAGCTCCCAAGACTCTCGTCTCAAAGACGACGATGAGGTGCGATCGAACGATTCTTTGGCCACCTCAGTCAGCAACAATGCAAGGCCCATTGCTAGAAAAGAAGTCCCCTCGTCGGCTCCCAGGAACAGTGAGTATATGGAAAAGACCGCATACAACTTCCCTTGACTGACATTTTCTTAGTGAACGGCGCGGCTTCGCGATCCGCTGGGGCTGAACAAAAACCTTCTGACCCGTATATGACCCCCCGAGCAGCACCCGCTCCGCCAGCATCAGCTACGGGACAGGAGTCAGCGAGCTCGACCGGCGAACCCAAGACGTCGCCCAAACTACCTAGGTGGAGTGCGGGTGGTGATTTCAGCATGGACGAAGATATGGCTCGTATATTGGGTACAGACGAGGGCTCATCCTCCATCCTTCGCCGGGTTTCTAACGCTGTGCGACACGGACGAACTAATAGCACGGAGTCAAGCAGCAATCCTCCTCGCATCAGCCATACGCGAAGCGCTAGCGAAACGACTCGCACGGCCACGTCTCCTCGTTGGCCAAAGACCCCAGGGCCGGATGATGTGCTGAATGGCAACGCGCACGATATCACTAGCCCTCTATCGAACGATGATCCGGTTTTGTTGAAGAGGCGTCTACGGAACTCCGAGCAGAGAGTCGCGGAGCTAGAGCGTCAATTTAATAACGAGAAGGATTTGAAGAATCTGAATCAGAAGTTAGAGGAGAAACGCAAGACGGTTTCCGTGCTGGATACCCAGACTGAGATTATGATTCGCCAGTTGGAGGTACTAGCCGGATACGTGGAAAGGGCCAAAGACACCAAGCGGCCTATCGACCCTCGCGAGCTGGAGGAGTCCGCCTTGAAAGACTTCGTGCAGAAGTTAGAGAAGCTTAAGCAGTCTATGTCGGCTAGCATCGAGCAGCTTCATACCGAGCGAGACGAACTCGTCGAGGAGAAGAACAAGGCCATCGCGGAGAGAGATCGTGCTCGAGTAGAATTCGAGCAACTAGTGTCTAAGAACGCACAGTTAGCCGACTTGAACAACGATCTTACGAATCAGATCCAGGAACGATTTAAGAACCATTCGGATCCTAGGTCACCCCCGAACGGGCTTGGAATTTACAACCAGCACAAGGGCACATCGAACCATTCGATCAGCTTAGACAGCTCCAGCATCCAGACCGGTACGACGATGCTCGGCGGAGACCAGGAGGAGCCGATCCTTGAGGCCGGCCCGACGCTAGTGAAGATAGGAAAGGGCCAAGTGAAGAAGTTCAATTGGAAGAAGGGATCAAAAGCCATGGCCCAGAACATCGCCAAAGGCGTGAACCGTACGGTCGTCGCCTTCCAACAACCAGAGCGCGAGCGTCACCAGCCAGGCATGGCGGGCGAGAACATCGGCCTTCCCTATAACATGACGGTGGTGCCCGTCGAAAACGCGACCCCGCATGGACCTCATGCGCCTCACGCGCCTCACGGACAGCATGGGCCGGCTAATGGTGGCCAGAATCGCCAACCCGTAGACGGTAGCCGTCAAGGTTTCTTCGGATTCAAGAAAGCCAACACGCTCCCGAGGACCATGACGTCGGCGAACGTATCTTCCCCCGCCGCCGCAGAAGCACCCACAGTTCTCTTCGGATCCGAGCTGGCGGAGAGAGCCGAATATGAACGCCGTCAAATCCCCTGCGTTGTGACACGCTGTATCGAAGAGGTCGAGCTCAGGGGCATGGACATGGAAGGCATCTACCGCAAGACTGGCGGAAATTCTCAGACCAAGGCTATACAGGAAGGATTCGATAAGAATGAGAACTTTGACATCTCAGACCCGGACATAGACATCACGTCCGTAACGAGCGCGCTGAAGCAATATTTCAGGAAGCTGCCGACGCCGTTGCTGACGTTTGACGTCTACGACGCCATTCTCGAGACGAATTGTAAGTATCCGCTAAAGAAGCCTCTTATTTATCCGAAGAAAGCTAACCCCATCAGCGATCCCGAACGATGCGGACAAATGCGCGCACTTGCAGAATGTAATCAAGCAGCTCCCGCCGCAACACAAGGATTGTCTCGAGTTCCTGATGTTCCACCTTCACCGCGTTGCTTCTCGAGAACGCGAAAATCTCGTAAGCAGTCACGTTAACCCTTTACTTAACCCGCCTAGTTAACATTGGATTAGATGACCCCCAAGAACCTCGCTGTGGTCTTTGCACCGACTATCATGAGAGATCACAATATCGAGCGAGAAATGACGGATATGCACGCCAAGAACCTTGTCGTACAGTTCATCATCGAGAATACCGATACCATTTTCACTTAAAAGACTCGTTGGATTCCCGATTATTCATACCATCCCCCCCCTTCAATCTCGACATTTGTACATATTAGAACCGGGAGAAACTGTGCCTTGCCAGTCGGGTATTGGGGCCAAGCAGAAGCCAACAGCATTCACGTCTTAAGCCTGGAGTTTTGCAGAGATCACGACTATCCAATTAGTCAGGAACGTCGCCCCCGACCCTCGTCGGCACCGACCCTTTCTAGACTAGTCATTGGATTTTTGTTTCGGCTTTTTTTCTATTCGAGGTGTCCCGGCGGCGATTTTCTGTCTTCCACGGTAGGAAATTTAATGATATCCTTGAGCATTGCGCGATTTTTTTTCTCTCCATTCTTTATTTCGACCTTTTTCGACTTTTTCATGAGGAGGATTTCACCCCTCCGTCCGACAACATGACCGCTGAATGACCCACGCAAACGGGAGATGATACCGGTATGTTACGAGGGTTGGAGAGAGAAGAGCAAAGTCAAGAAGTACGATGGATTTTGCAACAGGCGTGTGAGTGTCAGGGGAGGAGGAAAGAGGGGAGAGAGAAGAAATGAAGGCAAAAGACGAAGAGAGGGACAGAAGATCGATGAAAGTAGACGAAGAAAAGGGAGGGGGCTTCAGGTCGGGGAACGAAAAGTCATCTTCCCAACAAACAGAAAACTTACGACGTTGGTGGTGCCATACGGTGGTCTAGGCGGCCTTGTGTAAACTCCCGTAGGTCTTGGTCCGGACAATATAAGACAAGACGGTCAGATAGGACTTGATGAACTGAGATCTAAATTATTGGTCTTCGACATTGTTTGCTTGGTCCCCGCGTTTTGATGTGTGCGTAAGCTGGGTTGGAGATGATCGTTGGGTGTTAGCAGTCGAGATGTTCTAGGTGGAACTCGTACCTAAGGAACTCGGGTAAGTTAGGAAGTAGCCGTTGGGATCTCAACGGGATATAAGGGATGATGGTGGTGATGATGTCGTAGAGAGTAGGTAGTCATTCTCAAGGATATACTCTCGCGCCTGGCCTCTCATGATGTGTAAGACTGCTTCTCCCTGCTCTCTCCTCTCCTCTTCTCTTTTCGTTATTTCTGCCGTTAGGTTAGATACCTACCTATGTAGGTAAGTCAGGCACTCAATGCTATAACGCAGTCCGGATGAAATGGAAGATAACGGTGTTATATACCTACCTACCTACCTACCTACCTACACAGTATCCCGGTACGAGGCAGGTTGTATTCCGTAGGCCACGAGTGGCTTATACGTCGTCCCATCGCCGAACCACCGAACACACCCAGGCCTTACTTAAGCTCTAGCCTTCGAATTCGACTCCCAGGTTCTGAGCCAAGTCATCCCTCGGTCCGAGAACGAGTCGATGTTACATGCATGCATACCTACCTACCTAGGTACGTAGTCTCTTCCCTGTGCTACGTACGTACATACCCACATACTTGACTGTTTACTTACTTACTTACCTTCCTAGGTATGTAGCAGGCGCAGGAACAGGAACAGGAGAGGGATGGAGAGTGGTAGCGAGAGTAATATCTACGGTACGTGCACTTGCCGCCTAGGCCTAGGTGGGAGGTATACGGCGGCGCTATTGTATCGTGCATACCGCGATAGCAGATAATATTGCCTACGGATCTGGAAGGTGGCGTGGCTGGGATTGGCCAGGCGAGGCGATGGATGGGGTCTTAGTTTTTTTGGTCTTGGGCTTGGTTTTGGTCTTTACGTTGTTACTTGGGTGCTTGGTTATGGTTTTGGTTTTGATATTAAGTCTAGGTCCGGTTCATATATACCTAGGTAGGTATCTAAGCGTGTAGAAGGTCCGGGGACGTTACACGCGAGACGAGCTAGTTAGTCTGTCGCGCGTCCTACATATACACAATATAATGGCCCCAAGTTGAGGATATAAGGATACAGGTAGATTAGATACGCAAGCGGATAGCAGGATTACGCCGCAGACGACTCCGCGAGATTACATCGTGAGGCGAGATGCACGAATGCGTTTGCTGCGCGTCGTCCCTGTGGGTATGCGGAGCTGTGGGATCGTTTGCTCCGAATATCGAGGTTCTCGAGGAGCGGAGGAGCATGCGTTCGGCCCGGAAAGGGCCTGGTTTGCTCATGTGGGCTACGCGATTCTTGGTCTGGGAGCTGTGGAGTTGATCCTTTGGTGATACCGTGTAAGTGTGTTACGTATGCGGTATATACGCGAATATGGCTAGGTGGGAGTCTGGTGAAGGATATGCTGGCTTAGGTACTCACCTAAGGCAAATAGCTATTCTGGCTATTCCGAAAGCTCTGGGGTCCGCGCTTGGTGGAGAACGGAATAAATACCACGAGGCGCGAGGCGCAGGACGGCGCTGTGGTGTTTCAGATTGCCTTCTAGAATAGAATGTGATAATCCCCGTACGATTTTATTGCGGAGGACGAGGAGCGGGATTGTAATTAGTTCATAGTATTTTGCTGTCTATGGAAGTTAAGAAGAATATTCTTTTTTATAGAGTACCTAATGATGTCAATACGCATTGGGTAAGAAAATTGTTTGCGGCTTAAACTACCTGTTGCAATGTCTAGAGTTTGTTGGCGTAAAATCCCGTACGATATCCTGTAGGAGCCAGGAGGTGAGGAGTACTGCAAAGTCAGACGAGTTGTGAGATTCTGTTATATCGTGAGAAATCCGTCGTCGCCTCCTACAGATACCTACCTACGTAGTAGGTCGTCTGATGGGGTTGCTGACCCCCGGCCCCCAGGAGTTATAACCAGTGCTATTGAGACGTATGGTAGCACAGGGTTAGGGTTGTGGATAGAGATCGAGTGGACCGAAGCCTCCTGCTCCTGTCTCAGTCTGCAGTGATAGTTGTTAGAGGAAGGGATGTCGTAGGCTCGGCAGGGCATCCGAGATCGCTTGGAGGACGTCCCTACGGCTCCACGGCAGGCCGATACAAGATGGACTAGGACGGCTTCTCGTGCTACACACCGATTGCGATCCGAGACCAATAGTATGTATGCTGTAGCCACAGCAGCCAAGTAGCTCAAGGGGGCGGGCTGGGCTGACGCCTTGATTTCTACTCGGTTGGTGAGCGTGAACGCGGCCCCCTTTTGGTTTGCAGCGCGATCGCGTCTTGGGCTTACTGGCAGTATCTACCTACCTACCTAACCACCATCGTAGGCGAGGGAGCATATTCTCGTATACCGGCCTGTATAAGTCGTGTATAACGTCTACATAACATAGCAGCGACGTGGACGACTGGTTGCACAAAGGTAAGCCTCCGTCTTACGCGCATCACACTATGTTGTGCGATGCTACCCAAAGGGCCAAGTTCCGAGTCTGGGCGAGCTGAAGCCACCGCACCACTCACCTTCCTATTACTGCTTCCCTAATCTTAGCTTTCCACCGAAAGCATCGCCTCGTTTGTACGGGATACCCTACCTTTGCCTAGCTCGCCAATTGAGTTAGGTACGTGCTAGGTGGCAGACCGTATCGCAATGGACGGATGTAACGGTCGTTAATTGTTAATGTGGTCTTCGTATTGATAGATGAGATGGAGGACAACGCACTGTCGTCGCGGACATGTGATTTTGAGCAGTTTCGGTACCTAAGATAGCTTTAATATCCCGATATAGTTGTTATTCCGCGATGCACTTGAATAAGGTACCTATTTCCTACCCGACATATATGGGCAGAGCACATAGACAGATAGGTACCCGGTATCAATCGTCGAGCGCAGTGCACCTATGCAGGTCCGCGAGGCAGGGCTGCTTAAGGGTGGGCTGGTGGTGGGTGATGTGATCGCCGCGTGCGCCTAGAGAGCATCGTGGCGCTTACTTTACCCCTGGACTAGAACTAAACGGCAACCCGCCGCGACTACATCAAGTAGGGGTTAGCCACCGTAGTTAGTTAGCATTTGCTATATTAAGCTGGCAGTGCTGGGTTCTTAGCAGCGATCAAGTTTCCCTGTTCGAGCTAATACATAATCGCGTCTATCATTTTGTTTCCATGATGTCTTGTTTCTTTTAATAGAACTTAATGTTGGTTATCAATATCGCTAGACAGGTATGTAGGAAGAGAACATACTATCTTGGTAATTCAGGTACTTACTTGGGCGAACATGTTTTATCGGATTCCTTGACGATTACCGCGATAGGCTGCTAGCGACGGTTTGCGCATAATTCCTCTTACCTAGAGGGCAGCTGTAAACTGCAAAGTAGGCAAACCCATCCTTGGAAGCGATCCTCTCTTAGACGGTTCCGAACCGAAGGATCAAATTGGGGAGAATTGAACTCGTCCGAAAGGGGATTGGCACGCCGATGATTTGACAGCCTGCTTCTCAAACCCTACGGGTTGCTTCGCGTCTGGCCTGGCCGTTGGTATCACGTTCGTTTATTACGTGCATACCGAGCCACGAGTGTTCACATCGTGCATACGGTAGAATTGTAGAGAGGAGGATACAGGATCTAAAAGGCCGAAGGCAGTACGAAATCAGATCGGCATTCGTCAATTTGACAGCGCCGCGGCCATGCTTGTTGGAGAGGCTTGTGGGAGACCTGTGGTTCGTTCGATGTGCTGTTAACGCCGTGCCCTGATTGGACAACCCGTGGTAGGAATCGAGATGCGTTCCTAGGGTACCCTACATTCGCCTGCCAGGGGTTCTCTTCTTGATCCATCTCCGAGTCCGCCCCCCTTGTTCCATTGCGTCGCCGCCGCCATGTTTGGGCAGCTCACCCCATTCATAAGTTACCAGCAATCCTTTTTTGGGGGTTGGGAACCATTTTCCGCCCTCGTTTGTGCTCCCGTGGGTAGTAGTTTACGAAGGAGTAAGTCGGCCGGCTCCTTAGTTTCTATCAGTCAATTCGAAACGAGCGACTGCGTGGTACACATACATACACGTACATGCGGATAGATGAGCTGCCGGTGCCGTGGGCTTCGACGAGAAAGTCTAGCTGCACCAAGAAGGAATCCTGCATCTCCCCTTGACTTTCCTTCGAGACCCCAGACTTACTATATTCCCGACCGAATCCCTCATAATGTTTAATCTTTCCTCCTCCTGAAATGTCAAACCGCCCCAATGAAGGGCTTGCGTTCGCCTTTCCCGCTCGTGCTCGCGGTATTAGGATGTTTGGGAGGGAGAAGCGGCTTGGTCAACGGGCATGGCTTCACCAGACGAGCCGTCGACAACCCCGGTCCCGACAGTTTCATCCGACATAGATATCCTACAGGTCAGCTCAAGGCGGAATAGTCCGAAAAGAGAAAAAAAGAGCAAAGTTTAGTCTAACTTCTGGGTTTTAGTCGTGGCGTTTGACAACTACGTCTACATAGATGGCGGCGAGGCGTTTCAGCAGAGTAACGGGACTGCGACGAATGGAACCCAGCCGGGTCAAGCTTATACCCCATACGCCGGTATATCCAGCAGCTCCGAAACACGAAGATCGCTTTTCGCTAATAGTCAAACAGTAAGCTCGACGCTCTCCCTGAGACTAAACGAGTCATGGACGAACGAAACGGTTCAATTGCGGACGATTCCGAAAGTGGCGCCGCTTCTCAGCCAGCAGATCCACTGGACCGATGCCTCGATCGGTGCAGGCGTTTTCTATACCTGGGGCGGGATGGTGGTAGGGGACGAGCCGGCGCCAAACAATCAGCTTTGGTTGTTCAATGCCGACGGCACGGGAGGCGGCCGTTGGTCACAAGTTCCGCAGCTAGATTTCTCCGATTTCTCGAAGCTCGTCCGCCCGGCCGGGGCGGCCTTCACGCAGGGCGCCGGCGTGGGCTACGCATTGGGCGGCCAGGCCACGTCGAAGACCGACCGTTCGATCCAGAAGAGCGACCCCGGCTACGCCCTACCAGGCCTCATCTCGTACAACTTCCAAACCGGCGATTGGAAAAACGACACGTCCGGTGCGTACGGGGGGTACGGCACGAGCTTGTACGGGTCCGCCGAATACATTCCTTTTGGGCCGAACGGTCTATTGATTTATCTCGGAGGCGCTGAGTCACCCGTTGACGCAACGGATACGAACATCGTAGACGTCAGTTGGAACGAGCTTAGTCTGCACGATCCGGTGACAGGGAAGTGGTATAAGCAGAAGACAACTGGGGCGCGGCCGCCGACCGTCAAACGAGCGTGTACCGTCGGGGTCCGGGGGCCGAATAACACGTATGAAATGTAAGTCTATCTACATACTTTTAGCAATCGGTCGGATGGGTTGGGAGTGAAGTGAGCTAATTTTTTTTTCTTTTCAGTTACATCTACGGCGGCACATCGTCTCAAACAGCCGAAACGTCTTCAGATGTGCATGTGTTATCCCTGCCCGGATTCGTCTTCTTCAATTCAAGCTCTTCCGGCACGCCGCGGGCTGACCACGCCTGCGCGGTGGTTGGCAAGGGGAAGAGACAGATGTTAAGTTACGGAGGCGTTGACTTCGGACCCGGACTCCGCGATCCCTCCGTGACGCCCGATCCATGGAAGCAGGGACTAGGTATTTACGACATGAGCGCGATGGCGTGGAAAGATTCGTACGATGCGGATGCTGCGGATTACGAGAGCCCGGACGTCGTGAAGGATTGGTACGCCCACGGAAACATGGGGACCGTGGCGTGGAACACCGATGCGGTGAAAGGATTGTTCGTCAACGGCAGTTCGAGTGCATACGGTGAGTTGAACTCAACAACTAGCTCAGGGGACGAGTCTTCCGGTTCATCCCAGAAGATAGGTGCTATTGTCGGCGGCTCCGTGGGGGGAGTGGTGGTGTTTTCACTCGCCGGCACAATGATACTATTACTATTACGCAGGCGTCGTAACCGACGCCAGGAGGACAGCCCAACGAACACGATAGAGGAGTATAGGCCAGAGCCGTGGCCGAAGGATTCGCCGCGATTGCGGTCGACTACACCGGGAACGATGATGACGTTCGTGTCGGCACCAACGCCGGTGCCACCGGTAGAAATAAGTGGTACAACAAGGGGGGAATTACCGGCGGAGGACGTGGAATGGACATACGAGCTTCCAGTCCCCACGCCATACCAGACGCCACGTCTGAGGCCACAGAGACCTGACAGACCGGAGCTACCGGATCAGAAATTCTCGATTTAATATAAATAATGTTGTTTTGTAAAGAGAAAAATAAAAGAAAGCATTCAAGACATTTCGGCTTGATCGATATCATCAGTTCAATGTGTTAGTCTAGTAGAACTGTAAGATGAGGCGTACTAGAATGACTTTGGCCGCATGTCCGAGTTCGACCCTTGAAGCTAAACTAGGAGCTCTCGTTTGTGTCCTGCGTAATAGATTGCTCATCCAGCAACTAATGGCAGAAGGTAAGCGGACTCGCCCAATCCATCTTCAATCTCATAATGGCTCAACTCATTATGAGACTCATAACACCACCCAATTTTGACCATAATACGCCTCCAACGATGATCACATTGGAAATACCGGCGGAATACCCCCAAATATCCTTAGGTGGGCAGTTATCGTGATCGCAATCCCAACCGCATAAAACAGCGACCGCATCCACCGCCCGAATTAGCCATTCTCCTCTCCCCACCATTCCTCACTTCCCCTCGCCCACCATCTTCCTCACCTTCTCGAGCAGCAGCCCGCTCTCGCGGCCCAGCCTACGCTTCCCGTCGCGGCCCGGCGCGCGCGCCTTCGCCATGGCCTTCCGGAACCTCTCGCGCTCGGCCAGCTTGCGCTCGCGCTCTGCGTTCCGCCGCGCGATCTCCTGGGCCCGCGCCTCCGCCTCCGCCTTCTTGCGCTCCGCTTCCGCGGCCGCTTTCGCGAAGTACCCTGCCCTGTGCGGCTTTGGTTTGAGCCGCCGCACGGGACGGTCGCTTGATGCGGGGGGAGCTGAGGTGGTTGGGGCGGGCTCTGGGTCGGCGGGTGCGTCTGTGTCTAACATGGCTTGTCGCTCTGGGTGCAGCTGTGGTGATGGTGGTGCTGCTTCTACGTTTGCGCCTGCGTTTGCATCCTCGGTTGTGGTTGTGGTTGTTGTTGTTACGGTTATGGTGTTAGGTTTGGAAGATGCTTGCTCCGCAGCTTTTATCTTCTTATACGCCTTCTTGACCTTGGCCTTGTGGATGAGATCTTTCTTTATCTTATCGACTTAAAATAGGGTTAGTTAATTGCCCGATATTAAGTAGTCAGTTATTGACTTATGACCAACCTTTCCTCTTCCATGGACCGTCTGGTAAATTACTTGGTCCTACCCGAAAGCCTTTTCGCAGCTTTTTCGCGGCGGGAGTAGTCGCGGTATCTGACTCAAGTGGTCTCTTTGGAGCCATTTTGATGGGAAAAGAAGGCGTAATTATTCTACGGCTTATACGTTTCTGGGTTTCTGTAGATGGAATTCTATAGATATTAAATAGAGACAGGTGCTTTGTCAAGATGTCACATATAGTTCCATATGATGAGTGTCCGTGTTGCAGGATGAGAATAATTGTAGCAAGCTGAAATGATGGATGCGCACCTATCGATAAGCCTAAGAAGCCGTACCTTAGTGGACCCATGCAAGCACTATGTATGTGGTACAGCACCTCCTTGCCTGCACAAATAGGTACAGGTAGGTACCTACCTACAGTGAGCTGCAAAAAGAAACGTCAAATAGGATTTTCCACACCTATTTACACCTAAATCTTACCAACTTCAAACAATTGTTACGCACGATATTTATATATAAATAATATATAAATTCTTAATATATTATAAATAATTGAGAAAATATTGCTTTAGTTTTTTTATTTTATTTTTTTCAATTGATGTAGTTATTTTATTTACATTTAAAGAAAAAAATGGCAAAAAAAGCACTTAATTGTTAAGGAAATGACCTCTTTTACATACAAAACACCATTATCTTCAAAATGTAACCACTTTACCGCATTTTCCTGCCACGTATAAAATTATAAAAAAAAACGTAAAAAAGCTAAAGTAATATTTTACCATTTATTTATAAATTGGTAAATTTATATATATTGTTTATATATAAATATTATATGTTGTAAGTGTTTAAACATGATGAGTTTAGGTTATAACAGACGTATTTGACGTTTCTTTTTGCGGGCCACTGTATCTCACAGTAAGCACTGCACGGGCGTGGTATCACCTGGATGGACTTACCCGTAATGCTATATGGGTGCCACTAATAGCGTACCTATCCGCAAGCTGCTAGCCGCTAGCCACCTAGATCCACAGTATGCTAAGCCTGTTCCGGACATAGCGCGAGCTCTGTAGCCACTTTATCCTTGCCGATGCCGCCTCAGTCCTTCCCTGATGCGCCCCAAACTGGCCATCCTCTTACCAAAAAGGTGCCATATGGCAATAAACGGGTCCCCGACTATGACGCTGACCTGAACTAAAAGCCGCTGTAGTCATAATTTGATAGGGCGAGGAAGGCCCGGATGATCAAGACGATCCTACACTCCCTTCCTGCCGTAAACCTCGTACACCTGTCTCATGATAATAGGTCTTTCTTCTCCATTTCAACATCGAAACTGCGACTTCAACTCCAACCCAACTCCAACTCACAATCCCAGCCCCAACGAAACAAGTTTTCCGACGATCCAGTCCTCCGGGTCTCGCAGCCAACTAGCCTCCGTCCAAAAGGCATAGACCCGTCCCAATTTCATTTCGGACTACATACTAAATCCCCTGTTCCATGACTCATGTCGATGAAGCGAACACGACGAGTCAGTTCCTGATAGCGATATATTTCTCCGTTTCCCACCCGTAACAAGTAAAAGGAATACTCTTAAGAGCCGATATAATGATGATCGAGTGCTTATAACACGATAATATTCCTCATTTTCTAGGCCGATAGTTGGCTATACGATGCCCGCCTTCGGGATAGATCTGGAGCGGAGGGAGTCCGCTGAGCAGCCCCCAACGCCGCCCATAGCGTCACCACTAGACCAATTCCACCACGATAGTACGTTAAGGAGGAAGCAGTCGGAAGAGAGCATCAGTACCGAATTATGCGACGGTCCTGTCTTAGATATCCCGGCACCTCAAACACCGGAACGTAATCTATCGACCGAATGTAACGACAGGTCCGAACTGATAGAACGTTTAAAGAGAGGGGAGAGCCCAACTTGGAGGCCAAGCCGACATGTTCGTATTCCCTTTCCGCACCGAAATGAAGAAAGGAGGGGGCAAATGATGTATCTCAATTTTGCTAACTTAGTGTCGTAAACTAGTTCGAATCAATATGGAATCAACAGGCCGGTTCTCCTACCCAGAGTCCGAAATCCTCAACAGCGACTTCGCCAACTCTCTTACCTCCGGTTACGATTACGCCGGAGAAGCGGAGTGCCAACTCAGAGGACGACGCGAGGCAGCAGGAGGGGCTAAGCATCGAACGCCCTCGTTCGGCTCTTCATAGTGGTGACTTTACCCAAGACGATGTGTCTCAGAATAACGGCCCCATGCAAGACCTCCAGCAAGCTCAAAAGAAACAAGATTGGGATGCTCCATGGTTAGCAACATCGCCCCCTAGGGGTTTTGCTCCCTTCTCCTTTGAGCGCCTGCAAATTCCAACGAGACCAGATGAGACGCCTCCGAGTTTCTCTCCCTTATCCTCGTCTATTTCTTCAAGCTTTGTCTACAAACCGCCCACTAGCCCATTAGTCCAGTCAGAGAGCAACGATGACATCGATTTGACCTCTCCCATGGACTGCATCGACATTAGCCCAAACCTTTCCAGAAATCCCCGTCGACATACCTTGATGTCACCACATTCTGGTTCATACCTCGCCGCTCAAAGTCCATCGATGCGACAGCCGGCCCTTCTACGCCAAGAGAGATCGTTCCCCTACCAGGCTCATCAACCTCGTCGGTCTCTAGCATCAACTCCTAACTTTCCAGGGGTTACGTCTTCGCCGCATACCCCCCCGCTTTGGCGATCAAGACGACCATCCTTTAGCTCAGACGTATCACCACTCCAACATGCATCCATGGTAGGCTCTTACGAGGAAAGTATCTTGCGTGGACGAATGTCCACAACCCCCTCTAAGCCTCTCGATTTCCTAGCTCAGATTGGCGTTCTCGGGTTGGGTAAGTGTAAATCCAGTCTTCGGTGTCCGTCTCACGTGACCTTGCCTTTCCCTGCCGTGTTCTATAGTTATGCCGGCTCCTCCCACGGGCGCTCCAAAGTTGAAGATGGGCCGAGCCCGTACGTTGGGCAGATTGACCTGGAAAACGGACTTCCGAATCAGGAAGAGGATGCGAGATCAAAACGCAAGATGCAGACCCGGGTATTGGACCGGATGGCGGCGGAAGACGATAAGATGGATACGAGCCACTATCCCGGGGAACAGCCGGAGCGCGATCCTCGCAGGGCTCAACGATCCAAGCGTAGGTCAGGCTCTCCCAGGGCGCCGCCAGGCGGAAGCTACCGTATTCCCGAAAAGGGGCAAATTCAGATTATTATCAAGAATCCCAATAAAACCGCTGTCAAGCTATTTCTAGTCCCATACGATCTAGCGGGGATGGAGCCCGGTACAAAGACTTTCATACGGCAACGAAGCTATTCGGCCGGGCCGATCATTGACAATATGCCTGAAACGAAGGACAACGGGACGGCGGATCGTCCAATCCTTAGGTATCTCGTGCATTTGCACATCTGTTGTCCTTCGAGAGGTCGGTATTATCTGTACAAAAGTATTAGAGTCGTCTTTGCAAATCGCGTGCCCGACGGGAAAGAAAAGCTGCGAAACGAGATCACTCTACCCGAACCCAGATTCAGTAGCTACAAGCCGATCAGAGTGATGCATCCTCCCATCTCAGGGGGCACCGGCCTCGGCGCCAGCTTAGCCGCCGACAAAGCATTTAGGCGACGCAGCTCCGGTATCTATTTTGGTGCTTCGGGCCCGGCTTATGACACTGTTGACGGATTTCCTTCCGCACAGACACCACATCAGCCGTATCTATCCGGCTCCGCCGGACATAATGCGCCGGTTGAGCCTGTTCCTCTTGGGACGGGCGAAATGAAAAGCATGGCCGATGGGGATAGCTCGGGTATTGAGCCGTTATCGCCTGGTTCATCTTTAACAGGTAGTCGTCCTACTACGCAGAATTCAAGCAACGTATCCAACTGGGGTGGGCTAGACGGCCAAATTGACAGATACGATAAGCTTAATAAGGGCGATGTCGGTTATGGTGGGAACGCTTTCGCCCGCTTAATCAACGGCAACACCGGCGTTGCGGAAAGCCTGCTGTCGCAACGACTACGGTCTTTAGGAGTTCAGGGTCAGGCATACCGGAATTCTAGAACGGAGGAATAAGCCTCTAAGTACATTCATCTTCATACTTTGGCGTTAGGCTAGTAGGACTAGATTTGTCGTTCATCGGCTTTGGGAAGGTTCACAAAGGGTCCATATGCTAGGATCAATCAGGAGCCCTCTAGCGTATCTTGTGGCTGGCTAGCCATTGCTTGGTTCTACTGGTTATGGCAGGCTACACTTCTTGTCACTTGGGTTGCGCAGGATAATACAGATTAGAACAGCGCTCATATCCATTTCTGACCTTTACGGTTGGATTGGTTTTCGTGCTGTGACCTGATTCTTCTTTAATACTAACCGACAACTCTACTGATAAAGGAAAGGGTCATATTCCAGAACATGCTCACTCACTTCAGAGGTAGCGTCTATGCTATTTCTCCCACATCTAGATTCAAAAGGTCCGTGGTGATGCTCAGCATAGACTCCAGCGTGTGTGCGATAGCAAGCTTAAGGCCTGGTTTATAACTACCCGGTTTTAAGAGTGGTTAGTCCTCGTGCGAGCCTTAAAGGATGAGCGGCATTAAAGCCGAATACTTTAGTCTACATTACCCAGCTCGTCGAACCAGACATATGATTACAGATTAACATAGTTCTGCAATACGTCCTATCTTTTCAATTTTGAGGAAGCTATAGCGAGGTTTTGTCTCATTGGATTTGAGGGGCTGCCATTCAACAAAGACAAAATACGCTCCCATTAACGCCTGCCACAAGTTACTCCCTCATTTCTAGTATTTTTCATGGGAACGACCTTTAATGTCCTGGGAGAAATCAGCATCCACTTGGGTTTTATCCGTTGCTTAGCCCTTCTCTTCCTTCGTGTCGTATTCAAAAACGAAGCTCTAGTGAGAATTCGAATCAATTCTTTTGATGACTACCCCTTTTTGTTCTTACATGTTAAGATGTACACCTATAAGTTACAGAATTATGATGAGATATCTAGATAATTAGTGATGCTCGCTGTTAAGGACCAAGTTTTGTTGATAAACTTAGACATGAAAATGTATAAATTTATGAATGCTATTTATTAGTTTTTCAAAGAACGGTCGTCTTCAACTTTATAGAATTACATTCGTACCTCGCCCGACAACTAGGACAGGTAAATGGCTACGCGAGTATTTGAGTCATGTAACACCCTGCATTATATACTAAACAACGTGTAGGCGGCTAGATAAATAATAGAAACGAAAGTACTGCCAGGAGAAAACAATAAGGGGTTATGGGGTAACTAGAAGAACCTGTGTCTAAGACTTAGAATGAGTAACTGGTAGCGGACTGAATCAACTTTTGTTATGATCGTACATAAACATAACCGTATCTACAAACCAATATCGTCCTTTATGGCAGCCATATCTGATTTCCTGTTATCATAGCAGCCATACTACAGAGAACCTAGCTTAAGGTACACTTCGTGACGTTATTGACACAAACACTATCAGCAGACTCATATGGAGCTTTACGACAGCACAGCTCATACTATGTAAGAGATGAGGTAGTAAGAAAGGAGTTCCCGTAGTGGCTAGCCGCCAATCACAAACTACACCGTTTGCACGTTAGAAGCAAACGGGCTAAAGTGACAGATAGAGTTATATAACGTACAAGTACAGCACATGCCGGACTATCTAGATGATAAGTACATCCCCTTCGTACGTCCATTCCAATCCATCTCACGGCCACCAACCTCCATGGCCCAACGAGAAAGCGTACACACAACCGAGAATACCAAAGGGGCCCTCCATCTCCCAGAGGAGACAGAGACAGAAGCGGATATAACGTCCGAACAAGCTCACCAGCTCTGGCACGACACCCTCACGGACGTGCGCGCCGAGGGGCCCAAGCAAGCCACGCAACGGGACGAGTTCTCCCAGCCAGACCTGAAGAAGAGGAAGAGGAAGAAGAAGGACAACAACACCAACAACAACAAAGTACAAGCCGAGCAACCTGGGGCCAAAGCCGGAACTGCGGGCGCGAACGAAGCCAAACTCCCCGTTGAAAAGAAGCAGAAAGTTGCTGCTGCTGCTGCTGCTAATGCTAAGGGCGGGGATGATTCGCAGTCGGGGAATGGGGGAGGGCATGAGCCGTTGCAGTGCAGTGCTTTGTGAGTAACGTGTAGGTATCTACATACTTGCCAACCTCTCCGGTGCCTTAGGTGCTACGTTCACGGGCGAGAGGGGAATGATTTGCGGCGCGAGAATATAATTCTATTAGCGTATTTGCGCCCTCGAGGGGGATATCTCTGTCGTCGGGAAGAAGGCTACCTAGGTGGTTTGGATAATATACATTTGGTTCTAGCGAGCGACTGGCGAGGGAATCACTACATTTGCTAAGGGGACCATCTAGACGGCGATGCTGTGGGCGGATAAGGGAGGCTTGGGAGGAGAGGGACCATTGGTAAAGGGAAAGGGGGATCTGGGTAGGGGTTTTGATTTGGGTTGTTGTTGTTCCTGCGGTTGTGGCGAGCAACAGCATAGTCCACGTGTTTATTCATGGTTTGGATCTGGTTACGATGGATACGATACGCGTCTCTCGTAATTACCAATGGCTAGTTGTGGGTTTATTTAATAGGATTATCGAGTTCTAGAAAGTGGCGATAAGTACTACATATTTCCCGCCTCTGATCGGCAGGAACGGTGAGGAATGAACGGAGAGCTAATGCTCGACCCCCTTTTTTTGCGCCTTAGGTGGGTGGAGGAAGCGTATTTTCTGAGAGTTAGTGCCTTGGGCCACGTTTCTTTGTTTTTTGTTTCTAACGACGGAGCTCTTGTATTCTCCAATGTGCTAGTTGACACGTTCCCATTGGGAAAGAGGGCGAGTAAGGAGTGCCCAAGTTCCCCGAGATACCTATTTTATTTCGAACTCCTTTTGTCCCTCCCGGGTGATGTGATATTGAAGCTCAGTTAAGCTTATTATTCGTATCGGAGCAGTAGTACTATTGACGGGACTTTGCGCGTCCCCGGCTCTCCGTACTATGAGGCCAGCCATCCGGTCATACCGATTATACGGTAAGGAGACTAACTCTGTTGTTGGGTGAGGCTTCTCTTGGGTTACATACAGGATGGGGATAAGGGACCACACGTCTCAGGCACACACGATAATTCTACGCTTTGATTAGGGAAAATTCCGGTGGTTAGTGGATGATCTTAACTAGACAGTTATAATACAATACTAGGCACCATTATTATATCGAACAAACTATTGTTCGGTATTTTCCAGATTTTCCATATAGACGGGTATTAACTCCTTAGGGAAAAGTACTGCTCCATATAGCATAAGTATGCTTAAAAAGTTTAGAGGCCATCCCGAAGGCCCCGTTTCCTTAATCAAAGCGTAGTGCCCTAATGGACACGAAGTAACGTCGCTCGGTAGTTCCGGTATTCGCCTTTATTGAATGTGGGCTCTTCCGGTCCCATAACGATATGTGAAGATCTAATTCCACTTAAAGTCCTGTATTCCTAATAAGGGTTGCTTCTTCCTCGGTAAAATGATACCTTGAATAGGGAGATAGAAGGGCTTGTAAGAATACGATATGGAGCTGAGTTGTATTCGGGATTCTGTGTAACCCCCGGATGGCGAGAGCTCTTCGCCAACTCGAAGATAGACCGGGTACCTTACATATCCACAGGTCTGTAAGTAGCCCGTTGCAGTAAGAGTTGCGATCTAACTTATGCAATTGCCACGTTCACCATCCCCACGCCGTAAAGAAATTATGAAACCCTATATGTGCTACTGCGACTTCGTACACTCGATGAACAGCCGCGTCGCCTCGTCCCAAACGCCGAACGCCCGAACTCCATACAAGGGATAGGCATGGGACGAACCCACGACCTTGTTGCCCGTTTCACTGATAACCGACCTTGAGCTAGACAAAACGTACGATAAGCATCGCCGGGTGCCTCACCAAAGTAGGACGGAGGTGGGCGGTGTTCTGCGGCTTTGAGGCGCGTACGTACTAAGTCTTTGCGAATCGCGATTATTACGATAAGGAGTTGTGTACGTGTAGGACTTAGATGTAAACACGGGTTGTATTTCCTGTATATCTTATTTGTTGGTATGATGATTATATGTGATCTCAGAAAGGCACTTTATTCAACTTCGCGATCCCCAACCTAGGACTATCACACCACATCTCCTTCGTCATATCTACGGTTAATTATCATCTTGATTCACCCCAAGATAAACTTCTTACCCCCGTATTCTCCTTTTCAGCGCAAACGAACGCTTTCCCCTTTGCTCGCTTCTCCAACATAGCTTAAATATGGGGTGTTAGTCTCAGAAACTCCCGCCCGCCCATGGCACGGATGCTGTGCCTCTCTCATCGGACCATTTCTACTATCTCGGCCGATATTTTTGTCGAATTCCGTCAGCCTGTCATTAACATGCTATGTTATATATATGATTATGAATGGGCCTTCGCCCAAAAGCCCCGCTAACGTATGATTTGTATGTAGGTAGGTAAGCATTTGAAGCAGCCCTGTTTACGGTTTCTAGCAGGGCGCGGATAATCCCCGCGGATGGTTGGGACTGGGTACTCTGGATATATAGGTAGATATAAGACTTTTAACTGAATCACTCGTATTCCCCGACGTATTGCTTATCCGATCCGTGTAGTTTTATATGACGACTTATAGTAGGTTCGGACGTGAACTGTTTACTTACCTAGGTAAGTACCTATGGATTATCTTTTCCTTCTCCTGCCCTGTGATTCTATCCGCTGTTTTTCGCACTTTGGTTTCTTCATTACTAGTCGTCTACCGCTTGTAAAAGTAGTACTCCAAACTCTTAGTAATTTTGTTTTCTTATTTGGTTTCCTCTTGTTATGCCTTGGACTTTAGCTCTTCTCCGCCTCTTGGGTTAGTTTCTTACCGTAGTTCGAAGTCTTGTCAGCCCCAATGCCGGATCCATATTCTACACCCTTAGACCCTTCTAAATGTTGTTATTTTTGCATTCTTCCCCTAAAAAGCCTAACCTTTTTCTTGTATCGCATTACGATGTCTTCAACTTTTCCCGTAATCCGCCTAGTTTCCTTGACGATCGACACGTTCTAGATTACTAACTGCGCAAGTTTCGCTTGCGCACTGATAGAATTGGGGTTACCATCGTCGGATTTAGTACAGCGCGAAATAAGACACGACCATAGACGTCGCAAGCTCGCCAATATTGTGGGGTTGTTTTCGTCGTCTTCGCTCTAGTCGGGACCATTTCGAGGCTTCGCTCCAGCCACTAAGTTTGATCCACCTGTCTAGGAAATTGACGAACCTGTCGTCCCTCGCCGTCCAGGGCCCGGGGTAGAATAGTGGCTGGCGAGCCCGATGAATTAAGCATGAATTAAGCCTAGAGAGAATTATGCTTTGAATTATCTCGCGCCATTTAAACTCTTAAACAATCGATTTGATACAGTCCACTTGGCGATTTGCGAATCTTGGTTATAGGTTGGCCTCCCCTGGTGCCCCTGAATTGGCCCCACACCTTGACACATTCGCTTCACCGAGACGTTATGAGGCTAGCAGCTTCACTAGAGTGATCAACAGGAGGCCGCTGTCTCTTAACGAGCAAATGAGGAGCCATTGGCCCGAATGGAACTCCAGGAGACTAAATCGGGTTTTCAGCCTAGGGTTAGCTTCAACTCCACCGGACTGGGTGTCCCATAAAACTAAACTCTTTACGATCTTTGAGAGGTGGCAAGGGGGCTTGGTTCGTGGATTAATGGACCAGCTCTGAGAGATCTGAGGTCTATATCTACCGCGCGGTGGAGACATCGTAAATGACATCGTCTAGATCGCTGGCGGTATGGAGCTTAATAATATTGAGGTTTCAGTAGGGGTTTTTGGGTGGCTTCGACCATTAATGCAGCTTTCGAAGGCTTCTGAAGATTATGTGTACTCAGTTGTTAGATTCCCTGGACACCATCGATACTAATGGGTCAGCCAATTTTCATGGGTTTGCCATTATTAGATTTGGAACCAAAGAGTCTGTACCTTGGGTAGGTCAAGTAAATACCTGAGTCTGAATAACTTCAAGGTATTACAATCAACAAAAACAAGAGAATCAAAGTACATCTGATTGGCTGAGATGCTTCGTTGCATTAGGAAATAAACAGCCTAGGATTGCGCGGCTTTTACGATACAAGCTTCCTACTCGGGAATAAGCAGTCTACAGGTCAGTAGGATATAATTTCATAACAATGGGGCTGTTAAGGCGCCAAGCATTAAAGCATTAATTTATACTTTAAATGGTTAATATATATTATATTATATAAATTAATATAAAAGGGTATAAAATAAGGCTTTATTTATATCGCCCGTTTTTTTAATTATTAAAATAATATACGATATTTTAAAAATTATAAAAATATTTAAACTTCGATTTTAAAATTTTTTTTAATTTTTTTAATTATATTAATTATATTTTAAAATTATTAAAAATAAATTCGATTATAAATATAAATTTAAAAAAAAAATTAATTAAATTATATATTAATTTTTTAAAAATATTATTTTTAAATTAATAAATTCGAATAAAATAATTTAATATTAAAATAATTTTCGTTTTAATACGTTTTTATATATTAAAAAAATTTTAATAAAATTATCGATAATCGATATAAATAAATTACGTTATTTTAAATAATTTTAAATAATTAAAAATAATCGAATTAATATATAATTTATTTATTATAATTATTTCGAATTAATTTACGAAAAAATCGTTAAATATATTAATTTTAATTATAATTAAATTTAATATATTTTTAAAAATTCGATTATATCGTAAAAAAAAACTTTTAAAACGTTATATAAATATAATATAAAAAAAAATAACTTTTTTTAAATTTTTATAAATTAATCGAAAATATTATTATATATTATAAAACGATTTACGATTATTAATATTCGAAATAATTTATTACGATATTATTATTATTAATCGTATAATATAAAAAATAAAATTTAATCGTAAAATTAAAAATCGTATAAAATTATTTTTAATCGATAAAAATTTCGAATATAAAATATTATTTTATAAAAAATAATTTAAAATTTAATTAATATTAAAAGTTTAATTAATTAAAAATTTTATATTTAATAATAAAATATTTTATACGATTTAATTATATTTTCGTTAATTTATTACGATTTATAAATACGAAAATAAAATTATTTTTAAATTATTATAAATTTAAAATTTTTATAAATAAATATTTTAAAATTATTTTTAAAATAATTATAAAAACTTTTATTTTATATAATCGAAAAATAAAAAAAAAAATTAATTTCGAAAAATATTATCGTTATATATTATTATTTATATGAAAATTTTTAAATAATTTTACGATTTTTATAATATTTTAATACGATAACGTATTATTATATACGATTTAATCGACGATATAATATATAAATCGATTAAAAATATTTAATATAAAATAACTTTTAAATAATTTCGATTTAAATTTTATAAAAAACGTATAAATATAAATGAAAAATTAATTAAATATACATTACGATTTAAAATTTTTAAATATAATATAATTAAAAAAATTTTTTTTAATCGTATAATATATAATTTTTAAAAATTTTTTTAAATCGTTATTATTATTTATATATAATAAAATTCGAAAATATCGTAATATTAATAATAAATAATTAAATAATTAAATAATATATATATCCTTATATATAAATTTGTATAAACCAGTATATACTAGCCCTATTTAGTATAGTGTTAATGCCTGGCGCCTTGGCAGCCCCACTGTTATGAAACTATATCCTACTGACCTGTATATGGTAATTGGCGACGGTTACCAGGGCTGCCAGGGTCGTTTCAGCTCCCTATATTGCGTCACAAGTTAGGCGGCTAATAAGCGACAACACAGAGAGATATCTGTCTACCTTCTTTTCAACTATAGACCTTGCATACCTACCTATACGTGGACGTCTCGGATAGCGTCCTGCCGGAGACACATAGAGGTTTTTCGTCTCAAGATCAGTCGTTTATGAAGGCTGGCGTCCATTTTATGTTTCGCCGGACCCGTAAATCGGGCCGTTGATGTCGCCCGTGCAAATGATCTCCATTTGACGTATTGGGGTTCGGACTTATAGCGCTCTGTAATTTTCGCCAACAGCTCGCTAAGGTCCACAGGCTAACACAGCATATTTTCCTAGTTCGCACTACCCCGGAAAGTGGCGAGCGCTATGGTGGCTCTAATTGTTGGTTTCTTATGGGACTCAACAGCAGAAGGATGGCAAAACCCCTCACCACCTATTTGGCACTATAGGAGCTTCTTAGCCGCGTAGGGAAAGCTGAGACTCGCCTGCCTTAGACATCGAATACCTCTCAGCATTCCGCCTCACAATGGACAGCCTCACCGCTTCTTAGTATGTTTCTTCGCGGTATGGCGCTGAGTTGTCTATGCCCCATCTATCATTGGCGCGGCTACCTCTTGGTGATATTTTGTATAGCGAGTTCATGCGCCGGCTTGAAATGAGGGAGAATAAAAACCGAAACTATAACTCAGGGAGCTATACAACGACGTGGCGCACAATATCGTTAATTGCTCTCTGCTGGCAATAAGGGGTTTGCATTAGTGGTTTACCAGTGTGTGTACTGTATTATTCAACACAACGCCTGCGATTGCGTGGCCCAAGGTCTCTCTTATCATCAGATCACGTCTAAATAAACTCTTCCCGTTGAATTTATCTTTTAAGCTTTCGCCTGACCGCTGTTGCCTGATCATAGATGGCACACGATAGAATAACATACGATTGTCGCCAGTGTCGGCGGTATGTGCGTCTATTCTAGTGGAGAACTCAGGTGTTATAAATTCCGCTTGTCAAGTCTGGAGGCTTCCTCGTCGGGACGTTGGTTCTTAACTCTGAATTGTATTTATCGCACGAACGATAGATCTAAAATGTACCTGGCCCCTTGTAAGGTAGCCAAAGATGTCTATACGTATCTCTATCTCTAGTAGTGGAAGACCCAGTACCAAGACCAGACATGACTCGAAAATACGTTGGTTGGAGCAACGCCGGCAGATCCAACAAGACCCGCAAAGTTTTAACTTGACCAAAAAATCCACCCAAGAGTGACGCACATATCGATGGAGATACGGCTGTACCCGCCATGAAACAAGTTCCGCAAGACATACATGAGATTATTCAGCGGCGGCTCTTACGAGACGCTGGCTGCGATGTCTTGAACCTTTCTAGAACTACAACTCAAAAAATCCGCCCGCCCCTAAGATTACTCGGGATCCCTTTTATACAACATTAAAAACATGACTGAATAATATACCGCTCGCTAACATTGCCGCACTTGTCGTTAAACTGTTGAAGAACCGAACTGGCTGACTTCGTATGTGGTCGTGACCATGATCCCGTCCTGGTGCCTACTCCGGTCGCTGTTCGTGCTATTGGCTCGGACGTCGCTCTTGAACCCGTCTCCGTACGGGGTTGGCTTGACGATGATCTGCTCCTCGCTCGAATTGTCCGCTAGCGCCGTCATGCCGTCGTTATTATGGCGCTTCGAGGACATGGTCTGCTTGGCCCCAGAGCCCCCGATAGTGACTAGGTGATGGGAGTAGCTGCTAAGCTTTTGACCGCCGCTATTGCTGTGGTTGCTGCTCGAGTGGAGCCAGCGCTTGGTCGAGAAGAGGGGCTTGATGGAGGCCGCGTTGACAGCGATAATTCCAACGAACTATACCAAGGCTGCGAGTCAGTCGTGTAATATGGCGCTATCCGCAACGCGCATGGGCGGGGCGGCGCAAAAAGAAAAAGGGGGCGGTGAGGCGTGGGAGATCGACTTACCGTTTCCCGGATTGCCCAAATTGTGCTAGTATTGATACCCTCGATATCTCTAAGAGAAAGGATGCAGCGGAGAAGAGTAGCCACCATGATAAAGACGCCGGAGCAGAGTAGCAGGCCAATGATCAACTTGCGTTGAAGACTCAGTTTGACCTTCATGAGCAACGGCACCGGGATACAAACGATCACAAAATCGGTGCTTATACCATCCGTTAGCAGGATTTACCTAACAGCCTTGCTTTTTACTTTGCTTTGCAAGCAAGCAAGTGGACGCCACATAGCCAACTTACGCAATGTTTAGTACGACCAAGCTCAAGTAGTTGGCTACGGCGAAAGTGCATTGGTCTGTATAGAGAAGAGTTAGGGCTGCCAAGCAAGCCGAATATTGAAGAGGCGCGCAACTCACCACCAGGATTCGGCACGACCTGCCAATTCTTCTGCACCGGCGTACAATGACCCCAGATGACACAGATGACGCCGATGTAGGCCAGCACGCAACCGACGCTGGTCCATTTGACGACTTTCTGCTGCGCCAGACCCAATCTAATTCGTCCGTCAGCTCGATCGCGCACATTACCCGCGGTTGACCGGGGAGGGGGATTCGATCGTACGTGATACGGTTATAGTAGCACAGCATGCACCCTTTGAGGCACCAGATCAGTGTGACATAGAAGTTCCAGCCCGCAAGCAGGCATTTCGACCCAAACTCCAACTTGGCAATCTGCTCCTTGGTCAAAGTGGCGCCAACCTCGTCCGTTATGCCGATGTTAGTTCCGTTCTGACCTGTCGAGCGGTGAGCAAACGATAGGTCTCGAGAGGACCATGGGGAGATTTTTGTCTTACCAATGAGCTCTAACATGCTTAGCTCCGCCTATAATGACCACCAGGGTAGGTTAGACGCGGCCGGCGATTGGGGGAGGAGTAAAAAAAAGAGTAGATCAATCACCCACAGTCCAGAATATCAGACTTAATCCTGCAAAGACATCGTCAAGTTGCCATCTACTAAACCCCACCACTTTCCACCGTGCAAAGAAGCGAAGGAGCAAAATCACCACACCGATGCCATATTCGGTCCAGGCCTCCTTCTGGAAAGGTGTGGCAGCCATTTCTTCCGGGTCGAGGTAAGGTAATGCGGCGAATCGACGGAAAACGATGGGACCATTCCAACACGACAGCGAGAGACGGGAACGAAAATAATGGAAAAACACAACACAACACAAAAACGAAAACACGGGCGTTGGTGCTTGGCAGCGAGAGAGCTGTTCGCGATGCGAGTTGTAAAGAATGGAAACGCCGGAGTTAAAGTAAAGACGTCAGTAGAATAGAGTTAGCTTAATGGTTATATGTATCTCGAAGAATCTCGTTAACGACTACCAGGTAGCGTTAAGATTTTTGCCTACCGAGCCGCACGGAACCATCCCCCGTCTTTTGGTCGAGTCCTAGCGTTGCATATATGGTTAATCCTGGGCGTTGATGTCCCTACAACTTACGCTGTCGAAGATCCTTAATGCAAATGGTAAACGTGTATATCCCGGCAGTCAGTTTTAGGTCGCGAACAATTATCGACATGGTTCCTCGGTCAGAAACATTTTTTTTTCCCTCTCGCACGAACCGTCTGGCTGCAGAAGCAGGCATTTCTAGACTACACTACGATACCGTACTAGGTAGGGGACAGGGTGCTTGGGGGAGTCCAGCACTCGGGAGGATGCATACATACGTGCGCTTTGATCGATTAAACTAGGAGGGAAGTTTGGTTCTACACCTGAGCAAAAACGTGAGGAATTGCAGATCTTAGTGGGAGTGCGTTGTGGGGGATGGCCTCTGGGCTTTCAACCTGGCTTCGACTTGGCTTGCAATTTAAAGGCGTCGTTCATTTCTACCATAATAGTAAATAGTATGTATGAAGCGAAAAGGGGCGCGAGCACCTTTCGTGCCTTGTTGAGCCGATATTGGGCTAGCTTCGCTCAATTTGCAGAACCTCGCAGTAGCGTTCCTTATTTTCCTACATATTGGTAGCGGCGATGCTTGAATCCTGGCTCTGGGTCGGCCCAGAAATTCCATGATTTGATCCCCCCCCCTCCCCTCCCCCTTCTATCCCCTCTCATCCCATGCTCAGCAACTGTCCCATGCTTCGTCGCACGTGTGTGGCTCTCTTGTTCATAACATACTGCATAATACACTACGTTCCTAAACCCCCGGCCGCATTATAGACCCCGATTTTTATTCGACTTTTCTCATATAGGTTACATAGCTTCGTTTTCAACTTATATCCCGGTCCTTATTATACCTAGGAAAGCTTCCAATCGTTCTTTTTTTTTTTTTTCACCTATGTTACATAGATTCGTTTCTCACCCCCAAATCCCGGACGTGCCATTCCCGGAACCTTCCGCGCATATGGTGGCGAGCTAGTCCTATATGCGTCGGGGCAAATACTGAGTACAGCATCAGGAAACAATCCACCCTGTATACCTATATTACCTATATGCAGTGTATGGAGTAATATGTACGTATGTATGCGTGCGAACGAAGCACAGACTTTAGGTTGGCCGGTTGACAGATAACAGGGGCTGGGCGGGATCCTGGCCTCCGCTTGACCGTCATTCTCAATGCCAACCATGCAGCCTCCCATGCGCTGGGTGCCCACGTCGTATGAGGCTTCGGTCGGATCGATATCTCGGCATTATTAATGCAGTAATTGTGAAAGTCGTCGACTATCTCAGAAAGTGTTATATAAAACTGCACCCGGTCTAGGTTTCGGTACTGTTTCTTGTATTGGGATACGACTGCACGTTGCTTCGAGGAATTTTGTGATATCTGACAGAATGGGTTCTCTTGGTCAAAATAACGAATTAGTCTATGACTTTGTCATCTGCGGGTGAGTCGCCTACCAACGTGCTTTTTTCCCCGGACCCGACGGCGGGATATTTCGTTCGACTATGCTGACAATCTCTCTTCCTTTCTTCCTAGTGGCGGTACCTCCGGATGTGTAGTCGCTGGTCGACTTGCAGAGGACCCTAACGCCAAAATACTCGTAATCGAGGCTGGTCAACATAATGAAAACCTTGAAAATGTGCACATGGTTGGAGGGTAAGTAGTTGGTACGACTGCTTCCGCTCTCCATCCTTCGCTAACTTTCCCCCCCTTTAAGCTGGTCCCAACTGTTCGACAAAGAGACCGACTGGAACGTCATCTCTGAGAAGAAGGAGGCAGTCAACAACCGCCAGGTGAAGCTGAGCAGAGGCAAATACCTCGGTGGCTGCTCTGGATGCAACGGATCTCTCTGCATCCGCGGTTTCAAGCAGGACTACGACGACTGGGGCGCCCCGGGCTGGTCCGGCGAGGAGATGTTCAAGTACATTGCTAAGGTAAATAAGCCTCGATCACGTATATCGTCGATAGGATATGACATGTGTAGTTTGCTATCTGCTCGATGCCACCACACCATGATCTTTTACCTCATCATCATAGACGCCCTCCTAAATATTACTTTTAGAACTCCATTAACAGTGATAACTCTAGGCGGAAACGTTCCACAGCAAGCCGTGGTTCAAGGAGTCCAAGGACTCGCATGGTTACAATGGGCCTCTTCACACGGAGCCTCATGATCTCGCTCCCATCTCCAAGCTCATCATCGACTCGATGGAGTCCAAGGGACTACCCTTAGATCACGATATGTTCTCGCACGGTAACAACCCCCACGGATGTGGACACGCTACCAGGACGGTGTACAAGGGTCTGCGCACGACTAGCGCCGACTTCATCACCCGAGAAAACCAAAGGCCCAATGTCGATCTCCTGGTTGAGACTCACGTGGACAAGGTGATAATCGAGAGAGACGCCGATGGCGAGCTCAAGGCTACCGGTGTCAGGGGCGTCAGGAAGGACGGCAGCGTCGTCGAAGTGAAGGCCCGAAAGGAGGTCATCATCAGCGGCGGCGCGTACTGCAGCCCCAACATCCTGAACCGTTCCGGAATCGGCGCCAAGGAGGAATTGGAGAAGCACGGCATCACCACTCTCGTGAACCTACCCGGCGTAGGCAAGAACCTGATGGATCACTTGGTACGTTTCCGCCAACACACCCGCCCACCATCGCGGAATTCGACCTGTCCACTAATACTAACCCTTGCAACTAGATCGTCTTCATGTTCTATGAAACCGAGAAGCCCGGCCTCACCAACGACCACCTGGTGTACCACGGCGACTCCTTCGCCAAGACGTACGCGCTCTGGAAAGCGCAGAAGGCCGGCTTCCTATCGACCTTCCCCTTCGGCGCCTTCGCCTACGCGCGCCTGGACTCGCGCCTGGCCGACTCGCCGCTCTGGAACTCGGCGCCGCGCGAGCCCGGCCGCGACCCCATGGGCCTGACGCCGTCGCAGCCCAACATCGAGTTCTTCACGACGGAGTGCTACGGCGGGCCGAAGCAGTTCGACCGCTTCCCCGGCGACGGCCAGCACGCCTTCAGCATGATCGCCGAGCTGTTCGGCCCGCGCTCGCGCGGCACCGTCACCCTGCGCAGCGCCGACCCGACCGCCGTCCCGGTCGTCGACTGCAACTACCTCGCCGACCCGCTGGACGTCGAGGTGCTGGCCGAGGCCTGCCGCTTCGGCAACGAGATCATCACCCAGGGCGCCGGCACCAAGGACATCGTCAAGGGCTCGTGGCCCCCCGAGCAGTCGCACCACAAGTACAAGACCCGGGAGGAGTGGATCCCGTACGTGAGGGACAACGCCACGACCTGCTACCACGCCGCCGGCACCTGCGCCATGGGCAAGGCGTCCGACCCGAACTCCGTCGTCGACGAGAACCTGCGCGTGAAGGGCGTCAAGAACCTCCGGGTCGCCGACTGCAGCATCATGCCCAAGCTCAACCAGGGCCACACCCAGATGCCCGCCTACGGAATCGGCGAGAAGGCCGCCGACCTGATCAAGGGGACGTGGGGCCTGGTGTCTGCCTAAAGTCTTTTTTGGATAGCGTATACAAATACCCGAGCGCCGCTGTTTAGATGATTTTACGAAGATAGATCGTACCCTACGAGCATATGCTTCGAGAGAAGGAACAGAAGAGTACCTATCTAGCCTAAGTACCTCGAGATTAGGTCTTGCACTTATGATAATTTAATATAAGTGAAATATCTTCAAATTAAGGACAACGACGCAATAATAGTAGAATTTGCACAAGTGAAGCTTGAACGATAGTAACCACATTCTCCAAACACATACAATCATCCCCTAAGACATCAAAATAATATTATAATTTATCTTAAGGGACTCTTCCTAAAACCCACCATTTCTATTGCTCTAATAAGCTTGAATCTCATCAGCATAGGAGTCTCAACTAACACTTCCTCATCTCAACGCTTCTATCTAACCAGTTTATCTCGCACGTTCGTTGTGTTCATAAACCCAGCTCGCTTCACATCGGCACCGGCATCAAACCCTCTCCTACGCAGGGCGCGTAACGACGGCTAGTAACGTTACCACAAAGCCTCCACGGCTATATAGGGGAAAACTTTTATTACTTATTATCAGGAAATAGTAAGTGGCAAATAATATCCCATCCCGAGCCCCGTCAGATCCACGCCACCGGGTAAGCCCGCGGCGGAAGTATCGAGTCGCCACTCTTCGGGCTTCGGCGGATATATATCGGCCTCCCGCTCTTCCGCGCCGGCCCAGTTGGAGACGCACGTCCTTCGTGACGGGGGGTTCAAATCCCGCCTAGGATAGCTTTTTTTGCCCTTGGGGAATTTCCGGTGGTGTGCCCGATAGGTAATCCTGCCTCGTTCAACATTGCCTTAAGTTGTTCGAGCTGATGTGGTGTTAATAAGCCGGCGCCGTTCGCCCGGGTTATATCCCGATGTCACATATTTAAGTAACATGGCTGGTGCTTACAGAGGAATATTGAACTATACCTACTTAATCTGCATCGAGTATGAAGTTGATATCGTATACGATTCACTAGGTATATAGATACTCCGTCGATTAAAAAATAATTTTAGTTGCTCACCTACTTATATCCAAGATATGTTACGAGGGTTAGATCCTTAGTCTCTTGAGGGTATTCAGATTAGTATCGGAAATTTATCAAGTACGGTTTAAACTATTATATCAGTTGTAATAGATATAATATATCCCCTTATGAGAGCTACGCCAGCGTTAAAGTTAATTTACTATAGTATTAGTTTGTCTGGGAACGACTTACACGTTTAGCATTCAATCTCACTATACTCGTGTAACACGAAGATGCTTATAAGAACTAATGTCTATATCATATTGTCTATAACTCTTTGCTTTGGCATCGAGATAGTTCTTATTATATTATATGAGTAAATATGTAAGCACACTTAAGGTATCCATCTTTATAGACCAACCGTGAGGGGCCTATTAACAGTCCAATAACTTTATAGACCGGAGCCCACATCGCATCATGGACTTCCAACAATGCAATACTAGGCCTATAACCACTTTCCTACAACCATAGGAGCTCTACATTTCATAGACTATAGTTGCTAACATGGCTCCCATCCAAGATCTCACCCTACCAAAGACAGCTCCAAACAACGACCGACACCGTAGCACCGCCGGAGCAAAATACACGCAAGCCGTGTACTCACTCATCGCCCTCGACCAAGCAACTCTCACCAACCTAGTCGACAAATTAAACTCCGCCGCAGACATCGAGCCCGGAACCTGCGCGCTCGCCCCCTCACCCACATTCGCCAACCGGCCCCTCCATGACATCTACACCTCCCACCTCTCCCTGCGGGACCAAGACCCCTCCATCCACCCCCTGTTCTTCATCGTCGCCACCGACGCCGACTACGAGGCGAACGGCGTCCTGGTCGTCCACCTCGACACGGGGCAAGCCGGGGAGCAGGACCGCGTCGACAGGGCCCGGTGCAGTGTAGACTGGGCCGCGAGCTGGGGGCTGAACCTGGATATTGGGAACTTGGCCTGGGAGGACCTGAAGGAGGAGGAGGCGGAGGAGTGGGGCGGTGATATGGCTATGCCGTGGACGCCGGAGGTGAGTCAGCTCAAGAGGCCGGACGGTGAGCCGCCAAGGTGGAAGTACGCGTGTTTTAGTTTGGTTAGGGATGGTGAGTTTTCTACCGGGGACCTGGGGTGGGAATGCGAAGGAGGAAGTAAATAGGGGTTTATAATGGTGACTGACTGAATCCCAGCGTTGGCTCTTCCTGAAAGTCTTGAGCCGGATTACTATACCATGCCAGTAGAACATAAGCGAGTCATAATAGGCGGGAATTATTCCACCGCCGGCGGCCTGCCCGAGGTCATCAGGCTGTTCCCGTGGTTCTGCAAGTCGCATCCGGAGACGCACCGACAGCTTGCTATCTTAGCGGATAAGCCCGACTTTGAAGCCGATGGCGTGATGCTTTTGCGTTTCGACTGGGATGGCAATGTAGACGCACACGATTATGATAGTATTGTCAGGGTGGATCTTAAGTATGAGAGGATCAAGCGGGTTCCGGCGAGTAGGGCGGTTGCGGAGTTAGATGAGTATGGTCGAGAACATGGCTTACCGCTGGCGATTTTGGGATAATTAGTTGATTTCCTAAGAGCAATATAATATTTAGAAGTACGCAAACCTCTTTTTAACTCTAAGGTGGTAATAAGGAGAGAGTAATTGTTAAACTAACTCTAACGCGCATTTGTCTGTTCCTCAAAGTACAAGAAAAGCGTAGAAAGTTATACCTATTATTATAAGTCGTTGAACAAGGACTCAAGGCAGAAATAAGGTGAAGGGACACAGTAATTCCATTTTCCGACTAGATTCGATAATATTTTTGTCTTTAGAGATATCCTAGGCGTGATTAATATGAATTTACGAGTATTAATATTATACAACACTTCTATGGATTGCCGGGTGAAATCTCTATATAAAGGAAGACGATATGAGTTACCGAAGAACACGCCCACGTCTCTTCGAGAATCGTTGTATTTTCCACGACGTGTAGACCCCATTGATACCGTGTCCAGAGAAACTTTTTTATTGCTGATGATATAGATATCTTCCGTCTACGTGTTACCAAAGCCATCTAACGACACGACTAATCGTATAGTATTATTTCGTCTTCCGTACCCCTAACTCTCATTGTTTAAATTATTAGAAACTCGTAGCCTAGCCTAAGGCGCAGTACTTACGACCAGGCCCCTAATACATAATTCCGGAAAACATCATCACGACTCCCACGATGTCTACCTAAGCTACCCCGTATAAACCACCACCCTCCCCCTCCCCTCGCAGCACCACGCATACCCTCCACGCAAACCTCCCCACCCAGCAAGCAAATCCCGACGGCACAAAGGGGATACATATAATGCATAATAACATACCGCAAGTAACTTGCCACTCGGGTATGAGGGGTATCGCCGCAAGACTTAACCTATGGTCGGATTGGTTCGCCGCCTCAGTTCAGGCCTTTATAACCCTGTTCGAGGTAGGGGAAGCCGTGTGCCATGGGGCCCAGCTCGGCGATACCCTGGCAGCACGTTGGTTCGAGACCAGCACCGAGAAATCCATAACTTTTTTTTTTTTATCTGACGTTTATTTTAAATGCCTTCTTCCCTTCTTATTCTCGGGGTGCTCGTAGTATCCCTGGGATTGGAGGTATACAATAGATACTCACATTAAGTATGGGACTCTATGACAGTCATCTAATAGATGCTAATCAGGTAGGCGGGAACCGAAGTGAAGAGGCTAAGGAGGTATAAGCAGTTCAACATATTTCGAGTCTTCCTAATAGACACGCCATTCTTATTATATTAGTCGACAAGCATAGCTATCTGCGTCAAGAACCTATGCTCTAGATTTCCGAACTACGTCATACAGTATACAACCCTATATCACAATCATCCCGCACTTCCTCCACCAAGCAGTTATACCAAACACCCAATTAATTAATAACCAAAACACCAGTATTAATTGGAAAATACCGTTCCTCCTTTTATTGAATTTACAACTTTGCCGCGATGTGCACTATGGATTACAAAATGGGTACGATAAACAGTCCGGCGGCCCGGTACGTAGGTAGTTCAGCTTGGTATCTGCGCTCCCGCTCCCGGTTTCCCTTTCCCATTGCCTTTTCCCCCGTCCCGCCTTTCGCTAATCACTAGGTACCGCCTGGCCCGGTCCGGCTCCAATACAGATACCAACGCCAACGCCAACGCCAACGCCAAAGTGCATAAGGTATCCCTTTAAATATCCCCTTCTGAATCGCGGCGCCTCGTTTCTCTCGCTGCATTCCCCCTTCGACGTCGTGTGCCCGTAAAAGCGGACGTTCGATCCCCAATGCCAGACAGACAGATAGACAGATAGACGGATAGACAAACCGACCACACCCAGCGCCTAATAAGTAGGTACCTAAGTAACTCCGCGACGAGAGCCGAGAGCATAACCCCGGATCCAGAATCGCACAGAAGATGAAAACAGCGAACCCGCACCTCGTCATCTAAGCAGCCACCCCGCCATTCTCCCTCTGCCTCTTGACGATATAATACGTAATCAGACTCTTCGGGTCGTCCTTAACCGTCTTCATGCTATCCCAGAACCTAGCCTCGCCGAGCCTCGCATGCAGGGCAACGCATAGCTGGACGGCATCCATGCGGACGCCGCTCTCCTTGCTCTCGAGGCACCGGTTCGCGAGGCTAAGCAGGCCCGCGATCTCGCTTTCGCTCGGGTTGAACGACGCAGAGGAGCGGGAGTCGACGAGCTCCTTGAGCACGTGCAGCCCCATGCTCAGGCTGCGGTGGCCCGAGGTGTCCATGTCCATGCGGCTGAGGTTGCGCGTCATGGTGACCGTGATCTCGCCCGCGTCGCCGATGGTCACGAGCTCGTCCGCGAGAAGCTCCAGGCCGCTGACGATGTGCGTGCGGGCGTCGTAGCGCGTGCGCGCCGCGAGCAGGGCCTCGAGCCCGCGCGACACGTGGGGCTGGAACCGGTCGCGGGACTTCTTGAGCAGCAGCTTGATGGTGGCGAGGATCTGCGCCTTTACGTCTTGCACCTTCTCCGGGGGGAGGTTGTCCAGGGGGGATTCGAGGTACTCGAACAGCCCTAGTAGTAAGGGATCAAACTTATCGTCGGTAAGGATCAATTTGCTGTCACGGAGAATACTCTGTAGTTTGCGGAAGCCATGCACATCGAGGTTTTGCGCCTTCACCCGCGCAATACCACTATCAATGAGACGGGAGTTTTGGCGACTCTTATCAGTTGAGGCAAGGGGGCTACCAGGTATCTCAGTCGCCTCTGGGGGGGGATGAGAAAGAATAGCAGCATCTTCGTTTACGGGTTTGTCTTCGAGTACCGGCCGATCGACCGTGCCATTGATAACGGGACGGGGTGTCGCTTGGTTCTCCTCCGTAAAGGGGTCCTCGTATACTTTTAATGATTTTGACGGCGTCGGAGTGGCAGATTTATGGATGACTGTGACATCAACGTCTTCAACAACTGCTGGAGCTCGAGGAGAAGACTTGGGTGAAATCGACTGCATGCTCTCTTTTAACTGAGCAATAGTTGGCACAACAAGTGTCAAGTCTTCATTTGTATTAGAGGGGCTGCTGGCGTGGATATCGCTCGTGCTTGACTTAACCTTTGCTGGGCTCGCCTTCGCCGGACTTGCCTTTGCCGGACTTGCCTTCGGAGAAGTGACGGTCTTAGTGGCCGCCGCTTTCGATGGGGTTACGAGGCTGGATTCGCTAGCAGTCGCTGCGTGACCGGGCCGGACTCTCGGGACAGTCCTCCTAGGGGACCCCGAGATTGTTTTCGGTGTCGTAGCTTTTGGTTTCGTGCTTTGAGGAGGGCTTGTCTGCTCCCTCGACGGCCCCTCGTGCGACCGGACGGAATACGGTCCGGCGGTGGCGGGCCGGGGTGCAATATCCGGCCTCCGCCTGGCTGGCCGCATCGGGGCTACCGACATGCCGCCGTGGGACTTAGCCGACGACTCTGGGCGCGTTCGGGTCACGGGTGCAGTCGCATTCGAAGCGCCCGACATGTTCGAGGAGCCGGACACGTTCCGCGCCGGCGTGACCGTCGCCATCGCCGAACCCGGTCGGGAAGGTAAATTCTTCGTGGTCAGGGCTCTCTTCTGAGCCAGCATAGCTTCCCTCAGCGAAGGCTTGGAGCTCGTCATGGTACTCTTCGAGAGGCCTAACCCTGGACGGGGGGCCGCCTCGGACTTCTTTGGCGAGTTTGGATTGTTGGGGTCCTTCTGTAATAACTTCTGCGCGGTGGAGTCGAGGCCATCCATGATTCTTTGCAATATTGTTAGCCATCACACCGAGATCGTTAGATATCGACAGAACTCACGCTTCGGCTCTCGCCGGCCAGATAGCGGCGTACGCCCAGTAGGTCGACCGCATCTTCTCGCGAACCCCGGGGTTCGGGTCGTTGAGACCCTTCTTGATACATTTCTCTATCATGTCTACCCCTCCGCCGTGCTCGAGGTGGCTCTTGTGATGCGCCTCCTTCTTGAGCAGAGTCTTCAGCCAGCCTGTGGCGTAGATCCTCGGCTGGACATTCTTATCTTGACAAGCACCCCATATGTGTTGCATGATCCTAGCATTATACGTAGTTCTTCCAATAATAATGTCCACCGTGGTATTGGCCAATTGCGAGCTTATCTTTTTTGTGGCGGCGCACAATTTGATAAAAGTCTGCATGAGCATCTCGACCATTGGGTCAATGCCCGGCCCAAAGGTATTGGCGAGGTCCTGTACGAGAGCGCATCCTTCTTTGGATAAACTCGTTCGTAGTGAGATGATGGCCTTGATGATACCGTCGAGTAGCGCTCGGCAACCGGCGACGAAAGCGTCAGGGAAATCCGACGGCGCGTTACCAACGAGAAGTCTCCGTAACCTCGTGATGCTCTCCTCTCTTTTCATCCAGTTATGCTCGGTCTCCTTGCCTTCGAACCATTGGTGCATGTCTTTGAACAGGTCGTCGAGCTCTCGTTGGGTGTTGACGTACGAGGGTTCGACCGACTCCGCTTTGGCCTCGGGCATTGGGGTTATTGGTCGTTCGCTAGCGAGTGACGAGACGCTTGCTGCGAGATTCTGTCGCCCCTGCATTGCCGACCCGGGCCTCGAATCCGGGTCCACCCTCGAAGACGTCGGAGCCAATTCTTTTATGATCGCCTGCTCTATGGCTGATCGCACCTTGAAGTTCTTCAATTGTTTCTTGAGATCTGACTTCGCTGCGTTTGGCGCGTCCCTATAAGTTATATCATGTTAGGTACTGGATTATGCGTCTGCGGATGGGGTTTCGCGAACCTGAACAGCTCTATCACTGTGCTTTTGGCTGCATCCCGAACCATGCCGTCAGCATCTTCTAGCAGCTCCATCAAGGTCGGCACGTAGGAACGGAATTGTAGACCCTGCTCCTTATGCATCTGCGTCGCATTAGTATGTCTTAGTCCAGCGATGGATTCCCCGCGCGCATTGGAGGGATAGGGGGAGAATCGCGCGTACCTGCAATAACCATTGCATGCTCGCCTCTTTCGCCCTAGGACTCTTTCCGACCATGGCGGTGTTGCGCACGTATCTCTCGGCGTCCATTGGTATTTGACTGTACATGGTGGCCATCGCTTGTATGGCTAAGCCCCTGATCTTGTCCTTCTGGTCGCCCATCTTCTCGACGATAAGCGGCAGCGTCTGCTTGGCCTCCCTAGAAAGGTACTTGGGCTCCTGTAACGACATGCGCGTCAGGAGGTGGTTCAGCGTGGTGAAGCCGGCGTTGACGAGGGCCGGGTGCTGCGAGTTAGAGGCAATTCGAAGGGCTTCGAAGAGCGGCGTGACGCAAACATCGGGTACGCTGTAATGCTTGATGGCGGACTTGACCGCGGTGACATGCTGGATTTTCGCTTCGACGGAGGTATCCTTCTTGAGGATGGCTAGCAGGCCAGCGACCTGCTCCTCGGTAAGCATCTCGACCATGATCCCCGGGAGAATTGAGGATCTGGCGATGCGTCGGTAGATCCTGCTATTGTTCGCAAGCCTATGTATGTTAGTTGAGCTCGTTCTACGAGAATGCGAAGCAGGATGCGAAGTCTTTAAGCGATCGAGCTTGTCGCGGCCTGAGCGGATGAAAGGTCCTGACTATCCGGCAAGGAGTGATGTACCTGTTTGTTGTTGTTGCGACTGGCTGACTCGGATCCAGAAAATTCGAATCGGATCAAGTAGCAAAAAGTTTGCGATGAGATGGTTTAAGAAATCCTATTTGATTTCAAACACGCGCCAAGTAGTTCTCGATGTGCTTTTACTAATGCGCAGGTGCATGAAGCCGAAAAAATTGGGATGATGTGGTAGCAACGAGGCCGCGAAGAAAGCTGGGCTTATTTTTCCCCCGGTATTGTTGTATGTTGTATGTTGTTGTCATAATTCTAGTAGTGGTCAAGCTTGTTGATGCGGGAAATGGCCACTTCCTGCACCAGGACAACCAGCCTTGGGGGGGAACCGTACCTACCGGTGCAGCTGTGGGGCCTGCGCAAGCACTAAATTACACTAATACTTAAACTGTCCCAACTGTTAAATGACGCTAATTGGAACCCTCCTATCTGTGATAGGCCCGTGCCAACGCAGGGACAGGGACCGCACATCGTCATGGAAGGCCTAGGAAACCCCAAATGTCAGCAACGCAACTCGCCCCGCAAATCAACCCGATGAGGGGCACCGCGGCTGAAGCTGACCAAAGTAAACATCATCGCATCGTTTCCTGTGTCTATCTCAGCGTCCACCTCAGTTGTCGAAGCCAGTGTCCAATGATTTGGAATTGCTCATTATACCTATGATATTGATCGCATACCAATTATACAGAACTAACCTGAAACCTAGCCGTCAACGAGACACCCCTTATCTATCACCCCTTACCGCCGACCTCAAGTCGGATTTAACCGCATAATCTGTAACCTACGCATATAGGCAGCAATCAATCTCCTTACCTCCTACCCCTTATGAATTACTCCGACCCAGACAACGATATCTCCGAAACCGCGAGCCTCCGTATCCACGTCTCGCTCTCGCAACGCCGTGAGAGCAGTAATACCATTCCCCCCACCTCGATGTCTCTCCCGCCGAAAACCACCCCGGTGCCCCAACCCGTCTTCATGCCCGGCATGTCTCACCACCACGACGCGCCAGCCCCGTCCGCCATTCCCACGCACCCGAACGGCGACACGGACGCACCTCCGGCCGACGAGGCGCAGAACGGAGAATCCCAGGAGCACGACTCTTCCTCTTCTTCCCCCGACATCCCGCGGCTACGCCTACACATCCAAGACATCGGGCACGCAGGGTCCTCGATATTCCTCTCGTCGGTCAACGCATCGACCATTCTGCCATCGAGCATACGCCTGATCCACAAGCACCTCTACTCCGGCCCCGATTCGCCCCGCTCCCAGGCCTCGCGCCCGCACCCGCCGCCCACGCGGTCCGTAACCCTGATCCTGCGGGCCATGGACGGGGTAGCCTACACGACGGGCAGCGATCTGGACGCGGACCACAAGGAGATCCACTTCTCGCTGCCGTACATAACGTCGATCGCGCCGCCCCCGCGGCGCGCCCCCGAGATCGCCGGGGTCCTGCTCCACGAGCTCGTGCACTGCTACCAGTGGAACGGGCTCGGGCGCGCGCCGGGCGGGCTGGTCGAGGGCGTCGCCGACTGGGTGCGCCTGCGCAGCGGCCTGGCGCCGCCGCACTGGCAGCGCGGCCAGGTGCCGGCCAAGTGGGACGTCGGGTACCAGGGGACGGCGTACTTCCTCGAGTACCTCGAGGCGCGGTTCGGCGACGGCACCGTACGCCGGCTCAACGAGAAGCTGCGGAAGGAAAGGTACGAGGAGAAGGCGTTTTGGACGGAGCTCCTGGGAGGCCCGGTCGAGCAGTTGTTTGAGGATTACAAGAAGACGCTGGTGAAGGACGAGGAGAAAAAGTAGGGTAGGTTGGTCGTTAGCTAACGGTATAGAGGTTGTAAGGGTAAGGCACCTGATTTATAGAAAAGTTATTAGGAGTTCGCTAGAGACGGGAGCGTAGAGGCACTGATAGAATGATTTCCTCTTTTTTATATTTGAATTGAGACGAGCTATAGATACCCAAATTTAGCACGCAATACTACATCTTACGAGTAGAGTACTCTATCTTTCTCTACTACGAAAAATAAAAAAGAAGCTTAATAACAAGGGATGCCCAATCTCTCCATGCTGAACCTTATTACCTTGCCGAAGTCCAAATCCCTAGCCCATAGACGCCGTGCCATGAAATCAGCCATATGATAGTAGACAAGGAAAAACGCATCCGTTCTAGTGATTTGCTACACCAGTGTCGCTCTCGCTTACCACGCTTCCGACCTCGGTCCAGCTGGCTGGGGTCATCATGCCCTCGTCATCGCTCATGACGTCGTAATGTCGACCTTCGGTCCACGACCTAGCAGACGCAGCCTCGTCGCCAATATCCTCACCGGAACCCGCCAACGAAGCGGAGTCGGTCGGTGTCAGCATACCATCACTAACGAGCTCCCCATCGGACAGGGGTCCGGCGGGCGTTACTGGTAGCGGCGAATAGAAGCTGGCGGTCGAGGCATCGTGAGCCCAAGCCTGGATGGAGCTGTAAGCATCGGCCCTGTCGTCTTGTCCGGCAGTCATATACTCGTCGGGACCCAACTCTTGTTCAGACGGTCGTGGCGTTTCCGGCTGCGGAGTCTGTGTACGATCCTCGATACTGACCAACTGGGGGGCAACGGCATCTGGTACGGTTGATAGAATAGCGGATCGAGAGACTTCGTCCCTGACGCCGTACTCCGTGCTAGCGCTGTAAATATCGGATTCTAGTTCCTCCTTTTCGGGATCCATCAAGCTGTTCTCGAAGGCGATATGCTCATCTATTCCATGCTCGTCGGTGAAGGGATTCGTGTAGACAGACTGGGCGAGACCTCGAGCTCCTTCTCCACGGCGTCGGAGTAGGCCTTCGGTGTTTCGAGTTTCTGATCCTGTCTGAAAAACAAAGGTACCCTTCTCGGCGCTGTCGTCCTGTCGCATGAAATCGTCGAAACTTGAACCTCGTGTCGAAGATCGCGCGCGCGAAAATTCCGCCTTTTCCGGGTCTTCGCGTTCCCTCTCCCTCTGTGCTCGCACCGCATTCCAGTACATTAACTCTTCTCGCTGCCGTCGACGAGTTTCGTCATCAGCATCAACACCCGGTTCCCCATCAGCACCAAAACCCCGGGATCGGAGGAATCCTTCGGCATCTTCGGGTCTATTGAAGAGGTTCTCTCGTTCTGCGGGGCTGACGCTATCGCCTAGAGCGTGGAGTGCGATGGCGATTCGACGTCGGAGGTCGCTGGCCATGCGCTGCAGTTCAGGCGATTCGTAGACCGCTACGGCAGCTGCAACGGCAACCGTAATGGCGACAACGCCGACTGAGATGGCAGCTTGGTTAATAGGCGGCATGATTTAAGTGATGCTAGGCAGAAAGTAAATGATGAGGTAGTGAAAAAGAAACTCCCGTGGTGCGACACCGCAGTTGAGGAAGCTTGAGGTGTCGGGGGAGGAGAGGGAAGAGGGGTACTGGTGTGAAATTTAATGAGGGAGCCTAATTTACAGGGCCAAATGAAATGGATATGCTGAAAATGCGAGCTAGAGAAACAGCTTGCGTGGTTCGCTGGTTCCTGATTTTACGCGTATTTCGCCACACAGCCAGGGACTCGAGCCACCATACGATTATGTAGCAGGCAGGCGAGTTTGTGATCCGTACCAACTGACGTGGGGTAATCAAGAGGTATGTAATGTACCTAACATCAAATGACTGCACGGGAATGACTTAATGACTTTGTTTCACTTACCCTTGGCCATAACGGGAACAGGCATATTTGCAAACCGTATGCCGATCGGAAATAGCACGTAGGCCTGCAAACGAGCTCACCGGCTTCAAGATCGTGTACGGAGAGCTTAAAAGGCGGAAAAAAGAATTAGGAAAAGGAAGAAAAAGAATTGTGAGAGGGGAAGAAGAAGAAAAGAAAAGAAAAGAAGGAGAAGAAGGAGAAGTAAGAACGGGGAGAAGAGAAAGAGGAAAAGGAAGGATGGCTGCGACGGAAGAAGCGCAACGAGGCCAGCACTTCCCGATAAGGTTTATAGGCGAGGTAGGTCGAGGCAAGTACCCCCAAAGTTCGAGACGAGGCACAGTCGCGACCTCTCAACACAACCAAACTCAACGCCTCATTGCGTAATGTGATGACACGCCAATGAGCTACTCCCTGGGTAAGGTACCAGCCGGCCAAGGCGGACTCAAAGAGGGGTCTATAAGAGGTACCTACGGATTATGTGTCCGCGTATCTCAGGTACTCTAATAGGTAGCACGAGGTAGCCTCGCGATAAAGAGGTACGTACATCCACAATTGAAAAGCGCTTATATTCATGGCGGATTGGTTTTAACTGCCTAGGTACCTGCCTACCTATTGAAGTATATCGTGGAACGAGGAATCGCATGTCTTAGTTCATAGGTATCTAAAGTTGTATCCATGTTGAACTCGTTATTCCATAGAAGTGGAAGATGTAGGTAGGGACCCGTGCGATAGGTGCATAGTACTTGCGTGCAGCGGGGTAATATGAGCCCCGCATCAAGTATAGTATATAGGTACTCGGCGTGGTACTTGGATTGAATCTGCCTTCCAAGGCCCTAAGCCGTTTGTAATATATAGAGCCTCCATGAAGCTAAATACCTATGAAGTTGTTAAGTCCCGGGCCCTTGCATGAATTATTCATCTGAAGTACCTCTGCGATAATCTGACGCTGGTAACGATACCAGCGGTTAGGCCTTACGACCGGTTGATAAGTTTGAGGCAACTAACATTAGTCTCAACCGAAGCAAAGTACTTCACAGACTTATACATAAGGAAGCCACAACGTTCTCTATGTCAGATTAACCCGTAGTCTATATATAGGTACATGTATGTAGGTGCCTATTTATGAGATAAAGCTACCTGGCAGCTATAGAGTATAGCGGTGATCTAATACTCTTACGTAGGAACGTGGAACGACAATGAAGCCCACATGGCACGAACCCGAGTGTACGTACGGAATACATCATAAGGATGTGTATACCATCATGTACCCGCCTAGGTACAAATCGGGTCTAATAAGTTTCCGGACGGTTTTAATCCATATACGTTTATATTTAAACATTAATAACTCAACCATTTCTAAATTAAATAAGATGAAATTTTATATATAAGTATTTATAAATATTTTAAATATAAATATAATTTTTTTAAATTTTTAAAACATATATTTATAATATTATAAAATAATTAACGTTTTATTTTTAATAATAAAATATATAATATTTTACACCGTAAATAATAACCGTAATAACTTATTTTAAAAAAATTAAAAATTTTTATAATTTAATATAATTATTAAAAAGTTTAAATGTAAAGTTTCGAAGATTTTTATTAACGTTTTATATTTTTAATAAAATGTTAAATATATATTATATTTTAATATTATTTTTACTTTTCATTTTTATTTTAACGGATTTTCTACTTTTCGCCGGGAAATTTTAATATTATATTTAAAGGTTTATTTTACGTCTAAAATAAAAATTTTAAAAATAATTTACTTAAATTTATACGATATTATAATATTTATAAAAGTTTTTTAAATTTATTTTTAAATATTTATTATTAACTTTTAAATAATAAAAACTATATTAATAAAAACTTTAAATTTTATATAATTTCATTATAATTATAATTATATATATAAAGTATTAAATTAAAAATTATTTTCGATTAAAATTTTATTATTAAAAATAAAATATTAATTATTTTATAATATTATAAATATACGTTTTAAAAATTTTAAAAAATTATATTTATATTTAAAATATTTATAAGTATTTATATATAAAATTTCATTTTATTTAATTTAGAAATAGTTAAGTTATTAATGTTTAAATATAAACGTATATGGATTAAAACCGTCCGGAAATTTATTAAACCCGATTTATATAATACACGCGTAATAAGCCTCGGTTTAAACAATTAACGCTCGACTTTAACAGCTTAACGACTCTTTAGTTAAACACGTCGAATCATAAGTAATTTTTCCGCTAAACCGTTAATTTAAAAAATTTTTAAATATTAAACTTACTTTTTAATTATAATTACGTAATATTTTAAAAATTATAAAATATTATTTATTTTTTTATAATCGATACGAAATAATTTTATTAATTAAAATTAAATTATATTAATATTATAAATAATAAAAAAAAAAAATTAAAATACGATTTTTTAAACCGTATTTTTATATAAACCCGTCGATATTAAAATTATAATTATTTAATAAAGTTAAATTATTATATTAAATTATAATAATAGTTATAAATTTACGATATATAATAATTATTATTTATTATAATAAAAATTATAATTAATAAATTTATTATTATTCGATATAATAATTTAATTTTATTAAATTATCGATTTTACCGTTAAAATATATATATAAAATTATAAATTTTTTAACGACGTTTTAATTTTTTTTTTTTTTTTTTTATAACATTAATAAAATTATATCTTAATTTTTAATATTACGTACTGTATTAAAATTTAATATTATTAATTATAATATATAAAATAATTATTTAATTAATATATTTAAAAAATATAATAAATAATTAAATAAAAAAACGTTATAAATTTATATTAAATTTAATAATTAAAAATTTACTTTTAAATAAATATAATAATAAATAATATATATAATTAAAATATTTTATTAAAAAATACGATAAATAAATATTAATTATATATTTATTAAATAATTTAATTTATTAAATATAATAAAAGAAAATATAATAAATAAATTTATAACTATTTTTTCACGTAATTATTTTTTTAAAAAAATATTAAAATATAATAATTAAAAATATTATATTTAAAATAATATATATAATTATAAATTTATAATATTATATATATAATAATAATTTATTATTATAATAAAAAGTTTTAATTATATATATATTATTATTAAAATTATATAACTATATAATTTCGTATTAAAAATTTATCGTAATAATAATAATAATAAATATATTTTTATTAAATATTTTATCGTTTTACGTAATAAAAACTTAAAGTATATATTTTTAAAATATATATAAATATCGATTAATACGAAATTAATTATTTTAAAACTTTTATATAAATATAAATTAATTAATATATTTTTTCGTAACTTTTTTATTATACGATCGTATAATATTTTTACGATTATATATCGATAACTTTTTATTTGTTTAATAAATTATCATAAATTATATTTAAAAATAATTTTTTAATTATTAAATTTAATATATTTTTTTTATATATTTAATAAAATAAATTATTTAATATATATAATTAATATTTATTTATTATATTTTTTAATAATTTATATATTAATATTTAATATATAAAATAATCGACATTTATAAAATTCGTATTAAAAATTTATTATAATTCGATACGATAAATTTAATTTTATTAAATAATTAATATCGAAATTTTAATCGAATATATCGTCGAAGTTTAAATATAAAACCGCGATTTTTTAAATCGTAATTTAATTTTTTTTTTTTTTTTTTATAATATTAATAAAATTTAATTTTTAATTTTTAATATCGCGCGTCGTATCGAGGTTTTTTAATTAAAAAAATAATATAATATTTAAATTAATTTTTAAATTTATTATTATAATTATTAAATTAATAAAAAATTATTAATTAATAGTTAAATAAATATTATACGATCGTATAATAAAAAATAATAAAAAAAATAAATTAATTAAATTTTATAAATATAAAAAATACGATTAAATTAATTTTATATTAATCGTAAATATATTTTCATTTAAAATTTATACTTTAATTATTTATTATATAAAACGATAAAATATATAATAAAAGTATATTTATTATTATTATTATTACGATAAATATATTAATATAAAATTATATTATTATAATAATAATAATTTATTATTATATATAATATTATAAATTTATAATTATATATATTATTTTAAATATAATACTTTTAATTATTATATTTTAATACTTTTTTAAAAAAATAATTTTATAAAAAAATAATTATAAATTTATTTATTATATTTATTTTTATATAATATTTAACGATTCGAAATTAAAGTTATATATTTATTTAAATATTATAATAATAATTTATTATTATAATATAATATTATAGGTTTATAATTATATTAAACGATAAAAAATCGTCGATAAATAAATTAAAAAAAAATATTATATAATCGTACGATAAAAAAATTACGAAAAATATATTAATTAATTTATTTTATTTATAAAAGTTATAAAATAATTAACTTCGTATTAATCGTTATTTATATATATTTTTAAAATATATACCTTAAATTTTCGTTACGTAAAATAACGAAATATTTAATAAAAATATATTTATTATTACTATCGTTACGATAAATTTTTTAATATAAAATTATATAATTATAAATTATATATATTAATTTAAATATAATATTTTTAATTATTATATTTTAATATTTTTTTAATAAAAAAATAATTTTTTAAATTAATAATTATAAATTATTTTATTATAAAAATTATATAATTTATATTTAAAATTATCGAATTTTAAATATTATAAATAACGAAAAAATATTTATAATAGATATAAAAAAATATTATTTAAATTTAAATTTAACGATAAATAAATATTTAATTAAAAAAATAAAAAAATATTAAATAATATAAATATTTATATCGAATTAATTTATATATAAATTTTTTTAAAACGTAATATTTTATTTAATAATTTTCATTTTTTTTTTAACTTTTTATATACGATTATAATATTATTTTATATTATTATAAGATATTTTATTAAATATTAATTTCGACTTTTTATTTATATTTTAATAATTTTTTAAATAATTTTTAAACGAAATATATTTTTTTTCATATAATCGTATAAAATTTTATATTTTTAACGGATATTTCGTTAATTATTTATTATAAATAATTTATATTTTTAATATAAAAAAATTATCGAAATCGTAATAAATTAACAACTTTTTTAACGTATAAATTAACCGTTATAACTCGAAATTATATATTAAATTTTATTTATAATTTTTTATTATAAAATTCGAAAAATTAAATATATTTAATTATATCGAATTAACATAATTAATTATAATATTTTTATATTGTAATTAAAATTTAATTCGATATTAGTTTTATTTTATAATAAAATTAGCGATTTTTTATCGTATTATATTTTTATAAAAAAAATATATTATTATTTAATCGAAAATTTTATTTTTATTAAAATCGTTTAAATTTTTTAACCTTTAAAAAAAATCTTAATATTATTAATTAATATTTAATAATTTTTCGATAATAAATATTTATAATTTAATATATAATAATAATTAAAAATAATTATAATTATTATTATTTGATTTTATTATTAATTTTATTAATATCATATTTATATAAATTTAAAAAATAATTCTTTTACGTTTATTAAATTTTTATATCGTTAAAATTTATAATAATAATCGATAATTTCGTATATATCGTAAATTAATATTATATTTAAATTAAAAAAAATATTTTTATTTTATAATTCGTTTTAATAAATTATAACCGAAATTTTAATTTAATAATCGTTTAGAAAAATTAATATAATACGTTTATAAAAAGGTAATTTAATTTATTAACGTTATATTATAAAATTTTTCGAGAATATATATTAATAATTACGTAAATTTCGAACTTAATAAAATGTAATTTATAATAATTATTTATATATTATATATAATTAAATTTCGAAATTTTAAATTATATTTTTTTTTTATTATATTTTATAATTTAAATTCGACGCGTTATCGTATAATTTAAAGATAATATAAACGATATACGTTTTATATTATTTTTTGTAATATAAAAATTTATAAAATTTTTTTAATATATTTTTATAATAAATTTCGTCTTATATATTTAAAAATATTTAAAATTTATATATATTCGTTAAAAAATTTTTTTAAATTAAATCGTTATATCGTATCGTTTGTTCGAATCATTTATTCGTTTTTTTATATTATTTTTTATTCGAATTCGAATAAAAAAAATTTACGTTAATTTTATTTCTTATAAATATTATAATTAATTTAAAATTTCGATATTTTAAAATTTCGTAAAATAAAATAAATATCGTATAAAATTTATAAATTCGAAAATATAAAAAATTAATTCGTATCGAATTATTTTTTATTTTTTTAACTTATATTTTAAAATTTAATAAATTAATTTAATTTTAAATCGTTTTATTTTTAAATATTCGATAATTAAATTATAAAATAATTTAATTTAAAAAAATTAATAAATTTTACTTTAAATAATATCGATATTATATTTATTTTTATAAAAACCTTATATTTTTAAATAACGTTATAAAAATTATAAATTTATTTCGATATTATATTTATTTCGTAATCGTCGAATAATATTATATTAAAAAATTTTATTTTTTAAATATTATTAGTTAATTAATTTTTTACGAAATTTTAAATTTATTAAATTTTATAATATAATAATTAAATTTATTAAAATTATTTTTAATTAATTTATAAATTAAAAATCGATTTTTTATAATTTTTTTTTTTTTATATATATAAAATATATATTTAATTTACTTATTATTTTAATTTTTTTAAAATTTAATTATTTTTAATTTTTAAATCGTATTTATTTATTTATAATTATAAATAACGACCGTTTAATTACGTTATCATTTATTCCTTATTATTTTTTTCCATCGGAATTTTCCGCATTCGACACTATTCGATACGAGTTTTAAAAAAGAAATAATTTTAAATAAATTTAAAAAAGAAAAAATAATTAAATACACGTAATTAATTACAATTAAATTAATTTATAATTCGATAATTTTAATATTATAATTTTAACATTTTATTAATAAAATCCGTTAATTATAAAAAAAAACGAATATGTTTATAAAATATACGAAATATTTATTATAATAAATTAACGAAAATAACTTTAAAATTTATTTAAATCGTTTCGATTAATTTTTAAATTATATTAAATAATTTTTTATAAAACTTTTATCTAATATTAATATTTTAATTTATTTTTTTTAAAATATTAATTTATAAATCGAATAATTCGATCGAATTAATCGATTCTATTTTTTTTTCGAAATTTAAGAAAAATAATTATTATTTTTTATTATTTTACCGCTTTTATATATAACTTTTCTATAATTATATACGATATATTTATTATATATTTAAAAAATAATAAAATATATATAAAATATTTTTATCGATTATTTATTAATAAAAAAACTCGTTTTATAATATTTTAATTAATAAAAATTACCGATTAAAAATAAAACGTTTTAATAAATTATTTCGAATATTTATTAAAAATTATAATTTTTAATTATTTCCTCGATTATAATCGAAAATTTATATTATTATAAATAAATAAATAAATATTTATAATTCGAAAAAATGCCATTAAATAATTATCGAAAAAACGTTAATTAAAATATTAAATAAAACGTTAAAAAAGGAATTTTTAACGGCGATAAACGAAGTAAAATTTCTTTATATAATAAAAAAATAAAGTATTAATTTTATAACGAGAAACTACTTTTATATTTTTTAAATATATACGAATAAATATGTTATAATAAGTTAATAACATTATATTAAATTTACGTTTCGTAAAATAATTTTTAATTTTATATATCGATTATAATTAAATAAACTACATTAATCGAATCGATATTTAATTAAATTTATTTATTAATAATAACCTACATTAATTTATTAATAATTAATTAATTTTAACTTTAACACGTTACGTTATATAATAATATGATTTTTTCGAAATAAATAAATTATTATAAATTTATAACGAAATTTTATTAAATAAAAACGCATTAAATAATTATAAAATATTAATCGGTAAAAATATATATAATAAATTTATCGTAATTTTTTTTAAAACTTTAATTAATTATAATAAATAATTTATATTTTCGAATATTATATCTAAATATTTTATAAATCGCTTTAAATAATAAAAAATTTTTAACGTTAAATTTTAAAAAAACATCGAAAGTTAAAATTTATATATATATAAATAATATATAATAAAATTAATTTATTTAAATTAAACCGTTTTAAATAATATAAGATTTTTCATCGATTTTATTTTATAATAAACATATTATATTAATATAAATATTTAAAAGATAAAAATTTCGATAATTAACGTTTTTACGAAATAAATATTAATTTACCCCTAATATACTTAAATATATTTTTACCCCTTTTTTTTTTAAATATAACTTAATTTATATTTATTTTATTTTTTAACCTACCCTTTTTTTAATTAATTTAATAAATATAATAATAATATTTATTTATTATTTTTATAATAATTTATTTATAATATTCGAAAAATTTTACTTATATTTTATCGAAAGTATATATTTAAATAATCGCTATTTCGTATAAAAATTTTTATTTTTTATCTAATAACGATTAATATAATCGTTACTTTTATTACCGTTTACTTTATTATTCCACCGTTATTAATATCGTATATCGACATAAAAAAAAAAAACGTACACGTATAAAATAATTTATAAAAAATATAAATTTATTAAATATAATCCCTATCAATTTACCCGCTATTTATTATAACTTCGTCGTATTATAAAATTTATTTATATTTATTTTTTTTATCTATTCCATCGATAATAAATATATCGATTATAAATCGAAACCGTTTTTTTTTAATTTTACCCCGCTCGAATTAATAAAAAAAAAAAAAAAAAAAAAAAACGAATATAATACGAAACGATATTTTAAATAACATTAATAACGAATATATAAACATAAAAACGAAATATAAAAATATTAAATAATTAAATATCGAAAAAAATTATATAAATTTTTTAAGATATAAATTAAACCTTAATATTATATAATTAAACATCGAATAAATTTTTTATTAATATTATATTAATAATAAAAATTTAAAAAAAAAATATTTAAATTAAATTTAAAAAAAAGACGTTATAAATATTTACGATTAAAATTTAACTTCGTTTTTCGTAATTTTAAATTTAAATATAATTTAATATTTTTAATTTAAAGTATATTTAAATTTAAATATTCGATATAAAATTAAATTTTATATTAAAAATATAGTTATAACGATTTTATAATCGATTTTAAAATAATTAATAAATTATTTACTAAAATATAATTTTTATATTATTTTACGATTATATTTTTAAATTAACGTTAATAAAACATATTTAACCCCCCTGGATATTTTAATTAAAAAATTATAAATAATTAATTATAAAATATATATTTACGAAAAGCGATATATTTTAAAAATAAATAAAAAAAAAACTATTAACGTTTTAATATATATTAAACTTTTATATTTATATATTATAAACGAATTAACCCCTTTTTACGAAAACTTTTAATAAATTTATATAAAGAATTTTTTAACTTTTTTCGATTAATAAAAAAAATGATTTTTTATAATAAAAATTAAAATAATAACTCGTTTCGAAAAAAACCCCCTACTCGTATATTTTATAACTTTATTTTTTAAAATAATAATTAAAACGATAATTTATTTCGAAAAAAACCGTTTTTTCGTACGTTATATAATTTTATTTTATAAAGTAACGACTAAAACGTTAATTTATTTAAGAAAAAATCCCCTATTCGTATATTTAATAACTTTATTTTTCGAAATAACGACCGAAATAACGATTCGTTTAAAGAAAGATTATTTATTTATATATTTTATAATTATACTTTTTTATTACGATTAACGTAAATTATAATAAAATAATTAAAATAGTCGAAAAAATTATTTCGATTTAAATATTATATCGTTAATTTATCGAAAACGTTATTAATTTTTCTTACGAAAATCGAAAATTAATTTTTATCGAATAATTTTATTTTTTTATTACGAAATAAAAAAATATTTTACGATATAATTTCGCTTCGATAATAAAATATAACGATAAATATAATCGTATTATTTTATTTTTTTTTTTTTTTAATATTAAAATTATTATTAATATTAATATCGAAAAATATTTCGTTTATTATTTTTATAACGATTTATCGAATATTTAATTTCGTTAATTTTATAAAAAAGGGAGATTTTATTTTCGACGGATTATTTTTTTTATTAAATAATTATTTCGTTAAAAAATAAATAAACGAAAGTTTAAATTAATAAAAAAAAAATACGATTAAAAAAAATTAATAATATAAACGAAAAATTAATTTAAAACTGTTATAAATAATTCGTTATAATTTAATAACGTTTAATTAATAATAATTAATATTAAAAGATTAATTATTTTTTATAATAATTAAAATTATATTAAATTAACGTCGATTAAAAAATAAAATTTAATTATATCGATTATAAGGATTATCTTATTTAATAAACGATATAATACGCCTATACGAAATATTAAAACGTTAAATACGTAAAAACGTTAAATCGATTTAAAATAATCGAAAATAATTTTTTTATATATCGAAATTATCTCTAAATCGACTAATAATAATTATTTTAAATTTATTATCGGCGATTTTAAATTAATTATTAATAATTATTTTAAAATTATCGATAATAATTATTTTAATATTATTAATAACGATTATTACGAAATTATTATAAAATTTTTTCGTAAATTATTTATAATCGATTATTTTTTATAATATAATATAATTATTAAAAAATAAAAAGTTAATAATATATTAATTAAATTAATTGATTTATTTAACGAAAATTGTTTTAAAACTTATAAATATAATATTTATTAACGATTAAAATCGCACGAAATTAAATATTATAAAAAATTAATATTTAAAAAATAAACGAAATTACGATTTTAATCGTAATTTAATTATATAAAATAATAATAAATTATAATTATTATTATTATACGATAAAATTAAAAATTTAATAATAATATATAAAATAATCGATTTCGAATATATTAAAATTTCTTTTAATAATTAATATATATATATTTAAATTTATATAAAATTTTAAAATTATTCGATATATATTAATATTAATATTATATTTTAATATCTACCGTAACGATAATAATAATAGATATAATTTTATTAATTAATTTTATTATTTTATATAACGAAAAATTAAACTATAAAGTTATAAATTATATATATTTATTAATAAAATAAATATTATAATATTATATATTTATTTTATAAAATTAATTAATTGATAATAAATTTAAAAATAATTTCGTCGTTTTATTTAATATAAATAAAAATTTAAAAATTAAAAATAAATTATATCGATATTATTAAAAAAAAAAAAAAATTAAAATATAATTTTTTTTAATTACGATTTTATATAAAAAAGATAAATAATAAAATCGTTTCGTATATCGCTATCGATAATTTAATAAAATTAAATAAATATATAATAATATAATATCGCACTTGTATTTACATTAAATTTTACGATTTATAATATTTATAAATATTTAAAATTTAAATATTAAAATAAAAATTTAACTTAAATTTAAATTAATAATATTAATTTAATATATTAATTCGTTAATTAAATATAATTTATTTTTTAAAAATAATTTAAATAATTATTTTTTAAAAATAATTTAAATAAATTTTATTATAATTTTATTTTATTTATATTTATTTTTATTAATTTTATAAATATCGTATTTTTTATTTATAAATATAATTATATTTTTTATAAATAATTATTATTTTTATAAATATATATTAACTATTTTTATTATACGTAAAATCCGTTTTTATTATGTCGTTATAATTTTAAAAATATTTAAATTTAAAATTTTTAATATGTCGTTATAATCGAAATTTAAAAAAAAAATAAATATATTATATATTTAAGTTTAATTAATAATTTTTTTATCAATTATTTTTTTAATATCGTTTAAAAATTTATTTTTAAAATTAGTAATAATTTAATTAATTCGAATAAATCGAAATAGTTCGAATTTATTATCTTTAATAATTATATAATTATTAAAAAACTTTATTAAAAAATTAACGTCGTTACTATTAAATTAAATTAATATTAAAATTTTTAAAAAATTTAATATAATATAAAAACGAAAAAAAAAAACAAAATAAAAAAAAAAAAAAAAAAAAAATAAAAAAAAATAAAAAAAAGTAAGAAAAAATAAGAAAAAATAAGAAAAAATAAGAAGAAATAAAAAAAGATAAGGAAAAATAAGAAAAAATAGAAAAAAGTAAAAAAAAATAAAAAAAAATAAAAAAAAATAAAAAAAAATAAAAAAAAATAAAAAAAAATAGGAAAAAATAAGGAAAAATAATTTATAAAATTTCTAAACGAATTTTTAAAAAATCGAATCGAACGTCGACTTAAATTTCGAATTTATTAAATCGAACTTCGAATACATTAAATCGAATTTCGAACGCATCGAATCGAACCTTAAATTTATCGAATCGAATTTTAAAATTATCGAATCGAATTTTAAATTTATTTATACGATTTTTTAAATTAATAAAATAAATTTTAATATTATTTAATCGCATATTAATATTAATAATATTAATTTCGAATACGTTAACGTAAATTTTAAAATAAAAAAATTATTTTATTTTAAATTTATTATAAAACGTTAAATATTTTTTATTTTTAATTAAAAGTTAAAACGTTTATTATTTTAAATAATTCGTAGGTAATTTTAATTATATATTTAATTATAATAATAAAATTAAATTAAAAATTTAATTATACGATAAAGTTTATATTAATTAAAATAAAAATTAAGAATTAAAAATAAAATAGGAATAAATAATAAAAAAAAAACAATATTTAAATAATTAAGAATAAAATATAATTAAAAAAATAAGATATTTTAAAAAAGATTTTATTACGTAAAAAGTAAATTTTAACGTATTTTATTATAAATAGTATAAATATTTCGTAATTATATTATTAAAAAATTAATATTCGATTAAATTTCCCTTCGATACGATTAATTAATAATATTTATTTTTATTTTAATTTTAAAATAATAATTTATAATAAAAATTTAACTACGATTAAATACGGTTATAAATTTTGAAAATATTAATTTTATACGTAATAAATAATACAAATTAATTTTTAATTTATAATAAATAATATATAAATATTATTTTATATAAAATTATATATAAAAATATAAAAATTAAAAATAAAAATATCGTATATATTAAATATTTTATATAATAAAAATTTATTTTTCGATTTTTTATCGATAATTATTATTATATTAATTTTTTATTTATAATTATTATTATATCGATTTTATATATAATTATTTTTAAATTAATTTAAATTATAAATTTAATACGAGTCGAATTTTAAAAATTAAGATATCGTTACGTTAATAATATAAAAAAAAAAAAAATTAAAACATAATTTAAAAAATCGAAATAAAGTTATATTTCGAATTTTATTATTAATTTTTTAATAAAATTAAATTATTATATAATATTATAACGGTTTTATATATCGAATTTTATAAATTTTTTTCGATAACGACTTTAAATATTATTAAAAAAAATTAAAATTCGATAAATAACATATCGTAAAATTAATAAATAACGTATTATAAAATTAATAAATAACGTATTATAAAATTAATAAATAACATATCGTAAAATTAATAAATGATATATTATAAATTTAACGAATAGTATATTATAAATTTAACGGATAATATATCGTAAAATTAATAAATAATATATTATAAAATTAATAAATAATGTATTATAAATTTAATAGATGATATATTATAAATTTAACGAATAATATATTATAAATTTAACGGATAATTTTTTATAAATTTAATAAATAACGTTTTATAAATTAAAAAAATAATATATTATAAATTTAATAAATAATTTTTTATAAATTTAATAAATATTATATTATAAATTTAATAAATAATATTTTATCGATTTAATAAATAATTTCTTATAAATTTAATAAATATTATATTATATATAAATTTTATAAATAATTTTTTATAAATTTAATAAATAATACATTAAAATTTAATAAATAAAATATTATAATTTAATAAATAAATTTTTATAATTTTAATAAATAAAGATTATAATTTAATTAATAAAATATTATAGATTTAATAAATAATATATTAAAATTTAATGAATAAAATATTATAATTTAATAAATAAATTTTTATAGTTTTAATAAATAAATAAAAATTATAATTTAATTAATAAAATATTATAAATTTAATAAATAACGTATCGCAAATTTAACACATTAATAAAAATTAAATAATTAAATCGTTACTATATATAATTTATAATAAATACGTAAAATTTTTAATTATTATTTTTATAAAAATAATCGCTTTTATTTACTTTTAATAAATAAATATATAAATATTAAAAAATAAACTATTAAAATTTACTTTTAAATATCATTATATTACGCGACCGTTTAACGATAATATTATAAAAATAATCGATAATATAATACGAAATAATTTCGCCGCCTCGTTTTAATATTTATAAGATTTTTAAAATTACGATTTAATATATTATTTTTTATCCTTAACCCCTAAACTTTTAACTTATAAATTTAAATAAAATAATATATTTATATTAAAAATATTACGAAATAATATTACGGATAATAATTATATAAAAATTACTTATAATTAATATTTTTTTACCCTTTATATATATATTACATATATTTTATAATATAAAAAATTACGAAATATAAATTTAATAAATAAATATATAAATAAATAAAAAGAAAATAATAAAATTTAATTTATCGTTTTTTTAATTTATTTAATTTTTTATAAAAAAAATTTAATCGATTTTATATATATTTAAATAAAAAGAATTTTATTTTTATTACGATATTATACGTTAACTTAACCTTATTAAATCAATAATAAAACGTAAAAAAACGATTTTACCGTTAATTATACTTTTATAAAATCGCAGATCTTCGAATTATATTATTTTTTTTCCTTTTATTTATTTTCGGGAAGGGATATTTTGTTTAAAAATAACTAAATTAAATATTTTAAAATCATCGTCGAAATAAATTTTTTATCGAAAGAAAAAAATATTATATCTTTAATATAAATATATTTAATCGATTTTATAATATTACGTAATTAATTATTTAACCGCTTTATTAATATATTATAATACATTATATTAATAGTTTTTAAATTTAACGATTTTATTAATATATATAAATAATAATAATTTAAAACGTATATATCGAAGGATCGGTCGTATATATCGTTATTTATTTAATATTTAAAAACAATAATATATATAAAGTTAAATCGTTTCGAATTATTTTAAAATAATATAATAATACATTTTAAATTATTAATTACCCTTTTAAATCGACGTAATATATAATTTTATATAATAAAAAAATTATTTAACGAAATATTTCGATATATAATATTTTAAAAATATATATAATTTAACGTTTTTAACGCGTCGTAAAATAAATATAAACGCGTATATATTCGAATTCGAAGGTTTATTATTAAAGATTATACGCGTTAACGAAAAAAGAAAATTTCGAAAATATACGAAATTATCGATATAATTATATAAACGATTTATAGATTTTATCGCTACTCGAAATTTTTTAGTTATATCTTTAAAATTTTTATAAAATTAAGATATATAAATCGTTATATTATAATAATTTTATTACATATTATTATTAATAATATTTTAAAATTATTATTTTTAACGAAAATAACTTTTATAATAATAATTTTATCGATATTTATTCGTATACCCGTTTTAATAAAACTATATATTTTTACTTTAAATATTTTACGATAAAAAACGTAATTATTAATATAATATTAATTAATATAAAAAATAATATTTAATTTAAAATTCGAAAATATATTATTAAAATTAATTCGAAAAATTATATTATTTCGATATATAATAAAATAATTTTTATTTATTTTTTTTAAAATAAATTTTAATATTAACTTTAAATTTTCGAAATATATTCGATTTATTATATAATAAAAAATAATATTTTCGCCTATTTTTAAAGTCGTATCGATATCATTCGTTTCGTAAATTATATATATAAATAAATATTTATTAAATATAATATTTAATATAAATTATTCGAAATTAAAATAAGATTTAATTAAAATTATACGTATCGATATTTTTACAAATTCGATTTTTATTAAAATATTTACGTTTTTATATAAACGTTTCGATATATTTTATTTAATCGTTTATTTAATATTAAACCCGTTAAATTTTTAAACGATATTTAAATAAAAAAAAAAATATTTTCTCGAATTTATAACGTTTTTTATATTAATTATTTCGATATAATTTACGAAAACGACGTAATAAAAATTACTTTTTTTTTAAATTTATTAATTTATAAAATTTATAATTTTATTTATAAATTTATAAATTAATTAATTACCCTCAATTATCGTTAAAAACTTAATAAAAATAATTAAAATATTTATTTTTACTATCGATTTAATTCGTAAATTATTACGATCGTATAAAATATTTTATTCATTAATTATTTTAAATTAAATAAATAAAAATATTTAATTAATATATTTTAAAAATAAATATATTTAATAAAAAAGAAATTTTAAAAATATTAAATAAAAGGAAATAATAATTATAAAATTTCGTTTATAAATAATAAAAAATTTTATTTTTATTATTTATTAAATTATAATTTAATTATTTTAATATTTAAATTTATTAAATTTAAAATAAAAATATATTTAATAAAATTTTTTATACGTTTTAATTAAATAAAATAATTAATTTTACCGTATATTTATAATAAAAAATATTATTATTAAAAAATAATAAAATTATCTTTTATTTCGTTTTTAATTAATAATAATACGAACGGATTTTTAAAATTATAAAAAAAAAAAAAATTTAAATCGTAATTCGAAAATTACGATTTATATATATATAAAAAATAAAATAAAAAAATCGTTTAAAAATTTACTATTTATTATTTAATAATATTAAATAATTACATTTTTATATAAATAAAATAAGGTAACAAAATTATCTTACATTATACTTTAAATTATTTTATATCGTAAAATAATTATATAACACCTTAATAATTTTTTTAATATATACCTTTTATTACGATTTAATACAATAACTTAACCCTATTAAATAATTAATATTTAAATATCGAACAATTTTATTATTAATATATTTATATAAATTATAATTTTTCGATACGCGTTTTAATTTTTTTTTTTTTTTTTTATAACATTAATAAAATTAAATTTTCGTTTATTACATAACATATAATATTATTTTTATATTAATTTACTTTTTAATATTATATTTCGAATGTTTTTATATAAATTATAAATTATTTTATATAATATAATAAATAATAAAACATTTTTTATATTTTATTAATAAATTAAATAAATATTTATTTTTTCGTATTATAAAACTTATATTATTAAAAATAAGTTTAAATAATTTATTTTCCTACTTAAATAAATAATAACGTTATAATATAAAACGTTATTATTTAATTAATATTATAATAATAAATAATTTTTATTATATAAATTTTATAATATATATTTATACGAAAATTTTAATTATAACTTTTATATTTATTTTTTTATTAAACTTTTTTATATTTTTTAATCGATCGAAGTATCGAAATTAAAATAATAATTAACATTTTATTATAATTATTTATATAATTTATTTATTAATTATAATTTTAAATTTACTTTTATTATAATATTCGAAATTAATCGATATTTTAACTTATAAATTTAGGAAAAAATGTTTCGTTAAATAAATAAAATTATTAAAAAAACCTTCGAAGGTAATATTAATGATAAAAAAGAAGAAAGTTATAATATTTAACGTTTATTTTTTTTAACGTTATTAATTTTTTTTATAAAAGAAGTTAATTTAAAAAATATTTTCGAATTATTAAAAATATAAAAAACGTTTAATTTTTATCGTTTTATTGTTAAAATAACTTAATTAAATTATAAATGGGAATTATATAAATTCGAATTTATAAATATTAAATTTAACGAATTAAATATTTATTTAAACGAAAAAAAACGTAAAAAACTATTTTATATAATAAATAAATATTTCGTACTTAATTTAAAAAGTTAATAATTAAATAGACTTAAATTTAATAATTAAAATTAAATAAATTTTTATAAACGATTATTTATTTCCGTTCGTTTAAATTCGACGTTAATTAAAGAATATTTTTATTATTTATTTTTAAATTTAATGATTACGTTAATCGTTTTGTTAATTGTTTTATCGAATATACGTATATATATATATATTTTATTTTTTCGTTATTAATATTATCGTTTATTTTAACGTCGATATCGCATATAAATCTTTTTTTAATATTCGATATTTTATTAAATAACCCGTATTTTAACGAATCGGGTGATAAAATAAACGTGTTAATCGAAAAGATAAAAAAATTAAAACTTAAATTTTTAAAAATTCGATTAAAATAATAAACTTTATCGTTTAAAATTAATTATTAAATAATAATATATCGATAACGTTTATTTTACTTCGATTATATAAAATAATTTTAAATAAAAATAAAAGGAAACGATAAAAAATATTTATAAATAAAAATAAACCGTTAAATATAAATATATAATTAATAATTTAATAAAATAATTTATTAATTATACGTTCGTATTTATTTCGATAATTTATTTCCACTTATAAATTAACATATTTTCGATTACGATTATTTTTTTTATTAAATTTAAAAAAAATTTTATTTATAATATTATATAAAAATCATATATTATTTTTTTTATTATTTTTATTATTTTTTTTTATTATATAAAAATATAAAATTTATTAATTGGCGATTTGATAATTTAAATTAACCGTATATTATAATATTATTTATTAATATTAAACTTAATAATTTCATTATATATTTTTAATTCGTAATTTTCTAAAACAAAACGATAACTTTTTGTAATATAATTTAAAAAAAATCGTTATAAAAAATTAATATCGATATATTATTAAATTTTTTATTAAAATATTTATATATATTAAATATTAAAAGTTAAATATTAATAATTTAATCGTTTATTAAAGAGAAAAAAAATCGATATAATTATATAAATTTAATAATATTTAAAACCTTTTATATATTATATTTATTCCTAAAAAATTACTCGAAATTAATTGAAAAATTAAACGTCGATTTTATTTCGAATATAACGTCGATATAAAAAATTTTAAACATTTAACATTTATTTTTATATACATTATAATTATTAATTATTTTTTTAAAATAAAATAAAATATATTATTAATAAAATTAAACGATTTAATTATTAATTTCGTTTTCGATATCGAAATATTTTAAATAAATAATATCGATTTATAAAATAAAAAATCGTTAATATAATTTATAATATTAAAAATTAAAAATTAAATTTTATTAATATTATAAAAAAGAAAAAAAAAAAAATTAAACCGTAATTTTATATATAAACTTTGGCGATATATTCGGCCGAAATTTTAGTGTCGGTTATTTAATAAAATTAAGTTAATCGCATCGAATCGTAATAATTATAGTATCGTATTAATAAAGGTTATATTTACTTTTATTTTTATCGATATTATTTTAATTACCCGTTTACTATAAAATGGTAATTTTTCGATATATTTTAATTAAACGTAAATAAAGAAAATATATTTAAAATATTATTATTCGATAATATATTAATAATTTTTTCGTTCGATATCGAAAAATACCACCCGAAAACTTCGATTTTTTATTAATACTATCGAAAAAAATAAATAAAATAAAATAATTTTAATATTAATATAAATCGAAATAATATTATTAATTAATAAAAAATAAATAATTTTAAAATAAATATTTTAACGTATATTTAATACGATTAATTAAATATATTTTTAAAATAAATTATTCGAATATTATTATTTTAATTTAAAAATTTAAAAAATAATATATTTTATTAAAATCGTTTACCGATTTAAAAAAAAACGAATTAATTATATCGTTTTTTTTATTTAATTTTTCATTACTTATTATTATATTATTAATAATTAAATTTACGAATATATTATTTATTATTTTTTCGTTGCTCTCCGTATTTTCTATAATAAATAACGCGAAAATAATATTTTTAAAAAAAAAATAAATATTTAAATTATTCGGGAATAAAAATAAGTTAAATTTTATTAACGGATAAATTTAAATGGTATACTTTTACGAGTAAAATTAACCGATAAAAAAATATTAATTATAAATTAAATTTAATAAATATAATAAATTTTTTAATTTAATTATTATATAAAAAAAATTATTTAAATTTAAAAAAAAATTAATAATAATAAACGATATAAAAATATAATAATGTTAATATTTATATTATCAAAATTATAATAAGATAATTATCGATAAGTTATTTTATATTAAAGTAAAATAGGCGTTTCGTTTTTCTTTTTTTATTATTTTTTTTTATTTTTTTTAAAAATTTACATATACATTTAAATTATTATATATTATTAAACGTATATATTTTTTTATCGAATATTATTTATATTATATAATATTTAAACGAATAATTAATTAAAAATATAATTAAATTAATTATTATATAAAATAATATTATTAATATTATTTAAAATTTATAAATTAATTAAATTAATTTTTTATTTAAACGATAATTTTTATTAAAATAATATTTTTTAAAAATAATATTATTTTTATTTATATTATTACTTATATAATTTAAATAAAATTATTATTTCGTAAATATTATAACGCGATTCGTAACACGTTTAAAAATTTTATTAATCTTTTTTTTTATATTAAATTTATAATATTTTTAACTATAATTTTCCCGTTTTCGACTACCTTTATCCTTACTTTTTCGTACCCGTTTAATACTACGTTAAATATTAAAATAAGTAAATAATTAATAATTTAAAACCTTTTATTAAAATATATAATTAAATCGAATACGATTAATAAATATTTAAATATTTACTTTAAATAAATTAATATATAAATATAAATATTTACGAAATAAATTAATAAATAATTAAATATTTATTAAATAATTAAAAAATAATATTAAAATTTATTAATTATAATTATTATTTAAATTAATAAACCCTTTAATTTTATTTTTTTTTAATTTAAAAATAAATTATATTCGATAATTTTTCCCTTTAAAATATTTTAAAAATAATAATTTAATTAATATTAATAAAAATTTATTCGAAATTTATTCGTTAATATATTTTAAAATATAAATAAGTATATTTTTTATAATATTTTATATTTTTTATACGAACCCGTGTTTTTTATAAAAATTTACATTTTTTATAATAATTTACATCTTTTATAATAATTTCTTTATATTTTATTTTTTTTAAAATATTTACATATTAATTTTATTTTATAATTTTAAATATTTAATTTTTATATTTCGAAATTTCGATTAAATATATTATATATTTTTTAATATCGTTATATTAAATTAAATTAATAAAATTCGAAAATTTTATTATACCTACTTTTAAAATATTTTCGAATAAATTAAATAAATAATAAATAAATTTATTACGAAATATTCGTCCTCGACGACGATATATTAATATTGTTATTTTTAAATAAAACGATTAATTTACTATTTTTATAATAATTAAATCGAAGGCGATTAACTTTATTAATATTAAGTAAAATTTTAATTAAAATTAAATAAAATCTTTTAATTAAAATCTAAAAAAAAAAAAAAATTTTTTTTTAAAATTTATATAATTGGTTATTTATTATATCGATAATAATAATAAATAACCGGAAATAATCGATAACATTACTTCGATTAATTATATTATTTAAATTTTAATAAAAATTAAAAAAATCTTCGTAAATAAATCGGTAATAAAAATAATTCGAAATTAATAAATAAAGTTAATTTCGCATTTTTTTATTTTTTTAATTAATTAATAATATTTATTATTAATTTAAATTAAAATAAATTATTACTTTTAATAATTATAATTATAATCGAAGTTATTGATATCGAAAATTAAAATTAATATAATTTTAATTATTAATTAATAATTTCGAAGGTAAATTAATTTATATATATTTTTATTATTGAATATAATTTTTAATTATTTATAATCGTTTACGTAATAATTATTAATATCGTTTTACTTTTAAAATATATTTACGTAAATTATAAAATAAATTAAAATTTTTTTTAATATTATATTATTTTATTTAATTATTTTTACGATATTTACGTTAAATATTATTATAATAATAATGGTAATAAATATTTTTACCGATATAATATATATTATTTTATTAATATATATTAAATAATTAATTTAATTATTATAAACGTAAAAAAATATATATAAATAAATAATATATTTAAAATTATTTTTAAATTATTTTTAATATTTATTTAAATCGAAAAATCGATATCGATTTTAACTTTTATTTTTAAAATAATTAAAAATATTAAAATTTAATTATTTAATATAGTTAATTAAATTTAAAAATTTAAACGCGAAAAGTTAATTATTAATATTTAATATTATATATAAATGTTATTATATATATAATATATTTAAATAATTATTTATTTTATTATATTTTTATTTATATTTATTTATTATTTATTTATTTTATAATATTAAAATTTTTATCGTATATTATAAAATTTTAAAGGTTAAAATAATTCGATTAAAAATATAATAAAACATATAAATTTTTAAATTATTATAATTTAATACGATTAAATTAATTTTATTAAATAATAAATATCGAAGTTTTAATTAATTACGCCGTTAAAACTTATATATAAAATCGTAATTTAATTTTTTTTTTTTTTTTTTTTTTATAATATTAATAAAATTTAATTTTTAATTTTTAATATTATATATCGTATTAAAATTAAACCGTAATTTTATATATAAATTTTAATTATATAATTGATCGAAACTTTAATATCGATTATTTAATAAAATTAAATTAATTATATTAAATTGTAATAAAAAAAAAAATTATAAGGTTTATATATATTAAAATAAAATAACGAAATTATTTCGTATTATGTTATCGATAATTTATTATTTTTTAAAAATCGTATATAATAATATAATTTTATATTAAAGTATTCGTTATAACGATAGTAACGGTAAATATACTTTTATTAAATATTTCGTCGTTTTACGCGATAAAAATTTAAAATATAAATTTTTAAAAGGAATATAAATATCGATTAATACGAAATTAATTTATTTATAATTTTTAAATATATATAATTTAATTAATTCCTTTTATTTTTTTATCTTTTATTATACGATCGTATAATTTCATTTCGATTATTTATTAACGATTTTTTATCCGTTTAATATCGTATATTTACGATAATTTTTTTATTATAATTTATTTAATTTATAAAAATAAATTTATTATTATTTTTAATTATATTATAAACTTATTATTTAATTAAATAATTATATAATCTAATAGTATATGTTTTATAACCCTTTATGGTTTTCACGTGACTACAGCTAAAAAATGGGTCTAACATCTGGAAATTTTTCGATTTGACGGTTTGGCGGAAAATCTTCTTACGGTCCGGCGTGGTTAAGCTGACCACTGAAGGATCCGACGCAAGGTACACGTCTACGGAAGCGGAAGCCTCCCATTATACAATATGTATGTACCTACAAGAGAAGCGCCTGCGTCTACATTCTTTTCCATCACCTCTAATTCTTCATACTTTTTCATCGGACAAGTCCATTATGAGGTAGAGCGGTTCCGCAAACCACCGTATCCACTCATCCCTCGAGGCTACCGGAGATTACGAGTATTCAAACGAGCCTTAAAGGGACACAGGCCTGCTAAGCCCCATGCCCTCCAGCCACCTTGTAGTCACGACTATCTAGAACGGAACCGACTGTTTATGTCGGCATTCTACATAACGCCCTCGAGCATGGCTTCTTCTATACCACAAATCTTAACGTACTTGGCAATCACGATAATCTTGTCCACCTATAACCCTAATTAGGGAGGGGATTTCAACCATAGCCAAGTAGGGTGCGACGCCTTCCTAAGACATTTCATCAATCACGTCGTCTATCACATTACGTATTATACTAGGGTAACAGGATCTAGTATGTACGATAGACCTAGGTCCTTATCTACCTACCTATGTAAGACTCGTCACTAGCGATGGACTCACCATGAGTATACCTAAGTACCTACCTACGTATATACGTGCGGGCGGGCACTCGTACATGTATCAACGAAGAGGACCCGTCTGGCCAACAGTGGTGCTCCTGTTGACCAATCTCTAATCGATAATGTGGTGGTCTTCTTCATATCTCCGGAGATGCGGACATGCTTCTCCCGGTCCTCTCGGCCGCCACGGCCGACTGACCCCGACACTCGAGCCCATATTCCGCAACACGTAGTGAATTGGCTACGCGAACGGCCAGGGTAAGCTCATCAAAGAGACCGCTGCTGCTACTCCTTCTAGACCTCGATACCAAGGGCTCAGAAGACAACTCTAGGCGTATAGTTACAGCACGTGCAACGAAGAGTCGAGCATCGCCGACCGCCACTATCTCGACAGGGCCCGGCAGTTATCCTAAGCATGAGCGCGCAGCTTGGGACGTCATGTTGGTAGTAGTCTGCGATCACATCGCAATGCTGGCGACCCTAGTCTTGTTGATTTTAATATAGTCTTCCGGACCGTTTCGGTGTCTAACTCAGAGGATATGACGCCAATTGACATCACCATGGGGAATGGCGACAGTGAGCGGTTTTCCCTTAGGGCCCACTCTCCGCCGGGTGAGGAAGAGGATGAAACGTCGAGCCGGGAACGATGCCATGAGACGTCGCGTTGAGAGCGTGAGGTGGTATACAGCCATGTAAGACGCTCCCAGTCGGGCAGGAACTCATCGCTAACCTCCCCATGCGCTTCATATATTGCTTCAAGCACACAACCCGTCACTATCTCGAGTGATACAACGGATACCGCAGATTCGACGGCGTCCGCGGCATCTCTGTGCACCCAATACCCCCTTATAAATGAAACCCTAAGCCACTACACATGAGCTAACGCTCAGGCTTCACAACATCTTGCATGGCATAGCGAAGTGAGATCCATTGCATCAAGAGAGCACAGTGATATAATGGCATTTCATGTGACAATCTGCCAGCCCAATTCGCAATGCGACGACGCCGATGACCTAAGAATATTAGATGGACAAAAAGCCAGCCAGCCAACCCCTAACTCGAACACCTAGGTGGTAGGTATAGATACGATGTAGTATACGCCCCTGTGAAAATGCCAGAATCCGATTCGCCCCGAGGCCGTCGCCAGAGGCGGGATTCCCTTTCTCGAGCAGCCGAACTCCAGCCTCAAAGAACTTCCAGTCCCTAACGTCCATCCGTTATCCGTTGCCCTTTCCGCGATCCCCGACGACACGATGCAATGAGTAAAATAAGAAAATGTGAAGGAGGAAAAAGGGTAATAAGAAATAGTAATATTCTTCTTTTTTTGGTCTTTTGATTCTCTTTTACTGCTTTGTCCAATCTCTGCCCACGTGCTTTCGCCGTTGGTGGTAGGTTTCGAGGGGGTGCACATTCCCGCCCATTGGTCATTGGTCACCATTATTAGTTCCTTTCCCATCTCCCCCCTCCCTCACTCCCTCCTCCCAACGCCCTCATCCGCCCAATTGGATAGGTAAAGAGGTCATGTAATAGGGCCGTATCCCACACATCCCATTTTCCCAACCCATCACCACCTGCGGTTACCTATTACGGTATGCTCTCTTGCAATCTGGGGTCGCACAGGCTGATGTGACAGGACAAGCTTTTTCCCCTTCCGCCCCAGCCGATCCGTCAGCCTCTCACACTCGATCGCTAACTCTCCCTTTCCGCGTTCCTCTCCCGCTTGTCTTCCTATGCATCTTATTCCTCTTCACGTCACATACCACATTACCCTGTCCGCTTATCCAAGATAATGCCGCATCAGGTGAGGAAATGCACGTCTGTCCCACCACCCCTTTTCCCAATTCCGGAGAACCCAGCAGCCCCGATCTGGTGGTCGCGTGTGCTCCCGTGTACCCCGAGCATAACGGATCCAGGGACTGCTGGACGGCAGCGGGGTGGGTCGTCCTTCCCGATGAGGAAAAAAAAATTAAGATGTCCAATATTGGAATATGAGGTATGTATGTAAATATGTGTGGGTGGATGGGTGAGCGAATCAGTAAAATGAGTAAATTGGCGAGTGAATGAACGGCGAGTTAGAGAGTTGGAGGGAGAGGTGGAAAGATGCGTTTAGTGCGAGGAGGTGCTCGCGGCGGAGCCAGTCGACGATCGCGTCGACGTGGACATGCCGGAGTCGGTGCGCGCGATGCTGGGTGCTTTGCTGGCTCGCGAGCGTTCACTGGGAAAGGGGTTGCCGGTTAGTCATTGGATAATCGACTTGGTAAGTAGTAAAATAAGGGACTTGGATAGAAAAGGAGGTAGGAGATAAAATAGCAATTGATGCTGGTTATGGTTGTGATAATAGTGGTGGTGGTGGTGGTCAAAACTTACTATGCGGCTCTGTCACTGTGGATCTGGCACTTCCATCGGCCGCCGCCTGTCTTGATGGTGAAGCTCAGGGGCTTGGTGTCAACGATCTGCTTAATGTCTACGGAAGGCATGGTGATGAGTGGAGATGTGATGAGTTATTAAAATGTTTATATAAACGTAAGTAGGTGAGCAGGTTGAAGGACCAATGCCTTGGAAGAAGAAATGATTGAACGTGAGGCAGAGAAGGTTTACTAAGCTTCTTAAGAGGGAGAAGTGTCTGGTTTGCAAAGCACTCGAGGTGGGAAAAGTCGGGAAGTCGTGAAGCAGGCGGACGGGCGAGCTATATATAATTATTCACGAAATGACCGGAGAAGCCGGTTTTGCCTCAAAGGCGCCCGGAATTCGTGGCTAACAAAGGTATGTAACTAGCTACCCGGATAGTTGGACCCCTAATTCTGCATGTCTAAGTCGAACTAGCAGTCCCCAGTAATAATAACTACATACATACATACATGTATGATGCTAAACCCATGGCGCCGGTGAGTGATTTTGTTTTAAGACCGCAGCCCACTTCGGTTACTTCGTCGCGGCGCCCACCCGCGTAAAACTACCCAACATACGGTAGGGAGATACTGTACCTATGTATCCACGGAGTACGGTACGCGGGCTGGACGTTGTGCGTATGTAAGTTTTAGTTTCGGGGTGCGAGGATAGGGAAGTTCCCAAAAAGAAGGGTCATCTGGAATATCCCTGCAAGGAGGTCCCAAGGATGCCTCCAGTACGATACACAATACATACATAGGTACGTAGGTAGGTATCTATTTACGTATTGTATTTGTACAATTCCACGATCGTCATTTGCTCGCTCTGGAAATAGGAATAGTTACACTACCCAGACCGCCTGCCGCCCATCCGCATACATCGTACCTCTTCCGTAAGCGCATAAGGTACCTACTAATATCCATATACATGGTACGGTACACGCGACGCCCTCGCCGTGGGAAAAGACGAGCGTTGCCGGACAAAAGTCACGCGACATTATGTGAGGGCTATGCATGATGTAACCTGTACGTGGGTACGCACGGGCACGGGGGGGGCTGTTATTAGGATTTGAATCGAATCGATTAATCGATATGTAACTCGGGGCGTGGGCGTGGGCGAGATATGCCCACCCCTTGAAATAAGCGGTAATTGGCGGGCAAGCCATAGGTCACCCGCGGGATTATCACAATTATCACAATTATTTATTTATGTACGTACTTGTACTGTATTAGCTTCTCTCTTCCCCGGGGTGAGGTGAAAACCCTCCGATTTAGTTCGAGGCGCTTAAACCTGCGTAGGTAGTTTGTTATACGGGGAAATCCCTTGAGTTTTTTTTTCTTCTTTAATTTTTAACTGGCTTTTGCGACGCAGTCCGATGGCAGGACGCCGATTGCGCCAGAGCTGCTTACTGCTGCTACCACCGCCGCCAGCCCATCAAATCCAAATCCAATTCTTAGCGAGAGAAGGTTCGCCGGCCGGGGTGTGTCCGTGATCTTGCTTTCGATCTCTTAGACGTGCCGATGGCTGCTTGGAGAGGCAGGCTTGGCAGGTACCCGAAAGGCTTAAAACGTCTCCCTCCTTTTTTTTCCTCTTGTGCTGGATTCTCTCACTGGGTCTGTGCTTTGGCTTCTTCTAGAAAGAAAGGCAGATCTACATACATGTATCCCCTACATACTAACCGAAGGTACCTACCTACTAACGGTAACTACAATACCATCGGCCACTTCGAGCGCCGCTCCAGCCGAGGCGATCTCAGTAAACGAGCAATAAACGAAGCAGTAAAATGAGTCGTGGGTTCCCAGCGCGCCACGCAGACCCCTGTTAACCCATTTCCTTAAATGGTTCGTCCGGCGGGCCGTGATTGGCTGACGCCACTTTAGCGCGCTGGCTCCTAGCCTTACCGGGATTAGCTGCGGACCAGGGGTAGCCGAGCTGGGTCTTATTCCCGCCGTGTTACCGCGTTCTCCCTTAGAACATCGATAGGTTAGGTACGGTACCTACCTTCATGTAATATGAGGTAGAGGCAATTATTCCGTTTGATGTAATTTTTAGTAGACGTATGGGATTATACGGAAAACAAAATTATATGTACACTTACACCACACACTACGTAGACGCATGCACACATCGACGCACGATACGTAGGACAATAACATTGAAACGCCCTCACGGACTGGCGGGGAATTTTTACATACATACTATAGAAACGCATGCAAAAGGTGGAACAGACTCGGTGAACGTTTCCCGCCTTCCATCGCCCGGATCGTCATCGTTAGGCCGACCACTCTCCTTTTTTGTTTTTTTGTTTTTCCCCAGCCCAGCCCTATTCGTGACGAACGTCCAATTACGATGTTGCGGGAGGGCTAAACGGCATAGATTAATTTCCCCATGTATCACATCTCAAACTGGCGGGCTTCTGGATCACGGCGCCCGTCTGCACCACCGCCTCGACGCGCCTCATTGGCCGAGGAAGAGTCGGCCATCTTTCGAGGCGTTCTACTCGCCGGGAGGGTGCTGGTGCGCCTAGCAGGTGATGCGTATTCGATATCGGTTTACGAGCACGGGGATCTGTCTTTTTCTTTTCTTTTCTCTTTTCCGTTAGGTAAGGAACCGAGGACAGCAGTAGTCCTCGAGACACCTACCCCGGAATAGTAACCCGATTTCACATTTCTGAGACCTGCATGTAAGAAAACCTTGATTGTATTGATTGTAAGCAAATCCTTCGGCATCCATGGGGGCGGAAGAAAAGAAAAAAGAGGCCCTTCCTTCCGCCTCACTCTCCTGGGCGTAGATCCGGGCCCGTTGGAAGCTGTGGGATTACCACATACATACATAGGTAGGAAGCCTAGGCTGATCGATATGCTGTGATACCAACTTGGTCCCATATCGGTGATACTATTCCCAACCGCACACGACTGGCCGCCAGAGGGGCGTCGTCGCACAACTTCCATGTTTCTAACACCTACCCACCTTACTCTGTGAGACATTCAAGAACTTCCTTCCGCCTTCTGGTTCCAAGTTGCGATATATAGGCACCGATCAAAAAGCCCGCCTTACCGTTTATGAATAATCGCTGGGCTGACGTACATATGTGACGCGGAATGGCGCGACTTCTTCGTGAGGGATAATCTGATGACATTCTCTCGACCCGGACCACACCCCGGGTCGGCGGGGGAGTTACCTCTACATACGCTACCTATTCAGCGTGGGGGATATCTTGCCCCCCATCGGCTTGGGACCCGGAGACTGCAGGTATGCTGTGGCTTCATCTCAGCTAGCGGACGAGGGACGCCATAAATAGCCAGTGTTACCCCGACATTTCATGCGGACTACATACCTATCTACTCAGCATGAAGGTTATCGGGACGCTTGCTTCCGTCCGCACGTCCTTACCTAGTTCCGAGGGCAAATGGACCCGAGGAAGACTGTGTTCTAGCCATTTCCAAGTATCTGGATTATGCGTGTAGCACTGTGGCTTTACTCGGTAAAGTGGCGGGAATGTAGGAATGCCTAAACTTATGATATCTACCTACCTACCACCTACCCTCCCTCCTCCAAGGACTTCTTCTTCACCGTAGGCATACGTTAGACAACATGAGAGGCGTATGAGATCTGACGGCTCATTTCATGCGAAAAGAAGCAGGCCCTTATTCGCATCTTGTCGCCGATACGCCAAAGATTCGATCGAGTCCCCCGGCCTTGGATATTTCCGCTATCTTTCGTTGCGTTTTCCTTGTTCGACACCTACAGATGGATATCCGGTGCATATACGAACTTGCTCAACCCTTCCTTCCTCTCTGCCTCTTCCTTGCTAGCTAGCTAGCTCCCCTTCCCCCATTCGTCCTTCCGAGGCATTATCCGTGGCAGGTAGACTCTTGCGCGGGATGATTAAGGGAAAAAAAAAATACCTCAAGGATTATGCGTGATTGATAAGAGTAGGTTAGGACTTCTGAAGCATGTTTGATCGCACATGTATGTATGGGCGTGTCGAGAGCTAACCGAAGAGCGCCAATCGTCTGCGGAGTTTCCCTCGCGTAGGTCGTGGATCGATCCCACCCGGCTAACGAAGCAATGGGAAACGATTTATAGTATCTAAAACGCCCGTGCTGACTTCTTTGCTGGGTACGATGGTTTGTTTCCTCCGATTGGCACACCCAGGAGTATGTACAAACGAAGAACGTAGGTACCTACATACTTTGATACGGATCTGATCTAGGCTTCCAGACCGGCCCCCGACTTCGGACAGCTCTTTAAGTTTCTTCTATCCTAGGGGTAAGGCTAGTGGTGGTGTGATGGTAGATGAGTCTAGCTCTATGCGGTAGGAAACTCTCTATGTAGCTGGCGTAGCAGCCAGTATGCACGACGTTGGGAGTGTGGATGCGAAATCTGTTCAGAAAATCGTGTTTCCTATTAACACTTCTATCGTGTCTAAATCATAAGATGGGGTGTAAACTAAGGGAAGGATGGCTTCACAGCCTGCTCATCACAATGCTCGTTCCTTCTTAACCGGACGTCGGTCCCGACACGACCTTGATCATGCAAATTCGTTCCCATTTGTTGTACACTCTACGGCGGAAGCCGCCTAGCTCCCTCTAACGGACGCCATTACGGATGGATGATGGACCAAAAGGGTGAGGTATCTACAACTTAGAAATGATAGCCGCCGCGTACTCGTGAGTCTTCGCCTTTCCGCCCAGATCGCCGGTCAACGCCTTTCCTTCCGCCAGCGTAGCGAACGTAGCCTTCTCAATCCTGTCAGCGTACTCGGTCAGGCCCATATGCCTCAGCATCATCATGGAGCTGAGAAGCAGGGCGGTGGGGTTAGCTAGACCCTTGCCAGCGATATCCGGCGCGGATCCGTGCACGGCCTCGAAGATGGAGCACTCGTCGCCGATGTTGCCCGAGGGCGTTAAGCCCAGACCACCGATCAGACCAGCGCACATGTCGGACAGAATATCACCGTAGAGGTTGGGCATGACGAGAACCTTGTCGTTGTACGGCACGGGGTCGGTGACCATCTTTAGGCAGGTGTTATCCAGCAGCTCAGCGTCAAACTCGATGCCGGGGAAGTCCTTGGAGACGTCGCGGGCGGTCTTGAGGAAGAGACCGTCGGACATCTTCATGATGGTGGCCTTGTGGACGACGCGGACCTTCTTGCGACCGATCTCCTCGGCGTGTTGGAAGGCGAACCGCAGGACACGCTCGCTAGCTTCGCGAGTGATGAGCTTGATGCTCTGAACCACACCGTCGACTACAACGTGCTCGATGCCGGAGTATTCGCCTTCGGTGTTCTCTCGGATCAGGACGGTATCGACGTTGTCGTACGCGGTCTTGAAGCCGGCGATGGATCGGCAGGGTCGCAGGTTCGCGAAGAGGTTGAAGGTTCGTCGAAGAGTCAGGTTTAGCGATACGTGTCCCTTGCCCACAGGGGTCTTGAACAGTCGATTAGCGGTAGCGTAGGAATATAGAAATATTTGAATATAGACTTACGGCAAGAGGGCCCTTGAGAGCGACCTTATTTCTTTGGATGCTCTCGATGGTCTCGGGGGGGATGGTTGTCTTTCCATCTACCAATCTGGGTGTAACGTCGACCGGCTCCCAGCTAATGGGCGTCTTGAGAAGTTTCAGTCATGAGAACCTCGGCTCTGAAATAATGCTATCGACGAACCTTGGCAGCCTCGAAGATGTCCTTGACGGCTTGCGAGATCTCAGGTCCAATTCCATCGCCCTCGATAATGCTGACGGGGAAGCGGCCCTATGGAAGAAGCAATTAGTGTTTTCCCTTCCATGTAAATAGCGTCGATGAGTGGGCGCTAATTTTGAGTGATTTTCCTTGGCTGGATTTCACATGGCAGGAGTCGCAAAATGCGCCGGTAATACGTACATCAGCGCCCTTGGTACCCTTGAACTTGGCGACCTTCTCTGAGTAGAATCTTTGGTTCTGGTAACGGAGAAGTTGTCGTTAGTAACCGTCCTATCCAGGTCCAACCTCTCCCTCTTTCTCTCACTCAGCGCCCACCTGGAAAGATAATGTTACGGCGGCTCGGGGAGCTGTAGCCAGGCATTGGCGCCGCAAAGGTGCGGCAACCGCTCGGATAGACAACATTATATATGATTAATGGAGCACGATATTTTTCGTATAGGCTCCTAGGAAGGAGAGAGTAAAAGATGCTAGCGCAGGGAGGATGTTGGTGTTGAAATGTTTTCGCAGGATGCGATTTTGAGGCTCGGGTGGTATCGGACGGGCGGCTGTTGCATCTGCAAGATCTGATAAGAGGAAAGCCAAGCTTGAGCCGAACTGATTTTTCACCAGAGTATTGCCGAGCAGCTACGTAACATCTGCGCATCCCACACATAGTGGCGCCTATCACCTTAGGTAATTGAATGCATGAGCCACTCTCAGCAGGGGAGCTGCACGGAGGACTGTGGCTGCAACGGCTGCACTACCTACGCCATTATCTAGTACATCTTTGTGCATAAAATTGTACATTGTACATACAGGGGTCGTGTTATCTCCGTTCTGTACATAGCATGTACCTAGGTACCTAATTAGGGAGCTGCATGGCTGCATGAGCGAAACACCAAAGTACTTCGGTTCAAGCATTCGACGCTAGACTCCTCCATCATCATTACCCAGCTGAGAAGTAGTCGCTGGCGACCCGACCTAACATGCTACGAGGACGCGCTCGGTTGGACAAGTAAGAGTGGCCCGCGATATCGATATCTTCGATACGTCAACGAATGGGAAAGCCGTAAAATCGAGAACCGGCGTACGGCCATACACTCCTGGTGGGAAGGCATCGATAGTGGGAGGAGCAGCAAGTTATCATGGCCGACTTCGACAGGAACGTGCTGGAGTTCTACCAGCTGTCCACCCCATTTCCTACAGAATGGCCGGCCGAGAAGGACAACCAGACCGACGACTCGGACAGCGAACAGGAACAGATCAAGCAGAAAATAAATCGCAGAAAGTCGAGGTACCAGGCGCTCGAACGGGCTGTGAGCAATCGGACCAGCATTGTCCAAGGATCTGAGAAGTCGGCAAATGGAGTGAGCAACTTGGTCCAGAAGGATGAACCCGACCCGTTGGGAACGTCCGAAAGCGTTGTAAGGTCGTTAAAGCAGTTGGGGGTACCGGTCCAAGACGATGTTCGTCTACGTATGTTCAACAGAAACTCGATAGCACACCCGAGACTCCTAAGCTTACCCGTGTATCCGTAGGGAATCGCTTCCTCTTGTCCTCTACGAGCTTCTCCCCGGCTCTATTCCTCTCCCAGATGCATGCGACTGCCGATACCGATTCCCTATTAAATGGTCTCGACGTTCTCTCCAAGTCGATCGACCAGAAATCCGCATCACTGAAGGTTCTGGTCGAATCTAATTTCGAGAGGTTTGTACGAGCCAAGGCGACAATTGACAATGTCTACAAGGAAATGAAATATAGAGGTGCGGAACCTCCATCCCCGACGCGTGCTCGTGGACATTCACGACACGCCAGTAGGAGCAGTTTCAGAAATAGCAGTGTTGGCGGAACCCTTGCAGCGAATACGGCACCGTTGCCTCTCGCCAACGACGCCAGAAAGAAAAATGCGTTAATAAAGGAAAGCGATTACGGAGTCATGGGTATTAAAACGCCATTATTGGACGTCGCGGCTAAGGCTGAGGATGTCTGGGGTCCCGCGCTCGGTGGGCGAGAGAAAGAAGAGAATCTCAAGACCGTATCGAGTTCGCTTGAGCGGTACAAGGAGTATATCGAGGCGAGCTCTAATGTTGCCGATAGTATTAAGAGAAAGGACTATGAGGCCTTGGTGGAGGAGTACACCCGCGCCCGAAGATTCGCGGACGAGGCGCGTAAACTCGTCCAAGATCTCGGCTCGACGCAGCCCAGCGAGCCTCAAATGTATCAGATTCTCCTTGCGGCAAGGATGTGGTACGACGTCGACGAGCAAATCCAGCTTTTTAAACGAGAGCTGTGGAGGAAACTTACTTCGCTTCACAACGTATCTAGGACTGACAATCTGGCAGGGCAACCGCAGGACCAACATATGGAATTGATCGGCTTACTGTTAGAACTCGGCGTGGATGATAACCCGATTTGGGTATGGCTTCTAAGCCGATATGATTATCTTAAGGGCAAGATCTCGTCGGCAGGCGATCGGGCGAAGGTCGAGATCGAAGTGCTTAGACGACGTCTGGCAAACGCCGAAAAACCAGCACCGCAGATAATGGCTACGCATCTGAAAAATCTCGGCCGACAGCCGGTCGAGAGCAAGGCTACTGGGCTGGATTCTCCCGACGTCATTGAGTTATGGGAGAAGATGTTGGCCTTCTTATCAGGCCTCCTAGCTGCTCATGGAGTTCTAGGAGAAGTTGTAGAGTTCTGGCAAACTGTCGAGGGGTTCATTGATGGAAAAGCGCAGAAATCGTTGCCCACGGGTTACAATGGCGAGTCTCGCGACCACCATCGGCTTTCCCAACAGGGGGCCGCCGATCTACAGAAAGGTACCATAGAACTGGTAGATATGATTCGTGCGCATGTCTTCGAGTTCTTCGCAGGGGCTCCTCCTGAAGATGTCTCGCTTCTCTTCTCCCCCTTACCACCCTCGCCCGGAACACCTAAGTCAGCAACCCTATCACCTACGAGCGTAAGAGATCCTCGTTTTAATTTTGACGCGAATAACCTTCCTCCACCGTCTCCCAAAAAGGGCGAGCCATGGGAGAAGTATGCGTTTTGGCCGCCAACGTCCAATTCTGTCAGCGGCGTCCACTATCTGTCTAAGATGCTCACCTTGGTCGGCTCCGGCGCGTCCGAAATGGCGAGTGTGGCCCCCGTCAAGCAAGGTGACGCGAAACAAGTAGAGATGCTGAGGACTCTGGTGGGCGCCGCGCGCGAGAGGTGTGTGACGGCTCTATGCGCCGCCTGGAACAAAGATGCCGAGAATATCAAGTATGTCGAGGATTGGAAACGCACCAAGGACATGGGGGACGTTACGCGCATGCCGACGAGTTTTGCATCCTTCGAAGGCGCGTTGCTCTCCGGGATGCAGAAGATCCTCTATATCCCCGAGGCGATGGCTAAGTCAGGCTCGGGGGATATTGTCTCCGCGCCGCCGACGAAGTTGCTACAGATGGTGAGAAGTCAGTATGTTACGACGCTCTATAAAGCGCTGAGCGGAATGGTTGAAAATGCGGAGCGCGCCGTTAAGAAGGCAGACGACGAGTGGACCACCGACGTAGACACAACATTAGCACCCGGGAGCGCCAGGACGTCTCTGAGCCTTGACTTGGAGACCGTCGATCCCGGTGATAGGGTGAGTTTTCTTCTAAATTATTTGTTCAAAAGCAAAGCTAATATCTGGAACGTAGAACGTCCGCATGCTCTTGACGCTCGGAAACCTTCACGCATTGCGCACTAAAGTAGTGCCCAATCTGAATAGCCAGTTCGAAAACGCCTTCTCCGTTAAACTCACCGACGAATCTAAGACTATCAAGGACGTGCTAGGCCAGATCGACGCCCGCCTCTTCCAGTCCTTTACCCGGCCATCTCTCGAGAACCTGCGCAAGATTATCCGCGCCGGGCTCGCGGACCCGAAATGGGCTTCCTCTCACAAGCCCACGGAAGTAAAGCCGTACGTCTACGAAGCGCTCCTCACCCTCGTGCTCGTGCACACGCAGGTCTCCACAACGGCGCCGAGCCTAACGCACCAGGTGCTCTCGTACCTGCTGGAGCAGATCAGCCGGGAGCTGCTGGACTGCCTGAAGGCGCGGCCGCGGTTCGACCTGGGCGCGCTCATGCAGGCGACGCTGGACGTCGAGTTCTTCGCGCAGACGCTGAGCCAGTACACGACGGAGCGCGCGTCCGCGATCCAGGGCGAGATCTACTCCATGCTCGACTCCAAGACCGACAACCAGGCCCGCGCCCGCCTGCCCGAGGAGCTCCCCGGCATGCGCGAGGTCCTCAAGGCCCTGCGCGAGCACTCCAGCACCCAGTTCGCCTGCTTCAAGCGCCCCCGCCGCAACCCCGGCCAAGGCGGCGGCGGCGGCGGCGGCTCGGTCTCCGTGCCCGGGACCGGCGGGGCCGCCGCGTCCCCCAAGTCCGGCCTCGAGAGGACGGCTACGGGCTAGGCGCTCGTGCGCTGCGCGGCGGACGGCGCCGCCCGCGTCCTGGGCGCCTGGGAGCCCCGCGGGTTCGCGGTCGCTGCGGATAACCCTCCGACGAGGATCCCGGTGCTGAGGGATGAGGAGGTGTGTGTGCTTGAGTTTAGGCTTAGGGTATCCTGAAAGATTGGGGGGAGAGGAGGAGAGGAGAGGGAGAAGAGGGGAGGGGTGTAGTATAAGTGAAGCTATAGTCGTAGGTGAAAGTAATGAGATACGAGCGCGTTAAGCGAGAAGTGTAGCTAGGTCGAGTATATATGAATGGTTATCAGACTTAGGTTTCGTGTATTATTGGTTACCTCTTACATGCATGGCCCGTGATTGCTGTTTTGTTAGGTTGTAAACCATAGGGGTAATCACGATCACCATCTCAGGAGACCTCTCAAATCAATTCATCTCATTAGTACTGTCTGTCTATCCGGGTTGGACCATAGTTATATATCATACGGTCAGCATCTCAAACCAGCCCGACTACCTCGATAAGCCCAGAAAACAGCAACGACGTAAAAACAATGCACACCACCAACACCGGCCTATGGGTCATATCATCCTGATCTTGCGTGGGGGTATTTCGCGGTCTATACACATTAGGTAAGGTAAGGTAAAGGCGGTGAACTTTTTTCTTTCTTTTCAATGCATGCCAAATGCCGGAGAACGCGAGGACCAAATCATTTCATATTTTTTTTGCGTTGCCGTCGTGAGACGTCCCGTATTCCGTCTGAAATGGGAATAAGAGAAAAAAAGGGGACCTAAGAAACTCCTTTTTATCTATCCAGTTCCTTGTAGTGGTGATGGTTGTAAGAACCCTGGTATGAGACCGTGATAAAAACTGTTGGTCTGTGTCGTAATCTTTCATGCAATCATACATGCATATCGTATGAGTCTTAAGCCGCGAGTCGTGTATTTTTTTTCCTTGTCCATTTATTCTTTTTTTCCTCCTTTTCGCTGTTTCCTTCCTTTATATTGGGATAGGTGTTATGAAGAGGTCTCAGGGCGCTATGACGCCCGCAGACATCCGAGAAGTTTATACACGAAATAAAATCGATGTAGGAAGTCCTATGGGAAGCCGTTATATAGGACTAAAAAGGCCCTTAGTTGAGCAGAAGAGGCGCGCAGAAGAGGAATTCGAGAGATCTTGAATCCGTCGGTTGGAAATTATTCGGATCGCGACGCGCCTCGAGATAGGCTGGGGTCACGTTCAGATTCTGGAAATAGTTCTGAATAGTCGGGTCGTTGTCGTCGGCCACGAGGGGCGATTCGTGGGACGAAGCAACGGTCTTGGGGAGGATATGTCGAATAACAAGGAGCATCCTCAGAAGCTCGGTAAGTTCCTGTCCCTGGTTTGTGAAGTTGCTGGGGGGCTTCTCCAACGGCCACTTCGGACGAAGGTTCTCCTCATCCCACGCCTTGAATGCCCACGTAGTCTTCTCCATGCAATTGAGGAAGAGCATGACGGTCAAGAACATAGGAAAACCAAGCTTAGACTTGCCGTCCTGTAGATTTTTCTGGATACCGTTGAGGAGGACTTTGCTGGCGGCGGATGCTTTGCGCTCAGCTGCAGCGGTAAGCTGCATGCAAACGTTGGAATACGCTTCGCAATCGCCGTCGTCTTTGATCCAGTAATCGTAAATATGGCTGCCGGGGTACTTTGCGAACATAATCCATTGGCGCTCTCGGTCCATCATCTCGACGATTCCCCATAGCTCTAGGGATCGCTTGAGCAGTTCATCGTCGGTTTCGTTTGCGACCATGACGGCCGCATCCAAGGTGACGCGAATATAATGGGATGGCTCGCGGCGGATGAACTCGGAAAGCGACTCGCGCATGTAAGCCTCTACCTTGCCCGGGATGTCTTCGGTATTGTTATCAAGCAATACCACCGGACCCGGGCCATGAAGATCGTTATCCACGTCTTTGGGGACTCCCTGCAAGACTTGGAAGACGGCTTTATGGCCCGTTTCGGGGAAGTGAGAAGCCTCAAGTATAACACCGGTGTTCTCCAGATGGTGGGTTTCCTTATAGCCGTTGATGCGTTTCTGAGCCATGACAACTTGGACACCGGCCGAGTAGAGATTGATCTGCTCGGACAACTTGGTTCGCACACATCCGGTAAGCCAGATACGCGGCGAGAGGACTTTCTTACAGGCAGCACACGGCGTGCCCTTGGAGCAAGTCTTTCGTAGAATGCGACATCGGATGCAAGCTCCGATGCGGCGGATCTCCTGAACCTCCTTTCGTCGGCTAGAATCGAAACGAGCGCGGCTATGACGATGGCGGGGTCCGTGGAGAGTATTGATCGTATCCATGCGAAAGCCTCCTCTGTTCAGAGTGGGTGCTAACCGCTGGGCATGTTTGCTGACGGTCGCAGGTGCGGGAGCAACCTCTGATATGTAAGCTATTGCGTCCCAAGTAGCGTTATCGTTCGCGTTCGGCTTCAGGTTCGCGTTCATATTTGAATCCTCATTCGGGTCCACGTTTATGCTCGCCAGCACGTCCATTTTCAAGTTCCGGTTCAGGTCCGGATCCGAATTTGCGTTTGACTTCGGGGTTCTTGTTCTGGGTGTTTTGGCATTTGCTTTTCTGTTTGTCTTCGTAGTTCCCGGGGCGCGTTGCCTCTCTGGTGATGATGAAGGATACTCGATGAGCATATCGGTAGATTGGGCATGGGTGGGCTGCTCGTGGACGACTTGGTCTGGCGAATGATGAGGCTCTAGTAGAGACGGGTCGAGGCGGGCGGTCGCGGCGGCAGCGACCGATACGTTGGACTGGGGCGAGTGCGAAAGAACGTTAATCAGTGCCCGTCTCAGTCTATCCTCGGTGCTGGACATGTTACAAGACCTATCCGGCGCATCTACACACGTGTAAATTTCCTCGTTAGCACGTAATCCATGGCTAGGGTTTCGTTCGGGGATTATACCCTGGATATCGTGTTGCAAACGAGGGTCTGTATTGATCGACGGGTGTTCGAAAGCAAGCTGCTCGAGGGGCTCGAATGTGTTAGAGGTAGTTGGCGTAATTCCGGTCGCAGCATCTTGACTGGTCGGGATGTGGTCGTCGTGTTTCTCATGCGCTTCGATCTGACGGGACACTTCGGCAAGCGTTTCTAGAGGAGTCCAGATCTGGTTCTGCGAGTGCTCAACCGAAGGGCCGGGGACAGGACCGGTGATAGGGCTATAAACGGGGACGGAAACGGGACCGGCGTGGGGATGGGGATGGGGATGATGACCGGTCTGTGGGAGGCCGTCGTAAGTCGGATTCTGGTGACTGGAGACATTGCTAATGCCATGAAGGGTGAGACAGGCGTTAGCTCTCTGTCCTTCGGAGATAGCAGGGCATTTCCTGGTGAGGTGGTTGATAAGACTGTCGAGCCGGCCCTTGGGGAAGTCTTCTCCGCAGGCTTTGCAGCGGTGCTGGTATCTGTTGCTGTTGTCGGTCAGCTTTGCGCCGCGCTCGAAGTATTCGAGGATGATGGGATTGGGCTTTCGGCCCATCTTGTCGGATTGGCGATGTCGTCACTCGGGGATTCAAGTAGATGGCAGAATCGTGCGGTGAGTCCAAAGATTTGACATGGAAGATTCATCGGCCCGAACTTTCGCGGGATGGATGCCTGTCGGGTTCTAGGTCTCGGACCACCTACCTGCCGACCTAGGCATGTACCTACCTTACCGTACGTACTGTACTGCACTAGTTCGGTTCCACTGTTCGGGCGTTCCCAAATTGGTGTTGATTTGATCTAATTTGATTGACGGACGGACGAGACTCGTTAAAGGGTATCCCTGCTTTGCTTCCATGTAGCCCCACATAGGCAGGTACAAACAAAGTTGAAAAATTGTTATGCAGTTAAATCATCGAGCTGGTGGGGTCACGTCTTTGAAGAAAGGTTGAGGTACGTAAATAGGTACCTACCCCGCCGCCAATCTGAGGGACCCGACTTACATAAGATACCTATGCACGTATGTCCTCGACTCTCATTGGCTCCGCCGGCGTACATAATATATTATAGCGCTATTGATCTTGAGACAGCAATCCCTTAATCTTCCCTCAGTCTTCCCCTATATCTAATTTATACCCTACGCATATATTAATTGCTTACGGTATTCTTTGATCGTGTATCATGCCGCCCAGCGTATCGATTCACATCCATTCCACCATGACTTATGCGAATGTTACTTGTGTCTTTCCCCCAAGCTGATTGTCGGAATCGGTCTGCGCAAGTTCGACGCACCTGGCTGTCGTTATCGACATGATTGGCATACTTCCATTGTATCAACGACAAGACTATCTTGATGTTAGGCTAAGTTACTACATATTCGACGCAATACTACCTCATACATTGTATTTACGACTATATATTTAAAGAAGACCTGCCACTTTCGGAATTTACGCTAGATACGAGAGGTTCGACAATACGATCCTTTTAATGGCGAGACCGTAGGACCTTAAGTCGAAAGTTCAGATGGATGGCAAAGTCAACTGAAATCGGAAACTAAGTTAAGGCACCTAGAATTAACCCATGCTAGTCTCTAGTGAGAGTTCGGATGGAGAAACGCCAGAAGATCTCCGCCGTTTGCCGTTAATGATGAGGTCACCGCTTGACGCCGAAGGAAGCGCTACGGGAAAACGACCTAGTATCTTTCTCGAGTCAATACATTCTCTACTCTTCAACGCAATACTTTATCTAATGACATAGCAACCCGCTTTGATAACTGAGACTACATATCGAGTCTTTGCCGCATTGAAATACTGCGCGCGTAGCAGCCTCATGCTCAACTGCCAAGCTCTCTCACCAAGGTTTTCCAAGGCGGCAAGGTTGCGATCTTCGCTGCGCCTCGCCGAGCTGCTCCACCTCCCTGCAGCCCTTTCATAATAGGTACAGGGTTCCCCGACAGTCTGGCTGTCTGGTCAACGTTAAGAGGTGCTGCCATTGTCTCTCACTCCGCAGAATGTATAACCTAGTCGAACTAGCCCACAAGGATTCCCAAGCGCTATGGCTGGGTCGCTCCTTTATATGTCCAAAATTAGGTAGGTTCGGTGATGTATGTCTTGAGGAGCAAGAACGGAAACGTTACGCTGTTTAGCGATCGCTCGCTATTCGTCTATTCCGTTCGTAGGCGGTCCTATACATCGGCTTCATTTCCCCAGAGTCATTCATAAAGATAATGGTATCAACGTAGGGTGGATATTCTAATATCTTAATTCACTAATTCTTCGATGCTTATCGTTGCCGCCAATATCGGGCCAATTTGATCGACTTCGAAACCCTCTAGACACGATGCGCGGTTCCGCCGGCTTCGTGCTGGGCGTGACCTTGGCTCGAGCCAAACACTTTCTAGAGGTAGCTCAGGATCTGAGCCAGTTCGTGTTACCACACGTACGTAGACCCAATCCGTAGACCCTTGCGCGTGATGCGACTTGAAATTGACGTTTCCGACCCAAGACCGGCTCGGCCAATGGAGGCAACACCTTCCCCGGCGTCAGCTTACCATTCGGAATGGTAAAGCTGGGCCCCGACTTATACACCGGATCCGACAGCTATTCCGGTTACCAGTCTACCGGCAGCTTCATCGGCTTTAGCCTATTGCACGAAAGCGGCACGGGTGGCGCGCCCAAATATGGGGTGGTCGCACAGATGCCCGCTGTTGGTGCAATTGACAATCCATTGGCCGACCACAGCGTTAACCGAAGCAAGGAGGATGAAGCAAGGCTCGGCTACTACAAGTCGAGCTTATCCAACGGCGTTGCCGTAGAGTTGGGGGCGACTAGCAAGGCCGGTCTATATAAATACCAATTCCCCGAAGACGCGGATGGTACGAATATCATCGTTGACGTATCCCACGTTCTTCCGTCGTTTAGAGGCCAGGGGCTTGGCCAAAATTACCTAGGTGGTAACATCTCGGTGGAAAAGACAGATGGAGGCATTCGTTACCAAGGATCTGGTTCTTACGACAATGTTAGCCTATTAAGATCGATGAGAAATACCAACCGTAATTGCTGACCTTCGCCAGGGCTGGAATCGCGCCCCGAAGTGGACCGTCCATTTCTGCGGCTATTTCGATCAATCAGCGACGTTCAAAACGTTTCTTGGTAAGGACTCATCGGGAGACGACTTAGTAGACTATAGCGATGCTACCACGCAAGACTCGAAGGCCAGGTTGGGTGCCGTCTTCACTTTCGACAGTACGGAAGTCACTTCGAGAGTAGGCGTATCGTTCATCTCACCTGAGCAGGCCTGTAGCAACGTTGCCAATGAACTACCTGCAAAGACGTCACTCGAGACCTTGGAAAACAACGCGAAGACTGCCTGGAATAATCAAGTGTTGTCTAAGATCACCACGACGGATACCGCCAACACGACGAGACTACAGCTCCTTTACTCATCCCTATATCACATGTCGATTATCCCGACCAACAAGACGGGAGAGAATCCTCTCTGGTCGTCGAGCGAGCCTTACTACGATGACATCTTCACGTTCTGGGACCTCGTAAGTTTCGTTCCTCCCAGACCATCGATATCGAGTCTAATTGGGCCCAGTTCCGATGTACTACATCTCTCTTTCATATTCTGCAGCCTGTAGTATACGAGGAATTCGTCCGTTCCCTTATCGATATTTGGAGGCATGACGACTTTCTGCCCGATGCACGGTCTTCGTTCTTCAACGGCGCCACACAAGGAGGTTCTAACGCAGACAACGTGCTTGCGGACGCATACGTGAAGGGTGTTCGCGGTGCTGTTAACTGGGACGATGCGTTCTCCGCCATGGTCACGGACGCCGAGACCGTACCTCCGAATAACAACGATCCGAGGGACAAGACTGCGTCAACGAAAGAAGGTCGAGGCGCCCTACCAGACTGGAAGGACCGCGGCTTCATTACGACGAAGTTCAAGCGCTCCGTAAGCCGAGCCATCGAATAGTGAGCATTCCTCTATTCCACGCATTAGCGGCCCCCCAGCAGACTAACACGCAATAGCGCCGGAAACGACTTCGGCCTCTATCAAGTAGCCAAGGGCCTAGGAAAAGACGAGGAGGCGGAGAAATACCTCAACCGGTCGCGCAATTGGCGCAACCACTGGAACCCGGACCTGAAAGCGCTCGGCTTCACGGGGTTCCTCGGCCCCATCGACGAGAAGGGCAACTTCAAGGACCAGGACCCGCTCAGCTGCGGCGGGTGCTACTGGGGCGACGCGTACTACGAGGCCCTGCCGATCGAGTACTCGTTCAACGCGCACCACGACATGGACACGCTGATCGAGCTATCGGGCGGCGCGGACAAGTTCGTCGCCCGCCTCGAGAAGATGTTCGAGGGCGGCGTGAGCTCCGGCAACGCCCAGTTCAACCACACGCTGTTCAACCCCGGCAACGAGCCCAGCTTCACCACCCCGTACCTGTTCAACTACGTCGGCCGCCAGGACCTGAGCGTCCGCCACAGCCGCTTCGTCGCCGACAGCTACTACGCCCCCACGCCCGGCGGCCTCCCCGGCAACTCGGACGCCGGCGCCATGGAGTCGTGGCTCCTGTGGTCCATGATCGGCCTCTACCCCATGACGGGCCAGACCACCTTCCTCGTCGGCTCCCCCTGGTTCAGCGACCTGACGATCGACCTCGGCGGCGGGAAGAAGTTGGCGATTACGGCCCAGGGCACCCGCGACGGGTACTACGTACAGTCCCTCAAGGTCAACGGCGAGAGCTGGGATAAGGCGTGGGTTACGTGGGACGACGTTTTCGCCGAGGGCGGCACGCTGGATTTTGTGCTCGGCCCCGACCCGGCTGATTGGGCGACGGGTCCGCCGCCGCCGAGCCCGGCGTCGTGATGATGATGATGATGTGGAAAATGAAGTAGATAGATATGGTAGTATATATTTGGGTTATATTACGAAGAGGTATGTAGATACGCGAGTTTGGGGTTATGTATATTCCTACCACACGTCAGATTGCAGTATATACATGAGTAGCACATATATATTTTACACCCACTTAAATTTGGTTCGACCAGAGCTTAGAAGAAGCTATTAGTTTAGTGCTCTTTCGACTTTCGAGTCTGATTGCTCAGCACTAAGGCTCACGAACCTGGGTTACGCCCCGTGGGGAGTCCGGCTGAGACATTGGCGAGAACTTAGTCGTTGGCGTCCAGGCTATCCGGGAATGCTAGTAATTCGATTGCGAATAACTGCGATATAGAATTCGCCTCACTTGGACCTAGGTACCTCGGGGGAGAAGGAGAGAGCTCCGTTAATAGATTCCTTGATATTTGTCGAATTAAATTAAAGCCACATGGCTGTGGTACAACAGTCCGGGCTATGAACCGTAGTCGATATACGGGTTTCTTCCCACGTCCGTCGTCGCTGTCTGTTGCGGACTTTGGCTGGGTCAGCTCCGACTATGAGACGGGCGTATGCATGCCTACCTATATATGACTCTTACCTCGGAGGGCGTCGACTTTGTACCACTTCAACATCCAGACGGAGACTCGCAGATAAGATAACTTGCATATGTAGGTTATGGCTGTTCGGCTACGCCTGATTGGACACGATGAGCGCTGCGGTGGAACGTACTCAGCGCCAGGTGGAAATTGTCGCTCTGGATAGCGTATCTCGAAGTCCGGTGCAAGAGACTGGGGAAGGCTTAAGATCCCCGGGAGTCCCGCTGTTCCCAGCTGCGTACATATCCCCCATATATGTATCACGATCATGTATATCGGCCTTCTATATAGACCGTTCCCACGACCCCCATCCCTTCCTCATTTAGAGATATCCTAGAGCTCTCGCACCGCGGGCAGTCCGCGATTCACTGTTTGCCGGGTACCGGCATGTAGCCAACGAGGCTTAGACGCAGACTGTGGTTGGTCCGTCGAAACCGGCCGCAGATGACCTATCATAATGACGATGTAGCACCTCTGTAGCGATTGGCTGGGCGTGCCTCGACGTCTGCTGATTTGACCTACATTATACGCGGGGGTTCTTACAGTACGTACGGTGCAGTGCGTAGGACAAAGACATAATATGCATTGTGCCTATGTAGGTAGATAGGTAGGTATATGTATATCTTGGACGCACAGTCCCGTTTTCCAGCCGCCCGATCCTTAAACCCCTCCTCCCCCTCCCTCCCTATATACGACCCTACATCCTTAATCAAGCCCCTCCATCTCATTACCATCACCGCCCCTCTACGCCGCGTACCATGGGGAAGAAGAAAAACCAACGACATCAATACTTTCGCGACACACTCCAACCCACCAACGACCCGCTCGTAGCCGCGTGGGCGAAGACAGCGTACCCCGCAAACGGCACCGACGCCGACGCCGACGCCGAATCCTCCGACGGGACCGTACACCGCTGGGCCAGCGGCTCGACGACCGACGACACGAAGTCTCTGGGCGGGTCGACCAGCGTGTTCACGCCGACGCACACGACGACCGCGTCGTCGGCAGGGGAGAAGACCGCGGAGTACGGGGCCTGCAAGTGTAATAATAACAGCAACAACGACAACAACAACAACATGAACCACGCGTCGGGGCCCAGCAGCAGCAGCAGCACGAGGGAAAAGAGCAGCGGGGCAGCGCCGGAGGCGGGGGGGCTGTACAAGATCCGGCACGTGGACAGCGGGCGGATCCTGATGGTAGTCGAGGGCAAGCTGGTGCTGCGTGCGGACCGGAGCTGGGGGCCGCGGGGGGATTCGGGGTCGTGGTGGAAGTGTCTGGAGACGGCGGACGGGTACCTGGGGTTCATGGAGCTGGTGTCGGGGACGTACCTGGGGCGGGACGGGGGCAACGGCTTCCGGGCGTCGCCGCGCTGGAGCGGCTGGGAGCACCTGCTCGTGCGGCCGCGCGAGGGCGGCGGGTGCAACATCTTCGCCATGCGCTACTGGACGCTCCTGGGCATGAAGACGGCGAAGGATAGCGATGCGTTGGTGGGCTCTACGATGATCGGGGAGGCTGAGAGATGGGAATTTATCCAGACATGAGAGTTGAATAAAGTGGTATGTCGACGATGACTACAACTTGGCTTTCTTGGTAGATCTTATCATTCGGTCTTGGGGCTCAATATTTAGGAACACGGCGTTAGGGTAGGGTGGGTTAAGAGTGCGTAAGGTTGGGAGGCAAGGAGAGGAAGGGTCTTGGTCGTACAACCGAAATGATCAAGACGTATCTCAAATGTAATTGTTTCTCTGCTCTCTACATAGCGATATGTCCGTCCGTACGTGAACTCCAGGGTATCTAAGAAGAACGCAAAAATAGGAATGGCTACAAAAAATTATAAACGATCATTACCCCAAACATTCCGGAATTCGTCTTCTTGTTCGGTATTAAAAATCGGGCTGGCTGTATTATGCTCCGCTCCGTCACCGCCCCATTGCCTATTTTCCTGGTCTTCGGGGCGGACTTCGTCTGGCGTTGATTCGCCTACTTTAAAAGTCGCATCTTCCTCCTCGGCCTCTTCCTCTAGGATCTGAGGCTCGTTCGTTGAGAGTACAGGGGCACCAAGCGGGCCTTTTGACTGGGACTTCTTAGTGGCGACGACTGTGGGTTCTGGAGGAGGCTTAGCAGCAGGTTTGGTTTGCTTTTGCTTGCCCTTCTTCTTTTTACTGGTTACTGTTTCAACGCTAGGGACTCCCGTAGTCGTTGGCCTGTTGCTCACGCTCTGAGACGAGACGGACCGAGCTGGTTGCCAAGCACCGGTAGTTGACTGATATACGGCTGGTTGCCTCGAGATCCAAGACTCTCTTGCCGGTACATTTGCAGTGACAACAGGATACTGAGAATATATCAGCCAAAATGTTAACAAAGAACTTTGGTTCAAACTCACGTTCCAGTCCCCAAACTCCAATTCTCGCGCCTTCTGGTAAAGGTTCTCATCGTCAGGGTCTAACGCAGTCTCGTCGGTAGAGCCATGGTTGTACTTTAGCGCGGGATCTCTTGTGCCGCTCGGCCCTCCGTTGGTGCTTAGAAGTGGCGTATTCGCGCTCATCTCCCCTCTGACCTCGCCGGGTTTGGGAATCCAATACTTGGCTTCGCCTCCTCGCTTATATCTCATCCCGTCTTTTAATCTTGCGAAACGAGAACTCGAGTCTTCGTGTGCGATGACTTTCCCGCTAGAATCAAAAACCCTATAACTGTATTGATCTCCCCGGAAAGTCTGCTTGGAATCTTCGATAAGGTCGAGGATACCGAAGGCGTCCCTTGCCGCGTACTTGACGGGCAGTCTGGCAGAAGAAACGGTATTATCTGCGTAATCGTGCCAAGAGAAAGCATACCAATGTGCCACGGCGAATGCAGGCATCTCACAGCAGATCAGGGCGTCCTGGATGGCGGCTGCCAGGTTATCCGAGGTGTACCCCTGAACGTCGTCCGGGATCGCGCCTAACCAAACTAGTATGGAGAGGAAGAAGCCTTGCCAGTAGGAAGCGAAGATGATGAGCTTGATGCACAAGAATTTGGGCACGGGTCGGAAGGGTTGTAAGTCAGTGTGCATACAGACCCAGAACAGGCCGAGCGAATAAAGGCTGACGGTAACGCTGATGTTGTAGATTATGCCACTCCAGAGGTAGCCTGAGGAGAGACCAATGTATCCCTCCTGATATATTCCGAGGGCTTTCATGACGATCGCCGCGAGGGCCAATATGGGCTTGAGCCAGGCATACTGAAGTATCCCTCGCTTGATGGCGAGGAAAGTATAGGGGTCGGATATGTCGACTTTCGGAAGGACGTGGTTTAGCGGCCATAGGTGGTGTACAGGAGCACGACCGTGTGTCATAATTATGAGGGCCCGTTCGCCATCGAGGTAATTGATTAGAAGTTGGAAGAACGTGTAAATAGTGAAAGCCTTTTTCGCCAGCAGAGTTAGAGGAATGCGAGAGGGGTTCGGGTGAGAGTTGTCTGTTCGTACCTCGTATATATCCCTTATAGGATCCAGAAATGCTGCCGCCGTCAAAGACACCATGCTAACCCACGAGCTTATCGAGTAGATCGGAACCCTGGAGACGTTAGAGGAGCATAATAGAGGTTCGAAACATTTCTCACATCAGCAGAATCCTTACGACGTATCGCTGCAGGAGAGGCTTCCGGTAATTCTTTCTGTATACGCGTTAAACTGGCTGTGAAATGCAACTTGGGGATTAGGACGTGCGTACAATTGGAGCCATATTGAGCTATCACAACAGTCATTAGCATCTATCGTCTCGAAGAGCTGAACCGATGGAAGAACGGACGAGTCTTACACAATGGACATCAAAGTAGCTGTTAGAGAGAAGACACCAGCAATAATTGTAGTGGCGGTAGTAAACTTTTGACCAGTACCGCCAACCATGTTGCCGGTTTAAGAGCCGTACGCCACCGGAACGAGATATTGCCTATTCGAAGGGCGAGGGATTCCGCATGTTTGGGAAAAGTGGTGGTGTAATAGGTAAGAGAACCGATACGCGGAGGTTGGAATGATGAGAGTGGAGGAGATGGTTTTGGGAGCTCCTCGAGAAATAGATGTCATTTGATCAAAGCGAAGGGCTTAAGGAGTACCTAAACCCACTGTCGGAGGTACCTAAATACCTGAGGTAGGTACCTATATTGGTACGTACCGCACTATAAGTCCTACCGGACTTTAGGTACATGTATCTCTAATGCAGGCTTTAGTGGATGCCTGCCTGTTTTATTATCGATAAGTGCGGGTGAAACGGCCTGAGAAGCCCTAGGCTGACCTGAGGCAAGTGGATATTGTATTGTATTGTACTACCTACCTAGGTACCTAGATAATGCACCATGCCAGTATCAGAACCAATCTATGGAACCGCTAAAGTGCTGACCTGCGCTGACCCCTGTCCGTCACGCGTCATGCAGCGATCTAGCCTGTGGTAGCTTCCACTTATGCTGTACTATTGCATTATACCGCCTGTATTATACATACCATACATATCGCAATTCGATCTCTACATAATCAATCTTATGATACTTCCTAATGATAATTCCTAACCCTATTTTACAAACGTTCTCGAGCTAAACGACTTGGATGGTATACGTCTAATGCGAATTGGCGCTCCTCGTAGGGGATATTGCAACTTGGCCAGCCATTATGGTCCCCGGTTCGATGTCGTCTCTGTCCAGGATCGTGGAGAGAACCTAGTTGTCGCAAATCGTAGGGGGTGTGTGCTCGGGGGAGTCGGGGAGGTCTGGAGCTGTCATGGCTGATATCGCCGTGCCGGTCTGGCACAATTTCAAAGGGTACGTTCTAGCTCTCCTATCCTATCACTTGAACGACGGAACTCGGGTGCCCCGGAGCTAACTGAACGAAGCGAATTCCTAGCTTATATCATCGTCTGCGGCGTGCTGTAAGTCACCACCAACTCGATGCCTTTGCGACCTCCGCCCGTTACCGTACTCGAAATATTTACGTATCTACAGTGCCATCTTCTTCCTATTGTACTTTAACAGAGTATTCGCCTCCGTCGTCTCGTACATCGTCCGCGCCTACACGTGGCATAGGTATCGCGTCTATATCGATATTCAAGCGTTGCAATGGTCCCTGCTCGGCGGCCGCGTCTTCTTTACCGGCCTTCGATACCACGGGAACAACGAAACCATCATTATCCAGAATGGGCACATTACCTGGTCGTACTGGCTGCGCAGAGTGCGGGATGTCGGATTGGGCGCGGGGAAGAAGAACGCGAAGCTCGGAGATAGCCCTGCGCCCGATGCTACGAAACAGGCGGAACTCCCCTGTCGCGTCAATGTCGTCGTCTCCGGACTAGAATGGTTCGTGTACAATCGCGGCGCCGCCTACGACTCCATGCTCGAAGCCATGTGCGTGCCGCCCCAGTCCGCACATGACGACAAACCAGACGAGGCCGACGACACGGCGGACGGTTCGGCTAAACTGCGACAGCGACTACATAAATCGCATGAAAAATCGGAGCAATTTGAGGAAGTCGAGCTGGGCCATGTCGGCGAGAAAGATGGCTCCGAGGCCCGCCAAAGGAGAACTTTTACCTCTACTTCCACTTCCGATGGTGGATTCGAGACGGTGGCTAACGAAGATATTCCTCTAATGTTACAGTTGTTTCCGATACATTTCAGGTGTGATAAGGCAGCGCTCGTCATGGGCAACGAGAATACGAGGTCTATCCTTATCGTGAAGACTAAATCCCTGTCAGGAGAAGTCGATGCGAGCGATTGCCCGACTCCGGACCCCTACCGACAAATTTTCAAGATCAATTTCGATAGCCCGGTACTTGAGATAAGGGAACACGACGGGTTTAAAGAGGAGCAGCTTGCTAGGGCGGCCAGGGATGGGCAAATCGCGAGAGACTCCAGTCCTGTGCAGCACCGCTCATTCTTCCGAAGACAACGCCGCAAAGTGCTCGGGCAGTTGCGGAACCTACTTCCTTACTGGCAGAAATCCGTCGAGTCGTTTTCGGTCGATTCCCGAGATGGGGATGGTCCTAACGGAGGTCGTATACCCGGCTCCAGCCAATGGCAAGGACTCTCCCGGTATCTCAATGACGGCGAAGAAGACGACAAACTTAGGTGGTCGTCGGTCGAGTATGCCAGCGTGAACCCGGTGGTTGAAAGCCCCGAAGCAACGTTGACGATTTTTTGGGATGTGCCTGGGAGAGTTGCGCCGTACAGCAGGGTACATCCTTCGAAAGGCAATGATAGTCTCTCGGACGATATTAACGGAACCGTAGCGCCAGCCTGGGCGATCAACCTCTCTCTGAAAAGCGGCACGGTTAACTACGGGCCTTGGGCAGACAGACAACGAGCTGAGCTGCAAAGGGTATTCTTCCCTAGTTTATGCAAAGATGCGACGCCGGCGCAGAGATTACCGGTTGGTGCGGACCGCGTGCCCACGCGCTTCAACTTCTACTTTGAATTCGAGGAAGGAGTCATACTCAGGATACCTACGCGCGAAGACTCGAAGAACTGGAAGTGGAAGGAGGATGTAATCACATCGAAGAAACATCGTAAACAGGCTACTCGGCGGGAACGAGGTCGTAATCAGAAATCAGACGGGGCCACGGCTGCGGAGAAGCGTCCCGGCGGATGGCTTGACATCAAGGTTGAATCGAATGCGACGGTCTCGTATACTATGGATATGTTAGCAAGGTCGACTGGTTATACGAACACGTTGAAGATCGACCTGCCCGGTACGGAAGTCTCGACGAGCGTCAATCATGGACTGCTGTGGCGATCTGGTCGCCAGCAGATCTCGTGTGACCTGTCTACGCCTCTGAAATGGAATGGCCTCCGGACTTGGCGCTTCGACATCGACGGCGACGGACTAGAACTTTTTATTTTAAGGGACCACATCTTCTTGCTCATAGACCTCATAGACGACTGGGGAACTGGGCCACCGTCCGAATATCTTCTATTCACTCCCTTTAAATATCTCCTGAACTTACGACTCCACCGCTTAAAGCTCTACCTTAATGTCAACGATGTGAACATCGTCAATGATCCGACCAACTTCGAGGAGAATACGTATCTGGTCTTGTCTAGCCCGTGTCTAGCGGTAGATACTTGTATATCGTTAGATAATTATCGCCCCACGACGAATGCTGTGCCGTTTCGCGTTGTAGCCGACCCTCTCAGCCTTAGCCTACACTTGCCGCCGTGGAATACTCAAGCGACGTTCTTGGCTTCTAAAGACATAGGTCATCTTGAAAATCTGACCATCCAAGGGAAGTATCACTATAATTCGACCACCTCGCCAGCAAATACCGACACTCTTGTCCTCGACGTCTCCGGCCAGTCTCCCACCGCCTACATCTACGGTTTCCTTGTTCGTTATTTCCTACAGATGAAGGATAATTACTTTGGAGACAACATTCATTTTAGAACTCTAGATGAGCATCAGGAAGCGCTACGAGATAAAAAGGCGGATCCGGATGCCAAACCTGCGGACCGCCCGCCGTATAAGAAATCGAACGACCTGGACGTAATTCTGAGCATTCGCGCCGACGACCCTAGGGTCTTCTTGCCTGCTAACTTGTATTCGGCGAAACGCCATATCCCAATCGAAGCTGCTACCTTAGCTATGGATCTTCGCTTTACGAACTATTATATGGATCTCCACCTGTGTTTTAGCCCATTGAGCCTTTCGCTCGGGGGTGAAAACGAAGGCGCCGCTAGTCCACTGAGCGCTATGTCGAGTACCCAATTATTCATCGACGGCCTCGACATCCACGGGCATCGCTTATTCGGGCTACCACCTATCGAGCCGACTTATGTCTGTAACTGGGACTTGAAGGTCGGATCGGTTATCGGGGATTGTTCCACTGATTTTCTGACTGCGCTCGTTAGAGGGGGTAGAGCGTTCGGCTTCTCGCTTGACGATGACGAGAACGCGTTGATCCCTTATTCATCCATCGTGGTGTACGACGTAACATTCTTACGAGTTTTCGTCGAGTCGGTCAAAGTCTGGGTGCATGTGGACGAGGCAGCCTTCTTATTTTCTACCGGGACAATTAACGTCCAATTCAACGACTGGGCTAGGACGCATTACTCAAGACGCGCCGACATAAAGGTACCCGATCTCGAGATTGCTTGCGTCAACTCGGAATCCGCGACGCGGCATAGACCGCCGCGACCTCGCTCTCACGTCGATACGGATGTTTTCCTTCGAACGAACGTTCATTTTGCGCTTATTGGGCGCAAGTATGACTTCGCACAGGAGAGACGGCTGCAGCAGGAACTCGTACGCCGTCACGACCAGCGGACGCATCGAACAGACTTCTTGTTACTCCCCGGTCTCCTAGATGATTTTGTACCGGACCCCGTCGACAGCCCGGCACAAAGCGTCCCACCAGTCCCTTATCCAGTTCTGTCCGGAACCGTTGCGGACAAGCAGTCGATTTCGTCTCTGAGGTCGTCGAATCGCTCCACTAAACTTCGCAATAAAAGTTCATTTCTTTCGTTGGCCGGCTCAAGCAACGGCAGCATCGTACGGCCAGGCTCGATCAAAACCGCTCATCGGTCCCAGGTCTCCGGTCGTGCAGCTCCGTATTCAGCATCGGTTAAAGAGAGCGATTCCAGGCGAGATGATCGTTCTCGAGACTATCCGCCGCCCTATAGCGCTTCTGGTGAGCTAGGGGACAGGAGGGAGCCGCCTCATACCAGTATAACGTTTTCGAGCCAGTACTATGCTCCTTCATTCCCTCTACAAAACGTCCAACCCGATGCTAAAGAGGCGACGCTACATAGCATCGAAGACGAAAAGGAGGCCTTACTAGATTCTTCAGATTTTAGTCTAGATAACTTCCCCCCCGACCAACTAAGCGAGGACTGTGCTCATCAGAGTCTGCTCCTCGAACTTCCCTCCGGGATCACCGTTTTCCTCAATGCCCCGTCTCTGCGGTGCATAGCGTCGCTGATCCGATCACTATCGCCTTCCGATCCCGAAGACATTCTCGATACCCTTCATATTAGCGCAGTGACAGACATCTTCGATACGCAGAAGCAAGCAACGATAAACGGAACAGTTACGGATTTTGTTGTGCGGCTGCCGCAAGCAAACTTGCGGTTTTTGAACTGTTCTAACATAGATTCTACGGATCCGTCACAGGAACCGCAAGACCAGTATGACGTATCGTTCAAGCAGCTCGTCCTAGCTACAAGATCAGGACTACCAGCCGTATCGGCTGACGGTACCCCTGTTAACGGTAGTTCTAGGCTATCTTTCCATTTCAGGCTTGACTCCATGCAGCTCTCTGCTGCTGAGAGGCTCGAAAATCTTGACCAGACGCAAGCTGCCGTATTGGCCCGGATAGAGAGGGTAATGGTTTCAATGGGCTCGAAAGAAGTAAATTATGTCGACGCCGACGTTGGCGCCATACACGCCGATTCATCTTCGGGCAAAGTTGAATATCTCGCTTCGCTGATTCATAGGTCGAACGTGCTTGCGTCCGAGACGGGGAAGCTTTTTTCAGAAACATTTTCAATTGCGGATGAACGATCGAAACATTTTACGTATCGCGTTATAACCGAAGGACATAAGGCGAGCGACGCATCTTTCGTCGTTCGGCCTTCCGCTATCCTACGAACAGCTACCCAACACCTCAGAACATACGATTCCTGGAAACTTGTTACGCGGTTACGCCAAATGTGGTCCGCGCTGGACTCCGACGCCAAAGAAAGCCTGAGGCGCGACTGCTTATTTGGGTTCTCGCAGCGTCCCGCGGACATGAGACACCAAGTGACGTTGGCTTTCGAGCGATGGCGAAGCTGGGATCTAGATGACCCGAGACATGCGGTGCTCCTGAACAATATCTTTGGCGAGGCATCTGAGCCGAGCCAGGATGCCCCCGAACGCATTCCCGTGATGGCCGTGGCGAGAATACAAGAGATACAATTCGTGCTCGATCCCGGTCCGAAACAGAACGAGGCCGTTATACTTGACCTCACCGTGAGAGTTCAGGAGAAAAGCAGTAGCATCGGAGCGATAGATGAGAAACCTGTTGATGTGGGGGAGCCGCTGACGCTTGTCAACGTGTATTGCAGCGAAGCCGGGCTCAAAGCTAATTGGGAGCTCTGCGAACTCGCGGATGATATACTCCGACTCTACAAGAATTCAGAGTCTTCGACATCCGAAGAGCAACTTCCTAAGCAGCAGGAGATCGCTAAACAGGTGCCGTCACGTCCGCTCCACCTAGTATTCGTGCTAGGGCAAGGTGCGATTTCTCTCGAAGCTATAAATCTTAGCATCAGATTCCAAAGTAACGATCTCAAGCTATCGCTACTTACAACAAGCGGAACGCACGGTACTACGAATTCGAATCTCATCTTAGGCTGCGATGCGGCTACCGCGAGGATCAAAAGCCATTCACAAGTGCTCGCGACTTCGCGACTTCAACGCCCGAGCGTCATTGTCGCGCATGAGGTGCAGCTGAATGGGAAGTCCTCGACGCATACTATCAGGTCAGCCGCTAGCAGCCAGGACCTCGATTTTATTGTGAAGCAGGATCCGATCGTGTTGGCGGAGGTTCTGGACTTACTCGTAAGGGATGAGGCCGCTCAGCTGTACGCGCTGGGACAGAGATTTCCCTCGTCTCCCCAGCCCGGATCCGAAAAGCCTACAGGAGCCGGACGACTCTCAACTATCAGAGTCAACCTAGCGATGTTCCTAGATTCATACACAATTTCGCTACCCTTGCTACGATCTCTCACCTATACCATTTCCGGAGTCGTGGCACGAGCCAATATGGCCGCCAATTTTGGCAGAGAGGTGATACTTGATTTTGACGTGAAGGAGAATTCGCACGACATGAAAATCAACGTCAATAACACACCCCGTAGTATTTCTTTGCTGCAAATTCCCCCAACGAACGGCCGTATAACGAGCCATATGACCCCGGGAGAGCACTCGATTACAGTGCTAGCATCGCTAGAATTCGTACAGCTAGACGCTTCAGCCGTCTATAGTCTACTTACCGCGCTCAACCGACCTGAGATCTCAAATGCTATCAACGATCTTCAGGAACAAGGTAGAGTTATACAGGAGCATATCAAAGAAGTTTTCGGCTCCGCCGAGACCGGGTCTAAGGAACCAGCTTCGCCGGTATCGAGCGATTCGAAGCTCACATACGCCGTTCATGGGAGTCTCGCTGGACTTAAGATATGGGGCGATACGCCGATAAAATCGGACACCGAACCGCTCGCGCGCCTATCATTCTGCTTGGATACTGTGCAAATACAGCTTGCGAACAAGGTAGACGGAGGACCGATCTTGGAGAATCCCGAGATACACATCAATCTTCGTCAGATCTTGTTTGACATTGAGAAAGGCTCGGTAGAAGAGATGAGATCTTGCGGTAACCTTGCCCTCGGCGCGTTGATTACTGCCACGAACCGCGAATCGGAGGAGGGAAAGGAGCTGAGGTCCTTCGACTTCAAATCCGATGAATTCCAGGTGAACCTATCGCCGGACACCGTGTCGACGTTCGTCGACGTGTTCGGCTATATGGGCAATAAGATTAAGGACCTCGATACGTCGCGCGAACTCGAATACTTACGGAAGCTGAGGCAGTCGAAACCCCGTATTGCTATCAACGACGAAGAACAGGAGACGGAGAGCGACATACTAGACTCGTTCCTTTCTTCGATCATGTACTCTTTCGAGATACGGAATATCCAATTCTGTTGGCTCGTCTCTGCTGTCAACCAGCCGACAATAGGCCAGGAAGACTTGGTCCTATCCTTCCAACGGATCGAATTCGCTACACGCAAGAAGAACTCGGCGAAGCTAACCATAGAAGATTTTCAACTACAGATGGTTCCGCCGGGCCAGGACAAGACTATCCGTTCCCTAAATTCAGCACTCCTCCCGGAGGTGATTTTCAATATCGCCTTCGTCTCAACGGCAGATGCCCGCAGACTCGCCTTCCAGGCTGTTGGGAAATCGCTGGATCTTCGATTAACCTCTGCTTTCATCGTTCCAGCGGCACATCTTCAGGACTCCATTAGCTTATCGGCAAAGAACGTCCAACGGGCTTCGGAGCATTGGGCACCAATCGTGATGCGAGAAAAGCCGGTCGTAGGCACGGCTGACCAGACCGTCGGGTCTAGACGTACGTTATTCGGGGGAAGAAGGCTCGAATCGCTATTAATCGACGCCGACTTTGCCGGGGCCGTCGTACACCTCTCAAGGAGATCGGTGGACGCATCGGGTGCCTCTTCAGGCCCAGGACCTGATCGTCCGGCGCTGGCCGGTAAATACGGACAGTTCACCACGGACGAAACAGGTAGCAGCACGGTGCTCCGTACGCCTGGCTTAGCCTGGAAGACCGAATACAGGGATAACGGCCAGGAAGACCCGACTTTATACGGAGAGGTCAAGGTTGACCCTTCGCGCAACGTTATCTATCCGACCATCGTTCCTCTCATGATGGATATTTCCTCCAGCATCAAAGCGGTGGTTGGCGACGACGTACCGGAATCGCCAATATCATCGCCACCGGCACCCAGCGATAATCCGAGCAAACCAAAGGCTAACGAAGATAACATCCTCACGACCGATCCCAGCGCGGTACTAGGACGTATGAAGTTAAACCTAGGCCTGCGAATTTGCAAACAGGAGTTCACTTTCAGCTGCCAGCCTATCGGCCGAGTTGCGGCTACCGCCCGCTTCGACGATATCTACATTACAATGAACACGGTTCACGCAGTAGAACACGGTAACTTCTTCGCCATCTCAGGCACATTTAGCGGATTCCACACGTCCGTACAGCATGTGTACTCGCGGGAATCTACGGGCAGCTTCCAAGTCGAGTCTATAGTGCTCTCGATGATGAACAGCAAACACGTCAGCGGCACCAGCGGCGTCTCTGCTATTCTTAAGGTTAGCCCGATGGAGGTGGCGATCAACGCGAAACAAATCCAAGACTTTTTGCTCTTCCGAGAGATCTGGATCCCCGGGGAAGTGCGGCAAGGCGCAGCGGCTCCCGTCGCGACGGTGGCTGCGGAGACGGTTGCGCAAGGCCATCTCGTGCAAAGATATCAGCAAGTCGCCGCCACGGCAGCGTTCCCATGGACAGCCACAATCTCCATCACCGCCCTAAACGTTGTGGTCGACCTCGGACAATCCCTCGGCAAGTCGAAATTCGCCATAACCGAATTCTGGGTTTCGTCAAAGAAGACGTCGGATTGGGAGCAGAATCTCTGCCTAGGATTTGAGAAGATCGGCGTGGATTGTACCGGTCGACTGAGCGGATTTGTTGCTCTTCAGAACTTCAAGCTACGCACATCCATCGAATGGCCAGAGCGTGAGCAGGCGTTGAACGAAACACCGAGAATCCAGGCTTCCATCGGCTTTAGTCAGTTTAGGCTGAAAACCGCGTTCGACTATCAAGCATTCTTAGTTGCCGATATCACGTCGATGGAGTTCCTCATGTACAACGTGCGCCAGGAGAGAAGCGCTTCCGGCGACAGGCTCGTAGCAACCCTCGACGGAGAGGCAGTCCAAGTCTTCGGCACCACGACATCGGCGGCCCAGAGCGTTGCGTTATGGCAAGCCATCCAGAAGCTTATACAAGAGCGGAAAGCAAGCTACGAGACGTCGCTGAGAGAGATCGAGAAGTTCACGAAACGGAAATCGCTGACCAATCAATCGTCCATTCAGATCGCCCTAAGCAAGCCAAAGGTCGATAAAGCTGAGATGAAGTCTCCCATATCTCTCTATACCGACGTCGTGGTAACTCTAAAGGCGGTCAACCTTGGCGTCTTCCCCAGCACCTTTTCAGACCACCAAGTCTTCAAGTTAGAAGCCCTGAACGCGCAAGCAAGATTCGCCGCGAAGATGGAAGACGGGCGGATTCACAGCAGCTTGGGCATGACTCTCGGACAACTGCGCATAGGACTCGCAGGCGTACGCAGGGTCGAGGCGCCCAAGTCGGCCAGCGACATCTCGGTCGAGGACGTGGTGGCCAGCGCGACGGGTTCCCGCGGCGGCACCATCCTCAAGGTGCCCAAGGTCGAGGCCATGATGAGGACGCAGCAGAGCCCCGAGTCCCGGGTGATCGAGTACGTGTTCAAGAGCTCGTTCGAGGGCAAGGTGGAGGTCGGGTGGAACTACTCGCGCATCAGCTTCATCCGCGGCATGTGGGCCAACCACAGCAAGGCGCTCGCGCAGACCTGGGGCCGCGAGATCCCCGCCATGTCCGCCATCAAGGTCACGGGCGTGCCCGAGCCGCCGCAGCCCGAGGGGCAGGGGCAGGGCCAGGAGAAAGACCGGGACCAGGAGCGCGGCGAGCGCCACAAGATCACCGCCGAGGTCAACGTCCCCCAGTCCAAGTACGAGTACGTCGCGCTCGAGCCCCCCGTCATCGAGACCCCGCAGCTCCGGGACATGGGCGAGGCCACGCCCCCGCTCGAGTGGATCGGCCTGCACAGGGACCGCCTGCCCAACCTCACGCACCAGATCGTCATCGTCTCGCTGCTCGAGCTCGCCGGCGAGGTCGAGGATGCGTATGCTAGGATATTGGGGTCGTCGTAAGGGGGCGAGGAGAGGGAATTAAAAGTGGGGAAAGGAAAGAAGAAGAATAGAAGGGAGAAAGGGGGGAAAATTAAGAGAGAGAGAATGGAAAAAGGGGTAAGGAGACAGGACACAGGACACAGGACGGGAAACCGCATCATTTCATATCATATCATATCATCCCGTATCATCCGGTATTGCATGCATATCAGGGCGCAACAGAGAGAGAGAAAGGAGAGAGACAAGAGGGAGCTTTCAGTGCTTTTATTTCTATTATTTTTATTTTTTTCGTTCATTTCGAGGAAAGCAAAGCAAAGGCAAGGGAAAGGAAAGGGAAAAAACGGGAAAAGGGAAGGACGGGTGCTAACCCCTAATCTATCAACCGTCAACTTAGAAGGACAAAACGCCTTCATTCATAATTACCAAGTATCTTAAGTAATAATTAACTTGATAATCTCGAGGCGTATCAACAGTCAGTCCCATAGCCTGGTTTCTCCCGAGAATCTGCTTAAAAAAATTACAATTATAGGGGGACCTTGGGGAGGTATTTACGTGTGTTCAAAAGTTGAAGAAATATATCCAAGAAAAACGGGAGACAATAGATGTTATTATCACGGTTTTTGATTCATCTACCGCAAACTGCATCGCACTCATCTCTAAATCGTCTCAATTGCGTCGAAGTTACAAGCAAAGCGGGTGTACGATAGCTAATGAAAGTTCCGCCCTCAGTGCCTTTGCATAGCTTTTCTGTATCCACGGCCGCTGATCATTCCTTTTTCGACCTTCTGAAAGGCCGCACATTATCCATGCGACAAACCCAGAAGAAACGAACCGAGCCGTCTCATGATATCTGCCAAATATGGCACTAGGTCGTAGTCTATAAAGCCTCGAGGGAACCCGTTTATAACTTGTCGTAGTACTATATTCGTTGTCAGTTAGAGAATCTAAGATAACGCGCGTATAATTTGCACTTACGTTGTTGACGTCTGGTACTTCGACCTTGAGACCCTTGCGCTTGCGCATCGTCTCGACGACCTGTCCGACCTTGGAGGTCTTGTCGAGAGGCGATCCGCCGGGTAGGAGTTGCCAGTGGTCGAAGACGAGTTGGGGGAAAGCTTGGCCGGAGGTGGCCTGTCGGAGATCGCCGTTGAAGCCGAACGACTCCATGACGGGCAGGTAAGCCTTGATGGTGAAGAGAGGAGTACCCGGGCGCTGCTCCTCGTTGAAGACGTGACCTCTTCGTCGGGTCAGGACACCGTAGACGCCACCCATGGCCTGCTCGGGGACCTGGATTTCGACCAAGAAGACGGGCTCCATCAGCGCAGGGTCTGCGAGCAGAGTAGCGGCGTACAGGACACGTCGAGCAGTCGGGATAATCTGGCCACCACCACGGTGGATGGCATCGGCGTGGAGGGTAACATCGAGGATGTTGAATCGGACGGATCGCATCGGCTCTTCGGCGATGGGACCTTCGCGGGTAGCCCACTGGAAACCGGAGACGACGGAATCCTTGATTTCGTTAAGGTACTGTACAGCCTTTGTCTGGTCAACCAGCAAGTTGGCGCCGACGGTGTCGGGACCGAAGCACCAAATCTTTCGGGCGTCGGTGACATCCCAGCCGAAGTCGTCAGCCAAGATACGGGCACGAGCCTTGAAATCGTCACGAGGTCCGATCTTGCCCTCCTCGATCGCCTTGGAGAGCTCCTCGTCGATCGGCTCGGCAACCATGTATAGACGGTTGTGCTTGTTGGGAGACTTGGACAGAGCCGTCATGCTAGACTTGCCGGCAACGGTCTCTCGGTACTGGACGACGGGGTCGGAGAAGATAAGAGGAACACCGGCGTGGTCCTCCTCGAGATCCTTCAAGCAAATCTCAAGATGCAACTCACCGGCACCAGCAACGACGTGCTCGCCGGAGGGGGAAGTCGTAGTCAAGACACAAGGGTCAGACTTGGATAGACGCTTAAGACCTTCGACCAACTTGGGGAGATCTTGGGCGTTCTTGACCTGGACGGATCGCTGGACGACGGGGGAAACGGAGAACTTCATGACCTTAAGGTTGTGCGCGGTGTCGAGAGTCGTGAGGGTACCAGACTTGAGCAGGAACTGGTCGATACCGACTAGGCCGACAATGTTACCAGCAGGCATGTCGTCGATAGGCTCGACCTTGCCGCCCATCATCAGAACTGTTCGCTGGATAGCCTTGACGAACAGATCCTCCTTCTTGCCAGGGGTGTAGTTGGGGCCCTGGATGCGGACCTTGAGACCGGATCGGACGGTACCGGAGAAGACACGGCCGAAAGCGTAGAAACGACCCTTATCGGAGGTCGGCACCATCTTGGAAACGTAAAGCATGAGAGGACCCTTGGGGTCACAGTCGCGGATACCAATGGCAGCTTCGTCATCAGGGGGACCCTCGTACAGAGTCTCAACACGGTACTTCTGAGCAGTGACGGGAGAAGGCAGGTGAAGAATCATCATCTCAAGGAGAGAGTCGGCAGCGGGAAGGAAGGTCCTCATGACGGCCTTCAGCAGCTGCTTGCCCTCCTTGTCCTTGTCCTCAGAAGGAAGCTTCAGGTCGAGCTTCGAGAGGAGAGTGTTGATCTCGTCCTTCTTGGCGTGGTTGACAGCGGCGAAGATCTTGAAGATGGGGTCCAGAATGAACTGGTTGAAGGCACGCTCAAGAGGCTTGCCGTCGTGGGTACCCTTGTTGGTCCACTTCTTGGTTGCGGCGTTGAAGTAGTTGTCGCCCTGATTTAAAAGTCAGCAACGTGCGAGATGAGAGGGCGGCATATAAAATTGGAAACAAACTCACCCATAGACGCTCCATCATCTTATTTCGGTCAACACCGAACTTCTTCGCATATCGGACAGCGAATTGGCGGATAGTGAAGGCCCAGCCGTGGAGACCGGAGCCGAAGGCGACAGTTCCCTTTTCGGGGTAGACCTGGAGGTCGCCGAGGGACTTGTCCAGGTAAGTGGAGATGATGACGTTGACGGACTCGATCGTTCGCGAGAAGGACTGGTAGAGATCCTCCTTGGAGACTTGCAGCTCGAGCAGAGCACGGTCGACCTTGTTGATGACAACAACAGGCTTGATACGCTCAGAGAGAGCCTGTCGCAAGACAGTCTCGGTCTGGACACAGACACCCTCGATGGTGTCGACGACGACGAGGGCACCATCAGTGACACGCAGAGCAGCAGTGACTTCGGAAGAGAAGTCGACGTGACCGGGCGAGTCGATCAGGTTGATCAAGAAATCACGGCCATCGGCCTTCTGGCCGACAATGTCCTTCAGGTCATCGTCGCTGGGTAGGTTGCCATATAGGGAGATGGCGGTGGACTTGATGGTAATGCCACGCTCCTGCTCGTCTGCTCTCGTATCCGTAGCTCGGGCATCACCAGCTTTGGCGGTGGAGATGATACCGGCTTTGGCCAGGAGAGAGTCGGTCAGGGTAGACTTGCCGTGATCGACGTGGGCAATGACGGACATGTTACGGACATTGGTGGGCTTGTCCATCAGCGCCCTGATCTCGTCGATGGTGAAGCTATTCGGAGTTCCATGTTAGCAAGCAAGGAAGGGATTCGCGGCGCATGGACGTAACGGAAGCTTATCTCCGGGTGGGGGTGTTCAGGCATGGCGAGGGAACGAGAGAGGGAGAGAGGGGAGTAGAGAGGATTCTTTGCGCGTGTAGAAGTTTAGAGGATGATGGGTTGGATGATGGGTTGGATGAAGCAAGGGCGAGGTAGAGAAATGTAATGGGAGATGGCACCTACTTGACCATTTTGACGGTATTGACTCGAAAACTCTGCTATGTGTTGTTTTCCGGATGAGAAGGTGATGAGGATGAAAAGGTCGAGGGAAGAAAGCGGGGTGAGATTTGTGCGAATTTGCTATGGAAGTGGCCTGATTGCACTTCGCGACCGCGACAAATCACCGACGAACTCTTCTAGAGAGTATCGATTAGTGCGGGAGTGGGAAAGAAAAAGGAGAAACGAAGTGGTAAAGGCGAAGTCGCAAGCTACCACCGACGACCAGTTCGACCAGTTCGTTGCTTTCGAAGGAAAGGAAAATTTGTTCGGGGCGAGGAGAAAAGTAGAAGGAGGGGTACAAGAGGAGAAAATTCACAGGCGGCCGTCAAAGCGGGGCAAATCTGCTTAGTTCATCCAGGAAAATCGTCCTGCAAGTGACATCAATTTTAGTATTTGTGGACTGGTGGGGTTCGCATCGTATAAGCTCGAGCCCCTCTTCCTTTCCTTCCTTTTAGTGTGCCCTTTCCCTGTGCCCTTTCCCGCTGCGGCAAATTCGCGGCAGAATGTTTGTTACACTGGATAAACAGCACAGATCCGAGCTTATCGAGGGCTCGAGCCCTGCTCACGGTACCAACTTACCACTTTACGCGTCCATGCTCACAGTACCTTACGTACCTTACGTACCTATCGTACCTATTATCGCAACACGTTTTCATGGTAGAGGACAAGGCACAGTACATAACCTACAAATACATATACCTAGGTACCTTCTTATGACTTCACGGGCTCAGCTTTTAGCAAGATAATTCACACAATTAGAAGTATTAGAAGTATTCACATTATTACATACGACAATTGCAAGCGTACCATGGAGACACCATATTGAATATACGGTTACACAATTGGTAAAAGCAATACAGCTGTTGGTGCTTAACGTCACTAAGCTGCTTAGGGTGTCTTCCGGCGGGTATTGTGGGCTCGATACGCCCTGGTCTCTCCTTACGGCATACACACACTCATTGATCCATGCTTCTATTCGGCGTGATTATATCCTAGGTGTTCTCCATAACGCTGCAAGAAACATGGGGAACATAAGGCCGTGCATATACATACGATCATCACCAGTCATTCCTTGGCCTGCCCATTTGGAGGCGACCTAAATTGTTCCAATAAGCGTGTGAAGATCGTCAGGTTAGGGATTGATGCCAAACCCTCCCTATGACCTTTACCTTCCGTATTCGAATATCCCACCTCCTCCGATGCTTAACAACTGGGTATATGCTGGTAGGCTCAACCAATTTGATATAGAGGAATTCTATTGGTCGACTACCGGTTGGATCCAACTTCCCATAAGTCAGAGTATCTAGATACTTGCTATGTATAAGGCTTGCGGGTATATTTCGACCCAAAGTTGTAATACGGATATAGTCCGAACGGGAAGACCATCCGGATCCTGAACGGTTCGGATGGTTCGACGCCAGGGGCACCTGTAGCGAAGTATTCCTAGAATATATACAAGGCGCAGTAGATGCGGGTGCTTTCGAATCACCGACCCGGCGGCACCCCGGTGGAGACCTCCTGATCCCGGGGCCAAGTACCCACAACCCACCCGATACAGCGGGGCTTTCCGGCATCACGTCTCGGAGGGCGATGGAAATGCCATGACCAACCTCAGACACGGATAATAACGGTAGGCAAGATATGGGCTACATGAAACAGAACAGAATAGAACCAACAAAAGGAATACACATATAAAACCCTCATCTAAGAGGTAGGTACCTCCTAGCTTAAGTAACTATTCCCGAAGAACAGACTACACCCCTACCCACTTACCTACATCCCCTTTGATAGACTTTCATCATGCTCTACCATACCTGCGTACGACACCGCAGGCTTGCAGGGCCGTACTTAAAAGTGGCCTTTTATATCATACTCGTAGACCGACTTATAATAATGACAAGTCCACTCATCATGAACCTTCCGCGACGATACTCCTTTTGCGCCAGCTCAAATTTAAATTAAAAAGGACTTTTTAGAAAAGAAGAAGAAGCTGGACATATGTACAATCTCTAGGCTATCCGCCGCGTGATCTGTTATTCCTCATTACTACTACTGCGGCTGCTTCTTCTTCTGCTGCTGTCGTTAGCTGCTTAGCTACGTAAGGTATCACTTTTTTCTTTCTCTTGCATCCCAAGTCACTTCCAATCGACATCGCCGCCGCCCCACGCCCGACAAACTCAGATTACTCCTAACTACCTATCTATCTACGTCACTGAAAGTGTTGGCTGGGGCAATACACCTGTCCACAGCACCACCACGAGTGGCCCAATACAAACAGTCGTACGCGATTGGGCGAAAATCACCGAGGGGAACGACTCCTCGACACCTTGGGCACACTAACATCGGATCTCCCCACCCTCTGTAATTGTACTACTACGAAGGCAATCGTGAGCTTGAATTATCCCTAATGCTAGCCGGCAAATCGGAACCGGGACCCCTCTAACGCTCCTAGGCCGTCCCGAGGCGCGACATATCTCCTTCGGTAGGTGTTGGTGAAATCTTGTAGGATAGAGCGGATCTGTCGAACGTCGCCCGTATCGTTGGTGCTGAGCTTCTCCTTGATCTTGGTCATAAGGCGATCCACCTCCGCTGATGTAACGGTCCCCTGGGGTAGCAACCGGAGCGTCCGGTCCACCCACGTTGCTGTTTGGTCTGGGAAAATCTCAAATAGCGTTAGAAGTGCGCCACTAGCGTCGGCAAAGCAGTCCTTTGGAAATGTAATCATCATGCCGGCAAGTAACCGCTTGACCAGCGTCTCGCCCTGAGCCGCAAGGAGCTGCTTCACCATGGTTCTCAGCTGTTCGACCACAGGACCTGAAATATGATCGTATGACTGCGGCGGGTACGTGGTACCCCACCCAAGGACGTCGCGGATATAATGGAGGGTGGCGGATAGAGGCTCGCGCTGTTCCAGGACGAGAACAGAGAGTGCGGCTTCGAATACGGGGGCGAATATAGACGAGGGGATGAATTTCTGAGGGTAGTACAAGAGACCGTCGACTACTAGGCGGAAGAAGTCTTCGGTAACGTCTGGAAGATCTTGCGGTGATAGGGTGCTGAGGAAGCGGAGTACATTTGTAGCCTGGGCCTCAAAAAACACGTATATATGCTCCGTCATGGCCTGTTCTACGTGTTCTCGATCATCGGAGAATTCCCGCAAGATAGCGCCGGTGACCCATAGAAAACAGCCCTGCTTCGACGTGGCAAACCCATTGGCTAGCTGGTTCGCCATTTCTGGGAGGATGGGGGCCATGGCTCCCCGGTGGGAAATAACCATGAATCTCCAGCATCGGCAGACCCTCTCGCAGATCGGAGTGAAGTCGATGAAGTTCTCCAGGATCTTGGCTAATATCGGGAAAACCTCCTGCCAGTATTTCACGGCAGGGTCTTCCTGACCGCGTTCTACGGGCGGGAGGACCACGACGTTCTGAGCGAATAGCGTAATCAACTGTAAATGATCGGCGACCGCTAGTTTCCCCTCGTTATCCGTCGCGTTATTCGCTTTCGTCATCAGTCTCTGGACCAGAGGGTCGCAGAAGAGCTTGAGAAGTTTGAATATTTCGGATTTCGGTTGCACGGATACGACGGTAGCAACCCCCTCGGTGATCTCTTCCTGGCTGACCTCGGGGAGCTTGTCTAAGATTTGGTTGTAAAATTGCTGCAGTTGCACAATCTGGGCTCCCAGAAGATGTTTGCAGTCCGTGCAGAAGTACTTGATCGCCATCGCAGCAGCTCTCACGATCTCCTTCGACTCGGTATCGAAGGAAGAGACGATGTAATTAAACTGAGGGCTGAGGAAATCGGGATGGGCGGCCGTCCACTCAGTGTATCTACCTAGCACCATGATCGTAGCAAAGCGCAGCTTCTCGTGAGCCGGCATCTGTACTAAGAGGGGCATGAGTTGCGGCAGAACAGTCTCCTCGTCTTTGGTAACCATGCGACCCATCGCTCGCATAGAGAACAACGGTGCCTCCAGCTTTTGCCAGTGAGGGACGGATGTGCCATTCGCCAGGCTGGCGTATTTTTGCATCCAAACCTTAATGGCGTCGAGAACCTTCGCCAGGCACTCGGAAACGCCCATGATCTCGCAACAATCCTTAAGGGTGTCACCCATGAGGTGTCGGAACTCGCGGAACTTCTCCTCCGCTTCTCGGTCCCCGTCGAACAAATCCTTTTCGTTGCCGGATTCCGATTCGGGATACTCGAGATGTTTAAGCAGAATGTCGACGAGCTTCGCAAACACGTCCAGGAGTTCCACGCGTGCCTGGATGTACTTCTCTAGTACCAAATACTGCTTAAGCTCGTACCAGAACTCGAATGTGTATTCGATAACGTCCCTGTCCTTATCCCGCGCGGCGCACTCGAGGACGGCATCGACGAGGTTCCTAAAATGGCTGGGTTCGCGAGCGATGGCCACGGCCCACGAAGAACCCGCCTCGCCGAATAGCTTAGTGAGAGACTTGTATGACTCGACGTCTTCCTCCTCGACCACTTTCTGAATCTTGGGTCGCAGAGCAACGATTCTTGGCAGGAGTACTTGAATGGTTTCGATGTTGTCATCTATCTCCCTCGTCTCTCTAACCATTGTCGAAATGCACTCGGCGGCCGCCTGGAAGGAGACGTCGCTTTCCAGAGCATTGAAAACGATGTTTAACAACGGGGACTTGACGATTTCGTTGACCGGAACCTCACGCAGCCAGGACGTAATGCATTCGAAGAGGAGCGGATTCGTCGCAGCCGCAGCTACCTCCATATGTTAGCAGAGGGCATATTCATAGGGCGGGATTGTCCTTACGCGACGAATGGGCGTAGTTGATTAGCAGTTGGACCACCTGCGGAGCATTTTGTCCTAGTAATTCGTCGGTTCTTATACTGAGTTCTTCGTCCTAGACGGTAATCAGTTAGGCTACTTATTCACTTCGGACCGTAATCACGGCGAAACTCCGTTAGAAAAGAAGGAGAGAAGGGGAGGAAAAGGAAGTTGTTGCAATCGTAGCAATCCACCTACTGTCAATGTGATTTTGCGGCCCTCGGTCACCTCTTCCGGTAGAACCCTAAGGAAATCCAAGATACAGGCATGGCTCTCGACGTCGTCGCCAAGGGAAGATACCACGACCGGGAGGACGTCTTTCCAGTCTTGCATCTGTATAGCCAGGATGGCTAGGCACACGCAAAGCTGTACCCGTATCGGCTTAGGGCCCGGCGCAAAACGTTTCAGTAGCGCGAGTAATTGGGTCCTCACGGCTGGAATCTCAGGCGGGGGTACTTGGGTTGCGAGATCATACGTAATCTTGCAAGACGTCGCTCGGTCAGTTTCGAGGTATATACTATGGCGCAGGATCTTTTTCTACAGGACTAACCTTCCCTCTCAACGTCGTCGCTGCGAATAATTTGACGTCGGCCTCGGCGTTCGACTGCAGTATCGTGATGGTTGTGGTCCACGCTGCCGACTGCACACGACATTAGCGGCAACATACGATTGGGGGAAATCGTGTGTTCGAGTCCGGCCATATTACTTACCGACTTCTGAAAGAGCTCGAGATACTCATGTGCCTTCTTCTTCTTGTCCGAGTCCCCACCCCGCATGGTTAGCATCGCCTGGAGAACCTCATCGGGCCCGAAGGCTTGCTGCGCTCCGTTCGCAGCCATGACGCAGCGACTCTGTGTCGATTGGGTCAACGGCCGTGGGGTGGGCACGTATTGTTGAGACCAGCGGCGGAGGCAGCCCGGTTGAGATCGGTCGCAAGGTCGGCAGGCCTGGGAATAAGAACTATTGATGCGATGGACCGGCACTGAAAGATGCACCAGGATATGGCGGATGTACGAAGAAACTAGAAGTGGTTCAGATTTCTCGGCGAAGATCGAAGGCGCAAGGTTTTATTATACGTGGTCGGCGTAGCAGGAAAGAGGGGCCAAGAAAATAAGGGAAACGTCAATCAGCGCTTCTATGTATTGTTACGGTTGCCATGTGAGCCTAAAAGTATGGAGCTATGGAGGGGTTCGACCAGCCTACCTGATGTGTCTGTGGCTGAGCTCGAACGCTACGTTAGGTGGTAGGTGACCAGGTTTACCGCTTGACCTCAGTGCGGTAAGGTTATGGATTCAGGTAGTGTTGAGGCTAGGTACCTAGGTACCCAAGTACATGAGATAGGTATCTCCTATGATGTGTCGCCATAAAGTGGATCCCGCGGACCGCTACCAATATTCTTTTAGGCTGGGCTGTTGCTGCTCCTACCACCGCTTCAGCCTTCTTTCCGCCTCGTCGGATTCAATCGTAAGAAAAATAACAAAGATACGCACCTCTTAACTTGCACGCGAAACTAGACAACGTTTCACCGGCCCCTGTAGTCGACAGTCCACTCAGAAAGGCGTATCTGGCACAGGTTTACTTCGAAACAGATCAAGATGACTGGCCGTGGCGGTGGTGGTTCCCGCAAGATCTTGCTCCCACCCATCAACTTCATCTTCAAGCTCCTCCAAACACACGCGACTGTCAAGATCTGGCTGTACGAACAATTGTCGATCAGGATCGAGGGGAAGATTAGAGTTAGTCCCTGGCCCCCCTGATGTTTATTACGATTGCTTGCTGCTCTGATCCTAACATCTGGATGCGCAGGGATTCGATGAATTCATGAACCTCGTTGTCGACGATGCGGTAGAGGTAAAGCAAGTTACGAAGACAAATCCGGAGGAGAAGCGGAGACCGCTAGGTACGGCGACGATGCGATAGAGAGTGGCGTCATCCTTACGTGACTGACGGTTTTTTTAGGGCAAATCCTGCTAAAGGGCGACAACGTGTCACTGATCCAAGAAGCCGTATGAAAGGGTTAGGGGAGATGCAGTTCGATTAGAAGGTCCGTTCGTCAAAAGTTACGCTCCCAGGCGCGTTCCTAGAAGATACCACCGCGAATAATTATCAAGGGCGCCCGGTGACGGTCGAGATATATTTATTCTAGTTTGCGCCACCATCTTTCGCAGACTCTTTGACTTGGCCATCCCCGAGAAAGAGGCCATCTATCGGTTGATCATGGGGTCCAACTGGGACGGACTCTCCCGAGGACGGGGAGAGGAACTGCTCCTTCAGAGCTAGAGCATATAGCAATACAGCTGGTCGGCCATTTGACTTTCTTTCCTCGGACGAAGCAGCCAACGCGTATCGATGGAGAAAATAATCGTAGAAGCCTTTCCCGTGACCCAACCTTCGAATAGCCTTAGACTGTGGATCGACGTCGAAGGCGACCCCCGGTAGAAGGATCAGGTCCAACGAGACGTCTTCGGACCTCTCGCCCCCGAGTTCGCCGACACTTCGACTTCTCTGTTGCACGGTAGAGGCGTTGACACTCGGTATACCCCACTTATCTCTCTGTAGAGATTCGTAGTCCTCGATGTCCCTTAAACTCACCATGTCCATAAGCCTCGTCGGCCCGTCGCCTGGTTGCAAGCCCGACTTGTGTAGATACGGCACGAATACCTGCTTGCCCGAGGATAAAGCGTGTCTAACAATAGGATCCGTTTGGATCTCTCCACCGGGCATAGACAGGTAGACTGCTACATTTTTCGCATCCACATACGGCTTAAATTTGCACAACGAATCGAACACTCTTGTGCCTAGGCGTATGACTAGTCAACCATCTATTTGCTTTTTTTGTGCATAGGTATAATGCTTGCTATACCATGGGGGCGACTTACTCTGAGATGTGATGGATTCTTGCGGGAGGGTGGCGAGTCGCTGTTTCATCAACGAGCGAAGCTGCGACTTGGCAGCAGCAAGCGCGGAAGAATTCATATCTGGTTCTTGTGACATGCTCCTAGAGTCACCGGGAACTGCGCAGGATCCCCGCTGTAGGTCACGGAATCACACCTTTCCCTCTGTGCTGAAACATATGTACATGTAAGCTCCAATTCCTCTGCGGCTGGACGGCCGTAGTTCGGAAACAGCGGTGGCCGAGCCCCACTAATAAGATAGGACTTACAGCAGTGATAAGACTAAAAGAGCGTCAAGATGGTAAGACAGAATGTCCTCTAATGCGAGACAAGCCCACATATCTTCCTACCTTTCGTTCTTGGTGATATTACAGTAAAAAAACAATGGATCTACTAGGCAGCTATCTATGTACCTACATATAAACGTGCATGTAGGACTTGGTGTATTATCGAGATGGATGACTCCGATGTTGATCAGGTGTTGAACTTACTAGGTTAGCTAACTCCAACTAAATTCTGTCACATATGTATACCTAGGTATCTTGGTATGATTCAAACGCAGCTTCCTCAAGTCTGTGATTCCACTTTTCTTTTTTACGGGGTACCTACCTAGGTACTTACATCGTATATCTGATTTCTTTGATAATAGCCGTATCATGGTATACATAAAATAGAATATATAATACATGTATAGCTATAAGTCAAGTAAACTGATATTGAGGTCATACAATCGACATAGTCTCCGTACAGTATTATCTTTTTAATCTAATCCATCTGAATCTAATCAATCAAATCTTGATCATACGACCGTGTGTGATCAAGTCGGGATTGGTAAAGGCGATCCACTTAAGCGGAAGACGATTAGTGGTTGAGGATGACTCCTGCCCGCTGTCCTCATCCGCTTCACATGACATGTTGGGCGAGCTGCAGAAGGTTATTACTGCTATCAGCTAGCGTGCTCCGACCCTGTTAATAGCCTGCAACAAGGAATTTCTAGGCTTCTCCAGCTTAGGATGTCACGGCCGCCTCTAAATTTCATCCTGGGTTCCTGCTGTGACACAGCAGCCTCAAGTCCCCTTCACTTATACGTACCTCACAAGTACCTAACCTCCGGGACTACATGTAGACCTCAATCCCTACAGCTACAATTGGGAGACGAAGAATCGATATATGTAAGGTACGACTCCAACCCGCCCGAACTGATACATCTAATACGACATCGAGAGCTACCCGGCTAGAGCTAAGAGGTAGCATCGTAGGTATAACGTGTGTGCCATTGCATACAGATGTCCGTACCTACCTAACACATGCATTGCCTACAACAGGAGGCAGATACGGCACCTACCTCGGATGCGTACGTGTAGGATCTGCCTCCACTCTTTCCCGCTCGACATCGACCTTTCAGACCCTGCCTATAGTCCTAAATCCACTTATAACCTAGTTCCTACCTGATGTACGGGTACCGTGGTAGGTACCCCTAGGTATATCTGTAGGTACAATACAATACATATCCGCTAGTGGCGTTTGAGAGTTTAGGTAGCTCGTGGGAATCCAGCTGCCCTTTCCGCGTGGGTGATATCCACGGATGACACTTTTGCAGCTGCGGCTACGTAAACGATAGACTAAAAAAAAAATGCCTACGGTTCCTTCGAAAAGCAGGGATAATAAATCGCTTATGCCTCAAGACCCCCATCTAACCCACAACGACCACTCGCAAGCATTTCCATTGCGGTCCATAAACAGAACCGCTACCACCGCCGCTGGTGGCTCCGCCCTACCCGTCGACGACTTAAACCCCACGCCGCCAACCTCCCATGCTACAAATACTACCGCAACCTCCCTGTCAGCCTCTGCGGCTCGAGCTCCTATTAGAACCCCTCACTCCCCGTCCAGCCCAAGCCATGACTACGGTCACGCCCTACTCGACGACTACGAGGCCGATCCTAACCTTGCCGTCGACAGTCGTGGTACGAAGGCCATGTCGAAAGCTCCCCTCCTGATCCGTTCCTCGCCCGGGTTCGGAACTGGTTCCTACGGAGCCGCCCCTGTACAACCCGAAAGTAGGGATTCTGAGAGCGACGGCGATGACTCAGCCCCTCTGAGCAAGAGGTCCAGCAGGGATGGTGGCCGCTCCGGGCGACGTCTCTCTAGCGACGTCGGCCGCTCGGCAGCCTTTCGCGCCAGTACCTCTTCTCTACACCGGAGGAGGAAAAGCCAATCCGAAGAGATTGGGGGGTCAACGGTAGTGGGCGGTCTCGAGGGTCGATTCGGCGTTAGCGAATCTGCCATAACAAACGATCTGGAACCGGACGCGAAGTCGGATAGCTCCTCCGCGGGCGACGAATACGGTCACGAAGATACGAACGAAGGTGGTGATCCAGACCCTCCCGATAATTCTCCTTACGCTCAGGTCCGCGCCTCGGTCTCTCCCACCGACAATACGTCCTTGTCTATAAATACCCCTCGCATGTGGACGCTATCTACGCTCTTTTCTATACTCGGTTCTTCAACAAATCTTTTCTTTTCCTTAAGATACCCTAGCGTTTCGATTACACCTGTCATAGCGTTGCTTCTCGTTCACCCTCTTGGCCTTCTATGGGATTACTTTCTGAAGCGAGCAGACGATCCTCCGGAAGACTTCGAGGACGGCGTATTAGTAAACGGGCTACGTTCCCGGGATGGCGATGACCAAGCGCCGCCTGCTCTTAAAAGGAGGAGCCGCGCCACGCGCCTTCGCCTGTGGCTCGCTCAGGGCACTTGGAATGAAAAAGAGCACAGTTGCGTATACGTGAGCAGCAACGTGTCTTTCGGGTTTGCGTTTGCAACAGACGTCATCGTTGAGCAGACTCAATTTTACAAGCAAGACGTAAGCATCGTATATCAGCTACTACTCACCCTCTCGACTCAAATATTGGGTTATACGTTCGCTGGCCTGGCAAGACGGTTCTTGGTGCGCCCAGCCGGAATGATCTGGCCGGGTACCTTAATGTCCGCCGCTATGTTTACTACCCTCCATAAAGAGGAGAATAAACCAGCAAACGGATGGACGATAAGCAGATGGAAGTTCTTCTTCACCGTCTGGATATCTGGATTTATGTTCTACTTCCTTCCAGGGTTACTTATGCCGGCGCTAAGCTACTTCAACGTGATTACTTGGTTCGCTCCGGATAACGTCGTGGTAGCGAACCTGTTCGGAGTCGTCTCCGGCCTTGGCCTATTCCCGCTCACATTTGACTGGGCGCAGATTGCATACATCGGCTCACCCCTACTCACACCCTTCTGGGCTGCCATGAACGTCATAGGTGGCCTAGTGATAGTCATGTGGATTATCGCGCCTATCGGATATTATTGTAATCTATTCTACTCGTCCTACATGCCAATCCTCTCGGCATCGGTCTTCGATAACACCGGCAAGATATACGATGTCAGCAAGATTTTGACGAAGGATTTTCTATTTGACAGAGAGGCGTACTCGAATTACAGCCGGGTATTTCTACCGATTACTTACGTTCTCAGTTACGGGCTTCAGTTTGCCGGACTCGCATCTCTCCTAACGCATACTGCTTGCTGGCACGGCAAAGACATTTACGTCCAATGGAAGCGTTCGCTGCAAGAAGTAGAGGAGGAGAGCAGGCCAGCGTATCAGCCCCTCGAGAACGAACCCAACGGCGGGGCTCCCGACGGCGACCCCCCTAGCATTACAAGGACCAGTTCTACATTCGATAATATTTTGAGTAACGAAGACGTTCACAATCGCCTTATGCGAAAATATCAGGATGCGCCCATCACGTGGTATTTGCTGACATTTGTGTCGATGACGGCGATAGGCATCTTCGTCGTCGAATAGTAAGTATATTTATTTATTGCCTCTGCTTTTAATGCCTGGGATCGACTCACTTACACGCGAGTAGCTATCCGATCCACCTGCCGTGGTACGGGCTACTTCTCGCCCTCGGAATATGTGCGATCTTGTTTATACCCATCGGTATCGTCATGGCCGTGACGAATCAGCACAGCAGCATCTACCTGATCTGTCAACTCATATGCGGCGTCATATTCCCCGGGAGACCCGTCGCGAATATGGTCTTCGTGACCTACGGCTACATTTCATCCGCCCAGGGCATCAAGTTCGCGGCGGACCTCAAATTGGGACACTACATGAAGATCCCGCCTAGGCTCTTATTCTCGGTGCAAATGGTCGCGACAATCGTCTCCTCGGTAACGCAGATCCTCGTGCTCAACTGGATGTTCCTTAACGTCCCAGGGATTTGCACGCCCTCGGCCATCAACGGCTTTACTTGTCCGATCGCTCGGGTCCATTTCAACGGGTCCATCCTATGGGGCGTCGTTGGACCCGCCGAATTCTTCGGGCCAAACGCGACCTACCGCCCTCTCGTGTGGTGTTTTCTCATCGGGGCCGTCGCTCCGATCCCGCTCTGGTTATACGGCCGCAATAGAAAGTCTAGCATCGTTCGCAAGATCAACCTACCCGTGCTCTTCGGGTCGCTCAGCTGGATCCCGCCGGCGACCGGGCTTAACTTCTCCGTATGGGCCGTGGTCTGCTACATCTTCAACTACCTCATCAAGAACAGGGCGACGGCGTGGTGGGCCAAGTACACCATGACTCTCAGCGCCGCGCTCGATTCCGGCCTAGCGTTCGGCATCGTGGTCGTCTTCTTCGGCTTCATATACCCGGGCTTGATGGAGGGCTTCAGCTGGTGGGGAACGGACGTCTATAGACAGGGTTGCGACTGGCAGGCCTGTCCGTATAAAACCGTGCCTAATGGCAGTCATTTTGGTCCGGATGCTTGGTAGATTACGGTATATCCGTATTATAGATTCTTAGCCCCCGGGCGTGTGTAGATACCTATATAGGCGTGCATCGGAGACGGGTGCTTAGCAAGGCGTGGTTGGCATCCGTATATATTACACGAACCTAGAATCTAGATCTTACTTCGCGGGAGAGGGTAGAGTGAAAGTACCGGATTTGATATGATTCTTGGGAATAGTGAATTGTCTTGAAGAGATAGTGTACTTTCTCATGATATATCCGAGTATGAAGTGGAATGTAAATCAAACTTAGTTTATAGAAATATTACAATTTAAATAGCTTTACTGATTTCCTGTCTTAACTGCCTCTTATTATACACCCAGACTTACAAGGTCATTAACCAACCTACCTACCTAGCCCCTTATATACATTCATTACCATGCACCCCATTAATATCCCCCATATTCCCGTAAACCGCCTCCTAACTCACTCATAACACGATATAACCCGCCCAGATACCAACTTTTTAAAACCCAAATCCCTCCTCCTCCTCCTCCTCCTCCTCCTCCTCCTTCTTCTTCTTCTTCTTCTCCTTCTCCTTCTCTCCCCCCTTCCACCATACCATACCATACCATACCATACCACGTAATACTATACCTCCCAAATAACCACAACCACAGAATCCACATCCGCCGGGCCCTCCACCGCATGCACCGCGTCGCCCTCCGGCAGCCTGTCCCCCTCGTCCCCATACATCGCAGACGACGACGCCCCTTTTCGTTTAACATACGCCTGCCAGATCCCGCCGCGCGCGCCGGCCCGCGCGTCGACGAGGTGCCAGGTGCGTTTTACGCCGGCCCAGGACACGACTTTGCGGTCGTCGGAGGTATACCCGTCGTTATAGTGTTGGTGGTGTTGGTGTTCGTCAAGGATAAGATTCTCATTTATTCCCACCCCGGATTCCGTCTTACCCTTACTCTTATCGCCGTTACCAGAGGTTATGGGGGTCTGCCGCCCCGCCGACACCACGGCCACGCCGTCCGGGTACTCCGCGACCGAGTGTCCGTTGACCAGGACCCAGCCGTCGGCGGGGAAGAAGATGCGCTGCAGGAAGCACGCCTCCCCGCATATCGAGGTGACGAGGTGCGCTTTGCGGGCTTCGAAGCGGTGCCGGTGCTTGTAGTGGTGTAGGGTTAGGGGGTGCATGCCGCTGTCGTAGCTTGCTTGTGGGCTGTGGAGGGATGGGTCGTTGGTTTTGCTGGGGGCGTATAGGCTGGGCAAGATGTGTAGTTTTGAGTCTGTGTATGCGGTGATACAGTTATAGAGTGTCTCGTCCCATTGCCCGGTCCGCGTCTCTATTTTCATACCCTTCCCATTTTCCTTTCCTTTTTCTGCGCCTTTCATCTTCTCCTTTTCCGTACCCGTCCCTACCCCCGTACTATTAAAACACGGCAACTGAACCACCCTCTCCGCTATAGGCGGCGTGAAGAACACCGCGCCCCCGCCGTACGTCGTCACAGTGCCGTTATCAACCATCCAGTCAGCGCGCTCACTCGGGAGTCCGATATACGCTTCCTTGGCCGCGTTATACTTGCCTAACCGCGTAAGCAACGCTCCCAACGACGGAAAAAACACATCGTCGTCTACTAGGCCGAGGAACTTTTTCTCGCGTCCTTCGTCCCTCTTCAGCTCTCCCCTCCGGCGCGTAAGCAAATGGACGAGATCCAAGTATCTCGCCGTGCCATCCCGGGGTTTCCCCTCCCCCTCCCCCTCAGCCGGTAGCACCACCGCGTCAATCCCCGTGTCCTGTAGCATATCCTCAATACGACTGATCTGCGCCGTAGTTGCGCGGTACAGCGTTAGTACCAAACTAGCGCCGTTCGAGCGTCCCCTGCCATCCGTAAGCCACCGCGTCCAGTCGCGCAGCAACGATGCATTGCCGTACATGAGGCGGTCGTACGACGTCGAGATACCGAATAGCAGGGCCGAGGCGTCTACTTGATCCGGCGTGGATGACCTAGGGACGGGGACCTCGAGGGGCTTTTCCGCGTGTAAGTCGAGGTGCTCGTCGCTGGCACGGGCACGCTGAAAGGGCTGGGATAGGAACTTGGTACCGGCGATCTCCGTAATGCTCTTCCGGGCGCCGGAGACAAAGCGCGGGCGTATGCGCCGCGCGAACCATGGGACTTCGTTGGTGAGACCGTATTCCTGGACCAGGGTCCTGAAATAGGCCGTTTCGTCGGACGGGGGCGGCGTGGCGTCGGTGTTGGTCCCGTTTGGCGCCGCACCCCGCGTCTTGCCTTCTGTGTACTCGTAGATACTCGGCGGTCGCCGCAGCTGGAATTGTCTATAGGGCCTAAATGTGGATAAGAGAGTACAGAAGACAAGGAGTAAGGCGAGGGCCTGGAGGGTCCGGATACGTCCGTAGGGGGCCATGGATCGGAACATGGTTGACAAGCAGTGGGAAGGATTACGAGGTGCCGGTGGAATAATGTTTATAAATGAGAGTAAGAAGCGAAAACCCGAATGCGAGGGGGAGTTAGACCTGGAAGCGAATCAATTCTGGATGAGTGAAATATTAGATGAAGGCAGCCCGTCGTGATGGCTTCATGCTGTAGATTACCGGTGAACCGATTCTGTTATTATATGGTTAATCCGGAAAGTCTGGGATGGTCATATTAATTGACCATTATGCTGGCTTGGGAGTAGAACACTTGCTGCTGATATAATCTCCGGTGAACTGGAAGCCTCGTTACGAAAACGTGGACTGCCAACTGGGCTGATTGCGAGAATAGGAAGGTTTAAGGGGCAGACAAGGCGAATATCGGGAAATATAAGTGGTAGGCACTTTTCACAGCGTTCAATAATTGCGTGTCCATCTACCCAGTCATTTTTACCGACGTATACCACCAGTGTTAGGAACCTATTAGGGGGAAGAGGTATGTCATGCCTAGGTAGTATCATTCCAGACTCCCGGGAGGAAGAATGGATATAGGATAGGTGGGTAATTCTTACGCGGCGATTGGAGAGAAGTCCCCGGGTGAAGTGACCTTGCTTCCGAGATAGTGTGCCCCCAAATGCATCGAGACCGTTCGCTGCGTACAGGCCCCTGTCGAATCGTCGGCCCCTGATTAGAGTACTCCGCACCCCAGGAACGACTATTTCACTCTAGCTCTCACCAAGCCATCTTTGTTCTTGATCCTTAATTCTCGATTCTTGGGTATGGACCTAGAAGTCAATTATAACCTAGACTATCCGTCTTGCATTAAGCACAGCTTTTACGTCTACCCTGCCGGGGGACGATGAATGGATCTGCTACTTACATATGTCGTGGCTCTGGCTACCAAGATGTTGTGCGGGATTCCTAACCTCATTATCACACCGTCCTCATAATTGAATCCCAACCTGGTTAAGACAAGACTAAAATGTGGTATCAATAGGAGATCCATCAAGAGGGTTGTCGGAATTCCTCTTAAAATAATATGTTTCCCAGGATAGCAAGATGAAGCCACTTAACAGTCGAATGGCTGGTCTCGTTGGCTGTCATATACCAACTAACTTTACTTCTTCGGCTCAACCATCTTCGAGATCCTAGCGGCGGCCGCCTTACTATCAGCCGGGGCGGTAGTATAGGAGGCTGGGATATTGTTCTGGACAGTCTGCCTGGCGTCACGGAACATATCGAAGCAGCCCGTAATAGCGTCGTTGATATCCTGATCGGCTGGTATGAGGGCTGTGTCGACGATGGATTTGATGTGTTCTTCGAGTTTATAGAATTCATTTCTATCAGAGCGATATCTATCCGGCAGTCCGCTATTGTGGAGCAGGGCCAAGATCCCGCCTATACAGGTATTGACCGCGGCGATTGAAGTCTAGTCAGAAGAGTGACGTTAGGTTCATGAGAATTTCAGTTGCCGATGACGGAAAAGCCACACCAACATGATCGTGTCGTGCTAGGACTCTGTTAATGGGGAAATAACTTACGATTGCCGTCCCGGTCTTCGCCTCGGACGTCACAGATCCGAGGGCAGTCAAGACAGCGCTCATCGCAATTTGGAGAAGCATTAAGGTCCAGCTGACGGCAGCCACCCAATGGTACCCGTACGTGAACTTGGTTTTCTCAACGAGGACGTCCTTGTACAAACCATCTCTAAACCCCTTCGGCGGCCATAATCGACTAGTGGGGCGGATGACCTCCTCGCTCTCTTCGTCACTGAACACGCCGACGCCTCGGCAGAATTGAACCCACTCAGCGTGGGAGAGGAGACGGTAAGTCTCCTTTCCGTGATCTCTAGGCTTGGGAGGAGCACCATTTCCATTGCTATGATTGGGAGAAGACGGTGCGGGCGTCGGTGTAGAGGCCATTGCTGCATCGATGTTGAGCCGTGGGATATGAGAACGATGAGGGTTGGTGTCATTGGATGGATAGATTGTAGCCGCCATCCCCAAAGCCTAGAAAGGGTGAGGTTGACTTATATGGGAGATAGATGAGAGAGTGAGATGTCGAGATCGGGATATCATAATAGAAATTCTATTTGCGGCTACAAGCAGCCTTGTCCATAGAAAGACCACCAAGCCGCGATCACCCCTTCTACGCAGAGCTGGGGAAGCCGCTTTGAGATACATTCTCTACACCCATCGTCGCGGCCCCTATTCAGCGGGTACCTACCTACCGGATAGGCGTTCAAAGAAGAGAAAAGAAGCCGGGTATGGCCGACCCTCCTGCCCTGGCTCCCCAGAAGAGTTTCTATATGCAAATTGCGCTTTCTGTACGGTTGGTGCTCTTATCACTTCTGCCGGTTCTTGTAGAAGTGGCTGTGGAAAAGCCGGATGTCTCGGAGAATAGGACCACGTAGGGAAATAGCAATTGCTTCCTCCTGACTACCGAAATAAAAAGGAGGCGTCATAAACACTTGTGGAGGAGAAATTGTAAAAGACCTTCTTCGAGATCTTTACCCTTTTTGTTGTATTCTGGATGTTTACGGGTAAGGAAGAACATCGGAGGTTGTACAATACAATACATGTTGAGGATGTACTCGTTTGGACGATAAGATAACGACGCCACCTTCCATATTTAAAGCAGTATAAACGGTTCTTGCTTCTCCTTTTACAGGGACGGGTGCTTTCCTTTCCCACAGCTTAGGATTGCTATTTCCAAATCGTCTAACGGGCAATCACTTTAGTAAAACGTTAGGAAAGCTGTATGCCACGTTGTGATGCAAGTACGAACACTAAACCCACTAATACCAGCATACCAAACGCCGGGGAGGTATTGTACCTGTACCTGAGCTTAGTTGACCGCCCGGCAGAATAGTACAGTAATCGGAACACCCCACCCCCTACGACCCCACCCTCAATTGGAGAAAAGAAAAAAAAAAGCAATTGGAGCTATTCGCACAGACCTTCAGCTGAAGTTTGCGATATCTCTCTGTCCATTCTTGATTGAGTCATCTTACACTGTCGTCTCTGATGTTAATTATATGAGTCTTTTCCTTTCGTGCGCACCATACTCGTTGCCTATACTTAGGAATGTGAATCGATCCCTCTTTAAGCCGGATCTCGTTCGAGCTGCCCGCAGCATGGCATCCCAAACTAAGAACGGCTCTGCAGCCGCGAAGCTCGACGTTCAGACCATCGTCAGAGATGGACAGGAATTTACCGAAGTAAAGGAAGGACTCGCTCGAATCTTAGTCCCTATCTCGGCGAAAGATATCGCGGAAAAGAAGCTAAGCGACCTCGAAGAGCAGCAAAACGTCTTCTACAACCCCATTCAGCAGTTCAACCGCGACCTAACCGTTCTCGCAATTAAAGCATACGGTCAGGAGGCCTTAGCGAACAGGCGATCTATAAACGCAGAGAGAGCGGCCAAGAGGAAGCGTGAGAAGCTAGACAACGGTGGCAAGAGGCCGAAGAAGCAAGAGAAAGTGGCAGACGCTACGGAGGGTGGCGCATCCACTACTAACGATGCTGCCAATGACAGCGGGCCTCAGCCAAGTGATCCAGACGTAGTCATGTCGGGTACACAGAACGGGCAAGAAGCTGGAGTCCAAGAAACCCCTTCGGAAAACACCAACCTTCATACGAATAACTTACCCTCCGGCGATACCGATACCGATCAACCCGCCGAAGGCCCGCAGGGAACGAAAGAAACGACGGAAACGAAGGAACAAGACACGAAATCTAGTGACGCGAAAAATAATAGACCTTCCGCTCCTAGATTCACTATCCTCGATGCCCTGTCGGCCACGGGACTCCGAGCTCTGCGGTATGCTCAGGAGCTGCCGTTCGTCACGTCAGTCACCGCGAACGACCTCAGCCCCACGGCGGTCGAAGCTATCAAACGGAATGCCGAATACAATGGTGTCGAATCTAAAGTAAACGCCACGGCGGGTGATGCCCGTGCGCACATGTACTCCCTAATTACTTACGAGCCCCCCGAGGAAAAGGGGAAGAATAAGAAGGGCGGCCCTAGGCCAAACGCGCCGAACAAGAAGTACGACGTGATCGACCTAGATCCTTACGGAACGGCCGCCCCCTTCTTCGACGCGGCTCTCAACGCCGTACGAGATGACGGAGGCTTATTGTGCGTCACATGCACGGACTCGAGCGTCTTTGCGTCGCAAGGATATCCCGAGAAGACGTTCGCTCTCTACGGCGGTATTCCCGTGAAGGGGTTCTATTCTCACGAAGTTGGGCTCCGCCTAATACTGCACGGTATCGCTTCGACGGCGGCAAGGTACGGGCTAGCCATCGAGCCTCTTCTAAGCCTTTCGATTGACTATTACATCCGAATCTTTGTCAAAGTCAGGAAATCGCCGGCGCAGGTCAAATTTCTATCGGGGAAGACCATGATTGTGTATGGCTGCGACCACGGATGCGGAGCTTGGGAAACACAGTTCCTGTCGCGCAATAAGAAAGCGACCAATAAGTCCAGGACAGGCGTGTTCTACAAGCACGGACTTGCCGCTGCACCCACCGTCGACCGGCACTGTAAGGAATGCGGTTCTAAGATGCACCTCAGCGGCCCGATGTACGGCGGGCCCCTGCATTCCCCGGACTTCATCAAGAAGATCCTGGATGATCTGCCCAACGTCTCCGACGACATTTACGGCACAAAGCCGCGAATAGAAGGCATGCTGCAAACTGCATTGGAGGAAATCATTCCGCCGCCGGAGGACGGGCTGCAGAGCATCAAGGAGGACGAGTTTGCTGCGATAGAGCCATATCCCTTCTTCTTCCACCCGGCGAACCTAGCGGGCGCGGTACATTGCATGTGTCCCGACGAGGAGAGTTTCAGGGGCGCTCTACGCTCCGTAGGCTACGAAGTTACTCGAAGTCATTGCAAACCCGGCAGTTTGAAGACCAACGCGCCTTGGTCTGTTATTTGGCATATCATGCGAGCATGGGTCCGCGAGAAAGCCCCAGTGCGCGTCGAGAATATCAAGGAGAACAGTCCGGCATACAACTTGCTTAGATTAGGCAAGAAAGACGATGCCGAGAAGGACGAGGAACGCGAGGCGATCGACAAGCTGGAGGTCGTTTTCGATAAGAAACTCGGACGAGACAAGTCCAAGAAAGGCCTAGTCAGATACCAGACGAATCCTAAAGAGAATTGGGGACCTCAGAGCAGGGCGAAGGGGCACTGAGGATAGGTAGGTAGCAGTGGTGCAGAGAGGAGTGTAAGGCAGGTTTTGATATTCAATACCAGGGCTGATTTTAGGATGGCAATGATACCCCCTTTCCTTTTGCTTTCCACTCGGTTGTCTACTAGTAAAAGTATGGTAGCTAGGATCTTACATCTACGGTCCCTAGAATAGGAGGGCATAAACCCCGCTATTGGTCAACACAGCCTGCGGGCGCCTAACCCAAGGACTTACTTACTAGGGTACCAGTGACTATAAGGCCCAACCGCTCCGTCAAACACCCCTACAAACTCGGGGTTGTGCAATGGGGCTAGTACAGCACATCATAAGGATTTTCGGCTTCCTATTTCTTATAAATCTTACACCTTTTGAAGCCTAAGATTATTGGCGTTAGCAGACCCGCTCCGCCCTTTTTACTAATATGTTTCCCGCCCGTTCTAGGCATCCTTTACATATTACACATACCCTGAATCCCCTCACGCCAAACGGCCTTACTCTCACTGATAGAATATTGGAACACCGAACCTCCGGGACTATCTTACTGCGTATTGTTTTCCTACCAATATCCAGGAGATGCCTACGAATGAATCAGACGGTGTTTCTACCGAGGCCGGAAGGGTCGGAGACGGCAACACTCTGAGTTCTATCAAACCCGAGGCAATCGTCTTCATACTGAAAAAGCTAGGAGAGACAAACGAGTCTGATTTATACGACGTGTTTAGTCTGAAGGAAGATACCGGGGAGCAGGGACTTGCATTTAAATTATCCCGGTCTCAGGCCACAGATGTGCCGCAATCCCTACTAGACGAATTCTTAGGCGACGGACTTCCGGACTATCTACGAAGTGGCCCGTCGCAACATGTCCATATCGTGGTGTCAACAGGCTCTGGGACAGGTCTCGCTTTGAATTTTTATAACTCCGTTCTGCAGCCGCTCTTAAATGACCTGGGCATTCATGCTTCAGAACAGTCCGCTAACTTGGAGGAGCCGCCTAAACCAAACACGTATAATCTTATTATTACCCAGAACGCCAACAGCGTGCGCGATTTCGCCCGGAATCTCGGTCGCGCCGACCATAATGCGGTGCGACACACCGTGGTGCTTCTCAGCGGTGACGGTGGTGTTATTGAAATGCTCAATGGTAAAGCGCCGGAGGATGAACGGGACGCGGAAGCTCATTTGCCTTTGATCGCGATCCTCCCACTCGGCACAGGAAACGCGCTTTTCTCCTCGCTTCATAAGTCGGCTGAACTAATAACTAAAGATCCCGCGCCGTCTAGCTTAGTCCAAAGCTTGCGCACTTTATTCACAGGCAAGGCAGCGCCGCTACCATCTTTTAAGGCGGAGTTTTCCCCAGGCTCGCGCATCATAACTTACACGGACCCTTCAACCGATAATTCCGGCCCATCATCATCCGAGGTCGAAAGTCATGCCGATGCCGTGTCTCATCTCTACGGTGCCATCGTTGCCAGCTACGGTTTCCACAGCCAGCTCGTCTGGGAGAGCGACACGCCGGAGTACCGAAAGCACGGCGCCAAGCGATTCGGCATGGTGGTGCAAGAGCTGTTCAAGGAGAACCACGCGTACAACGCCGTGCTCGAGCTCGCCCCAGACACCGACTCGGAATTCGTGAGGCTCCAGCGGGACCGGTACGCGTACATTCTAGCTACGATAGTCTCGAATCTAGAGAAGACGTTTACTATCTCGCCGGCTAGTGAGCCGTTGGACGGTCAACTCCGGCTCGTGCACTTCGGCCCCGTCAGCCCGCAAAAATTCATGGACATTATGGGGCAGGCGTACGACGGGGGTAAGCATGTTGGCATGACGTGGCTTGGTGACGATGGGAAGACGGAACGGGTCGCGTATGAAAAGGCCGAGGTGGTTAAGATCACTACCCGGGAAGCGGATGCTAGGTGGAGGAAGGTGTGCATTGACGGCACCATCGTGGAGTTACCCCAGGATGGCACGATGACGGTGAGAAGGGATCATAAACAACACCTGCGAATTTTGGTGGATAAGTCGGTGTTGGTTCGATAAGAGGTCCGGTATTGATATCTAGCGAGCGAGCGGTCGTCAAATCTACTGATCTAATGGAGTAGCTACATCCAGCGTTGGTCTATTATAATACCGATGGATAGGAAGGCATTTAATTAGTACCCCAGCTAATGAACGAATGAACGATCGAATGAACGATGAATGGAGACGATAGAAGTGACTGTATGGTGGGCCATTCCCCCAAAACCGCCAACCCGCCAAAACCACTGAAAATTGATGACATAAGCTGTAGAAGAATTCTTAAATGAAAAAAACCTATAATTAATTAAATAAAATAGGTAGAAATATGCGGTTTAAATATTTAAATATTCAAAAAATTAACCAATTTAATTACGATATTTGATTATTTTTTTCGCTTTTCTACCTTTTAGTTTTGAAGATATTAGTTATTAATATGTGATAAATTATATGCGTAGTTACCTAGGTACTTACCTAAATATTTACCTATTTGTTACCCGCATATCTATTCGATAAATAGGTGCGTAGACATTCCTGTAAAAAGATATTTAGACATTCCTGTAAAAAGATATTATGATCTTGAATTTGCTAATATATAATAAAATGGTATAGCTATATAACTATAAGCTTTTATGTAGATTAAACACATGGGAATAGCTTTATTACTATTATAATACGTACAGAGAAGTTTCCTTAAGAACCCGCTAGTCGCATGTTATGTCATCTTTTCTCGCATTATATCATCTTTGTCAATGCTAGATATGCGATTATGTCATCTTTTTCCTAGTTGTCTATACGCATATATATGGCTTATGTCATCTTTTTTTTCAACGTTTTGGCGGGTTGGCGGTTTCATGGCAAATGGCCAGCCGTCGACTGGGCTGATCAACACTAAGAGTACCAACGTACCACCCGGCCTTGACTCACTATAATTCATTATAGCCCTAAACCGACCAATCACGGATCGCCCAACGATGAACCAGAATGAATCATCCACGCTACTGCAGCCAAGAATCGGTTCCCACGCGATCGTATAGATCGTATACGCGCTATCTACAAACGGAAAGCTTAGATCGCAGTCCTTGAGCATAGGAAGTGTATAGTTTATACAATGCGGCTCAGAGGTTCCCTTTGTGCACAGGGGCAAGATGGCATATATCAACTACTTCCCCTCGTTAATACCGACAATTGGCCTTACGTTATTCATTGAAGACCAAAACGTTCGGATATACCGTCGCGATCATGACGTCTATGGAAGCCGAGAGCGCCGCGACCATCCTGTGCACGTCGAAGCAGACTCGTTTTAATATCGGAACCCCTAATTATCGCGAGGTACAGATTCCGCTCATTTTGCTCATATTCAAGGATGCTAACGGATGAGACGTAGTTAGATATCGAGGGATTAAACATAATCGTCAAGTCGGGAGCGAAGCCCACCGCCAAAGGCAAGGGTAAGGCCAAGAGCGAGGGTACCGAGATCCTTAGCAATGCCAAATTGAGGTTGAAAGCTGGCCAGCGGTATGCGCTGATTGGACGGAATGGTACCGGGAAGTCAAGTGAGTTTGAAATTTCCTAATTGAGTTGCACCCCCTTAAATTATTACCGGGTAGTCATCGAAGAACAATAGATGGCGAGCTAATTCCTTATAGCCCTATTGAAGGCGATAGCCGAAAAGCTCATACCCGGTATACCGGAGGAAACGCGCATAACGATTCTGCAGCAAACTGACGCTGGCGACGTTAACGCCGACGAAACCCCGGTCCCCGCTTCCAGCGAAGGCGAGGGTCCGGCGGTGTTAGAGGAGGTCATCGAACGGGCCACTGCTAAACAGGAAGTGCAAAAAGAGATTGAGAGTCCGTATGGTACTCCGAGCATTTTAGTCCCGTAACTGATTAGATTTTAGTTTTATCTAGAGGAGTAGAGGGCGGCGACCCCTATGGCGCTTTGAGGGCTTTCCGAAAAGTCCAACGCGAACGCCTCCAAAAAGAGTTGTTCCTAAAAGATAAAGATGCCAGACTCCGCAGCGGCGCAAGGGGCTTACAAGCCCGGAAAGCCTTGACCGCGATGGAGAAGAAGGTTGCGGAGTTTCAATCACAGTATATAATCCTAATTCTTGGCCAACAATTTAAGTGATGCGTCCCTAACTAAGTGCTCAGGTACGAACAAAAAGACGAAGACATCTCGCCCGAGACGTTGGCAAAGGAGACGAGTGAAGCGGCAGATATGCTCGCCGACCTCCAACTCCAGGTCGAGCCGTCCAAATTAGCAGAGATCGAGTCTAAAGCAAAGAAGATTCTCACTGGTCTTGGGTTTACGGAATCGCGCATGGCTCAAGCCGTTTCGAGCTTATCCGGAGGTTGGAAGATGCGGACGGCCCTCGCAGCCGCATTATTGCAAGACACGGATATCCTGATCCTAGACGAACCGACCAACTTCCTCGACCTGCTCGGCATAATCTGGCTGCAGCGTCATCTCACAGCGATCGCCGAGTCCCCCGACCCCCCAACCCTGATCCTCGTGTCCCACGACCGGGACTTCATCTCCCTCTGCACGGACCTGCTGATCATCAAGGACAAAGACCTGACGTACTTCCACGGGGATCTGCCGACGTACGAATCCTCCCGGGCGGAGCAGAAGGCGCACCTGACGAAGCTGAAGGAAGCGCAGGACAAGCAGAAGGAGCACATCCAGCAGACGATCCAGCGCAACATGCGCGAGGGCAAGGCGCGCGACGACCAGAACCGCATCCGCCAGGCCAAGTCCCGCCAGAAGAAGCTCGACGACCGCTGGGGCCTCGAGGCCAGCGCCCGCGGCGGGCGCTTCAAGCTCAACCGCGACCTCGTCGGGTACCACCTCACGAGCCGCGCCGAGATCGACGTGCCGCCCGACGAGCGCCCCATCGCCTTCGTCCTCCCGGACCCGCCCGAGCTGCGGTTCCCGGGGGCCCTGCTATCGCTGGAGAAGGTGTCTTTTCGGTACAAACCTACCTCTTCCGCAGGCGCCGCCGCCACCCCCAAAACCCCGAACCCCCTCGTCCTGCGCGACGTGACCCTCTCCGTGGGCATGGGCAACCGCGTCGGCATCCTCGGGCTCAACGGCAGCGGCAAGTCCACGCTCATCAAGCTCCTCGCGGAGGAGGCCCGCCCGTCGTCGGGCGCCCTGGCCAAGCACCCGCGCCTCAGGCTCGGGTACTACGCGCAGCACGCCGTGGAGGCGCTGCAGCGGCGCGGGCGGGCCGACCCGGAGCTCACGGCGCTCGGGCTGCTCGCGAAGGACGCGGAGGACGACGGCAATGGCAGCGCCGAGGGCGGCGCCGAGGGCGAGGTCCGCGCGCTCCTCGGCTCCCTGGGCCTCCCCGGCCGCCTGGCCTCCGACATCCCCGTGCGCGCGCTGTCGGGCGGCCAGCTGGTGCGCCTGCAGCTGGCGCGGATCTTCAGGCGCCGCCCGCACTGCCTGGTGCTGGACGAGGCGACGACGCACCTGGACTACGAGACGGTGGGGGCGCTGCGGGAGGCGCTGAGAGGGTGGGAGGGCGCGGTCGTGGTGGTTAGCCACGATCGGTGGTTTGTGAGGGGCGTGGTGGAGGGGGAGGGGGATGGGGAGAGCGAGAATGAGGACGATGGGGGGACGGGGACGGGGACGGGGAGGAGGAGGGTTGTGTATAGGTTGAGGGCTGGGGTTATGAGTGTGCTGGAGGGCGGCGTGAGGGAGTTCGAGGAGAGTGTTGAGAAGAGGGTTAGGAAGTTGGAGGGGTCGTAGAGTGGTGATATGGCCTTGCTCCGTCTTTACTTCGTCTAGAGCGGGATCTCAGTTGAGATGGCAGTGTTCGTATGAGGAATAAAAGCTACGGGCTCGGACGGGGGTTCGTACATTATGGATTTCTCACTTTGCTATCCTCCCTATCCGTACTTGGTAACATGCTATTATACTACCGAAGGGTTAAATCAAGTTTGGTTAACTCTCAGTTTGAGCATTTAGGGGGCCACCTTCCCGATGAAGTCTTACGGGTTAGCGACTGGGATTTGTGATAGTGAGGTCTTTATGGGTTGTTGTACGGCGTGAGAGCAAGTATCGCTAACATCGTGAAAGGGGTAACGACCTGCAGCTATTGCAAAAATGTGATATTAACTTATACCCAGTTGAACCCTTAATATATGTATAATTTAAGGCCCAAACCTTCTTCAATCCAAACGACATTATAGATATTTCTTTATAAATATGTTAAAGACGGTTTGGTAAATGAGGTATTCTGGTAGTTACACCTCAGGGTTGGGGTTGAGATTTACAGTGGGGTAAGGGATGCGGGCAGCTACATGACGTTGCCCTGGCTGCCTGCTGCGGGCGCGAGAAGCCGGTTGGTTGGCTGTTTGTCACCCTCAAAGAGAGTTTCTCGGGTTTAGAACATTTAGATTTCTACTAGGCATAACCATAAATCACTTCCTGACTAGATGTCTAAGTAGAAAGCGTCGATTTTCTAAGTCGTGGTATTGTCTACTACAATCGACACCATGGAGAAAAAAATGTGGACTAAGTTGGGTAATAAACACCCAAACGTGCCAATTTTTCAAATACGCGGAGTAGCTGATGTTAGCAACAGAGAATAACCCCGAGGTGATGAACCAGCTCGCCGCGAAGTTAGGTCTGTCGTCCGAGTTATCCTTCCACGACGTCTGGTCTCTCGAAGAGCCCGAGCTCATAGCCCATATCCCGCGTCCGGCTCTGGCGCTGCTAGCCATCATTCCCATCGCGCCCGCCTGGAAGGAGGAGCGGGAGGTCGAAGACGCCGGGAAGAGCGATTACGAAGGCTACGGGCCGGAGGAGCCCGTGATCTGGTTCAAGCAGACTATCGGCCACGCCTGTGGGTCCATCGGGTTCTTGCACTGCGCCATCAACGGCCCGGCCGCCGAGTACATCCGCCCGGGCTCGGACCTCGATAAGATCCGGCGCGAGGCCATACCCCTCAAGATGGAGGAGCGGGCCGACATGCTCTATAACAGCGACGCCTTCGAGGCGGCTCACAAGTCGTGCGTTCAGCTGGGAGACACGGCCGCGTCCAACGAAGACCACGCGGGACATTTCGTGGCATTTGTCAAAGTTGGGGGCAGGCTATGGGAACTGGAAGGGTCGAGAAAGGGGCCGATAGACCGAGGTGCGCTAGAAGACGACGAAGACGTTCTAAGCCCGAAGGCGCTTGATTTGAGCATCAGGAGGATTATCCGGCTCGTGCAGCAGGCTGGAGACGCGGATTTGCGGTTTAGCTGCATTGCTCTATCTCGCAACGCATAAGTCCCTTTTTAGGTAGGTGGAATTGCCGGATTTCATGGGATTCCACCTGGTATACCGGGAGGGTGGGACGCGGGACGGCGATTTCACGGCACACCCTGGTTATGAGCCGTATCTGCTCTATTTAAGGTAGAGATAGCGCTCGCGTCCGAGAGAGTGAAGTTAGAGATCAATTTACCACGATTAGAATCGTCACTCCTCGGTCGGCATTAACCTATCCGCGTAGGGAGTAATGTGACTAATAGCTGGGTCAGCCCCCTTTAGTGTTCAATAATCTCTAGCATTTTTCAACCAAGGAGAATTGATATATGCAATTTATTCCCAATTTCCTAGAAGATCAGTGTTCATTAATTCTGTTTTACGAGAGACATACGTACCTAGGAAATTGCCAAGGCAACCATCATTGACTACGAGGATTAATACTATAATCCACTTTACTTAACTGTATATATAGAGAGAAGAAGCACTCTTAGTTCGCCCGAGGACAGACTTTATTGAGGCTCCGATGCTTTCCTGCCGAACTAGGGTGTCTAGTTTCCGTGGCATTAACCCAGTCGGGTTTAACCCGATTGAAGCAACGCCGATAACACGCTTCCCAATCCATAGGATGTCCTTGCTTAATGAAGTGTTGGTGCGTGGAGATTGGTGACCCTGACCCGGCTGTTGGGAGAGAGTCGTTTGCATCTCGATAAGTCCCGAAACGGCTTACTCATGCTGATAACCACATGCTGACAACTTGCCCCAGCGCCAATGGCTGGTCACAGGCTAATGAAGCGAGATCCGGAAACTGCTGCGTGAAGAGAGAGGTACGACACTAGTATGAAGTTGGCTATAAGCTTTTTTTACCCCATGGACCGTCAACCAACACGAAAGAGGGGTTACACCGCTCGTCCAATCGACTGTGCGTAGGGCTTCACTTCGACTTCAAGGAGCAGAACACGTGGGATAAGCGGTCTGGTCCCATAGCGGAATAAGCCTGTCGTCGGAACGTCGCCGCCCGGACTCGGCTGCGGCTCAAGCAAGAGTTGCTGAAAAGGGGCAAGATCATCAGTAAGTCATATGTTACTCGAATAACGCATTCTCCAATGAAGTTTTCGAGAGAGCTTCAGCTGGGTGTTTGGTTGCATAAGGCGTGAGCGGGAAGACACATTCAGACGGTGTAATAGACAATTCAAGGGGGGGTCTAGGCCCATTGAACAGCCTTCGTCAGGACCACGTAAATCCCATGTCATCTATCGCCTGCGACGTTTCGGGTCGTATGTTTCAGTTATTCGGGCGACTTACAGGAAAGAAAATGAGATGTGCCGTAAGAGTAGTAAGACGAGTTTCCGAGGGGGGGGAATATATAAAGCGCAGATCATCGAGGCTTAAGGTAGGATCAGCGGGAACTTATTTTCCAACTTTTCTCGGTGAAGTGCACACCGGGGGAGCCGGTTCAAGTTCCCCCTCCTTCTCCCCCCCCACCCATCTTTACCCCCCGCATACGTTCTAGTGCAAGGCTATTTTATGTCATTCCAGGTACGTGTTCTTGGTATTGTTAACGCAGAAGATTGGAAACCCCGGCCCAAGCCTTTCTATACATGGAGGTTACTAATGGTGCTAGGAACCTTTAGCGCATCTCGATATGCGTCTACCTGGCACCTAACGTGCTACCTAAGGCAGGTAGGTTAGGTATACCTGATAGCCCGGTTTTTGGTACCTAAAGTACTACCGTGCCTACCTAAAATTCGTCCGTATGCTCACATGGTTGTTTCACTTGGCAAGTACCTAAACATGTGATTAGTTGAACAGGAAGGTTCAAAGTTCATCAGTTGGGGCTCGCCAGAATTTATGGGTAATTGCCTATTGCTCTTTTCTCTGTTTCGCCGGTTTCCTTTTCTTCTGTCTCTGTCGTCGCCACGACCAAAAAATTTCATCTTTTCTTTTTTCCTCCATTTTAGTCGGATATGTCCATGATTCGATTCTTCTCTCATTCCGGTATCCACTTCATACATCTGCTGCATGCTGCCGTATCTCTACTTTTTTTTTTTCTCTTCCTGTGACCTCCTTACATGCGCAAGCCCAATCAGACTCCCCGTCACAAGAGGCTACCTAGCTAAAATACCTGGGGCTGACTCTGCCCCGGAGTACAGGTTTGACAGGCATCAGGGGAGGGGGGGTTCTGTACATTTGTCTCGTTTTTTCATCTGATATCTTATAAACCATCCGGCAATGAGCGGCATGACGTCGAGCTTAGCTCGTTTCTCCCCCCCTCCTCTACGGCCGGCCAAGCCTGTTCGTTTTATCATCGACACTTTACCCTTTTCGACCTATCCTTCAGCATGGCCTCTGACTGGGCGCCGTCGTCCATTCAACTGCCACGGATCTGGTTACAAGCTCTGGCATCCGGAAGAACCACACAAGATGCTCTCAAACTCAAAGCAAATTTCATATGAGAGACCATGGACCACGTGGAGTCGGCGCCGAACGGTTTACCGCAAAAGCATAGCGGCACTACGCGCGCAAAGTGCGGTTCCTACATTTAATTCATATATTAGAATGCACACGTGGTAGGTTGACGAGCGAGGCGCGAAGAGGGTAAGGTAGGTAGGTAGGTAGAAGGTAGGTTACATATTCGCAATGGGCCGGGCGGGCTGAAGCGTTTATATCCATACAAATCTTGTAGCTTTCTTCGGCCCCTGGAGTTCTGTCCAATTTGACCTTGGGCATCTTCATGGGGGTTCCTTCGCAAGTGCAGCCACACTCAATTGTCTCCCCCCCCGTCTCCAGCTAACATCGTGGCATCAACCACCATAAAATATCGATTCGCTCCCCAAGATCCAAGGACTCGTGGATATGGCGGTCTGCGCAGACGAGCTTCGCTGGGCTAACCAGGCTCTAAATTGGTACTATACCCGACAAGCGAGGGAGAAGGTATCCTTTCAATCACGGGCGCCCGATTGAAAAATAAAAAAGAAGAGCCCTGTATTCCCTTTCTTTGGCGAGGCCGGCCAGCGGAGTCGGGCATTTCCTCCGTGAGAACCGCCCTCCACAGTCATCAAAATATTCTGTTTTGCTCGCCTTGGCCCAAAAGTCTCCAAAAAGTACAAAATCTCAATCAGTTTTTTGCTCTCGTGCCATCCCAAAGATCTTATATTGCATAACACTTTTTCGGTAGAACTAGACTTATGGCCTAGACGGGCCGCTCGCCACGTTCCCAGCCTGTTCAGGGTCCCTGCCTACGTATCCGAGTCGTATATTCCCGCCGTCTACGCGTTGCGGTCCGGCCCGGCGACCGCCCTTCAATTTCCTAGGCGGCAGGTCATATTGCATACGCCTGGTTCTGCATCGGCTCAACTCTTTCGGATTCGCCCTTTCTTTTAGGGACGGTCGTGTCTGGTCGCAACTTGTAGCACCAAGCTTTCTTACCTTTTGTCATGTGCTCTGTTGGTAGAAATTTTTCACGATCGACCTCGGACCAGAGGATAACCCTTCGGTTTTCACCCATCTGTTAGCCCGGTTCGCTTATCGATCGTAGAGGATGAATCCCGAGAGCACCTCGAACCATTCAAGCTCTGCTGGTCCGGCGACGCCCACTAACAGCAGAAAGGAGCGGGGTGCCATAGCCGCCCAGGTATTTCGTCTCGCTCATCATCTACCGTTTCGGATGTTAACAACCCGTTTAGGCCTGTGAGTCTTGCAGGCAGCGTAAACAGAGGTGTAGCGAAGAGAGACCAAAATGCGCTACCTGTCAGGTCAGTAATCCCAAGTATCTCGTACATGTATTCCGCCCCGTCCAGAAGAGACACCGAAGGAAGATGACGTCGCGGTCGTACGACTCTCCTCTGCTTCTTAACTACGCTTCTAGTGACCCGTTGGATCGCAAAGCAGACTTATCGACTAACTCCGAACCGTGGAATAGCGAATGAACGTAAGGATGACTCGTCTCACTCCCATCGTCCGTCTTTTCACTAACCCCATCAGCTTGAATGCAAATACCGAGAGCCTCAGCCGACCAAGTACGTATTCGTTCGAGCGCAGTTTGCGCCATCCTCGGATACATTCAGCGGAATCCCGAGCCGAATGGTGTCGCGCATGGTTGCGTGTTGGATATGACTGACCAGTAGCAGAAAAGACAAGACTCTCGTTGAGATTCTAGAGCGGCTAAAGAGCCTCGAAGGAGGGTTAAGAAACCTCGACGGAAAAGTCGATAGCCTCAATGCTCGGGGCACTCTTCCCCTGTCTATTTACGGCCACATCCAGTCCAATCCTCCTCCTACCACGACTCTAGAGGCTGGGCAGTCTAGTGCGTGGCAGGCTACAAACGTTCACCTCCAGCCTCCAGCAATCACCCCTGCTCCCTCCAGAGACGTTCAATATGTCTCCGCTACTCATAAAATGCTATCTTGGCCTTTCATACGGCAGGTCCTCGAAAGCAAGGTTCCGAACATGGACCTGACGGCCATGGAGAAAGATGGGGCAGCCATGTTACTGGGTTTACGAGACCGAGCAACGTCTCTGCCGACTAACATATACGGGTCTCCCCAAATCCGCTCCGAAGGAGTGCCGCTCTCCCTACAAGCCCCTCATGCGGGCCAGGTTGAGGGGTTACAAGTGGGCGGTCTAACCGTGAACTGGGACACGATAGAGAGGCTTACTAAGTCGTATTTCGACACGTTCAACTTGATATATCCGATAATGGATCGGCAGATCTTTCGAGCCGAAACCCTGCCAGCTATCGCCAGTCGTGGATTCGACGAGAGCAGTTCTTCGACCTTGGCGTGTCTGATATTTGCGCTTGGTGAAGTCGCGATCAACGCCGTGCAGGGCGCTCCCATCAGAGTACGTCGATCCTGAGTGGTTTTCCGTGCCCCGCCCTGTTCATCTATGCCACATCTATGCCACAGCCTCGCCGAAGGTATCAAGTAACTTTGAGCACTTTGGGGAACTCTCGAACACACCCGTAGCACACTCGTAGCGTCTCAAACCGCTAATCTGGTATTTACAGACGCATAAGGGCCGTCCCAGTGGGATTAGGGGAGGGACCGCGGAAAGACCTCCGGGATTGTTATTTTTTAACGAAGCCAGGAAGCGAATGGGCTTCAATCTTACGGAGTGCAGTCTAGAGAATGTCCAGATGTTTTCGTTAGCAGCGTGAGTATCCCCTCGACTCAACCTCGTGTATTTACTAATAGTTTTCCATAACTAGCATATATTACGGAACATGCTGTCATCATCTTGTAAGCGAAACTCATGCCAAGGAAGTCCTCATCACGCCCTGACCAACATAGGAATTTTGGCGCATGTCGACATCGGCCTCGCTGGCCTGTCAGGCGCTGCTGACGAGGTACGTATGAGAAGGGGATGCGGTTTGAGTTCTCGTTAACGTGGCATTTAGTAACCCAGAAGTACTAACGACCCATCGGGGTGACATGGTCCGGAGGGCCTTTTGGCATTGTTCCATAATGGAAACGTACGTCGTTTCAGTTACACGCATCATCGGTTTAGTCTGACGGGTTTATAGGTGTTTAAACATGGAACTGAATACTCCCCGGACTGGGCTAGATAAACTTGAGTCTCTGGTGGGGCTACCTGACTTCAGTGGCTCGTTTTCCGAAGAAGACTACGTTGGGAATCAAGCTTCTCACTTTCAAGAGCATTTCGCTTCGCAGATCGTGCTCCGACGACTTTCCGTGGAGTTCCACACCACGCTGACTAACGGTGAGTCGGATTTCTACCCCTTTTATGTCCTATTCGATAGGGGGAAAGAACAAGGGAAAAGAAGACCTACATCGTACACATCGACTCCGAAAATCAGACGAAAGTAGACTAATAGGACATAGCATTTGGCCCTACGCACCTTCCCGTTGACAACCAGATCTCTCCAGCAGCCGTTATGATGAAGCAGATGGCGGCCCAGTTGGACCAGTGGAGAGGACTACTTCCCGTATACCTTCGTTGGGAGGAAGAGAACCCGGAGGCGTACTCGAATCCAGCCGACGGCCTGTACGAAGGCCAATCCATGTATCCCTCCCCCGTTCCGGATCTTCATACGAACTTCATGTTCTCGGCCGACCTGGATAACCCTCCTGTCAGTTACCCCTATGCCGTAGACATACACGCCGCCAGCCTAAGGACGCGATATTACTACGTTAAATATCTGATCTACCGGCCGTTCATCTTCAAGGCTCTCCACCATCCGGACCATGTGACGCGTGACGACGCGGAGGGCATCGCGGAGTGTCTCAAAGCCATGCTGAAATGGCCTATTACGATGTCGCCGACTTGTTTCCACAAGAGGCTGGTACCGTGCCTATTTTTTTGGACGCAGAACATCCTTGGCATCTTATTGATCTTGCATTTGACGCAGCAAGTACAGATTCTATCGCGGATACGGACGTCGATGATGGGGTCGAAGTTCGATCAGGATGCCAACGAGACCGTCTTGTTGTGTATTGAGTGGATCCGGGATCTGAAAGACACGGACGCGACTGCTCTATGGTGCTGGGAGATATTGAAAGGAGTCTACTCGCTAGGAGACGAGACCTGATTCTGCGGATCTCCTCTTAACCCTTTTTCCCTCCCCCCCTTTTCTTCTTCTCTTTTAGGGCTTCTCGTTGGGTTATATCATGAGACATAGCAATTTGGAACGAAGCAAAGAGACTTCATAAACTGGGCGTACCAGGCCTTCTACTCTTCCTTCCTAGGTACCTCCTTATCATTTACTACTACTACTGCTACTACTACTTCCTATCTCGGGGCGGGTCATATCGTCATCACATATCATCGAGGATTACCGGCGCTAGGAGCTTGCGGGATTTGAACAAATTTCATCCATCTAACACCATCTTGATATCTGCATTGCCGGGCGAGGGATCAGAGGCCATCCGGGTTTTCTATTTATATATACTTGTATTGGGGGTTTACCATCGCTTTTTTCCTTTCTTTTTCGTCTCTTCCTCGAGAAAGCATTTACAGTAGACTTGCGTCCCCAAGGCTCCTAGGCCACATCAATTGAATTTACCAACGTCGGCGTCTTTCTACGTCTCTTGCACACCCACTTAAGGGGACATGATGGCTTACTTTGAATGTAGTACGATTCGGATATTGGCTTGCTAGTGAAGTTGTGTAAATGGAAATGGAACGGTCCTAATATCTATGGCGTTATCTGCCCGGCATGTCACTTGCATATCTAGACCGAAGAACCGGTGTTCATGCGCGGCGAGGCACTCAATGTCACTCTGCTTCTGCAACTACATGGTATCTACAAGATCGAACCAGTCCTCCCCCACGAACAGAGGCAAATCTATTAGGTGGGATAATGACATCTCATATATTGCCACCAACTAAATCGAATAGGTCTTAGTTCTATTGATCGTCAATCACCCGGGTATCTGCGCCGCGGACGAGATCGCGAGATCGCGAGAGCTCGAAGTGCGCTGAGTCAGGGCCAACGACAGCCCTGGCCACCTACCTTCCTACATAGGGGATGCCTAGCCCTGCTTTCCAGTCCACATCCGACCCTTCAAACCCCCTGACGCCGTAGCTTAGTAAAGATCCCGGGACTAGCGTTCGGCGAGGAGGGGGCGACTTAGAGGCGTAGTCAGCAGAGACGAAGCACGCGCACCGATCAGGGAGAACGACGTCGTAGAACCGAATGCCATCATTGTCAGGCAGAGGCTTGCCCTAACTTGAGACATCGAAGACGTTGCCGCCGCCACGAAGGAAGCGCCTTCTGCTTGATTGGACGGGGTCGCCGTTCCGCCTCCAAAAAAAAAAAAAGCACTTCTAGTATGGTCCGACGCGGCGCATCAGAGTTCGCTTCCGACTGAGGCTTTATAGATCCCGCTCATTCATCGGAGGCCTCAAAAACCGTAGCGCCGCATTCCCGCCGGCGCTGAACTTCCCGCAAGCGTAGTCGCGGACTTTAGCTACCTACCTAAACATACAGTAAGCGGTCAGTTGCCTGCGCCCATAAGCCGCGTTCTGTTGAAACTGCGTCGGCGGGGAATATTCATGCCAGCTCCGCCTCAACGTTTGGCGTCCAGGGTTCGATTCTGGGGGAGTCGAGCAGAACACCCTTGGTGATCTCGCAGTTGGGAATTTGGCCCTATCGTGGGGAGTAGGAGGCGTGTGGACCCTTGGCATCGCAAACGCGGGCGGATACGCGGATGCACAATGTAGGTAAGTTGCGGTGAGCTGGAATAAGAGGCCGCTCGACCTTGTTAGACGGACGCCCACACGGGAATGGCCGAGAAACAGTCTCACCCTCAGACGTTGCGTGGCGTTGGATGGCGGTTTAGTGGGTGGATATGTAGCCACTTCTATTATGACCGGTAAGGAGACTGGCTTTTCCCGTGGGGAATGGAGACTATGCGAGGAGGGCAGAGATGCGCTGTTGCGAGTTGTTGCTTTGCCGTTGAAGCAGTAGTGAATAATGACACGGATCCGGCTTCGATGATTTTTAATGGCGTCCACCTATGTAAAACTTACTTATCCACTCGACGTGGGCCGAGAACCTGGGTAGGTAGAGAAGCGAGACGTATCTCTGCATATCGGAGTCGGCTATGTGAGATGCCCGTCGAGTTTTTCGATCGGCCCCTTTTTACTTGAGTCCAATACGTGGAGGTGGTGTTGTCATTGGTGGTGTTGAGCGGCGTCGACACACGAAACTACAGCCCAATCAGGTCGAAGCATCTAAACGGGCTACTAAATCTATTTGTGAAAGCAGTTACTAAGAGTATATAGTTAAAGGACCCGAGGTAGGTAGATATCAGAATATGTAGACGTCCGAGCATAAACGCTTAACTTTCGGCGAGTGGTGGTAATGGTGAAAATGATGAAAATGGTGAAAATGGTGATAATAGTGACGATGTGATGCCCATCGGAAGTCAGTCCAAGAACCGCAGGCTTGGCTGCATGACCTGTCAGAAAAGCAGGCTAGGTAACGTAGGACTTGAACCAAGAGAGAGAAAAGCCTGGCGGCGAGCGTTGCACTGCATTGAAGCATCCGTCGGACTTTTATTAGGAGCTTTTATTGAAGGGCATCGCACGCGCCCTCGAGTACATGCAGTCCTACCAGCTGTGGATGCTATATTTGTAGCCTAATAAACTCGACGTCGGGCATCGAGCGGGAAGAGAGAGAATAAGACAGCCTTTCTTCACAGTACGTGTTCCGTCCCGGGGGTTGGTTCCATAGGGAATAATAATAAGGCGAAATATAATGATATGAAGAGAGAGAGAGACGGAGAGACGGAAAGACGGGGAGAGAAAGATCAGACGAGCGCTTTGACTCTTGGGTCGAAAGGGTCGAAACCTCCAAAACTTACGCTTTGACGCTTACACTCGGCCTTTTCGGGGGTGGGCCCACTAGGTACAAGATCGATTTAAATGTCTAAGCGCGTGCCGGAACAAATCCAACGAGATGGCAGGCGTACCCGGGGACTTGAGATCTCGGTTGATGCATAATATATGCACCGATACATTACCTGCCTACCTGTATCGGATACATGAACACGAACGTTGGCGTAGGACGTCCTAAGTTCGAAGGTCCAGTCTGTCGAACCCATGTACTATAGGTCCGTAGTACCTGCTACCAGGTATTAGGTCAAGTACCTCCTTGGGTACCCTTTTCCGCCGTTTCTGCTGTTTCTGCTGTTTCTGTCCTGCCCCGCATGGTTTGTTTCAAAACCTAACGGAGCTACACAAGGTTACTTACTCACAGCGGTCCTTCTGTTTTCTGTCACAAAAATTAAGAAAACGTACGTTTCTCGTCATGGTACGATTTCCGAAGGAAAGTTCGCTCGCATATACCTTGGCATACGGGCTTCGAGAAGAATTCCTCCCCACATAGTCATATTTCGTCAGAACAATGCCGCTGTTAATAACTCCAAAGATCCGGCACGGTGCTCCGATCTTTACACGGGAATATCTTCATCAGGTACATGACAGAGTAACATCTGTGCGATAATTACCTACACAGTATGGTTAAAGTACCACCCTACCTCCGGCACCGACTGGGCGGACACGACACCCACAATGCTAGGTACATTAGTTCGCCCCGTCACCAGAAAACATTCCCACTTCTACCATTTCCACAGCGGCTCGTGCAGGCTTATTCATGCGAACTCGAAACTTCCATTTATTATCATCAGCCCGGTCTAGGTTCTATTTACATACATACTACGGTGGTACCTGCCGGCGTCTCCGAACTTGAGAGGTTTCGTTTGCTTGGGTACCTGGGCCGGTTCCCCGGCCGAGAACTCGAGAGGTCGCTAGTGATCCAAGTTGAATACTTAGTCGAAACATCGCCGTCAAGGATGTCTAACGGCAGATCCGAGTCGGCTTCTGCGAAGGAGAGCGGTTAAGGTTGCGACGCATCGCCAGAGTTGATGCGCCTTCTCCAGGTTGGCCTATACCTGCAACCACCTACGACGTGCACGACCGGGTTCCTTCTTGGAGAATGTGAATACCACCTTTTCGGTCGGTGCCGTTACAGTCGCATCCGTTCCTGTCCCTCGCTCGCCTAGGTAGGTAGGTAATTTCCCAAATAGAAACGACCTTCAATGCGCGTCAAACGTGCGCACGTTACATCTAAAATGTAGCACCTGAGGTGACAGGGCGTTCCCCCAGGGCTAAGACTTTCCCTACTCTTTCAGATCTCGCCAATGTGCGCGAGATTCGGACAAATTATATACCTGCATAGGTACCTTTTTAGCCTGCAGCTCGCAGATATCCCGAGATCTCTTGAGCATACGCGCCAGCTCCGGATCATTTCGGGCCTGTCACGCGGCCGTGATACACTTTTCCCCCCTGCGAAGGATCGCCGACCGTGAACGCAGCCCCGGCCCTATTCGGTAGATGAATTCGGATGCCGGCCAAAAGAAGATTGATGCTGGATATACTTCCGGCGCCTCACTCTTCTCATTCTTTCATAAGCATCGCCTAACTCCTAAACACCCCCAACTTAAGGAGTTTGCAGTCACAGCCTCGCATCACATCACAATTACAGTATTTGATCGAATCTCGGGTCCAGGTTTGCTACGTCTTCCCCCTCTTTCGCCGGGGCGAGGCGGGACCCGTCAGCTCCAGCCTGAACATAGTTTCATTGTTCGATCCGGAAGACCTCGCGCATCTTTATTATACTGCCCCTATTCCCGTCTCGGTCAACGCATGACGACGCTCTCCCAAGTGGATCTACGTAAGAAGGCTGGCGCGTGGGGGTCCTTCACCACACGAGTTGGAGCTATATAAGGTAGGTAGATATCGAATGAGTATGATAACATACGAAGCGATGCCGCCGGCTCCACACGCAAACCTACGATTACAGGGCCGATGTCGAGGTTTTTTGGTTCGTCACGTTTCGCGCCTCTGAACTCAAGGTCTCTAGCATAGACTAAATTACAAGGATAAGGAGAGGGGTTGACGAAAAGGGCCAATAGTATGAGACCAAGGACAACAGATTCGGCTATATCACACATACGGAGTAAAATAGTCTATCTGATGTTACGATTCATCGCGCTCCCTACTCGAGATAATTAACTCCGGAGGCTATCGCAATCGTCGTCAAAGCGACCCGAAGAATGCATACAAGGTCAGGACATGAAGAGGGGTACTACCGGGTTGCATCTCAGATATACATAAAAGCTTCTTACGGAGATGACCCCCGGCCACGGTCCCTTTAATCCATATGTTTGCGTAAGCCTATCTACATACATAGGTAGGTATCTAATACAGATATACACCTGCCCATCGTATTTACCTATTAACCAACCCCCGAACACGTCTAGAGATATAAAATCTTATGACAGGAGCAAGCTGGCCCTTCGTACATACCTAGGATACATATACCTACCTACCTAATTTAGATAATTTCCGGGCGTCGATGTGGGCTCACCAGGCCGCCGGGCTGGGACTTACGCCTTGAAAATGTCCCGAGGGATACTGCGTATATCCAGGTACGTACCAACACTCTTTACTCGTATGAAGTACCTAACCGTCAAGCGTTCCCCAGTTCTCGGCCAAATCCCGCCAAATCCCGCTAGCCAGGGACCCGGCTTGGCTACCACCGCATGGGAGGCTCATCTACCTATGTACTTCACACATCGGACACTTTCATAGCTCATAATCATCGTATGAAAGCATGATGAGTTTTCTGTTTGTGCCTGCTTTTTCTTTTCTTTTTTCCCCTCTTCTCCTTTCCCCTCCTTCCACTATCACTTCACAACCGGTTGGGACTCTTATGACGTTCGGACCACCACCGCGGAGCCGGAATCTGCGTGGCAACGACGCGTCACAATGCGAGGGCGTTAAGCGTTATATAACGCCACTGGATAAAACCCGCTCATCACCATCGTCACTATGTCGATACCCACTCGAAACGGGTGTCACACAGCCCTATCACCAGAGACTCCCTTAGTTGGTCCGGGATGTAAGTAATAATTGCATGAAACCAAGCGGTGAATTAATATCGCGATATTTCGTACTGTCGCGTCGCAAACTGTTGCCAGAGAAAATCGAAACAAGGCTATCCTGAGATCCAAGTTGACGAGACTGGAAAGGAATGAGACGGACCTGGAAGTTGGGAGGCTTCGGCTCCAGATTTATTTTATATATATACCTAGGTACCTAGGTACCTATGTACAAGTGCTGGTACATAACTACATAGCCTCGTGGGACGGCTGTCACACGTGAATGTTAGATCGACCGTTTTAATTGGCCCGCGTGCCTGAATGCCGAGGCGTTAGTGCAGCAACTAGCCTAGCTTTTCGCAACGACCTTAATATACCACCATGGTGCCTGCTTGTATTTGGCACTGTATTCCGAGTTTACGGTCGCATATTACATATACTCTGTAATAAGGTACTTACCATAATTACCTAGTAGACAGCTTTGCTATCATAGTATGATCTCTTACTAGAAACTCATTATTGACACAAGCCAATCATATTGAGACTGGCTCAGGTTATCATTAAACTTGGTTGACTACCCCTAGCTACCTATATACGGTGTCCGGGTAAGTAATACATGTAGATAATGATATTTGTAGGTACGTATGTACTTACGCGTGCCTTTAATTACATACATGTACCTGTAAACTACACGTTTACTGTTGTACGTATGTAGTGAGGTATCTAAGGAGTCCGATTCTGTACCTGAACTAGCTAGGCTAACCTACAACAGTAATAAGACAGCCGAAACGTGTTTACTACGTACCTACATATATGTACATAGTACTATGTACTACACGGATATACACATGCACCCAAGCCAATCTCGAAATAACATTCGAACCTAGGTACATGTGGCCAAGGTTATTAGGTACCTACATACGGCAAAATCTAGTTTAACTTTCCGTGCATGCCGTTACCTAGGGGGGCCGCATCACATCTCACAGTTTCCGTCGATGCAATAAGATGCGTTTATTAACTTCCCACGTTGACATCACAGCCGCCTCATCGTTGAACGGCTCTCTCTCACTTTACAGTACCTCGTCGTCTCACCACAACACACGGTTGGGTGGGACCTGGCCAGACGAACGCCATCCTCGCGCAGGGCTGCATCATTAAGCTAAAACAGGACAAGAGGCGCCGGAAATGGATTTACCTTGCATCATACGTAGGTAGGTACCTACCATGCGGTACATGCCTACATGTTGCGCTATGCTAGGCGGAATTCACCTATAATAATAGTAGGTACATGTACCTACCACCGCCCACCTTAGGCGTGTACAATACGGGCTACATATATCCGTAGGTACCACAACTGTGTACATCGATACAAGCCCCTTGCTCATCTCAAGTCTTCTTGATCGGAGAACCTTGAGGATCTTCTTATCCCCTTGCAACTTTTTTCCCCTTTCGTTTTATTCCTTTTTCCTTTCTCAACTTCTGTAACCAGGGCCTATAGAGAAATTCGGTTCGGGTTCCTGGGAGTAGTATCTGCCATTATACTCGAAGTATCTCATTTTTTAGCCGACCTGCCCATTATGTACATACGGTAGGTAGGTAACGATTCATATAACCTACCTCTTACATATGGAGTATTACCGTTCGATATAGGTCCTGAATCCCCCCGCCCTACTGCCCCAGGCCCCTCCTGTGTGTCTTGGACCACTATTTTTTTTTTTTTTTTTCCCTTCTCCCCTTCTCTCTCACACACAACTCTCTACATAGTATCTATTATCTCTCCGTCTTCCAGGGATATTATGTCTTCCTAAGCTTTCTCCTCTCCGGCCCTTGTCGAAGTCCGACCATGCTTCATCGATCGTCTGATGGAGCTAGATTTGCTTAGGCCCCTCTGCTCACCGTGACCGTCGATAAGTCGACCTGGGTTCTTTGAGACGTACGGTGGTGCAAGCGCCTTCTGTCAGTGCTCTCAGACATGGATAATCTCTTTTTCTTCTCTCTTGACCCATGTCGTCTTCTTTTCCCTCCCACTCTCCGTGCGTGTCTCTCGTGGACCCCCTCTCTCTCCCGGGATCCAGATTTTATATTCCTTCCTCTATGTACCATGCTCTCTCACTACCTACCTACCCAGGTACTATCCTGTCCTCCCGTCCCACTCTCAATGTGGTGTTGAGCATGCGTCGACTTACATATGCCTAATCTATGGGGCTTACAACCCACACCCTCCTCACAGTCTCTTACATGTCGTACATATAATATATATCTTTCCCTCACACGCGCGTGCACGCACGCACGCAGGGACCTTAATAATAATAATAACTGGTCGTTTATTAGCCTTCCAGCACATCCTACAAGGTAGCTTGTGCGACTTTGCTTCTGGAAACCAGCTCGGCTCCTACATCTCCACTCTCCATATATAGATGCGTATATAGGTGTGTGTATGCGCCTGTGTGTATATATATATAAGCTAGGCCATGCTGTCACGATCTCTTTCTGGGGCCGTCCAAGAATTCCATTGCCACAAATCTTAGCCTCAGAATCTAAACCATTTTATAAACAAACACTTCGATCTCTCTTCATTCCTCTTAAGAACCTTCGTCGACCACCGATCACTCCATTCTAGTTGCTAGAAAGAAGTGAAGGAGAGACTATAGGTATGTTCAACTTATCGATATACCAATTACAATGTAGCAACTTACTGATGGCGAAGTTCCGTCTAGCTATTCTTATACACAACCATACAGTTACGCTCGCAAGCCCCACGGCATATCATATTTAAGTAGTCGTCATGTGTGACTTCACCAAGAACTATTACATCTACACATCGTGTCTTGACCCTGGGGCACACTTCTTCCGCACCACCTTAGACGGCAACCGGAAACACGCCTGCCCCAAAGGCCCACATGAGCGCTACATAGTCCAGCCAGGCCAATGTCCACTATGTGGATGATAGTCCCAACACGATCTTCACATACCTAAAATATCCACGACTACGAAAACAGGGCTCGAGCCGCCCTCGCAACTATTACATAACTTACTTCCATCGATGGTCATATTCCGGGCTTGTCATATTTCTCAGCAGTTCATCTCTGGCGCCATAATGTGTAATATTCCCTCTCGCCACTCTTTGATATCCGAGACCCTCCCTTTTATCTTATCAGCTCCAAACCCGTTTCCGCGACAAGGTGGGAAAAAGGCGGCGCCCCCGTTTTCAACCATCTCGCGGGTTTGAGTGGGCCTTTTTTCGGTTACAACGACGTACGACGAGACATCTCTACATGCCCAATGCGTAGTATTGGGGTCGATTACCACAGCACCGTATCGGTGGGAGTAGTAGATGGGGACGACTTGAAAAGGGAGGGGGCGGGCTCGGACCGTAGAGACGGTAGGGCTAAAGGCATTCCCAGTTCAAAATAGGGCTCTGCGGATCGTTCTACAGATAGCAGGGTAACGACGCTCATTAGAGAGTCGCACCATCATCTTGGCGAGGGTTACTGTGTGTGGCGTAAGGGTTATCAGGAGTTTCCATTATAGTTGGGTGACACTTCGAGACGGGCACGGCAGCTCTCCGGCTAAGGTACCACCGGTATAGGACCACATCCATCTCGTGGAACGGCGAACTAGATTCCCATCTGGGGAGGTAGCAAGGAGGGAATGGTCGATTCAGTCACGGCATAAGACTCTTTGCTAACAGTAGCCTCGACGTCTCGATACCGTATATCTCATACGTATCATAACATATACATGAATATATGCTCGTCCTAATGATCTATCTACGCATAATATGTGCCATCTGTAATTATCCGCTAGGAATGCTTTGAATACTTTTAGCCCGCAGACGATTGACGGAATCCTGAGAGCATATGCGTACTAACGGCCCTAAGCCAACCCGCGCGATTTTAACTTCATAAAGTCATCATCCTGCTTAGGATATCCACCCGCTACGACAAGCGCTGCAGGTTAGGATTTTTCATGCAGCCGACTCCTACTTAATATCAAAAAAAGAGGGTGGAGTGAAGTTATCCAAGTGGGTTCACATGACCTGGATGATTGACCGAATCTGGTGAAGTCGATGAACATGGCGTGCGACTGTGCGTATAGCAGATCACTGTTATACCCCCCGATTACGCCTTGGCCGGCGCAGCACATCCGCTACGATCCAATGGCCGCGGTCAAAACATGGGGGATAATAGATCTCCCAAGTAAACCTATAAGGGGCCCTTTATATATCCAGAAGCCCACTCCGGCCATAACCAGATATACCATAGTACAGTAACAGCGAAGCACGTAAGCCAACCCTACTCGCCAATCTCACTTCACGATACCGTTACTAAAAACGGTCGAAGCGCCACGGGCCCTCTCCCTTCCTGTCGGGCCAAGCCGTAGTCCGACATTAGCAGACCCGACGTGTCTAAGATATAACTGCCGAGGGAAGTAAGGGATGGACGGATCGAATATACCGCCCCTATAGTTAACGTACACATGATGACGGACCCCCCTTCCAGAGGCCCATAGCGTGAACCTGGCGAGGGAGAAGTATGTGGATATATTATGTACGCAGCACCTAATAAGAGAATGAGGTATTTGCTCGTAAGCTGCACGTCCATACATAGCCTGTTGGGATAACCTCCCCCCCACCCCTTTCCATTCTGAAGGAAACGTGGTACAGACGCCCGTGTGGCAAGCAGGCTCCATATCTGGGTGGTAGGCCACGGACTAGAAAAAGACGTTGCGCTACCACACCAACCAACCCAGCTCTCTTGCAGGGTTGTCATCTTAGTGCTGGGTTCCACATGTCCGGTTAGACAGCGAAGCTACCTTATCCTCCCGTGTCGGCAGCTCGGACGGGATGTGGAGCTCGCAGCATCCCAGGTCGCTAGAGACGTAGAGACGTGCTAGGGGACGGACACCTTGGATCTACATAGTTACTACGAGGCTGTTTAGGGCCGAGACTCCTGAGGGCAACATGGCCAGGTGAGAAGATAATATTAGTAACACGGTTTGTAGTGCACCTAGATACCCATATATTCATATTCATATATTCTACGAATCCATGTCGTTTCTGTTGTTTCTAGAATAGATAAGAGGATAGCGATACTAGATACGATAACCAGATGGGAGATCAACTACGCCCTGGGCGAGTTCATGAGACGTGAAAGGGGCTCTCGGGAGCGGCCTATGACTTGCATAAGACACACCTCATCAGTCACCATCGGTTATCCACCAGGAGATGCGATATTATGGTCAGATAAGGGTAAGTAAGGCAAGTAAGGCAAGTAAGGCAAGTAAGGCGAGCTTCTCCAAACTCTCGAGTCACTTAGCAGTATCATATAGGACAACCGAGGACACTGGATCACCATCCAACGGTATGACCTACGCCGGTCTTAGCTACGGCTTAAAGAAGATCCTAACGGCAAGGGACAAGGGGAGCTTCGAGGAACGCTCGAGGCGCCGTGGCCGACCTTAAAAGCCGGAAATCCCTGGTATCGATCATAGCCAGCCAGAGCACGCGCATCTTCACCGTACTCGTCCATGCATAAATTCAGAACTAATGCATCTACGATGGGCCGTCGACCGGATCTGGTTAGATACGGGGAACCGATAGGAAACGATGCCATAGATAGAAAGGGGGAAGGGCCAAGGCTGTAACTGACACCCCAGGCCTTACATCCCGTGCCGTCCTGACATTGAGGCAGTATTAACGGTCCTGCTTCCGGTAGCGAGGCCCGGTGTGGACGGACCTCGTTACTGCTACACCACACAGCGCGCATGCAGACGTCGCACTCCGGAATCGTGCAGTGATCACCAATAAAGCCGAGGCGAGATAGATCTCTACGCTTCGACGGCTAGGCGCAAGAGCCGCTGCAAGATTCCCGTTTCATCATGCAAGGCGTAAGCCATAGACGGACTAGCAACACAATAGTAAGACGGCGGAGAAGGAGAAAGAGAAGAAGGGGACACGATATTACGTTACTTATTCGTGTTACTTATTGGTAGATCTTCCGGGGAAGCCAAAGCTGAGGATCACGGAACGTCACCTAAGCAACTTCCACCACCCCAGTTTTGAGGAGCTTTTTCAGGGAAGATGATGATATATCATTTTCGACAGATGGGCGAGCTAACCCCTTTTCCCCCCTTCTCTTTACCTGGTAGACAGACAACCTAGGCTCTTCCGCGCCGCACCCTTGACCAACAGCCCGAGTCGGTGAGGAAAGACTGAGATGGTACGGATGTATGTGCGTATCGTACAAAGTCCCAGCCACTGAGATTTGGCAGGAGAACGCATATAACGGAAAAACCGTAGCCGAGGATAGGGTTGTCCTGCCACCGCCCTTTCACCTATAACAACGGACGTGCTCAGATGTTATATGGGCTATATAAAACTCTGCTATAATGGACCGTGCGCCGTGCATTACTATATTGGGATTCGCTCAGTCCATTCGGGTTAGGTTTTCGACCGAAATATCTCGATTAGGTAAATACGGAGTTACCTGGGGGCTTCTGATACTTATAATCACTGTCGGTTTCGCACTGTGACATCCGCTTTGCGACATCCGCCTCTATCACTTGCATATCACTCCCTACCACGACTTGGCCAACCCAGGATCGGTTGCACACGCCGGGGCTATTACGAATAGAGGATACTCTCTTGACGACGGATGCCGGGCTAAGTCCGTTTTATCACGTAGCGATAGAAAAGGGAAAAAAAAAAAGAAAAGAGAAGCCTTTGCGTAACGTGAATCTACGGTCACTGATCATCTGTCAAACAAGACTTATCAACTGCATCTTAGATAGGCGTTTGTATGAACTCACTGATAGAAGTCTAGGCTTCCGCTTTAAATCCAGCTAGTTTCCATCCTACGCGTTGCTATCGTCTTAAAAGGATAGCCGAATTTTGAGGCTATTCATCGCGCAATCCTCTTAAGGCAACTCCTGCCTGATATTAAATACATCAGATACATATGTTCGCTAAACAAATGACAAATCACACCAACACATCATCGAGAAGAGTACAAGGACCCATTTGCGTAGCTACGTAGATACATAGATACGTATGTACCCCTTATGTCGTCTAACCGCTAGAGACGCGGACGTGCTAGCACCTTATCCAAAGGCCAGCTCTACTCGGCACGATGCCCTCTGGAGAACCCTGCAGGGTATGGGTACAGCCGAGAGATCTCGTTACGTGCTCCCAAATCTTGTGGCCCTCTGGTGTCACCCGCTTGCGACATCCGGGACATCGTGGTACAATGCTACGGTACAATAATCTGGGAGGGAAGTGGACGGCTCGGGGGCCCACCGAACAACCAAGATCTTTGAGGCTCCTTCAGCAGGGTTCCCGTTCTGTTAGGAAGTATCGAATACTTACACGACTTCTCGTTGTGTTATAGCCCTCCCCAGCTCCTAATTGGCTCGCACAAGCAGTGCCGATACGGAGTGGCTGGTATGCAGTAAAACAGAAAGATGGCCAAATCCTTACGCCCGGTTGTCAGCGTGTGTCCCCCAGCGTGTCCCCCAGACTGATTGCTCCCCGTAGGGTAGCCGATGCTCGAGATATGGGAGGTACCTACCACACATGCCCAATGAAGAGAGAATAGGTCGGTAGCGTTCCATACGCAGACCGCTATCTGGTGGCCTAAGGGCCGTCTCATCTCAATTACAGCGGACGTAACCGCAACACCTGGCAGGCCGGCGTCTGCACCACACAGACGATATGGACACCTAGCCTCCTGAATTTCTCTATTCGGTGGATCTTTAATTGCCCCTATTTGCTCCCGGGAGGCCGAGAGAAGAATCGTAGAATTACACTGTAGAATTCCCATCCACGGCTTCACGACAGTTTTAAGTTTTGTAAAAATGAGATACGGCCCGATGAACTCGAAATATAGAAAACCGCGTTTTAAGAATTATCACGACCGAGAGTAGACCAAAATGTGATGGATCCGGTTCCCGTCCCCTTAAGGCGTCAGGGGCTAAAAACCCTTCCCGATAACGATTGCTTTTTATGACGAGTCGACAGCGAGCAAACGCGTATCAAACGGAGAAACGGCGACTACCCGCTACACCAACAGCGTCAGGAGATGTGTTATTATGCTTCGAACATTGAGACCGATTTCGACTGGGCAAAAAAGAAATCACCGGAATGCATTTTTTCATATTCACGACTCAAGTCTAACCTCGTCATCCGATTGTTTTGTTCAAATCGCGCGTTGAGCTATGATAGACCATAAAACCCTAAGAACGAAGAGCAGAATTTCCCGTATTCCGTGTTGGAGCCATCACTTCGGAAAAATCGTTGAAAGACTCGAATCTAGCCCGCCACTCGACCGACGACAACACCGCGGAGAGAAGCCGCTCCTTATCACCGCCATTAGTGAATACAGCGATTAAAAGAGTAAAGTTATCCCGTCACGAGAAAGAGACCCCGTATAGCCGCGAAGCTCGCCCCGGAGAAAGTGTAATTCGCTTCCAACGCCAAAACTCACAAAAGCTTTCAAGAGAACTCTAAAGTAAACAGAAAACTAGACACGACGATCTGTACTAACAGTACGGAATAATACCAAGAGGGGAACTCATGATATTTAGTACACGTCAACGAAGGCCCTACCACCGCTAGTCGACGTTCAGCTCGGGGAGTCGATCAGGGCTACCGCGGACTCAACCAAACTAATTTAACGCTGCCGCCGCCACACGACGCCCAGAGATTCGCTAAACACACCCTCTGTATCATTGTCTGATTTGCTCTTATCGAATATCCTAGGGACTTAGACCGCCACTCCCGCCGCCAAACCCGAGTTCCCGTGGGCTATATTCACAAAAAAGCGGCCCGTCGACTTTCACACACCACATTCGCTTGACCAAGTCGATTCTATTAATCAATTTATATACGACGAAGGAGAGAACGAACGGACTCGGTTCCGTCATCCGGCATTTTCAACTGCGATTATAACCGATACTAAGGGCTAGATTTGTTATTGGGGGGGTGTAACCTGCTAGACGAATTCCGACTCGAGAAGAATCTCGGACATCCCCACACGCCATTCGACAGCCGCAATTTCCACCAGGCTCTCTTAGACGCCACGACTCGTTATCAGGCATACGAAAAAGAAAGGGGGGAGCATGGGGTTTTCCAGCACTCGGAACTCGATTCGGTATTAGGGTCGAATTATCCTTCCCGCAGGAGCCGACATCGCGCCGCCGGTTTCGGACCTGGCAGATGGTCGTGGGAGGAAATGGCGTTACGCAGCCGTTCGACGGACTCACACGCGTTACTTACCTTCCGTAGACATCGACTCGATCCCGTGTAATTCCGGCGCCGGCGTCGTAGGACCGACGATATAATGAGGGAGACGGCTCCGTTGTTGCGCGAGCTATACGACTGGCCGGGCCGAAGGTATGAGTCTTTTATGTTTTTTTTGGGACTAATGCCGGCGTTTTTGCAATTATTCCAACCGGGGTTGGAAGATTTCCATCCCCCCTTGGAAATATTTCCAGCGCGGGTGGAAACATTCTAACTTTAAATAATTCTAACATCTTTAAAAGAAATTTACCACCGGTGGAATGATTTTAATGAGTGGAATCGTTCCAACCCCGGTGAGAATAATCTCAACCCGGGTTGGAATGACTCCACCCCCTGTTGGAATAATCTCAAACCCCTTATGATGGCACCGGACGGCCAGCCGAGAAGGCACTCGGCTACTAATTAGTCGGTGTTATCCCGTGCGCCGACACGGACGGGTCCGGTGCCTTCTCATCATCGCCGCCGCCCACGGAGCTTTGATTGTCAAGCTTTCTATTCCTTGGTGCTCGTCACAATTCAGCCTTGCCGCCGCTCCGCTTGTTTTTCGAGTCGCGCTTTAGTTTCTCCTTCTTTTCTCCCTATAGCGTCAACAAGATCCAGGTTCGGTCTTTCGGATTCCGCGCCGTGCTAATACCTTTAGCAGGACGATGCGAACTCTGAAATCGGCGCGACCTTGTCATTACCCCCTCCCCTATAAGTCTCGAAAATAATGTCGGGGTAGGCTGGTCAACATTTGGGTTTTTTCTAGTAGGAGAATCGGGTGAAGTGAGGTCATTGAAATATTTCTATACGCGCTTGGAAGCTTTCCAACCCCGTGTGAGATTCTTCCATACGGTCATGGAATTCTTCCAACATACTATGAAGTTTTTCCAACCCGCAATGAAATATTCGTCGATATTTTAGCAGCAAAAAACCGACTTCAGAAACGGCGCGACCTTGCCATCACCCGCCCTTTATAAACTCGGAAGAGAGTGTTTTGTAAAGCAGGTCGGGCGACATCTAGGGCCCCCTCGATGAGTGGAATCAGAAATTGGGTCATCGACACATCTTCATACGCGGTTTGAAAATCCCAACCCCCTTAAAATTCCCTTAACCCGCTATTGGGTTTTCCCACCACGCTATAAAATTCTTCCATCCTGTTATGAAGTTTTTCCACCGCGTTATAAGGTTCTTCCAACCGGCTATAAAATTATTTCAATCCGTTAGGAAACGTTCGTCGATATTTTTAACAAAATACGGTGGATCCTGGAAATGGCATGTTGCTATCACCCTCCCCCCTATAAGTCTCGCACGATGGATTTTTCTAATTGTAGAATTAGGTGAAATAAGCCGTCGAAAAATTTCCATACCCGCTTGGAAATGTTGCAAGCGGGTATGGAAATTCTTCCAATGAACCAAAACGCCAATTTGACCCCTTTTCTTCCAGACTCGATCTAAGCCGGGCCACATCCGTCATATAAATATGCGTGGGACGAACGCTGCCGATTACATTGATTGCAAACCACGAGGAATGGATAGAAGCGCGTGTCTGGCGTTTCGGCTTCACGCGCTTCCTGATGGGAGGAGATACCAGGGTTCGATTCAATAGAATCAGGATATAAAGGTGCACGAGGCCGAGATGCAATCGCCGTGGCTCGACGCGGAGTCACGTCGAACCGGATTATATCGCATCGCATGGAGACGACCTTGCTTGACTTGCGTATCTGGCGTTGCGGACGAATATCTCCATGAGAATCATTGGAGTTCTCATCCGCATGAAGGGTCCGTCGAATGTGGGCATCCGGATGTCGCCTATGATCGAGAAATACGCGAGAAACACAGACCCGGACGCAACCGCTGAACGCGCTTGCTCAATCTCCAGAAGTGGACGAGCGCTCGAAGCCGGTCGGAATAGACTCCTACGCTATTCTATCATTACGCTTCCGGCGATCGATCCGTCGGGCACGGGCTTCCGGCCCAGTTGTCGATCACCATATCATGACCGCTAAGAATCACACGAGAAAGGGCAATATAGGAGGGCAGACAAGAGAATAAGCGAGGACGGACAGACCGCGTCCATTATTCTATATTTGCTAATAAATCGGAGCGCCCATCGGTCACTGTCTAGGCGGGGTTGGCCGTGATGATGGATCTTTTAGGTGCGAATTCAACCTCCCTATTCACTCTCAGCGCCTGATATTAAACCCAATAAATAGGTGCGCCTCGAATTCCCAGTGTGGGAGTTTAATAGATATTCCAGGCAAAACTGGCGATCTTCTATACTTCCTGTTGAGACGACGCCGATCGTGGGCAAAACGCTACGCCATATTCCCACGTCGGCGTATCCCCGTTCAGGGGGATTGGACACGGATTACCCCTTTCGTACCAGGTTTTCCCCTCTATCTAAATTGGCATTTCGTCGCGAACCTATCCAACGGGGTGGGAATCATTCCAATAGGGGGTGGAAATCTTCCAATGAGGGGCGGAATTATTCTACGCACGCCGAGCGTTATTACGGCTTTTCGCTTACACGAAGCATCGCAAGGAATTCATAATCAGCCAAGGAAGAAACGCTGCCGCCTAGGAGAACACTCCTCCCAAAACTGCCGCGCTCTCGCCTCGTCCCGGAACGAGCCCTTAAGGCCCAGGCTCACCAGTCCCTCTCTATAAGCGATCCCTCCCACCCATTTAAGAATGAGGAAGTAAGGGAAAAAGGATCCGTCCTCCGACAATTTGCTCGCGACGAGCAGACAGTCGAATTCGACGCCGTATTTCCTGCCCCTTTTATGGTGTTCGTTGAAAACGCAGAGCGAGTTGAATCCGTCGGGTTTCGGATAGGGGGCGAAGGTGAGGAGGATCCCGTCCACCGTCAGCGTGGCGGCCTCTTCGGCTCGGACGAAGTCGACTTCGGGGCCGGCAACCCGTTCTACTTCGGGGAAACAGTCCCCACCCAACGGCGGGAAATCCTCAGTTTCTCCTAATCGGGTACTGCTACTGACTCCGAGCTCGACGTAGCAGCAAGGCTGGTACCCCGAAAACAAAGAGTCCCGGTATTCCACGGGGCCCTTCCAACCCGCCCACGACCACGATGGGAAGTCCGGTCTCCGTTCTAACCGGCACTCGAGGTTCTGCTGCGTCCATAGTAAGTGCAGATAGAAGTCTTCTCTCGGCACTCCCCAGTAGAACCCCGCCGTCAGATACAACGCCCCGAGCTGATTCAGCATGGCCGACACGGCGTTAATCGCGTCCGAGTCCTCTTTCAGCGACCTTGACGTGTAGATATAAACGACCCAGCGGTACACCGCCAGACCGTGGTCTTTGGGACTCGGTCTCGTTGCGGCGCCTTGCTGCTCGGACGTAAGCGTGAAAGGGTTCCGAAAGTCCCCCTGCATTGTTTTGCTTAGTTCCTTGGTAACCGGTGCGATATTTGCGGAGGTATGGAGGGGCGAGCTTGAGTCGTCGAGAGACTCGCTGGCTTGTAGGATATTGCACTCGAAATATGCCTGCTCACGTGTAAAGTAAATGCACCGGGGAGAGAGTAGAGCCTCTTGCAGCGTCCAACCACGCGTAGCCCAGCTCGACTTAGAAATCTGCTGCTTAAGCGTTGAAGGGACCGTTACGAGAGTGGTCCCTTCGGCCGAACATAACCATTGATTATTGCCTCTGCTATGAGGCTGCTCAGCTGATAATGACTTCGGCTGAGACGTTGCCCGAGGTAAGCCGGCGTTTGCATTAACGCCGTCAAGAGCAACCAGAGTCACCCACGCGCCCTGGTAAATGATATCCATGAGCTGTATCTGCTGCATCTTCGTGACGTGATTCGCCTGGTCGATGCACACCGAATCCACCCAGAGATAGTCCTTCCCGAGGTCCCTGGTTATCCGTATGGCATCTTCCACCGTCTTCACGGCGCTCGAAACGACGGATCCGGGGACGTACAGCGGTTGCTGGGCGGGCCCCCAGACGTAGCTTAGAGCGACGTAGTCGACTCTCGCGTCTTGCGGGTACGGGACAATCTGCCGAGTGTGGACGTTGAGCAGGTGTACGAGACGCTGCTCGTCACGCCACGCCGGCGCACAGGATTGGCCGTGGTGCTTCGCGCAGTTCTCGACCCAGGTTTTGGCGGCTTGCACGTCGATTCTGGTGGGGTCTATAAGTCGGCCAGCGAGGTGACACTCGTCGGAATTCCCCCCGCTCAGGACGGTAATATAGTTCGCTCGGCTGAAGTTCGTGAAGGCGCGGAACATATGGCTGGCGCGGAAGATGCCCGTCCCCTTGATCCCGTGGAAGACGACTACGAGGTATCCCGCGTAGGGTTTGGGCGAGCGTTCGGTCCTCCTCAGCCCGAGCAGCTCCGGGGTCCAGGATTTGCAGAGGAGGATCTTTAGATTCAGCATGTCGTCTTGGGGCTCCATCGAGTCCGCGCCCATGAAAATCATCCGGCACAGCGGACAGCAGGTCTGAAGGACCGTGTGGGCGACGGGGCCGACCTCGTACGCCGTCTCGAACGTGTTTCCGTACCCGTCGTCGGGCCCCCCTCTGTCGCTTAGGAGAAATACGATATCCGGCCACATGGAGCTGCACCTGTCGCATAAGGGGGCATCGTCGGCCGTAGCCTCGAGGACGTCCAGAGTTTCCCGAGGCGTAGAATATTGAAAGGCCGACGGGCATTCTAACGGCGGATGGCCGATCCCGCGACATCGAAGACATAGGAGATCGTCGTCGGACATTTTAATTATAGTCACGGTTGATAAGATAAACACCACATACAAAAACGAGCGTTCTATAAATCTAAAAAGGAATCTTTTAACGAAGGATTATCAAATAAGAGGCAATGAGATGGTGATATTGAGTGAATCCTGAATACGCAAACACCATTTGCCAGTTGGAACTCGGCGCGCTGGGGCGGTGCCGCGGGACACGATCCTTTAGGACTTAAGAGATGCAAATAATTAGCACCTGCTATATTACTAACATACCTGGTCATTAACGTCGTATTCTACGCGCGCGATATGTCATATTTTCGTATCAAGGGTGCGTTTTTATGTCAATTGGGAAATCATGAGTTGCCCTGAATATATCGACGCTTGAAGATGATTCATTTACCTGTGAATAATTCTAAAAGTGGCTGATAAGAGCTCGAAATAAAGTCAACTCAGCAAATAATTCCCTTTTGTCTTCATACCAATATTTCCCGTTTGCTTTTAATGAAGATAGATGGAATAGAGCTTGGAGGCTTTCTAGGAGTAGCAATAGTTTTCAACCTTATGGGCTGTCAAGAGCGCGTGGCGGGACGCAGCAGATAGTAACTCGCCCAAGACCAGCTGGTTTTAGTGAAGATATGAAACATGGCATTCCTAAAGTCTAGACTCTATCAAACTATACGGTGGACCTCGTTTAAGAATTGGGTTGCATTACGAAATTATCACTAATCTCGCGGAAGACTCAGATATTCGTCTTAGCTGAGGGTGCCATTTAGATCAACTCAATTTTATTTGGGCCGCTTTTCAGTTCTAATAAGTCTCATATCGTGTTAAAGCTGCTATTGCACTCGTAATATTATACACCTGTCTCCTTTTCCATCTTAGACATCTCTAAAGATGTCAACTTTGGAACTCTCAGATTAATAAGATACATCGCGGAAATCGTTTAAGTGGCCAAGGGTTTAAAGTTACCTACTCATAACACTTTGATATCTCAACTCTTTATATTTCAACATTGTTAACCCTACCCCTAACCCTAACCCTGCATTTCATATATCGAATGTTTCCGCGCAACTCTACGCGAGGGTAGAGTTATAAGTTGAGGGCCTGAAACTGTTAATTAGGCTCTCTGAAGCTCCTATCCTGTTATAAGCAATATACAAAACCCGTGGTTGAGAATATGTGGGAGCTGCTAATGCTCTTCGTAAGGTTCTATATCAAATTGACACTAAAAACCTATCGCTTTAAACATCCGCTCGCATATAGCCTTCATCGATTCAACGCAGAGAAAATTAAATAAGAATTTGCATAATCGCTATTTCAAAAGCGTCACTCTGGACGGGGCTGGAATTACCCAAAACACTCGGTTCGCGCGACCGCTTACGATAGTGGTTATTCCCGATGACCAGCTGGGCTGGTATCTATAATTAACAACATGTAAAATTCTGTCGGATTCTCACGAATATCTTCGAACTAAAACCCGCGTGCGGCAGAGACTGTCATTTATTTTATCTGCGGAGAGTATGCTATAATATGGTAGGGGATATTTTGTTCTGAGGTATCATATTGGTATTACATACAGTAAACGAGCGGTGGACTGGGTTATGCGCCCCCAAACTCGCATGGATTTTTTCATATTATATATAGTCTAGATCTAAATATCCGACCGAGATGTCAACGCTCCTTCCAACACCCAAGAAAAAGCATACGGCCCGCTGCCCCGAGATTTGTCCGCAAAGAAGACAACTCCTTATACCTTCTCCTCGACGGTGTCGGCGACGAGGGCCCCGGTGTCTTCCACGTGGTGCATCTCGGCGGCGAAGGTGTGGCTCGGCTTCCACTTGGCCGATTGCCGCGGGCTGACTTCCTGCATACACATGTCGGCCTGCTCCAGAGAGAGGCCCTTGAGCTCGGGGACGAGGAAGTAGGCGAACGTCAGGGAAAGGCAGCAGAGGGAACCCCACAGGAAGAACACTCTGGGGCCGAGGTTGGCCTCGTCGCCGCCGACCAGGTAAGGGGTGATGACGGCGATGATGGTGTTCCAGAACCAGTTGGAGGCCGTGGAGATACCGACGCCGCGGGATCGGATGGGCAGCGGGAAGACCTCGCCGACGACGACCCAGGCGGTGGGACCCCAGGTGGTGGCGAAGAAGGCGATGTTGATGCAGATGAAGGCGATCATGGCCTGCACGGCGGCGTTGTTGTGAACTTCCTGACGTCCTTGGGTGACGCCGACGGCACCGACGATGAACTGGGAGATGATCATGCCGCCGGCGCCGCCTATTAGCAGAGCGCGGCGACCGAACTTCTCGATGGTGTAGAAGGAGATGGGAGTCGACAGGACGTTGACGAGGGTCGTGATCAGAGAGATCAGGAAAGGGTTGGAGATGGTTCCGAGCTGCTTGAAGAAGGGAGGGCCGAAGTAGAAGACGAAGTTGATACCGGTGCACTGCTGCATGCATTGCAGGCCGGCGCCGAGGATGGTTCGTCGAATACTGCTGTTACCGCGGGACAGAGAACCCTTGAAGCAAGCGGTCCAGGAACCGATGTAGGAGGTCTGCGGGATATGCTGCATCTCGTACTCGTTGTTGGCCACGATTTCGGCCAACTCGTCCTTGACGTAGTCGGATTCTAGAGGCTGGCCGCGGACGAAGGCGAGAGCCTTGGCGGCCTCCTCGATCTTGCCCTTCTTGACGAAATAACGAGGAGACTCCGGGAGGATGAAGAGACCGCTACCGAGGATGATGGCCCAGAGGAACTGAACTCCGATGGGGATTCTGTACGAGCCAGAGTCGGAGCGGGATTGCGTAGCGTAGACGACGCAGTTGGCCAGGAGGATGCCGATGGTGATGCAAAATTGGTAGCCGGAGACCATGGCGCCACGAACCTTCTTGGGCGCGATCTCGGACATGTACAGGATGACGACGGCGGAGATGAAACCGACGCCGCCGCCGGCGATCAGACGGCCGAAGACGAACAGGACTTCCTGGTTAGTGCTGGCGATCTGCATGATGCAACCGACGCTGAACACGAAGCACCCCATGATGATGGTAGGACGTCGACCGATGAAATCTGCGATGTCACCGCCCACGAGAGCGCCGAAGAAGGTACCGCAAGACAGGATCGACGTGAATAAGGACTGCGTTGACGAGGGTAGCACGAAGGCCGACTTATCGACGCCGATGGGAGCACCGACGGTGCCGTCGGCGTTGACGACGTTATAGTCGTAGGGGATTCCGGTGTATAGGGAGATGAAGTACGGCATGGCCAGCACGCCACCCATCCAACCTACACAAATAAACGTGGTTAGCGCCTGAGAGAAACGCCCGTCACACACCCGCACCCGGTCATCTCGAGCTTACCGGTATCATATCCGAAGAAGATACCGCCGAAGGCGGCGAAGGCGCAGATCAGGTAGGCCTTGAAGGTGATGGGCGCCTCGATGCGGCCCACATCGGTGGTGCCTGTTACAACCACACCGCCGGCCATTGTTGGTCTATGTTTCTCCCCTTCTGTATACTACGGGTAAAAGGTGAAGCTGTCACGATCCGGGGGGCTTGCGTCGCCGAGCAAGTAATGGCGGAGGACGGCGCGTCTGGGACGGGGGTAGCAGAGGAAAGGGGACGCTGGAACGGTGGGATCGGGGAGCATTTGCCAGATATTATATACCTGCGACCAAGGAGTGGGATATTGGCGGAAAGCAACAGCAACCCATAAACAACTACGCTACTATGTATGCTACGAGGTGAACGAAACCCCCCTTACGGAATTCAACCATGTTGGTTGGTGGGACCGCCATCCTAGTCTGGGGGGAAACGTGGTACCTAGTAGGCCGATGGCTAGAGGTATGTATCCAGCAACAATCTCCTCGAGGCCATCATGGATGGACGTTAGTTATGCTCTGGCGTAGTAAACCGTTACACGCTGGTTGCTTCTTCTTCTTCTTCTCGACCACATTTCCGCGTCGCTAGAGGACTAGGCTACTTTGGGATGGTTTATTGGGGGAGAAGGGTCGGGGTCTCCTGTAGGGTCTAGACTGAGAAGGGGGCCCGCAGCTCGAATCTGTTACGGTCGATGGGCCGGCCTTGATTGGGTTGCTGCACAACTGCGGCCGGGGCCTCGTCTTATAGACAGGGGTGTAAAAGGGCCGTCTCAAGCTTGGAGGGCGAGTCGACTCCTGCTTGGTTTCGCCGACGTGCAGTTGGATCTGACCCACAAAGCTACAAAGATCCCTCGCTCGAGGTATGATCCCCAAACTGGAGAGATTTGGGGAAGATGGAGAGAGGATGGAGAGGATGGAGAGAATGGAGAAGGGGCACGTTAGTGCCAGATGAGGATCGATTTAACGAGTTAAAGGAAACTAATATTGGAATATTGTAATCTTTCCAGGATGCCGCCCCCCCTGGTCTTCCAGTAGGTCGGGTATATCGATATTTATCGATATTGCCATGTTCTCTCGGGCTGTCGTTGCATAATATCTAATACGAGCGGCGTCGTAATTAGAGGGAGAGAAGAGAGAGAGAGAGCGAGCGAATCTCTGTACTAACGGATATACTATTTCTTGCACACCAACCTACTTACCACTTATCCTTTACATAACCATCTCGGAGACGCGCATAGACACCCATCCGTTGCTGGATAGAGTAATAGCATTGTGCGATCTACGGTAGATCTCGAAGTTGTTGGTAAGATATATAGATTCTGTGCGGACGTGCATAGGATGAAGTCTTCTTTTGATCCCCGATGGCTACCTAATACCTAACCTTACGAGGTAGGCGATGTAATAGTATATAGGCAATGAGCAGGTAAGGAGTAGGTATCAAAGTAATCGAGTAAATTAGGTAGATTGTCGATACCTTACCCTGTATGTCTGAATTCCAGGTAGGATAAGGATATCGGTGCTAGAAATTCCACCATGCAAGTCGCAAAAAGGTTCATCAATCCTTGATATTAGTGTAATTAGGGAGAATGTGGAAGAGCAGGGGTCGGCGAGCCAATTGCTTGATTAGTACTCTCGTACCTCCTGGATTGGTCGGCTTGGTTGGCTCGGTTGGACACAAACGCGTCGAGCACCTAATGCGCCGGCGGCTGAGCGCGAAAGGTGTGGGACGGATGAAACAGGTTGGATATAGGAGGATTAGGCCACTTTCCTTTTGTTGTTCATTTCGAGAAGCTCGAGAAGCTCGACATCCATGGCTTGCGTGTTAGCCTGGTAGTTAACCTGGTAGTCAACCTGGCGAGAGATCGCTTAGTTCTCTGGTCAGCAGGACGAGAGGTCTCGAGTCTTCCCTCGTATAACCTGCATCGAAGTCCTCCTTAGTCTCTAGTTAAGGACTTGGACTTGGAAAAGAGGAATAGGGATCGAGTCAGCCTCGTTTTCGCCGTTGATTCGCGTAGGCGACGTTACATGCCCTTTATCGTAGTAACGCACCACGTACTAATTCGTAGCCGGGGATTCCATTTCATCGATCCTACCGTAGAGAAACAGCCTGCTGACGGAGAAATAGAACAGTATTATTCATTCTATTCTCCACCGTGGCACCGGTTTTCCTTTTGTTTATAATTCCTCGCAGCTCGTTAGTAATTATTTCATGGTATTATTGAATTCTCTTCACTATCGTAGAAATCCTAGCAGCGTGGCGCCGCGATGGGCACAGACGATGTATGTTCCGACGCCACAAGCTTGCCATTGCTTTGTAGGAGGAGTAATAAGTCAGAAAACCAGGTTATTAGCAAGTATGGATAGTGGCGCTACCAAGACATCTAAAGAGACCTTATCTCAAAACGAGATGTGACGGAGCGAAGCTAACGGTAGTGGCTCTTTGACATCTTGTTGGTGTCTCGGTGTCTTGGTGTCTTAGTGCGTATGCAGACTGTTTAGAGAACGTAGCGTGACGTGGTTTTCCTGACATCATGACCTATCTGATCGCGACGTTGACTAGTAAGCAGGATAGACGTGATGTGTGGTCTACTCGGCCCGGCACTGGCACGAAAGGCATGAAGAAAGATTATCAAACGGATGATAAAACCTCGCTTATCTCGTCCGAAATAGGTGCTTGTTGCAAATCTTAGGGGATCGGATCGTAGAAAGCAGAGGTTCTAGGCAGCCGGGGGTTATCATGAGTACACAACGAACGAAGGAAGGGTTCTAGAATGAGGGAGGACATGGTTAGAAAGAGTTGAGAAATTTGGGTTCGTCCGTTATTCGACGGAGAGCGTGGTGGAAAGGGTCCGAGCTCCGGAAAGTCGCCTATTAGGTACCCTATTACCACCAATTCGCTAGCTCCCTAGGGACTAGGAGGTAGGTACTTAGTATTAGCGCATTTTCCGTTGGTAACCTGTAGTAAACTACCTAAGTACCTACTTCCTAACTTTGGCAGCTTGGCGGGGCCCCGTTCGGAATTGAAAGGAGCACGCTCTATGCCTCCTACGTACTAGTAGAATATGGAGCTTAGGGCGTGGGGAGGAATCTACGATACCCGTTAGAGATAGGGAAACCGAGACTTTGGAGCCCCGCGCCTCTAAAGTCCCCTAAAATTCTTTATAGAAATTGATCGGCCCGAATACCTCGCAATAATCTCAATTTCGTTCGCGCCTATTCAACTTTTACCTGCTCGCTTACATGCCTGCTGCCCGTCTCTTAATCTTACCGCAGCTCTAGGTATCGTACTTCTTCCTATAGCTTTAACCGTATCAGCACCTAGCCCTCCGCGGAGGGATTCGCTTCGCCGTTAGTCCTGTCCAGAACATGCCAAAACTAGCCGCACCCCGTGATTCCTGGGACCTAGTCAACCGGATTCATACTGAATGACCTCTGAATGACCTCTGAATGGCTTCACAATATTCGGCGTAAATGTGGACATCTTCGGCCAGCACAACCTTGCGATCGCGTCGAAGTCAGCCCGTGAACGGTTTTGCATTTTGCATCCCATAGAAAACACAGCGGCTACCCGCCGAACATAATCTGCAATTGTCTGTTGGCAGCCGTTTCTCGGTCTTGGCGCATAACATACACGGTATTGGTTCACCCTCATGTTCCAATTATTTTCTAACAACGCAGCATGCTCCCCGGACTCTACATCGTAAGATGGAGATATCAAAAGGGAATTTCCCAACGGATCACATGTCTGGGATGCGAGGGCGAACCCCAAGTTCTCGGCCCTCCTCCGAGCCTGGGCTTGTTCGCCGTGAATGGAAATCTGACCTACATCTGCCACGAGGTGATCAGCCCCAGGGGTTCTTCCCCCGATAGTGCTACGCGTCTGTAGGTTACATACGTCTCATGGAACATGCCGCTACCGAAACTCTGGAACCTAACCTAACCTACGCGGCCCCACGGCCTTAATGTCAACCCATAATACGGATGCTAAGTTCCACATACCAGCTCGCCGGGGAAGCTCGTCGTCTGTCACTTGCCTTCCCCGGCCTTTAGAATATCAAAACCGGGAACGTGCTCTTACTCGTTATCCTGTTCCTATTCGTGACCTTATTTCTGCCGAGGTTCGGCGGAAGCTATCCCCTGTCCAAAATCGATCGAGTGGCTTGCTTACGCCAAGTCGGATTCCTGTCGCTAATATCGCCTGACCACCACGGGTTACAACCTGCAAATGACAGGTTCTAGGGCTAGCTTGTTCTTAAGGAATAAGCTTTAATCTCATATTATTCACATCGCAACTTGTCACCATCATCGGCCTTAGCCATAACCACTAATAAGACGTTTTTAAACCTTTACATCTCGTATCGACGTGACCGTGCCGCTGGTCTACTGGGTCTTGCCTAGTACATACGGGATTCAAGCCAGTACGGTCAATAAAATGAGTATTTTAGTTTCATCTCATATTTCGGACATGCAGTGCGTGCCGTGTCGAGCTGGAAATAGACGTCCGAGTTCGGACTCCCCAAGACATGGCTTCTGCGAGGCCTACCAGCCTTTCCAACACCTCTTCCCGTCTTCCCTTTTCGATAAATATGGAGACTCTAGATTCACCGTGGCGCTGGAACCGGGTTCTACCGACAGTACGTCGACGCCGTGACCGCCTCATCGAGCCTCAACGTGGCTATTTCAGACGAACCGGTGTAGCAGCCGGGGCCGGCAACCGAACAGTGCTGTAATACGTAGTACACACCCTTTACGTTATAAGCGGTATATATCGACGCCGGCTTTCGCTCACATGACATTAACATTAATACTTGACATACCACGGCCGGTGCTCGACTACCCCGTGACTAAGGTGGCTATCAATACGGAAAAGTGGCGGGTACAAATACTAGCCCTGCTGAAAAGTTTCCGGGGCCGAGGCCTAAAACGGCCGCTTTGACTATCACATTCTATCACATCTGCAAAAGATCTCACCGGGACCGAGATCCCGTGGCGGCGTGGCGTTTAAATCTCATCCTTGGCTTGGATCATCCTCAATTTCTTGACCGCTTTCAATAGGGTTTGCTTTTTCTATTATCATTATTATCGCTCATACGCGTCTGTCTCTCTTCCGGAGCCAATCGCATTATGGACCGTCTATTCCGATGTAGGCAGCTGCGCAAACTGATAGTGCGATAACCTCGAACGGCACAAATTTGCTCCAGGTAACCAAGTAACCATCGTTCGGGATGCATTGGTATAATGTCGTCTATATGCAATACCAGGGCGAACACGGCCATTCTTTTGGTTCCCTCGTCCCGCACGGCGCTTTCAACCCCCCCTCCCCGAATAGCCACATTGCTTCGAATGTCCATGCGGGTAGGTATGCGCTTTCACAGGCTATTTTCGTCCATCGAACGATCTCCTGAGGCGCCGTCCCCACCACTAGCGAGCCTCCTCTACTATGTATATAGTACACAATCCTAGGGTGGCACGCTCCATATGCATCTGGGAAGAGAAAAGGGCAACATCCGATTGAAGAGCCTCGCTGCGATACTACCCAGGTAAATACCAGGTTTGCAGACGACCGCTCGCCCACCGGGAGGGGGGTTCTCACACAGCAAATGTGATTATGCAGCTGCGCCGTCGGATTTGCGTCGTCCTTAGGTAATTAAGTCCGCTTTAATCCAACATTTGGAATTAAAGCACGGACGAAGAAGCTCTCTCCCCGCCGCCTTTTGTTAAGTAAGTTCATAGAATAGAAAATAGCATGATTACCTTATATAGAGGAAGTTGGAGAAAGTGGTGAATAGTACATAGTAGATGTTACTAAGCCTCCCGTCCTACACCGATAACCCTATGAGCCGCAACCGCTTTCCTAAGCCTCGGGTGGATGATATCTGGGTAGATAGATAAATTGACCCTAGACCACATCGCCGACCATAAGAAATAAGACCCCCTCCCTCCCCGGTCAACTCTCCACACCTAATCACTCCTCTCCCTTCAAGCGGTGTATAATTTACCATAGGGCTTAAGGGGGCGGCGAGGGACATGGGCGGTATGTCGATCGGTGTGCGATATCTTCTCTCATATAGGTAGGTTATAAAAGGCTAGGGTTAGGACGTTTATGGTGAATATCACGAGGAGTTTTCAATAAGCATGTGAGTCTGCCGCCGTGCGGGATAGATACCAACTTACATTCATGGACGGTTTGCTCTTGGAGAGTTTCGAGGCTTTTCGGCTTATCACAGGGTTCACCTGTCCCTACCCCTAAAGCAGGAGTAACGGGAGCCAACGTTTCTAATTTGAGACGGCAATATTAGCGTATGTATACCTACGTAATTGGGGACCTTTCACTGAGCCCGTAATAGCCTCTCTATCTACCAGGGTTGGGCCTTGTAACAGACCAAACACTGTTTAGCGCGTCTGAAGCGCCGTTTACTCTACTCTAGCACAGGACCTAGATCGTGAACTCTACAAAAGTTGAGTGTCTGTCGTTCATATTGCATATCTCGCTGATCTCTTGACCACCTACGTACGTACATACAAACCTGCCTGCCCATACCAAACCCACGTAGGCAAGGCGAGCAAGGACTTGGGTAAACAAGCGTACGGCTGGCTACGGTATGTAGCCGCCGACCACGCGGTCGTAAGTACGTAAACTCCCCCCGGCCGTTCCGTTCCAATGTAGGTTATGCAGATATTCGCACCATTAGTGTGGGAGAAAACAACAACCAAAAAAAGGCACGTCGCGTCGTTGTATGTGTCCTGTCCTCGTAAACCCGTCGCAAGCAGCGTTCGTCAAACCCCGAGCCTTTCCTTCCCCTCCGTGCTCCGCGAGCGCGAGTCCTACCACCCAGGTCCCAGAGCAGACACCCAAAAGGTTGGTAGGAATCTTAAATAGAAACATACACACCCATATAATGGCGAGTCGGTCCCATCGTCGAAGTCTAAGCCCTTGAGGCTAGAATTAGGCCGTACAGAGAGGCGAAGTAGAAGAAACTGGGGTAGGGAAAGCATAGGCTGACGTTGGGGTATAATCCTCTATCTGTATCGCAGAATGAAACCGGGCTCCTCGCGTCCTTGCGAAATCATTGAACAGTCTACTAGTCTCGTCGGGGTTGCCTCGTGATCGTAGCTCCCATCTGTAGTCTCTAATCCTCTACTTCTGGAAGAACCAGCTGCTCCTCTTACCAGCATTGCCTTCGTTCTGTAGATTGGCGATGGTCGGGACTTGGGCCGGGCCGTCGCCGGCGGCGCCTCCACCGCGGAGCGGTTTCGCGATACGGCTACCTGCGTTAGCAAAGCTGAAGCCGCCGCCGGGCGGCGAGTTCAGGCCGCGGGTCGAGCCGGCCTTGGCTGCCTCGAGACGCTCTTTGACGGCTGTGAGTTGGGATTCGAATCTGCAACTGGTGTTAGTACCCAGGACAAGAGTCTGGAAGGGATGGACGATAACGGACCTGTGGTTCGCGGCGGTTAACTTCTCTTGGCTATCTTGTAACAAGCTCTCCAAACTAGAGATGCGCTCGTTCCTCGCGATCAGCTTCCTCTCGGCGATGGCTACTTCCTTCTTGAGGCTGCTGTTTTGTTCGACGAGCTGACGTTGAACCTGGGTCAGCTGCTCCAAGTTGCGTTCGAGGAACGCCATCTTCTTCTGCTGAGCACGGTTGTTGGACGACCGTAGCACGTTATTGTACTGTTCTCGCGTCTCGTCGAGAGAGATTTCGAGCTCGACTACCCTTTCGCATCTGTTCTGCAAGTCTCGCATCAAACTCTTCTTCATGACATCGAACTCGGCGATTTGCTGCTGCATCGTCTTGCCATTGGCCAGGCCCGGCACACCGCTATGCAAGGACAGCTCTGCCTGTCGGACAATACCCTGGGTCTCCACCAACTTAGCCTTAAGCTCTTGCAGATCATCCGGAGGAATCGGGTCCCCTGACGAGCTCAGCTCGTACAGGGCCTCGACCTGTTGGATGGCGTTGGCAATCGACTGCTCGTTGGCGCTGAACACTTCTCCGCCCAAGTCAAATCCTGCCATCATCTTAGCCATCTTCTCGGCCTTCTTCTTCTCCTTGTCGTCTAGAGCAGCGCTCGTCTCCTTCGCGCTCATCTTGATATCCAAGAGCTGTTGCTTCACCTCGTCGAGCTCGGTAGTCAACTCCGCGTTCGCCTCCTTTAACGCGTCCATGGTGATCTGGGCCTCTTTGCTTTCGAAGGTCAGGCGCTCGAGCTGCATCTTGGCTTCGTTGACTTCGGTCGTCAATTTCTCGTTCTCTTTGCCTAATTTACTGTCGTGCTCTTTCAGGAAAGATAATTCTTCCTTAGACTCTTGGAGGGACTTCTCGGCCGCGGCCACGGCGGACTCCTTCTCCGCCAACTGATCCTGAAGTTCGTTTTCTCTTCGGAGGAACTCCTCTCTCTCATCCTTATCCAGAGGGAGACTCGGAGTCCCCGAACGTTCTGTTAGCGAAGGCGTCTCGGCTCGGCTTTCGGGTATCAACCGCGACGGAGTTGAAGGCCGATGAGACCTGGCGTCCGCTCTTGTGCTAACAACACCGTCAGCCGACATAGACTGCACCCATCGATCCTTGGGCACTGTTTCGCCGCCACGCCATAGTTGGAGTTCTCCTTCCAAGTTTGAGATGTACGTCTCAAACGTTGTGATGTTGGCCTTGGCTTTGGCGAGCATGGCCTTGAGCTCCGCCGGACTAAGTTCGGCGTTGACCTTCGCTTTGTTCTTAATCGATTTCGCTCTCATGCCGAACCGCAGCGTGCTCAGGGTCTCGGCATCGTTATAACTACTTGGCGAACAGTTTATAATCAGCGTCGTTCTGCTGTTTCCACCAAGAGATTCTTGCAAGATTCTCGTTAATTTGGAGTCTCGGTACGGGACGTGTGAGGATTTGCCGTCGGTAAGAGCGTTGATGACCATGCCCAGGGCACTCAAACTCTTGTTAATCTTCTTCGCCTCCTCCAAGGTCTGACCGCTAGCACCGGTTTTGCCGACCTTCTCGCTACCAGCCAGATCGACTAAGAAGAGTTGACCGCTCTTCATCGAGCCCGTTTCCAGATTTTTCTGAGAGACGGTGATGACGAAGATCGAGTGCGAGCGGGACGATTCCTGGTTCATGTTGGTGGCGGCGACAGCTCTCGCGTTCCCACCCCGCTTCATCACTTCGAAAACTTCCTCTACGCTCGAGACGTAGATCTCCAGAAGACCTTTCACGTAAACACCCCGATTCTTCTCTTCGTGGACGGGTAGGTTATCGTTCTGTGGTGCCAGCAAGTCACGGATACGCTCCATATAGATCTCCATGTAGCTGACTCGGACGGTGTATTCGATAGTCGGTGGGCTGGACATGATGCTGCTGAAGATCTGCTCCACGATACGGGGCGTGATACCCTTGCCTTCTTCGTCTTCTATGCTCGTCCCCATCATGGTGTAAGACTTTCCCGCACCCGTCTGACCGTATGCAAACACCGTTCCATTGTACCCGTTGAGGATGTCGTCGACGGTAGGCTTGATGGAGTAATCGAAGATCTCGGCTTGTTTGCCTTGCATGCCAAACACGCGATCGAAGGTGAAAGTACCCGTAGCTTCTGCAGACTAGATTCGAGGTCGTACCGTTAGCACAAACAGCAGCAGCAGCAAAGCGGGAGACGGAAACGTGGAATTTAGCGGGGGAGACGCACGTTGAGAGTACAAGTGTCGGGGCCCTCGAAGGTGACAATAGGCTCTCCGCCCGATGCCAACTCGACCTTATTCTGCGGCCGAAAACGGGCAACGACCTTGATGCTATTTGCGCTGGCCATGATGACGTTTGGCGTTTGGAGACGGCTACGCGCAGGGGAAATATGTACAAAGGTGAGAGGGCTATTTCATGTTAGGAAAAGGTGAGGGAACTCGTAGGTTATAGACCGCAGCTCAGCCGAAAGAACGGCGAACGGGTCAAAGGATGTCGGAACAGGTAACAATAAAGCTTGTTTATACGTCGGGTTGCCCTTGAATACGATATGTATTTTTTTGGAATCGGTGTGGTGGTGTTGGAGAGTTGTCGCGTCAATTTCGGAGTCGGCGTTTGTATTGGGAGAAAATAGGTAGACCTTGACGATTTTCAGCGGGTTTCCGGCCGTGCCTGAAGTTCAGAAGCACCTAATCCAGGGGGGGGACTGCCAGCTGCAACCTGCAAGGAAGCGAAACGCCACAATCTTGGGCGGTAGGTATGTACTGCGTTTGTACCTTTTCGTGGTGGTGTTGGATGTTTTAGGTTCAATAAGCATGTTCCAAAGGTTTCTCTTGGTCTTCGGACACCTACACGCGGGTAAGGTACATCTACGGAGTACCTATAGTACAACGGTGGTACATATATGTGACCCTCAGCTACGTACAAGCATGTAGTACCTCCCGCGGCAAACTCAATCATACCTCATGTATACTCATCCCACATCCCACCCTTTAGAAACAGCGCGTCACAAGCAAAAGCTCGACTACGCCTACATAGGTACCTACCTATACATTGCATATACGTAGATAGTGGTGATGAGCACCTAACGTAACTCATTCCTGAACTCAGTGCGTAAGACAAGTTGGGGTATAAAACTATAAGACACTACAAAGAGGAACCTGCTAAGACCCAGTTAAGAAGCTGAAATATGAAGGACCGGGCTCTACTTTTATTATCAGATAAGCGAACCCATAGCGACTTTGACTAGGTATAATACCTGTCTACGTAGGTATTTATCTACGATTCATGTACTCATTTGAGAAACCTCCCCTACGAAAATCGTTGATCTACGAAATGACTGGATACCTTAAGCACTGTTCAGGTTTTGTTTCGTTTATCATTCTTTATATTTCTGGCGCAAACTAAAACAACTAGGTACCCGGTGATCATAATCATGCCCGGCATTCCTGACGAACAAGTAAACGAGAACGCCTGGGCTGATGCGGGGAACTGGGAAACGACTCCGAAGTAAAAGTAACAGTCCGTAAAGAGGTCATCTATGCGTAGAGGAGAATGGGCCGTGCCCGAGACGCTGCAAACCAGTACAATAAAAATGTTAATCCCTCCCCGTTCGACGCCTGCCAGAACGCCGAACCGTTATGCCCCTCGCGAATAATACTTTGTTGAAGTCGAAACGGCATCATACCAATATGTCCGCGCAGATCCCTGAGCATCGGCCGTAGAAGCCGACGCCACAGCACGTGTAGCCCGTGACCGGATGCGTCCCATACGCCACGAGCCTATGACCAGTATCAAACGCCGGATCTTTTACGAGAAAATGCAGTCTAATCCTCCCAGCTCTTCTCCACCGTTTCTCTGACTCTCTTGGTGTATTCCTTTCGGTTATCCTTATAAAGGTTAGAAGCCTCCACGTTCGCGGGAGAACCGGTGTTGGGATCGTTGAGTAAACTGGTTCCAGAGTAGGTCAGCATTCTGAAGTACGCAAAAGCGCTCGCGGCAGAGTCGAAGCGGTTTCTCCTTACCTTTGAATGCTCGTCAACACGGCTGCGACGTCGTACGTTGGGCTCCATCGGTTCTGGAGGATGTCGAGGCAAAGCTCTCCCGTAGCATAGACGTTGGGGTGGAACATCTGGCTGATGAATTTGACGGCGGGCGGCTTGTTCGGATATTGCTCCTCGAAATGCATAACGAGTCGGAAAGTTCCATCCTCGAAAGGAGTATCGGCCGGTCCAATGATGACGGCATTCCTTCGTAGAAAATTAAGTGTTAGATTGACGATGCGATGAACGGTGGGTTGCCGTTCATAAGCTTACCAAGTCATGACGTTGTCAGGAACAGGAGACGCAGACACGCCGGCTGGAGGATCGGTCTGCATGCGCTGCGCAGCATTGTTAGCAAATTCCCCCCCCCCGATGAATATATACCAATGTAAGTAGGTATGTGTCGATATCTTACCTTGAAGTCTCGCATTAAGCGGCGGCGGGCTGCGGTCGACATTTTGGGCTGTCTTGAATGTACGTTCCGAGAAGAGGGGGTGGTTTGAAGGGCAATCTGGCAAAACGCTGGTAAAGATCCCGAAAAAATGAAGAGTTGATGACTGCCCGAATACCCTACTGAAAAGATGATTCGTAGGAAGAGGAAACAAGGAAGTCCAGTGACGAGAAGAAGGCGAATGAGGATGACTAATGGGATTAAATGATGGTCTTTCGAAGCGGCGGTTGCCCCAGTAGACGTATTGGTCGGAAGGAACTGATGCGATAAGAAATGGGGACACCCTTGTCGCGTCCGTGCCGATGCAGTCATTAAATATACACAGAAGCGTTCGCATAAAGCCATGTGCCCGTAGCCACATGTGGCGTAGCCCATGGGTATGGCACTAGTTAAAACTCGGATATCTGCATGTAATCGTGGCAACCCAGCAAATTGTGTCCACTTTTTTCTATAGCATATGAGCCATTCAAATCCAGGCCGTCTAACACCTGTCTCCCAACTCCTACAAACACCTTCACGTTGAGTGAAGCTCACACGTAACTATTACTCACCCAAAGGCTACGATGGCCGTAGATTGGGGTGAAGTGCATGCTTTGGAGTGAAAAGACACAAATAAGTATTATGGTATTATGTAAGGAATGTCTACCGTTGACATCACGTGATACCCATCGGGCACACCCGCCATCTGGCTAACAGAACTATCAGCTTAATCTTTAAACTAACCCGTAGCACTTCACGAGCTAAGTTTGACGGTGTAGAATCAGTCATACTAAGGCTACTATTTCCGATAACCCCGAAGTTAGGACGGTAGGAAGATATAAAAGCAGTAGAACGTCTTCACGGAAAGTTGGGGCATTCGTCCGGATAAAACAGTCTCCCAAGCAGTTACAGCGTATCCCGATATCTTAAACCAAACGGCCGTCCTAAATATCCTCAACTCTCCCACCGGAATGCCCAGTCAACTGGACCAGATGGTTAGACGCGACTCCGTGAAGCACTATTTACGCGATAGTTTCCACGTGACAGTTCTAACAGGTTCGGCCTCTCCGGTATAGTTGTTTACAACATCAGCGTTTGAATCAGGCTGATCACAGCTCACCCCTGAGCCAGAAGATGGCCTCACTACACACCAAGTCATTTCATATATTAACCCCATATTCTAGATCCCAATGAATGCAACTCCCCGCTTCAGCTATACTTGGTCATCGGTACTTGGTCGCTTGAGTCTATTATATAACCCCCTACGTAGGCATGATGGTGTCATATTCTCCTCGTCAGGTTCGTCTCCGTCACTCTCCCTTATCTGTATCGTTGCACAATGTGGACTAGTCCGGCCACGCTCGTCTTCATGGCGGTCACTGTGACCGCCTATACAGACGTCCGCCACCAGCGATTCATGATCAAGAACATCGACCCTATCGTCTTACCTGGCACTTATAGGTCTCACATGCATTCGTTCTACGGCTCTGACGCCGTCACCAAAGATCTTCCTACCTCGGCAGAATTGCAAAAGGGGTGTGCTTCGGGTGAAAACCCCAACGATCTATCCGTGTACTGTACGTCATGAATTCGATTGGAGTTCCGCCGTCGCCCACACGACTAACGTGAAGTACTCAGGGACTCCAACTCTGTACCATGTGGACGGCGATAAATACACCGAAGTCAACCCTGTGATGTTCAGCACCTACTACGAGAACATCGACAAGGCCGAGATCCCCTTTCCCAAGGACTTCTATGCTGTCGCGGGCAACGCAAACGCCACAAGCCAGGCGGATGTCAACGAGAGCATTAACGGACTCACTTGGTGGTGCGAGAACGGCCCAGAGGACCGGAACTCTAGGCCTCGAGCCACGTTCCCGCAAGTCACCTGCAGCACGCATATCCAGGCCATTCTCCGCTTCCCGGACTGCGTCAACGTGGCCGATACTACGAAGTACACGTATGCCGCTGCCAACGGCGGACGTTGCCCGTCAGGCATGAAGCGGATTCCCCAGTTGCGTTTCTCGGTTCGGTACGACGTGCGCCGGCTCATCCCGCAAGGCTGGAAGGGCGCTCCACCGCTGAAGCTAGCTTGTGGAAAGGTCTGTGACCCCTTATTATAACTTCGAAGCGGTTCTAACCGGTATACTGATAACTCACAATAGATTGGCGAGGGATACTGCTTCCATGGCGATTTCATCAACGGTTGGGTTGAAGACGCAGCCAAGAACATGCTCAAGGCGACAAGCAATAGACAGTGGATGAGTGTCGATGGGTCGCGTGGCAAAGGAAAGGACGGCAGTTCGTGTAAGCCAAAGGATGCGGATCCAGACCATGGAACCAGTGACTATGCGAAGAGCGTCGAGATGATGGGAATGTAGAACTGCAATATGGGTACCTAGGTAGGCTTAAGAAATTATTATGTTTAATAGGGGATCAATATCCGGGAGTTCCCAGCACCTCCGTCCGCCGGATCTTGCTATAGATGCCAGTTGCACAACGCCAACGAAACGAGTCGACGCCTTCGTCAAGCCGGAGGCGAGCCAGTGATCCTCAGGGCGTCAGCAAGTGGTTAGGACCACGCAAAACGCGATATACTCTTATGACCGTCTACCAGTAAGATTTCCGTTGAACCGGACCATAGCGAACGATATCGCGCCCTTGACTCTAGGTAAACCGCCTTGAGACATTTACCGATCCGTTATGTCTCTAGACCCATCTCCGCCGTAATGGAGACTGGGTCCCAGCCAATATGCCATTGCCAAAAATAAACCCGGAGGGCCAATCCAGAGTTCTGATGTCAACCCGGCAAATTAGGCTCGCTTACATCCTTGGAATCCGGGGTGCAGACGGGCTAATAAGCACTTTACGGTAGAAACCGAAGCACAGCAGATCCCAGTCGACATAGGCGATATTGTAAATGCCGACATAATGCTACCGTGACAGTGTACTGTACGGTAGAAATCTACCCATAAAAGATTTTAAACAACTTAAACGCTGCTTTACATCATTTAACCCGATATTAAATGCCTCCGGCGTTGGTTTGAGTGTTCTGTGCTAGAGTTAGTATGCAAATGCTGACAGATCAGGAGAATACCCCAGTCATATAACCATTGGCATTTCTCAAACCACAGGTTACATGGAAAGGGACTACCCAGGACGATACTCACTTCTGTATTCCAGGGACTCGAAACCACCATGATGCGCGCTGCCGCCGTTTTCGTGGCAGGGGCTGCCACCGTGACAGCCCTCACGGATATCGAACACAAGCCTTTTATGCGGAAAAACATCGACCCGCTCGTGTCTCCCGGAAAATACATCTCTCACATGCACTCGTTCTACGGCTCCGATGCCATTACAAAGGACCTACCGACGACAGAGGAACTACAAAAGGGGTGTCCCTCCGGAGAGAACCCCAACGACCTCTCCATCTATTGGGCGCCGACCCTTTACTACGTGAACGGGGACAACTACACCGAGATCTACCCGGCTACGTTTAAGACCTATTACGAGCAGATCGACCATGCCGAAATCCCGTTCCCTAAGGATTTTCACGCCATCGCCGGAAATGCGAGTGCGGTGAGCCAGAACGATATCGACGAGCATGTTACTATGATAACGTGGTGGTGCGACGGCAATGGACCGGAAGACCGTAATACCCGTCCTCGCGCCGCCTTCCCCCGAAAGACCTGCAGCGCACACATGCAAGCGTAAGTAGCTCTCATCGCCTCGCCTCACCTTCGAACATTTTACTCTTAAGAGACATGACGGGATGTTCCAGAAGAGTAGCAACTGATCACGGTCGCCAAATAGCATTCTACGCTTCCCGGACTGCGTAGACCCGAACAAGATCACGGACTACACGTACTCCGCCGCCAACGGGGGCCGCTGTCCGCCGAACATGAAGCGGATGCCGGCGCTGCGGTTCTCGATCCGGTACGACACGCGGCGGGCGATCCCGCAGGGCTGGAACGGGGTGCCGCCGTTCAAGCTGTCGTGCGGCGCCATCGGGGACGGGTACTGCTTCCACGGGGACTTCATCAACGGCTGGTTCGACGACGCGCAGCAGAACCTGCTGAAGGCGAAAGGCCAACAGTTCATGCGCATCGACGGCGCCCACGGTCTCGGCAAGATCCCCTTCTACAAGACTTGCATGCCCAAGGATGCGGATCCGGACCACGGAACGAGCGATTATCTTAAGAGCGTGGAGATGATGAAGGAGGCGGAGGGTATGGGGAAGAATTAGAGCGAAGGGATGGATGGATGGATGTATCCCTGCTGTGGAGATGGTTCATATAGTGTCGAATAGCACAGTGTCGTGGACTGTACTACTCTGCAACGGCCTCAGTCCTAGGGCTAATATTCGACTGATTTAAATTCATGGCAATCTTATATTGCTTGAATCTACTCAAGTTGAAGGCTAGGCGCTCTTCTCGCCTCGAGGGTCTTGAGTGAAATCTTTTTAACACACCCGCCAATGTGCATCTCTCAAGACATTTGCATTGTAATGGTGTACTGTTGATGCGAAATAGGCATCTCGCGCCTTATAAAGAATGGCTACCGACTAGCCTCACCCGTATGTCGTACTAGGATGAAGTTGGATGGCAGAGAGCGATTAGACGCAAAAGGGTTGATGATAGAAATCACAGGGAGTATGTAACCCGGAAGTCAGAAGAATAAAAGTTCTCAGTGAAGGATTTTGGGGGCGAATGATTGCTAAAAGCGACTACCTCGGCTGCTTATACCGCTGGAAGCCGAGGTGCTAGGCCCTATATAGGTGGCATGCACCCTCTACGTCAGCTGACCCTGGTCGAAGTCCAGAGAACCGCCAAACCGCCATTTATTTTTATTTTACCGTATTGTTTAGCATATAGTGCGACATACCGTATATGGCTAATTATAACCAGCTAGACTTTTTTAACGGGTATTTATTCGCATATATTATTACGAATAACTTTAAATTATTTAATTATTTTAAAATTATTTATTTATAATAAATTTTAATTTTAAATTAATTTCGATATTTTAATAAAAATAATTAAATATATTAAATAAATAAAAAATCGTTAATTAATAATCGATTAATTATTATATAATTATATAATAAAAAATACGAAATAAATAAAATAAATTAAATTATATATATATAAAAATTATAAACGATTTAATTTCGTATTAATTAATAAATATATTATTTTTAAAAATTATATTTTAAATATTTATTACGTAAAACGATAAAATATTTAATAAAAATATATCTATTATTATTATTATTACGATAAATATTTTAATACGAAATTATATTATTATAAAATACGTGTTAATTATATAATTATTATAAATATTTATTTATAAATAAAAAAAATAATTTTCATAAATATTAAACGATTATTTAACGAAATTAAATAATCGATAATAAAATATACGATAATTTCGCTATTTTATTAAATATATTTAATATAAATTAAATTTTATTTTTATAAATTATAACTTACGTTTTTTTTTTTTTTTTATTTTTTACGAAATTAATAAATTAAAATTTTATATAATATAAAAAATAATTTTTTTATTATATAAAAACTTTTAAATAATTAATTAAATTATTAAATTAAATATATATAAAAAATATATAAAAAATATATATTTTACGAATATAATTTTATAAATTTAAATAAATATAACGTTAAATATTTACGATTAACCTTTAATATTTAAATTTTTTAATTTAATTAATAATATTAAATAATTAAATTTTAATATTTTTAATTATTTAAAAAATAAAATTCGAAGTAAATCGCGATTTTTTAACGCGTATAAATATTAAAAATAAATTAAAAATAATTTTAAATACGTCGTTTATTTATATATATTTTTTATTATTTATTATAAATAATTAAAATAATTATTTTATATTAATAAATTAATATATACTACGTTTAAATAAATATTTATTATTATTATAATTATAATAACATTTAATATAAATACCGTAAAAATAATTAAATAAAACGATATAATATTAAAAAAAACTTTAATTTATTTTATAATTTATATAAATATATTTTCGTAATAAAATAATATTAATTATCGTTATATATATAATTAAAATTTATTAATAAATATATTTAATTTAAAAAACGTAAAAATTTACCTTCGAAATTAATAATCGACGATTAAAATTATATTAATTTTAATTTTCGAAAATAACGACTTCGATTATAATTATAATTATTAAAAATAATAATTTATTTTAATTTAAATTAATAAATAAAATATTATAAATAAATTATTTTAAAAGTAAAAGTTACGTAAAATTAAATATATTTTTAAATTTCGAACTATTTTTATTATTATTTTATTTATAAAAATTTTTTTAATTTACGTTAAAATTTAAATAATAAAATCGATTAAAAAAATATTATTAATTATTTTCGATCGTTTATTATCGTCGTTAATAAAAAAAATAATCGATTATATAAATTTTAAAAAAAATTCCTTTTTTTTTTCGGATTTTAATTAAAGGATTTTATTTAATTTTAATTAAGTTTACGTTTATTAATAAAGTCGAATATTTTTAATTCGATTATTATAAAGTTAATAAATTTATTATTTTATTTAAAAATAACGATATTTTATTTTTAAAAACGAATGTTTTACGTTAAAATAATTTATTATCGATTTAACTTATTCGAGAATTTTTTAAAAGCGAATATAATAAAATATTCGAAAATTAATAATTTATAAAAAATAATTAAAAAATAAATATAATATATAAAGTTAAAGTTTTATAAAAATAAAAATAAACGTTTAATATTAATAATTAAAGTTAATATATATACGTACGTTAAAAGAAAATAATTACGTAATTTATTTTTAAAATTATATTTATTCGCGTAAATTTTTTAACGTTAATTAAATATTAATATAAAATAATATATTTTTTAAAAAAAAAAGTTAAATTATTTAAAAGATTTAAAATTACGCGTTAATTTTCGATTAATATTATATACGATTATAAAATTTAATAAATATTTATATTTTTTAATCGAATTAATAAAAATTATTTAAATATTTATTAATTAATATTTAATTTTATCGGATTTTTTAAAAAAAAATTTTAAATTAATTATAAATGTAGTTTTAAAAAATATAATAAAATAAAAATAAAGGGAGGGGGGGGGGGTAATTTAATTACGAAAAAATAATTTATAATTTATAATATTTTTAAATTAATATAAAAAAAAGATTAATAAAAATTACGAATTATTAATAAAACGTTAATATTATACGAATCGTACGAATAATAATATAATATTAAACGCGATATTATTTTTCGTTAATACGAAATACGATTATTATTTAAACGAAAAATTATTAATTTTATCGATTTAAAAATTTTAAACGGCGTTAAAAATTTTATTTTATAAAATATTAAATAATTTTATAATAATTTTATTAATATTAAAAGTTTCGAATATTTATTTATATATTTAAATATTATATAATATAAATAATATTTAATAAAAAAATAATTACGTATAATAATAAATATTTATAATAATTTCGATATATATAAATTCGTAAAAAAGTAAAAAATAATAATTTTTATAAACGAAAAAACGAGGAAATATTTAATCTATTTTAATATTTACCGGGAAATTATTTATTTAAATAAATATTTAATTTATTAAATAACGTTTTAACGAATATTTTATTTATGTTATTATTTAAATAATATAAATATTAATAATTTTTATTATTTATTTTTTTTTATTATTAATTTTTTTTCGAATTTAATTATTTTATATAAAAGTCGAATTAATAATTTATTATATTTATAAAATTTATTTTTATAATAATAATATTTTTATTAATTAAATATATCCGCGAAAATATATAATTTATATTTTCGATAATAATATTTTTTTTTATTTTAATATAATTTAAATATATATATTAATTATTTTTCGAAAAATATTATTATTATATTTTTTACTTTTATATAATTCGAATATTAATTATTTCTTTAAAAATATTATTATTATATTATCGATTATAAAAAAAAACGACGAAAAAACGATAAATAATATACGTATAATTTAATATTTAATAATATAATATTTAACGAATAAAAAATCGAATAAAAAAAATAATATTATTAAATTAATCGTCTTTTAAATTAATAAACGACTTAATAAAATATAATATTATAAAACTTTATATTTAAATATTTTAATCGAATAATTTATTCGAATAATAATATTTTATTAATAATATTAAATATATATTAAAAAATTTATTTTAAAATCACTTATTTTATTAATAATTTACTTAAATTAATATTTTTTTTATTTATATCGATACGAAATTTATATTACTTTAATTATATTTTATAATAATATTAAAAAAAACTTAAAATTTAAATATCGAATTAAAAAATTATTAATATATTATTAATTTATAATATTTTAAATTTATTTAATTATTTAATTAAAACGTATTAAAATCGTTATTTTATAAATAATTAATAAATAAAACGTCGATAAAAATAAATATAATATTAATATAACGTTATAATTTCGCGTATCGTATATCGATATAATTTTTTTAAATATTTTAATATTAAAAATATAAATCGATATTTTAATAAGTTAATTTTATTAATATAAATAATAAATATTATTTACTTTTATTTTAAAAAATTAATTATTAATCGTAATATAAATAAATATAATTATTAAACGTTTAAAAAATCGAATTTATCGATTAACGTTTTTTTTTAAAATAAAATTAACGTTTAATTATTCGATCGATATAAAATATTTTCGAAAAATAAATTTAAAATTCGAAAAATTTAAAACGTTATCGAATTTATTTTATCGATTTTTTCCTTTTAATAAATAATTAAACGATTAACGTTTAATTTTTATTATTTATTATATATAAATAAATAAATATTAAATAATAATTTTAATAAAAAATAATAATATATAATTATTAATTTTTTATAATAATTTTTTTTAACTTATATTATAAACTCGTAATTTTATATTAAAAAATCGCGAATTAAAAAATATACGATAAAATTAATAAATTTTATAAATTATATATAATAAATATATTTATATTATCGATTCGAATTATATATACGAAATTATTAATAAAATTAATTTTATTAATTAATAAAAAATAATATTAAAAAAAAATAATAATCGATTATTATATAATTTAATAAATAAAACTTTTAAAAATATAAAAAATAATTTTAATTTAAAATATAAATAAAAATTCGATAATTTAATATATATTATATAAATTTAATTTATTTATATAAATTATTATTAAAATTACGAAATAACGATTACGATAATAATCGTATTTTTAATTTAATGTTTTTTTTATTTTATTTTTTAATAATTTTTTATTTATTTTTATTTAAAATTTTTTCGTATAATAAAATTATTTTAAATGTCGTTATTATATCGATTAATAACGTTTTATTTTAAACGATAAAATATATCGTTTCGATTAAATTTTAAAAAATCGAAATTTTTATTTTATTACTTCGTAATTAACGTAATTATTTTATTATTCGATTTATTATATTATAAATTATCTCGTAAAATATTTAATATTAAAAAAAAGTTTATATATAATAAAAATATTATCGATAAAAAAATATAATAAAAATTAATGTATTCGAATTCGATAAAATAATCGTATTCGAAAATTATAACTATATAATTTTATATTAAAAAATTTATCGTAACGATAATAATAATAAATATACTTTTATTAAATGTTTCGTCGTTTTAAATAATAAAAATTTAAAGTATACATTTTAAATCGATATATAAATATCGATTAATATAAAATTAATTAATTATATTTTTATATAAATAAATATAATAAATATAATTTTTTTTCGTAATTTTTACATTAAATAATCGTTTAATATTTTCCCTTCGATTTATTAATTAATAACTTTTTATCATTTAATATTAATTAATATTTAATTAATAAATTAAACATAAATAATAAAATTTTTATTAAAAAAAAATTTATAAATTTAAAAAAACTTAAAATACAAAAAAATTACTTATTTTATTATAATTTAATCTAAAAAAATATTAAAATTTAATCGAATAAATAAATTTTAATAAAAAAAAACGATTAATTATTAAATTATTTTTAAAAATTCGAAGCGTTTTACGTTAATAATTTTTAAAAACGTAAAATTAATCGTATTATTTTAAAAATTTCGAGGTATAATATATTGTACGTAATATATTAAATAATATTTATATATAATATATAAAAAAACGTTAATAAATTTATATTTATTACGTACGAAAAATTTTATTATCGTATTTAATTAATTATTTGAGGCGTTTTACGTTAATAATAATTAATTAAATATAAAAATAATTATTTTAATTTTTATAAATTTTTATTTTCGATTAATTAAATTCGAAATATATATATATTAACGATTTAATTATTTACGAAAAAATTTTTAAATCGATTTATTTATTATTTTCTTTTATTTTATTTTATTTTTTTTATATCGATTATTGTTATTAAATAATTATAATTAAAATTTTTTTTTCTATATAAATAAAAAAAAATTTTTTTACTTTTGATAAAATATTATAATATTAAATTTATTAATTAATTAAAATTTATTTATATAATATCGAAAATAAGTAAAATTTAAAAAAATTTTATTAATTCGAATTATATAAATTTAAATTTTAAAAAATTTAACTTCGATAAAATAAAATTAAAAATTTTAAATATTTATTTCGCGAAATATTTTTAAATATATAATAATAATTTTTTTAATATTCGATTATAACGATAATTTAAAAAAAATTTCGATAATTAAAACGAAAAATAATTTTAATATATAATTAAATAACTATATATTAAAAAAATTAATTATTTATAAAAATATAATATATATATTAAAAACGTTTGTATTTATATTAAAAAATTAACGAAAATAATTAAAATTATTAAATTTTTATTATTTTTAAAAAATATCGTTAAAAAAATAATTAAAAAATAATTTAATAAATTTATTAATAAAAATAACTTTATTTTTTTATAAAAGTTTTAATAAAAATATATTTTTTTAATCGATTAAAAACCTTTAAATTAATCGTAATTAAAATAATTAATAACTTTTAAAATTATCGTAATAATATTTATAATATTTAATAATATAAAAAATATTATAATATAATTATTAAAATAATTTTAAAATTTTATAATATAATAATCGATTTAATAATAATTTAATTAATAATAATTTATTATTTTTATTATCCTTTAATAATAAATTGATTAATAATATAATATTATCTTTTAATAATAATCGATATAATAATTAATATAATTATAATTATAATATTAATTTGATTAATAATATTATATTATTTTATAATAATAATAAAATTTATAATTATTATATTGTTTATAATTAATTTAATAAATATATTAATATTCGATAAACTTTAATTTATTACGTATTTTTATCGACTTTGTTAAAATATATAATAATAACGATTATAAATTTAAAAATAATAAATACGATATTATAAACGAAAAAATTAAAATCTTTAAAAATTTATATTATAAAGTTAAAATTAAGAAATATATATACGTTAATATATATTTAATAATATTAAAAAAACGAATATAATAATATTATTACGATTAATTAATCGATATAAATTATATTTTTTAAAATATAATTAAACGTATAAAAATATATTTTTATTTATTAAAAAATTAATAAATATATATAATTAAATAACGTTAAACGATAATATTTTTAATTATAAAAGAAAATTTTAATAAAAATTTACTTATTTAAATAAAATTATTAATCGAAAAAATTTAACGTATTTAAAAAAAATTAATAATTAATTACGTAATCGATTATAACTTTAAAAAAAATATCGTAATTATCGTATAAAAATATTTTATTTTTTACGTTATAATTTTTTAATAATTAAATACATTCGATAATATTTATTTAAATTTTCGAATTATTATTAATATAATATATCGTATTAAATTATATAATATAAATTATAATTAAAAAATATCGAATTAATATTAAATTAATCGAATTTATCGTAATAATAAAAATTAATTTTAATTATACGACGGAATTTTATAATATATTAAAAAATCGTAACGTTAAAAAAAATACTTTATATATAATAAAACGAAATATTAATTTATAAAATACTTTATTTTAAAACGACGAAATAAACGTATAAATTAATAATGTTACGTATAAAAACGAAACTTCGATTTTAAAAATATTAACGAAAATTATAATTAATTTTTATTCGATTATAAAAAAATCGATATATAAAAAAATAACGATAATAATAATAAATAAAATTATAATATTTAATATATTTAAAAAAATAATAAAAACGATAAAAAATCATCGATTATTATTTTAAATTATTATTTTATTATTTACGACGAAATTAACGATTAAAACGTAATAAATATATTTGTAAATTAAACGACGTTTTACGTAATAATCGTAATCGACGTTTTTAACTTTACGATTTACGATATTTTATATAATATTACGTTTTATTTTAATAATTAATACGTTAATATATTTTAAAATATTATATTAAATATAAAAATAATCGAAATTTTATTTAATGGCGAATTTTAATTTAAAATTTTATAATAATTATATCTATATATATTTTTAAATATCGAAATAATAAAACGTTATATTATTTAATTTAACGATAATATAAAATAACGAAATTTAAATATCGTTTATATATTTATATCGTTTAAATTTATTACGTTTTAAATTATATCGTTAAATATATCGTTTTTATTATATTTTAAAAATATAAATTGTTTTAATATATATTTTAATAATATTAAAAATATATTTACATATAAAAATAAAAAATATTTTATCGTTTATAAATAAAAATACTTATAATTTTTATTTAACGATTATAATTTTATAATTATTTATTATTATTTTACGAAAATTAAATTTCGTTAAATTTATCGACGATTTAATTATTTTATAATAAATAAATTATATTGTTTATTTATTAAAATAAATTATAATAACTTCGATAAAATTTTAATCGATAAAATTAATAAATATTATCATTAATATTAAATGTATAATAATTGATTAAAATAATTTAAATTTATTATTAAAAATAACGTCGATTTTAATTATAATATATTCGTTGATATAATATATATTAATACGAAATTAATATTTTATATTATTAATTAAATTACGATATATTAAACTACGAAATTTTTAAAAAATATAATAATAAAATATATTTAAAATATATTATAAATAATATAAATTAATATTTATTTAAATTTATTCGACGATATTATTTATAATATCGAAAAAAATTTTATTATTAATAAATTTACGATTAATGTTAAAACTTTAAATATTATAATTAAAAAAATATCCGTTAAATTTTATAATTTAATAAATAAATTAAAACGATATTATAAATTATTATAATAAACTTTTAAAATTATATTTAAAAATTTATTTAATATAAAATTTAAATATATATTATAAATAACCGTAAAAACCATTAACGATATCGTAAAATTTAACGAATTAATATTTACGTTATTAATATTTAACATATATTTATAATTAATTAATAATTTATTTATAATATTATTTTTAAAAATTAAAAAAATAACGATTAAAAAAATTATAATTAAAATAAATAAAATTAAAACGAAACGATAAATAATTAATACTTTTAATATAAAAAATAATTCGAATATATTCGATACGTTAAATTTATTATTATAATTAAAAATATATATTTATTACGAAAAAAACGATTAAAAAAACTTATATACGTTAATTATTAAAAACGACGAAATATATATAATTAAAATAAATAATAAACCCGTTAATTTTTATATAATAATTATTAAATCGTATAATTATAATACGATAATTAACGTATTAAAACTTACTTCGATCGTAAAACTCGATTTTAATTTCGATTAATAAAAAAATAACGACGATAAAATATACGTACCATCGAAAAATTTACTTAAAATTTAAAAACGAAAACGTAAAAAATCGCTCGATAATAAAAATAAATTAAAAATTACTATTATTTATATAATTACTATTATTTATATAATTACGAAAAAACATAAAAATTAACTTTTAATCGTTTAATTACGTAAAAAAAAAAAAATTATAATCCCTAAAAAATCTTTTAAAAAATTAAATACGAAAAAAATTAAAAAATTTATCGATAAAAATATATTTTCGTTTAAAAAGTACGATTTTATTAAATTTTACGGTATTTAATTATTTAATTTTCGTATCGTTTAAAAAATTAAAGGAAAAAATATTTTATATTTTTTCAAAAAATTTAAATTTATTATTTAAAATTATAACGACGAAAATAAAAAAATAATATTAATATAATTATCGATTATATAACGATTAAATTAACGAATAATTATAATATTAATATTTATTTTTATAAAAAAAAAATAAAAATTTAATTACGTAATATTATATAAATTTATATATAATTAAAATTAAAATTAAATCGTATTATTTTAACTCGATTATTTTTTATTTTTATACTTAAATATTTTTTTAATACGATTATAATAATTATAAAACTTTTATATAATATAATAAAAGTTAATATATATTAATAAATTATATATTTTAAATATTATAAAAAAAAACTTTAAATAATTATATTTACATATAATTTATATTTATTAATATTAAAATTAATCGATTATTTCGAATTAATAAATATGTAGATTAATAATATTTTCAAATTATTCGATAAAATATTCGATTAAATAAAAAATTAAAAACGAAAAAAAATAAAATTTTTAATTAAATTAAAAAAATATTTAATTATAAATTACCCGATTATTTTTAACGGATATATTATTACTATAAAAATTAACGAAATAATCTACTTACGTTAAAAAAATTAAAAAAAAAAAATTACTTTTATTAAAATCGATGTTAACGATATAATATATTAATATATATAATAACGTACTCGTAAAACATATATCGTATCGATTTATTAATTTAAAATTACGTATAATATATTCGAAATAATTTAATATTATAAATTTAAAATTATCGAAATTACGAAATTTAATAAGCGATTTAATTAATAAAAAATAAATATCGATCGAAAATTACGATCTGTATTTTTAAATTTAAAAATTATTAAATTATTCGTTTTTATCGACGAATTATTTACGAATAATAAAAATTTAAATTTTTAAATCGAATATATTATATTTATCGTAAATAAAACATTTTCGAAATTATTTTTTAATATTAAAAGTAATATTATTTATTAAAGTTTAATTAAATTAAAACGCGTTATATAAAACGTTTTAATAAATGAAATTTACGTTATAATATATAACGTAAATATAATAATAATTTTTAAAACGATAATTTCGTTAATTAATAAAAAATTAAATTATTTAAATTTTTTTATTATTATTTATATTAATTTTTATTTATTTTACAAATGTTTAATTAAATTAAATACTACGAAAAAAAAAAAATTTATAATCGATATTATATTATTTTAATAATCGTATAAAAAACGAAAAATAACGAAAATTAAATAAATTTATAAAAAAAATAACCCTATCGATATTATAATAAAAAATAACGTTAATAAAACGTTAAAAATATTTATTAATATAAATAATATTACGATAAAATTATAAGGATAAGTAAAAAAATAAAAAAAAGAAATTTATTATTACTAATAATTAAAAAAAAAAAGAAATTATAAAAAAAAAAAATTATTAATATAATTATATAGTTTTATATTAAAAAATTTACCGTAACGATAATAATAATAAATATATCTTTATTAAATATCTCGTCGCCTTAAATAATAAAAATTTAAAATATACACTTTAAATCGATATATAAATATCGATTAATATAAAATTAATTAATTATATTTTTATATAAATAAATATAATAAATATATTTTTTTTTCGTAATTTTTACGTTAAATAATCGCTTAATATTTTCCTTTCGATTTATTAATTAATAACCCCTTATTATCTAATAAAAGTAAATAATAAAAATATTATCGATAAAAAAATATAATAAAAATTAACGTATTTAAATTTAATAAAATAATTATATTTAAAAATAAATAATAATATTATTTTTTAATTAATATTAAATTTAAACGAACGAAAATAAAAAGTCGTTTATTAAAATTAAATATCGATAATTTAAATAAAAAAACGTTATAAATTTAATATAATTTTATACGTTTATTATAATTTAAATTATTTAATTTATAATTATAAAATAATCGAAATATATAATTAATAATATATTAATTAAAAATTAAATTTATTTTTTTTTAAATTCGAATAAAATATAACGTATAAAAATAAATAAATTATAATAATAACTTAATTAAACTTTTTTAAAAATAAGTTTATTAAAATCGATAATTTTTTCGAAATATTTATTAATAAAAAAAATCGACGGCGATAATATAAATATAAATATAATGTTAAAACCCTTCGTTTTTTTTTTTTAAGTTATTTTTTAAAGATTTTTTTTATTTAACGACATATAAAAGCTTATAATTTCGAACTAAAATATTCTTTATTAAATTAAATTATTATAAAAGTAAATTAAAATTTATAAAAAATAAATAAAAAAATTAAATAAATATATAAAAAAATATTAATAATTTTTTTAATATCGATATTTCGATTAATTTAAATTTATTAAAGGGTTTATTTTATATATAACTCGTATATAAAAATTATATAATATTATAATATATTATAATTTTTATTAATATTTATTTATATAAATTAAATTACTACTTTTTATTTTTTAATATATTTTAAAATTTTATTCGATAAATAAATAATAATACGTTTTAAAATAAATTTAAAATAAATTACTTTATTATTTAATATATTTATATAAAAGTATTAACTTATATCGTAATTTTTTATTAAAATAAATATCGAATAAATATTTATAAATATTTTTAAATATTTAAATATTTTTAATATTTTATATTTTAATATATAATTATTTATTTAAAAATATTTTTAATATTTTATATAAAATTTTAATATTTTTTATTTAAATAATAATATTTTTTTTTATTTATTTTTTTTTTAAAATAATAATTTTTTATTAATTTAACGATTACGATTCGTTAAATATAATTATTTTAAAAAACGCCTCGTATATTAATTTTCTTTTTTTATTTACCCCCGTTAAATTTTTAATTATAACCTTCGATAATTTTAAAATCCGTCGATTAATAAGTTAAATTATTAAGTTTTTAAGTTAAATATTTTAATATTAATATTATAATAATTTTATTTATTATTTATAAAATATAATAATAATTTTTACTTTAAATTTTAAATTATTAATTTTATAATTTTATTTTTACTTAAATATTATATAAAAAGTTAATTAATTTAATTTCGAATAAACGATCGAAAAAAAGTTTTTTAATTATTTATATATAAACGCGAATATTTTATTAAAAATATTAAAGTCGTATTTAACGTTTTTAATTATTTTAACGTTATTTCGATTTTATTAACGTTCGAAACATTTTATATTATATATTATATTATTTAATTATTCGTTTTAATATATTAACGCCGCGTTTAATAAAAATAATATAATTTTAAAATATAATTAAAAAATTTTTTTTTATAAAAAATATAATCGAATACGTATTAAATTAATAAAATTTATTTTAAATTTTTTCGTTCGTAATAAAAATATAAATGTTTTTATTTAATAACGAAATAAATTTTTTTTTTATAAATAATTTTAAAAAATTTTATAATTAAATTTTAAATTAAACCCTATTTTTTACATTATTTAATATTATATTAATAATGTTATTTTTTATAATCGATTAATAACGACGGGCGAATTTAATATTATTATATCGAATATAATAATATTTAACGAAAAGTTTATTATTATAAAAAACGTAATTATTAAAAAATATTATAAAATATTTTATTTAAAAAATTTACGAAATAAAATTTATATTAATAAATCGTTTTTTAATATTTATTTCGTATCGACTTTAAAAACGTAATATAATTATAATTTAAATTTACTTTATTATTAATCGTTTCGTAATACGTATTATATTATTATATTATTAATTAAATATTTTTTTTATAAATATTATATTATAATAAAACTTTTAACGTCGATGTAATTAATATTTTTTTACGATATTTTAAACGTTTTAAATTTTATATATAAATAAAGTTTTTAACATCGAAATATTTCGCCGTATAATATAATTATCATATAAAATATCGAATTAAATCGATATAAAATAATAATTTATAATTTTAAAAAAGTTATTACGTTATTAAAAAATAATTATAAATATTTCGATTTTTTATATATCGTAACGTTTAAAATATATTTTAAAAAAAGATATAATAAATTTATTAATTTATTTTCCTTAAAGTATATTATATTATATATTTTAAAAAATATAAACGTAATTAATATTACTTATATTAATAAATAACGTTATATAAACTTAATAAAAAAATTTAAATTTTATTTTAACGAAAAAATTATTAACGTTAATAAATATAATTTTATTAAAAAATTAATATTATTCGATTTTCGTTTAAAGTTTAATATATCGAAAGTTTTAAAATATAAAATTTAAAACTTATTAAACGTAAAAAAAGTAAAAATTACTATAATAAAATACGTATAAATTTATAAATAATTAAATAATAATAAAAATTTTTATATTTAAATATCCTTCGAATTAATTATTATTTATTAATATTTAATATCGATTTAAAAGTCGAATTAAATATATTAATTTCGTCATTTAATTAATAAAATATTTATTTTATCGATATAATAATAAAAAAAAATTATAAAATATTTATATAAAAATTTAAATTTTAAATTATTTATTATAATATAAATAACATTCGTAATTTATAATTTATTATTTATTTACTTAAAGTAAATAAATATTTAATAAGTTTAAATAATTAACGGTAAATTTAAAAATAATTTTATTACTTCGTACGATATATATTAAATTTATAATTTTTAAATTATAACTATTTTTTTTTTCGACTATTTTTATAAATTTAAAACGAAATTTATACATTATAAAATAAAGTATTTAAAAAATTAAATATAATATTATTAAATAAATAAAAAATTATTAATTTATAATCGATTAATTAATATACGATCGTATAATAAAAAATAACGAAATAAATAAATTAATTAAATTATAAAAATGTAAAAATTACGAATCGATTAACTTCGTATTAATTAATAAATATATTTATTTTTAAAAATTATACCTTAATCGTTTATTATATAAAACGACGATATATTTAATAAAAATATATCTATTATTATTATCGTTATAATAAATACGTTAATACGAAATTATATTATTATAAATATTAAAACGAAAAATTATATTAAAATTAAATAATTATATATTTTTTTTTAATTTAATAATTATAAAAATTAATTAATTTAAAAAATAACTTTTTTTATTATTAATATAATAAAGGTTTATTAAATAATAAACGATTTTATATTATATAATTATATAATATAAAGTAAAGAAAAAATAAATTAATTAAATTATATAAATGTAAAAAAAAAAATTAAATTAAATTTATATTAATCGAAAATATATTTTTATTTAAAATTTATAATTTAATCGTTTATTACGTAAAGTAATAAAATATATAATAAAGTTATATTTACCGTTATTATCGTTACGGTAAATATATTAATATAAAATTATATTATTATATTTATTTTTTTTATATTTAAACTTCGATTATTTAAATGTATACGTTAATAACATTAATTATTAATAAAATTTTTTTAAATTTAACTATTTTTAACTCGTTAACGTTAAATTTTAAAGTTAACGAAATTCGTTTTAATTTAAAAGTTATCGAAAATAAAAATAAATATATTAATTATAATTTTATTATATAATTTTTTATCGGATAATTTTATTATATCGTTTATTAATTTATTTTATAATTTTTTAATAACGATATTATTTTATATAAATAAAAACGATTCGAATTTAATATTTATTTACGTAATGTTATTATTTATAAATTATATAAAAATATTAATATTTTTATAATATAATTTTAATATTTAAATATGTAAATAATTAAATATAAATATAAATGAAATTTTTTACGTAATTTTTAAATAAATATTTAAAATAATAAACCGTTCGTTTAATTAAATTTTTAAAATTTCGAATCGATTATTTATTTAAATTTTAAAATTATTTAATTACGTAATAATTCGAATTTTTAAATTATTTAACCGTATATTAATCGTATTAATTAAATTCGAAATTTATTAACTTTTATAAATTACGAGAAAATTTATAAATTTTAATAATTTTTATATTAATTTATTATTATATTTGATTATTATAATAAAATTAAATTATAAATTAAATTATATTAAAAAATTTATAATAATTAAAATATTAAATAAATAATAAAACGAAATATAATAAAATAATAAAATATTTTAAAAAAAGTTAATTTAAAATTTAAATTAATATTAAAGTAATTAAAATTTCGTAGTAATAACGTTTATATATTTATTTATTTAAGTATTTTATAATGGCGGATATTATTTAAAGTTATTTAGAAGTTAATTTTTTAATTAAAATTTTTAATAATAAATTAATAATTTCGAATCGATTAATTTAACGTTTAATATAATAAAACGATAATTTATTTCTATATTTTTTACATAAATATTTATATATAATATATATATATATAAAAAAATACGTTTACGATATAAAATTATAAAAATAATTTTAAAAAATTTATACGTTTATACGTTTTATAAAAATTTCTTTTTTTTACGTTTTTATAATTATTAAAAATATAATTATAATTTTTATTTAATATATTTATATTCGAATTAATATAATATAATTTAATTTAAATTTTTTTATAAGTTATTATATTATAATAATTAAGTAATTATTTATTTAAATTTATTACTATAATATTATATAGTCGTTTAATAATATAAAATAATCGATAAATTAAATTATATTATTTTATATAATATAAGTATATTACATTAATTTCGTAATTTAAAAAATTATAATTCGTTTTTTTTTATTTTTTTTTTATAATATTAATAAAAATTTATTTTTAATTTTTAAAATTTATTTTATAGTGTAAGGTTAAATAGTTAATTTTTAAATTATTTTATAATAAATTATAATATAATATTATTTATTATAATTTTTATTATATAAAATATTAATTAAAAAATAAAATTAAATATATTCGAATTTCGAACGTAAATTATAAAAATAAAAGTAATAATAAACGTTATTAATTAAAAAATTAATTAATATAATTAAAAATTAATTATAAATTATAATTTTTATCGAAAATATAATTATATTTATTTAATTACGTAATAAATTTATTATTATTATTCGTTTTATTAATCGATTTTATTAAATCGATCGATTAATTATATTATAGGTTTTATCGATAATTTCGATTTAAATTTTTATTTTAAAAATTTTTATTTTATTTATATATATTTTTTTAAACGACTTTAAAAAATTTACTTTAAATTTACGATATTATATATACGAATTATATATCGGTTACGTATAATTATAATATTGATATAAAAATCGAACGAAATATAAGTTATTATATAATTATATAATTATAATAACGTTATATTTTAATTAATTAAAATAATAAATACTTCGAATTTTAAATTATTTATAATTTTAACTATATATATTATTTATATTATTTCGTATTATTATTTTACATATATTAAACGTATTAATAAATATATATATATAATATATATATTTAAATAATAAAATAAAAATATATTTAAATATATTAAACTCGTTTTTTTAATTTTTAATTTTTTTTTTTTAAATATTTTATTATATTTTTATTATTTAAACATTAATTTAACATTATATATTTAAACTAATATAAATAATATAAACGTTAATTACGTCGGATAATTCGACTTATAATTCGATTTTAATTTTATAATATAATTTATAATTTTATTTAACGAAAAACTTTTTAAATTAAAAAACCTTTCGACCGTTTAATAAAGTTAATAAATTTTATATATATTATAATAAATTTAAAATAATATAAATATTTTTATTTTTAAATTAATATTAATACGTATAAAAAAAATATTAATAATATTAATACGCGTTTTAATTAAATAAATACGCGTATAAATATTCGATTTAACATTTTTAACATTTATTTTAAAGTTCGATTTTAAATATCGTAAATTATTTTTTTATATTTTATATTTAATTTTTCGAATGTTTTAATATTAATTAAAATTTTATTTTAAAAATTATAATTTTTTCGCGTAATTTATTAATAATTATATTACGACTTTCGAAATTATATTCGAATTATTTAAATTTATTAAAAATAATATTATTATTGAAATATTATAAAGTAAATTAATAAATAATATTCGAAGATTATTTAATAAATATTTATATAATTAAATTATAATTAATATATTTATTTTCGATAAATTTTAAATTAAATTAAATTTTAAAAGTTTTAAATGTAAATTTTAATAAAATAAAGTCGATAAAATTTAAAAAAGTTTTTATAACTATCGAAATCGTAAATAAACGTTTATATTAATATTATAACGTCGCCGTAATATATATATAAAAAAAAAAAAAGAAAATATATATTAAAATTTAACGATTTCGTAAATCGTAATTTATATTTTATTTTTTATTTTATAATTAATAAAATGTTAATAACGTAATTTTAATTAAATTTAAATTTTTATTCGTTTCGTTAATTAAATTAAATAAATAAATATAATATTATAATTTTATTAAATAAATTTTATTATTAAATTATAATAATATTTTACCGCTTCTATATATAAATTATATTTACTTTTAAATATATAATAAATTTTATTTTTATATATATTAATAAAAATAAATTTATATTCGAATTTAAATTTTTTAACGTTTTTTTTTCGCTTTTTATAAAATAATATAAATTTATTTAACGTATTTTATATTATTTTTTATTAAATATTTTTATAATTACGATTTTAATAATTAATATATTATATAATATTTATTTTAATTTTTTAAAAAAAAAAATTAAAAATTTATTCGTATATATATTAAATAAATTAATTATAATAATATTTATATAATTAATATAATTTTATAATTTTTATAACCGTATAAAAAACCGTTTAAATCATTTATTTTTATATAATTAATTTATTTATTTTTATTTACGATATTATTATATTTTTATTAATTTTATATTTTAAATATATATCGATGGAAAATAATTAACGTATCGATTATATTAAACTATTTTCGATAATAAATCGACGACGTAATCGTTAATTAAAATTTACATTTATTTATAATATATTATTAATATATTATTAAAAAATATTTTTATTTTATATATTTAAATTTATAATTTTTTATATATTAATAAATAATAATATAATTAATACGTAAACGAATGCGATTTATAAAAAGTATATATAGTTATTTTCGTATTTATAAATCGAAATACGAATTTAATAAACGGCGCGTACGTTTATTATTATTATAACGATGGAAGTTTACGTTATTTATTTATAAATTTATATATTTAAAAAAAAAAAATTTAAAACGATTATATTAATAATATATAATAATGTTAATTTTAATATTAACTTTAATTTTTATTTTAAATTTTATATTTATATTAACGAATTTTATAATTTTTTTTATCGATTAAAAATATATAATTATAAAAAAAAATATAAAAAATAATATAAATATATAATAATTTTTAAATAAATTAACGTTCGAATAAATTTCGAAAATAAATTAATAGTTTTACGTACGTTAAAAAAAAAATAATACGTTTAATATTATTTATAAGGAAAAATAACGACGAAATCGTTAATAAAAAATAAAAAATTTTATTAAATAAAATAATAAAATTCGTTTAAAATATAATTATATAAATTTATATCGTATATATATTATATAAAACAAAGGAATGATAATAAAAATACATTTAATTATTTTTAAATAATTTAATTATATAATATTTAAAATTTATTTTTCGATTTATATTCGTTATAATAAAAAATAATTAATTAATTTTTTTTTTATTTAAATAAAGTTTAAATAAATTATAATACGATTTTATATTAATTACGTTCGTAATAATATATCGCGTTTTAATTTTAATCGTATCGCGTACGTAAACGTTTATAAATTAAATAATATAAATTTTAAAACGTATTATCGATTTATTTTCATTAATTAATTTAATAAATTCGATCGATAATTAATTAAGTTTTTATTTTTTACTTTATATATTAAACGAAAATAAACGATTAATATCGAAAACGATATAATAAATCGAATTAATAAATATTTTAAAATAATTACCGTTAATAAAATTTAATATAATAATAAAAGTTTTCGTAATATTATTTAATAAAAATAATATTTTTTTAATTAATAATAAATTAAATTAATTATATTCGATATTTTTTTATATTTTAAATAATTTTAACCGTAAATAAATGTTAAATTATTTCGATAAAATTATTTTTTTAATAATCGATATATTCGTAATTTATTTATTTCGTAATGCGGTTAATTTTAATTTTTTTTTTCGTATTATTTATTCGATTATTTTATTAACGTTTAAAAGCGAAATATTATTATCGATGGGATTTTTAATAAAATTAATTAAATTTTCGATAAAATTAATAATAATATTCGAAGTTTTAAACGTTATAAAAATAAAATTTCGTTTAAAAATATCGACATTAAAACTACTTTAATTCGATATTAATAATAATTATAAAAATTTTAATTAAATTTACGTTTATATTATAAATTTTAAATTTTAATAATAACGTAAAATTTCGATACGTTTTTACGGTTTTTTTTAATAATAAATTAAGTAATTTTAAAAGTTATTTTTATTACGATTTTATTAATAAAATTAAATTACGATCGATTTAAAAATTAATAATTATATTAAACGTAAAAGTTTAATTTAACGGAAAGTTTTAATTAAGCGAGTAAATATAATTTAACGAAAAAAAATAATTAAATAAAAGCGAAGTTATTTAATTTAAAAAAAAGAGTTAATTAAACGGGAAAATATTTTAATTTCTTTTATCGAAAAATAAATTTACGAACGTTCGAAACGACGTTTTAATTTTTCTTCGTAAAATTAAAACTTCGTTTTTATATATAATTATATAAATTTTATATATTTTATTTTTAATTATATTTTTTACGAAATTTTAAAGTATATTATTTTTATTAAATAAATTATTTACCGTTATTTTTTTATAATTAATAATATTTATTATTTTTATTTTAAATATTTACGTTATTTTAACGTATTAAATAAATTTTATATATTTAATATATTTATAAATTATACATTCGTTAATTTTATATAAATTTAAAACGCTTCGTTTTAATTAATATTATAACGTAATTTTATTCGAATATAAAAAAATCGAAATATTAATTATTTTTAACGTAAATATTTATTAAATAACTTTAAATTTCGTATCGATTAAATTTATAATTTCCCGTCGTTTCGATTAATATTAATTTTTTTTTTACCTTATTATTTTTATTAACATATATATAAAAATTATAAATATACGTATATATTTTAAAATAAATTATATTATAAATTCGATTATAAATTAACCGAATTTTTTATAATTTAATATTTTTTTTTATTACGTTAAATTTTAAATTTATTTAAATAAAAACTATTTTAAAATTATATTCGATAAATAACCTATATTTTAATTATTTTTTTTCGATTATATTAATTTTTAATTATAAACTTTAAAACGGCGTATTTAAAAATAATTTACGTAATAATAAAATACTTCGACCGTAAAATATAACGTTTAAATTATTAAATTACGTAATAAATAAATTATTTTATAAAATAAAAAATATTTCGTTAAAAAATATCGTAACTATACCGTTAAATTAAATATTAAATAAAGTAATTAAATTTTCGTATAAAAATTAATAATTATTTATAAAATTAATAATTAAAAAATAATAAAATTTATAATAAAAATAATAAATTTTACGATTCGTTTCGAAATAAAATTTAAAAATTATCTCATATATTATTATATAATTAAAACTATTTTTATAAAATTCGAAATATATAACGTTTTTCGATATCGTTAAAAAATAAACAATAATATATAATATAAAATAATAATAAGGTAAAAATTAAAATAAATAAAAAAACGATTTTTTTTAATATTTAATTTATTAAATTTATAAAAAAAATATCGAAATTATAACTTTTTAATAAATATATAAATAATATAATTAATAATTATAAAAGTTAAAATATATATTTTATTTTTTATATATATAAAATTATTATTTCGTACGTTTTTATAAATTAAATTAAAAAGTAATTCGCGTTAATTAATTAATTTTACATTAAAATTTACCGGTTTCGATTATAATATCGAAGTAAAAATACATCGTAAAAATTTTATATTAAAAACGATAAATAAATTTTTACGAAAAAAATATATAAATTTATTAAATATTTAATAATTTAATTATATTTAAATATATTTTAACATTATAACCGAACGCGAATTTATTCGAAAAAATTAACGAAAAAAATTAAAATATTATTATATATATTAATAAATTAATTTTATAAAATATAATAATATAAATTAAACGTAATTTTATAATTTAAAAAAGGTTTAAATTTTTTTTTTATTATAACGTTAAATATATAATTAATTAATTAAATATATTTAAATATAATAATAAAATTATAATAATAAAATCGTAAAATTATTTATAAATAAATGCGTTTTAATATATATATATATAATAAATAAAAAATATATAAATTTTATTTATAATTATATTAATAATATTTATATAATTTAAAAAAAAAGTCCGAAAATTTATATATTATTATTTATATAATTTTATTTAAATATATATCGAATTTTATATAATTATTTTTTTATTATAACGTTATTTATAAAAATAATTATAAATTAACGAAATATTTCGATAAATTAATGTAATAATCGATTTATTATATCGAAATTAAATTAATAAAATTTTATATATTACGTTTTTTATATATTAAATATATATTATAAAAAACTTTTACGAAAAAGTAATATTTTATAAAAATTATTATAAAATTATTTATATTAAATATATTTTTAATGGATATATAAATCGATATATATTATTTTAAATAACCGTTAATAGATATTTATTACCGGTCGTTTTAAAAAGTTTTACGTGTTTTTAAAATCGGGGAATTTTTTTTACGCGTTTCGATAAACGTTTTTTTTTCGATAACGTCGAAAAACGTTATACGTTTTAATTTTAATTTCGAGTTTTTTATTAAAATAATAACGGTTCGAAAGTAAATACGTTTTATTAAAGTTAATTTATTATTATAATTAAATTAAAATTTAAAGCTTTATTATATCGTATATATACGAGGGATTTTAATTTTAAAAAAAAGTTAATTTTATATAATAATAAATAATAAATGTTTTATATATACCCCGTAAAATTTATATTATATTTAATATAAATAATAATAATTATATTAATTAAATAAATCGATATTAATAATGCGAAAATTTATATTTTATAAATTTTAATATATTTATTTATTTATAAAATTATTTATATTTTAATATAATATTAAAATTATTTTAAATTATTATACGTTAATTTAAAATTTAAATAATTATTTAAAAAGATTAAATTATTCGATGGTATTTAATAGATAAAAATTTTTAAAACGAAATATTATAAAAGCTTCGAAAAAAATATAACATTATTATTAATCGACGGTTTTTTTAACGATACTTTAATAAATGGGATATTTATAAAAATAAATTAAATATAAATAACGTTAAAAAAGGAATTTTTAAATTTTTTAATATCGGGTTTTTATATATTTAAATTATTAATTATTTAAAATTTAAAAAATTTAAAATTAATTTATTTTTACGGTTTTTATAACGTAAATTACGATAATAAAAAAAATGTCGATATAATTTGATGTTTTATATCGAAGAATTTATTTAATTTATACGTTATTTTTTTTACGAAAAAAACTTTCGCGATAATAAAATTTTATTTCGATTCGATTAATGAAATTTTAATATTAATAAAGCGTTTTTTATTTATATTAAAATCGAAAATAATATAAAAAAAAATTAATAATTTAATCGAATAAATATATAATATATTTAAAATATACGAGTTTTTTAAAAATTATAAATAAGTTTTAAACGTTTTCGAAAATTTAAAAAAAAATAATATTTTCGAACGTATTTATTAAAATATTTAACTTTTAATTACGAAAAATATAATTTATATTATATATCGATAATTTTACTCGAAAATTATACGGTAACGAATTAATAATAAATTAAACGTAAAACGAAAAATACGTAAAAAGTTTATAATTTCGAAACTTAATTATATTTAATTTATAAATAAATATTATAAGTTAAATTTCGTTAAGTTCGAAATTTACGCGTATATTAACGTATATTTTCGTAAAATATTATAAATTAATATAAATAAATATAATTTTTAACTTTTAAATATATTAAATTAATTTTTTTTTATTATTTTCGAATTAAAAATTTAATTATAATATACGCGAATAGATTATAAAATCGAAATTTTTTTTATAATTTAAACGTAATTTTAATTAATTATAATTTAAAAACCGTTAATAATTATATAAAATTCGAACGAAATTAAAAAAATTAAAATATAAAATTATCGAATTTCGAATTTATATAAATAAAAAATAAATAAGTAAAATCGAAAAATTAAATAATAATAATTATAATTATTAATTAACGTAATTTTACGTTAAATTATACGTATTAAAAAATGTAATTATTTTTATTTTTTTTTTTTTTATAATTAATAATTTTAAAATTATTTCGATAAATTTTATAAAATTTAATTATTCGATAAAAAGAATTTAATTAATTAAATTACGTTATATATTATATATAAAAATATAATAAAATAAAAAATTATCGATTTTATATATTAATAAAATAATTATTATATTAAATTTTAATTAAATAAAAATTATATTATTATTAATTATATAAATATAATATAATTAAATTTAAAAAAATTAATGTAAAAAATTACGTTATAAATTTAAAATACGACTTTAAATTAATATAATTAATATAAAAAATAAAAAAACCATTAATTAAATACGATTTTAACGGTTTTTTAATATTAAAAACGTAACGATTATATAATAAATAATTTATAATTTATTTATTAAAATTTATTAACGATATAACGTATTTTTATATATAAAATTATATAGTTTTAAAAAAATACCTTAAATAATATATAATTAAAAATCGAAAATTAAAGTTAAAATTTAATAAAATTTTAAATAATAAGTTTTTATAATATAAATAATAATTAAAGTTATATAAAAAAATATAAATATTATTTAAATAAACGTATTTAAAAATAAAGATATAAACGTAATATAATTTAATATAAATATTTATAAAATTTAATAAAAAATATATTAATTAACATTTAATTATTTTAAAATAAATTATATAAAAATAATTTAAAAGATTTTTTTTATAAAAAATATAATTATTTTATATTAAAAAAATATAAAAGGTAAAAAAATAAAATTTTATTTAAAAAATACGAAAATATAATATTCGTATAATCGTATATATTAAAGTAGATATAATAACGAAATTAATAAAAATTATAAATATTATAAAATTATAATAAAAAATCGTAAAAAACGTCGTAAAAAAAATTATAAAAAAAGTCGTAAAATAAAGTCGCGATATTAAATCGTAAAAGGGATTATAAAAGGAAATTATAATTATTTTATTATAAATATATATTAAATATTTTAATTAATAATTAACATATATATTTAAATTAAAAGTTAAAAATAATTAAATAATTTATATAAAAATATAATTATTTTTTTTATTATATAATTAATTTTATTATAATAATAAAAAATATAATAAAAGATTTTAATAAAAAGTTATATTATATTTTATTAAAATTATAATTAAAAATATTTCGATAAAAACGTATTATTTAATATTTTATATAAATTTACGATAAAAAAATTAAAGTTAATAATAATTTAATTTTATTTTTATTAATTAAATATATATTAATATAATATTTAATTAAATGTTTTTTATATAATAATATATAATTAAAGTTAAATATTATTAATGTTTTATAAATATATATATATTTACGTATATAAAAAATCGTTTAATATACGTAAATATATACGTATATATTATTTTAAAAATTTAAATAAAAAATTTAATAATCGTTTTATTATTTTAATTATAATTTTATATATTTATTTTAAATATTTAAATATATATAAAACAAAATAACGAAGTTATATTTAAATTTATTATCGATTATTTAATTTTATTTAAAAAAACTTCGAAATATATTTTAATTTTTTTTTAAATAAAAAAAAATTTAATTACGTAAAAATTTACGAGTTATATTTTTTACGTTATATAAATTATACGTTACGTTAATAAATTACGTATATATTACGTTAAACGATTTATATTATACGTTTATTTAATTAATTAAATCGTTTTATTAAACGTTATATTATTATATTTAAAATTATTTATATTTTAATAAACGATTTTATTAATTAAATTAATTTAATTAAATAAATTAAATTAAATAAATTTATATGAAAAATTTAAATTATATAAATTTAATTATATAAATTTAATTTTAATTTAACGTATAATTTTATTTAAAAAATTCGAATCGAATAAATTTAATTATATATATTTAATTATATAAATTTATATTAAATAAATAAAAAGTCGTTAATTAATAATTAAAAAATTATTATATAATTATATAATAAAAAATACGAAAATAAATAAAATTAATTAAATTATATATATATAAAAATTATAAATAAGTTAATTTCGTATTAATTAATATTTATATTATTTTTAAAAATTTATATTTTAAATGTTTATTACGTAAAACGACGAAACATTTAATAAAAGTATATTTATTATTATTATCGTTACGATAAATATTTTAATACGAAATTATATTATTATAATTTAATTATATAAATTTAATTTTAATTTAACGTATTTTTCGTAATATTTTTCGAAAAATTTTTCGAATTATATATTTAAAATTAAATATAAAAAAATTATACGAGTGGATTTTCGCGACGATTTTTTCGAAAAATAATATAGGGTAATATAAAGTGGATTTTTACGATAGTTTTTTTAAAGGTAATATAAAGTAAATTTTTATAACGATTTTTTCGAAAAATAATATAGGGTAATATAGGGTAGATTTTTACGACGGTTTTTTTAAAAGTAATATAGAGTAGATTTTTACGACGGTTTTTTCGAAAAATAATATAAAGTAATATAAAATAAACTTTTACGACGGTTTTTTTAAAGGTAATATAAAGTAGATTTTTACGACGGTTTTTTTAAAAAGTAATATAAAGTAATATAAGGTAAATTTTTACGACGGCTTTTTTAAAAATAATATAAGGTGGGTTTTTACGACGGTTTTTTCGAAAGGTAATATAAGGTAGTATAGAGTGAATTTTCGCGATGGTTTTTTTAAAAGTAATATAAAGTAGATTTTCGCGACGGTTTTTTTAAAAAGTAATATAAAGTAATATAAAGTAAATTTTTACGACGGTTTTTTTAAAAATAGTATAAAATGAATCTTTACGACGATTTTTTTAAAAAGTAGTATAAAATAATATAGGGTAAATTTTCGCGACGATTTTTTTAAAAATAATATAGAGTGGATTTTTACGACGATTTTTTCGAAAAATAATATAAAGTAATATAAGGTGGATTTTTACGATAATTTTTTTAAAAGTAATATAAAATAAATTTTTATAAAAGTTAAAAAATATTATAAAAATTATATTAAAAATTATATAATTATAAAAATAGTCGTAAAATTCGTAAAAAATCGAAGTTTAAAAAGTTATAATTTTATATAAATAAATAAATAATAAAATCGTTTTTCGATTTATTAACGATTATTTAATAAAACGAAAATTCGTTTAATTATTCGAATGTATAATTATATAATTTATATTTAAAATTTAACTTTATTATTTAATCGACGTTTATTATTTTAATTAAATAAATAAATATTTTATTTATTTTTTTTTATTTATTATTTCGTTATTTAAAAATAAAATTTTAAATTTCGTTATTTTTTACGGTTAAATCGTTCGTACGATTTTATATTATTAATATCGAATCGATTAAATTTTTTTTATTATACGTTTTTATTTATTATTTCGAATATTTTAACGCGTATTAATTTTTTTTAAAGTTTTTTACGTTAAATATTAATGGCGTCGATTATAATTTAACGTATTATATTTATTATATAATAATCGATAATATTTAAATTATCGAAAACGACGTAAATTATTTTTATTTTAATATATTTAATAAAATAAACGGTTTATAATTTATTCGATTTAATAATAATATTTTATTTAATAAAAAATATTAATTTTATATTTTTTAATTTTTCGACGATTTTATAAATATATTATAATTTATTAATATTATTTTTATTATTATTATTATATATTAATTATTAAATATAAATTTTTATTTAATTATTTTAAATTTCGATTATTAAATATTTTTTTATAATAATTTATTTTTATTTTAATAAAATTTCGATATTTTATTTATTTTCGATTATAAAGTTTAATATTTAAGGACGAAAAAATAAAAAAATACGATAAATTATAACGAATATTATCGAATTACGTAAATTTTTTACGGTTATAAATAAATTTATTTTATTTTTAAAAAATAAAAATTTTAATTTAATTATAATAAAATAGATATTTACGATTAAATAACGATATTTTTTATATAAAATATTAATAATATTATTTTTTTTCGTATTAATATTTATAATATATTCGATATAAAAAAGTTTATATTAATTTTTAAGTTAAAAAATAACGATTACGTATTAATATTTTATATATTTTATATATTACGATTATTATATAAATAAAAAATTTTATTTTATAATAAGAAAATTTATTAAATTTATAATGTTAATTTTAAATATTTATTTATTCGATTTATATAAATTATTTTTAATAATAAAATTACGCGATTTTTCGAATTTTCGAAAGTAAAACGATTTATATTTTTTATTTTTTAAAATGTTAATAGTGGCGATAATTTAATTATAAAAATTATAATTATATTTTTTATTACGGATATTTTTCGATTTTTTAAAAACGAATTTTTTATTTTTAAAAAATATTTTCGTTTTTAAGTTAACGATTATAATCGCGATAATAATAACGATTTTAATAACGTCGAAAATAAATTTTATTAATATTATTTTATTAATAAAAAAATTATAATTCGTTAAAATAATAAAAATTATAACTTTTTATTTAATAATAATAATAATAATAACGAATTCGAAAAAAATTATTTTACGGTTAAAAGTAAGGTATTTCGATTATTTAAATCGGTTAATAATATTATAAATAATAATAATAATATAAATAATAAAAATAATGACGTTAATTTAAAAATTTATAATATCGATTTAAAATAAATTATTTTTTTTAAATATATAAAATAATATTAAATTATTAATACGATATAAATAATATAAATAATAAATATAAATACATAAATAAATAATAATATATATAATAAAAATAGATACGATAACGGTAATAATATAATAATAATAATAATAATAACGGTAATTATAATTATTAAACGAAATAAAAAATCGTTAATAAATAATTAAAAAGTTATTATATAATTATATAATAAAAATATAAAATAAAATAAATTAATTAAATTATATATATTTAAAAATTATAAATAAATTAATTTTATATTAATTAATATTTATATTTATTTTAAAAATATATACTTTAAATTTTTATTACGTAAAATAATAAAATATTTAATAAAAATATATTTATTATTATTATCGTTATAATAAATATTTTAATATAAAATTATATTATTATAATAATTTTAATATTTTATATTTATATTAATTTTTAAATCGTCGTTTATATCGTCGTTTATATTACCGTTTATATTATTATTTTCGATATTTATTTTAATATATAAATATATTTTATATAAAGTTATTTAAATTACGTAACGACGCGATAAATCTTTATAAAATATTTTATTTTAATTTTATTAACTTTATAATATTACGAAGCGAAATTTAAATATTAAAAATTAATTATATTAATTTTATAAAAAATTAAAAAAAAAATTAAAAAATAACTCGAAAATTTACGATTTAATATATATATAATATAACGAATTACTTCGTATTTTATTATTTTATAAAATTAAAATATAATAAAGTTAATAAATTTAATAAAGTTTAATATAACGTATAATATTAAAAATTAAAAATTAAATTTTATTAATATTATATATATATAAAAAAAAAAAAAAAATTAAATCGCGGTTTTATATATAAATTTCGACGGCGTATTCAATCGAAGTTTTAATATCGATGTAATAATATAATTTAATATTAAAATATTTATTATAACAATAATAATAATAAATATATTTTTATTAAATATTTCGTCGTTTTATACGATAAAAATTTAAAGTATAAATTTTTAAAAAAAATATAAATATCGATTAATATAAAGTTAATTTATTTATAATTTTTATATATATATAATTTAATTAATTTTTTTTATTTTCGTATTTTTTATTATATAATTATATAATAATTTTTCGATTATTAATTAACGACTTTTTATTTATTTAATATTAATTTATAATCGTATAATAATTTTTCGGTTATTAATTAACGATTTATTACGATTTGATATAATAGGTTTAATTTTATTAAATAATCGACATCGAATTTTTAATTAAATATATCGTCGAAATTTAAATATAAAACCGCGGTTTTTCGAATTACGATTTAATTTCTTTTTTTTTTATAATATTAACGAAATTTTATTTTTAATTTTTAATATTTCGTATCGTATTACGACCTTTTATTTATTTAATAATTAATTATTTAATAAAATTAAATTAATTATATCGAACCGTAATATTTATTATTTATTAATTTAATTAATCTTTATAAAAAAAATATTAAAATATAATAAATTAAATTTTATATTTTTAAATTTATAATATATATAATCGTAATAATAATTATTTTTAAAATATATTTCGAAATTATTAAAAATTCGTTTCGAATTTAATTTTTTTTTTTAAAAAAATTAAATAAATTTATTTAAATTTTAAAATAATTACGTTACGAATTTTAATTTTATAAATTATATTATACGTTTAACGAAAAAATATAAATTATATTAAATAAACGTTAATTAATTAATTAATTATTTAAATATATCGTTTATTTATTTTTTTTTAATTTATTTTTTTATAATAATATTTATTAATTTTTAATAAAAATATATTTAATAAATATTATTACGTAATATTTAATTTTATAATTATATATTTTTTACGTTATATAATGTTTAATTTTTAAAAAATTAAAATAAAAACGGTACGAATAATTTTTTAAGGGTATATAAAAAAAATATATTATAAAAAAATATATAAAACTTTTATTTATTTAAAGAAAAAAACTCTTTTTTTATAAGCGTTGTTAATTAAATAATATATAAAGTCGTAAGTTAATATAAAGTTTAAAGATATGTATTTTTAATACGTATATATTATTTAATTTTTAATATTTTAGTCGTTTACGTTTCGTAATATATTCTTTTAATAACGTTATATTAATAAAATATATTTTTATTTATTATTTTATTTTTTTTATATTTTTACTTATTTTTTAATATATAATTTTTTTAATAAATATAATAAAAGAAATTTTATTTAATAAAATATATATTTTATAAATCGTATATATTATTTTAATAATATAATTTATTATTACTTTAATTAATTAAATCGTTATATTTAATTAATTATTAATATTTTTTATAAACTTTAAAAATTTCTTTAATAATTTAAAAAATACCGTAAATATTTTTACGATTTTTCGAATATTTATTTAAAAAAACTTTAAATAATAAAATATACGATTATTTATATAAATAATCGTTCCTTTTATTTTTTTACTTTTTAAACTTTTTTAAGAATATACATTAATTTTTTTCCCGTTTTTTTTATTATATTATTAAAAATTCTTATTTATAATTTTTTAATTTATTTTAAAATATAATTTTTAAATTTTTCGACGTTAATATTATTATTTAATCGTATATAAAATTTTTTTTTAAATATTATTTTATATTATAATAATTTTTATTAACGTATCGTCGTAAATTTATTATAAATTATATATTTAAATGTAAAATTTTAATTATTATTTATATCGTTAATATATACGAAATTAAACGTATTTATATTAATTTATTATAATTAAAAGTTTAATTCGATTAAAATAATATTAATATCGATTATATTATCGCGTTTAATTTTTTTATCGTAAATATTTCTTTTATTAAAATAATTACTTTTATTAATAATACGATAATTTTTAACTCGATATTTTCGACGTTTTAATAATTAAATTTTTTATTTATAAATTTTTTTAATTTCGACGTTTATAATAATTTTAATTAAAATATTTTATTTATAAACGAAATAAATAAAATAATTACCGATTTATTTATTATTTTATAACGCGTTATTTTTTTAAGTAAAATTAAAAACGACCGTAAAAATACCTTTAAAATCGATAAAAAATAATGAATTCGATTAAACGTTATTATTTTACGTAAAACACCTTATTTTAAATACGTACGTAATATTTTAACCGGTCGTTTTATTAAAAAATATTACGAAACGATTAATTATAAATCGCATTATTAATTATATATAAACGAACATTTATACGTTTTTATATAAATAATTTTTTTTTCGTAATTTTTTATTATTTATTAATTATTAATCGATAAACCGTTAAAAATTATTTTAATAACCCGTCGATTAATTTAAATTCGAATTTTTAAAAATTAAAAAATAAATTCGCTATTTTTTATATATATATCGCATTAATTTATTAATTTTTTTTTTTAAACATTATACGTTATATTATTACGATATATACGTTTTTTAAAATCGTAAATAAAAAATTTAAATCGAACGATTAATTTATTTATTTTATTATTAATAATAAAAATAAAACTTTTATTTATCGTTTTTTAATTATATCGCGAAAAAATTCCCGTTTTAAAATAAATCCGTTAAAATTATTTAATCGAATATACGTCGTATTAAATAAATTAATTAAATACGTTTTTTTTAACGAATTTTTTCGATTTTATAATATTTTATCGAAATAAATTTTTTATAATAAATTATTAATATAAAAAATTTAAAAATTAATTAATTAAATATTACGAATAATTATTTTAATAATATAATATAAATATATTATAATTAAAATAATCGTAATACGTTTTATTAAAAATTAATTTTATTTAATTAAAAATATTATTTTTTATTTTTTTTATATTTAATTTAATAAATTACGAACGTTTTATAAATTAAATAATAATTTAAAATATTCGAAAGTTTATTTTAATAAATTTTTAATAAATTTATTTATTAATATTTAATCGATAAATAAATAAATTATTCGAAAAAAATTAATTTTATATTTTTATTATAACTATATATTATAAATATTTATATATTTTAATTTAATAATAATTTTTTAATTTTCTTTTATTATTAATTTAATTGTTTATTAATTATTATTATAAATTTTTTAATTTTTTTCTAAATCGAATTTTATATTTTTAAATAAACGTTTCGTAATTATAATTTTTTTTATTAATTCGAATAAAACGAATAATTCGACTTCGATTATTAAAATCGTTACGATAATTTAACGAATTAATTTTTATATTATCGAATCGTTAAATAAATATATTATATACTTTTAAATTAATTTTTTAATTTTTATATCGTTAACGTACGACGCGTTTTTTACGATTTATAAAATTTATAATTCGACGTTTTTACCTTTATATTTAATGTTTAAATAATACGTAATATATAAATATTTAATTATTTAATTTATTATTTTAAAATATTCGAATTTAAAGTTTATTAAAAACGTCGAAAATTTAATTATTACGAATATAATATTTAATTTTATTATAATCGTTATATAAAATATTAATTTAATATGTTTTTAATAATTTTTTATTATATTTATTATAATAATATTTTTATACCTTAAAAATTTATTAATTAAAAATAATATTATTAATATTTAATTATTTTCGACGAAATTAAATCGTTATACGATTTTTTCGATATAAAAATTATAAAATAATATAATTATTTTTTTAATTCGATTTTTAATTACTTTAATTTTTAAATATTATTTTACGAAATTTAATTTTTTAATTTTTTAAATTATTTTTATATCGTTTATAATTTTTTAAACTTCGTATTTATTATTATAATAATATATTAATAATATATTATTTATATATATTAATACATAAACTCGATAATTATATATATAAAAAAATACGATTTTTTTAAAAATAATTCGAATTTTTAACTTTTTAAAACTTTTTTAATTTTTTTATATTATAATAAAAAAAAGTTTTTTAACTCGTATAAAATTTTATAAAATAAAATATATTTTTTTAATTATTTAAATTTATCGAAAAATTTTATAATTATAAATTTACATCTTTTTTTTTTCGTATTTAAAAACACATTTTTAACGTCGAATTAATCGATTTTTAAATCGAATTATATAATTATAATTATTATAATTTTAAATAATTTTACAATAAATATAATAATATATATATTTTAAAACGTCGTATTTTAACGATCGTTTTAAACGATTAATTATAATTTATAAATCTTTAAATACTTATTTTAATTAAATTTATATACGAAAATTTATTTTATAAAAAACGATTTAATTTATATCGAATTAATTTTAATAATTTTTTAAATTTAATTAACATTAAAAACTTATATTTTTTTTTTTACGTTTTTAACGAAACGATTTTTTAATAAATATTTATTTAAATCGAATTATTTTTTCGATATTAATTTTAAAAAATCCTTTCGATAAATACGCGATTTATTAAAAATTATTTTAATTTATATAAAATTATTTTAATTAAATATTATTATAATTATTATATATAATATTCGATACTTTTAATCGTTTTTTTATATAATTTTTTATTAATTAAATATAAAAATATTAAAAAAATTTAACTAATAATAATTATTAAATAAAATAATTAAATCTTTTTTATAAAATATTATAATAAAAATAACATTATTTTCGAAAATTTCGTTATTTTAATTATTAAATTTTTTACCTTTTTATTTTCGACTTTTTTTATTCGTTAAAAAATAAACTTTTTTAATATATAATCGACGCTTTTTACGTTTTAATTTATCATTTATTTAATATTTTTTTAAATTTACATTATTTTTTATATTTTCGATTTTTAACGTTTTTTAAAAAAAATTCGAATTATCGAATAATTTCGTAATTTTAAAATCGATTTTTTAATTAATTTTTATTAAATTTTTATTAATAATTATAATATTTTTTTAAATACCTTTTATATTAATAATTTTTATTTTAAATTTCGATATTTTATAAAAAATTAAAAATTTATATAATTTATTTTAAAATTAATCGTTAAACGATTTAATTACCGTTACGTTATTTTTAATTAATATAAAACTTTTTATTAATATATTAATTATATTTTTTTATACGTTTTTAATTTTTTTAACTTTAAATATATTTATTTTCGTAATTAAATTATTTAAAAAACCGTTCGTTTAATCGATTTTAAATCGTAAATTACCCCTTATATTTATATAAAAAATAACTTTAAAAACGTATTTTATTAATTCGAAATCGTTTTATAAATTTAAAACGACGTATAATTTTTTAATAATTTCGATATATAAATTTAATATTATTAAATTTTTTAATTTTTTTTCGTTAATTAATATAAATTAACATTTTTAATCTTTATTATAAAATTACTTTTTATTAAATTAAACATTTTTAATAAAAATTATTTTATAACGAAAAAAAATTTATACGCGATATAAATTCGAAATTTTATAACTTATTAAATACCTTATATACGTTTTTTTTTTATTTTATATATTCGTTTATCTACTTTTAAATTACCGTTTTTTAATTTTTTTTTATTTAATAAATAAATTTTATACCTATAAATGTATAAATTATTTTAATTAAATCGTAAATTATTAATAAATTTTTTTATAATTTACGAAATATACCATTTAAAATAATAACGAAATTAACTTTTAAACTTTTAAATAAAATTAATTAAATTATTATTAAAATTAAAATTTATATTATATAAATATATAACCGTTTTAACGTTTTTCGACTATAATTTTTTTAAAAAATTCGCTTTTAATTTTATTTTAATCGATTTAATTATTAACTTTTATTTAATTTATTTAATTAATTTTATTAATTTTTTAATATTTAATAATAACGTTTCGAAATCGATACTTTAATTTTTAACTTATATTTCGAATTATATACGCCTTTTTTAATTATATATTATCGTTTCGTCGTTTAATTATATTTTATTAATAATAAATTTATATTAACATCGTATTTAATTTTTAAAATTTTAAATCGTAAAAATTATTTCGTTTTACGTTTTTCGTAAAAATATAAAAACGTAAAATATATTATTATATTCGTTTTTAATTATTAAAAAATATATTAATTTATTATAACTTTTCGAAAAATTAAATAAATTTTATAACATTCGTTAAAAAAGTCGAAAAAAATAATATTTTAAAAAACGCCGCGAAATTATTCGTTTAATGTATATAATAATATATTTTTCGTATTTTCGTCGTTTTATTTTTTTAATTTTTACGTTTTTTATTTAATATATTAAAACTTTTAATACTTTTAATCTTAAAGAATTAAATCGTAAATATTAAAAAAACTTTATATTTTTTTTAAATAAAAATTTATTTTTAATAAATCGTTTAATTTTATTATATTTTTTTATTAAAAATAATAATATTATTTTTATTACGTTTCGTAATAAATTTAACGATAAAATTATATCGATTATTTAAAATACTCGAAAATAAATTAAAAAAAAACTTATATTTAAAAAAAATAAAATTAAATTTTATTTTTAATTATCGTATAATATAATTTTTTTTTAATATTATCGAATTTAAATATATCGTCGTATTTATATAATTAAATATCGATAATTTATTTTAATTTAATAACGAAAATTAAATTAACGTAAAATTTAAAAACGTATATTACGTTAATAAACTTTAACGTAATAATAAATTTATTTTTACGTTTTAAAACGTTTTTAATAATTTATTTTTTTTTATTAATAATAAAAAAATTCGAAATATTTATTTCGATACGATTTTTTTTTAACGAATTTTTATAAAATTCGAATAAAAATAAAAAATAATCGTTAATTAAATAAATAACTTTATAATTATTTAATACGATATTTTCGATTAAAAAATAATATAAACGTTTTATAATAAAAAAAACTTTATTTAAATAATTTATTTATTTTATTAACTTCGGTAAAATTATAATTATAATTATTAAATTAAATAAATCGTTATTCGTATTTCCTTTTTTAACGTAACGATAATTTCCGTTATAAAATTTTACTTTTTATTTTTTTTTTTCGATTTATACCTAAAAATCGATTTAATACGTAAATTTAAAACGATTTCGAATATTTTCGTATTTTTCGTCGTTAATAACTTTAATTTTTCGATTCGAAAATTTAATTATAACGTATTAAAAAATTTTATACGCGCGGGATTTTTAAAAATATTTATAAAATAAATCTTTTCTATACGAATAATTAAACTTTTTAAATTTAAAAAATCCACTTTATAAACGATTTTTTTTATCGATTATATATTTTTTTTAATTTAATTTTTTAATATCGTATAATTATTCGTTAAATATAATATAAATATCGATATTACGCCCCTAATTATTTTACTTTAATTTATTAAATATAATATTAAAATATATATCGATTTTTTCGAACGTAAAAAACGAAAATTTTTCGATTTTATTTTAAATAAATTTTTCGAATTACCGATTTATTTATTTTTTAATTATATAAATTTCGATTACGTTAAAAAAATCTTTTATTACGTTAATTTTTTTAATTTTAAAAATCTTTTAAACTTTTATACGAACGGTTAAATTTTTTTACTTTAAATATTATTTCGAAAAATTAATAATATTAATTTTTATTCGTTCGAAAATCGTACGATATTTATAACGAAAATTCGAAATAAATATTAAATAAATAAAAACATTATATTTATAAATAACGTTTATAAATATAATAATAAATATATTTTTAAATTTTAAATATTTAAATCGATAATTATCGATTATATTAAATATAATCGTTTTAATAATTTATTTATACGCGATTTAAAACTTACTACGTAATATCTTAATTTTTTTAACGTTTTTTTTAAATTAATTTATATAATTTTTATACTTTTATTCGAATTTTTTTTTCGTAAATTTTTCGAATTTTAACTTAATTTTTTTTTTACTTTTTTTCATTTATTTAATATATTTTTAATTATAAATTTCTTTAAATTAATTAAAATAATTTATTTTTTATATCAAATATCGAATATATTAAATTTTTTCGTTTTTAATAAATTTAATTTTTAATCGATTAAAATTTTCGTTAATAAAATCGATTAACTTTTAAATATTAAATATATTATAAATATATTAAAACTATTTTAATTATATTATATAATTCGTACGATTTATAAATTTAATAATATTTTTAATATAAATATTTATTAAAATATTTTTATTTATAATATTCGTAAAATTTAACGATTTATTAAATATAAAATCGATATAATAAAAATAAATAATAAATATAATTAAAAAATTAAATAAAATTTTAAAAAATTTTTTAAAATATCGATTTTATATATAAATCGAATTTATAACTTTTACGTTATATAATATTTAATTTTTAAAAAATTAAAATAAAAACGATATAAATAATTTTTTAAAAATATATAAAAAAATATATTATAAAAAAACACATAAAATCTTTATTTATTTAAAAAAAAAACTCTTTTTTTATAAACGTTATTAATTAAATAATACGTAAAGCCGTAAATTAATATAAAACTTAAAAATATATATTTTTAATATATATATATTATTTAATTTTTAATGTTTTAATCGTTTACGTTTCGTAATAATATTTATATTATTTTAAAATATAATATTATTAAACGATAAAAAAGTCGTTAATTAATAAATCGAAGGAAAAATATTATATAATTATTTAATATAAAAATTTATAAAAAAAATATTATATTTATTATATTTATTTATATAAAAGTATAATTAATTAATTTTATATTAATCGATATTTATATATCGTTTTAAAATATATACCTTAAATTTTCGTTATTTAAAATAATAAAATATTTAATAAAAATATATTTATCGTTATTATTATTACGATAAATTTTTTAATATAAAGTTATATAATTATAAATATATTAATTATTTTATTTTAATATTTTTTTTTATAAAAAAACGATTCGATTAATAAATAACGTAAAAAATTATTTACGTTATAAATAATTTTTTTATTTAAAAAAATTTATTATTTAACTTTTAATTCGATTATATTATAATTATATAATTTTATAAATTAATATTATTTTTTATAAATTAACTTTTATTAATTATAAAAATTTCGAATATAATATTATATTTTTTTTTAATTTAACGTTAATTAATTTTAACGAAAAAAAGTTTAATAATAAACGTAACGTTATTTATAATTAATTTTAATAATAAAAATATTTTTTTTTAAAAAAAAACGTTATTAATTAAATTTATATTAAATAATATAATTTTATTTTAATTTTATTAAAAGGAAAATATTTATTATTATTTTAAATTTAAATTTAACGACGCGACGTAAATTATAATATTTCGGTTATAATATTTAAAATAACGATAATATTTTTATTTTATTTTTTTTTTTCGAAATTTTTAATTTTATATTAAACGAAAATAATAAAATAAATAAACTTCGATAATTATTAATTAAATTAAATAATTATTTAATTTATTTATAATTTTAAATATATAAAAATATAATTAAATATATATATTAATTTAAATTTAAATATTTTTTTTATAATTTTTGTATTTTTCGTTAATAAATTTTAAAAATTATTAATAATAAATCGAAAAAAAAGAAAAATTATTAAATAATTTATAAATGGTAATATTTTTTTTTATTATTATAAATCGTTTATTTAATTTTTAATATACGATTATTATAAAAATTTTTTATTAATTATATTTTATAATATACGATTAATTAATATAACGAAATTAAACGTTCGAATTATTTTTCGAAATTTAAAATTTAAATTCGAATATATATTTAATAAAATATTTATTATTTTTATAAACGTTAATCGCGTTTATATAATTACTTTTAATAATAAAAATAAATGTAAATAAATTCGATTTAAATAATTATATCGAATTAATAAAATTACGAAATAATAATTTTTTTATAAATTTAATTTTATTAATAAAAACGAAATTATTATTTCGAATACGTTTTTTTTTATAATTATTATTAAAATTAATTAAATTTTTACATTTTTTAAATTTTAATTTATAATAAATTAAATTTATAAAAATTCGATTTTTTTTTAAAAAATAATTAATATCGAAATTATTATCGATATATTTATCGTTATTAAAATCGAATCGACTTTTATATTTTTTAAATTTTAATTTATAATAAATTAAATTTATAAAAATTTAATATTTTTTTAAAATATTGTTAATATCGAAGATATTTACGTTATTAATTTTATTATTAAATTAATTATCGTTTTTATTATTATTTTTATTATTTTTTATATTATTATTATCGTTATTATTTTCGTTATTATTTTTATTATTATTTTTATTATTTTTTTCGTCGTTTTTTTTATCGTTTTTTTCGTCGTTTTTTTCGTCGTTTTTTTCGTCGTTTTTTTTATCGTTTTTTTTATCGTTTTTTTCGTCGTTTTTTTCGTCGTTTTTTTCGTTATTATTTTATCGTTTATTAATATTATTTTTTAAATTATTTAATTTACGTTTTTTATTAAACGACGGTTTAAATTACGATTTAAATTTAAACGATTTAATATTTTTATTCGATTATATTTAATATTTATTATTAATAAAAAATATTAATATTTTTTTAATTTTATAAATATATTCGTATTTTTTTAAAATAATATTATATATTTTAAAAAATTTTAATATATTTTTATATAAAATTAATATACGATAAATATTAAAAAAACTTTAAATAAATTAAATTAAATAATATATAAAAAAATATTATAAAAAAAATTTAATTATTAATTATAATAATTAATAAAATATTTTTAATTAATATAATTATTATTAAATAATTTTTATATAATATAAATATAAAATATATATTAAAAATTATTATAATTTATAAATATTATACGTTTCGAAAATATAAAAAATATTTTTAAATCGTAAATATAATATAAATTATAACGAAAAAAAATTTTATTATATTATTTATTTCGATTAAAATCGTAATTTATTTAATTTAATATATATAAACGTATATTATTTCGTATAAATTAATATTTAATTTTTTTTTACGAAAAAATACGTAATATTTATTAACGAAATAAACGTTTTTAATTAAATAATAATTTATAAGTTTTTATTATTTATAAAAAAATTTAAACGTTTTAAAAAATTTAAATATTTTTAATAATTTATTTTTTTTCGAATATTAAAAATTACTTTCGTAAAATAATATAATAACTTTCGATTTTTTTCGAATTTTACGATTATTTTTATAATTATATATTTTTTAATATAATTATTAATATAATTTTTAATATAATTTTTAATAAAATTTTTAATATAATTTTTAATATAATTTTTGTAGTATTTTTTAATTTTTACGAAAAATTACTTATATTATTTTTTAAAAAATTGTCGTAAAAAACTACTTTATATTATTTTTCGATAAAATCGTCGCGAAAAGTTATTTTTATTACCTTTCGATAAAACCGTTATAAAAAACCACTTTTATTATTTTTCGAAAAACCGTCGTAAAAAATTACCCTATATTATTTTTCGATAAAATCGTCGCGAAAAATTACTTTTATTACTTTTCGATAAAATTATCGTAAAAAATTACTTTTATTATTTTTCGATAAAACCGTCGCGAATAACTATTTATATAATTTTTTTATATTTAACTTTAAATATATAATTCGAAAAATTCTTCGAAAAATATTACGAAAAATATATCGAATTAAAATTAAATTTATATAATTAAATTTATATAATTAAATTTATATTTATAATTAAATTTATATTTATAATTAAATTTATTTATATAATTCGATTTTTTTAAATTAAATTATACGTTAAATTAAAATTAAATTTATATAATTAAATTTATATAATTTAATTTATTTAATTCGATTTATTTAATTCGATTTATTTAATTCGATTTATTTAATTCGATTTTTTTAAATTAAATTATATATTAAATTAAAATTAAATTTATATAATTAAATTAATTTAATTAATTTAATTTAATTAAATTAATTTAATTAATAAAATCGTTTATTAAAATGTAAATAATTTTAAATATAATAATCGTAATATATATAACGATTTAATTAATTAAATAAAAACGTAATATAAATTGTTACGTAAAACGTATATTTAATTAATTAACGTAATATAACGTAATATAACGTAATATAATATAATATATAATTAATATAACGTAAAAAATATAGCTCGTAAATTTTTACGTAATTAATTTTTATTTTTTTTCGAATTTTTTTTTAAGAAAAAAATTCGAAACTGGAGGTCACCCCCGTGGGGTGACACAATAGCCCTCGGTTTTCTTCGAATTCTACGACTATTTCTATAGTCATACACCTTCTAATACAACTGCCAATACAACTTCTAATACAGCTTCTAATATAACTTCTAATACAGCTTTCGTGGCACCCCTTAGCTTTTACGAGAAACCACCCGTGCCACCTTTCGAAAGAGCCGTCGCGAGAGGCCACCCATACCACCTTTCGATAAAGCCGTCGCGAGAGGCCACCCCTACTACCTTTCGATGAAGCCGTCGCGAGAGGCCACCCCTACTACCTTTCGATAAAACCGTCGCGAGAGACCACCCCATACCACCTTTCGAAAGAGCCGTCGCGAGAGGCCACCCATACCACCTTTCGATGAAGCCGTCGCGAGAGACCACCCGTGCTACCTTTCTAAGAATCTTTCGAAAGAGCCGTCGCGAGAGGCCACCCATACCACCTTTCGATGAAGCCGTCGCGAGAGACCACCCGTGCTACCTTTCTAAGAATCTTTCGAAAGAGCCGTCGCGAGTGACCACCCGTATGACCCTTTTATACCTAGCTTTGAATATACAATTCGAAAGATTCTTCGAAAGGTGCCACGAAGGATACGTCGAATTAGAATTAGATCTATATAATCAAATCCATACAATTAGATCCATACCTACAATTAGATCCATACCTACAATTAGATCCATACCTACAATTAGATCCATACCTACAATTAGATCCATACAGTTCGAATCTTTCAAATAGAATCATACGTTGAATTAGAATTAAATCTATACAATTAGATCTATACAATTCGAATCTTTCGCATAGATTCATTCAATTCGATTCTTTCAAACCGAATCATACGTTGAATTAGAATTAGATCCATTCAATTCGATTCATTCAATTCGATTCATTCAATTCGATTCATTCAATTCGATTCATTCAATTCGATTCATTCAATTCGATTCATTCAATTCGATTCATACGTTGAATTAGAATTAGATCCATACAACTGGATCAATTCAATTAGATCAATTCAATTCGATCCATACAACTAGATCAATTCAATTAGATCAATTCAATTAATAGAATCGTCCATTAGAATGCGAATAACTTCAAGTGTGGTAGTCGCGATATATATGGCGGCTCAACAAAGCGGCTCAATTGATTAGGTAAAAGCGTGGCACGGGCCGTTGCGCGGGGCGTGCGCGTGGCTGGTTGGCGTGGCGTGGCGTGGCGTGGCGTGGTGTGGTGTGGTGTGTGGCTGGTGTGGCGTGGGAAGTGTGGCTCGTGAATTTTTACGTAATTAATTTTTGCTTTTTTTTTCGAATTTTTTTCCTAAGAAAAAAATTCGAGACAATATCCCGAGGAAACCTCGGGCATAATATTTCGAAAAAACTTCGAATATATTTAATTTTTAAAAAATATAATAATTAAATAATTATATTTATTAAAATTTATTAAAATAATTATTAATAAAAAAAAATATAATAATAAAAAATATATATATATATTTAATATTTTTTTAAATTTATATTTTTAATTATATAAATAAAAATAATAAAAAAATTTTTTAAATTATTTTTTAAAATTTTTTTAACGGCGAAGGTTTTTTTAATAATTTAAACGATTTAAACATTTAAAAAAAATATTTTTTATTTCGTAAAATTAAATTATTTTTAATCGAATTAATATAATTATTTTTTTTTTAATTTTTAAATAAATATAAATTATTTAAAAAAATATTTTTTTTTAATTTTTTATTATTACGTTAATAATTTTTAATTACGATATAATAAATATAATATATTAAATAATATAAAATATTTTTATTATTTAAATCGTTAAAATATAATAATAAATCGTAATTATATTTATAATTTAAATAAAAAATTTTAATTTTTAAAATAATTTAATTATACGAAAAATTTAATAATATAATTTTTTTAAAAACGTTTATATTTAAATATTTAAATTTATTAATTTCGATATTATATATTAATAAAATCGATTTATTAATTAAAAATATTAAATTAATAATTAAAAATAATATATCGTTAATCGAATATAATAAATTATTAATCGAAAATAATAAATTATTTAATAAAAAAAACGAATTAAATTTTTTTATAATTACATTAAACGATAAAATATTTTTATTTTTTTTTTTATTTTTTTTTTTTTTCGATAATATATCGTATATATTAAATCGTAAAATTTAAATTTAATTACGTCGTAAATTTATAAAATATATAAAATTACTTTTAATAATAATTAATTAATAATTTTTATTATTTTATTTAAATATTTAAATAAATATTTAATTTAATTAATATCTTTTAACATTACATAATTAAATAAAGATATGCGTTAAACCATATATATAGCTTTAATAGTTAAGAGTACGGTATGTCGCACTATATGTTAAACAGTACGGTAAAATAAAAATGAATGGCGGTTTGGCGGTTTCCAGGACTTCGTCCAGCCTACAGCTTTCAAGAGGAAAGCACCGATAGCGTTGGCGTGTACGTACATGTAGATTTCTAACTATTGCTACGGTCGTGACAGCGGCCCTCTAGATACTCTTCTCCTTTCTAATCTGCAATTCATTGTATTATCATTATATTTCGACTGTACCTTGAATTCCCCCGTTGCTTTGCAATTGAAGGCGCCAAGATGGTCCTCCGACCGAGCATAGTTGGGTCTACCGTTAGAGCGTCCCCTCTTCGGACGGGTGCTCGGGCGTTCGCAACACGACGCCATTTCTCAGCGCAGACGACGCGGCAGAAGGAGATTAGGGACATATATATTCTGAGCGCCTCTAGGACGCCTACTGCAAAGGTCAGTTTTCCTCGGCAGAACACCGGTCAGTTCTCCGGTAGTTAACGGAGGGGACAGTTCAACGGCTCGTTTCTCACGGTATCCGCGCCCCAGCTCGGCGCCGTCGCTATTAAATCAGCCCTCGAAAAGTCTAAAGTCCCAGTCGAATTGACCACGTCCTGTTATATGGGAAATGTGTTACAAGGTTCGATCGGCCAGGCTCCCGCCAGGCAGGCCGTCATATTTGCCGGCCTTCCTAACACCACCGAAGCGATTACCATCAATAAGGTTTGCGCCTCGGGTTTGAAGGCCGTTGTCTTTGCTGCGCAAAATATTCAACTTGGCCTAAGCGAGGCCCAAATAGCCGGCGGTATGGAGAATATGTCTCAGGTCCCTTACTATGTCCCTCGTTCGAGTTCCCTACCCGCATTCGGACACGTTCAAATGGAAGATGGTCTCATTAAGGACGGATTGACGGATGTGTATAACCGGTTCCACATGGGGGTTTGCGCAGAAACCACGGCTAAGAAATATAACATCTCTCGGGAGGCGCAAGACGAATACGCTATCCGATCGTACGAGCGGGCCCAAGCCGCCTGGAAGAATAAGGCTTTTGCGGATGAAATTGCCCCCGTAACCGTAAAGGGTCGGAAGGGCGATACCGTGATAGACACCGACGAAGGATTTTTGGATATCAAGCCGGAAAAGGTCCCCACGCTGAAGCCGGCTTTCATTCGCGATGGTACGGGTACCGTCACCGCGGCGAACTCGTCTACGCTCAACGACGGCGCCAGCGCGCTGGTATTAGGAAGCAAAGCGATTGCTCAGGAATACGGATCCGGCTCGAGGGTCTTGGCGAAACTGTGCAGTTCCGCCGATTATGCGCTTGATCCCGTGGATTTCCCGATCGCACCGTCTAAAGCCATACCCATAGCTTTAGAACGCGCGGGTATTACAAAAGAACAGGTCGCGATCTGGGAGGTAAACGAGGCCTTCGCCGCCGTCATGAAGGCCAACGAGAAGGTAAGAGGAAATGATTAACCGTGGGGTGGTCCGTTTACTAATTAGGACGATAGATTCTCGGTCTAGAAAACGCCAAAGTCAACCCGCTAGGTGGTGCAATCGCCCTAGGCCACGCCCTGGGCAGTTCAGGCTCCCGAATCCTCACGACACTATTGCATCAACTTAAACCAGGGGAGTATGGTGTTGCTGCTATTTGCAACGGAGGCGGCGCTGCCACCGCCGTTGTTGTCCAACGGGTCGATTCTGTATAGGTGATGGTTAACCCTGACGAAACAGCTGTGAGAAAATACTATTCCCATTATCTGTTGTAGGATGGGGGCCTTGGAGTTTGACGGTCCGGTAGGATCTAATACTCATTCACGAGCAACATTGCTATGGTAAATACCCACAGGCCAATAATAAAGAAGTATTTTCCTACCTGAAAGAAGTACCTCGTTTATATGCAACTATCACATGCGTTACACCCGTCGATCGATCTCATGTATCTCATGCATATTTCTTCAAGGCTCCGGGTCACACTGATAGATAGAGGCAAGTACATAGGTACCTACCTAGGTACCTAGGGTAGAGCGCAGAAAGATAGGCCGGACCCCCACCTATCCCCGTCAAGTGAGGTCATTTCTCAATGCGGGGTGGACCAATTATTACATAGTACCGTCTTGCAGCTCCCCTCCAAAGCTGATTGGCCATAGCTATCCCTGTACGCGTCTCCACAAATTTTACGTACCGACGTACCACATCGTCTCAGCTTCAGAATTTGGAGGTTGGAACTTCGTTATTCATAGCCTCAACGGCTTCAACAGCCCGTACAACAACATAACCCTAAGAACCTCCCACGACTTTGAGTTATTCTTCTTACGACTTTCTGTGCCTTTTTATCCGTCAACTTCTGAATTGTCGATTACCATCTATCTACCGACCACGCAATCTCGAACGCGATGATCTGACCAAAGACCACGACCACCAATCCCCGAACCTCAACCTCCGCGATGGCCTTAACAACCCAATTCCTTGGTGGCGTCCGCGATATACTCAAGTCCCTCAACGGAGACGCGCTACGCGATTGGCTAAAAGTCGAGCCACCTTTACCACAAGAATATTACGACCTCGCAGCCGAGCTGAAGAGCAGCTACCAGGATGACGCGCTCGAGAAGCTCGTCGAGTCGTGTCTGCCAGAAGAAGATGACGTTCCGGAAGGGCAGGGGACCTCGTGGCCAGGCTTCATCTCCTTCGTAAAGGACTACCTCCAGTACTGGAGAGACGTGGAGTTCGACGACCTTCTAAGCGCCCATCAACTGCTCACAGCCCTGACCAAGTGCGACCGCTCGCTCGTCCCGCTTCCGCATTGCTCTCCCGGCTAACGCGAGTAGTTCATGCGCTACGGCGCTTAACAATCCCACGTATGGAACGATCATGTTGCAAACGAGCATATCGCTCTGCGCCTCCCTGTCGACCCTGTCCATGACCTTGAATAGGCGTCCTGATCTGGCCAGGCAGCTCGCAGCCTTGCACGCCGGCGACGAGGAACGCAAGTCGGTTATCGAAATCACGGCAGAGATTATGCAGAAGTTCTTCACCACATGCCTTACGGATCGGTCGAGCCCGCGATACGCTCAGCCCACAGGCAAGAAAGTCGGCATTTACATCTTCGCCAACAAGACCATGAAGCTCCTAACCATGGTACGTTAAATCGGGCGCTTCGCTCCAGCGAGGATCATACTAAATCTCCCCGACACCTTAGAATAATAAGTCATACCTGGCGGCGCAGCTCCTAACGAACATCATGGCAAAATCCCCACCACTGTCTTACTACCCAGCTGCTCAGAGGGTGACGTTTCTGTACTTCCTCGGCCGCTTTCACTTCAACCACGGCCACTACTGGCGTGCTGCGCAATGTTTCCAAGAAGCCTATACCCAAACGCCTCCGCGCTTCCAGAAGCACCGGCGGATCATACTCACATACCTCATACCGAGCAACTTCGTCATCGGTCGCCTGCCCTCGCAAGCTCTCCTCCAGCGGCCCGAAGCCCAGTCCATGGCCCAATGCTACTCGCAGCTCTCCCTAGCGATCCGGAAGGGCGACTACGTGCTCTTCCAGCACACCATCAAGCAGCACGAGGTCTGGATACGCAGCAAGGGGTTCCCTCTCTTCACCGCCATGCAATGGCGCCTGCGCCCGCTGCTCTGGCGCTCGCTCTCCCGGCGCACCTTCCTGCTGACGTACACGCCGCCCGCGGAGGACGACTCGCGCAAGGCCGCCGTGCTGAAACTCGGCGACCTCAAGACCGCCATGACCTTCGTCCAGAAGCGTCTCGAGGGGTACCTGCCCGCCAACCCCCCGGTCCCCAAGTCCTCCGTGAACAGCTACCTCCTGAAAGCCGTGTCCAACAGCGCGGGCGCCGGCGCCTCGACGCTCGCGCCCCCGCCCGGCGGCCCGAAGCAGCTGCCCCCCGACGAGGGCGTGCTGTCGGGCAACATGCCGGTGGACGACCTGGCCGTGGAGAACGTCGTCGCGTCGCTCGTGGCCCAGGACCTGCTCCACGGCTACCTGGCCCACTCGCAGGCCTCCTTCGCCATCATGGGCACCAAGCAGAAGGGCAGCGCCGTCGCCGCCGGCTGGCCCCCCGTCGGCGAGGTCGTCGATCAGCGCTCCGCCGAGCCGTTCGTGCCCGGGTGGGTTAAGGATGAGCAGCAGTAGGTTGGGCTAGTTATGTATTCCTATCTATACCGAGGGAGGGGCCAAGTTGAAGGTTTTTGTTCCGGCCTGGTCGAGGCATATGTGCGTAAGAGGTATTCGAGGATATATAAACGCAAGCGAATATTGTTGATTGCGCATAGGCAGATATCTGCACACTTATACATAGAGATAGCATCGGATATATAGCTCCGGCGTAGCTTAGTTACGAATGATACCCTGTATATGCTTGCTTTCTTGCTTATACGCTTATATTTATTTATATTTCCTCCCTCGTTTTCACGGATCTCGGTATTGCGTATGGTGAACTATCTAATATTGCGAATAAGCTTTATCTCTGAATTTTTTTTTGTTGGTTTCTCTGGCCGAGAACTCCCGCCAATGGAAAAAAAAAAATCTACCTATCGATACACGAGAATCAATATGTTTTGTGTTATATGGCGTTTTATAGATGTGATAATATCAAATAGGAAAAAGGACAATATCGTGTAGAAATATGACGTCACGGAGAACACCCTCGCGTATTTAACCGTAGACAATACAAATACTTAAGCTACTTACTGTCCATTACATAGCATAGCGGTTCAACTCCCTTACTCACGCCGTCGATCGACACTCCTTTCCATGCCGAGTACTAGGGTGGAATAGGCTAAGCACGAAACGGTACAGGGTGAGGCCTTGTCGACTCTAACCGAACTCGCCTCGCCTCGTTACAATACCCTACCTATATCATAACTCCCAAAACAATAAGGTATCGTTCGAACGCGATCAGACGTCTTAGTCGCCATGTCAAAACAATCACTCCACTCAAGAGACAAGTATCTGTCTTAATTTCCACAACAAATCTCATTCAACGCTATCAAGTATCGTGCCACCACTAGTATGGCGGCACGTTGTGGTAGAAGACAACGAGGTTACCTAGGAATAGATAGGTAACTTATATATATCCGCCGACACGGTTTAGTCTAGATCTCGACCGCGTCAACCAAAAAAATAGCAAGATACGATATCCAAGAACCTCTACCTAACCTCCCAGCCAACGCTATTTATATATTTTTCCTTTGACCCGCAGATTCCCTGGCCGCGGTGCCCCAAAGCCGGATAGATAGGTATAGTTCTCGTGAGCAAAATAAATGCAAATCTGATTTCGCGTGTCGTTTTGGTCGTGCATCTCTTCGCTCTCATCTCCACTCGCTCCTAGTCTCGGCAACTCGTCGAGGGTATCTCTTGCTCCTCCTCCCCCCTTCTTCCCAGACCAACTCCAAGATATCGGTACCGCCAAACAGGAAAAATAAATAAAGCTTCAAACCGTCCAGTTGCGGCGCTCTCCGCAATAATGGGGTATAGTGAGAAGATAAAAAGGGTATGTAGGCGAAGATAGCCAAGAAAGATATCCAAGAAGCGACTTGATAACCCCGAAGATTATCAGCGGTCTGAAGGTATAAATAATAAACACTATCAAATAGATGGTTCGTTATATGTAATTAGCTCCAAGTAGAGGCCCGAGAGCCCCTACGGAGCCGTAAAATGTACCGAAGCGAAGTGACGTATACGGCCATAACGGAATAACCATACGAATATCGAAAACCCGGTAACTACAAAGGCGTCCGCACCGTAGTGGGAGACCTCCGTCAAAAGAGCAGCGACGGAAAGGCGTCGAAACTCCCCGGGGAACTACCCCAAAAAAATATGTAGGCGAATTGAAATAGACTCGGGTTCTCGTATTCGACATATTCAGCCGCCTAGTTACTTTAAAGCAAGCAGCTAGCGGCGATGAAAGCGACGATGAGGCCTGCAACGGCGGCGCCCCCTTGTCGTTGGCCTGCGCCTTCGTTTTTATTCGAGTCGTCCGAGGCCGCTTCCACATCCGTGGGAGCGGGGGTGGCACCAGACGTCGAAGCTGGCGCAGTCCAGGAGAAGCTCGTGCTCAACGTTGCATTCTCTTGGAAAAGACCGGCTAGGTACGCCCCAGCATGTGAGCTTGATTGGCTTGAAGTCGCCGAATAAGTGCTGGTGATGAGGCTGCTGCTTGTCGTCGCAGCTTTGGATGAGGTCGACGTAGGAGCGGTTGTGGAAGTGGACGTTGGCTGTACGGAGCTCGAAGATGAGCTTGACGGGGGAGCCTGGGTCGAAGAGGGCTCGGACTTAGACTCGGACTTCGAGGAGCTTGGTGACTCGGCATCTCCTCCGGAGCCGTCCAGGTTAAAAACGACGATGTTAGCTTTGGTTCCGGCGGGGACAGTAACCACACAGAAGTCCGAGCCACCAGCACCGGTCGCCTTGTTATCGCTCCTTACACCGGACCCGTCCACTTCGCATTTAGCGCCGTTGCAGCCGCCTTCCGGGCAGTCGACTCTCAGGCCAAAGTTTGGCTTCGTGTTAGAGAGGGGAGAGTCTTGCCACACCGGGTTAATTCCGAGCTTGACGAAGGTCGAGCCGTCGTCGACGGTATTAGCCCCGGCGACGTACGGAGACCAATTACCAATTGGCTTTGATTCGTCTCCCCAATGACATCCTTGTTCCGAATCGACACCAGGCGCATTGATATAATAACTAGAACACGTTAGCCTAGGACCAGAAATTAGGTAGTCGAGGCGGGACTCACTGAGCCGCGGTCCCGTCCCAATAAGACGCGTCCGGAACAGCTATGGTGGCGGTGTCGAAGACGTCGGTGGGAATAATCATATCTTCGTAACCGGGGAGGCAGGTTTGGCAGAAAGAAACAACTTTTCCCGCCTTGTTCACGGCCTCTACCGCGCCGGTGCCGTCTACACACCAGTCCCTATCTTCAAAAGGAACCTCGATTTCACCATCATCGTTGCAGTATATGCCACCGTACTATAGTAAGGTTAGCTTATCGTCGCAACAGGCTTCGACGGAATTAATTACTGACGGTTGATTCCGGAAAGTTGTAATGCGTGTTCGGTTTCCATTGCGCCATGACTTTCCCAGGTGGACAAGCGATGGGACACCAAGTGCCCGAGACGCACTCTTGGTCTGGGGCCATGGCCCAACCGCCGTTCATCGCGGACGGGGTCACAGCAAACAGACCCTTGTCCTCGGGGAATTTGCACTTCTTCTTGCCATCTCGCGACACAAGCGCCGAGCTGTTTCGCGCGCTATACTTCGGGTTGTAGCTTAAGCTGCCGCTTGGAATGCGGTTGTGGATATGACTGTGGCCGTGTTTCTTCGCAAGATGAAGATGATGGTGCCGATGTTCAACGGTTGCGGCGCACGGCTGGGCGTTCAAGAGGAGGATCGCCGACCCAATGGCGGCTTGTATCGTCGTGATCTTCATGGTATTTTTTCTCTAGAGCGATTTCGTATCAAACGAGTGTATGCTTCAAATGGCGAAGCTAAGTCGCAGGTGCCCCTCTCCTAGTGCACCAAGCGATCAACACCGGATCAACAACGCGATCAACGATGGAGGCGACGATCGATTCCGATGTGGTAGCTAATGTAGTCGTGGGATGTGCAGAAAAACTGGGTTTCGTTCTCTGATAAGATTTTGGAAGCACGTTTAGAGCGAGCGTGGTATTTACTTCAAAAGAGTGAAAAGGAGATAATTCTCCAATATAATGAGCGACAACGAACAAAAAGGAGAAGAAAAGAGCGAAGGGGAAGCGAAGCAATGAGGGATTTGGGCCGCGATGCTCGAGAATACAAGAGAAAAACGACACCAGCGAAGGAGAAGGAGAGAGAGTGGAGACCCGGGGGGTGTATACTATGGGTAAGAGAAGGGAAACCAGGAGACGGTAGTGGAGGCCAAAGAACGGCGGATTGGGTACAGATCCAAGGCTCTACCACTCTTTCCCACTATTTCCCACTGTTTCTCACTGTTCCTCACTCTTTCCCACTTCTTCTCCAGGGGCATATGCTTAGCACGTACCCCGAAGGAGAGCTAGCGCGATCCACCGCCGTTACTATTGGTCGGTACCGGTCGGTACCCCCAGGATTATTGAAATTTCTTAAATGATTGGCCAATGAGAGCTAAGGAATATAAATGAGCTAGAATGCAGGTCCGAATCCACTTTCCAAATTTGGACCGATGGAAGTGCGAGATAGGGTACACGTAGTGGAGTAAGAGCGAGCACGAGCATCGGAGTACAACGCAACTACCGCTGAGCGCACTCTTCCTTCGCCATTCCTCAGAAGCCCAGGCCGTTTTTCTTCCAAGATCAACCCATCTACCTACTAATACTACACAACTATCACACCTTCGACCCAGCCCAACTCAACTCAACCCGTGCGCTAATGCAGGAACCAACTTGACCCTTAAACGCGCAGCGCGACTTGATCGACGTATTTACACCACGAAAGAAGAAAAATGTCAACATCTCACCACGAGAAGATGCTCACGATGATAGCATTTGATTGAGACTCTTACTAACAGGCCATACCGATGCTGATCGCACTTGCGGTGACCCAGGGGTCGTCTCCGGGAGTTGGAACAGACCGACAAGCCTGACAAGGGTCGCAAGGGTCGCCAGATTCTGCAAGGGGGGGAGAAAAAAAAACTCCCAACGTGTTATACGAACGACGACTCTCCACGTGGAGTGCCGTGCCAGCGCAGAGGGGTTCTCAGGGTACCGACCTCGCGCGCAATAGGACGCGTCTCAATGTTGCCCGATGGGCTCGATGAGCTGGATGATCCGAATCAAGGAACATACTACCTAATGGCAAACATTAGGACGGGAGGATGTTACCCTCCTGCTATATTGCGACGCTGCAAGGCGGCGCGTTGGTCCGATTCTCCTTGGCATTCTCCCGAGTCTGGATTGAAGGAAGATGAAATCTCGCAGGCGGCTTACTACAACACTCGGGCCGCTAGGTATCGTACAGTAGGTAGCCAGCACGACCTCATATATTCACGTGAAATGCGCGCTACTACGGCGCGGTTAACTCATAAGGGAATGTCAACCAAACCGGAAAGTGCCCAGGTATTCCTAATTAAGTATGAAATATTCTTCGTAAGGAAAACATGGTTAATAGAATTATAGTCGGCCTCTCCCGCCTTGTATATTTCCCTCGGCGCCATTCTCCACCTCGTACAACATACGCTACCTATTTTAGAGAAGGTCCCGGAACATCAATAACCGGCTTAATTTAGAAAGTCCTGCTAAGAACATCCTGGATAGTATGTGAGGATTGACACCTCATAGAGCTATATCCAAGTCAGCTACGGACAGATCAACCGAGAATAATGTTTTTTATATCTATATCACCTGTTTAAATCTACCTAGGCATAAAGAGTTCTGCATGACTCTCCCTTTAGGTAGGGATGGTTTTTTATGTTACAAGTGTGCTAACTAAACTTGGTCTGCTGACAGACATATTAGATTCGTTAATAGATATCGACTGTTGATAATATTCGTTCCGGGTCTCTAGCCAACCGACAGATGGGATCCCCAGATCTTGCCGTGTCCCATGTTTCTACTCTATTCTACTATCTCTTACGTGATAGCTCCCAGCTTCAAGAGGGAAAGCAGGGGGGTAGAGAGGATTGAAGAAAAGACTAGAGCTGAAGCTATTCAATTTTAAAGATGATTCTCTTCTAAGCATACCAAGGTATATGATAGAGCAGTAAAGCTACAAGGCCCTTAGCATTGTTACCTTTTCAGTTTCCTCGAGGCATCGTGGCCTACAAGCTATCTGAATCGGCGCAACCCATCTCTAGATCGTAAAGTTCAGGTCCTTTTTTTTTTTTTTATCTCCGTTAGTTAATCGAATGAACTCCCTGGCATATCTAGCCCTATTCTAACACTTAGTAGTAGTTGTGACCACCGTCGTTATTTTTGTATTCTTACGTCGGACCTCCGAATCGCCCTTGCTGACAGCTTCTGGCAACCGGGAGCTTGCGTAGCTGGTCCTGCTCAGCCTTACGGAACTCGAGCGCTCCGTCGGATAGAGGCCATCGTCACCTAGCTATAGCGCAAGGGAGAGAGTCATGAGCCTGGTCACTCAAGCTCTTCTTAATATAGGTTTCGAGATATACTCGAAGAAAAAATATAAAGACTTGGGTGAATCTAACGATGGGAAGCATTCTCTCCTATCATCACTATCAAATCAGGAATCACAAAGCTTTTCCGTTTCCTACTATTTTCCCATTTTCCTATTTCCTTTTCCCCTTCTCCTTGGGTATTTCCTTATTTTTCTAGGCTCGGATTATCTCTCTTCTCTCTTCTCTTCTCATACCAGCGCAGCCATTCCCCCAGACCAAATTCTCTTTGGACACCCATTCGTCTAATCGTCTGATAACCTCAAGATGTTCAAAGCCAGTGCCATCACAGCCATCTTGGCCTTCTCCTCTATTACCTCGGCCGCACCGGCCAACAAGCGTCAGGGCCCGGGCTTCAACTCAACTCCGGCTCCCGGAGTCGCGACGAGCTTGACGCCGGGAGGGACCCCTGCTGGCTCGAGCTACTATACCCCGCTCAGCTATATCCCTTCTGCGACCAACTTAGGGGGAGCCGTGCCGTCCGCTGCAGGTGGAGCCCCCGCACCCCAAGCACCCCCGGCATTCCCAGGGACCTCGGCATCCCAGACACTTCAGGCACCTCAAGCACCTCAAGCTCCCCAAGCGGCACCTCCGGCGTTCCCGGCGGCTCCAGCATTCCCAGGAGCCCCGGGATTCCCCGGAGCACCAGCTTCACCGGCACCACAGGCGCCTCAGATAGCTCCAGCAGCACCTCCAGCAGCGCAGGCATCCCCAGCATTCCCGGGAGCCCAGGCACCACAGACGCCTCAGATACCCCAAATACCACAGGCACCACAGGCTCCTCAAGCGTCTCAAGCACCTCAATCACCCCAGGTACCTCAAACTCCTCAGGCTCCTCAGGCACCACAGGCACCCCAAGCACCTCAGTCATCGCAAGCACCGCCGGCAACTCAAGCATCTCAGGCGCCTCCGGCGTCGTCAGCAGCCTCAGCAGGATCTTCCGCCGCCACACCTCCCGCCACGCCAACAAACCTGAGCAAGATTCAGCAGATCCTGCTCTCGGAAACGCACGTCGACGCCGTCAACAACGTGTTCCCGAACGACACCGACTTCGTCTATGACTTGAACAAGGCGCGCACGTACGGCCCCGGCCAGGGCGGCGAGCTCGTCCGTGTCGACCGCAAGGTGTTCCCGGCGCTGACGGCGACGGGGATCGGCATGGCCATGGGCTTCCTGGGGCCGTGCGGCTTCAACACCCCGCACATCCACAACCGCGCGACCGAGCTGCTCCTCGTGACCAAGGGCAGGATCGTCTCCGAGATGGTGATCGAGAACGGTATCGAGACCGCCGATCAGAAGCCTCGCGACGTCACGAACGTGCTCGAGGAACTACGTATGTACCCCTATTTTCCCCTAATCCTACCTCCCTTACAAGTCACATTTCCGTAAAGGAAAAGATTATATAAATAAAATTGGAAAAGTTAAGAGCCGCTCACTAACCCCCACCACAGAGGCGACCCCCTACTACATGGGCTCGCTGCACTCGCAGTACAACCCGACGTGCGACGAGGCGACCTTCATCTCGCCCGTGTCGAGCGACGACCCGGGCGCCAACACCATGGCGCAGGCGTACCTCGCCCTCAACAACGGCACGGTCCGCGCCGCCTTCGGCAACCACATCTCCGGCGCCGACGTCGACAAGTACCGCGGCCTCATCAGCGCCAACGTCGCGCTCGGCGTCGAGCAGTGCCTGCAGACCTGCGGTATCGCGAAGCGCAAGTGAGATGCTTCGTCCTCGGCTCGGTATTTGGAGATAGGGGGTAAGGGGTTAGGGCTGGCTGGTTGGGCTGGGTTGGATTTACTTGGATATGTGCATTTTACTTGTGGACCAGCTTCATGCGGACGGATAGGGGGCAAGGGGCAAGGTGCGAGTGATTGATTCAGGGGTTTTCATTGATTTGGAGTTCTACTTACATTGGTTTACATTTTTATCATTTTCGAGGTTCTCGGGTTTACGATCATTACATTAGAATAGCTATCTAGCTGCTGAATAAACTATACGCCGGCTCTGGCAAGTTTCGAGGTTCGTATTTATCCCAATGTGTTGTAAGATACTCGCCTCATTCCCAGCGCAAATAATGCTAACATGGTACACATATTACACCGCCCGTGGGATAAACCCCAATACGGTATTTACCTGGGTGGTGTAACTTAAAAATTCCGGCCCTTGTGATGCGGTTAGGGCTGCTAGGGCTGTTAGTTGAGTTTATATACTATTTTTAATACTCGGGTCGAGTAGCTCCATTCAACTTCAGTCCCGACCGCCAGGCAGCTCCCTGGGATGTTCACATGGCCGGGACGGGATAATAATAGCAGCTCCGTGACTTGGGCGGGACTTTGCAGATCAACGACTCCCTAGCTAAGGCAACCCCTTACATTGCGCTAGATGGCTGGTGGCGTCGTCATTCGAGATCGGGAAATCAGAAATGTGCCGATCCGGACGCTCCGACGAATAGGCCCTTATTAGAATAATTTTAGATTTCCTAAACATGAATATATGTTAACGCCTGTTTCGCTATTCGGAGTTTGAAGACGTCGAAATAAAATGTCTTCTTAACCATGACATCCGAACTGAGAAAAGGGGTTAAGATCAACCGACACAAGACAGACTTAATATAAAATATTTAAATAGAGGTAATAATCTGAACTCAATAAGCGCTTTATAAATCGTTACCGCAATATCGCGTGACGCCCTTCGGCTTCGTCGTTATAGCGCGCGTTCTCACCTCATGTTACACAACCGAGTAGAATAGGGGTAAAATAGGTATTTTATGAATGTTAAATTTCATCGGATGCTTTGATTAGAATAAATCAGCATAGGTATAATCTGCTAGAGGTGGTCTTCCGTAAGCCCTTTCCGGTTCCAACGTTAGAAGACTTTTTAATAGCTGATTTGTATTTCTCTTATATATTTCTATTAAAACCTCCATGGAACGTGCTGGTTTAGACCGGTCAAGGGCATACCCGATCGATTTCATGCAATTCCCTTTCATTATTTATTTTCTCATCTATTATCTAATGATATCTTCGAACTAGATCGGAGTACCGGAGTTTAAAATGGACTTATTAAAGCGTATCAAGCCGCATTGTGGACTCTCTAAACTACCCGAATAGCGCCACATCGAGCCGTGTCGAGTTAAGTCTCGAATTGCCTGACCAAGACCCCGATTCTACTCTCTGACAAATTTCTCTTCCTCTTCTCTCCGTGTGAGCAATAGTAATAACCCATCACAACGTCGATCTAGTGATCATTTGGCATCCTGGAAATATAATGCGAAGTTGTTAGTAACGCTCCGAACCCGGCGTTCAGCGGGCGCCCATCGCGACCCTCCCGGACCTATAGCGGAGATGCAAGAAATGGTGCATAATCAGCTGCGATTGGCCAATCTGTCGGCGATGGATCCTTTCTTGGCGCCTTCATAGCGAGCTCTGGAAAGCTCAAGATAATCTTACCTATCCTACCCTAGGCTGGTAGCCCGACTAGGCAGGTCGGTCGAAGCCCACATGGAGAAAGGTTGGGTGGAAAGCTTGTCCAAATGTCTATGGTTTTCCGGGAATCACCGAGGAGACGTCTAACCTTAGCCTGCCGTCCCGCCGCATGCGGCTATCGCTAGCAATTTGTTCGCTACCCGGTTCCATCTAGACGCATGTATTGCAACCCTGCGATGAGAGGGGCTGGCCTGGTCGGGGTAGAGTTCAAATACGCCAAAAATGACTCCCCACTATCTTCGCTCCTTTTTTGAAGGGTTTGTCGCATTGCTGCTCTTCTGATTGAGGCATTCTTAGTTCTGCCTGCCTATCAAAATAGTTACACAAAGGATAGTGGACAAGTTAAGGAGACAAAAAACATGGAGTTGAAAGCGCTTCTATTCTCGCTGGCGACGATGCCGCTCGCTCGGAGCGAGACCGTACTCGGCGTCTACATCTTCCATCGCCACGGAGATCGGACTCCCAAGAGCCTTCCGCCCACGACTCTAACCGCGTTGGGCGCGGACGAAGTGTTTCAATCCGGCAGCTTTTATCGCAATCGCTACGTCGCGTCCGACGCCAGCTCGCCCATCTTGGGCTTGAGTAACGACGTCGCCGTCCCGTCGCAGCTGAGCGTCATCTCGCCCGCCGATGCGGTCCTCCAGAGCTCTGCGACGGCGTTCCTCCAGGGCATCTACCCGCCCGCCGGCTCCAACGGCATGTCCGTGCTCGCGAACCGGTCCGAGGTCCAGGCGCCTCTGGGCGGGTACCAGTACGTCCCCGTCGAGACGTCCTCGACGGCGTCCTCGAACCCCAACTCGGAGAACAACGAGTGGCTGCAGGGCGGCTCCGGCTGCGGCAACGCCATGGTGAGCTCCAACAACTACTTCCGGTCCGCCGAGTACGCCGGCACGCTCGAGCGGACCCGGCCGTTCTACGCCGGCCTGCTGCCGGTGATCAACGGCACGTTCGGCGCCGGCCAGGCGACCTTCAAGAACGCCTACACCATCTTCGACTACGTCAACGTGGCCACCATCCACAACCAGACCATCCCCTCCTCGGAGCTGCTCACGGACGCCACGCTACGACAACTCCGGACCCTCGCGGACACGCACGAGTGGAACCTGGCGTACAACCGCAGCGACCCGATCCGCGCGGTCGCCGGCGCCACGCTAGCCGCGCAGATCGTGCAGCAGCTCAACGCGACGCTGACCAGCCGGGGGCAGGCGGCGCCCCTGGGGATCCAATTCGGGGCCTACGCGTCCTTCATGTCGTTCTTCGGGCTGGCGCAGCTGGACCGGCTATCGGCCGACTTCACCGGCGTCGTGGACTACGCCTCGTCCATCGTCTTCGAGCTCGTGACCAATGCCAGCGCATACCCCGGCCCCGACGACGTCTCCGTCCGCTTCCTGCTAGCCAACGGCTCTGCCGCCCAGCACGCGCCCCGCGAGTTCCCGCTGTTCGGCCAGGCCCAGACCCCGCTGCCCTGGACCACGTTCGCGGCGGAGATGGGCAAGTTCGCGATCGGCGACACGGCCGCGTGGTGCAGCGCCTGCGGGAACACGACGGGCGTCTGCGCGAGCGCGGCGTCGTCCGGCGAGTCCGGCAGTGGCGGCGATGCCTCGGTCGCCGGGTCCGCGGCGTCCGGTAACGGTATTTCGCTCCCCGTGGCCGGCGTCATCGGCGCGCTGGTGACGCTCGTCGTGATCCTTGCTGTCGAGGGCCTGGTATACGCGCTCGCGGGCCTGAAGTTGGTCAGGAAGACGACGCTGGCTGGTGGTTCCGGCACGGGAGCTTCCGCGGTGGCGCGCGGTGCGACGGCGGCTGAGGCGAAGGCTTAGGGGTGGATTCTGAGTAGTGTTACGGGATTGGGTAGCACGGAGATATATATTGACGATGACTCTGAATAAATAAGCAAGCTGTGAAAATGGGCAGAAGAAGCATGTGTATAAATTTACGATCTTGATGAATATATCCCTCTTGATATTATTTTAGGGGTCTCACCGTAACCTCGGGTAGCTCTCATCGTCGGCATGAATGGCACGAAAAGTAAAAGAGAAAGGAGTAGGTCACCTCTAAATACTGCAACTCTATCTCTACGATAATATGCGTTATTGTCTCGAGATCTAATTTAGTCCGATCTACGATCTATAAGCAAAAGGTTTAAAGAGCTAAGAAGCGCCCCTTTCCATGATAACTTGTACCATCTAATGCGTTGCCCAATTCTACTCCTTCTCGAGATAGAACGCCAGATGCTAAACAGTCTTCAAGTAAAGAGACCCTAACCATCCTAAAACCTCACCACAGTAATCCTCCCAATCCCATCCTCACCCACAACCCACCTCTCATCTCCAGCTATCGTCCCCTTGGCCATCAGCTCCCACCACATCTCATCAGCGAACCTAACCTCAGCCACGGCCGTCATATCCTCGATCTCTCCCTCATCGTCATCATCATCACCATCACCCCTCTCTCTATCCCCCGCCTCCCCAACCACCTCCCTCTCTTCCAACACGCTAATCTTAGGCACCACGAACGACGACAGCGCCTCGACCACGAAGCACTGGCGCGCCACGAACCTCACCCCGGCGCCGACGTCCACCGCGTCCGCGACCGTCAGGTACGGGAACTCGTCGTGGCGCCAGCAGGGGGCCCAGCCCGGCCACCACCCAGCCGGCTGCGCTTCTTCTCCCGCGTCTCCCGCTCTTTCACTCCCCAGCCCGCTTCCTCTACCAATATTACTACTACTACTACTACTACTACTACTACTACTACTACTACTACTACTACCAAGCACCCTCGCCAACGACCCCGCGCGCGGGCAAAAGCTCATATGCACGTCGCCGTCGGCGCAGCACTCGTCGCGCCAGCGGGGCCCGGCGCCGGCGAGCGGGACGCCCGTGCACCGGACGAGGTGGTGCCTGGGCGGCGCGGCGGGGGCGTGGCGGCCCGCGAGCCAGCGGTGGTCCTCCTCGTGCACGTAGACGTTGGCCGCGTCGAGCGCGAGCGCGCGCAGCGACGGGGTGTGCCGCTGGCGGAGGCCCAGGTGTTCGAGGGCGCGGCTGGAGAACCTGTTTACGACGGTGGGCTGGGGACCCGCGGAGATGTCCCAGATGGTGAGGTATTCGATGGCGTCGTCGTTGTCGTCGATGTCGTCGATGTCATCGGCGCGCCAGGGTGAGCGGCCGGGCTGCCAGAGGTATAGCGCGTAGTGCGTGGCCGTGTGCGTCGAGAAGAACCGGTCGGTGTTGTTGACAGGCAGGCCGAGGGAGTGGATTTTCCACTCGCTGCGGAACGTGATTGTCCATGAGAACTGGGCCTTGGAGGACTCGGGCCCGGATTCCGACTCCGATAAAGAGGAAGAAGATTTCCGCCGCAGCACATCGAACGCCGTAGCAAAATGCCTATACACGGCCTCCCCCCCATGCAACCTCCGCCAGGGCTCCGTCTCGCACCACTCGAACACCAACACCCCCTCCGCAAGCCTCAACCTGCGCACCGTCCTCCCCGCCGTCTCGAACGGGACGCGGAACGAGCGTCGCGTGTCGAGATCATACACCACGTAGCGCCCAGCCGCACCCGCAGCACCAGGCTCCCGGTACACCAGGGCGCCGGCGTTGACGCACCACGCCGGGTCGCCGTGCTGGAAGACGGCCCGGTGCTCGTTCCACTCGAGCCAGCGGTCCCACGGGGCCACGCCGCGGAACGACGCCGCCCCCGTCCGATCCTTAGCCGGGGCCCGGCCCCGAACCCGCGTGACGTCGATCTTCTCGACGACGCGCGGCCGCGCCGAGCGCAGGAAGTGGTACCTCCGTGCGACGTCGGCGAAGACGCGGGGCCAGTCCGGACCTCGCTCATCATCACCCCCCTCCTCCTCCCCCCCCTCATCCTCCTCCTGCTCCCCAACCGCCCCAAGAGCCCCCAGCTCATCCCCACCATAGCGACTGCGATGGCGATGGTGCTGGTGATGACGGCGGTAGTAATCCCGCATCTCGCGCGAGCGCGGGAAGTGCCAGGCCGCGAAACGGTAGCACGCGTTGGCGCCCGTGAACGCGTTGCGCCAGGCGCGGCCGACGCGGCGGCAGCGCACGCAGTCGCGCGGCGGGAGGGACCGGGTTATGAGGAGGAAGAGGTCGAGGGGGAGGTCCGTGAGGTCCTTGGGTTTCGCGCCGGGGGTACCGGCGTTGCCACCATTGTGTTGGTACTCCTTGGCGTTATGAGTCGTAGGATGGTGGGGTTGGTGTTGGGTGCGGAGGCGGGTATCCATTTGCGGGGGATCGTGGTCGGAAGTTTTGAGGGATGGGTGTACGGGTTGTATATGGAAGGATTGGAGGGAGGAAGGGGAAGGTTTGGGAATGGTACCCGACGTCACTCGCTCTCTCGGTTAACGTTAATTCCGGCGAGATCCGGGGGAAGGAGCATTTTACGGAAACGACGCCATACGGTCCGACCACATATGTACGTACCACGATTGACGGCTTGATATTAATCGACATTATAACACCGAGCATATACGGGTAACTTAGGGTGATTTTTTGGTATTTATTGACTATTAGGAAATGTACGAACTTTGATTTACAAGAAAATCCCAATGAAGTGAGTTCCTGACAAAGATTACCGTCTAAACAACCGAGCCACTTATATTAAGTCTAATATAAAACCTATTTCCTATCCTCACGACAATACCATCGCCGCCTAGACAAAGGCTCTCAATTCGCATGGAAATCCGATTTATTAGTCTATGACAGTCCAAAATCATTGCTCGTCTTACTGGAGCATGTGAATGCATAGACATTATATAGGTACCTATATACAGCTTGCTCGCTTGCTTGCTCGCTAGCTTCGACCTTACAGCTCGTAGCTCATCAGTTTGTGTCATTTTCCCCCTCTAGCTATGCGTAGGCATCGCCACGTCCGCCTTCCGTGAGATGGCGTCGGCGCTTGACCACAACGCCGTCACCGTCTTCTGCTGCGTGTAGAAGTTGACGCCTGGTCGTCCGTAGAACGTGTTGGCACCGCCGCCCGCCACGCTCTTCTTGTTTCCGGTGAACGAGAACATGGGCAGAGGCACCGGGATCGGGACGTTGATGCCCACCTGGCCCGCCTCGATGTTCCGTCGGAACGTCTCTGCCGTGGGTCCCGATTTCGTGAAGATGGCCGTGCCGTTGCCGTACTCGTTCTGGTTGATCACCTCGATCGCCTCGTCTAGCGTGTCTACGTTTAGGCACACTAGCACGGGCCCGAAAATCTCTTCCTTGTAGCACTTCATGTCCGCCGTCACGTTCGTGATAATCGTCGGCGCCACCCAGTTTCCGTTCGGGTACTTCTCCGGCTTGAACCCGCGGCCGTCTAGCAAGATCGTCGCGCCCTCCTTCTCGGCGCTGGCGATCAGGCTCTCGATCCTCTCCTTGCTCTGCGGCGTGATGATGGGGCCGAGGTCGGCACCCTCTTCGAAGCCGCCGTTGACCTGCAGTTTCTTGGCGCTCTCCGCCAGTTCGGGTAGCCACTCTTTCGTCTCACCAACCATAACCAGCGTGCTGAGGGCCATGCACCTCTGGCCGGCGGCGCCGAAAGCAGCTCCTACGATGGAGTTGATGAACTGGTTCTTGTTGCAGTCTGGCATGACGGCGGCATGGTTCTTGGCGCCTAGGTTAGCCTGCACTCTCTTGCCGTTGGCGGACGCCCGGCTGTAGATGTATTCGCCCGCCTTATTTCCGCCGACGAAGCTGATCGCCTTAATCTCCGGGGCGTCCAGGATGAAGTTGACGGTATCGTGCGCGCCGTGAACGACGTTGATCACTCCGTCGGGGAAACCGGCCTCCTTGGCCAATTGGACTAGGATCATGGCCGCGCCGGGATCTCTCTCGGAGGGCTTTAGGACTATGGTGTTGCCCGTCACGGTTGCGATTGGGATACACCACAGCGGGATCATGGCGGGGAAATCTGTCAGAAACAAGAGTGTTAGCAAAAGAAAAGAAAAGGAAACTGCTTGAGGACCAATGTTTCGTATCGGCTTAGTGTAGGTTACGTACTAAAAGGGCAAATAGCAGCGACGACACCTAGAGGTTCTCGGTAGGATCTCGTCTCCATATCCTTGGCAACCTCGAGGACCTCGCCCTTGAGCAGCTCCGGGGCACCGCACGCGGCCTCGGCTACCTGGAGTCCGCGGAGGACGTCGCCCCTGGCGTCAGCGAACGTCTTTCCCTGCTCGAGGGTGATGCTCGCGGCTAGGCGGTCCCAATTCTCGCGGATGAGGCTGACAAAGCGGAACATGATCTGCTGACGGGCGATCACGCTCTTCGCTCGCCACTCCGGGAACGCCTTCTGGGCACTCGCTACGGCGGCCCGCAGCTCGTCGTTCGTCATCTGCGGTACGCGCGTGACGAGGTTGTTCGTGGCCGGGTCGTACAGCTCGATGAACTTGTCCGTCTTGCTGGGCCGGAACTCGTTGTCCACGAAGTAGGGCGTGTCCTCGGGTTTGGCGATCTTCTCGTGGGTCGTCGGGTAGCTCGTGGCCGTCGTGGCGATGGCGCTCATGGGACGCAGCTGCTTGGCCGCGACGGCCGCGCGGGTGGAGGCTGCGTAGCGGGAGGACATCCTGGGAAGTGCGGGTGACGATGATAGAGAGGAGGAGAGGCGGATAGCTGTGCGGCCGGCGCTGGTAGCAATGACTCGAGGACGGACGAGACGGTGCATGGTGAAGAAGGCAAAAGAAAGGAAGACCAAATTCGATCTTGTAGAAGTGAAGGTCCTTCCCTTTTCTAAGTGATTGGGTTGAGGAATTAGCCACCAATGCATAAGTACCCTAAAGTTTGTTTCTCCCCGGAGAAAGACTACATGTACGCTATAACATACCTACCAACCCACCTACCACGTACCGGGGTGTCTATACCCTACCATGTACCTGTACCTATACCTACGTCTCTCAGTGTGGGGTAAATGCTCGGCATGGGGTAGCGCTATCGGGGTCTCCAGCACCCGAGGCCTACTAGCTATTTGACCTATTTCGTAGAGGGGAAAGGGCGCAATTGGCTAAGAGGGGGTGTCTTAGCTTGAGCCGTCTCTTGCCGCTAGGCCGAAGCCCCCGAAGGCCGGATAGCCTACCTTTACTTAACGCCGAGGAGAAGCTATTGTCTTTACGTTATATAACATATATCGGAGGCAAGAACATGGAAATCCTTTGGGTTTGTTGGTGATTTTCAGAGTCTTGGAAGATTTTGGGACGTCAGGATAGGTATATCTACTACTTATGAGCTTATTCACCAACTCAGGATGACTGGTTCTCGAATAGCTCCGCTGCTGGAGCCGAGGTGAAAAGCGGCAGTATCTCAGTCGAAGACAAGGAAACCTCGAAAACTAGAAAATACCGATGACAACGTCTCAGTCCCGGTTGCGACATCTAAAGCTGGTTAACTACCTACCTACTTAGTAGACTAGCTCGAGTCAGCCTATCTCTCATCTCTATCCTACCCGATATAAGACGCTGTTTGTGCGTTCGCACCCTGCGCCGACGGTGCAACCCCCGGTGACAATTCGAAGAATACAAGTAAGGAGTATAAACATAGCTGCGTGCCTAAGCTAGGCTGTTTTTTAGTTGTTCTCGAAGCTATACTTGAGCCAACCACCGAGGGCTCGCAAGCTCTCCCACCGTACGTTCTCGTCTGAATCCTGCATGAGCTCCATGATGCGCGTCTTCAAGCCTAGCTTCTCTAGTTGGTGTCTCTTCTCCGGCACCTCCCGGACCAGACAGCCGACGTCGTTGCAGGCGATCGCCAGCACGGCCTTGTCGTTTTCCCACGGCTTCTTCATAATATCCGCTAGCTTGCGTGGGATCTCCCCGTTCTCGAACTCTAGTATCTTGCGCGCGTTTTCGGCCCAGAAGATCTGATGGCGATGGGGTGGGGACCATCTTAGGTGTCCCGTCTGAACCTCCGCGACGTACTCGTCGAACGTGGTCTTGGTTTTCTGGTACTCCTCTAGCATCTCGTTGAGCTTTCCCAAGTCTTCCTGCAAGTCTGGGTCCGTTAGGTGACGGGCGCTGACGTTCTGAAGCAAAGCGGGAAGTCTAGCTAGAACCGCTGTGGGAAGTAGCGTCGAGGGGTTAGCTTCGAGGAGATTATACAGCGTCGATAGAAGGAGACGCGTAGTCTTCTCTTTCGGCGAGAGTCGTAGTAATTGAGTGTATAGAAGGATGATGTCGTATTCGCTATTGCTCGTGTCAGTTGCAACCGTTTGAATCTCAGGGGCAGAGGTTTTCTCTCTCCATACTCGTCTAGGTCGTTACCGATATCTTCGGCCTCGAAGCTTAATTGCCATAGTACCAGTAGGACGTGGTATAAGAGTTGTAGCCCAACCCCGCCGCTAATACCCTCAAAACCACCGCTCCTCGTTGTTGTGTTTCCGCTCCAGAGACTGGCTGAAGATTCGCCGCCGACGCCGGCAGCTTTCCGGAGTATCTCGATTAAGGGCGCCACGGTCTCGCTCCTTTGCTTCCAGAATAGCTGCCTAGATGATCGACCGTACAGGAGGGACGAGTATTCCATAACTGCGATATCTTGTAATCCTGCATCGTTCGAGTTTTTAACTAGGCCGCAGAGGTAGCTAAGGACAAGGGGTAGAGCGCGTTGCGTCGACGGAGATTCATCTTTCGAGTTTGCCATGAGCGTGGTGATGGCGGTAGAGGTAAGTAGAGGGATTGTATCCTCGGTGTTGTTCGAGCGCGCAAGGAGGGGTAGGAGATGTTGATATGGATCTGGGTCCTCGAACAGCGCTTTTGCAAGGGCCGGGACGCCTAGGTAATGTTAATGTCTAGAGCTACTATCGGTTTCGGTTTCGATCAGGTATAGCACGTCCGTTTGTAGACACAAGCCGACGTCGTACGCGCTTTCGGGAAGAGGACGCACCTTCGAGAAGATCACTCAACAATACCAATATATAATGGACGACATCAGGGCGGTTTCTCGCCGACTCGAGGACGCCAGGCGTGCCCGGCTCCCCGAGAAACAGTATCCGGTAGCCGTCTAAATCGCCCTCGACGACTTGTCTCCTCTTTTCGCTTTTCACTTTATCAACAGCTCTGATCTTGGCCAATTGCGCCTCTGTGATGGTGCCTGCCCTAGCTGCGCCATCCCAAGGAATCGGTCGTTGACGGATGTTATTCTGGAGCGAGCCTAGGTACGGAGGGGGGTCGAGAGACATGATGCGAGGATTGAAACCTGTAAATGGAGCGCTTATGAAATGTTTACGAATCCGTGGATGTTAAAGTGCTCGAGCCGGAAGCGAGCTCGAGGTGACAACGCAGCTAATATAAGGCTCCCTGTGTTGTGTTGAAAATGAGGTAACCTAGGAGGTAACAGCACAGGGCTTCTGAGCTTGGATGGTTTGATGAGTTGAAGCTTCGTACGTTGGTTTGAGGTCTGAGGTCCCATGCGCCTTCGTACTATGTACCATAGTACATAGCGTTGCAATAAGCTTCGGTTAAAGTGGGTCTTCCGTCATAGGCACATTGATGGAACGGAGAGCCTTCCCTTACCAATGTGTGAGGTACGTTAGGTGTTGTACCTATAGACTCTCGACTTCCTCTATAGAATCCAGGTAGGACCTTAATATATGAACGTCACCCGGTATCCTCAGTATTAGGCGAATGACTACTAAACAACAACTTTTATACGTATGTCTCGACGGAATGGTGATGAGACGATCGCATCCGCGGACTATACACACACTGAATTATCACTGTTGACAAGAACATAAACTTATATGTACCTAACTAAGTTATATCTATAAGTGATCATATCGGTTCGAGAGTATCATCCGATCAGATAGGGAGTTTAGTACCGATACCTCTACCCGATCCTTTGCTTTCTCCTTACCCATACCTCTCGATCGTCGAGATCCTTCTCATTATTGACCTGCGTACTAGAGGCGGGGCGCAACTGAACTTCCCATATCCCCAGCTTGTAATTGGCGCGGTCTGCTCTCCCCGAGAATAAGTCGAACGACCAGCCGTGCTTAGGGCAGGTGATCCCGGCGCTGAGTGCGATGCCGAAGTCCTCGATATCGAACGGGATGCCCTCGGAGAGGGGATATGATGAGTGTGGGCATCGCTAGTCCCACTGTTGGTCATTGGCTCCTTACCAAAACTCCTGCCGCGGAGTACAATTATGTCAAATAGAGGTTATCTCATAACTCACGTTATTGATGGCATGGACTTTGCCTTTATACTTGAACACGACCACCTGGTCCCGCAGTCCCCCCTCTGGACGGAATACCGAGTCGCCCTCGATTTGGTGTGCTTGAGAACTATCTGTGGCAGGCACATGGAAGACCTTGCATCCGGGGGTAGAATTCTGGTTGGCGCAAGTACGATGTTCGGATAGACTAGCGCTTCCCGAATCCGTGATATCGGGAAAAGACGAAGCAAGACCGGCGAAAAACCAGGCATCACCTTTGCGAGACGGAGCTGCAAATGGCGACGCCATGTTTTCCTGCTTCCAGCATATCCTCCGAGCGATAAAAATAGCCTCTGAGGCTTGAAGTCGTAATGAGAGAAGTTGGCTGAGACGCCGGACTATGACGGGGAGAAAAAGAAAAAACTGAAAACGGAGATAACAAATTTTAGAGGTCGATAAGAAATTACGTACCTACCTACCTACCTGAAAAGTAGGCTATACGCGGAACTTATCCTACCTCACCGGCATCAATCTTAGAGGGTAAGTTTAGTGTTCGTCCGAATTAGCTAGAGAACCACAGTCGATTCTTTTTGTTACAAGAATAGCTTCCGAAACTACTTAGGTAGGGGATCTATCCCGTGCAGATAACACCGAATTTTATTAATTTTCGTCTTGCAGCGGAATTTAGAATCTTACTATGTTAGGGGCTTCAAGGCGCAATGCGCATATCTAACAGGTACCTTACATATATGGATCATCTTTCTACATAGTACGCATGCGCGTCCATGTAATATATAGGGTCTTACCTAGGTAGGTAGGTATGAATGGAAGTGATTCCGGCTCTCGAGCGGTGACGCCCATTATCCGAGCAATGGGATGGCTTCCATAGGAGCTGAGAACTTTCGGTGACGGGTGAATTCAGGAACGTGGCCAGCAGCCAGCCAACTGAATGAGAATCTCAAGGTCTAGTACATACCGTAGGTACCTAAGTATCCTATCGTGGCATATTAGCGGGGCGGAGGGACAAGACCGAGTGTTCTATCCCAGAGACTTGATAGGCCGAGCACCCTAGTCGAACAACCTTTCGGGTCACCTTAGTTGGTAGGTACCTTGTTTGAGGAATTAGGCCGGTTGGTACCTGGGCGTAATCGATTATCGCTGTTACGACAGCACGGACCATGGTCAACAGTAAGTCGCACTCTGCCAACTCACCACCACATCCGTATGTACCTGGTCGTCGGGCTTGCATAATACGATATCAATAAAGCCATGTCTTATTTAAGTCGCAATAGTCGAGGTCGAGGTCATATTAATTGGAGAGAGCGCGGGAGAGATGACCGGCATAGAAAAATAGAAAAAACAAAAATTCTTCGGGTTGTTTGACAGATTTTATCTTATTCGTCCGTCTTACAAAACGAATGGTTTGACATCATATTCGTAACCCCTGTCGGTTCCAACCCCCTCTGTTTTCGTTTTTCCCAATTTTGCGCCCAGAGAGCAAGCATCACTCACCAGCCCCGCGGTATTTCTTAGTCGCAGCCCTTCTTTTTTCCTGTGGCAGCCACCTTCCGCGCACCGGAGGAGGCTGGGAAGCTGCACTCCACCAGCGCGTAAAGAGGATGCATTAAGGAAAGAAGCGAGAAATCTAGTTTCCCGTCTTTTCTTCCTTTTACTTTCTCGTCTTTCTTCCCTCGCAACGCTTTTACATCTTCTACCCAAAAGGTGGTTCTGGTCCTCACCGCCGGCACTAGTGTTAACAGCGACCAAGGCTGGTTTGGTGGAACGGACCCGAGAGGTCTAAGACATTTCGGACATGTAAGTTTTCCTTTTTTTTTTCTAACGAAACCGCATTCCTACAATCGGCAACCTAAACTAATTAAGTCCAAGTCACCTGGGCGAGGTAAAAGAAGAAGTCGTCAGACCGACGGCCTTTGGTTTTGGTGTAGTGCGCTCACGAGAGTGAGAGAGCTTGTGTCTCACACTCGCTCAGCCACTTACCTCATTTTGCAATCCAACACCCTCGGATCGCGTCCACCTCTGGACAATACTCGGACAAGATGCGATTCATCCAGAGCCAAACCGTCCTTCTCTCATTATTCCTAGGCCTTGTCGCCTCTCACCCATACCCGCGCGAAAGCCTTCAAGATGACGGCTACGCATACCTAACCCGGCGCGACTACACCACTACCTGGACTGTGACATACACCAGCACTATCAGTTCATTCCTGGGCGCTTCTACGGCGGTAGCAGGAGGGGGCAGCTGGGAACCATGCAAGCCGGTTGAAGGGACGGGACAGATTGCCTGTGGCCCTATTTGTTGTGCGAACTGGCAATACTGCGCGAGCGAGGGCCAATGTCTGGCAAATAATGGTGGTTCGTGGACCCAATGGACCACGGTTGGCACCTTAGTTACAACTCAGTATTCGCAACCTTACAGAGTCACCGGCCCCGGCAGCACAGTGGAAACTCCGGCACCAACTACCACTACCGGCACTGTAGCCAGTGAAACTACCTCGTCGACCGCAGCCCCTGCTCCTGTAGCCTCTACGAGCGGCTCGCTAAGCGGAGGTGCGATTGCTGGCATCGTCGTTGGTACAATTGCTGGCGTAGTCCTCTTACTGCTATTATGTTTCTGCTGTATCGTCAGAGGGCTCTGGGACGTGTTCGCCGGTATCTTCGGCTTCGGAAAAAAGAGAAGAAAGATGGAAACGGTCGAGATTACCGAAGAACGATACTCGAGACACGGAAGTAGATACGGCAGTGCCATGGGTGCCGGTGCCGCTGGCCGAGCAAGTCATAGGACGTGGTTCGGAGGCGGAGGCGGCGGTGGAGGCCGACCCACGTCAGCAGCCAGTCGAAAGGAAAAGAAATCAGGAGGTAATGTGGGGTGGTTGGCCGCCGGTCTTGGTGCGGCAGCTCTTCTTCTCGGCTTGAGGAGAAGTGACAAGCGGAGGTCCGAGAGCCAGAGGCCGCCGCGAAGCGACTGGAGTAGTGCGTACTACACTGACTCCTATTCTCGGAGCAGCCCTAGTGAGTTTATCCCTAAAGATAAACTCCGACGGGGGATTTACTGACCATTTTCTTTTTATAGGTAGTATGAGCAGCTCCGATAGGAGGACGCGAGATACGAGACGGTCCAGACGATCGGCACACTCGAGAGGAACGAGAGCCTCGAGACCTTCGAGAACGTCCCGGCCCTCGAGAAGAAGCTAAACGCCCGATCCCACTCTGTATTTTACGATTTCTTCCTCAGTCTCTTTTCTTTGAGGTACTTTTCTTTTCCTTCATCGTTTCTCACACCGAAATACATACCACAAACACCTCTATACCTACCTACACCACAAAGACCGGCGTTTCGGAATGCGGAGGTTTTTTTCTCCCCCCCTAGACTAATGGACGAAGAGTTGCAACGACACTGATTAAAGACGAAATGAAAAATCGACGTACGTCGACACGAAAATACTACGAAAAATGAATGGGCCCAGGGAGGCCGGGATGAGCCTCTGAATAACTTATGTACATACGAAAGCGATAATGAGACCATATCTCGGAGATGAATGAGGGGGCTTGGCAGGCGGGAGCTAGGAGGGCTTATCTCAAATGAGATGGATGAATGGACGGATGGATGCGGCTAGGTAGCCCATGGAGCGGGCATTTGGTACCTCGTGGGATTTCCCCCGGACCACCTAATACGAGATGCTTAGCGACTTGCATGAAGTTCATCGTGACTTGAGTGTTATATTTGCACTGAATGTGAATGATGATTATGTCTGATTACGTATCGTCGGGGGGTTTTATGAAGTGTGTGTTCACTGTCGCTTAAGTCATATCCCTCCCGATTCCTAGGATTTCGAGTAGCGCGTCCCCGACACAAAAAAGTGACAGAAGTCGCGGTAGAGAGCTCAGCTCTTACACGCCTCCTTAACTCTTCACAGGCCATAGTGACGAACTAGGCGCTATTCACATCCAGCCAAGAAAGAAATGGAGACGCCGCCGCAAAACATCGCTTATTAGGACACAGCCAAGGTTCCCATTAGAGTATCATGTTATATCATAATCTAGCCGCGTTCGCATCACAGTTCCGTAAAAGGCCGGAAAGGGGGAGGAAGAGAGGGAGAGAGATGAGAACTCAGAAACAACAATTGGTCAGTATTCGGTTCCATTTTTCGCAGCTATTTTGCTACGTGAGATGCAGATGAACCCCGGCGACTCCGTATTGAGACCCCTAAAAGCAAAGAAACCATTTGTGTCCCGTTTGTTTGTGTCCGCCCCCGTTTAGACATCCTCCGAAATGTTGCCCTTCTCGGAAACGTACATGCCGTCCAAGAACTAAAGAGGGTTGTTAGTATACCAGGTACGCCGTGATAGAGACAAGCGTCATAGTTGGTTAGTAAAGCTCACCTTTCGGATATCCTTGTTCCGGACTCGGCAGATCTGTTGGATGTCGGCGGCGCTCTGGGAGACGTCTTCGAGGGAGTTGCCTAGGAGGAGGAGCTCATCCTTCTGGGCTGTGGAGATCTGGACGTCGACACCGGATCGCATGACGACTCTTCGGACGAGCTTCTCACCGATGAAGTTTCTGTCGTTCAATAATCAGCCACCGCATCTCCCCCACAACTTCCCCGGAGGAAGGATCCGTAAAGAACTCCTTGCTCTTGCACACCATGGAGCACAAAACATACCGGATCTCGACCTCGAATTGGCCGGTCTCGTTGTTCTTCTCGACGTTGACGTTGATGGGGAAATGGGCGTAGACGTAGCGCATCTTGTACTTGAAGCCCTTGGTGACGCCGACGATCAGGTTGTTGATCAGAGTTCGGACAGTTCGGAGCGTGGCGACGTCCTTTCGCGAACCGTGGTGAATCTCAATGCCAATAACATTCTTCTTCGGTCGCGAGAAGTTGACGGCGATGTGGCTCAGGTCCTTGGACAGCTTGCCTGTTTTCCTTATTAGAATCCTTCGCGCCGCCAAACTGTGGGTGGGCCATTGTTGGCAGTAGATAGTATCGTACCTCGCGGGCCCTCGACGGTGACATTACGGGACTTGATGTGGACCTTGACTGTATCGCAAATTAAATGTTAATATTCGCGGTATCCTGGGGATTCGACATATATTTTTTCAAGCTGGGAGCGCCTCGAATCCATTGACAATATTCCATCCTCCAAAACGGGCAGAATCGGTTCGTAAAACGTACCTCCCTCGGGAATCTCCAAGGTCTCGAGACTGTGGATGTATCGCATCTTGACGGTTCAGGTGAGGGTATCGCGGGGGAGAAATGGACCTGTAGAAAAGAGCGATGTGAGTAAAATCCGCCAAAGGTTTACGGACAAAACGGATGAATGGCCAATGTATGAAATGAAAATACAAAGGGTCATCCACGGGGTATGTTGGGGCGCGCAGCTATAACGTACCTGAATGTGATGTCGTCTTGAACGGAGAAAAAAATGTCACCAAGTGCCAAAGTCAAAAAATCAATTGAGGAAATTCGTTGTGCGGCCAATCGCTAAGCTAAAATCGGTACTTTGGTACATTCTAAAGCTCGTCCATTAGGGCTTTGCGTGGTGGGGGTGGGCTAAGGTTCAATGCTCTTTTCACGTGTGGCTAGGTCGAGTCAGGGGTGGCTGGGTTTTCTTAGGTACAATACACTTGTACTTTTATTGGGTATTCTCTGGCCCGGCGAGGCTGAAGCTTAAGCCACATGGAAATTGGATGCGAAGCTGCTGTTTGATTGAACACCGAACGCTGGACTTCCCCATTCGATCCAATTAATTGCTTAGACACCTGCAGTTGAATGTGGGGCTTATTACAAGGCAGGAGAATAACAAGGGATCCGACGACGACGACTACGACTACGACTACGACGACGACTACGACGAACATAGAGATAAATTATTAGATTCAACGGCCAATTCCCTTCCTTTTCCCCCATCCGCGCTCGATATCCGCCCAAGATGTCGTACTTCTTCGCTACCCCCGTAGACATCGACATCGTGCTCGAAGACAGCGATGAGCGCCAGGTGGTGGACATAAGGGAGAAGCAGCGCCGCGAGAAGGCGCCGCTATACATGGACGGGGAGTCCGTCAAGGGCCAAGTCACAGTGCGCCCCAAGGACGGGAAGCGCTTAGAACATACGGGCATCAAGGTCCAGTTCATCGGAACCATAGGTACGTTCAACGACCCGACCCGACCCGATCCGACTCGATTAGATCATGAGCGTACCCCCCGGATACCTCGCTTCGGGCGCAAGCAGAAGACATAGGACTGACGCCGACTTTTTTTACCCCTTCTTCCAGAGATGTTCTTCGACCGAGGCAACCACTACGAGTTCCTGTCGCTGAACCAGGAGCTGGCGGCGCCGGGGGAGCTGCAGCATCCGCAGACGTTCGACTTCAACTTCAAGAACGTGGAGAAGCAGTACGAGTCGTACAACGGGATCAACGTGAAGCTGCGGTACTTCGTGCGGGTGACGGTGGCGCGGCGCATGGCCGACGTGATCCGCGAGAAGGACCTGTGGGTGTACAGCTACCGCGTCCCGCCCGAGATGAACTCGTCCATCAAGATGGACGTCGGCATCGAGGACTGCCTCCACATCGAGTTCGAGTACAGCAAGAGCAAGTACCACCTCAAGGACGTCATCGTCGGCCGCATCTACTTCCTCCTCGTCCGCCTCAAGATCAAGCACATGGAGCTCAGCATCATCCGCCGCGAGACCACCGGCGCCGCCCCTAACCAGTACAACGAGAGCGAGACGCTCGTGCGCTTCGAGGTGAGTCTATTTATATTTATTTGTTTATGTATTTATTCTTGGGGACGGGATAACGCATGCCCGGCCCTATCCCTAATCCTATTCCTAACTCTACCCCCCATCCCAAGTCCTAGCCAACCCGTCAAGTCTCGTGCTAAAACTCAATCTTCTACGCTAGATCATGGACGGCTCCCCCTCGCGCGGCGAGACCATCCCCATCCGCCTGTTCCTCGGCGGCTTCGACCTGACGCCCACGTTCCGCGACGTGAACAAGAAGTTCTCCACGCGGTACTACCTCAGTCTAGTCCTGATCGACGAGGACGCCAGGCGCTACTTCAAGCAGTCCGAGATCATCCTCTACCGGCAGGCTCCCGACGCCGTAAACGGCGACCCGCAGACCGTCGTATCCGTGCCCGAGTCTACGCGCCCGCCCTTACCGGCGCAAGCGTAAACCGTAAAACATGAAGCGTGAAGCGTGACGTTGGGATGTGTGTGTGCATCTTCTTGTTCTACTACTTACCTGCCTTAAGGTACCTGGTAACCTACTACTACTATGTTGGCCTATTCCCTGTATATCCTTATTCAACCACACCCCCAAAGGTCGAGCATTGACGGCACGGCGTTCGTTGGTTTTTCTTGATTAGCATGTGATCAATACGTTAGAGAGAGAGAGCCAGGGCGTTACTCGTGAGGGATCAATATTATTATAATTCAGTCAATCGATCGATAAACCAACCAAACAACCAATCGTCCGTTACGATTCGCGGTTTATTCCCTGCGCGCGCGGTCCTGATGTTTGTCTAAGCTCAAAGGTATCATCTAATAAAACATCTCATATTGTACAGAGCGTGATCGTTCCCCCTTCTACCGCAATCTCATAGGATCTCCATCTCATCGTCTGCCGTGAACCCGAATTGGTCGTTGTGGATCGCGGCGATGCGGTCGAGTTCGGCTTGGTATTCTTTTCGGATGTCGGCCAACGTTACCACCTTGCGCTTAGCAGGGTCGGCTTTTATCCCAGGTTTTAACGGACGCGCAGGCCCTTCGATGGTGATCCACGCCTGCTTCGGATCCACGCAGCTCAGGACGTTGATCAGCATCAGGTACTGCCTCGTCACGGCCGTGTCTAGGATATCGTCACCGGTCACCTGGTCGCCCTCTCCAAGCTGTCTAAGCTTCTGGATGCGGTCAAGCAGGATTGCGGCGGCGCCGCGGTAGTCGTTCCGCTTGATACGCCAAGCATAGAGGATCTGGTGGTACGGCACGCCGGTGATGACGTCCAGCGTGTCTTGGCAGTGCTGTGCAAGAATGTCGTCGACAGCCCCTTGGAGGCCCGGGAACGTAAGGTTGACCAATTCCGAGTTATGAAGGTTGTCACACATCCTCTGGATCAGCGCTTGTAGGCATGAGTGCTGTAGAGCGTGCTCCTTCATCGCTACGACGGTCGAGTGTGCTAACTCGAACTGCGAAGTGGATAGGGCGCCGCTAAAGAGGCGAAGCTGGATCTCCGTCCGGACCTTGTCGGCGTCCTCGGTGCTGCTATTTACGAATTGAAGCGCGAGACGGGCAAAGTCGATAACGAACGAATACGCTTTTTGATGTTCGTAGAGAGCCACTATGTGCGCGTAGTAGCGTGGTAGCCCTGCAAAGAGTAGGTTCCATTCGGTCTCGTCGAGGAGGCCGCTGCTGTGCCGTTGGGGGTTCGCCTGAGGTAAACCTAAGTCGGGTATTAGCAATGGCTTGTTTCGGCTCTGCTGCTAGTCACTTACTCATGCCATATGATGCCTTCTTAAAGAATATGGCCGCGGTAGTATAGTCCTTCAAAGCGAGATGCACCCGTCCTTGTACGTAAGTTGAGAAAGGATCTTGGTCGCAGAACGGAGCCAACTCGAGAGCGAGGTCTGCCCTGTCTCTAACCAGCAGACCACATTGGATGTACTGAGGTTGTAACTCCACGTTACTAGCGGGAGCACAGAGGTCAGCAACAATGTTAGTAATCACTGACGGCATCTTGTTTGAAGGCATCGACCAATATTCTGGTACCCCGAGAAGATGTGCCACATTACCCTCGAGCGCGGTAAGAACTTTATACTCCTCGACTTGTCGCTTAGGGGCTATGGGGGAGATGTCGGACCCGGAGCCCGACCTGTCTGCCCTTGAGAGAGGCGTGGATATCTGGGTACTGACAAGCCACCGAACTAGTTCTAATCTCTTCAGTATCACGAGCAGGTTTCGATATATCACACCGACCTCGACGTGGTTATGAAGAGCATCCTCTGGGCGGTCGAACTCAAATTCCATGTGGACGAGGAGTATTAATTGGCTGAATGCCACATTCCATTGGAGTTCGGCCAAATCCTGAACCGCCCTAACAATAATCTTTCGGCCAAACTCCGTAAGGGGGAGCTCGGTCGGGTGCTGGGAATCCCAGGTCTCGTTGAACGTTGCAAGCACGCGGTCGTATAGGCGTGTCGTCACCACGTTAAAGTTCGGACCAAGCGCATCGGTGACCTGGGCGCAATCTTCTTCAGATATTTGACGCCAGAACCCTGCCTTGTCGGAGACGAACTGGAGTCGTTCCTGGTCTGATTTGGTGCCCTCTCCAAACATCTCTGGGCGGATAACAGAGTGACAAATTTGTAACATGCTGTCCGAGAGGGCCTCGACGAGGTTGATGCTGGAGGTAACGAGAGCCGGGACCTCGCTCGACCCTTCAAACTGCGCTTGCGGGTTGTGACAAACTTGCTCCAGTTCGCTGCATTCTCTTATAGCAGAGACGCTGTCGGCACATACAACCCACGCCATTCCCGTCTCTGGCTCATAAGAAAGTGACAGCGCTTCGCCCCTCGGTTTATCAAGCTCGAGTAAGATCCGATAGAATTTCCGCCATTGCATTTCACTCGAGGTTCTGAATTGCTCGTGATCCATGTCGCCCGATGATGACTTATTTAGGGACGAAGTCGAGGCGATGGCGGCGCAAATTGACTCGGCGAGACCTTGGCTATTGCGAGACGATGCGTTGCTCAGTCTTCCGATTGCCCCTTCGTAAGCGCTTAGCGCGGCCTCGATAGTCGCTTTGGGAAACCTTCCGGGATAGAAAATAAGTTGTAGCCATTTTTCTGTAGGATCTGTAGGGTCGGAGGGGCCAGATAACTGCGCGGCTGGTATAGAAGTATCCGAGAATACGGATCGCCAACCGTTATCCCAGATGTCACCGAGTTCTTCGACTAGGAATGTTAGTTCCTGAACTCGGTATGCCATGTTGTTCTTCCATAACAGCCACAGTCGGTAAACCTGGGACGTGCCGCGTTCTCCTACGCTGAAATCGGCAAGGGTCCAGACGTCCGAACCGGGAGGAGGGGTAGGTATCAGACTGTAGTCGGGATAAAGATCATCGGCGTCAACGGAATTTCCGTCGTTAGATCTTAACATCCAAAACTTGAACTCTCCAGGACCAACCGGAGAATAGGTCACGCACAGACGTTTGCCCTCGGTGCTACCCACGATACGGATCAGGTTCGTCTGCGACGCATCCAACTGCCACTTCCCCGTCTCCTGGGGATCTCTTTCGGCGTTCAGCATGTCTATGGCCCCGAGAATTTGGCCGGTATTTAGGTTCCAGATTCGTAGTCGATGGTCGAGGCAGGCTGTGAAAAGGAACGAGGCATTGTTGAGCCCCATATCGGTATAAACAGCAGCCGCCGCAGCCTTGACATCTAAGTCTGCACGGCTCCCTATTAGACTTCGGAGCCAGCCTTTGGCGTTATAGAAAGTCTCTTTCCAAGGCGAGTGAAGAGCTAGAGAGTCCGGTGTTAGTTTTCATACACAGGTTGCGGGCGGGGTCGGTCATTCAACGAACAATTGGATGCGGTATTCTTATCAAACCGTATCTGACCGCCATCAGAAAGGGTGGCAACCAGCACATCATTGGTGACCGCGATGAGCCTATACGGATGTTTGAGACTGCGGAATGCATTTGGCTGGTAGATCTTGCAGGCGTCGCCGAGTCCGGTCTCGGCGAACGAACGCTTGCAGAAAGAATCGGGTCTTAGGAAGAGGGTGTATAGCTGCTTCGCGGTATCGAGGACGAATATACTCAACGCATCGTGGTCGGGAGGATCGCAGAGAGCAACGCAGGTCGGTATGACGGGGTGGGGGAAGTGGAAGTTGAGGATGAGGTTTGCATCCGAAGCCTTTTTCGGTTTGCAGATATCGATAGCTCGCACGCTCAGGACGGTGTCGCCTTCGAGGACTCGCCAAAGGAAACCCTTGGGGAAGTTGTGGTGTTTTCTGTAGTATATAGCCGAGGTCGTGGCTCGAGAAATGTCATTCTTCGCGTTCGTCTTGGATGATTTAACGACGGACTGGCGCTGACTCCGGCCATTGGCGACCACGGTAGGGAGCTCGACATCGACAACGTAGGAACTCGATGACGGCTCCAAGTTGAGGCGCGTCTCCTTGTAGAAATAGGCCACCTTAGCCATGCTGGATGCGACGCCTCAGAGGAGATGGACTTTTGTTGACGATTGCATGCGAAAGGAAACGCGCAATTGGGAATTCAGAAGCTCCAAAACAAGTCGCGGGAAGTTACTGGCTTAAACTGTTTTTTTATCGATAAAGTTAACGGTTGCTGGGAGCTATGTCAGGTATGTATTGAATGTACTCAGGCATGTACCTGCGCGGTTATGTAAGCTAGGTACCACTATTTAGGTAACTGATTGCAAGGGTTGTTGTTACCTAGCGGAGTGGGTACCATGCCAGCTGCCACCTACGTATACTATTAGGCACTAGCCACGCCGGACCATAAGCAATTTTTCCGCCAAACCGCCAATTCAAAGAATTTCTAGAAATTCAAGTTGAAGACCCACTTTATTACAGGGGTGCGCTAAAGCTATAGGGCTTACAGCGCATACAACCACTAAATCTCCCTGTAAATATAGGGCTTATAGCGCTTAATACCGCTATAAAACTCGTCGTATAAACCTTACGCGTTTTACATACTTATTGCACTTACGTAATAACACTAAGCCATTTAAAACCTACCTCTTTCTAAATAATATTAATCATTAATTAAAGCGATTATTATATTTAATCGCATAAGATTGTCGCTATTCGACAGGTTGTAATTGAATAATGCGTACGTGGGTAGGTAATTAAGTAATGCTTCGGTACGTATTTTTTGAAGACTATCTAGATTATATAATCGTAAGGTACCTAGGTATAATGAGATGCCTTGAAGGTAAGGGGAGAATAGCGTTATAAGCCCTGTAATTATAGGGAATTAGTTAAAAGCTATTTAATTGGTCAATTTTATAGTGACCGTATGCGCTGTAGTCCCCTATAACTTTAGCGTATCCCTGTATTTAAAGTGGGCCCTTCAACTTGAAAATCTGGAATATTTTCGATTTGGCGGTTTGGCGGAAAATCTTCTTACGGTCCGGCGTGACTAGCACTAGGCAAGTATCTAGATCCCGAGTTAAATTGATTTAAACGTCTCACGTGCTTCCGCGATTTCCATTTGTTTTCTCGCCACATTTCGCGTCCGACGCGTCCATAAAGTCCTCAATTAGGCCCTCACAATCGCTTTCTCCTCTCCTTACCTTACCCTCAATCTCTATTCGGAACCGACAAGACGTCGCGTAGCTTGCAGACATGGCCGAGGAATACGAGGACGGAGCAAGCGGGGAGGATAGCGGGATGACTGGGCCTGGGGCGCCAACCCCCGTCCATGCTCTAGAGGTAGGTCGCATTTAAAATCTGTAGGAATTGCATTATACTGACTGAATCTTGCACCAGGGCCTCGCAGGTTTGACGAAGCGCGACTGCCAGCTTCTGGCTGAAGGAGGCTACCAGACCGTCGAGTCAGTCGCCTATACTCCAAGGCGACAGCTTGAGCTGGTGAAGGGTATATCGGAGCAAAAAGCAGCAAAGATTCTCGCAGAAGGTGAGCACTTTACACACCATAGCAGTCGCATTATCTTGTTATCGGGAGCATAATCTCTGACTCTCAACAGCATCGAAACTAGTCCCTATGGGCTTCACGACAGCAACCGAAATGCACCAGCGAAGAAGCGAACTAATTTCCATCACTACCGGATCGAAGAACCTGGACACTCTGCTAGCCGGTGGTATCGAGACCGGCTCGGTGACAGAGCTCTTCGGCGAGTTCCGTACCGGAAAAAGCCAGATCTGCCACACGCTCGCCGTCACGTGCCAACTACCCTTCGACATGGGCGGCGGCGAAGGCAAATGTCTATACATCGACACGGAAGGCACATTCAGACCCGTACGACTCCTCGCCGTAGCCAACCGCTACGGGTTGTCCGGCGAGGAGGTGCTCGACAACGTCGCCTACGCGCGCGCCTACAACTCCGACCACCAGCTACAACTGCTGAACCAGGCCGCCTCCATGATGTGCGAGACGCGGTTCTCGCTGCTCGTCGTCGACAGCGCGACGTCCCTGTACCGCACGGACTTCCTCGGCCGCGGCGAGCTCTCGTCCCGGCAGACGCACCTGGCCAAGTTCATGCGGACGCTGCAGCGGCTCGCGGACGAGTTCGGCATCGCCGTCGTCATCACCAACCAGGTCGTCGCGCAGGTCGACGGCGGGCCCAGCTCCATGTTCAACCCGGACCCGAAGAAGCCGATCGGCGGCAACATCATCGCGCACGCCAGCACGACGCGCATTAGCCTGAAGAAGGGCCGCGGAGAGACCCGCATCGCCAAGATCTACGACAGCCCCTGCCTGCCCGAGAGCGATTGCCTGTTCGCCATCAACGAGGACGGCATCGGCGACCCGGCTCCCAAGGATATGGAGAAGGACTAACGGATAGCTGGCGCATCGGGTGGCGATGTAGGATGGGCGGTTCTCTTTAGATGGCACCGCCTAGGTACGTAGGGAATGAGACGACTACGGGATACGATTGGACTTCTACATTATATGAGTGGCATGGCATGGCAAGGCATGGCTTCGGCGTTTTCGAGGGAGGGCACGATCGCATGTTTAAGGCTTTTTTATTTAGCTTCTTTTTCTTCTTCCTCGCGATAATGTACTAGACCTTGTATTCGGCGTCGTCGGACGTATACTTGAAAGCCAAGGGGTGTAATACGGCTCAACTCAGCCGCTTTGACAAGTCATGAGATCATGTTCAAACCTTGGCTGGCCTCCCTTTTTATTTTTATTTTTCAACGATCCGACCGCGGGCACACTAGCTCGAGGGCAAACTCGATGCGCCAGCCAGTCTACCTACCTAGCAGTCTAGGTATCTAATACCTTGTAGGTTTGTAGAATACGATAAATCCCTAACAGGGATTGGAGCCCAGTCCGTCGCTGCTAGTTGGCTAGCGCCGCGAGAAATGCTGACCCCCGATCTCACGAAGGAGCCGGCCTAATACGATCCTGCTCGACTGCGCCCTTACTAGCGGAATGCCTCCTAGGTATTAAGTAAGAGCCGCATCGTTTCTTTCGACGACCGAGTCCTTAAAATGTTGGCAGGTCGCTCCAATGTTTTTTTTTTCCCCTTTTTTAGTTCTTGTTTTCTTCGGCATTTCGCACAGACAAAGCATAAACTCGAAGTGCCGGGTCGGCATGTCATCGATCGACGGAATGCGGAGCCACACAACGGGGTGGAAAAGTGGACAGGGAACCCCCTTTCTACACAAGATGAAACTCGAGTCCTACACGTCTATGATATATTAATATCTTCTCGTTCTTTTTCCTGCAAGCGATCACCAAGTCGAGGGAGCCTTTTTCTATGAAATCGCGCCTCTGAAATCAAGCGCTTTGGATCAACTATACGCTATAAGTGAGTTGCTGCGATGCATTTCCGGCGCAACAAGCAAACGATCCTCCTCCCTTCCCAACGACCGATATGCACGGGATTTCGATAGTAAATTATTCTCTCGAGATCCCTGTCCAGTTTCGCTCCCTGCGTAAACGCCAATATAATGAATGCCCGAACCCAACCCGTCTTATCTCGATGCAAACCACCCTAAATCCGCTTGAGCAACATGCTGTCTACATTCTTTCGCATCGTGAGTTGATGGCGCTCGAGTAACAATGACCTTGAAACGCGCGCGCAACGTCAACATCGTCTTTCTTTCTATTCTACGCCCTTTTATGTACATTGGCTTGTCACCTCGGCAACGACCCATCTCTCGACGGTCGATCACGGCTCCTCTTCTGGAGTCTGTTATTATTCCTTGTCGAAAGGCCTTCATCCGTGTCGTGTTGGCTATTGGGTCGGCTGAAGGTGCCGGCTGGTAATATCTCGAATCCCGCGTTAACTTTCCTAGTTGTTGTGTTGGCGTGGGACTCGTTCGAGTACGATCGATGGGGTACCGGTCTAGTTGAAGCGAGTGGGGGTCGAGAGACTTGGTGCGACTCGGAGGAGGCCGGCGTTTCGAAGGGATTTCTCCTTTGCGTAGCGTATGAGAAGTAATCCGGGTTGGCCCCTGAAGGTTCCGGGTCATCGAAAGAATTCAGCGCCTGAGGCGTAGGCAATGTGGAGTGTCGGAGGTGAGACACGTAGCGCATTTGCGAACGATGAATGCCTTCCTCCGAAGAAGTTGAGCTGCGATCAACCATGGTTCTTTGTTGGGAGGATATCGACGACGATTCCGCGCTTGAGAACGAGTTCGTGGGGACATAGGTCTCGACTTGGTGCCTGGCCCGATTTTGTTCGACGCGGTTCAACCCATCGGCGCCAGAAATCTCAGGAGTGATGTCTGTCCGACGGCGCGACGGGCCCTTTGGCCGGTATGTCGGCTGCGCTCCTAAGGGGAAAACTCTGACTTGGCCCGGATCGGTCCCGGCTGGGACATGTCGTTCTGAAAAGCTGATTGCGGGACTCCGCTGCGGACTTTGTTCGGGCGTTGGCTCGACCTCGGTGACCATCGTCGTCATATGCACGGCCAACTCCTTCTCCTTTCCTTTCAACCTGGCTTCGGGCTCGAAGGTTGACGAGGAAGCAATCGACGGGGTTCTTGGGCCGACCTCGATCGGAGTACCAGGGCGCGAGATCCATATGCCGTCGACCTCGATACCGCTCTGGATTGCGCGCACACCAAAAGGAATATCCATCCGCTTGCCTGCGGGGATTCCACTCTTTTGCATTTCCAGCTGCCTGGCCCTCTTCTCCAAGTCAAGTACCGTATGTTTCTTGAGAAACCTGCTCAGCCACCAAAGCTTTATTAATCCTGCAATGAACACCATAACGATCGCCCCGGCGAGTACCTTTTACCGGTATGAGCAAGACGGACACAGAAGGGTTGAGGGGTTGCGGAGCTGCGAAAGATGAGATAAGGCAAAACTTACAAAGGTCATCTGCTGCCATAATTCCCAATGCACAAAAAAATCGACCATTTTGAGATGCTTAGGATAGGCGATGTCCAAATCGAATTAAGTCGAATTATCCAAAGCCTCCAAAAAAGAGAAACGAATGATCGAGAGGGGATGATCCAATCGCGCTGGGATCGCAGCGAGAAACGAATGTTCGGATACTTGGATGTCGAAGAGGGAAAACGGAGGGAAAAAAGAGGGAGGTTGGAGATTAGAGGTGTCAAGAGATTGAGAGGCGAAGAGGTTGAAAAGTTCAGAGGAGGAGAGAGCGAGCGAGGAGTGAGACGCCGAAAGGGACGTTTATGCCGGCCGCATGCACAAAGTCCCAAGTCGAGTAATATTGATTCGCCCAAAGGAGGGGAGGTACCTCTTCGTACCTTTTTCGTATCGTGGTACCTCTCTCTCGTAAGGTTCCTTTTTGTGATGAACTTTGGAGAAGGGGGTAGTCGCGACGGAGGGCCCAGGCTCGGTCTGCTGACAAAAGTCCGATCCTTTTTAATTTCTCTTATTTCCCTTATTTTATATCCTTCTCTCTTTTTTATGTTCCTTCGAGGCCTTGGGTATCATTTATTCCTTTCGGGTCCGGTAAGTACAGCCCTCCAAGTTCGACGCACCACTTCGTAACGTCCACAAGCGATGTCCACAACAGTATCGAAATGGCCGAAAACGATTGATCCAAGGGCTATCCGATGATAATAATATTTTTTGCGCCTAAGAATAACCGTCGTAGACCGACTCCCTTGACTGCGCGCTAACAGCGAAATACGAAAGGGAGGGGAGCTATTCGATGTTGTGTACCGTCGATACGGTATCTCGGGTTCGAATAGAGAAGCCTCTCAGAGATGGCTGCAGCTGAGCGTTGCAGGGCTGGAGAGCTGAACGGGAACTGAAATTGCCCACCTGATGTCGATCACCCTTCGCAACGTTTCGTGGGCAGTTGCAGGAAAAGACGATGGGTTGAGGTAACCTTGCGGCGAGGACCGGCCGATATATCTCTCGCCAGACGACCGTCTGTGAACCTCTAGCTCGTTTCTCTCTTTCTTTGTTCTCGAAGCCGGTTTTTTGTGGGGGTCGCGAGAAGACTTCCCGAGTTATGTACGTGAGGCTGGGGATAGGACCGAGATCCAGTATATTAATTAAAGGAGCTGGACCGCTTGAGGTTCCAACCAGAGGTAGGTGAATATAGCCGGTACAGCGAAACGCGCGTTCCTGGACGGGGGGGCGGAATCGCCAGATCCAGAGCGCATCTAACGCCGAAAGGTAAAAAGGACACAAAAACAAAAAAAAAATATCGACACAAGCCAAAGTACCTATCTGATGCGGATGGTGGAAGGGATCAAAGACACATTCTCACTTGCAGGCGGCCAAACGGACGGACGTTTCTATACATATAAACCCTACAACTTTAGGTACTCCGCAGACTTAGGTGCGGGATTACGGATACCAGCAGCACATTTTGGCGATTACAGAGATCCAGGTATTGGGTAGCATGCTTGCATAGGTACAGTTCACTGGATCCCCTTTAGAACGAAGACCAGAGAGGGCCGGACTTTTCATAAAGTTGGGCATATATTAAAGGATCCTCCCCCAGCAAACACCGATGGAGGTTAGAATGCAGCACGCCTTTAATGTATAGGTTGTCCGGTGTCGTGGGCAGTTTACATAGTAGGTACCTGGATACAGTTTGGGTCCAGTGTTTACGAAGAATACCGTGGCCCCAGGTGGCATGGAAAGCTGGCAATCGGGGTTAGTTGATTCTGGGCACTGGTCCATCTTTTTTCATTATTTTTTTTCACGACCTCCCGTACAACAAGAGCGGACCAACCGGTTGAAATATGGGAGTTTGTGCCTATATGAGGGCACGGTGTTGGTAATGATCACGTCACGGGTGCCAACGTATCACTGAACCTGCAGGTCGCCGGTGAGCAGCCTAACACACGCGCTCCCGAGCAAGAGGCGGCGGCTAGAATAAGGTATGGATTTGACTTTAACCGCACGCGAAGTATAACAGGGTTCCAAGGTCCAGGGCGAGGTCAAAAAGGAGCAGGGAAAAAAAAAATAAAGGAAATGAAGTCTACGTAACCCTTCTGCGTAACTTGCTCAGCCGCTCAATTCGAGAATGAAGCCATCATGTTATGAGCATATGTTCTCATCCCCTCCTCCCTTTTCCTCGCAGCCCTCAGCCAGCCTTAATCCAACTGCTCCCTTGCAGCTCGCGTCGGCACTGGGTGTTCAGAATACGAAGTCCAGAGGCACTAGCGGCGACTTGGCGGGGTTGATTGTTGTGTTGGCAAGACCTGAGAAATAAAAAGAATCCATTAGGCAGCTAAGATTCTAGTAGACTCTGATCTAACATCGTACGCACATCTGGCAATCGGATCGGGTGGATCTGTCACTTGGTGATGGTGCCATTTTGTCTCGTCGGAAAGCCCGTGCGTCCAAGCCGGGGTATCCCCAAGTTCCCCTCGCCTCATCGTCGGTACTCCTCGCGAATTTCTAACTTTTGGGCCCCGAGGTCGAAAATACCTAGGTACCGCAGCAAACATACACCTACTTACCACCTACCTTACCTTACATACATGTATGGTCAGAAGGGAAGGGGGCTGCCAGCCAATGAGAGGCACCGCGTAGTCGGTGCGATTGCTCAGAAATCAATATACTATGTAAGATCCCGCATCCGGCAAAATGGTAAGCTTAGAGAGCTGAGCTACGGCTCGCGTTTCCGCGGCAGCGTGACACACCATTCTGGCTTGCATACACCACCTACCTACTATAAAGTTCCATGTAGGTGTGTAGAAATATAACAAGTCCGGGAAATTTTCACGCCGCAGACTGCGAGATCTATCCTACGAACCCGATCTCTCACGTTCCATCGACAGGATTCCAGGATCAAGTGCCGTCTCCAAGGGCCAGGCCGCACTTGAACGCGGGCTAGTAACATACGTAGGTAAGCAAGGGATTACTCAAATAGTTGAGTAGGTAGACACATTATATTCAATTCTAGCATGGTGAGGCTCAAGATCCTAAGCTTACATCTAATATTACATCTATTTAATATCTATAATGTGAGGGATAAGCTTCTTAGTGGCTTGGTATCTTGGAAGTTGACATATTTGGCATTCACGAAGACCCTATTAGCATGTGCTCAAGAAAACCAACTGTTGAATGACAATTAATAATAACTTTTCGTCTCTCCTCTAAAAATTCGGACGTCGTACATACCGCTCTAGTTTCAACGTGCCTAAGTAAGGCGTCAAGTTATAATTTAAATTTTGGACAAAAAATACGGACAGATACTATAAGGCACTTTATGATAAAATACCTATATATAGTCGTACGTATAAATAACAAACCTAAAATACTACTACATCAGAGTATATGGGATATTGTCTTGGTATTCGGAGTAGAAACTGCCTACGCAAGCTCACTCATATGAAGATGATGACTTACACGATACAACGCTTAAAATAATAACAATTCTCATTATCGCAAACTTATACTCTTTACGTGCAAAAGCGCTATGCATCAATCCACAAGCCGATCTCCTGCCGAGACGTGACTACGTAGTATATCCGGGATAGTTATGTGTGGAAGAGAATTAGTCATACCATGGGAAAAAAAAAAAGAATTTTCTTGATGTAATCTGGCTTTTTAGGAGAATCGAGGGAACCGAGTAATTCAAAGAGTTTCAAGGAGTTTTAAAGTGCTTCAAGGAATTACAATAAGAAACGATGTCCACGAACGACGATCACATCCTCACGCTGTCCTGCCCGGACAAGCCTGGCATCGTCCACGCTGTCACTGGAGTCTTGGCAAACCACGGCCTCAACATCCTCGATCTACAGCAATTCTCGGACAAGACGTCCAAGAAATTCTTCATGAGAGTTTATTACAGCAATGGTGGCTCGACGGTCAACTTAGATGAGCCTATGGCTAAGCTCGCGTCGGAATTAGAGTTTTACCAATACGACTTAAGGCCGGCGAGCAAGAAACCTAGGGTCTTGATCATGGTGTCCAAGATCGGGCACTGTCTGAACGACCTGCTATTCAGGACGAAGACGAATCAGCTTGGGATTGAGATTCCTCTGATAGTGTCCAACCATCCGGATTTCAAGCCTCTGGCCGAGAGTTACGGCATCCAGTTCCACCATCTCCCGGTCACCAAGGACACGAAGCTTGAGCAGGAACGGCAGATCCTGGACCTGATTCGGCAAGAAAACATCGACCTCGTGGTATTGGCTCGCTACATGCAGGTCCTGAGCCCGGGGCTGTGCGAGGCGATGAGCGGCAAGATCATCAACATACATCACAGTTTCCTGCCGTCGTTCAAGGGGGCTAAGCCGTACCATCAGGCGTTCGAGCGTGGCGTCAAGATCATCGGCGCCACGGCGCACTTTGTGACGGCGGACCTGGACGAGGGCCCGATCATCGAGCAGAGGGTGACGCGTGTGGACCACAGCATGAGCCCCAAGGAATTGGTCGAGGAGGGAAGCAACGTCGAGAGCCAGGTCCTAGCTGCGGCTGTTAAGTGGTGGAGCGAGAAGCGCGTGTTTTTGAACGGACATAAGACCGTTGTCTTCAATTAGCGATGTTGTCCCATACCTATTAAGGGGAAAGATACCCGCCCTTTTGAAATTTGGTTAATGATAAGACTCCTATGCAGGTACTTATGTTGTAGCTTATGCGTGTCTGTACATAGTTGGATATCAATCGCGACTTGTTTCATCACCTTTTCTTAGGATCGAGTTACTGGCACCGAGTACTCCATCGCCGAAGTTAGATTGCGAAATTAGGGTTTCATGGTAAGTGGTAGTGGTATTTTTGAGGCTCGCACGGGGCTTTGGGACAAAGACGGGAAAGGATGAAGTTGGGCATGGCTCCTACATGTAGATCCCGGAAACATGTGTGGGCTCCATGCGAGAACCCGTTTTCAATTCATGGCGACATGGCATGTGACCCGGAGATAAGAAGGCCAATCAACCGCAGTCTTTTTTACTGTCCCAAGGTTACACGTAGTGCCGATTTCCGTGACATGTATTGAGTCTCGAGGCCGTTCCTTGGGGGTGGGTAACTTCATACCCGATCGATTTTTAGCTTCATAGTATAACATCATCTAGCCCGACTAAAGTACGGGCTATGATAGTTGCTTAGGGCTTGTACGGAGGCTTTTCTCACGAGTGGCAAATAGACATAGGAGCTAGACGGAGCCAAGGCTTTCGGTAGGTCCCATATTGCGGTAAGGCTGTCAGCACCGCCATTGTAGATCCCGTCCTGAAGGAATCTTACTCTTACTATACATAAAGGTGATGTACGTCAACTTGGGGCTGTTAGGTAGTATATATGTCATGATGGGAATTCTCGGTTACCTCGGGTTCCTTTTCGTAGGAGCAAGATAACCCCAGAGGAGTTAACTATGCTAGATAGCGCAAGGAGGTTACTAGATCGGGGAGCCCCGTCGCTGCAAGAAGGGACCAAGATACCATGGAGAGCGAACTGATGATGCAGGTCCTGTTGGATAGAACAGGTACGGGTTGAAAGAAAACTGGAATTGTTGTAAGCCCGAGGAGCAGGGATGCCCCACAACGAGTCCAAAGGACCTTGTACACGTAAATGACCGATGATGTACCCCATGCGATCGCCAGTCCGGTCTTTGATCCAATTCAACTTTAGAGGGAGACAAGAAAAAAGCAGAGAGGGAAAAGAGGGAAAAGTGCGGTCACGAGTATTGTGGAAAGCGGTTGCACAAAGTCTGCGGCCGCCCCGGACAGCCCCTTCCTCTTTCCGTCAACTTGCTACTTATTATACCCAACTCTAAGTCGTACAGTCGAGAGAAGTACATACCTACCTTACCTAAGGCAGTCAGAGGTGCATGTAATTAGTCGAGTCTTTCCAAGATCGGGAAAGGACCGACCCGATTGTTCTTACTATACCGATTGTTTCCAACTCCCGTCCAAATCTGTTTGCGATCACTTATCAATCAATTCATACAACTTCTCAACTTTTACAAGGTACCTCGGAAACTTAACCGTTATTTCCTCTTTTTCTTCTTCTTCGAGTATCGCGGATTCGCTCAATGCGCCTTGGCTAGATTGATCTCATTTCAATTTGCTTTTTTCACGTCTTTATTTCCCGCAAGGAACCGCCCGACAATGCCAATTCGTAACCTTTTCGCGAGACGCTCCGGCGTTTTCACTACTACCGAGGTAAAGGATGAGAACATCCGGCCTGGTACACTAGGCCCAGATTCGGCGCAGGCTGGCTTTGAAAAAGTCGACATAATCGGATCCAAGATGTCCTCGTCCCTAAGCATCCGAAGTGCGAAGAGTCGAGACAATGGAGATTACAAGATGAGTGGTATGTGCTCCGCCTTGTGGTTTTGCGCTTAACAAATAGCGAATAACAACTAACTCTTATTGAATTGTAGTGGTAAATGATAGCGGAGTTTATCTCCCGGTACGAATTGGCCCTCCAGACGTACCGAACCGTTTCCAGGTCTATGCTAATACATGTATATCTAATCTAGCCCTCACCGACCGAAGATAAGGCCCTCTGGCCAAGACGTTCGGCAGCGTCCCGAACATCCATGGATACCCGTAGCAGCATTGGCGACATTGAACACTTTTCCATTTCCCGCGAATCGTTCGACTCATACCGGCGGTCCTTTGTACGTCATAACCTTACCTAACCACCATGTCTTGTATCCTCGGATTAACCGTATGTGAAGGATATCTCTGCTAGATCGCCGGTCTTAGTCCACGATCAGCCCCGCCAAAGTCTCGATTCCGCTCGATTCCCTCGATCACCGAGAATGTCGGTCAGAAATCGCCCCTGGGACCCGCCGACCGCCGAGGAAGGTCTCGAAGAGGTCGGGCTAAACGACGACCAGAAACAACCGAAGAAGAGGGGATTCTTCGCTAAGTTTTCCGAGTCTCAAGAACCCACTACACATAACCAGGGGATGGGTATGTCTCGATTCATCCCGGGTCGCAAAAGAGCGCAAAGCGGACAAGGCTCGGAACTAGGTAGCATTGAGCCACCCAAATCTCGCCAGTCCATTGAAGAGCAGGAGATGCAGTAATACCTAATACGAGATGAACGGAATCGACACGACATGCATAAATTTCACGGCGTTTAGGTGGTACCGGATGATGCATTATGATATCTGAGCGATCGCTTGCCCCTTGCTCAGTGATTTCTTCAGGTTTAGTCGCTCGCTTGCATCACGACGACGAGCTGATAGATGGTTAAGGACGGGAGGCAGGTTAAAATAGTTTTAAGTGTAATCTTGGGCGCCTTGGAAGAAAACGGGTAATGAGACACAATGGTAATGGAATGGAATGTTCGGCATCTGCTACAGAGAATCAGATATCAGCTCGCAATGGCCCAATACAATATAATACTTTGCCTCGCATTGCATTGAGTGTTCTCCGCGATAATGTTCACCCAGCATCGCGGTCCCTGCAACTCATCTGGAGAAAACTTACGGTAATTACGGATGATGCTCATTCAGTTAAAGGGGCGTAAACCTCCACTTAGCAGGTACAAGTGCTTATTATCCATCAGGAGAGGTCAGGGACATCCCCGCTCCACATCGTGCCTGACTGGTCGAGGACCCCACGTTTAGCACAATCCGATAAGACTAAAATATTTGATCTTATCTAGGTACATTATCGATTAATTTTCCTCAACACCTGCCACCCAGCAGCATCCGTCTTATTATATTGTACGTCTGTTCCAATCAGTGTACCTGGCAGTCCGGACTTGACTTCTCCCAGCGCATTCCCCGAAGACATCACATACCCCCCAGTCTCACATAATGGCACCCAGGCGACCAGACAAGAAGTCGAAAAAACGGGACAAGGCAGCTCTGTCGCGCGCCGCCGCCGGCGCATCGAAACCCGTGACCCCTCAGGTCCTAGTCAAAGCGGCCGAATACCAATTACAAGCAGGCAACGTCCAGGACGCCACCACGTTAGCCGAGAAGGCGCTCGAGCAGTCGGCCAGCGGCTCGGACGACGAGCTGTCGGCGCTGAACCTGCTCGGCCAGATCAACCTCGAAGCGGGCGAGTTCTCGGCGGCGCGGGCGTACTTCCTGCGGGCCGTCGCGGCGGACGATGACGGGGCCAAGGACGAGGCCGTGGGCGGCGGGCCGGAGAAGTTCCTGTGCCTGGCGCAGCTGAGCGAGGAGGGCGGCAAGGACAGCGTCACGTGGTTCGAGAGGGGCGCCGCGGCGCTCAAGAGGCAGATCCGGGGGCTCGAGGAGGCGCGGCGGAAAAGGAGCGACGAGGACGAGATGCGCCTCGACGAGCTCAAGAAGAAGCTGGCCATGACGCTGTGCTCCGTCGCCGAGGTCTACATGACGGACCTCTCGTGGGAGGAGGACGCCGAGCAGCGGTGCGAGGCCCTCGTCACGGAGGCTACTATGGTCGCGCCCGACTTCGCGGAGACATGGCAGACCTTGGCCAACGTGCGCATTTCCCAGGAGAGATTCGACGACGCCAAGGCTGCGCTGACGAGGAGCCTCGACCTCTGGAAGGATTTGCCCCCGCAAGACCCCGCCGTCCCTGACTTCCCGAGCCGGGTCGCCTTGGCGCGGCTGCTCATGGAGGTTGAGATGGAGCAGGAGGCCATCGAGGTCCTCGAGCGGCTGGTCAGCGAGGACGATCAGAGCGTCGAGGTCTGGTATTTGGGCGGCTGGGGCCTCTACGTCATGGGCGAGAAGCAAAAAGCGGGCAAGTCGAGCGAGGAGGACTGGAAGGCCTCGTGGATATCGAGTCGCGTGTGGTTGAACCAGTGCCAGCACTTGTACAAATTGCAAGACTACGAGGACGACCGGCTGGGAGAACACGCGGGGGAGCTGCTCGGCCTCATCGCTAAGGAACTGGGCGAGGCGCCTGCTGGGCAAGACGACGAGGACGAGTGGGAGGATGATGATGAGAGCGATGAGGAGATGAAGGATTGAATTCCTCCACCGCGATAGATGCAAAGGAAGGAAGGGAGGGAGGGAGGGAGGAAGGAAATGAATGATATTATAGAGGGAAGATACCACGAGTCCTAGGGAATCTTGTTCTGGCACGGATACGGCGTTCGGAATTCCAAAAATGGACAAGGGGACGAAATGCTTTTCGTCGTATCATGTTTATAAATGAGACGGTTCTCTGGCTTATCTACGTAAGCTTTTCTTTTTTCCTGGTTTGCGTCATAACCCCTGAGCAGTAGTAGTAAGGGTAACTAGACCACGGGTCCCTAGGATGCCGCGTAAATATCACATCGCTATGCCTCGACCTTGAGCTTTTCGACTTGCTCCGTCGGGATACTGTCCTCGTCTTCGCCCTCGCCCTCGTCGCCCTTACCAACCAATCCGCGCTCCCATAGTTGTCTGCCTGTTAACCTTACCGGCTCCTTGACCTTGGCCTTCTTTAGTTCTGCCAGCTTCTCCTCCTCCTCCCTCTGCTGCTTCTCCGCCATCTCCTTGAGGAACCCCTCGCGCCACTTCATGAAGGTCTCAGGCGTGACGGGCGTGCCGTGGAACTTCTTGTTCTCCTCGCGCTCGGCGGCCAGGATGGCCTCCTCGTGAACCTTGGCGGCAGCGGCTTTGCGGTCCGCGATCAGCTGCTCGGCTTCTTCTTTCAGAGTCATGACGAGCGTGAATATCATCGGGTTGCCCAAGTTCCCCTGCACGGTGTCCTCGAGCCCCTTCAGCAGCTGCTCCTTGTCGGCGCCGACGGCGAAGTACGGGTGAGGGGCGGCATTCTGCGGCGGCGATAGGTCTAGGATGGGCGCCTCGTCTGGGTAGTTCTCCGGGTAGCGCACGTGCAGGATGAGGGTGGGGGGTTCGCCGACTTCGTCGCCGCCATTGTCGTCGTCGGGCAGGTCGAGCTTTATTGATACTCGATATTCGTTCTCTGATATGTCTGTGTTTTTGGATCGACCGGGTCAGCTAAACAATTGGCTATGGCGGGGTAGATTTCTATGCGATGTCCCGAACGAACATCGGATCCGTACCTGTGATTTCATCTGGGAAAATCGAGTCGAGAACCTCGCGTTCCTCAACTTGCTCTTCTTTTCCCATGTTTGGCGCGTGGGAGCCGACGAATCCCTTTCTACCTTCTAAGTTGGTTCCGTCTATAAAAGGGTTCAAGTCTTCGCGTTTTCAAGGTATCTATAACTTATAATCGGTGCCGGCGTAATCCGTAGCACCGCGTACCGTTCTCTGCATCACTAGTCGCAATTCACTCGGGTGGGGCCGCGGGGTCATAAGCACGGGCTTTTTGGGCGATTGTATTGTACATTATACATAATGGATGTGTCTCACCGCCCGGCAATATTCTGGTGGCTCCACTAAACTTTTTTAGTGCTGGGATCGCAAACTCGAACAGAATCAGAGTTACAAACCGCACCATCACTCAACATCGAACAACCCGTCGCAGATTTTACCCCATACCGTAGGCTTCACAATGGCACACAAAAGTGAAGCAATGGGAGGCAAGAGGAAGCTTGCCAATGGTGGCAAGGAGAATTTGAGTAAGAAACCAAAGTTCGACAAGCAACCGCCGCGAAAACGGGAACGAGAAGAGGATGTCAGTGATGAAAGCGACTTCAGCGACTTCTCGGACCAAGATGATGGCGGCGCTCCCTTGAACAATACGAAGTCGCTGGATAATACCGCCATTGCTTCTCGGCCCAAGTCCGGTGACAATCAATCTGGGAAAGTCTTCGAAAAAGGTCAGTCAAAACAAGAGAGGAAGCTGTCGAATCCTGCTAACACTTTGCACGCAGGCCAAAATTCTCGCGAATCCCACATAAAACAGAAGCAACTCGCACAAGAGCGCAAATCGCAGAAGCCCCTTGCCGATGAACTACATCGAGCTAAGAAGCTGTGGGAGAGGCTACGGTTGAAGTCCAAGGTCCCGAAGGACGAGCGACAAAAACTCGTCGAGGAGCTCTTCAGCATCGCTACCGGGCGCATGAAGGACTTTGTGCTGAAACACGATGCCGTCCGCGTCGTCCAGACCGCCATCAAGTACGCGACTCCCGAGCGCCGAAAGATGATCGCAAGGGAGCTAAAGGGTACATATCCTCAATTGGCCGAGAGCAAGTACGCCAAATTCCTGATCGGCAAGCTTCTCGTAAAAGGCGACGACGAGGTCCGGGATATGATAGTTCCCGAATTCTACGGGAAAGTTCGGAAACTCATAAACCACCCCGAGGCTTCTTGGATTTTGGACGATATCTACCGAGGCATCGCAACTAAGGAGCAGAAAGCGATCCTATTAAGAGAGTGGTATGGACCCGAGTTTCATATCTTCCGCCAGACAGCGGATGATAAGACTGTCCCCTCGGCCGACCTCTCCCAGATCCTTGCAGAGCAGCCGAGCAAGCGAGGCCCGATCATGAAATACCTGCTTGACCTAACCAACCAGCTTATCCAAAAGAAGATGACTGGCTTTACGATGCTGCATGACGCCATGTACCAGTACTACATCAACGTGAAGCCCGGTTCGGAGGAAGCTAAAGAATACATGGAAACGATCAAGGAAGACGAGAACGGTGACCTGCTGAAGAACATGGCCTTTACAAGATCCGGTGCCCGACTTGTATGCTTGCTTCTAGCCCACGGGACGGCCAAGGACCGAAAACAGATCCTCAAGACGTACAAGGATACCTTCCAGCTCATGTCAAGCGATCCCCACGGGCACTTCGTTATTCTTGCCGCCTACGACTTGATTGACGACACCGTCTTGACATCTAAATCCATCATAACGGAATTGCTAGGAAAGACGGAACAAAATGAAGTCTCCAACGTCGTCATCAGCGCCAACGATCCGAATGCGCGACTAACGATAAGATATCCCCTCGAAGGAACGTCCAAGGCCCTCTTCGACGCAGGCCGCTCCGAGGACCTGAAGCTTCTTGAAGAGTTATGGGAAATTCGAAAGACTACAAGCAAAAAGGACCCCGAGGTACGGCGAAAAGAACTCGTCGCGGCACTGTCACCGCCACTGCTCGCCGCCATTGCCTCGTCCCCGCAAGATCTAATTTCCACTTCGCACGGGGCCCAGTTGGTCACCGAGGCTCTCCTCTCTTGCGTTGGAGATAAATCTGAAGCTCTACAAGCGGTAGCGTCAACCGCAAAGGGAGACCCTAACGGAGATGCGTCAACGGAACCATCCGATGATGAGATTGTGGCCGCACCCATCCCTAGGGAGCATATCTCCAAAGCTCCTCACGGCGGACGCATGTTCAAAACGCTAATAGCCGGTGGTCACTTTGATAAGGCGACACGTCGCATAATACCGGTGGACCCTCCCCTTCATTTCGCGGACATCCTATATCCTTTCATTAAGGACCATATCATGGCTTGGGCAACGGGGCCGAGCTCGTTCGTCGTTCTTAGCCTCCTAGAAGCCGATGACTTCTCTCACAAGAGCGAGCTCAAGAGCATACTGAAGAAGAACAAGAAATTGCTTGAGAAAGCGGCAACGGAAGAGACACCAGAGCAGAAGGCCGCCAAGGAAGCCGCTGAGGCGAACGGAGAGGACAAGTCGGCTAAGAAGAAGGGCAAAAAGGCTGGACCCAAAAAGGAGCCGGCTGTTGGGAATATGGGATCGAAGCTCTTGTTAGAGCAGTTGAATGGTTAGGCCTATAGGGGGCTCGTTACTTGCGACTCATTTACATCGGAACTCTATAAAGAGAAATGCTAGAGTCTTGGTCGTTGAGACCACACTTCAGTCTTCATTTTAGTCGTGTCAGGTTACCTATAGCGATCCGGTGCCGCAGAAAGACGGCTCTGCCTGGTTTGTGTTGCTTATCCGGCAGCAACCACGTGTGACTTAGTGGTGATGTTGAAGTGAACCGTTCCACAAGTCATGACTCTTCGCTGCCGGAGTACCACAAGCCATTGTGCCTATCTTATGGGCCCAGATATGTACCATTACCGTGTGATACGTAGTGCTCCCAGCGGTGCGGCTCTTCGTCGTAATATGAGAGGAGAATCTATGCGGTATAGACTATATTATACTATGATGAAAACATACAATGTCTCCCCGTCTATATTAACACCACGGCTTATATTAACACGGATATCCGCTACAGCTACCGGGCCAGACGGGAACGCGGTGCCTGCTTCGGGTAGCTATATACCTAGCTAATCCTTCACCGAACACCCCCCTTGTTTGCGGTTGTGAAGCGAGGACGGACGATATGGATAGGCGTGCTACATCAGCTGAGATGCGGGAAATTACCCGAGCGTATTGTATTCACAGCCTGCTCTACCCAGGTGTGCATGTAGCCTGGTAGAAACAGTGAGCTTTTTTGTAAACATGATATACATCTCAACCTAGTTTGGCTGAATTATTGCCTTCCCATTAATCGGGTTTATGTTTAAGGCAGAGAGGGTATTTTCTCTATGTTCCAAACACATGGCGCTTCGACTATCGGGAGAAAAGCAATGGTATAGAAACACGTGTGTCACGCCACGGGAGATTCGCACGATCTATGTTTGGTCTGTTACTCCATCAACTTTGACATCCAGATCTTTATTACTGGCATATTATGATTGAGCTGTTATGGGATTTGCGGACATAATACTCCTTGATGAAATCCGGTATCTTCTTCCGGGTATCATCTTTATATATACGGATATCTCCAGACCCATCAAGCTCAATAGGGAGTTGGGGAGTTGGCACGCCCACCTTAGCTGAGCCTAAACAGATTAGAAAGTATTGAGGGCATTTCCGGATCTGAGGATATTGTGTCTCTGGTCCTCATAACTGTGAGTCTGTAGGTACCTCACCCCCTCATGTCCTATTTCTCTTTGAGGATCCTTGTTATCCGTAACCTGCTCGACTTGCTTATTCCGGCGCTCTTCACGGGCACCGCGGCACCTCCCTAGGTGTCTACTCGCTCTAGTAGATCTTCTCTTGCCGTCCTGTCCACCCACCGGCTTGCTTGCTTCTTCTTTAACAATCCTTTTCCAAACCGGTCTCTAATAGTAGCTCCTAGCTCCCAGCTCTAGCACCGGCTCCTACCACAAGCGTGCCGAAAATGCACGCTACTGCCCTCGACCATGGCGCGGGTGGTGACTATTTCGGTTTCTGCGAGCGCGGATACACGTTCTACAGCTGCGACTCCGGCTACGTCGGGTGCTGCGCCGTGGATGCGTGCGACGAGGACGAGGGCTGTCCCAAGGACGCCATGCCCGAATCTGGCTCGGATTCCTACTCTACGCTGACGATAACGATATCGAGCTCTACCACCTCTCGCTTCTCGTCTATAACGGATTCCGGCGTTATCGTTAGCACGAGCGCTTCCGAGCCCACGACGGCGTCATCGTCGTCATCATTATCAATATCAATATCCTCACCAGCCTGGAGTTCCTCTTCTCCCTCCACTCCAACCCAGCCTACACCCACGAACACAAACACAGACACAAAACCACCAGACAACGGCCCCATCACCCCCGTTATCGACACCGACATTGACACCAGCAGGAGCATCTCCCTCTCCAAAGGCAGCGTAGTCGGTCTCAGCATCGGCCTGACCATCCTCGCCGCGCTTATCCTGCTGCTCGCGGGCCTGCTCATCCGACGCTTGGCGCGCCGTACGGCTGCTTCCGCTTCCGCTTCGCCTCCCCCCTCCTCGCCCTCCTACGCGGCGGCCCCTAGCGTAGCCGAGCTCGACCCGGACCCCGGGGCGCGGAAGTACGCGGAACGCTTCATGGCGGACCATCCGGCGTGGCGGGGGCGGGGGCAGTCGCTGGAGGGTGGTGTGAGCGAGATGCCGTAGCTAACCTACCTATCTACCTCTTGGTTTAGCTGCGGATTAGAAATGGGCGAAATAAGTTCTATTCGACGGGCGTTCCTGCTGATTCGGAGATGGGGATAAACTGCTAATGGGCTCGAGGGCTGAGAGGACGGACCTATGGCTTCAGCGGGTGGACTTTATGAGCGGGGATGTAACGGGAAGAGCGCGACGTCTTTCGAATCCTTGAATAAGGGTGTTTGCTGACCTACCTAATGCTCGACGTCCGAGATGATAATGATCCGGCTACTTACTAACCCGTTCCTTAGGGGAATGGTGTACGCTAGCTACTCAATATTAATAGTTGAGGGAAACTGTATGAATCATGTATCTAGTTATATATATCGATTGAAACCCGGTTTCGTTCTCGTTATTGCCTTTGATTAAGGTCATGCGGCCATTCTCAGAGTTGTCTTTGAGCTGGGCTTTCGGTTGCTCTTGGGATCAAGCTGTGTCACGTAAACAAGGGCAGCTAAACCTGGGTTATTGCTTATAGCCGGCCGTATATACAGAATCATGCTGTTACAGCCTGATATTTATTCCGATTTGGTCGGCTCAAGAATTGCAATCTATAGTTTGGTGTCTAGCTTTACGGACCGAATAAGCGAAAATATACCGGACGGAATGAAAGCCTCTCGGACAAGAATGACGATTTGTGCAGGAAATCAACCGAATACCATTTGGTCTCTACCTGTATCTTCCGATCTTATGGGGGTATGGAACATGACGGAAAACAACAAGCCTGCCAGTATCTTTTTCCTTATCCTACGCCGTTCAGTGCAATACTAGGCCCCCCTGGTCTAATCAAATGAAACGCCTTGAAGAAACGAAACGAATAATTGTTATATCTCGTCGCGGTGCCTCCTATTACCACTTCTTGCCCTTGGAATTAAAGTGTTGGGGGTGCCTTCGGATGAGAGCTGCGGGGTGTGGAAGAACCTGTTCAACCGTGGGGGACATTCGACGTTCGACACCTCAGAATCGTAATAACGTAAACATTTATCATCGCGGCATCAACTTGTAGATCTCGTTCAGGAGTTCTTGTAGGTCTTCGTCTGATATTTTATCCGTGAGGGAAGGGATGAGGTACTTGGCTTCCTCCGCTGTCTCGCAGCAAAGCGAACCTAGAGCCGGGTAAATAACGCGTTAGCCTCTCTCTCTTCTCTTTATTTACTCGATGATACTCGTTCTTTCGCGGTGGGTGGCCGTACCAAGCTGCGCTCGCTCGAACTTGTGGAATTCCTTGTGCGAGCTGAGAAGGCGCTCCACGGCCTCGACGTTCTCCTTCTTCTTGAATCGCGCGAAAGTATCTAGGTAGTCGATGGTCTTGGTCAACATCCTGCGGGGCAAAATGTCAGCCGTCTCCCCGTCACGTAAGAATACTGAGGTGGCGATGATGAAAGGCGAAGGTCGTACTCGGTCTCGTTGACGTTCTTGCGATCGTTTCGACGCTTGGCAACAAGGGCATTGATGACCAGGGCGGCTTCGGAGAGCGTGAGAGTATCGACGTCTTGGAATTCGCCGAGGTTGAGGACGGTGGTTGCCTCCTCGTTACCTGCAGGTTGCGCTCGAGCACGCGAGGTGGGAGGGTGATGAGACATTGTCTGGAATGGCTCTTTTGTCCGATCCGATTGTGCACGTGCGGATGGTATTGTGCGGATGCGTGAGGTCGTTGGGGATCGGGGATGATTCCTAAGCGGTTGTTCCTTTTTTTTGTTGATCGTAATGCGTAATGTTGGTTGTTGTATTGATGAAAGGACGGGTATGCGATATGCGACGGGAAGAAATGTCAACTGTCAGACATGCGGCTACATAAGAAAGGTACCTGCGTACCCACTCTAAGTCTGTGATGAACAAGCTCAGGTGCCAAGGGTGCATGGGTTCGGCGAATTATGGAGACCTTGGGGAAGCCGCTGTGAAAATCCGCTATTAGCAGACTTTTCTTTTTCGAGTCAAAGCACTGACCACATAGGTACGGTTTGACTATGTATATAAGTACCTGCCGTATCCAACAGTACATACATGTAGGTTCTGCGGCTGCCAGCTGGTCAGAAGGACGTCAAAAAAAGTGGCGCACTACCAAAACGCTTCAATTCCATCAATACTAAACTATACTTTAATATTTTATCTTCAATCTCGAAAATTCATATTACCATCTTGTTTTAAATTTTCAAAAATTTTATAAACTATTATATAAACTATAAATATGTTACAATAATTAGTTTTTAACATTCAATCTATTTTTTAGGCGGATATGAATTTTATTATTTTAAGTCCCTTAGTATTTATTGTTAGGGGGTGCGCCAGTTATTTTGACGTCCTTCTGCTGGTGAATACCTGAGGTACCTACTATGTACGGTGAGTAGGTACCTATGGATTACGTAATACGTATAAATCGGTATCTGGCGAAACTCCGGCTGTCCTGACTTTGCCCAAGGAGAACTAACACTCAGCTCAGCTCGGCGCCGCGGATTAGTAAAGACTTACATCGAACAAGTCTGTATTCTATAAGATCTCATATCCAGGGGTCACGAACTTAGATCTCCTAATGAGACATGAGCAGGAAAATAATACTCCAGTCTGCTAGACCCTACTCAAATAACCCAAATATCTCATTATCTCTTCCATGATGTAAGATCCCGCCTTCAACTCTAGAATCATGAGTTTGGAACAACTGCTAATTCACGTATAGGGGCGTATTAGCACTCATCGTCATTAATAAAGCGGGCGGTCTGATCTATAACCGGACTTTTGGGGATGGTCTGAACCAGCTCAATACGAATGACTACCTCGTACTTGCTGGTACCTTTCACGGGTGAGACACGTCCCCCTGTCTCATCTTCATCTTTCGGCATCACCTAGTCACAAGATCGCTCAATTACTCAATCATTCAGTCACTCAGTCACTTACATTATAACCTAACAGAGTCCACGCCATTACGGCCCGGCTGAACCCACTCAAGGGACTGGCCAATGCGCAACAACAGCATCAGCAGGCCGCGGTGACAGCGGGAGGTGTACCGATACCGAGCCGGCCGGATCCGCCATCCGGTCTCGAAGTGCTCGAGACCGAAAACTTCAGACTGCAGTGCTTCAATACGTTGACCGGCACTAAGTTCCTGCTGTTCACCGACACTATGCAGACTAATATAGACATCACCATACGCAAGATCTACGATCTGTACTCGGACTACGTCATGAAGAATCCTTTTTACCAGCTGGAGATGCCCATCCGCTGCGAGAACTTTGACAGGAAGCTGAACTCGTATATTAGAGAGATTAACAGCTCCAGGTAGGATTAAAGGCTATTGATACCTAGGTACCTACCTACCTACCTACCTAAGCATAGTCTCTCTTACGAATTCATCCTTATAAGGGAGAGGAGGAAAATATTGGCGGCTCGACGGGGCAGGGTCGGAAGTTAGCCATCTAGGGTTGCATCATCGCAGGGCGTTTGGAGTTTAGAGACTGGGGATTCACTATGGCCCGAACTTGGTCCTTCATAGAAACTAGCCTACCATCTGGGCAGTAGGAATGCCATTCCTCCTAATTTGCCGCTAGAGGCTTTGCGTCTATCGTTATTGTACAAGCCTAACAACTCCGTGATTCCATGCCGGTCAAGGCTCAATTCGACAAGCTGTAGATATGCAAGTCTATGATGTATCCATCTTGTCATCCTCGTCCTTCTTACCCTCTTTCTTTTCGGAAGATCCGCTTCCGCTTCCGCTTCCGCTAGGCTCGCCTTGCTCGTTCAGGAGCGGCTGGGTCTCGCCTTCTTCCTGTATGCCTTCTAGATTCGTCTTCTTCGCGGCATCGGCTTCTTCTCTAGCTTGCTTAGCCTGTCTCGCATTCTCCTCTTCCATGCTCATGCGCAGAGCAAGGGCCAACTCCGGATCGGCGCTAGGGTCGAAGTCGAAATCGCCAAAGTCGCCACCGCCTTCGGCCATGCCACCACCACCGCTGGCAGCGCCCTCACCAAGCAAGATGGGCGTGGTTATCAGTTGGTCGCTCAGAAGCTTGCCGCTGGGCGGGATCACAACCAGGTGCGAGTTCTCGTTGGTTTTGACCGCGTTGTTGAAAGCCTCTAGCTTTTTCTGTACGTCGTCGTCGTCTAGGTCGCCGAACAGGACGAAGTCAATATCGATGTTCCCTTTCTTCATTTTCTTCGCGAGAGATACTAGTTTCTTCTCGTCGTCGGCTATGGGTGAGCAGACGAAGACTATGATACGCTGGCGCTGAGACTTGTTTTGTCGGTGCTTCAACGCTAACTGTTAAAGAGGGAAACCCAGTATTAGCCCGCATGCTATATAGTATGTTCGTATACGATCGAGGTTTTAACATACACTAGCGATCTGAATACCGGTTGCGAGGTGAGCCGAGCCCGAGATCTTCTTCTTGGTACGATGAAGGCCCTCGAGCAGCTTGCCCCGTTCTGTCGTCAGCGTGGATAGGATTTCGGGCCCTTTGCCGCCCATGCTCATCAAGCCGACGGAGGACTCGGGGTTGGACTGGGTGATGCTTTCGAATATGATATTTATCGCATCGGCCTGAGCGTCGAACCTAGAAGGCTGGTAATCCCCATTGCGGCTGCTTTCGCTGTTATCAACAACTATCATAACAGCTTGCAGCGGCATCTTGGTGGTGCTGGGGCGCTAAACTGTTTCGATGGTGGCGTGGAGAGGAGCGGAGGGCCGGTCTGTCTTGTGATGTTGTGATGCTGTAGGATAGATGTAGTTTAGATGTAGTTCGAAGCTGGATGACGGCTGGAAAAGTTGATGGATGCAACTGCGAGCAGGCAAAGTACCCTGGCAACTGCTGGAATCGGAGTACGGCAATGCGAGCTGCTGCTTCTCTACCTGGACAAACGTCAGGCAGGTGTAGCCTAGGCGGAGTACCTGGGTACATAGGTAGGTACCTATCTACATTACCTAACAATACAGATGGAGCTTGGGCCAACTGATGTACCTTGATCCTGTGGTCCTGGTTAGATCGATTTTTAACCTGATACCTCAGCTAGCACTCGACTGCCCAATAACATTTCACCAACATCCCTAAAGTGCATGGGCCTATCTTTTGTTTACTTGCACAAAGCATCGGTTTCATCATCAACACGCCGAACTCTTGCATTACTCTCCATACACGGTACCCAAATACATACATACTCAAAACCCCTACGCGAAATAAACGCGTCTGTCTAGTAAAATCACCCTCTTCCGCAACCTCTTTACTCTACCAACCGCATTGAAAGAAAATATTCTACGAGATGGCACCCGTGAAGGCGACGCGAAAGAGAAAGTCAGATCAATCGACCAGTTCAATTGAAGACCAAAAAATTCCCACAATGACCAGCTCGCCCCAGAGAAGTCCCATCAAGAAACGGAGGATCGGCGGCATAACACTTGCGCAGAAGCAAGCCCTCATAGATAACCTTCAGTTAGAGAGTATGGACGCGATGCTAACCCAACCTGATGAGTTTCGCGAGGTTTACTGACCATAACCCAAGTTACCGAACGCGCCCGACGGCTGAGAGCCCAATACCATGTCCAGGCGCAACAGATCCGATCACGCGTCGAGATGCGCATCAACCGAATCCCGACTGCTCTACGGAAAGCCAAGATGGGCGAACTCCTATCCAAATCGCTGCAGCCGCAACAACCTCCTCAACCACCCAAGCCAGCAGCAACGTATGTAGCCAAACCTCCACCCGTGCCGGCAAAGGATGCCCCATCAGCATCAGCCAAGGCTGTCCCACGAAAACCAGTCCCAATATCCAAAACGGCCCCTGGACGCAAGCGCTTGAGGTACGCCTTGTTTGCGTCAATTTCCTCGGTCTAACTGACAGTATCTAGTGAGGAAATATCGGGCGTAGATAAAGAGAACCAAGGCGACGTTGTCGACAATCCCAAGAAGAGGCCTCGCGTCGTTCCTGTCAAGCTACCCGCATCAAGCCAGCAAACACACGTCCTCTCGCCCACATCGTCGAATACGCGAATAGTCCCACGCGACCGTCCGACGTCTCCCTCGAAGACGTTCGTCAGCAGACCCCCATCACCAGCGAAAGGACCACCAAAGGCGTCGTCTAACATGTTATCGAGTATGGTTGAGAAGGCAAAGGGAGCGCGACCCGGAACCGCCGCTTCTGTTAGGAAACCTGCTGCAGCGTCATCGACGAGCTCAAATAGCAGCACGGCCGCCGCCCGCGCGCGTCAAGCTGCGGCCGCTGCTCGTCCCCCGACTGCAGCTTCCACGCGTGGGAGGCGGAAGCAAAGCGCTACGAGTGAGTCAAGCGAGGGCAGCACGTCTACGGTAGTGAAGAAGACGACCGCTTCAAGAGTAGCTAAGACCGCTGCCCCGGCAAAGAGAACGGTTATGGGAACGATAAAATCAGCTGCTACCAAGAAGCCCCCGGCGTCGAAGGCGGCCGCACCCGCTACGGGGACTGGGAGGACGTTAAGGAAGAGAGCTTAAGCATCAGATAACAAATAACATGTAATTGAATCTCGCTGGGTGTCATCGATTCTGTGGGGTAACAAAAGGGGGGTTATGGACTAAATCAGGTCGCAATAGGAACCTTGTTGGCCTTTATTGACTTATATGCATCCATGGCTGTCCACCCACCCATCCATCCATATACGCCTATTTCTGTTTTTCATCCTCCCCAGGTCCGTGACATTGTAACACTTCTAACCTGCGCCAGCACCCTTCTTCTTCCGGTCATCTACTAACTCGATGTTGTCTTTGGGGATGTCCTTGTACTTCTCGAGCAGGAAGTCCTCGATCTCGTCGCTGACGTCGCCCTGGACGACGATCTCCTCGCCGCCGCTGGGGACCTTGGTGACGGAGGAGCCGGTGGCGAACTTCTTGCCGAACTCCTTGGCGACCTTCTTGAGGTCGAGGCCGAAGGCCTCGAGCCCGGACACGGCGGTGACGAACTTGCGCTTGTTGCGCTCGACCCGCTTGATGGTCACGACGCTGTTGGCGATCTTGTCCGCCTGCTTCTGCTCCGCCTTCTCCGCCTGCGCCGCCTTCTTCTGCGCGTCCTTAGCCGCGCGCTTCTGGGCCTCGACCGATAGCGACGCCGTGGCGGCTTCTAGGGCTTCTGCGGCCGGGGGGGAAGCGAGCTCTGGTCAGCGGCAGACATCAAGGATGGTGTATATATAAGAGAGCTGCTGGGAGATGGGAATGGAATGGCAGGTCTACGCACCAGGGGACCATATTCGCTCGTACAGGTCGGGGTGGGTTTTCTGCAGCCAATCTTGGCATTTCTTGACGGTGCCGCCGTATTCGCAGTACTACTTGCTTCACAATCAGTTCCTTTATCTTTTTTCTTGTTTTCCCTTGACTCTTCCTGCGCGGTATGACCTCCGCTGAGGATATTCGTATATCAGGTAGTTTATAATCGGAGGGGCGTCGTACCTCTGGCGGCAAAGTACACACTAGAGCAGCGGAACAGACAGGGTCAGTTAAGAGAGCTCTCGGTCGTAGGTCGCTATCCTAGTGGACATTGTTTTGTTTGACTTACCGCCGCAGTAGATCACGTGGCGGCCCTGGGGCTCGCTGGGGCCGTCTGCTTGCTCTACGTCTGCCATTCCCTGTGGTTCAATGGTAAAAATAGGAGGTGTAAGATGGACGTTTCGTGGTCGTCGACTCGGGATTGTGTTTCTTGTTTGGCCAGCGAGGGGCAAGGGCGAGAACTCGTCGAGCGCGGGGTCATCGATAGAAAGTCGTATGTACGTATCCAGGTAGCATGGTGGGTTGGTGGGGTAGTTGCATTCATGCGTTTCGCAAGCCCGTGCCCGCGAGAACGGCGCGAATAGGTACCTACCGTAACTTTGGGTTAGGCTGTATAATACGGCACGCAGAGAATAAATTAGGTACCTGTTTAAGCTTTTCCAGGCCTTTACTATGCCGCATCTAAGCACTGAAAGCTAACGCCACAGTTGTTTATGCCTGCTAATACCTTAGGTTTACTACTCGCTATACTAGCCTAGATACATTAGGTACCTAACCCATACCTCTTATTATGTATAGGTACCAACCGCAAACTTCCGTCAGGGGCATAGAATATCAAAGGTAATTCAGATGCCGACTATTTCCCTCTCCATTCAATCAATCATTCACGATATTTCTGGCTTAAGTGCCATGACTGCATTGAAAACATTTTATCATTTATGTAATATATATACCTTACCTACTACGTATATTCATTAATACACCCGTCGGAAACATTCCGGCCGCTTTCTCCCCGACCGCCTTACCCAGATCCATTTTGTCTTAGCCTTCTTAACCGCTGCCGAGAATCATTGGGGGATATGGATTCTTCTTCTCATTCGCGGATAGCTCTTATGTCCGTCGAGCATCATCCAAGGCAAATTCTACGTACGCACGTAGACCCTACGGCATTGCCTTCCGCTTATCGCGACTCGGTGTGGTGCCCGTTTGATGCGTTGGGCCAGCATCGCTAAAGGATAATACTACTGCACTCAAGGGCCGGATGAATAAATACCTACATTAGCGGTCCAAACGCGGTGCAATACCGAGCGAGCGATGCATTATCCCGTAGCTTTAGGGGCTGACAAGAGCAAATGGATTCTGGCTTTCATCTTCCTCCACCAGCTACGAGCATCATGATTCGTAACCAACACACCCATCATACGTCATATCCGCACTGGCGTTCGCGAGGCGGTCCAAGGACGCATAAGACTTCTCTAATGAAATATTGACATCGAATCAGCAGGGTCCTGTTCCGGCGGTCTTGGTCCACGGCGAGCCCGCAGCCCAAGGTTGGGTAGTATCGAACAGGCTAACCGCATATTCTGGCGTTCATGCTATGCTCGAGCCTTATTGTAGAAGGGGAGAGACACTACTGTTGGTCTCACAATACTAAAAGACGGATCTTCACTCTAACACAATTACTAAGTAGTAACTACCGAGATCCGTCAATAGTGTCTGTACAAGGGAATTCGCCCGTTGCTGACAAGTCTTGCCGCCGTTGAAACGGAACAAAAGTTCGATTAGACGGGCAAGATGGCCTAGTCGAGCATTCCAAGTGACGTCCGTCCAATTCCATCCCTATATTGGGTTCTGGAAGTCCTGTCGCGTTGCACGATCCATCCCACCACGGACGTTGGCTCACCCAATCACGGAGCCTCGCGAATCGAGTTGGGCGGTTAAGCGCCCGGCCAGCGTAACTCGGTCTCATTGGTTATCGTTGGCCTGTAAGCCTCCAGGCCTGCAATACCTCTCCAATCGACGGTTTTCTCCGCCCTCCCTATCCCGCGCGCCAGTCGGGCTATTGGCCGACCATGCTAGATTTTCTAAAATTATATCACCGCCAGAAGGCCGTCTATCGACCTTGATTGGTTGCTAAAGGGTTAGTACAACCGATGCTACCTCTAGACTGACGTCCGCCGTCAAGACCAAGAGTCCTCTTCTGGCACCGTCACCATACATTCATACCTAAAATGGGCTCCGAGAGGCGTGTCCCCGGCCAAATCTGCACTACGGTCCCAAGGCTATGCAGGTGATGCGCTGCCACCCATCCATGAATATGGTAAACCACTGGGTTGGAAGCGCTCGCGTTCCTCTCCATGTCGTTTTTCTCCGCACGGATAGCCGCTTGATGAGTCTCCAAGCCCAGAGTCATAAAACTACTCGCCCCGAGCATCTGGTAGGCTTCACATCTTCTCTTTCTCTCCTCCTCAAGCTTCCTTGAGGTTGCCTCATTTCATAATTCGCTTCGTTGACCGAGGCGTTTCAGTCGTTAACGCGTTTTTTCTTCTACTTCATTCTGCTTCTGACGACGCCGGGCGTCCCTTTTTCTTACACCGTCTTACCGTTGCATCCGCCCAATACAGTATCGTCTATTTTCCCTAAATATTCTCACCGGCATCGTTGTTTTATATACGTGAGAAGATGGCGGAGCCAGTACTTTTACCATCGAGCACATACCAACCTCCCACTCCTTCGCTGGCTCGAAAGCCGGGGAGGTTACTTAATACAATAATGGAGGAAGAGCCGGAAAAATCGCAGAAGTCGGCCGCATTAAGGCATCGCAGCAGGAACCAAGCCAGCTCATCCAACGAGAAAATAGTACAATGGCTCACACCGCAAAGTGACCATTTCCCGACGCCGCGAGGCTTTCACTTCATGTCAGCTCCGATACTTCCCGAGTCTCCGTCAACTACCTCCGCGGAGGAGAGTGATTCTGCGTCTTTGACTGCCTCGGACCCGTGGAACCGGGCTAGTATAAGCACTGACGTTACAGAATTTGACGATATTTACGATATTTCTGATGACGAAGACAGTCGACGAGCCTCTCTAAGAAAATCGTCTCTGAAGCGTCGGAATAGCTCTCGTAACGCGATGCTAAAGCGATCCTCGGTACAGTCGTCAGCCTCAAACCGAAGTCTTCCGCCATTGGTCATCCCACCGCAACAGGACCAAGATGGAGAGAGCAGATCGGGTAAGCCAGAGTTCAAGAGGCTCCTATCGCCCATACCTCCGACGCCGCCCCCCAAGGTAGAGATGTCACCGGCCGTGATCTCCTTCTTGAAAGCACAGCAATCTCAGGAAGTGCCGACTATTTCCGCGCCGCCATCGCTCGACGGAAGCCTGAGTTCTGATCAGATGGCTGCTATGTCTGCTCCGCCCACCCCCGTAACTGGGATGGACGAGGACGCAACCAGCGTAGATTGGTCCGGCGTTCAATTGCAACCCGCCGCCTTGGCCACCCTGCAAGCGTTGTCCGGGAGCGAGGATAGCGAAGACGAATATCAATCGGAGCAGGTCATAGAGGTCACGGAGGGGAGAAGGCCAGAAATGCAGCAGCACACCCCCCGTCTACTCACCACCATGATGCGGCCAGCTCGACAGCTCTCAACTCGGCAGCAGCAGTCCCTCAATGGCTTGACAAGGCTCGATATTCCTTCCCCGGGAGGCTTCTTCTCCGGTCTCTCTCCGCGTACGAGGCACACTTGGCATCTACCCTCGATGACCCCTGATGACGTTGCGCCTCCCACATCGACTACTGCGGAGCAATTCTATAGATGCCCATGGAACGATGCTGCCCCCCAAGTGCCGCCTCCTAGTACTCTGCCTACCGCCCCCGTCTTACCTCCCCCGCCTCCGCGTCCTGAGCGATTTGCGTCGCCCCTCGTTTCATCTGCGCCAATTGAGCAAATCGTAGAAATGAGAGGAACGATGTCGGACGGCATCCCGACTGCGAGGCCGGCCGTCTTGGAGCACGTCATCGAGGCCAGAGTCGATCTTACCGAAGATATTCTTACAGCACGCCGTGTCGATCAAAATGATTTCTCAGCCTCTACTTCCGTCCACGAGCCTTCAAGCCCGAACGAGGATGTTATCGCCACGGAGATCGTTTCGACTTTCGATCCCGATTACGCTAGGAAGCAGCAAGAAGCAGCTCTGTCCAACCTGGACCGAACCGAGCTGTGGCTCATGGCCCAAAAGGCATATCTCAAGGGAATCCTTCCAGAGGAGCAATTTAAGCCAGAGGCTGAGACCGAAGAAACGGTGGCACGTAGTCACGCCGAAGAGGAGTCGAAGGAGAATGAGCCAAAAGCCGAAGTTACATCTCCTACCCAGAAGAAAAAGACGGTCCGCTTCTCTGACGTTGTCGTCAAAACTAACATCCCCAAGACCCTGCCGCCGAAGCTCGCACGACAAGAATCGGCCTATTATCGAGCTTTCCAGGACTACATCATCCGTTCGCGCAGCCAGGATCCTTTCGTCCACCGACTTCCGCGCTTCGAGGCCCTCCAGGCTCAACGCATCTCTCTACGCGAGCTTCACCGTAACCAGCTTCTCGGCAAGCACCAATTGTCTGTCGTGCCGCAGTCGGCCAAGAAGCGCATGAGCGCCAACGTAGCTCGCGGCGACGACATTATCGTCGACGACCCCGAGAAGCTAAGACGGGACAAGGAGCACGAGGCACTTGCTCAGATGTCCATGGCAAACTGGCATGTAGGCGCAACCAAGGCTCTTAACGGAGGGCGCCTCTTCTCCGCTCCTATCGCTAAGCGCCTCGCCCGCCTGTCCCGGATCGGCGGCGCCAGCAGCCGGGCGCGTATTCTCGACCTTGGCGGCCAGGCAGCCTGTGACTGGGCCTGGCACTGCGCCATCATGTACCCGAACACTAAAGTATATACCGTAACGACCAAGGCCGTCCGGCAACTGTCCAACTCGAATATCCGTGGCCCGCCCAACCACCGACAGGTGGCTGTCGCGCACCTCGCTCGGCTGCCGTTCCCGGATGCGCACTTCGACCTCATCTCAGCGCGCGAGTTGCACACGATCCTTAAGTTCATCGGCGAGAACGGGCAGGACGAGTGGGACAGCTGCCTGAGCGAATGCATGCGCGTGCTCAAGCCCGGCGGCTACCTCGAGTTCTCGGTGCTCGACTCGGACATCACGAACGCGGGGCCCCTCGGCCTCGCCAAGTCGGTCGAGTTCGGCTTCTCGCTCAAGACGCTCGGTTACGACCCCAGCCCAACACGCCTGTTCCTAGGCCGCCTTCACCGGGCCGGGTTCGACGAGGTGCGCCGCGCGTGGGTGTGCCTGCCCATGGGACCGGACCCTGCAGTGCGCCGCGACCGCAAGGTGGCCCGCGACAGCACCGGTGTCGAACGCCCGCTCGAGCTCGAGGCCATGGTTTCGGGCAGCACAGAGGCGGCGGCGCCCACGGCGGGACTCGCAGGCAGCTGGGCCTGGGAACGCTGGCTCCTCCGCTGTGAGATGGAGAAGGTGGCGTCTGAGTGTCGCCTCGGATTCCTCGAGACGGAGACCGCTGAGATGCGCGAGGCCGGAAAGTGCCTCGACGGCGTCTACGAGGTTGTTGAGGAGGGCCGAAGGTGCGGTGCCGGCTTCAGGATGTTGAATGGTTTCGCGAGGAAGCCGCCTACCCCTGTTAGGCAGGGTGCGGCTGGCAGGGCTACTCGTTAAGAAAATTGTGTTGAATGATGGATGATGGATGAAGGGCTAATAACTAAATTACTGGTGGCTATCTGCAGATATTTCAGGGAAGGTGTGGAGCTTGCTCTTATGCATAATGCGGTACGGATCCGAAGCTGGGGCCGGAGTTGTTGGCTTGTCTGTTTGTCTGGTTATCTTCCGAGAATGTGTGAACGCGGATATGAATAGGTGGTGTTACGAGGTTGCATGTAGAGGCGGGTGGCGATGATGACGATGATACCCTATTCGAAGTTTGGGGAGGAACGATAGGAGAGAGTGTGAGAGCATCTACAAGAACAAAAGTGACATAATTACTACCCACCACCTTAGGTATGAATATATACCTCTCTACCTATCTACTCTGCTATGTCCGTCGAGATTGCGGTTTGAACTCTTGTTTGTGTGGTGGTGCCTTAAGTGTCGTCGGAGACGTGTACAGGAATACATGAACAGGCTAAGATTGTCGTGTGGTAGGACGTGAAGATGCGGATTAGAAGGCCGACAGTATAAACTCTTGATAGGTAAAGTTCACTAAATTGATACTATTAACCTTATATGAGAATTATACTACGACTAATATAGATCTCACTACCAGAAGAGAGTTAACCCGAGTCCCATCTCTCGAATAGACGCTGCTCTTCGGACGCAACGATGAACTAGGATGAGTTAACAACCATCTCGACGTTCTTCGACTTACGAAATAGCCCGGGCGAACCCATCATCTCAAATATTCATCTCATCCGATGCTATGGGCGAGCGCAGCACGGTATAGCCATTTCCAAAGCTTTGTCACGCCCTATCTCAACCGGCGCCCTCGGAGCCTGCTCTAAACCCGATTTGTCATATGCATGTCTTCCTCGCCTTTAGATACGTAGACCGCAATCTCAACGTACAATAAAATCTCAGCCACAGAAGCAAAACATCCCAACGTGACACAAAGAAGTCCCAGCTGAAAGGTGAAAGGATCGATCCTATCCCCTGCACCATATTTTACCGAGGTTATTTCGCCGCCGCGAGATGGGGAAGGCGTAGGTGCGGTAATGTACGTGTACCGGGGTGCCCGTTTCGCGATGGACGTTTCCGGCTTTCTGCATACTATAGTACCCATACCCGTACCCCGTACAGGATATCCGGCGACGGAGCTATGAGTCATGTAACGAAGCCATCTAGTTCTTGGGGAAGGTCAACACGGTCGGTCCTCTAGCCAGGGCACCATGCCACGTGCGGCACCTCCATTCCCAATGTGGCCCGTAGTAGGAGCAACCTAGCCGGCGGCATGGATTGGAAATTGTGTATGTGCCTGGGCGCGGTTTAGATTAGGTAGGTAGGTAGGTGAAAGGGACGAGGAGGAGAGAAGGAGAAGGCTGGAGAGAAAGGTGGGTAAGGTATGGGGTAAAGTACAGTACATACATACCTAGGCGGGTACCTATCTACCAGGTATGGGGGACCCGGCCGAGAGACATATATACCTAGGAAGAGGCCATAGCTTCGAAAGGACCGGACCGACTACGCGAGCTGGGGACGGGAATTGCAGACTTCCATAGATTGTCAAGTGCCGCACTGGCGCATATACGCATGTATGAATTGCACCTTGCCTGCCTCTTGTCAAGATACGCATGTAGATAGGAAGGTAAGCTTTTACGCCTCCCGCAGCCACCTTACAGCTCGTTACCTATCTACCTATGATACATACGTGTAAGAGGCAAGTAGGTAAGCGAGCCATCCGGTGCGTGACGTGCTGCTTATGCGCCCACCTGCCTATATCTAAGGCAAATAAGGCAGGTACATGTGGAATGCAAAGCATCTACCTTACAAGTGCCGTGCCCGTCCGCAGGAGTGTAAGGTTAGGTACCTACCTACCTACCTACTTATGATGGTGGTGCCTTCCTACCTACCTGGATTTATACTCGGTAAGATTACCAAATGTCAGCCTAACCAGCTCGCAGACCCACACCACCCTCGAACTTCCATGGTATCTACACACATGTACCTAGGTACTACCTGGTGTATAATATATACCTGGGTAGGTACTCGACCGGAATCCTCCCTCTTCTCGGGGGCACAGCGTACGCTCATATATCTCAATATTATAGAGGTGTCTATCTAACCTAACGCGAGTAAGCAGATGACGACTTACCAAGTAATTACCACACGCTTGTGTACTTCTTATGGGTGAAGGGGGAGCGGGGGGAGGCATCTATTACACACCTCAACACCACCTCCATTGAAATCCCAGCACGTATGTAAGACGGGTAGCTCCAGCTCGGCAGCGAAAGATCCCTTGACTACAACGCCATCCTTCATCCTTCCCATAATCGTCTCGATCCTGGGGCTCGGTTCGGCTTCTTCCTCGTCGATCATTGCTGCTGCTGACACTCCTGGCGGACTAGGCGCCATTTAGCTTACCGTCCAAACACCAGCCTCGCTCAACGGCATAATCTCCACCCTCTCTAATCAGTGTCTCGCAAGACCAGAAGCCAAGATCGTTTATCTCCTTAATATTTCGTTCCAAGCATATTGTGTATACATGAAGTGTAACGGTCCCTCGTAACTAGCACCATGATATCTTCCAAACATGGCTCCCTTTTCCTCCGCTCTCTTATGTACAATACCTAAATCCATGTTCCTAATCCCTATCTGAATCCAGCTCCATCTTGTCCCCTCGCGCCGGCTCTACCACTTTAGCGGTAGGCGCGTCCATGGCCCCCTTCACATCGGCCTTACCCTTCTCGTCCGCGTCCTCCACCGCAACCACGATGCTCCTATCGTCGCCCTTCTGGGGTGTCGAGACCCGGTCTTTCAACGCTTTCGGCGTCGTAGGAACAATAACATTCAAGACGCAGTCGTCCAAGTGCTCGTAGAACTCCTGCGCCGTTGAGAATCGGGTCTGGCAGATGGAACACTTAGCATCCCCGCCGTTTCGAGAACTATTACCCGTGATGATCATCTTCCGACTATTCGGCGGCGTCTGCTCGACGCCATGTACCGCGGTCAAGTGACGCTTAAATACGTCCGCCCTGTTGAAGGCCTTTTCGAACGCCGTGCCCGGCCCTGGGCAGAACGGGCAAACCATCGTCCCTTTGTAGTGCGTGAGTGCGTGCCTGTTCTTGTCGTATTTCCGTGCGAACCCTTTTGTGTGATACTCGCAGCTCTCTATCGGACATTTCTCCGGCCGTTCCTCCTGGTGCGTCAACATGTGCGCCGCCAAATCTTTAAATACGCGACCGCAGTCCGGGTGCGGACAGCGGTTTCTGTTGTCTTCTGCTTTTGGTATGACGGGGCTGCTGTGTGCAGTGCTGTCTAGCGACGGCGCTATCGACGGCGCCAACAACGGGCCCTGAGGTGGCGCAGGCGCAAGCCTGGGAGCTTCCAGGAAAGAAGACTGCCGGGGTAACGCATATTCCTCCATCATTCTAACATCGTTATCTTCTTCCCCGCTAGACGTGTCGTTCTCGTTGACGTCGATGGACTGTCGCACTTCTCGCATCCAATCTTTCAAGACAGTCATCGGGGGCCAATCGCCGCTAGCCTTGCCGCTTCTATGCGGATGAAAATGAGCCCTCCGCAGATGAGCAGCCGCGTTATAATAAGCCCCGTATCGTTTCTGCGTTAGGCAAGCCTTGCATTTTGAAAGAGGTATAACAGGCTGAGGAGAGTTGTGAGGGCTCGAATTCTGCGGTTCGGTACAAACCCATCTTTTTACCAGAGACGCGTGTTTAGCATCGTTATGCCTTCGGAGTTCGTGTTCGCCGCGGAAACCTTCGGGGTATTCGTTGCATTTAGTACAATAGACACGTCGAAGCGGCGGTCGTTGGTAAGAAGTCCTGAGCTTCGAAGGGGAGCTGAGTCCCCTGGCGATCGCACGTGTAAACACGGGGTTTTCTCCTACGGTATGCCTCCTCCCGGGCTCGGGATTCTCTATAGCATAAGTCGTGGGTAGCATCTCCTGCTCATTTCGATTCGCCCAAGGATCAATCGGGCGCCACTGGATAACGGGTTTCCGAGCCTCGCCGGCTTGGCCAACAGCGGAAGGCTGCTGGTATGATACGTGCCGGTAAATTGGCGTCCGTTGTCTAAAGAACCCGTTAAATCCGGCACTGCCGTCGAGGTAACCGTTACCGAGCCCGAGGAGGAATTCCCTAGAAGAGCGAATGCCCAACGCGATCCAGTCGTCTTTCCGAATAGCCGAGGCCGTGCTAGCAAACAATGCGCGATCGCTTCCGTCTAGTTCAAGAGCCGGATCGTCGAGTATCATCGGCGTGGACCAGGCAAACACGCTTACCAAGGCCTTGTAAACGCTATGCATAGCAGTAGCGCCCGCAGGCATTGGGAAGCCGGCTTGCGATTGCGTAGGAATCGTTCGCGACGGCGTAGAAATGAGGTCCGCTAAGATCGTCCGTACGATGCTAAAAATACAAAGCGAAATAAAAACGGCAAGCCAACTCTTAGGGTCTGAAATAACTCTTCGCATCGTTATGCCCTCGAAGGATTGCAAGAATTGTACCATACAGTTGTATATTAATCGGTTTCGCCCTTCGTAGTCTATGTCATCCGGTGAGTTTTGGGCATTGGTAACGTTAGTGAGGTTGACTTCGGTACGTATGGACGGCTCGGGTTGCTGCAAGTCATAAAATAATATCTCTCTGAGGAGCAGCTTTGCACGGTAGAGCACGGGATATGTTACGGCCTCCAAGTCTCGGCTCTCCGACATGAAACCGGTCAGCCTGAACAGTTCCCAGAACTGAAATGGGACCCCTTCGGCGTTCCAACTCGCCGCTAGTACTTTCAGAACCGGGGGCGGTTTATCCCTGGGCTCTTTCGAATAAGTCGCTAAGGTGGGATTAGGCATCGGCAAGGACGCTAGGTCCTCCGTCCACCAAAACCCATCGTCGAAATCCATATGCGACTTTACCATATCTGACATTTTCTGGCTTACGAGATAAGTGCGTTCGAGATAGTCATTCATGTTCCGGCGCCTTGCCAACGGCGATGTGACGGGCGTATGAACTTGTCTCGGAGAGAGGGCTTCTACTTGGATGTGAGTCCACGCCACTTTGCAACAACTAATCCATGCGGGGAGTTACCTGGCAACATATAGTCAGCTAGCGAGACCAGGGAGCCGCGGTGGCATCCGAGCACACTCCAGAACTCATCGTTGGCGGAGCTAGGAGGTTCACAGCAGAACGCGCAGTCGTCCTTCGAATCGCACTAACAACGATGAGTAATTGTCCAATCCACAAGACGTAAGTTGTCCCTACCGGCTTTGTATAAACTTTGCAGCGGAGACACGGCCCGGAATCGCGCGGCAGTCTAAGTTCGCCTATGGACTCAAGCCTACCATGCCCGACCCTACTTCTCTTCAAGGGCGGGAGCAAGGAGTCGGGTTCAGAGTCCACCGATCCCCTAGGCTGGGGTGGCAAGTCGTTCGCAAACGGATACCCAATCGTCGACTCTCGCCGATCCCTTGGCTGATTGGCAGTGGCAAGCGGCGGCAGAGAGGGGGGCACAGAAAGCCGCGGTAGAGTAGCCGGTGAGCTCCGATTTATGTGATCGGTGTTGAATATCCGCGACGATGCCTGGTCGGGGAAGACGATAGGGGGAATCGTACCAACCGAGAGCCCAGAGTCTCTCTTTGGAAGCATGGCGTGTTGCTTCAGGTGCTCGTCCCGGTCCTCCGGATTAGAAAACCCATAGATAAAATATAAGCACCGGTCATCCCAACACTTGAAGGAAGCCTGACGCCTTGAGATCAGAGGTATCGTCTCTCTCATCCGCCATCCTCGGAATATAGGGTCATAGAATGAGATATTCTTATCCAGCCACGCATCGTAGCCAGGCGGTGGTGAGTCGTCTTGACCAAAGAGCTTCAAGGCATGCAAAAACTGCGCATCATGAAGGTCCAAACCTATACGCGACATCACGTACGTTAGGAAAGGGGGGAGGAACGTGATACGGAAAGGCTCAACGACATACCTTGATCTATTAAGAAACTTTCGATGCACTCGCATTGATACTGCAGGGCGCGGGCTTCTTCGATGTCAGAGAGTATGGGGACGGTCCCGGGCAGGTCTTAGGTTTTTTTTACATAGATCAGAATTTGGGTATAACGCTTATGGGAGCATCGCGCGATTAAAATAGAGGCGACTCACTCTGACTCTTCACATAGGATTCCAGTGCTCTGAGTTTCCGGCGGAGCATGTCCAACTCGAGCCTACTGTTGGGAAGATACTGGGCTGGAAGCAGGGCGGCCAACTTCGCCTGGATTTCAGCTTGCTGCTCGAACAGCTGTCTAATCGTGGGGTCTAAAGACCGGTCGAAGCCGGGTGCGACTTGAGTTTCGCGACCCTCGAGCAGGGAGCCGCGACGGTCAAGTCGAGGCTCCAGCGAGTCGGCGGCCATATTCCTCCCCTCTCGCGCCTTGCGCCGTTAGTCCAGGTTGGGCCCGATGCTGGTATTTCGTCTTATTATTTTTTGGGGTTTTTAATCTTTTTCTTTTTATAGGACTGAGCCTGAGCCGTACATCTGATATATATACGGGGGACCAACGCCTGTGCCGCAAGAGGCGGGCTGGACTGGCCTAAGGCTGAGCCGCTCTCCACCTCGCCAGCTCTTCTCACTTTCGGCTCTCACTCACGCGCAGACTCGCTTCCCGCTCTCGCGCGCAACCTAGTGGTACACATCAACTGCGATTTACGAGGGACGAAGATTCGATCATAAACAAGATGTTCATGACGGAAGCGCCGGTCAAAGGGTGTAAGGGAAGGAAAGGGAAAAAAAAAGTCAATGACTGCGCCTCGTGACGAAATGAGCCAATAGCAACAGCAAATTTTAAAGATTGGCTGCAGGACGCCTATCGGGGACTATGTCGCGAGGGGGTGGATGTGAACTTAGAATATCTGGCCGTTTCTTGTGGGGTGAAAGGAAAAAAAAATTACCAAGAGAGGAGGGAATAATTTTTTTTTTCTTCAGATTTCCTTTCCCCGACGTGTTTCGGTATGGGAGGGAAAATAGAATAGAATAAAAAATAATAATAAAATAAGATAGCAGTTGGTCTGAGGGCAAATTGGCTAATAACTTTTGGGGTCGTCGCGATCGAGGCAACAGACTGATACCTCGTAGAAACAGGCAAGAGATACCTAGTAAAAAATGGCTGGCTAGGATGACAAGAAGGTGGGGCGACCACTGCGGCGGCAGATTACACACACATGGAACCCAGCTGCACAATTTAGCATTCTAGGGGAGACACAAAATACATCCATAGCGAGAGAAGGGGGTAAAAAGGGTAAGGGCAGGGCAGAGCAGGGCAGGAGATGGAAGGGGTCAAAATAAAAAAATAATAATACCTAATATAATACCACATATCCATTATATCGTACAATACAATATACAATATACAATATACAATACCTAGGTATACAATACAATGCAATACATACATTTTCCACCTACATACCACACAATACTTACCTACATATGTAGCCCCGAACGCGCAATTGACGGAAGTTAGAAGGGGGTGCGAGGTGTAAAAGCAAGGTGCAACGCCCTGCAAGGATTCTAGCTCCCGGGCTGCCGGGGTATTCGGGAGGTCGGTGCGGAGCGAGGAACCTACTCTCGACAAGGTAGGTACCAGCATCCATCCACACATGTACCACTCTACAATTACATACAGTGGGTTGTAAAAAGTTCCTACCCGGTGGCTGGTACTAGATACCCCCGTAAATCGAATATCCCCACTACTTAAAAGTAATTTTTTACCTTTCAACCTTCAATCTACTACGTATCATACGAAGCTATTTCGAATTTTTTAATTATAATGCGTGGAAAGGAATTATCCCTTGAAATTAGCAGGCTATTGATAGGTTTGTATTACGATCGCTGCCTAATCCTATACCGCATAGGATTGTAGCCATAATCAATGTTAATGGGTGGTATACGAAATATTAATAGAGTGAGGTTTTCTATTGCATTTATACGGTATATATATATATTTAATAGCTGTAATTAATTTGCGGGGTGTATCGTGTACAGATCAGCGGGTAGGAACTTTTTACAACCCACTGTACATACCTACCTACATTGTCCGATTGTCATCTAATCGTCGACCCCGTAGCGTAGAGCCTTCGTCGGAGTTGAACTGACTTATGTAATTCCCCACGGGAATTGAAGCTTATAGGATCAGGATTACGAGCCCCAGAGTCAATGACGAAAGCCGACTTTCCTTTTTTTCAAATAACAATAGTCCTACTAAATCCGTTTAAGAAGGAGGGAGAAGGGAAGTATACGACAGGATGGCGGATGATGTGGACTATTGGAATTAGAATGGAGAATGAAGTCCCTCATTGAGATATAGTGCATACCTGTAGTAGTATGACCTAGGCACCGAGTATTGTACAGCACATTAGGTAGTCTAACTCAAGTTAGTAGTCAAGGGGGGTCAGTGAAGAGACCGTGTCATAGTAGACGGTCTGATATAGTCGTCTCTATTAGTTTTAGACTAAATGGTTTAAAACAATCCAGCTGGAGCCTTGGAGCGCTAGCACTATATGCTTAAGGGTAGGCAACTAATAAGATCCCGTCGTTTCTTGCTTCTGTCGTTTTCTTCCGATAGCGTGCTACTGGAACCACCGTGTTAACTACTACCTTGGTAATGAAGGGTGTAACAAGCCATCATGGTTATTACCACTTCCCTATTGTTAGGTGCTCGAGCTGCTGCATGTCATTTAATATTATATAGCACGAAAAATAAAAAAGAATACGCGATAAGATCGAGCGCCCCGCCTGCGCCATCTAACCAATATCCCTCCTTAATTAATAACCAGCCTCGCCTCTCTCCCTAGATTCACCTCGTTTCTTTCCCTTCATCCACCACACGGCAACAGATTGTGTAGGGACCTAGGTAGGTACCTATGTAGGCACATATGTGAAATCGTAGGTACGTAGCGGCACTGGGCACTACATGTAGGCACATATCACCTATCATTACCCGCCTATCTCCTCAGGCGGCTAAGCGTTGCTGACGAGCGACGGTACAGTTCTCCAAGTTGGATAAGCCGAGAGCCATTGGCCACATAGGTGGAGTATAACGTGAGGTAGCACGCGGTTTGCATCAACGGCAGCTGCATGCATGACAGGCGGGAAACTTGACGGCTGGGTGTCCAGCTCTGGTTTGAGTTGACGCTGATCAACGCTAGTGCTCACGGAGTGATTGCAACTTCAACAGGTTCGAGCTGTGGTACAGTGGCACAATGATATGAAAAGTGAGAAGAGTTGAAGAAAAAAAAAATCTGACCAGGGGACCTCACGGACCAATCAACGACGGGTACTAATCACGTTACCATCGATCCCATGCCAGTCAGTTCCTCTTATCTACCGACAGTACGTAGTATCCAACAGATGGGCAGTTGTCAGCTTCTCCGGCGTAGCTCGCAAGTCCCGGGAGGTGCCATCTACAAGAATACCCGTGCAGCCACACGTGTCGCATGTCGTCTTTTGCTCCTATACAGACGCCATACGTACCGGCCGAGGTGTCGAGTTTGAGGCAGCCTTCTGATATTGGCCGTCTATCGCGTGTATGTAGAGCTAGGGGATGACGTTTATTGTCAGGAATCCCCGTTTAGACCATGGGGATGAGTGCCTCATAAGCTTTTCGCGTCCTCTTACGTCTAAGACGGGGTCAATGATCCCGCAGCCATGAGTCAACGGAAATCTGTACGTAGTAAGTTAGGTATGTATAACGATAGGGCGTCAATCATCGTCCTAACAGGTTATTCGGGGGTAGATCCGGAGGAGTCAAGTACATGATGTATTCCGTACCTACATAGGTTAGCTGCATCCGCCCTTTGTCGCCCCCAACTTGGAGAAAACTTCGCGTCGATAGGTAGCCAGGCAGTTCCAGCGAGATAAAGCCTCAGCGCCGGTGCACGACCCCTAGCGGCGGCCACCCGACCGCCTCAGCCCGGTAATTTACTTGCCGCTAAGAACAGCCTGGCATCAGCTCCCAGACAACAGTCCATGCAAATTGTTTCGGCTGACCTTTCAGATGCCCACACGCTCTAGACCATCATCCCACGTTTCTCGCTCCGCTTCACCTCGACTCCGTCGTATCTCTTTCACCCACCCTAATTTTAAATGGTGCGGTAGTAATCGGCTCAAATGAAGACAAGTACCTACCTATATGTAGGTAGGTAAGTATGTATGTACGTAGTAGGTAGCAGTTCCCGCCAAACCAACGTTATGGCACAGACCGCGGCGATACCATATCTGTCTGAAGGACATCAGACGGCTATCAGACGGGGACAGGGTGTAGCCTACATAGTACCTCAGAGACTCGACAAAGATACCTCGAGAAAAAAAAAAAAAAAAAAGTGCGGGAGGGAATCGGACGTCGACCATATGATCCGGCACATGCATCGACGCTTTTGCTGATCACTTCCCAAGTTAGGAACGTCATGTTTCTTAAGTGCATTGATAAGTGCCGAGACGGTCTAGGCGAAACTTTGGTCTCGTCCATCGTCCCCGTTCATTGGGGTGCAGGCTATTATTGTGGGTTAATTGAGCGTTGCAGATGCAGGCGTCGCCTCTCTCCTGGTCCCTTTTCTCTGGCTCGCTCTCTCGCTCTCTCACTTCCTCTCTCTTCTTTGACTCTTGCTTTACGGGTATATTCCGCACATCACTCCGGCTGGAGAGGACGAATAAGACGGTTTCGGCGCTTGCTGAAACCACTTCCCTTACCAAGCAACAATGTTGTCAGCTCCGACGCTGCATTACCCTTTAAGGCAAGCCGCTCAGTCTCCCCGGTCGTAGAGATCTTGATATATGGGTCAGACCACATAAAGAAGCAATGTGGGAGTTCCGAGGGATGCGAGGCCGAAGAGAGGAGGGGATTAAAGGGAAAAAAGAAGTTTAGGTGGCAGCGAGCAAAAATCGCGTGCGCGAATGATAGAATTGCAAGGGCAGAGGCGGTCAGAGCCAGGCGGCATGCAAAGCTCACCAGCAGCAGCAGACGCCCTCTTTGTTCGAATCATGGTGCCCGGAACAAGCTCGTCACACCTAGGATTGCGCGTCGCCAAGAACCCGATGCAGGTGAATAGATGGGCAGATGGGCCAGATATTCATCGAGCAGGCCGACTGGGTCGACTAAATTGGATTGGATTGACTGGATTGACTGGATTGACTGGTTGACTAGGTTGACTTAGGTTGACTGGGTTAGACAACCTCACTCTGTGTAGTAGTCAGAAGGGCGTCAAAATAAATGCCTCAGCCACAACCCACATATTTCACCAGCCACACCTAGTACTTAAGTATCCCAAATAATACTATAGATTGTATTAGCTGTAACATTATACATTATTAATATTATCGCAATTAAAATTTATAGATAAATAGCATTATGGACAAGCTTTTTATATATTAACTTTTTTTAACGTTAGTAAAATTTAGGAACGAAAAAGTTGACGAGAAGTCTAGGGGTTGGTGTGGCTGAGGCATTTATTTTGACGCCCTTCTGGTAGTGTAGGTGTGTAAGTTGATAGGTTGATGAGGGGGGGGAGGAGTCAGAATAATACCTACCCTAGGTACCTGGGTGCGAATACATGGTACTTATCGCACACTTGCCCGGGCCACATACATGTCTGTACCCACATACACCTACCTTACATTTCAGATCGAGAAAATATGAGAGAATATGAATCTCCACTTTCTTGAGCTTCTTGAGCGTCTTGAATGGTTGTCCCTGCCCCTGTCCTTTTCTTCGCCCCACATGACCCCTGTCTCTGGTAACTAACCATTTGCAGCTTGAGATACAGCCGCCTTCCTGATTGGCTGGCTTATGGTGGTTCCCCACTTCACGCCTCGAAAAGGTTCGCAATTCTTATCTGTGCGCGTTCGGAGCACTGCGAAGCCTGCCGATTCCTTCAGCTCGCAATCACACCCCCTCGGAGCTGGGCTCTCTATCCCCCCCCCATCGCTACGTACATGTATTGTAATGTTCCGCTCGGGTATGTACGTACCTAGGTACGACACATTCTAGCTTCCCGTTCCAATTTGGACCTCCTAGCTGACGTGCTGGGCGGATCGGGGCTGCGATAAGGCGATAAGGCGATAAGGCGGTTATTCAAGAAATTCTCCTTTTGGGTCTAGTTTCAACTTGCCTTACTCTCAGCTGGCCCCCAAAGCATCGAATAATCTCCGATTTCCTGCTCAACAACGCACAGCTGAAGCTCGCTAGTATGGTAGTGCTTGCTAGAATACCTTAGGTAGGTAAAGAGATGTTTGTTATTCTTGGGGTACTCTCACGTATGTTGGTTCCTCCGACAGTACCCGCCGAGTTAACATAGTAGCTTTGGTGTCGAGTCACCAACACAAGAGCAGAGAGCATTAAGCTCAAGCCGTCAGTGTAATCGGTAGTGTCTCTCTTTGGGTGATGTTGAGATATGCATCTCTCTCTATACGAGTTACGGGCGAGCTAGGGGAATGGGGTACGTGAGCGAGTATGTCTTCTCCAAATGGTGACCAACTCCTCACCAGCTACGTAATGGCGCAGTCGTTATTTAATATAACGTTGTTGCCCAATGACCTCTCCCCCCTTCCCCCTCTTCCTGCTCTCGGGTAGTTGAGGATTTGTATTTGATATTACTATTATTCTACACATTAAAGATCCTTACTCGGTCCCGCCACCTATCCACCATCTCCCCTCGTAAGCTTAGAAACTGCTACTCCATTTTCTCAAGCCATTACATTACCCTTCGCATATCGTATCCCGCTACCTTGAATTCTCCACGACCAACGAGGTACCGTAGAAACTGTGTCCTTCAGTGAGTTTTCTTCCTTTCTCCACTGAGTCGATTGACTATGGCGTGTAATAGGATCTGAGTCTTCTGGCTATGAATAGCTAAGTCTCTGATCTCCTAAACCCTAGCACCGTTAATCCAAGTTAGAGAACATATTTCTTCTCTTTATTGCCTGTTTACATTCCCCCTCCCTCAGAAAATCTCGCAGCTTTTCGGATAGGGGCCAACATGAAGACTCATTAAGCCCCTTTAGCATACTCTTACATACACATCACTCACTAACCAATCAATATTTGACTTAAACATTGCTTCACACATCCGTAGCACCTAGTGTTTATCTTGGTTGAAGTCGAGGAGCTGACGTCGGTTCGGTTGTCTAGGCCTCCTACGCTATGCCTAGCCGTCCCCGACACTCAAACCACCCCACACGAGCCCTAAAGCCTAAGAGACGCCAGCGACCCCAGAAACATCAGCAACTTTCCCAACTTTCCCAACTTCTCCTGGGAGTTGGGGCTCAGTTTGAAAGCTTAAACATTGATTACTTCAATATCACCTCCGTCCTGGATGAGATTGAGATGCCATCTAGTCCACAAGACAATTTGCCCATTGGGGAGGTAATACCTTTAGGGTTAGGGGTACTCAACCGAACCGCCGACACCCAGAACGCCCGGACAAAACTCTTAACATCCAACGTGGTCAAGAGTTTAACTTCATTTGAAGATAACACAAACGTAAAGGGGCCAACACTGCGGGGCTGTTAAGTGAACTCGCCTAATTGTAACGAACTTAAGAGGGACGAGCTACAAGAATCACGTCTTCAAGAGGCATCTCCTCCCCGGTGGAGACACACATAAGCTATTTTCCGGTTCCGCTGCGCTTTAACCATAGCTAGCGAGCGATTCAGAAATATCTAGTCGACGATATTAATCTACGTAAAAACCCTCCTCGATCATCGGAAGAGAATATACATGAGTAATATTCGCGCTCGGGAGGTCATTCAAGACGAGTAACATGTGTACATACAAGTATATATTAGAGACACGATATCTCGAGTCGCCGTTATATTGAAGAAAGTATTATTTACAACTACTACGTCCGCCCGTTTTACGTCCACGAAGACTACACGATCATGGGAATCACGATTGATGGCACATCTCACCAACTTCCTTCTAGCAGGATAATGCGACGATAGGAGCCTAAATAGACTGACACAGGTCCATGGAGGGTTCTGGGGAATATATTACAATGGTTCTATATAGTGCGGCGTCTAGGCTATAACGTTTTACATGGAAACTTTCGACAGGGTCTTGTACGCCTCGAAGCTATTACGCGTAACGATGCTTTGGATACTTTAGAGCCCACCACGTATACATCAGGGCCACATCCCAGCCCGCGGATTCGAATAGGTGCTCTGAAACTCTATTAGAACGTCTATAGCTGACGGCAAATAGAACATGTCTGCTATACGAAGCTACCATGATACCACCTATCCCCTTTACCACCCACAGGCCGAGTTGCAGTGATAGCCCCTATATATAAAGCCTATGACTCGAATATAGTCATAATGATCATAAGTTTAACGAAGTATAGAAAATTTATCTACCTACACACCTAAGTAGATAAATACGCATCCTGAGGCACCCGTGGAGATAATTCGTACTTCTAGGAGTAGCCTGGGAGCCGGGGACGTATACAACGCTCTGTCGTACGAAACCGGGGTCGGATCAACGGAGTTGGAAATAACCTACCTAGGTATAAATAACTAATGAAATGGAACTTGCCTCTTGGGACTACATTGATGTAGCGTTGAGTCGTTCGTTACCATATCATCTCCCCCCAAGGGATCCAATATTATCAGTCTATCAGTATTGTATAGGTACCTTGGAAGAGGGTGAAAGCAGAGGAACAAGAAATGCTCAGAAACCTAACCATAACTTTTCCTATATACGTTAGGTAGGTAGGTAGAGTTAGGGATACGATTAATTTATTTCTACAGGCATATATGAAGACTACCATTTTTAGCAGTCCTTATAGAACCTACGGTAATTTGTTCCTATGCTGCGTATTCACCAGCAATAGCCAGGTTTAATATTGGAATCATAAAACGTACATATAAGTCTTAACGGGTGGTCGTACACGCTAGCGCTGCGCGATCGTTCATACTGAGGGCTGATAGAGATATCGAAACGAGAACACGGCTACCCGGCATCGAGAAATAACGCTCATATATTGTTAGCTCTATTAGTCGACAATTAGTCATGACAGGACGTATACCGCCTAAGCGAAGCGCTCGCGGCTATCTCTAATACTCCAAACAAACATCGCGCCATCCAATCTTATAATAATGGGATCGCTGTATTAACATCGACGCTCTAGCGGTGTTTAAGCGATATCTCCAAGTATGTCCTGTGATCAGTGGTATCTATTAAAGCGCGGTCGTTAAATCTCACATTCCTCAGCTATGAAATGCCGAATCTATTCCCACTGTGCCCATCTCTTTTCTCGTAGCGATAACGCCTCGTTCGTGGGCTTATCCGTGCTTTTCATAGCTTCTCTCCACCCCCAATACTCCCCTAGCCGCACCTCGGCGTATTCGGCGTAATCGAAGTCGATATGCGAAATGGTCGCCTGGATTAGGGCCCAGATCCCCCAGTAAAAGCCGGGTACGCCACGGAATATGTCCACTTCCGCTAATAGCTTTTGCGCTTCCGCTTCCTCGTCTATGCTATCAGGCTTCTCGGGTAGGAGGCTGAAGTAGACGCGAATGTATTCCCTTATAAATTCTAGTCGCTGCGCACGAGTCGGCAATACGCTGTAATCACATTCGAAGCCGCCCCACTCTGCGAAGTGATTCGCCAGATCAAATGCTGCTGGCGAGGGAGTGGCATATTCATAATCGATGAAGCTGACTTCCTTCTGATCACCAGCCTCCTTAATGCTGTTGGAGCTCCGGGGCTCGATGATAACATTTCCACTTAGGAGATCGCAATGGGCAAAGACAAGCTACGGAAGATTAAGGTCAGCGCATATGGTGGTGAGCGGATCTGGTAGTAAATGCTACTTACACCATCCTTACCCAGCCCAGGCCGGTGGCTCAGCTCCTCAATGAGCTTGGTAAGTTCCTGCTGGAGGGTTGCCTGCCTTGTACGCTGGGCCTCCGTCTTTGTCGGGAGGGCAAAGATCCACTTCTGCATAACCGTCCACACGTTAGGGGACGGTTTACCTGGTACAGCATGGACGATTGCTGTCTCATTATGGCCATTGCTGTGGCCGTTGCCGTGACCGTTGCTAACACCGTTAGCCCCATTCTTCTGCAGATGAGTCTCGTATATGCAGGGGACGGTGGCGTGCCACTGGGCAAGCCGCCTCGCAACGGCCAAATATATCGGTGGTGTTCTCAGGTCAGCAGGTTGGCTAGCCGTGCCTTGGATATAGCGATATATCATGCCGTTGTCGAAGCGGGCTAGCAGCTCCGGAGCCAGGCCATATCTCATCAGCAACTCGTGGTTTTGGGTCTCGCGATGTCGGTCAATGAGTACGTCGGTCCCATGTCCATACGCCCGCAACAGAACAGCCTCTTTATCTATCTCGTCCTTGGATAGACCTTCCTTTTTATTAACCGCTTTTAATAATGTGTTCGTGATACCGTCCTTGAACGATATGAACTCGATTTTGGAGTCGGGGCTCGACCATTCGGGACGCAGGGCGAGGATGAGCGCACGAGCTGATGAAGTAGGGTTTTCGCTGTCGTAAGAAATGGGGATGTATCGCAACTGGCCAAGCTGGCCGTCGGCGGCTCCATTGGAGTCTAACGAAGGCATATTGTACGAGTGGTTGGGCTGTCGATTATTCGTTGCTTCTCTTTAGGGGCACTACATGAAGGTGAGAGAGAGAGTCGAGAATTCGGGGGTTTTTCCTTTTTCTTCTACGCCTCGTAGTTGTATTTCGATAAATGGGAAAAAAGATTAAGAAAAAAAAAAAAGAAAGTTCACCGCCAAGTGTAAGAGGGAAACGTTGATTGTGGATGTGTCGCAAGGGTAATAATCTAAACAGGTATGTAATCTAGCAACAACAATCAAACGCTTAAGCGCAGGACAAATAGGCGGCGGTCGAGGCGTTTTAAACGATTGACGTACGTCCCAACGAGTGACAAAACGTCATTACTGTCCAGATGCAGAAGGAAAAGGGTGTGTGTGATAAGATGCGCAAGGGAAGCGATCAACGGGTTAAGTCGGTTACCAGCCGCAGCAGCTGCCCACCCGTGTGGCCAGGGACCAACTAATTGATCGGACTAAAACCAGGGGACGGCAGGGGTAGCTGCAGCCCTAGAGCACCTGAATCTTGGGAACAGGTGGCGACCTCTTCTATCTACCTGAGGTACCTACGTACGTACGTACCTACTACCACGTACATACATGAACGCACACATGTAAGTCATGTAAGTCAGAGCGGTGTTTGTATATGGTGATACATACTATAGGTAGGTACATGACTACCTCTAATATTTTCAACATTTGTCTTCATCGGGTAACTACGCTCTACGAACATAGCTACTACCTGAGTAAATATTATCGAGATTGGAATATCGAAATATGATAAGGTATGGCATAGGGAGGGTGATCACATAAAAGAATTCAAGGAAGAATGAATTAAATAATCAGGGGAAGAAAATGAAATTGGCCGGGTAGTACTCAACATCTCCGTCATTCCCTAAGAACTCCAGGAAGTCACGAGGCCAGTTGCCCCTCTTGGTTGAAGGCTAAAACATTTGAGTAACAGCCCCAACAACTCCAAAGCTTTGCTTAGTACCAGGTAACTATCAAATCCACTAAGGCTAATAGAGCACCGCTGCACATAAGGCCATGCCGGCCATAGTAATATGGACGTTGGGTAGAAACAATTTTAAGACGAGGAGAAGGAATTAATGTTAAGTAGGTAATTTAGTCGAAGACTAGAATACCTATGTACCTATGCATTCGGAGAGATAGGACAGGTAGGACGGGTATCGATATACCTAATATAAGATACTTGCGCAAGTATCTACCCCAGGTGAGATAAGCACTACCTGGATCAGCTGGTACTATACCTGTAAGACGAATGACCCAGATCGTATAGGTCGGGTACCTCTTTTAAACTTCAGTAGGACGGGTGCTGTCGGTTTCCGTATGCGTCTTAGACCTAATCAAACACTTGCAGCTGCTTGGTACCTAGGTATGTACCTAGGTAGCTGCAAGTACCTCTAATAGAGATATTTCAGAATCTTAGTCCTTTTGACATTTCTAAAACTTTACAACATCAACACCAACATCAATACCAAGCTCCACCCTACCCTTTTCAACACTCTAGGTAATATACCTTTAACCTCAAGTAGTGACTAACATATACATTGGTATAATACAACCCACGCCGCTAGCTTAAAGGAAAAAAGAAGCCCCCCAACCCAAAAGAAGTACATGCAGCTTAACTCATTCCCTCATTCGTCGTCATCGTCATCGTCATCGTCATTATTCCTCTTGGGTTTGAATCCCAACATAGACCGAAGCGTTCGGAGGAATCTGTTGCACCATCCCGCTATGTTGGCCGACCAATCGTCCAATACGTCGCTGAAGAACATGAGCAGTCGACTGAAGAAAAACAGGCACAGAAATGACCCGCTTGCTATCGCCGCAAACGCGTACCAGTACATTTTCCCCGTCCAATACACGTACAAGTCCTCGATCTGCACCGAGAAGTAGCTCGTCATGAAGCTGATCGGTAGGAAGAAGACACTAAGTTTGGCTAGCATCGTCGCACTCCTCGTGAGCCTCGCCGTTGCCTGAGAGTCCAGCTGCTGCATCAAGTTGAAATGCTGCGTAAGACTTAGCCGTGTTCCTGAACTATACGTGATGGGATTCTATTCCTTACCGTCGTTGCTAGCGCTCCTATCTCTTCCAAGTATCCTTCGATGGTATTCAGCATAAGGTACTGAAGTCGATCTCTCAACCTATCGAAACGGCTAAGGGCCGAGTTCGTTAAGAATACTGCGCCTGGCCTAGAGTTCGGCTGCGGTTTGCCGACAGCCATGATCTTGGTTATGAGGTTCTTGTAATTCTCGAATAGGTGCTTAAACTCCCGGAGGTCCTTGCTTAGATAGTGCAACGTGGGTACGACTTCGTAGTTCTTGGACACTTTGTTACGTCGCTGTAATACTTAGCAACAACCACATTTATCCTCTGGAGTTTCAACTTACCGTGCTCTCCAACACCTTCCTAGTCTATGCAGGGATGGGTTAACAATAAATATTCTTTCGAGATCGTAAAGGCTCGACTCACCAGCTCGTTCAGTTCCTCTTCCGCAGCCCTGAGGGGGCCCGCTGCGACATAGTCCTCGAACAAATAATAAAAAAGGTTGCTTGTCCCTTCGTCGGCCAGCCTCCCCGTTTCGCCATTGCTGAATAGAGACATTTCGGATGACTGTCTATTTAGCTCTAGCTGAGATTTTCCGAGCGACTCCCGGACCGAGCTTTGAGCGAGCGGGTTAGCCTTATAGAGATCGAACCCTAGAGTGGATAGCTGTCGCAGGACATCTAAGGTATGAGCCCTCATGGACTCGAATTCAAGTTGATGCCATCTTTCCTTATTCTCTTTTTCTGGCACAGGCTCGAATGAGTGCCTCTCGTGTATCGACAGAACCGTATCTGTTGGAGGCGTCAGTAGCCGTTCGGCGGGGTCCGTGCTGCAATAGTCATGATGGCACCTACGATTGTTACATAATGCAAGCCACTGCCAATGCTTGGGTGGTATTATACTAATCCGAGGGTGTTTACGTTCTGGCGTTGGCCGTTTATGGAGCCAATTTGCACCGATGCAAAATGCTGTTGTTCAAGTAACGTTAGCACGTGCGAACGATATCTCTTCAGGGGAAGAGCATGCCTTTCTGGGTTTGATCCGTGGAGAAGTAGTTGACCGTATCCTTCACTTGTAGATACAAGCTAAGATTATCGTTCGCCTCCGCCGAAGGGAGGTGTTTTATGGAACTGTTACCGTTCAATACGTCGCCCTTTTCCAGGTCCCCATGCGCATGGATATGAGGGAAAGGGATGGTGGCCCTCCTCCTATCCTTGTGTCGCCGTGCCTCATCCTGTTGGGTCCTTGAGGTAGTCATCAAACCAAGTGACCTCTTTGAGAATCCATATTCGTCTCCTATGGCTTTCATGATGTCTTTCTGTGAGCTGGGATCCCATATGTGGCTATAGTCCTCATTAGTATATCCGCTGTGTGCATGTGTGTTTGAACTCAGCAACGTACATCCATCGAATAGGGTAATCCCCTTCAGGATCGGGGTCCCGGTCAAGCAGCAGCCTCCTAGCGTCGTTCAAATCGAAATCAAAAGCAATCCTCGCTCTTTCGCGTCCGAATTCGACAACAAAGTTCTTACTTTGCTTGTTTAGCACGTGCAACTCCGCCTTCTCGAAGACTTGTTTGTGGTCGAAATCTTCGAAGATAACTCCGACGTGCTTTGAAACTGGCTCATCTACAGACGCCATCGCGATAGATGGGGATTCACTGTGGCTAAGGAAGACGAGAAGAGAAGACTGGATTGAGATCGCATTGCCAGCGTATTAAATAGTATATTAAATTGCGAAGAAGATTAGGTTGTTCGACGAGGCTACGGGAGGCGCAAAATACACAGATGCAAAATACAGGCTTTGCCGCGACACGCATGTAGCTCTCAGCTCCGGACGCCTGACCAAGGTGTATGTGGTTCCTCACATCTCACATGCAAGGATCGGTTGAGCAGGCGACGTGAACCGTGTCCGGGCGGGGGGTGGGGGAGGAACAGGTGATGGCCAATGGCTGGGCTGGTAGCGTCGCGGGTAGTCCCATAAGGTTTAGGTTATTAACCGCCGAACTGGATTCGATGCCATCTGCCTACATGTACATGCCTCCTGCGCCTCCTAAAACATGCAGCCTACCTTTAGGCAAGTGCGTGCTACTATAGCACATGTACATGCATGTATTCCATCACAAGTGACAGCCGTAAAGCGTCTAACGCATACAAGTACACGTACGAGTATATACACATGTGGTGTGGAGTGGAGTTGAGTGTAGCGTACCTGCCTAGGCCCTAAGCTACATGTACGTATTGTATGTCTTGTGCTTACAACTTGAGACCATCCGAGGAGAGAAGCTAAGCCAATTCCTTCATTAAACAACGGTAAATAATGAATAAAAGTGTGACTCACATCTTTACCATATCTTATATATACCTCTCTTTATATATATATATTCCATTATATCGCATTTGCTACTCCTTAGCTATGTGGGCATATATAACGGTAAAGTCCCAGTCAGTATATATATATAAGGTGTTCTTCGCAATTCACGCCTATAGGACGCCTCCTCGGCGAAGATCTACAACGAAGGGCGGCGGGGGACAGCGGGTGGCTCAAACTACCCATCGGTGCCGGTCAGTTCTCCCCGAGGCCAGTCACCGCTTTTCTATTACAAACGCCACTGCGCGTCGTACCAACATGTCTGGACTCGCCGAATGGAAGATGGAGCTCCTCTCATCGGATGATGAAGGCTGTCGCTTCTACCTCGACCACTATAGGCCGTTCAGGCTGGCCGCCTTAGAACAGGATCCCGATGGTAGGTTCACCAACACACATACTTAGTTCAGTCATATCCGTCAAAGTCTTACGATGATGGCTATCCTGAAATCTGATAACTGACTGACCCGTACGGGCTCCGCCACCTCATACCAATAGCTTTCGGCTCGACGTATAAGAGAGAAATCAACTTTATAGAAGACGACTGGCTTAGCCGCATCAGGAATCCTCTTGTAAAGACATTTGTGGCTGTGCGTCCACACGATGGAAAAGTCCTCTCCTCTACGTCATTAATTGGACCGATGCCGAACCGGGACCCAGCGAGCAATCCTTTCCAAACTCGTGCCGAAATGAGGGACGCCAGCGATCAGCACCCGAGTCGCGCTGAGGCCTCACCATTGGCTTTCCAGATTAGTGGTCTATACACGGTACCAGAAGCGCGACGTCAAGGTATTGCGAAAGTACTGGTTGAAACCGCCACAAAACATGCTGTCGATTATGCGAGGCAGCAAGGCAGACAGCTCGAGCTGAGCCTCGTCGTGTACACATCGAATGGTGCTGCGATGTCGTTTTACGAGAGTTGCGGTTTTGTGGCCAACCCCGAAGGTCCCAGGAGGACCTTTAATCCTCACAAAAACTCCTTTTCCGACGAACTTTCTATGCATTATCGCAAGCTTCCCCCCTCCCCTTTATAAGGGGGGAAAAATGAAATAAAATAAAATAAAATGATGATTACCCCAGAGATCCTCTCTAGATGGTCCACTCATGTTCGGCTAGCCGTCTTATCCTAGCCAACGGTGGATGGCGCCCTGGTTGGTCGGGCTCGGCGCTGCAATCAAAAGAGGCAGCTTGTGACGTCCGCGTCCCCTGGATTGGCTCATAGCAAACCGAGTAATTAAAGATCGCCTAAAGGCGGACCCCAAAACCGACTGAGATTATCATCTGGCAGACTGATAATCCTAGACCACGATGTTTCACACCATTCACCCGTGAAGGGGATGACCCCGGCAATCTCTTTTTTTCCCACCGCGGCATCGTCGCCAAGCCCTTTACATACAAACTTCACGAAGTCCCGCGTTATTATCGAGCTTCATGTTGCCCTTCTTTTACTTCAGCGTCGCGCTCTTCCATTCATTCGTTGCATTCCAACATATCCAGCATAGACCTGATATCTTGAAGGCATTCCCTTCTCGACCGTCCGTTCATTCTCAGCATCACACTCATTTTTTACAATTATATCTATAATCTCGCTCTCTACGAGACATCGTCACTCATTCCCTCGTTCGGCAAAAGCAAAAATGGTCGCGAAACAGCAGTATTCCGTTTTCCTGTACGCCGCCCTCTTGGGCTCCGTCGCACAGCATGTGCAGGCCGCCGAGCAGTTTCCGACCTGCATAACGAGCTGCCTCCGACAGTCGGGATGCCCTCCCACCGATGTCGACTGTATGTGCAAGAAGGCTAGCGGCAACTTCCTGTCGGACGTCGTCATATGCATGAACCAATGGTGCACGTCGGACACCAAGTTCGGGGACCTGATTGGCCCCATTCAGTCTAACTGTGACATCCCCAAGTCTGCCATCCAGGACGCGGAGAAGAAGGCCGGCTTCGATACTGGCTCGTCTTCCGGCGACTCGCAGCCCAGCTCCACCAGCGAACCCAAGGAGCAGCCATCCTCCTTCTCGAGTGTCGGCGCCCCCCACAAGATCGATGGGCCTAGCACGTCTGCCTCAGCGCCGGCGGCTTCCGGCACTCAGAGCGTCGTGTTATCAGACACTACCGCGGTCGTCACCGATGCCCCGACCGCTTCCAACTCCCTTCTTGTCGCACCCTCCACGCTTACGTCCGCCGTGGCTAGCACGCCTACTGGCACCTCCGGTTCCACCAACGAGGACTCCACGTCGAGCGAGCAAACCACTCAGGGATCCGGCAGCACCTCCGGCGGCAAGTCTACGGAGGAGGGTTCCGCCACGACTAGCAGGGCCTCTATGCTCGCCGCCGTGCTGGCCGTAGGCGCCGCCATGGCCTTCAGCTGGTGATAGCCACCGCCCCCTTCTGGGATAAGGGCTGGGCCGTGGGATCGTATCATTCTAATTGTATGTATTGCGACGTGGTTGTATAATAATAATACCCTGGAGGAAATAGAAGCCGCAGACTCGACGGTTGCTGTGCTGTGCTAGGCCTGAGCTGCGTGGTGCCACCGAGTCGCACGAGTGCGCTGGTGAAGGAAGCAAGGTAGCAAGCAAGCAGACAAATGAATGCAGGACAAGAAAGGGTTGTTTGTTTGCGATCCGTGCTGCGTGTGCTATGTGGCGACGGGCCCCTGGTGCGAGGATGTCCATGCCACGTTTTTGGTAGTGGGAAAAAATTCAAAAACTCGTTTTTTCGAGGCCCCTTGATTCCCTTTCCATATGATTGTGCAACTACGATGTCAAAATATCTAACTCTCGAATCACTTACGTAGCGATGTGAATACGTCTAAGGACCTGGGGTAGAACCCGGTATAGGGGCAATCGCGAATGACCAGCTTCCTTGGAACAGCGCTGCGGTGTTATCTTTTGGTCTCTATGGGACCTCGGCGGTGAAACTTTCGGCCCAACATATGTAGGTAGTCAGACCCGGAGGTCGGCCTCTCCCTATCACCCCTTTTAAGGCTCTAGTTAGATTTGAGTGGACTGTACGCCTTAGACACCTATATGTAGTTACCACCTTGAATATAGGTACGTAATTTGCGGGTTTCCGTGAATCGAGTATTAGGTATAAGATACAAGTACAAGGCATTACCGTCTTTATTCTACGACGTATAAGAACCATGGAAAGTTTGTGGGACGTATCTCAACGAGGTGGTTCGAAATCTCAACACGTACTTCAAGATGTCCGATATTATGTTGAATTAACTTCGCCTAGGTCAATGCTTAAGTTAAGGAGGTGGCCATTAGTGTTCATTTCAAGCATCACGAGAGCCCTGAGCGCCTAGGGGCTTGTGTGATATAGTGATCCATATTCGTCTAGGCTGACATGATAGCTATAGGTAGTCAGATGGTCAGCTAAGTAGCCAGCCATAGTAGATTCTTAGCGAAGACGACTCGCTCGTACTTCTAGCATAGATATAGTAAGGGATAGCCGAGTTAGCTGGAGAGTTTGACACTCGACTCATCACGCGGCAATACCCGCTCTAAAATCTCCCGATAGAACCCACCAGCCCCTGAGGCCCCTGAGGCCCCCTTTCCCTGTTTAGATGGCGCTTTAATATCTTGTTCAAGGAAGGCTCGTGCGACAGCTTCGGCCTCCTCAAGCTTCTGCATCTCCGCGTCCGACAATCTAGAACAGACCACTTCGAGGTCTTCATTCCGGACGAGCATCATCATGATAGATTCGGCTCTATCCACTACGGCTTGGTCGATACCATTCATAGCCGCGCAACGACTGCCAAAGCTTGATATACTTCGGCCTGGAACTAGCTGGAAAAGATATGTAACCTGGTCCTCCCTAGTCGGAGCATCGAGGTCTACCCGGACCTCCATATGTCCGAAGGCCAACTCCGGGGTTTCTACCAGAAATTCGCTTTCGAAAATTTCATGAAAATGCGTAGCCGCTAGGACCTTGGGCCTCTCGGGGCCGAGGGAAGTAAAGTGGTCCAGCACTGCTGCAACTAGGCCAGCACCATCTAGGCTATTGGTACCTTTGCCGAACTCGTCTACTAGTACTAGGCTCCTGCGTGTTGCGAAGTTCATCGCAAAGGCCACTTGACGTAGGTCGATGGAGAATGCGCTTTCATTCCGTGTTACGCTTTCGCGCGTAGCAATACGTGTGAGGATACGATCAGTGATTCCGATCCGGGCCCGCTCGGCTGGCACAAAGCAGCCAATATGTGCCAGATACACAACGAGGGCGACTTGCTTGAGATACACGCTTTTACCAGAGTGATTCGGACCCGTTAGTACAAGCGTGCTAGGATGCTCTATTGAGTCTCGCTCAGCCTCCGTCAGATTTTCATCTTCAACCTCATCGCCCTGTTCCCCTGGCCCACTAGCCAGGAAACAGTCGTTTGCGATGAAGGACGGCACTACTAATTCTTGCAAGGGATGTCGTCCGCCTTCAATGTGTATGATATTCTTGGTTGTCATCTTGGGCGCAACCCAGTTATACTGCCCACATCCGATTGCTAGCGCAAACAAGCTATCAAGCTCGCCGAGGACGTCGGACGCCGCAATGATGGCATCCCGCTGCGCTAGAGTCTTCACTGCGAGCTCATGGATTATCTCAATCTCCCGATCTGAGGGGGGTGAGTAAGTCATTCGAATGTTAGTTGCGGATTATCAGGAGCATACCAATTATCATGCAATATGCATCTCCGAAATGTTCATCCATCTCCTTCATCTGTCGATTCTTATAGTATACGCAGCCTTCGGCTACGAACATTCGCTCCCAGATGTCGTCCATACCTTCGCCGTTGTAGTTGCCTTTCCCTGTTTCCGGGTTGAGTAAAACTACCGTCAGGAAACCTAGCTGCGGAAAGAATATGCAGTTTTGCACATATTTCCTCGCCCATTCAGGCAGCTCACCTCGCAACTTCGCTATAACGTTTGTCAAGAAGTTTTCCATGCCGTCGTAGCTGTGTTTCAACTCATCTAGATCGGCGTCCACACCTTGGCTAACAGCAGTCCTTCCGCGTTCAACGGACTGCTCAAAATCAATTGTCTGGCTAATAAGTTCGCCAACTTGGCAGAGGGCAAGGGGTTGGATTGTATTGACAACCTAAATTCATATTAGAATTATATGTCAGATTCGGCGATTGCCTCACCTTTCTAATAATCTCAACCTCCTCTGACCCGGGTAGGGTTTGGAGAGAGTCCCTAAGACGTAGGCTATAAGCAGCAAATCGTTGTAGGGAAGCCCAAACATTGTTCGCTATAGATATCTTACGGCCGGGGATATCGACTCCCTTTTCCAGGAGTGCTATTATTGATTTCATGTTTTTTATCTTCTTAAGCTCATTGCTTAGCTGCACGAGAGCATCAGCATTCCCTGGGCGTAGTAAAAAGGATATGGTCTTTTGGCGAGTGCGGATTAAGTCAATGTCAGTACTCGGTCGTAAGAAGATCTGGCGAAGCTTTGATTTGCCCTGGGGAGTGCGGGCTAGGTGCTGGAAGAGTCCGTAGACAGAGAGACTTTCCTTGGCCCCAGACGAAGAGTTACTAGGACCCCTGAAATGACTATTTGGATGATACTCGGACTGTAGAATCTGAAGGGACACTAAGGTGTCGGCATTGACAAACATAGAGTCAAATAAAGCGAACATCTCGACTGAGCGGATCCTGAACGCTACTAGGGCATCAGGATCATTTGGGAGGTAATGAATGGTTTTCCTCCTTTGAAGATCGCCGAGTACCGCACCGGCGCAGCCGATCTACCACTCGTTAGAAAGATGAAAGAATATAATTAGAACTTTAAATCTGACCGTTAATCGGCTATCAAGGTTAATCGAAGTCCCGAGGTGTATCAGACGACTCTGCTTGGAGCTTCCTTGCGCCCCAGTGTTATCCATCTCGTCGACTGCATCGTCAAGGACGGATGTGTAAAGCACACTCTGATGACCAGGGGTTTCGAGATTCAACGACAATAGTTTCCCTTTACCAGCGTCATAGCGAAAGTCGGCAGAGTTGAGATTTCTTAAGATATATGCACTCTGTGGCTCATCTACGAGGTCTATTAGCGGTCCTTGTCGCACCTTACGCAAGAAACCCCGAACCTACCTCGGTTCCCATCGACCCTCTGGGCTCTCCTAGCAAGATAGTCTGCTAGTGCTTCGGGAGCTCTCGCTGATATGAGTACGGTGGTGGGGTTTACATGGAGAAGAAGCGTCTCGACTAGATCTATTCCCGACATGGCTACGTCTTCAAGAAGGAACAAGGCCCCGTCGATAGCGATATAATAGGCGCAACCGAGGTTCCCGTTATCTCTCATATCGATTGCCATAATGATTTCGCTTAAAGCGTCTGCGTCTTGGTCGGATAACACATCGTCAGTGTGCGAGCCATCGCGTCCTTCAGGTCGACTGCTTGAACTATCTGACGCCGCCCGACTGGATGACGGACGTAGGGACAGTCTCTGTCTTCGAGGTTGAGCTGGGAGCTGAGGGGAAGATTGATAGGGTTGCGTTGAAGTTCTCGACGTTACACTCGCATGGCTTGACACTCCTCTTAGTTTACCTCTCGACCTCTTATTTGAGGAGCTGGGGGCGTGCCTTTGTCGTTGATTAGGGGTTGAGAAGACGCGGTCATTCGTATTTGAAGCAACGAACAACGAGCTAGACTGGCTGAAGAGCCGAGTATTGGCTGATTGCGTAGACGGCGCCCTAGACGGGGTTTGAAATCTTTGACTAGACGCCATAGTATGTCCCTGACTGCTTAGTCGGGCGGCTCTCTAGAACAAGACGCGGACACCTCAGAGTAAGAGGCGTATATAAGGAGGATGACTGTTAGGCGGGTAGTTGGTTAAGTTACATGGTGCCGTCAATCCGAGAATTAAGAATTATTTAAATGTCTGCTACAGCAGTTAACACGGAAGGGACCCCTTGAGTAAGGGGAAAGGGCTATTTCCTTACATAGGTACCTAGATAGTATAGGAAACACTCCCGCTACTTCCATGTGATCTAATCGAGGGTGTCGGGGCAGTAACGTCCTCGACTTAGAGCACACGCCTAGGTAGGTACTTACCTAGGTAGGTATAGGCTTCTATGCACATGTAGTATTCGCGCATTCGAGGCCTTCCAGAGCCCTCACTAGGGTAGAGATGTGCGTGGAATAATCTTATTCTGTCATTGCATATGCCTCTCAAGCGGGCCGCGAAAGCCAAGGTGATCCTTAGGTGGATGGGGATCTTGCAGCACGTATCTCCGGCCTATCCATTCCCCTCGGAGTAGCAGTGGTTTATAGCCGACCTGAGGCTACCTATATTCTTATATGTCTTCTCGCTTTAACTTGGCGCCTATTTGTCTTTGACCCATTCAGCAAACTCTTTCCTCTGCTTCCGAATGTCGATAAATCCCGGACGACTTTCTAATAAACGGAACGGGTTTCCAACGTAGTCCTTCTCCACCTCTCCGCTGCTGCTCAGAAACCCGGCCTCGCCTTCTCTCTCGATCTTTCCCGCCCAGACACGCCATTGGATCGGCCGCAACTTGGAGGTTCCGAGTACCATACCTAGGCAGACGACGAAGGTCGCGACGATAGTTTCGATGGTAATATCAATCGGTAGCTTAGTATCTGGGCTGCTGTGCGGTGTCGTCAAGGAAGAGAGTGACGCGGCCCGATGGGTTTGAAGAGCAGAGTGCTCGTAAGCGGAGTAGCAGCTATAGAGACAAACTATCGTGAGCTTGGAGTTCTCCAAGTCCTGAAAAGTTAAGAGAATCTTACGCGTCTGCAAGGAGTAACAACCCGAAGGCTGTTGTTAGCTTGGAAATCCAGGTCATCCTTTCGGGCGTCCGACTTGGTGTTGATAGCTTCGAGGCGGAAAGTATGATGATGATGTATACAATGAATGATTTGGAGCCAATTAATTAATTGTTCACTGTGCATTTACAGGTAGAGGTGGTATGTACGTAGCTTAGGTGACTTTGCCAAGGAAACTATGCAGCACATTCAGTCTGTTACCTCGCATACTGTATAAGAGTAGTGGGTACCTCAGGTACATTAGAATTTGGTCGTTATGCGCTAAAGCCGTATTACGGGATAATCTGCACCATAAGTAGTGCCTTCCTACCTAGGGGATAGGCAGCTTTCGGTCCTACTGGCATTTACCCCGTTTAACCACACAGCTCTATTCACATACATGTAGGTACTGCTGTTAGTGCTACGTTAGCGGCTCTGGTACCTAGTGCGTGAGTTTGAACAAGGTAACTGCGACACAGGTACAATACCTACATAGTATGTGCCATAGCTCTGCTCTGTGAATGAAAACCCCGCAACGCGAAGGGAAGCACCCCGCAAAGATCTCGCCTACCTACGTAACCCGTCGCAGTAGTCCGTCCTCTACAAGATCAACACCTTTTAAACGCTGCGAAAAACCAACTCCATCAAAAGAAACCAACACGACTCAACACGACTCAACCTGCAATCCTTGCATCATTCAACATGCCTCGTGTAAGTTTTCTAGGCTTTGTTTACCTTATCTCTCCGTCCATAGGATTTCCTTTGCTCTTTTTCTAACAATTCGAGTTAATAGGTCAAGTACGTCCTTCTCGACTGCGACAACACTCTGTGTCTGTCGGAGCGTTTGGCCTTCGAGGCCTGCACCGACCTGACCAACGAGGTCTTGGAGAAGTGGGGCAGGCCAGAGCGCTACACTGTCGAGCAGCTCCTAGAGGACTTCGTCGGCCACAATTTCCGTGGCATGCTCAATGGCCTGCAGAAAAAGCACAATTTCACCATGACCCCCGAGGAGGTTGACGCATATGTTGACCGAGAGCTCGGTGCCGTGACCGCGAAGCTGAGCGAGAAGTGCCAGCCTTGCCCCGGCGCACCTGAACAGCTCGAGGCGCTTAAGCAAGCAGGGTACCCCATGTCCGTTGTCAGCACCTCAGCCAAGCCCCGTGTCGTTGCCAGTCTGAAGAAGGTCGGCATTGACCACTATTTCCCCGACGAGCACATCTATAGCGCTGCTACCAGTCTGAACCCGCCTTCCAGCAAGCCCGATCCGGCTATCTACAACTACGCCTGCAAGCAGCTGGGTGTCAAGAACGAGGAATGCGTCACCGTCGAGGACAGCAAGAGCGGCGCCACCGCCGCCATGCGCGCAGGCATCCCTCTCATCGGATACGTTGGCGTCTACGGTATCGAGGAAGGCAAGGAGAAGATGGAGGAGATGGCTAAGCTTTTGACTGAGCAGTGCAATGCCAAGGTCATCATGTACGACTGGAAGGAGTTCCCAGAGTGCCTGAAGAAGATCGAGGAGACGTTGTAAGCCGACTTACACGAAGAACCGCCCTTATCTCAAGGGAGCTTCTCTGGTTGCGCGCGCGCGCGCGATCTTCATAGTGCTTTACGGTAAATTGATAGGTATCGGGGCTTAGAGCACCCGTGCATCGGCGGTCTTTTTCTTTTCCGGCTCTATGGACTTTAAGAGATGAGAACTGTGCATCGAACCTAGGGTAGTCGCCAACTTCTCAGAGATGCTGTAAACTGCACCATGGAATCGAGCAGCACCAAGGCCGACTAGACACTGAGTTTGCGTTAAATACCGCAGAAAAATAAATAGCTCATCTCACTCACACTGATCCCTATGTGATTTGGCCCTATCGTAAGTTGTAAATAAAATCGCACAAATCACCGCGAGGGGGTTTGGAGCAGCCAAGTTGATAGGCATTGCTCAACCACGTTTCCCGACGTCGGAGGACCTTGTACCTTAGGAGGCAGATGACCTAAATTTCTTGATTCTCTACATCTTTGTTAATCTTTGCCATAACAAGAGTTCCTGAGTATCATGCGGGGGGGCATTCTGCAGCCCTGCTTGTGCGTATCTCAAGTGTGTACCACTTGAGGTATTCTCCTAACCGAGTATCTTAATGAGGCGAGAGTCTCGTAGGGATACGAAGTGAGGCAGAGAATTCAGTCAATTCGTAACTAGACCGAGAAGACAAAGGTCATCTACCAAAAGATAGATTGCCATGTAAATATAAACTAGGGGATGATTGCGATGTTGGAACAAAGGGAGCCGAGAGAGTGAGGTAGGTAATTTGTAGATGTTGCACCACTACTGGGTTAGGAATTGGCTCGAAGCAATATATCTATTTGGAGGACTATTTGTTAATTGCAAGACATTGTCGAGTCTAAGCCACAATGTTGAGATTGTCCCGTTCCTCAGGTGGACGAATGCGCCGTGATGGTATTAATTACAATGAATAATAAGGGAAATTGAGTTGGGGGGACGTAGGCTAATAATAACTGGAAGTCAGTGAGGGATGACGGCAAACTCGGCGAGTAGCCCTATCATATGGTTTCTCACTATAAATATACGGCGTGGTACTAGTATTGGTCTATTACCTAAGATTGCCTGAAGCGATGCCCTTCTCAGTTAGGTAGGCGCTGAAATCTGTCGCCGGTTTAAATCCTATAGGTACCCGCTGTACCTCCTGTATGTACCTGGGTAGTATTGTATTTTGTATACCTGGGTGGGCGCACTGGATGTGTCGATGTCTTGCGAGCACATGCGACACCACTAACTACAAAACCAACCAACAAGCTTCTGACATTGGAACGATGGCCCGGTTGTCCTGTGCAATTCACCGCTACGGCTGTTTACGGCACATTACATACCTACGCACATAGCACATACATACCTACCTACCTAACATACAGACTTGAAGGCCTTCTGATGTCCGCCACATGGCTCCTGGAACACGATGTATGCTGTGGGCTTCGACGACGTCAGCTTTGGAGTATTATATGTACAGACCTACATACAGCCGACGACGTACGCTGCGTTGGGAGGACCGCACCTCGTATTCTCCCAAGTGTCTTTGAGTGGTGGACACTGCCACACCTTGTCTGCGCTACCGAAGCGACGTTGAATTGCAGCGTCGCCCGGGCCTAACGTACTAGCAGAAGATAATCCCCTACATACTATAGCACGCAAACCCGCTGAGGGGGCGACCGAGGCCGCGATGCTGTGTTAGCCCCGTTAAGGCAGCGGTGGAGTCGGCGACGCTTGGTAGAAAAGTGCGGAAATGTGATAGAAGATTCCAGCATGGCATCTTTGTTTATGCGTATCGTTGAACATAGCAGCTGTGTCATTCTAACCATAACTACCACCTATATACCTACCTAATGAATACCGGAGCCGGGGATTCTACGTATGTATTTCTACTATGGTCTTCAGTTTTTCCTAGGTGGTATACGCATATTGCAACATAACATCATTGGAATCTGGGAATGACAACAAAACATCTCGCACTTACAACATACTGCCCAGCCTGGCCAGCGATGGAGACAAGATTTCATCTGCTAGATCTCCCCTGGTTCTATTACCCACACACGTGCGTACGGTCGACCTCCGCTCCGTAGGGTTGACAGATAAAATTTGACAATTCTCGAAAAGGGTTAATGATTATCACACGCAACACGATGAATCTGGGCTGGTCATCGGTCAGTCAGTGTCAATCGTCGCTTTTCCTTTCCTATTTCCTTTCCATTTTCCTTTCTTTTCCCTTCCCCACACGACCAGCCAATGGTCAGGCTCCCCCCTGATTATGCCCAGTGGGATCATACCAGAAACTAGCAAGTAGCCCCGTCCGTAGTCTGGGTCTCTAGGAGACAAACGTCCGCACGGGAATAATATACTGTGACTATTATTTTTTTTCTCTCTTATTTTTGTTAGGGAAGACAATAATACCAACAACAACAACAATATTAATAACAATGCTAACATAGCTCGAATTCTCAAGCTGTTACCGAGCCACATCATCTCATAATCTCTCTCTTCTTCTTTCACTCCTTGCCGTTCTCATCCTTTTAGAAGTCCTCAGAACACGCCTACCCGGCTATATAGCGCCTATTTAGATGATTCGAATCTTGACACAATCAGGATTCTTATGAAGGTTCCTTCTGGTGATGTACAGTAGCATGAAGAGAAGGTCGTATTGCAATTATAATTTAGCTGCACCCCTGGGCTCGGCCTGAATCCCGGCTCACCCAACCAAGGCGAATAGCCATGCTAGGCCAGGATTGGGTGGCCTCGACTGGTCATGCATGGTAACGCGAAGCCGACACGAAAAATTGGACAGCTTGATGACGAGGGCATGGAGACGGTCTTAGCGCTATGCCTTCTTGACAGCGCCCCCTGGTCAAATCGAAGCGGCGATCCCAAACTGCTGCCAGGCTTCCCCAGGGGCGCGCTATGGAGAGACCCGTCTCACGCTCATTTCCCGTTAAATAGACGATCATCCGCTGTCTTCTCTATTTTGGTTCTCTTTTCCTTGTCTCGCCCCGTTCGATCGTTGTCTCCAAAGGCTCCATCACTCGCTCGTTTATAAAAGGTCCCATTCCTGGCTTGACAGCTTCACCTACGCTCGCTCTGTCCTTCTCCGTCACAGAAAAAACAAGCCTGAATTCAAGATGCGTTACTCCGTAGTTGTCGCCGGCCTCTTCGCCGCTGCCGCGAGCGCGCAGACGGAAACAGCTGTGTCTAGCATCGTCTCGGCCGTCGAGTCGTCCGTTAGCTCTGCTGTATCCTCCATTCAGTCTTCCGTCGACTCGATCACCAGCGGCGCAAGTGTTTCCACCCCGTCGGCACCCTCTGGCACCGTCAGCATTGACCCTGCCCAGACCTCTGCGCAGGCTGCCATTCTTGCGTGTATCAATGCTTGTAAGTATATAGAACAATCGCGGAACCCCTCATTCCAAGACCAGTATATCTGACCCGCGTCACGAATAGGCGACGATAGCGATGTCGACTGCAAGGCGCAATGCATCACTGTCCCTAGCCCCAACAACCACGATGCGAACCAGACCAACCAGTGTGTGGCCGAGTGCCCTCAGGGCAACGGCACCGCTGCCGACAACCAGGCCTTCGCCAACTGCGTGAGCGGATGCATCGCCGAGTACTTCTACTCCACCACTGGCACCCCCAACACACAGACCAGCGGCAGCGCTTCCGGCAGTGCCACCCCCACCGTCACGCAGGTTGAGTCGACTGTCACTTCTGATGGATCTACCTTCGTCACCTCATTCTCCACCACCATCCCACCCTCTGGAACTGGCACCGGTTCTGGCGACAACGCTGCCGAGACAACCTCCAGTTCTTCGGCTGGTGCGGACATGCTCTTCTCCCCTGTCGGCTCCGGCATTGGGCTCTTCTCCTTCCTGGCTGCTTTCCTCGCCTTATAAATGTAATGCAAGGGGTAGCCCGAATGAGACGAGTTGCTGATGTTATGGATAATAATGGGTCAGGCCTAGTTTATATACTGGATATGATTCTATATACCAAGGCGCGATGAGTGGATTAATGGAAAATCTTAAATATTAATATTTGGGACGTCAGCGTTAATTGGAGGCGTCGTCACGTTAATATAGGACGCGAATATGAACTTTAAGTTGACGACCATTCATTGAACTTCCCTCTAGTGTATGCCTCTAGATGCTTGTGAGATATTGCTCCGCTACATTTATGTATAACCTTTAGAATCCTATTGGCGTTGCGAAGTAGGTACTACAACCGGAACATCGCTGAGCCATGGCAAACCAAGCTGTTTCATCTCCACAGCCAATTGAAAAAGATAGTCCAGACTGAATGTCACGTCGATTAGGCTTGATAAGTCGCTTTCTAGGTTTGGAGGGGAATCTCACCTTTCACACATGGTCTTCGCTTTATGGACATTATCGCCCCAGACGTAGACGCCGTGCCTGCGGACCAGGACGGCGTAAGTGTCCGGATGCTGTTCCATAGCTTCTTCCAGGAACTCGGTGAGATCTTCCTCGTGGGCGGTGTTCTCGATCACGGGGATCCGGAGAGTGTCATGGTAGCCCAGGTTGCCCTGCTTCTGGAAACCCCTGCCGAAGCCCTTGATCTGCTCAATATTGTTGATCTCGAACAGCTTGTCTTTGCCGGGGCCCTGAGCCTCGAGGAGTAGGGTGACCAGCACGGCCCAGTGCGAGTGCGTGTGGATACAACAGCCGGCTCTCCGCTTAGTGAAGGCGGCCAGGAACAGCGGTGTGCATTGCGAGGGCCTGCCGCAGGGCGGGGAGCGCAAGTAGACACGGTTCTTGAGGTCCGTCTGTTTGGATAGAGCGAGCACGTAGATATCAGTGTTCTTCATAAGCTCTTTTTGGACGCCTGACGGTGCGATGTACACCAGGTCACTGGAACGCTAAAGCATGAGAAAACGACATTCTATTTACTCGGTACCGCAACGATAGTGATAAGAACAGGTGGATATGAGCGATCCCGTATCGGATTCACTTTTATGCCAAAACCAAAGCCAGATAAATCACTATAAAAGAGAAGATTGAAGCCTTACTCATTGCGAATAGAACATCCTCCTCCGGTACCTGTGACCCAGCCCAATGTCCAGAACTTAGCACAGAGGGATGGAATGAGGTTTGCCGGATGATCAGGATCGTCCGAGGTTATGTAATGGTCGTCACTCATTTTTCCCCCTGTCTTTTTTCTTTTCTTTTTCTTCCTTTAGCCCCAGGTGTGACGAGCAGCTGAATGTTGCCAGGGTGTATGGGAGATTAATAAGATTAGGCCAGGCTGGCCTCTTTGAGGCGGAGTAGAATGTGACAAGTATGTGATAGGTGAGGCGAGAAGAGATAGGTACAGCAAAAAGTTGGCGGAAAAATGAATACAATTGACTTATTAGCAAATAAAGTTGATGAGGCTAAAGTCGAATTATCACGGCACAAATCCTTAAAAATATTTCTCCACTTACTACCATGTACTTACTATAGCATGTATTAGGTCCGTCGATCACGCAAGTTCGGGATGTACATACGTACAATCACAACTGGAGAATGTCCACTAGTAGATATTAGTACATGTACTTGTACTCCGCCGCATTACATGAGGTGAATTTCTTATACTACATTTAATGTACTGCTTACTCCTCAGAAGCTATGACTGTTGTAGCTTTTTTTGTTTTTTTTTTTATCTTTACTCATTTTTACTCATTAAAGGAAAGAAAAAAAGTTGCACTATTAATATAGGTAATCTTATACAGTAGACTTATAAACTCGATATATGTGAATTGGCCAATGTGATGCCACCCCATTGACAGGTACATGGACGTGGGGCATGGAATTAGGGTCGCTATAGCAAACCCTACATGTACATCGGAAACTCGACAACGTCCTACGATTATCGTTCGTATATGCTGGAACACTTTAAATCCCAGCTGATATCTTGTTAACAGATCTCACCAACTTAGGTGTTACCTATCAACAGACTATCAATTTTCGTGTGTTACATAAGGTAGATATCGTACCTAATTAGGTGCTTATATTATACCCATATGTACCAGGTTGTCTCCGTGTTTGCTTTTGGATCTCGATTCACATTGTATACCTTACGTTTCGGTCATATGTTTGGTACCTAGTGTACCTATGTGACAATACCTAAAATACTACCTTACCACCTTACCGTTTACATATAGCTTCGAAGGTTCTACTTATGTAGCCGGTACTTCCCCTTCACAGCCGGAAATCGATGCAGCTACCGTAGTTGTACCGTAGCTTCGTTGGAGATTGGAGAAACCGACCAGTGTTTCCCAGAGATTCCATAGCTATCCCCCGCAATCTTAAGTACCTGGGTACGTGGCCCGCCCCCGAGCGTCTAGCCAATCAGAGGACGGAGCTGAGCCGCCGAAAAAGTACGTACTGCCTTTAGGCCACGTTTGCACGGAAGGTCCACGCCAATAATTAAAAGTTCACGACGAACATCTGCAATTGCTTCTTCCCGAGTCCATCTTTTCTTTCTTTCGTTGAGCTCTGGGAGTTCTTTCTCAACGCTACTCTCATCCTGTCTCCGTGTCTCTGTGCAAGACAAGAAGGGATCCAGAGAGACAATTCAGTAAAGTAAAAGCAAAGCAAAGCAAAGCGAAGCAAGGCCATCCAGCCATTTGCCAGCTCTTCACCATGAAGCTGAACTCTGCTATCGCCGCCGCCCTCCTGGCCACCGGCGCCTACGCTGACGATGCCTCCAAGGTTGACAGCATAGAGTCGTCTACCACTGCCTCCATAGAGATACCCACATTCACTGTGAGTACACATGTCCCTATTATATTAAACAACTACATGATTTGCTCAATTGGCGACGGTTTTCCCCTCTTTCGTCATGCATCCTAGCTAATCCTCCGATCTGCAGCCCACCACTCTCAAAGCTCCCTTCCTGGAGCAATTCACCGATGACTGGGAGTCGCGGTGGAAGCCTTCTCATGCCAAGAAGGACACCAAGGGCCAAGAGGAGGAATGGGCCTATGTTGGCGAGTGGGCAGTCGAAGAGCCCTACAAGTATAAGGGCATGGAGGGCGACAAAGGTCTTGTTGTCAAGAACGCCGCTGCCCACCACGCCATCTCGGCCAAATTCCCCAAGAAGATTGATCCCAAGGGCAAGGAGTTGGTTGTCCAGTATGAGGTCAAACTGCAGAGTAAGTCAATCGGTCCATATTCCAACGCCACGTCCTGTTTCTAACCTTCTGCCTTCTAGAGGGCCTCGACTGCGGTGGCGCTTACCTGAAGCTCCTCCGGGACACCAAGTCTCTCCACCAGGACGAGTTCAGCAACACCACGCCGTACGTTATCATGTTCGGCCCTGACAAGTGCGGTGCTACCAACAAGGTTCACTTCATTTTCAACCACAAGAACCCCAAGACTGGCGAGTATGAGGAGAAGCACCTCATGGCTGCCCCTCAAGCCACCATCCAGAAGACTACCGAGCTCTACACCTTGGTTGTCCGCCCCAACAACACCTTCACCATCAAGAGAGGCGGCGACATCGTCCGAGACGGCAGCTTCTTTGATCAGTTCTCCCCCGCCGTCAACCCCGACAAGGAGATCGACGACCCCAACGACAAGAAGCCGGAGGACTGGGTTGACGAGGCCCGTATTCCTGACCCCGATGCCAAGAAGCCCGACGACTGGGACGAGGATGCGCCGTTCGAGATCGTCGACGAAGAAGCCACCAAGCCCGAAGACTGGCTCGAGGATGAGCCTCTGACCGTTCCCGACCCCGAGGCCCAGAAGCCCGAGGACTGGGATGACGAAGAAGACGGTGACTGGGTCCCCCCCACCGTGCCCAACCCCAAGTGTGCCGACGTCTCCGGCTGCGGCCCTTGGACCAAGCCTATGAAGAAGAACCCTGACTATAAGGGCAAGTGGACTGCGCCGTACATTGACAACCCTGCGTACAAGGGCGTCTGGGCTCCTCGCAAGATTAAGAACCCCAACTACTACGAGGACAAGCACCCCGCGAACCTTGAGCCTATCGGCGCTGTAAGTAGTTACTACTGGAGTGACCCCATGGGGAAGTGTACTGACATATAGAAATAGATTGGCTTTGAACTTTGGACCATGCAGAACGACATCCTCTTCGACAACATCTACATTGGCCACTCCGAAGCTGAGGCTGAGAAGTTCGCTCAGGAGACTTTCTTCAAGAAGTCCCCCGTCGAGAAGGCGCTAGAGGACGCCGAGAAGCCCAAGAGGGATGACTCGGCCAAGTCCCCCTCGGATCTCAAGTTCTTAGAAGACCCTGTCCTCTACGTCAAGGAGAAGTTCGACCTGTTCAAGACCATTGCTGCGAACGACCCTATTCAGGCCATCAAGTTTGTTCCTGAGGTTCCGGCTGCCATTGTTGCCCTTCTCGCCATCATTGGCTCCGTCATCGGTATCTTCACTATGGGAGGAAGTGCGCCGGAGGCCGTCAAGAAGGCTGGTGTAGAGGCCAAGGAGAAGGCTAAGGATGTCAAGGACAAGGCTGCTGAGGCTGTCACAACCGGCGCCGAGAACGTCAAGTCCGAGGTCAACAAGCGCACCACGCGACAGCAGTCGTAAGGTGTAGCAAATAAGGGGGGTGAGATAGCAACGCGAGGGAAAGGAAAAAAAGAACCCGACGGCCCTTTGTGCGTAGTAAGGACTTTTTAAGGGATAAGGTACGATAATTAGGCATGCCTTTGGGACTCCGAGTTTTACTTTGCATGGCGCCGGTGTATTTTACACAACTCAATGAACTCAGTTAACTATGTAAATGCTTGATTTTGGTGCAACAAGTCTCCCTGGCCTATCCTGAGAAGAAACATTGTGCTTTCATAGGTTACGTCTGCGTGTTACCTATGTGCAAACATTCAAAATGACGACATGTTATCAATCAGCCTACATAGATCCAGTCTATCCTATCTATCATCTTGCTGAAAGACAGACTATAGGGGTGCCACCACCACCTTTATAATACTACCGCCACTCTAGGGATACGTACATTCTCAATGGGCGTCGGCGGCTTCACCTTCGGCGGGCTACGTCAACATTGGGCCTCGAGAAATTCTCTTTAAATTCAGTAACTATCTGCTCTAACAATTGGCATATTTCTACTTGCGATCGGGTACCTAGATCAAATAAACTAGAACCCAAGATAAAGGATAAGGATGAGAGGTGATTCAGGCTCTGGTAAACAGTGAAACAGGACAGGGGCAAAGAAGGCAAAAGGGGGGGACCGAGGTTACTTACAGAATGAAAATACCATTCTCGTCCTCATACCCTCTAGCTATCGGATCAATGATAACAATACCATCCTACACGATTCTACCTACGTAATCGCGGTGGATTCGCGGTTCGCGACTGGGGCGCTTTGGGATGGCGTGGAGTCACGAAGGGACTGCCTCATTAGTCTCAAGACTTTATGCGGAGATACCCTCCGTTAGTTTGGCCGCTCTAGCAAGGCCGCTCTGCATTTCCCCCATATGAGACGAGGACAAAGAGGACACTGGTTACCATCCTTCTCGTCGTCGGGTTGGGCCGGCTTGGAAGAGTGTGCTCCGTGGATCTTTATAGGCTTGAGGCCCCTCGCAGCCAGAATCGCCTCCTCGTCCAGACTGTCACGTCTATGCAGCCAGAGGAACGCGGGGCAGATGCGCTGTGTCTTGACTCGGCAATCGTCGAATTCCCCCCGAAGATCAAGCTCGTTCAAGAGCCACCAAGGCTTCTTGTGCTTGATCGGCTCCTCAGAAGCTTGCGCGTTACATCCGAAGCAGACCTTACCTTGGCTCGGCTCCCCGCAAGGTGAATGATCTAGGGAGCTTTCGCCGGGACCGGCTACTGGTGCTGTCTCGCATTTTCCATGTTTCTCCTGCTGTTCTGGCACGTCTGGGGGAGCTTGCGTCGATGCCGGGGGGATCGTGTCTTGGTTAACATCGCGGTTTACGTCTGATTTATCACGCCCTCCACAGCTCAGAAGTCGCTTCAGTGTGCCGAATATACTAGACTGCTTCATTTTGATTATCCGGTTGTATGTTAGTCGTATGCGGTAATGTTGGGGAGGATATGTCCGGAGAGTCCTGGGCGACTAAGACACCAACGTCATTCCAGCATAGATTCATCTCCTTTACATATTTGAATGCTCAGCCTATGTGATTTTTCACAAAGCTATTGTGTCTAGACAATAAGATAATAATTATTCTTGGTCCTACGCAATAACAACGTTAACACCTTTTCTTTAGGCACGTAGAGTTCGTCTCTATTCTACTGCTTTGTTTCGCAACACTATTGCGCATCTAATAATAGGCTGTAACCGAATTGTCGTCAAAGACACTTGAACAATAATCCCTTGTTCTCTAGGAAAGTTGACTGATGTTGTTTCTACATAAGTAGGTTCTCGAAGGGTCCTCGAATACTTGATATACTTAAGGATATCCCGCTCCTCTATGGGAAAGGGGTATACAACCAATAGCAGTAATGCATATCACAACGTAACCTGCTGGAAACAGTTGAATAGAACCGCACCAAGGTTGACTTGTCGAAGCGAGACTCCCTTGGAAGGGTACATTGTTGTCTCGTACAGCAATACCCGGGCCAGAACCTGTTCCAGAGGATTAATGTAAAGTCCATAGCAGAGATTATGTGTCAGGACTGGAATCAGGAGTATACGGAGTGCCACCACGTCAGTAGAAACCTCGTCCACTGTCCTACGTACTACAAACAGCAGAGCGCAGCGACCAGTTTCTTTGGCCGCATTTTCAATAGTAACGCCAGGCATAGGAAAGATTGCGGGCGTGTTATTCCTCATTATGGAGAACCGAAGCCCTTCTGTACGAAATGTACGGTCAAGATCGATGATCTACGAGCCAGAAATGTCGGCGATGGAGCACTGAAGGTCCAGCGGCCGCTTATGGATTGCGGTCTGCGGCGTCCCTTCGGGGATCAGCGCAAACCGTACAGGCGGGCGGCTGAGGAATCGTCCGGAAGACTACGAGGTCATGTCCGCAATACTAGCAAGGAAAGTCACGAGCAAGCAGGGAACAATATAACGCCCACGGTATGGATACCTGAACTGTACCACCAGCCGCAGAACCTTGCGCGGAGGGAGACTTACAGACGTGCTGCGGGAGCAGCGCCGCCAGTGAGTTCCGCTCGAGCACGTAAGCCACCCGTTGCCAAACACCAAGCTCGTAGGCACGAGGAGGAAGAGAAGGGTCGCTCAGGTTTCTCGCCTCCGTACCCACGGATCCCGCCGCGCAGTACCAGCAACCAGTCACAGCAGAGACAGCCACGGACCTCTCGAATCGACAAGCCCCTACCTCCCACCCCACAGGATCCCGAGCCGTCGACCACAACGCCGGTCAAAGAACAGCCGACGCTGCGGCGCAAGGCAGGGCATGTGCACAAGATTTGCCCTCCGAGACGGCCCAAACCGTCTTCTATCCCGGTCCCCGTCCCCCTACCTCAGTACCAGGTGTACCTGAACGCGACGAAGTTCGCGGCGGACCACGCCGCCTCGAAGACTCAGCAGAAGACAAGATTACCTAGACCACCCCCGAAGAGGAAAAAAGAAAGTGGCCTTTCCAAGGATGAGCCGAAGAGGTCAAGGCCCTCGAAGAGCTTCAATCCCAAGACCTCCAAGACCTCGACCCTCCGTAAAGCCATTGGGATTAGGCCGTCAAGCCCTGAATCGGAAATCAGCTTTGTATGCAAGGATTCGAAACAGTTATCCATGGGTTAAAACCACATGCAGTAACAACTTTTTCGTCTCCCATAGAATGTGGTAGATTCTCTGATCCTTGTGTCGTCTTAGGTTGGTTACTTTTCACCCTTCGTGAGTTACTCCCCGAGTTTAGTAGTTTAGATACGCGTAGGTATGCGTGACGTCCCCGTCCGATCTAAGAGGTTTCTATAGGTGAGTTAGCGTTTTTATGAGGCTTAATTAAATTAATACTAGGATCCTTTCAGATCGCGTATGTTCTATGTCCAGTTCATGTAAATTTTTATACATCGTAATCAACAGGGTCCCTCCCGTTTCGGGTTCTGTACACCTACGTACGAGAGTGAAAAGTATTCGTTGGGAGAACTACCCCCAAGCTTCCCATTCCATCGCGACGCGCAAGCCGGCCTGGCCAAGGATCTTTTATCATAGGTCGTTTCCCGGAACTCTGCTGCTAAACGTGTCTGAGTAGCTAGCATTATAATCCGAGAATTTCCGGCATAGGACGCATTTCATATGAATATATAAAATCCCGGCACCGAGCTCGACACGTTTTTCACCCGTACCTAGGGAGGGCCACAGGCCTAGATCGGCACCTTGTATACTGTTCTCACGTTCATTGGGCCTTCCCATTCTTCGCGCCGGCGGAGGAGCTCCGTTCCCTGAACTTGGCAATCTCAATTTGGACGGCTTTCGAAACGCGGCTTTGCAGCTCTCTTCTGTACCCGAATTTAAATAGAAACTCGAGCCAGACGAAAAGGGGGGCTAAGAAGATAGCTTGGATCAGATTGTCCAGCAAAGCAGGCGCCCGACCCTCAAAGGCACCGTGGCCGATGAATTGGAGTACCCAGCATACAACGTGTACGACAATGGCGACTTGGTTTGTTAGGGCTGGGTTTTCGGAGAAGGCCGTATTCGTGACCGCGGCAGCTCCGAGGCATATGAGCGCCAGAATAGTCCCGGCAACGGGTTCGAGAAGGACATAGAGGCCGCCCCACGTGAATGCTGCTAGCGTGCCAAGATTAAGCTCGAGATGGGGTATCGTCAAGGCTTTGGGTAAAGGGATAAGTGTTCCGGTGTTTGCGGCCTGTTGTTGCGGGTGGGCAAGCCCGTTAGCAACGTCCGGACGAAGGGTAGCAGCAAGGACGACGAGGACTAGCAGGTTTGACGTACGAGGGCGAATCCAGAAAATAGAATCAGAGGGACGCACACCATGTGGATGGCAACATTGACCGAGTCGTGGTGGTACGCGCCGTACTACGAGTGTCGGGTCAGTCTCGAGCGGTTGTAATTGTGTAGGACCGGGATAACTCACAAATGTCAGCTGCCTTTCCAGATTAAGTGCCATGGTAGTGGAAAGGCAAGAGAAGGCGTGGCTAGAATTGCGTACCTTTGAAGGGGTGGTCCTACGGCGTAAGGGAGGGGGTCGAAGTTCGAGGATTGAAGGTCAAGGTCGGACGTCAATGTTGGGACTGAGATTCAAAAAGATTCCCCGGACGTCGAAATAATTAATATTCCTTTTAGTGATCGGCCATAGGTAACGGCAGGTGAGGAGCAGTGGAAGTGGGGCATTGCCGTCCACGCGCTTCCCTCAAATGTAAGCATCTTGTTTAGAGCTTCAGGAGCTAACTACCATATACCTAGGTAAGCACATTGCGCATGCATCACCTTATCAGGTACCTAGGCCGGTACCTACACTTACCCATATATGTAGGTACCTCCCTAGATAGGTAGGTAGGTAGTTACCTCCAAATTACCTAGGCAGGCATAGGCGCCTCACATGGTAGGTACATACAGGTAAGTCGGAAAGAAGGTTGAGATATGGAACGTGGAACCCGTCAATGAGTGACGAGGGGAAGACGACACGCGTTTACAGCACGTCACGTACCTAGGTACCTAGGTATATAGGTATGTACCTATGTATGTCAATGCTTGTCGGTTACTTTGAAACCAACTGAAACCGAGATTCTGCCTTGCGAGGCTGTATATATTATTCATATGTGTGTCACATACCTAGGTACCTAGGTAGATGACCTCTATGTTAAGGTCGTACCTACTGTGTTGTAGGTACCTACAGGTACCTACGTGTGCCTCCTACACGTACATACATGTATGTAGGTACACACAGCAAGGTACTGTATATACGTACTGTCTAGGTACCCAGATAAGTGGGGAAAGCCGTGCCTCACCCTCTCCGAGCTACATGTACCTAACGCTAGGGCCAATGAGGTCCAGGATTGTTCCGCAGATTGAACGCGCCCCGTCTTGTCCCTTTCATCATCACATTTCTCGAGCCGCGCCGAAATTTCTTTCAACAGCTCTGCAGTCGCATCCAGCACACACGACAGCGTTGGGTGCTTCTCATCCGCGCGACTTGACTACCTTCATTCGTTTTCTTGTATTTCTTGCCAATATTATGATACCCTAGACTTGCCGGCATTTCTTTTCCCTTTAGATGCGTTAGCCATCTCGAGGCTCAGGGAGGCTCAAGTTCGCACTACACCTCAGCCTGCTTTCTAGTATCATTCCCATCATACGCCATACCAATCCTCCTAATTACCTAGGCACCACCGCGGCCTGGTTTCTAATCTCGACCTGCCTCGACTCGGGCCCGTCCAGACGCCACCGTCCCTCCCCAGTCTCCCGTCGCGACAGCACATCGAAGAATCGACTTCGCCGCTAGATCCCACGAGTAGGCTGTTATACCCGCGCCTATCCCGACATCTTCCACTACTCCCACCCCATCCATTAGACATCTAGCGCAAGCAAGAACTATCTCGAAATGTTCTTCCTGTACAATCTCGAGCGAAGGGTCACCCTTCACCCTTCATACTTCGGCAAGAACATGCACGAGCTTGTTACTGGCAAGCTCCTGAAGGATGTCGAGGGTACCTGTACAGGAAGTTACTATATCATTTCTATCATGGATACTTTCGACATATCCGAGGGCCGTATCCTCCCAGGAAGTGGCCTTGCCGAGTTCACGGTCGGCTACCGTGCCGTGGTGTGGAGGCCCTTCAAGGGCGAGACGGTAGGTTTCCTAGTCTAACTTTAAGTCTAAGGGTTTGTGCTGAGCTGAGTACGCAAGATGGATGCGATCGTCGTCTCCGTCAACCAGCACGGCTTCTTCGCTGAGGCGGGTCCGCTGAGGATCTTCGTATCTACGCACGTGAGTACTTCCTGCGACATTGGTGTGGATGACGCGCGTTGACAGGCTTCGTCAAGTTGATTCCCCAAGAAGTCAAATGGGACCCGAACGCTACGCCCCCTCAATTCACAAACAATGAAGACACCACGATCGAGGTGAACACTCAGGTCCGTGTCAAGATTGTTGGCACGCGCGCTGAAGTCGGCGAGCTATGGGCAATCGGTAGCATCAAGGAAGATTATCTCGGGTATTTTCCTTCCCCTTTCGCTCTTCCCTTTCCCCTTTCCCCTCCCCCCTTCCCTTCGCTCGCCAAGACATATATACTAACGTACCGTTGGTAGAACGCTACAAAACTAGTGGTGTCCAGTATATTCAGGCATCAGGGGTCAGTGTCTGTGCCTGGCGACGTCCTTATGTAAAAAGGCAGATCCACGGTTGGCGCACATTCGCGAGGAATGTGTAGCCCATAGGATATGGCTCAGGTCCTCTAGGAACTGTTGGTCTTGGCACTGGTAGTGCTACATAGGCACTTCTGTATGCAAGGTAAAGTCCTAAGTATATGAGTCTTGCGAATTTCGGATGTGCTAGGTGGGTTGGTCACCCAAAATGGCATGCAAAGATTCTGCATTTGCTTTATCCCGGGATCAATTCGCGCCACGAAATATGGGCGCGCCTTAAAGAGTAAACCCTTCCACGGGTGACTTACTGAAACGTCAAGGCCTCGTTATTCACGTATAACTCCGCAAATACGGGTATCCCTACTACTGATGAATATAGGTGCTGATGCTTGGTGTTTCGGTTCGGAAACTGGCTATCCATAGGCCCTAGGTTCTGATCAATGTAACAAATGGTCGTTGGACCTAATATTCATAACGCGTAAACTGCTCGTTAATCCGAATACACATTTCCCCCTTTATTTGGGGCATAAATTGGCGTGGCGAGACACTAAGACCAAGGTGAGAAACGGACCAGCTTTTGATAGTTTAGTCCCTTGAACGCTCAGAGTCTGTGGGAAAGTATGATGTGCGACGGTACCGAGGGATCGAGGGAAGGCGCGCTATGAATTTGAGTAGGTATGTACGTTGGGTTTGGGTTGTGGAGTAGGGTTATCCAGTGGCCATTCGAGCGCTTTGGGAGGGAGCAGCTGCGAGAGCGAGGCTAAGACAGTAGAAACTTCCCCCTTAAGTTCCATAGCTGGCTTCTTAGCTGGCTCATTTCCTATAAAAACGAGAGTCACGCATAGGTACCTACCGTTCCATCTCTTCTCTTCACTATGCCATAGTACAGTCTAAGGCCTTCACGTCCGGCCTCGAAAATCAAAGGTAACCCTGGCGCCCACTTCTCCCACACTAAGTCATGTTTAGATACGGACCAGACCGTACGAGCTTAGCATACGTTATGGGGTAGAGGTGTTAACCCATCTCGCCAGATTACCTTCCTTCTATTGAGCCTCCTTAAAGACTCCCTTCCTCTGATACCTTCCATTAGCAAGAAAATACTGAACGCTGGAATAATTACCTGGCCGCAGGACCCGGCAGTTATACACAATCCCCGCCATGGATACGAATGGCCTTATCCAATTCGAGGGCCCGGCGACTATGGCAAGCCAATGGGCCTCGAGCTTACCCTCGGCGGAGGAGGAGACGCCCTCCAGCAGTTCTACTTCACAACTAGAACTCCTTACCGCCATCCCTAAACACATACCTACACAAGGACCCGAAGGAATCCTCCAACTAGACCCCTTATTGTGCTCTCCTGATTGGGGTCCATCTTATATGGGGAACTATGGGGATTTGTGGGACATGGGCTTGCCAGACGACTGGGAGGACCGTTTATTTAACGCCGCCGTGGATACGAGGCTAATACGTGCCGGGGTAGAGGATCTTAACACTCTCGAAGACCTCGATTCTGCCGTTGCTTCTGTCTTCTTCGGTGCTTATCAAACCATAAGAGCAGAGCATTGGCCAGGCAACCAAAAGTCCGCAGGCGTCTCAACAAACCGACCAAAAGGGGGCACAGCTACCAGCGACAACTCGAAGCGCCAATACTTCCAACGTGGCGACGAGTCCATCGACGTCGACCAGCCAAATCCCAAAAGGGGCAAAAGGGAGCCGCGCTACGGTAAATTCCTCTCAGTTGGTAGACCATACGAGAATGACGAACCGCCAGCTAGGTGCCCGAGGTGCACATGGACGCTACTTTCCAAACCTCAAGGCTCACCGAACGCCCCGGTCCTCATGGCCACAGATCCCGATGGTGTCGTAATGTACCCACATGACCACACGTATTATGCCGATGACGACGAGGCGGGCGACGATGAGGACGGTTGGGATTAAAGGCATTCGGTGGGGGATATTCGGGATATTTAAACTACCTAGCATACGGATACGTTATTACGAGGTTTGCGTGGCGCGTGTCCGGAGGGTCAAAACTTAACTAAATTGTAATGGCGTTATGGCCTCTTGTAAAACAACAAAAAGATTCGATAAGTACTCCGCAAGGCATACTTTAGGGGCGTTTGGGCGCTCTCAATGGGCTTAGCCTTAGACGATCGATTTGATGGTTTATATCGAAGTCTCGAAATACTGAGCACCGAGGAAGTCGATAGCTTGTCGGCTATCTAAATCGATATAGCATGCGTCGGCATCACAAAGTTCCGTTATTCACGTATTGGGAAGAGGTATTGGAAAGAAAAAGAGGTTACTATGGTTATATTTCTTCACTGACCGTAAGCCGTATTCGGGGGATCTAAGCCCCCTAGGGAGAGAGTACTCAGAAACGAATAGAACCCCAAATTCACATGCCCCCCTAAGAAAACGGAGAAAACAGTGGCTACCTGATGACAAAAGTGAACACCTTCAGCCGCATGGACGTAGATAGGAGGCACTCTTCCGGAGTGTCAGTAAGCACGCCGGTAATGGCCTCATCGCGCCCGTCATATATGATCTATAAACTGAGGGATATGGTTCGTCTCAGGGAATAACACGAGTTGGGATCTTGGTGTAGCCATCATCAGTAGGAAGGGCAGGGAATAGACCTACGCCCCAATCAAGCGAGGACACATTTAAATAAGACTACCAAAACCCTCTCACCGAAGAAGCCATCTGTAACCCTCGAAAGAGTTATATCTATCGACCCTTGCCCTATGGTAGGATCGCTCCTGTCTCATGGTCGTGGAGGGGTGGAACATTAGTTCCTGAATGGCCACGCCGTCACCTCGTCTAAGCATGCAGGATGTCGATATCTTACGTAGGTAGCCTTAGTGCCTTTCGGTCGAGACGGAGACGGGCCATTATGCTGCAGAGACACGGTGGAGTGAACACATACTTGCTCTAGACGACCTTCGTGATCTCTTCATTGCTACGGCAGAGCCGCTAATGCAACAAATATGCATAACAACCTGAATTTAATACTTTACGTGGAATTTCTGATGTCACCATCGGTTGATCTATACGGGCTCTGCTTGTTGGCAGTCGGGAAGCTAATAGGGGAGGGAGGGAGCCAAGGGACTGGGCTGGCTGGTCAGCTCTTTCTCCCCTATCCTATTACAGATATAGTACGGTCTAACGGAATCTGCATAATGCCTCTCAGAACTACTTGCTGCATCAGAACATCGGGACGGGCATCGGGCTAAACCAGGAGATCCCTAAAGATTCCGGGTAGAAAAGCGGCCCGCGCCGCCCGAACCTGTGACTCGATGCCAGGCGTCCGCCAGAATGGATTCGCGCGAGCCTTATGCTAAACGGCTTTGTCTAACAAGGTCCCAGGCTGCGATGAAGGCTGGATCCGGGCTGTAGGTAACTAATAGTGCTTAAACCCGTTGTGACACAACGTCTCTTGGGAAGTCGAAGCCGATGGATTGGGCATAATACCCCGAGCCGCTCGTGTGAAGAGGCTTAGGGGTAAGGCGAATCCACTTTACATTCGAACATGACCCATGACCTGTCGCACCAAGCCCCGTGATAAGGAGCTCCTCGTCTATACCCCATCACGGCGCGGGAGGCTCGAATACTACAGCATTGCAACACGCCCCTTATGTTGTATTTTAGCAGAAGCTATCGAGCCCGAGGGTTCGGTACCCCCATGTATTGTTAACGGACGCTGTCCAATGGGGTCGCCTAGTGGGATGCTGTTAGCAAATCAGCTCCTATTCCGTGCTCGGCCATACATGCAATTATCTGCTGGCAAGCAACTCCACCGGCGAATCCTACGGGTTAGCGCATTATCACTCTAGGTTGTGCGGCCCGTTCGCCATTCCCAGGGCCGAAATCCACATCCCAGATCTGGCCTGTTGGACTTTTTGTCGTGTTGGCGGCTCTGCTCTGCTCTTTAGACGGCCTAGTCAGCTGCGTTCTTCATCGCTATCTACCGGGCACCACTTTCTGTTCCCTGCTTTTGAATCCACCCCTTCGACGCCCTAAATCCGATCTGCAGTGATTTCACTGACCGACCCCGGTTCAACGGGGGATTGATCTAGCCACTGACATCTTCTAACACGCCCATTTAAGCCTCAACGCTACCCGATCGAAGCATACCCGAGCCACCAGGGCCCATGATGAGGCCCCTAAGGAACCCCGCACGGGGTTTGCTCGCATTGCCCACTACTCCAAGGCTACGGCCTAGACAGGGGACTGATGTTGGCGAACTTTCCGGGTACTATGCATTGCATGTCCATGCTGTAATACTGCCCTTCGCGAGAGCCGCCGATACGCAGCAGCAACATAGTCAGATCATATGCCAACAGGGTGGCTACCTCTAAGATATTAACACAAAGCTAACCATACCAGGATAGTGAACATATCTGCCTGTCATGAAGCCTTTATCGAAGCCGGTTAGGCACTGTAATATACTGGCCAGGACTCGTGATCGAGCTTCCCTAGTAATCGCCATTTGAGCAATGAGCAAGTAGGAAACCTGCCAAGAACGGGATATTCTCAGTGAAATAGCCCTAAAAAATCACTAGTGCTAATATAAGAGAAGTTGGCATTTATGCTTCCCCCCAAATCTCTTTCTCTCTTTTCCTGTCTTGTCAACTGAGATTGGTATTGGGTAAACTCCACCCGGCGGAGAGAGTGGGCACTATTACCGTGTAGATGGAACCCAATCAACAACCACAGGCGACGGCATGGTCCCCCTGCGATGACAAGGGAACGCCTGGCGTCAGCGTACGGCGGCAAGATCATAATCGTGCGTCGTGTCCTCTTCTTCGTGAAAATAGACAAGGCAAAGAAGCCGTCTACGATGCATAAAATACCTAGGCAGGCCGATAACCAACACTTACCTTCACGGGGCTATTTGGCGGGTTAGCACTTCCGGAGCCATGTGTAAAGCGTCGCCCAAGCTGCCGGGAATACCACTAGAGACTCGCTGTAGTATTCCAGAGTCACGGTACGGGTGGGTAGTAGAACCGATATCCACATCCTCCAGGTACGGCTAAGGATTACTATTGGCGGCTCTTAAGTGAGGCAATTATATCACACAGACTTGTAATCCTGAGTGCCCCTAAGTCAGTAGAATACTAAGAAAGCGGAGGAATCTCGATTGATCTACATTTGCCCCCTTTGGGCTACGGTTGATACCCGCTGAAGCTAGTGTAAAGATATTCCCTCGCCTTCGTCAACCAAATGTTGCCGTTGGCATTAAGCGTAGGGGGAGGCGACCTATCAATACTTCCTCATCGGGCTAAATTGGTAGTAAACACAGTAACTAGCATGAGGGTCTAGTCTAGCTAGTGGCCTTTACGATCGCTGTAGGATATGCTGCCTTACGGGGCCCCCCTTTTACTGGTTCGGGATGGCATAAGTGTCTACGTTAATCTGAACTTCCGGAGGACCTCGGTAGTATACATACGTCCCCCCTCCGTTGATGGCTACGACCCCTGTGCTCTGTGGAGGCAAATGTATGTACACGCCATCTACTCAACGTACGTGTGTAGGGTATGCTGCAAGTGAAGAGCTTACTTTGCATTCCCTGACCCTGTTCCAATCGATGATACAATGAACACCTACGCGGACAGTCCCCGTCTGCCGCAACCAGGATCGAGCATAACTTGGTCGCTGCTGAGCTGGAATCGCGACTCTTGTTTATTCATGGCATCACATACAGTTATGGCCGTGGAAGCAGCAAATAGAGATGCTTTCATGAACCCAGGCCCCTGGATCGGCTTGCGGGTATGGAACAGTCCTCCTCCATGGAATTTGGCACCTCCACCCTTCTACCTAGTGTCCATTGACTTGGATGGTAGAATGATATGCAACCCGTACGCCGCCAATGGTGTGGATGCTTGCGTTGGCTGCGTGCCGGTCACCGGTCTCAATAGGAATAATGGGCTGTATCAGGAGAGGCGGTGGCTGAGGCGGCTTTAACAGTCTAAAGCATAGGACTATATTATGTTACTTCTCATATCAAAGGTGTCAAACCCTACATAAGGAGAATACGTCTTATCATTCTCCTGTCCATAGCCAGTCTAGCTGAACTACCCCTGACGCTTCCTCACGCCATACAATACGTCGAGTCACTTAGTTTGCTTGCGAATTCCTCTTTTCCCTTATCGCCCACTAGCACTCAGTATAACAACCTCGAACCAGGATGTATTTCGTTCTATCAGGGTCCAAAGTCCCCACTCGCAGTAAAGGGGGCCCGAATCTACTTCGAACCCCCTCATATCTTATACGAAGACTGTCTAGCGCTTATCCTCGATACGCCGCCCCCCCGAAGGCTGTTCCAACACTCCCCGAGCCTCCCGTAATGTGGCCGGGGCCATCTCATGACCTCGACGACGAGTTCTGGAGGGCCATTCCGTTATGGAAGGATGTCTCTCGTGAAGATTTTATGTCTTGGAGATGGGGTGTGAAGGTAGGACCGATCCTTTTTTTAACCATTAACAACACCCGCTGAGCGCGGCAGAACGTCGTCGAGACGAAACTAGGGCGCGACCGTAAGTTGTTAGACCACAGGATACTAGAATTTCTCGACGCCGTCCTTCCAGCCGAGGTCCCTCGAACAAAAGGTCGCGGGGGTGTCCAGAGCCGGGATGAGTTGATGGCCGATGTCGTCAGTGGGATGAAGGAGTCCACGATGTCCGTTCGGATTATGTAGGTATTCCCCTATTCAAACGATACCGCAGGGGAAGGTCTCCAACGCGAATAGCCCATCCCCGCTCTAACCTTCCCCAGGCCATACGTATTAAGTAGGATTAAGTGGAATGATCCGGCGAACGACCCAATATTCCGCCAGTTTATTCCGTTAAAGTCTCTGATGATAAGTGATCACCCTGCAGTCAGTCTTGATTCATTACACGAGAAAGATGACTTGCGGGCAAGTGCGGTCGTACATCGTTATCCCGACAAGGCGTTGCTCCTTCGTACGTCCCTATCGGAGTAATTTACTTAGCTATTGCTAATAAGTTGAAGCGACGTCGGTTTGTCCGACGTACTGTCTATATTGCACAAGATCATATGGAGTCGGGGGTAACACCGAGTTGGTAACTAAGGAGTCCTTTAGAACTACGGTCGCCCGGCTTACCGCCGCTTTCGATTACATCGAGAGTCGGGAAGGGCTCCACGACATAGTCGTTTCCGGCGGGGATTCCTTCTATCTGCAGCCAGACATCCTCGAGTGGATCGGCGATCGACTGATTGGCTGCAAAAACATCGAGAGATTCCGGATCGCGTCGAAGGGGCTGGCGGTGTCGCCGCACAGATTCCTCGACAGGAACGATGAGTGGACGAATACCCTGATCCGCGTGTCAGACAAGGCTAGGAGGGCCGGCAAGCACATGGCTCTTCACACCCATTTCAATCACCCTAACGAGATATCGTGGATCACAGAGCAGGCTAGCCTCAGGTTGTTGGAGTCGGGCATTACTGTCCGCAACCAGACTGTTTTGCTTCGAAACATCAACGACGACGTCGGCACCATGTCAACCCTGATAAAGAAGTTGGCCAAGATGGCAATTCAGCCGGTGAGATCACATTGCCCTCGTCCGAGAAAAAAAAAAAAACAACTCAAGTGACTAACGGGTGATATTCTAGTATTACATCTACCAGTGTGATATGGTACCGAAAATCGAGCACCTCCGCACGCCCCTGCAGACCATCCTCGACATCGAGTCTCAGATCCAGGGTATCGTCGCCGGATTCTTCGTGCCGAAATGCGTCGTCGATCTCCCCGAGGGTGGTGGCAAGCGGCCGGCGTCGCTCTACGAGTCCTACGACCGGTCAACGGGAATTTCTACATTTACCCAACCAGCACTTCAAAGCAAGGACAAGAAAGACAAGGTATATAAGTACTATGACCCAGTAGATACTCTACAGCCTAGTCGGGAGGAGACAAGCGAGCCAACGGGTTAAAATCTTCGATCGTCAAACTTGTTTTGATGATATACTTTGTGTCTCGGGGGAGGTTGGAGTGGTAGAGGTACTATGATCTCCTTTTTGGTAGCATCGTTAGTTGATCTAGTGGTCATGCATTACGCGGATGCGTGCCTGTCTCGTGGGTTTTTGGTATTCAGACTTTTAAATAGGTGCCTGGGTACATATATCTTGCATTTTCCATGTTGGCCGCCTTTCCGCGCGTGTCCGTATTGTACATGAGGTACGGTCTGGGTCAATGCGTACTGCGTATGTTAAAATAAGTAGAGGATGCATGTGGACGTTTCAGATATGAGCCTCGCAGTGATGTTGGGCCATGTGCTTCGTGATCTCAGCCCCTACTCATCCCGGTTTATCCCAGGAGCCGATCTCGTCAAAGCTCGTCAACGTCTGTGGTTTTCCCCTCACAGATACGATCGGAAGGCGTATGGCCGAGTGCCCTTTGCGTATCGACGTTATGCCAACATCACAGATAAAATGATCGTCCCTTTTTCTTCTTTTCCCGACTGATAGGGACAAAAAGGGAAAAGTTCGGCCCTGGTGAGCTGAGCCTAGGGAAAGTAAACCATAGCTTATCCTTAAAATATGGCTCCGGGTGTTTCCGGGGGTATAACAGCCATAGCGTAGATGAAAGCCGAAGAGATATTTAAGTATCTCGTTTATTGTAAACCCTCTGTCTCGTTGTTCCCCAAGCATCCGGCTATAGGCGCGTTCGAGTACAGCGACACGGCGCGACTTGAAGCAGGGGTCCGGATGAGGTCTCGAACCTTGGCCATTGGATATTTTGCCAACGATTATACTATGCGGTGACGCAAATTCATGTTGTCGCAGGGGCTAGCGCTTGGGGTCTGTGTGAAATTTAGAAACGAGCTGTACTGGGCCCCAGTTGCTAGGACTAACGAGCAGGTCTGAGGAGGTCTGTATATGCGCAACTTCACGATAACCAGTATGTCCCGTCCCCGATGGTTATTGAAACTTCTGTGAATCCCTTTTATAATAAGGGTTGTGATATAATCGTACATAAGTGCCTATGCAGGAGACGAGCACAAGTTGGCTGGCTCATGAAACCGTGAAATGGATATATTCATGCCTGCGTTGGTTTCGTTGCATTGAGGACTGGCAGTGAAATACATGTCACCTATTTTTTTTTTCCCCCCTTTTCGATGCCACGTAACCCCTGAATCACATTAGCAGCTGGGTCTTGTATGCCGATGGGAAAATGGCGATGTCGACACTCTACTCAGATGCTAAACAGGTTTGTTGTGTGGAAGTAGGGTTTCTGATAAATTGAATGAAGGTCGCGGCGGATGAAATATTTGTGCGGTACAAAGGAGTTGTCTTGTATAATACCTTAATTATGACCTGGTGCTATGCCAAGTGCGTACATAAGCACGACCGCAGCCCCCGAAGCACGGGCCCAGGGGCGCAAGAAACTCAAAACCTACCTAAGCTACACGTACTAGGTACCATACCTGCTATAGCAAGTTCGGTACGGCGACCGGGTGGGAACCAGGTGGGAGCCACGTTCTTGATAGGTGGAACCCCGCGAATTGTTCTTTTTTCTTCTCCAGTTTACTTCCCCTTACGGGATCCGCTGTTCCTAGTTTGGACTAGACACTCGTACCCGTCAAGCCGTCCCGCCAATATCAACGCTCCCAGGCCCAATGCTCCAGGGGGGAAGGTACTTATAACACCTACATAACGTAAAGCAGAAAGCCCAAATAAACGGTCAGCCGTTAGGGGGTTAGGTAAGGTTAGGCGCCTAGGGTCCTGAAATTGTCAGCTTTCGGGGGGTGGAAACCGCACTGTTAGGCGTTAACTCTCAAGCTTCATCCTATGGGAGGTGTGTGATACTGCTACCTCTTTTCCCTCTCATTCCCGTCCCTCACTCTCTTCTCGTCCTTCAGCCAATGCGCACTGAGCCGACACCCTGGGTTCAATAATTTGTCGCCGGGCATCTATATACATACGCTCGACTATCGTTGCCCTCGACTCCTTTCTCTAAAAACCAATTTACCAATTTCTATTCTGTCTTTTTTTCTGTTCTTTCGCCGCGTCCGTCGTTGGTTTTATTTAGTTTCCTTACCAACCCATCATGTCTCTGAGGCACTAATTTGACCCTCCCGCAGCCTCTAACTTAATAATGCTCTCTGACACCCAAACCAATTGATCCTGCTTATCATATCAACGATGCGGCGGCACTGCACGGGTAGCAAACTCGCAGGCAACGGGAGCTATCCAGACATCCAAGTGGCGGCCCGCCTCAACGCTCTTGACATTGGTGGCACGGTAGATTATCACAACAGCCTTCTCGACCAAGCTCGGCACCAGCACGAGTTTGAACAACCTTCGAAGCCGCATGCATATCGGGGACACCAGGGCGCAAGTCATTCGCTTGGTTCACTTCGGCAATGGCTAGGGACGACGGTGCACGGCAACAACGCCATCAAGAGGAGGACGAAGAATGAGAAAGACCAGCAGAACTTCGAGTTAGCGCTACCGCCGCATCCACACCTTACGCGAAAAGAAATCGAGGAATTTGAGGCTCTCCCGTTAGCTATTCGGCGAAAGGTAAGTTGCCATGCGCTTCTTTCTTTTTATTTTTCTTTTATTTTTTTCTTTCTTTTCTTTCTTTCTATTTTCTCTCTTTTCTCATTTCTGCTCTCTTTCCTTCCTGGTCCCAATGCCACCCTGCATTTACGTACACACGACTGCGGCGCGGGAAAAGGAAAGAAAAGGAAAAAAAAAAAAAAAACCATACGCGACTTCCTTCTGGACCACGCATGCCTTCTTCCTTGCAGACTGGGAACATGGAATGTCTTTGGCACCTTGTGGGGCTTGGCATCTCATATCTATCCTCACTAGCCTAAGTCCTCGTCGGGATTGGGCAGTCTGTAAGAATCAGAATGCGGAGACGCGCTGGCGCAACTTTGCGTGGCAAGCGGTTCCTGCCAATTGGGAGATTCCTACGGAACGTTGGAAGGGAGGGTGGAAGGAACGGTCATCAACGAAGCTTCGTCCCCGTTCGCTTATAGGCTGCTAGCTAGTGGCAACAAGCGGCAGGCACAGCTACCTTGCATGTTGTTGCATATTGCGACCGCGACGCTCTTGACCACTGGGAGCACAGGCCTGTGTTCTTCATGCATGCATGGGTGCTTCTTTCTATGCCTACTATGCCTACTATGCCCGTTCCTGCATCAGAGCACACTGTGCTATGGGTTTAGCCTGCCAAGAATGGCAGCCCCGACCCACCGTTTCTTGAACCCAGGACGGCTCCGATACGACAATCCGGGTACCAAGTACTTTCTTGCTAAATTACCACAACAAAACGTTGTCGGAACAAACATCGACGCCATGGAGCGTAACAACCCACAGCCGGGCTATGGTAGCATCGCCAAGGTACCTATTCGACACCCTTGGTACAGTACCTACTGAGATCCGCCCCCTGGACGAGAAATTTTGAACGGAACCGACGCCGCTAAAACTTCTTGGACTCACCCGAGTAGTACGGCAAACCCTCCAGGAAACACACCTCGGAAAACACGAAAGGTTCAGTTTGGAAAATAGATTAAACTTCTGGTTTGATCTTAGCACAATAGCCTTATCCCCCACCTCGAGGTCTCGCTACTGGGGACGTAATAGCCAAAGCGGCCCCGTTACGCCTGCCGAAATACCCATACGAATCAACTGCTGCTCGAGCAACCGTGCTATCCTTCCGGCTCTCTAGGCGTCTGTACTTACTAGTCGTGTGTAGCAGCCAAGAGGACGGCGGTTCTACATGAGTTCATGTGACCAATCAGGGATTGACATCGTTCTCAGCACCGACACCGACACAGGAATTTCAATCATTACTTTATTATTATATGAACCACTGTTTTGGGGGCGTTTACTAAATTCCTTTGCCCTCTAGTATTTCTCAACCCTGGAACGTTTGCGTCTTGCCCAAACCTGTGGCGTCCTCGAACCCTCGAACCACGCCGACAAGGGCCTGCGCCGGCACCACCATCAGCGTCGCGGAGCATCTCTGGGCACCGCTGTCGTCCCTAGCAAACTACTGGAGCGACCGATCACCTCGCCCACCTCGCCCACCTGTCAGGACAACGTGCTCCCGATCGACTGCGCGTTCCTGGCCAAGCTCCCCGCTAAGATTAGGGAAAAGCACCTTACTAGGGAGGAGCAAGTCCTTGTCGCTAGACAGCTAAGGCAAAGTGTTATTCTGGATGCTGCCGACGAGGCGTTCTTAAAGGCAGGTCGTCTTGCGAATAGACGCCCATCTCCACCTCCGCTTTCTCCGCCGACCCTGTCCTCCTCGGGACGACCCAGCATGGAGTCCTTGTCAAGTGACAATGCTTCCGCCGGAAAGCATGATTCACTCTACGACAGCTTTCGATGGCTCGATGAAGACGAAGACCTCGACTTGCGACTCGCCCTCGACGACTACCACATAAATTTGAAGGAGTCGGTGCCTACCCCTCCTAAAGACTCGAGACCCCCTCCGGTTCGCCGACACTTATCCTTCTCCAAGATCCCCTTCGGACGTACCTCCCTCTCCATGAGCCGCCCGGCAACAAAAGACGCGCCACCTCCTACGGCCAACTCGGCGTCTCCGAGCCTGATGGGCTATTCGCAAACTGGACGGCGTAAATCTAGGGCATTGTCTCTTATCGCTCCGAAACATTCTACCCACGAGTCGATATCCTCAATTGACCCTGGCGCCGCTCATTACCAGGATCCCGAAGCGCGCCTAAAATTGCGCGTATATCTCGCCTCGCCGCAGAAGTTCGATGAAGCGATCGAATTTGGTTTCCCCTCGAACGATTCTTCGGCAGGCCCATACGGGAATTTTCCTAGTAGCGCTAAGGGTCAGTCGCACTGCATATTTTCTCCAGACTCGGAGAAATTTAAGACTTTCCTTGCGGATGACCAGTCGTCTACTTATAGCGAGGATGTATCACTACCGGATCCCGAGTCGCCGAGAACCCCAAGCACGATGGATAAACATGAGAAGCCACCCCTCCAGTCTCACGCCGATGAATTTCCTACGAGGTTTCCGGAAGGTTATGCGCAGGTCCCTGCAGCTTCCCGCGAAATGACGCTGCGCATGACGCTTACGCGGCCCGATCTGCGGGCCTGTGAAGATCAGATATACGGATGGCAACAAAATACGTCGAGACAGTATTCTAGTAAACCAGCCCAGATTTTGGCGTTGCGAGACGACTTGCCTCCCCCGGCTCCGTATGCTAGGGATGGCCCCAAGGAGAGCATGGATAAGATTTTCGCGGATATCGATCACGAGCTCGGCCTTCCGGCCCCTACGGATAACAACGTCGTGAAGCGTATCTGGAATCGAGTACGGCGAGGCTAAGCCGTAAGATACGAAAGGGTTACAGCGAGAATGACTAGGTAACTACGGTGGCCAAGAAACTCGGCGGTTCTCGGGCTTGTCGATTTACCGTACTGACATAAGGATCTCCTTACGACGATACTTATCACTCTCGGTTTCTTGAACTTTGAACTCTTGCCTTTTTGTCTCACGCGGGGCCCGCGCTCTTGATCATCCAGCCTGGAAGACGATCCTCACGCCCGAGCACAGATGGGAGGGGGAGACGTATGACATGGACTGTGATGATCGTAGCCGACCCGGCTTTCATACACCTGGAATCAATCATTGCCTGGAGTTACAAGGGGTTTTAGCGAGGAATCAAAATGTCATTGACCGTTGCGAGGCTATTTTATTTTGCAGGTCGGATACGAAGATATGTCATAGAGAAAGGGTGTAGGAGGAAACGAGTAGCAGTGCCGAAAGCCCGCCCTTATCCATAGACCAACCTAGTTACCACTTCCAATTCGGTTCGGAAGACGTCCACCATAGCATCTGCTAGTTTTGTGTTTCCAATATATTACATCCGGGCTGAATCATTCGGACCCGTAGGATTCTACATCTCTCATGTTTCCCCCCCCTTTTTCCCACCAACGCTAGGGATCAATAATTTGTGCAGGGTGATAGCCGAGTACTAATAATTTGATAGCGTAGCTACGCTAATCTAGGCTTGACTGGGTAATAACTGGCGCTTGGCCGGATTCGGCACGTGGTTGGACCTTGCGAGGGGCACCTAAGTATGTGGTACATACCACGAAGATCCGAGAACATGGTCTAAGCGGTGTAGAACACTTATGATACATGCCTAGGTAGGTACCTCCTATATACCTAGGTACCTAGCGGGGTATATATTGTCTAATACATCTACGTACATGTAGGTACCTAGGCTAGACGTTCTCGCAAGTAGGTACTATACATGTAGATGTCATTCCTGGTGCATGGTTTGATTTTCGTAGCCTAGGGTCGGGCACATAATCGTCGAAACGTTTAGCGGAAATGGCGCTGAGTGTGCTGAGCGCCTCTATTAGCCACGCGTAAGCGCAGGCTTCTTTCAGGGGTATTACTAGCGCTCTAGAACGATCTTCTATTTGGCTAGAGGTGTGTACCTGCCTACCTACTTATATGTAGGTACTAGTCTACGTGTTAGTGGGCGTGTATATGTAGATGTGAAACATTGCATCTGCCCTCATTCTTACCCGTAGGTATCGTATTATACAGTACGCTAGCCGCGCACCGACAGGACGGGCCTAGCGACCTCTTACCCTGCAGGCACGCGTGTGGGTTACCTATAAGCTATTGCTATGACCTATCCGCGCTATGGACGTTTATCCAAACAGCCTAGAGATGCCAGGTAGTATGGGCGAAGTATCTGACCTAAGGTATCTAGGTGTGTACCAGGTAGTAGCTATGTAGGGTATATAAACCAAGGTATGTACGCATATACACCTAGATCAGATGCCGTCGGGGTTTGGGGGCACAAGCCCGTGCAATTCTGTACTCCGATTGGGAAGGGACCTTTTCGAGGACAGAATATCGACTCTTTTCTCCCTTCTCTTTCCCCCCCCCCTCATATTAATGGGCTGGGAGTTCCTACGTAATAAAAAGCGGAAGGGAGAATTCGGGTAGGGATAAGAAGCACGTGTAATAATATATGGATAGGATGGTGGTAGTATGTATGTATGCATACCGCATACGTAACTCTACTATTTAGGTACGCAGATCGACAGGGGAAGGCGGACGATCAACGATATAGTGTGCGAGCACGGACGAGAACGCGCATAAAATTGAGCGAAAAAAATAATAACGAGATACGTGCATAAATCAATAGTAAGAGACCGGCTTCTCTTTGGGATCTATCTACCATGTGGTATAGGTACCTATGTATATATGTTAAGTATTTTAATGGCTGGCGTTGTATCCCGAGCACGGCGCATGGCGTGCGTATGGTGCTTCACCACAGATGCGGTACGTAGGTACATACCTATAGATACCTAGGTTCTTACCTATATATGTACATGCGGGCCCAACAACTAATTCGGCCTCTCAGGGGTCAGGGAAGGGGAAGAGGAAGGGGAAGGAGAAGGGGAAGGAGAGGGGAAAGAGAAGAGAAGAGAAGAGTGGGTTCATGTCGATCATGTAAACGGCCATCGTCCATCTTATCCCGTTCTTGCCTATCGTACGCGGTAATCCTCACTCGCGCGAGTCAATTAACGAATTAACGGACGAGCCCCATTTGTCGTCCACTCGAGGACGATCCAACATCCCGTCATGCCGTCATGCCGTCATATCCCCATACATATAACGTCCATCCACTATCCCACCATCCGCCCTGCCGCTATACATTAGTTGCATATAAAAAGAATGGAGACCGTTGTCCAATAATATAGATATAGTAATCCGTCTGTATAGTGTATATTGCGTGCTGCAGGAACAGCTGAAGCCGTCGTACGTATTAAGGAGTAGGCCGACGATGGAATTGTAGCCTGAATACCAGCATAATAGGTAGTGGTAGCTTTAGGAAATGAATTATCCATTTTCTTGTCCGACATACCCTAAGCCGCGCTTTCAAGTCATCAATAGTGGAAAACTCTACGATACATCTCACACGTACAGGGAAGGGTTCTATTTCTATTCGCCTGTCCCTATCTAGGTGGGTAGGTAGGTAGGTAGGTAGGTAGGTATATGTCCTGTTTTTTGGTGGCTTGAGGAGGATGAAAGTCTTGCCGGTAAAGGAGGCAGGTTCAGGATACGATATAGGACAGATATAGAGAAATCTACCGTTGCTACGTAATACAGATTCGAGCCAAATCAAACGAAATCAAGCCACGCCTGTTACTCCAACAACCCCCAGGGGCTGGTGATGGCCATATGCTAATTAGAAAAGGAAACCAGAAACCGCCTTTTCTTACCGGATCTGCTACGCCGACCGGCCGCAGTTGACATTGACCATAACCATGGGTGATCATGGATGATGACCATGGATGATGACCATGGATGATGATTTGAGTTCTCCTGTCTAAGTACGCCACCATCTTTCATTCCAATACATCACCACTTTCCTAAACCCTGCCTGTGCGCCCCTCTCGAATTGTAAATACGTTCCATTTTCCTCTTAACCCAATTCGCATCACAGGGATTTTAACATCATCATCGTCTCTCTCGTTGTTCACGCCTCGTCGTCGCTGTCGTCGCCGAGAAGCTCGCCTTCGTCCTCATCCACAATAGCGTAGTCGCCTCTCCCTCGAGCAAAGCTATCCCTTGTCGTAAACCTCCGCTGGCTGCCTCCCCTAAGCCAGCTGTAACGTCCGCCGCTGCCCCCTCTACCCTTGATCCTGTCTACCGCGGAGCTTACGCTGCGCCATAGACTGCCCATCAATAGGGGTAATGCCCCGGCTACGGCCACCACCGCCGATACGGCCACCACTGGGTACTTGACCCACGGCGAGTCGCTGCCGAGGCTGCTCTGTTCCCCGAGCCGAATCTGTCCGAACTTGCCCTGCCAATTGCGATAGACCCACCAGCCGACCAGCGACCCGGCAGCAAGCGGAATGACAATGGCGAAGAAGAGACCGACGCCGGAGATGCCACGAGCCCTCTTGAATTCCTCCTCATGCCCAGGACATGGGTGGGGGGTGCGTGCTTTATCAGCTTCGAACCCACCTTTACACGTCGTCAAGGGTATTCGACGGAATCCGCTTGGCTCATAGTACTCGATCTCATCCGGATTCTCCTTGCACACCTGTTCCGGGTCGAGGGGCTTGAGACCCTCGACGAGTCTGCAATTTCCGTGATTGTCTAATTCGTAGTTGTAATCGCTGCGACAATAGGATTAGCATCTGACGACTAGGTCGTGCATGGGTAGCCCTCGCTTCCGTACGTACCATTCAAAGTCACTTCGAGTGCATTCGCAGTTCTCAACGCTATATAGGCGCTGGAGCTTATAGTCGTTGTAACAATTCCTATCCTTTTTTTTACGTAGGTAGTAATTTTTATGGCCAAATAGACAGTTGTTTGGTTGCAGAGGATGCGCTGGTGACCATAATTCGTAGTCCGACTTTTCTCGATCCTCGTCGTCTTTGCATGGCCCGCTCGTCAAACCCGAGAAGTCCAAGTTCACAGTGAAGAGCTTGTTCCCTTGAAGGCCCCACAGTAGAAAATTCCTGGACGAGCCTGACCGAAGAGTCGTGATATCAGTGATCACGACTTCGTCTTCAGAGAAAGGATATTCTTTCCACGTATCGCCCCTATCAAGGGAATAAGACACGGACTTCGTCCGCGTGTTTCTCTGCGCAAGAACCACGATAGATCCTTGGTCACCAAAAGACCATGTCCAGGTGCCTTTCTTCGCCATTTTCCAGCTTAGTCCGGCGTCGGTTGTCATGAATGTATCGGCATCTTTGACATCTCCGAGGACAGGGCCAACGTTGCCAACACCGAACATGATGCCAACCGCCGACTCTGACGAATACGTCTTCCCGCGGTCCGCTCGTTCGGTATAGCCGTGTATATGGAGAGCGCATGACTCGTCGCCGCTTTGACTATAGCAGCTGAACTCGTTATCTTCGGAATCCCGCTTGGGTGGCGGCAAGAAACCCCACTCGGCGCCGTCGTTGTGGCTGATCCGCGTCTGAAGCCTCTTCGGCTCCGAGCCGCTGTCCCGATTCTGGACCGTATTGACTAGCACGACGCCTTCCAAACCCTGCATTTTCTCGAAGTCCACGTGAAGTTCGTCATCGCAGTTGACGCCTGGGGCGCTTAGGACATAAGACGTGCCATTAGAGTTGCTCTTGAGGATCGACCCGACGCAGCGATTTTTCTCTTGTTCAGTTGCGACGAACAAGTTCACCGCATGGGTTGAGCTTTCTAGAACGGTATATCCATTTGTATGCGGCACCTCGAAATTGTACGGGAAATGGGCGGGTACATAATCCCGTCCGTTCAAGCTAGCAAGAGCGTTGAGCGTATTCTCCGCCTTCTCCGTCTTATTTTCCGTGGCGACCATGATGAACTCAGCCATAGTCGCGAAATTGATGACATTGTCTAACGCCACGTTCAATTTGTACTTCGGGAACTCATCGCTATACAAGAGCTGGAGGGGATTGTCTCTTTCGTTGTCCTCGCGCGTCTTCGCGAGACAGATTATTTGTGTCATATTGCGAAACTTATACGCGGACGAACCCGTGAACTCGCACTTTTCCACATGCCGTCTGATCGTCTCCCAATTGTCGCCGCGGTCCATGGAAAGGGAGGCTTCGAGGTAACAATTGTTGCCGTTGCACTTCTTTCCGTGCCATATGAGCCAGTCTCTACGATCTGGGTGGAAGGAAAGGGGTAGCCTGTTTAGAGAAAGATCTGGCGGATCTCGCGGTACGAAGTAGTCGAAGTTGCGGCCTCGATCAACGGTGTAGATGACCTTGTTTTCCCGTGTCAAGAAGAAGGCCATATCCTTGACGTATGGATGAGTCGCGATAGCGTAGACACCCTTATTCTCAGGCAGCTTGGCTTTTGTCCAATTCTTACCATGGTCATGAGTTATGAAAATGTCGCCTGCCTCTTGAGTTAGAGCCCTATATGGTCTAGCGATTATCGTCTCGTCGTCCTGGCTATTTAATTCACCCCGCTCAAGGTAGTGCTTTTCTAACCGATCAAAATCGCCATCGAAGGGCGTTAGAGTATGCTCGATTTCATTATTCCCGGGCGTGTTCGGAGAGCCCTTAGCATCTGAGCACTTCCACTCTTTTTGTTTATCCTTCTGGTCACCCCCAGTACGCTTGCATACGTTACCAGGAATGAGGCGCCAGCCGGAAGATCCTTTAAATGTTTCGTTCGGATCGTCCGTCCTGCAAGCACCCTCGGGGGGGATGATTGGGGCAGCGGGTTTGCAATCGTCGCCGTCCCGTACGAAATTGAAGTCACACTCAAAATCAGCGTCTCCACAATCACACGGAGTGGACTCCGGAATTGGGTCCTGGAACTCTTTCTTGATGAAGCACTTTGCGTCCTTCTTTCGCCTGTGGTACTTCTGGGTATGGCCCATGACACAACTTGGTTTGCCGTCGTCGTCCACACGCGCATACCAGTCTTCCATATCACTCTCTGTACAGGTATTCTCATGTAAGCCTTCAAAGTCGATTGAGATAACATAGAACCCACTCGGCGATTCCCGCGACCCTTTCCGAGCAGTGAGCAGAAACTTCAGGCTGGTCGAGTCTTCGGTGGTCGTTAGCATCCAAGGAGAAATGCTTAATCCGTCTGGAAGCTTGGCAGCCACCCAGGTCTTGCCGTGGTCTAGGGAGTACTTGATCTCATCCACGTCAGCCTCCTTGCTATCTCTGACGGCGACGAGGATAGAACCCTGGTCACCGAATTCGTACATATGTGGACCCTTGGGGCCTTCGGTCCACGTTCTTCCAGCGTCGTCCGAGATGTATAGGTTTGACTCCCAGTAGTCCTTGAGGTGTTCCCCACGGTTGCCATTACCCATTACGAGACCGGGTGCCGGGCTTGAAAAAATGGGGCCAACGTTATTTATCTCCGTAACGGAATGGAGATGAATCGGCTCATCGCCCGCCTTGATCCCCTCGAGGCTCCTACCATCGTCGAATGTGATCTTAGTTTCAAGCTTTTTTTGCTCTACGCCCTCCTCTACCTCTTTCCAGTTCTGCACTTGATTAACTAGAAAAATGCCTTGGATGCCCGAGACTTTTTCAAAGTCGACGTAAGAGTTCAGGTTGCGGTTCGTGTGATCGACATTTCGGGTAAAATATGTTCCATTTGAATTGCTGGTCAGCAATGTGCCCATCGGGTTTGACAACCGTCTACTTGTTTTCACGTCGATCTGAATGCTATAATTCGTACTTTCCAATAAGGTGTATGAGGTTTCGAGGAGAGGTCGGTCGTGAGGGAAAATGGCGCGGTGCCATTTCAGAGTATCGCCAGTCACGAACAAAGCCATCTCAGCCGTTTGGCGCGAGCCGGCGGCCACCAGAAGGAACTTCTTAACCTGCTTCACGTTTACGATTCCTCGTACGGGATGATCGCCGGTCAGATTTGGTTCGAATTCTTGGATGACTCCGTCGTCTCCGGTGGCACTGAAGTAATTATCAGAGATCAAGAGACGATTATCATCCTGAGGAGAGAACATGCCGCCTCTGACGATGCATAGTATCCTCTGCTTATCCAGATCATCTTGGCCGGTGGTGAAGAGGGGGGATGACTTAGCCCACCAACAGCCTTGAGTGTGACCTCGCAAGAATTTGGCGTCGTCTTCGAACCCATCTGTGGTATACATTACAAGGTCTTCGCAGAAAATCTGGCACTCCATGCCGGTAAATAAGATCTTGTCCGGATCGTCGGCGTGAAAGCTCATCCACCGGTTCGCAACAGCGTCGGAAGAAGTGCTCAGGTATGCGTCAGTGAAAAAGGTCTGCCATGTCTTCCCCTGGTCATGCGTCTTCCAGTGGAGGTTGCCACGGGTCAGGACATAAGCGCGGTTCGGATCGTATTCATGCATAACCAGGGCGGCCACCTTGTCGTGCTCGATTCCTTCTGCTTTCGACCAAGACGTACCTCCATCGGTTGATCGCCAGACAGTGCGCCCGAATGTTTCTTGGAATAAAACAACATTAGAGTCCTTGAAGTAGTGTAGGTTGGTCGGAAGATCTTCGAATGGATTGACGACGATAGTCGGACCGTCCTCGGCGTGAGCAGTCGAGGCCGTCCATAAAAGGGTCGTCAGAAGGAGGACAGCCGACCATAACGAGCCAGCCGTCCCCGAAGCTCCCCTGGCCCACATGGTTGCGTTATTCAAAGACGTCACGAGGAGATCATGACAAGCTATCCGCCTCTGCGCGAGGAGAGTATGGTCAGGGGGATAGTGGGCGCGGGCGAGGACGAGGGCGAGGGCGAGGGCGAGGGCGAAGGCGAGGGTCGAAGGCCTTAAATGAAGGAATCAGGACGCAGGTAACTTTGATTGTTACAGAAGAAGAGCGAGGGGTACTAAGAATAGTGATATGATGCAAGAAATTTTGGGTTTGGTTTCCTGGATAGACAAATGGCGGATTAGTATCTTCTCAGCAGGAAATGTGTTGACGCCAGATACTGATCACTGCGTTAGGTGTCATCAGTTCGTCGGGGTGTCTGGTACAATACAAAGTTGAGTCTCAGCTTTTCCAGATGCGCCGCGCGGACATTTCAGGGATCCACGTCGAAGCTACCACCTATCGAAGGCAAAGGTACGTCTGTATGTACATACGTATGAGGTAAGAACGTTGAACATTGGTTCTTGGGACGCCAAGTGGGTCAGCCATGATCCCTTAACACCGACCAATTGTGCACCTAGATAGGTACATACCACCTATATAGTAGGTAGTATATACATAGGCTCCTGAGGCGTTTTACTTCGCCACACAACGGGTATACGGTAACTTCAGTAAAACATACATGTACCTATGTAGGTGCCTACTATACACATATATACTATGTACCTAGACAGCTACTATATACCTACCTACCTAGGTATCTTCTAAGGATTAATACCAGGTACGTACCTAGGTGTGTACGTAACTTTAGGATTCATCCTTATCAGTTTCAACACTAGAGTACCCACTCCCTTTCCCGCGACACGGCGGCTCGAACAACGGTACCTATGTACAAAAAAACCAACCACATTCCGGCTAGTGCATAGGTACAGCAACGAAGCATTACTCGAAAGACGCCTATCTGCGTTAAAAGAAGGAAAGGGAAATGTAGAATATAGATTGAAGGCCTACACACCGTTCGAGTACGGGGGTCGCTTTTTTTCTAAAAGATTAATAAATAAATAAAAAGTTTGCCCATATCAAGAACAGCTACCTGGCGTGCCGAAAAGCAGGCTTATCTACCCCTATGTAATGTGTAGAATTGCCAACCCGCATGCACAAGGCTCGGGTCAAATGTTAGCTGACTAATATCCTTGGTATGGACAAAGCTTTTTGAGAACGACTTCCGTCTCTCCGCACTAGCAAGAATGCGGGGAGCAAAAGTTAGGACAACTAAGCTGCAAACAGGACACAGGGAAACATCAAGCAGGCAGAGACTTTAAGGCATGTAAGGCCTTCACCGTGTTCGAACTGTGAGGATACAACCCTCTTATTTCATTTGAAACAGGTGGAATTGCATAGGACTGAAACATACCTTGGTATCGTACCTTACCGGGGAAAACACAAAGCGCTACCCACAAATGTGATATACACACATATGTACCTGGGTATAAGTGCCTAGGTACCTACCTAGGTATGTATAGATGGATACTATATTGATGTATGGGTACAACCACTGAGGCGCATACTCTATACTCTACCTAGGATTAGATAGAACGTCGGGGGACTTTTTTTCTCTGATAGGGACTATTATAGTCACATCGTTATTGTGTATCGGACCACTGTTAACCTGCCTGAGTATATACATGTACATCTCCTTGCATACATTCCTAGGTACCTGCACATATGGGCGGCATCTCATGTAAGATTTCACAGTACCTACATATGTATATGTAAGTAATAGGCCTAGCCGCATATATGGTACCTAAGTAGGTAGATATCCGATGGTCATACACACCCATATTCGCCTAGGCTGCTAGGTACGCAGTAGGTTTAGAAGCTACCGTGGGGCCATTCTTTGGTACCCAGAACTCCTTTAACCCCTCCGCCCCACCGATTAAATCTCCGTGCGCATGAATTTGGCAACGACAATGCGACTACAGGTCGTACATTAGGAAAATAATAGAAAGAAAAGAAAAGAGAAGTACCTACATAGACAATAGCATTGCGCACCGTATCCAAGGCTTTGTAAAATCGAAGAGTTAGAGGCAGCCTTCGTGGGTATTATTATACCCCCCGCGTTAAGATTACCTATTCCGGTGTTGTTTTAATGTTGAGTTGAGTCTACCTGGTGATTCCCTTGAAGGCATGTTGTCACATTCGAGTATAGTATATTATATGTAGGTAAGGTACCTCGAGTACACTAGATCAGGCTAGGTAGACCCGTGAGGTAGCTACCCGGGTGAGTAGGTTATCTAGCTACCAACGACACTCGTACCAGTAAGGCACACATTTACATACCTACATCTAGGTAGGGATGGTACATCTTTTCCCCAGGTTAGAAGCTTCTCGTTGAAACTTTCGATACTAAGATACCTACGTAGGTAGGTAGGTAGGTAGGTAGGTACCTAGGTAGGTAGGTACTTAGAGTACTAAGGTGGTAGTAAATAAGATCGGTTGAAATAAAATCTAAAGTTTACGTGCTAGGTACAGGGGGAGGGGCAGAACGGGCCAAAAGGTTGCCAGGCAGGGTTCGCGGATGTAAACAGAAAAAAAAAAAAAAAAAAAAAAAGAGCGGCAGACGTCTCATATTCCTTCCCTTTTTAATTATTTCTATAGGTGGTTATAGTAAGGAAGGCAGGGAAGGCAGGGAAGGTAAGTACCTAGTAAATAAGCATTTCCTCACACAAGTTCCTGCCGCAACCACGTTTCCTTCTCCCATCCCTGGTCTACTATGCGCTTACCACTTACCACTTAGTGTAGCGACGCGCGACGCATTCTTCTTTCTCTCCTTCGACTGTTTTCCTCTATTCCCCTTTTCTATCCAACTTCACGACATCTTTCGTCTCCCCCAATCTATTTCATCTACATCCTCACATCACAGCGCTCCCTCCTTCTAACCGCAGTGTGCCCCAGCAGTCTTCTTCTCGTACCAACACGCATTGCGCGAACACGTCCAAATCAAGATTTCCCCAACATACGCGTCGCCTAGGCTAAAAGGAAAATACTTCACCATGGCGCTGGCGGCTACATACAAGCAGTTTCTCACTGCGCCAAACTCATCTCAACTAGCCGACGACGCCTCCCTGCACTATATCACCACCACAACTAGTTATAGAGGTCCCACCGAAATCCTCAAACACCTCAATACTGCGGCTAAACAGCTCAAGAAGAAAAAGGCCGAGGTCCTTGCCGCCGTCGAGGGCCAAAACACTATCGCCGTTGAAGTCGATACTGTCCTCGAATTCGTTACAGGCGGCGGCCCTTATCTACCTGGTCTTGACGATAATTTCCTGGCGGACCGTACTGTCCATCTTCCTATTGTACGTCGCGCCCCTTCATGCGGCTTACCCCTTGTAAGAGTTAACTAATATGCGATATAGATGCACATTGTCACATTTGATAGCGCCGGCAAGATCCTACAAATCCGTCAGTCGTGGGATCAAGGCTCCCTTCTTAAACAGCTAGATGTGATCGGCAAGTCGGGTCGCAATTGGCCAATCCGCGACAGCAAGGAACAGATCAAGTTGATTGAGACATGCGTAAAGTCGTCTGGAAACGGCGTCGCTAACCAAGACGCTATTGATCTCGCTGTCCGTTCTCGCGGCAACTCGACCAATGCGTTACGCGACCCTCACGCTTCGCTCGCCCTCTTCGCCCCGCGCGAGGAATCCGACGAAAGTATAGCCGCCGTCATCTCCCCTAGAGGCGGAGCTCGACCGCGACAACGCGACATCACGGAGATCTTGGGTGACGAGCCAGTTGAGGGTCCCGACCGTGATCGATCCCAGTCGCCAAGTAAGGCAATCGCTCCCAAAGCCGGCGCTGAAAAGAAGTTCCAGCCAAGCCGCCTATTTGGGGATGAGGAAACATTGGAAAGCGACTCGCCTGAGGCTGTCGCTTCTCCAAACCGTTTTTACCGCCCCAACCCCAAGAAATTTAGTCACTTCGACTTTGGCGACGGCTCTGACGAGCCCGAGCAGCTTCCTCAGCCAACTGATCCGACTCCTAAAAAGACCAAGCACACGAGCCAATGGTCTTTCGATGACTTTAACACTCCTCACAAAGTAAAACCCTCCAAGATCTTGCAACAGGCAAATGCGCGCCACTGGGGGAACGAGGATGACGAAGTACAGGATAGTCCCGAGCGCAAGCCCGCACCGGCCAAGCCCCGCCGCGATGCCGAGACCCATTTCGAATTCATAGATGATGGTGTTCCTAGTGGTGAGCCTCGCGCTACGCGTCCCCGTGGCGCGACCCACAACACTGGGCTCGGCTTGTACAAGAATAATTTGTATAGTGAGGACGGAAGCGAGGCGGCCACCGCTGGCGAAACCCAACCTCTAGGGGCCATCACCAACTTGAAGGATCGCGGTCGAGATTTTGAAGCCCACTGGGATATGACCGACGATCCGCCAGCTCAGAAACCACAATCCAAGCCTCTGGTAGGAGAAGATCGGAAGAAGGTGGTTAAGATGATGGAAGCCAATTGGTCAAACTACGACCAGTCCCCCGTACAAAAGGAGAATAAGCCTGTCGGTCTCGTCAATCGTTCTGGGGCCGACCAAGACCGGGGGATCCACATCGGCGGCGACGGAATGGGCGGTGGCAAGGGCTCCAACCGCAACTGGCTGTTTGGCGATGAGGATGATAGCCAGACTACCAAGTCAGCGCCGAGAAAGAAAGCTACTGCAACGTCGGGGAGCTTCAACTGGGATTTTTAGGCGACCTAACTTTAGTCTCGATGCTGAAAGGTAATCCCCAACAAACCGATAATATTGCGAACATTCCTACCTATTATGTATGAAAACGCCTAGATGCCCTTGATGAGTTATGATAAGAATGCCAGAAAGAAACATTTCGCGTCTACGTGGCGGGATTCACAGATATCTCTGGACAGGCGGCTAGCTTCTGGGCTGCGGTATAGTGCAATTTCTCGTGGCGAGCAGGTCTAGCTAGGTGTATGATGACTTGGTGCTGGGCTGTCATCATAATGAGTGGTAAAGCGAACAGGTGTGCTCACTAGGTTCATCCGGACGTGTTTCTAAGTTTTCCGTTGTTGTTACTACCTTACCTAGTACTATTGCTGTTATCGCCCCGACCCGGTTGTACGACTGTCTTCTATGTACAGATCCGTTTACCCACATATAGCGTTTCCCCTTGCCTCCATACGTTAGTCAGAATCATAAGCAATAAGTCTACCGAAATGCACGGTTTTGCATCATTGATCAATTCTAGTCGAAGTAAATTGCTCAGTGAAGCAAAGATTTCTAACGGGGGAATATCAAACGAGCCCCTGACGCTGGGTGTACACAACGAAGATCTACAGCATATCATACATCAAACCATCTAACTAGCAACGTACCCAAACACCTCGCTTCCCTTAATATCACATGGCTCATCCGTTGAGAGCCAAGTCATAAGTCATAACAATAGAAGATACATTTTCAGCACAGGAACTTGTACATCCTTTTCCACTTGGGCCAGCCCCTGCGCTCTTCGGCCTCCTGCGCGAGGAGGATGGGAAGATTGAAGTCCCGGCGTCCGGTGTCGACGTCCATGTCGGCGATCTTTACGAACGACGTCCGTGCCCAGTAGCGGTGCGCCACGTAGAAGACCACGACGACGGGGAAGGCCATGTACTGGAGGAAGAAGTTCTTGGCCAGCTCGCTGGGCGACTGCCTCTGCCAGTCTATGGGCCGGACGCCGACCCAGAGCTGAGCCACCAGGACGAGAATGTTAAAGGTAAATCCTAGATAGGAGCCGAACACGCCACACTGGGATTTGAAAGCTAGCTCTCGCAGACTGTGACCCTTTTGCGCCCAGGCGCGGCGGAATCGGATATGCGCCAAACAGATAGACGCCCAGGTGAAGATGGACGACAGCCCGGATATGGCAACGAGCCACTCTAACACGACGCTCTGCTCGTTCAGGTTGGCAAGGTATGCTAGCAGGCCCATCGAGGATGCGACCACGACGGCGACTAAGGGCCGTCCACGGCGGTCGACGTAGGATAGGATCCTGGGCGCTTGGTTCTGGTCGGCTAACGCGGCCAGGGTGCGCGAGGAGCCGAAAACGGAGGAGTTCCCGACAGATAGGACGGCGATCAAGATGACGACGTTCATTACGGACGGTAAGACCTCGATGCCCGCGTTCTCGATGGCGATAACGAAGGGTGAGGCCGCCGCCGACACGGACCCGGGAATGAGTAGGCGCGGGTCATCATACGGCACGAGCAATCCAATGAGGAAGAGAGCTACGATGTAGAACAGCGTAATTCGCCAAAACACCTGCTTAATAGCGGTAGGCAAGGACTTGCGTGGGTTTGCAGTTTCAGCTGCGGCGAGCCCGACCAATTCCGTCCCAGCAAAGGCAAAGGCAGCCGTGACAAAGACGCTACAGAGACCTTTGAAGCCGTTGTGGAAGGCGCCTGGTTTTCGCCAATACAAACCCCCTATATAGCCGCCGCCCGGGACGCCTCCGATGTTCAAGACGATTCCTAGCAGGCTTATGGCGGGAAGAGAGGTTAGTTAGAGGAAGTCCTCCTAATACGGACGGATCGTTGGGGATAGTCTTACATGAAGCCGATGACAGCAATCACCTTGACAAGAGCGAAAACAAATTCGGCTTCGCCGTAGCCCTTGACGCCGAATAGGTTGATCGCGACGACTGCGATTAGGAACACGGTTACGAAAATGGCTTTGTTTAGGTCGGGGTTCCAATATGTTATGGTTATAGACGCTGCGATGATCTCTAATGGCAGTGCGACCAGCCATTGCAAGGCGTAGCTGGAATATCGTGTGAGTCGCCGACTGTTTCTGTGAAGGAGGGGACAGGAAAAGGCTCTAAGAGGAAAGACGTACTTCCAACCCATAGCGAAACCCCACGAAGGGTCCAGAAAGCGAGTCGAATAGGCCGAGAAAGATCCCGCGACCGGAAAGCAGACGGCTAGTTCGCCGAGGGCTTGGACGGTGCAGTACAACATGCATCCGATGAAGAGGTAGGCGATGAGCAACGAAGCAGGACCACCTACTTCAAGAGCGCGACCTGAAGCGACGAATAACCCGGTACCTTTTCACCATTTGACGGCGTCTAGTCAGCCCGACCGTTTGGATTTCAGCGCGAGACGACTGGGGGACGGAGACTTGGGTACCTATAGAACCGCCTATAGCAATCATCTGTAGGTGACGGCCCTTCAGCTTCCTCGCAAGATGCGAATGCGCCGTCTGCAGATTTGCCAGGCGTAGATCATAGTAATGCGGCGGCGATCCCCTCCTGGCCGCTATCATGGGCTGATGCAATTGAGCGGCTTCGGCGGCGTGAATCTCGTCTAGAGGGTCTTCGGGAGTGATGCGCTGGGTTGGATCCCGTCGGAACCCGTCGACGAGGCGATCGAAGAATCGTGGAGGCGCTGTTTCCTCATACAGAGGCTCGCGCATCGTGTAACTGCTCCCGTGCGCCAGGGAGTCCTCCTTGATGGGGAAGATGTTCATCTCGATATCGCGGTTGGATGGCGGCATGATGGTGCATTGGAAATCCACCGCCAGGGCGGGGTGGAAAGATCCCTATCAACAATCGGTGGGAGGATTGACCAAGAAGAACGAAGGCGGTTCCGGAGCGAGATAGTCGATAGCCCGCGGTAGCCTACGAGACTCTGGGATGTCAACAATTGTTATACCTACCTAGTAATACCTACCTACCTACATAGGTATGTAAGGTAATAAGGGAATCTAGAAAAATCTATACGAAGGTTTAAGTTTAAAAAGCCCGCGGAGGTTGACGAAATTCATGAGGTTACCTACCTACCCTATGTACCTAGCCTTTCATTTAGGTACATGTACTGCACCTAGCTTATTGGCCACGCGAGCTAACGGATGACCACATGTACCTACATACCTACCTGTACCTCTTCTTATCTATGTTGGTGTACCTAGGTAACGAACCTGCATGTATACCCCTGTTTTAAGTTCATGTAGGTAACTCCCAAGGCACATGCATGGTATGTACCTATGTCTACCATATATATTAGATGCAACCTCCTATACTTAGGTAGGTACCTAGGTAAGTACCTATATAATAATTAGGGCATACCTAGGGCATACCTAGGTACATAGGTAGGTATATACGGTACCTAGGTATGCAAACAGACCGTTCTTGGTGGCTGGAGTTATTTTCACGAACCCAAGTCCACGGTTTCATCCAAGCCCACGGTTGCAAGTACCTACCAAGTCACCGGCCGCGAGCCGCCTTGGTCGAGATAAAACAAGCCAAATATAGTGTTAAGTTTGTACATATTCGAATATGCCATATATATACGGTGGAGGCAAACATCAAGCCAAACAACCCATCGAGTTTTACATTACGCCAATGATGCTCTTTAAAACAGGTATAAAATGAGAATGCAGCGTGCATACTAGTTGTCTTATAATTCATTTTATTATCTTCCCTTCGGCATCCCTCGGTTTCCGCTTCCACCCTGTCGAAAAGAGCTGGCCCATGTCGAAGCGCGGAAGAGGGTGTGCCTCGGTATTGATAACAATCTTATCCAATGGCAGAAGGTCGTTTGGTGAAAAGAGAAGATAGAAGTATTTCAAAGTCTCCGCCTAAAGTTAAACTAGTTAGGAGTTGCAATCGCCGGAATGTGATAAGAGGGCTTCGTGGGGGAACGTACCAACCAAAAACTTTCCATATTGTCCCGCATCACGGGCGGCACTACGTTCGCATTCGAAAGACTGGAAAATCCTCCGCCGTCTGGGACAGCGGTGTGGTTCATAAATGACTTGAACATCTCCCACCCCCATTCTCGGTACTTGATGTCGCCAGTGATTCTCCACATGTAGAAGAGGCTTTCTACCGTCTCCGGCCGTTGTAGATTATGTGTATCCATGGAGTGGACCGTATAGTCCTTCCGCCACTCCGCCTGAGGATCCTCGTCAAATTCGGCAGGTGGGTGGTGAGGCGCCGATTCGGGGGCGGGAGGGTCCGCGATATTAAAGTACGTAATCTCAGCCGCAAGGCCAGTGGCCATCCATTTGTACATGCCCCAGCACGTCTGCATAAGCTCTCGCGCCAGCTGCATGTCCGCCTCGTTCTTCTTTGTCCACGTTGGCAATTTTTTGGCTTCGGCCTCCGTCAACCCACCTGTGACGGCAAGAGCAATCGTTCCCGGCATAAAACAGACCAAGTGGTCCATTTTGGGTGATAGAGTGCGCTTTAAACCCTCGGGCCGTTCTCCGATAATTGTAAACCCGGACGGCTCCGTGTAGGTGATGAGGTGCTTGCGAACTCCCCGCAGAGCCTCGTCCCACATCTCCCGGTAGACGGCTTCCTGCTTATTAGTTTGTAAGTATTGCTTGATAAGGTACTCGTAATAAGAGTCTCCTCGACTTCCCAGCCGGATGTTTTGGCCCTTGAAAGTACCATCAGTGGTATGAATGTAAATAGGCACTAGTCCGTCCTCGGCTCCATTATTATCGACGACTTCCATCACCTTCTCGACTTTATCCCAGAAGTATTTTTCCCCGGTCAGCTTAGCAAGATACTTGAATTCGAGCTGCAAAGTAGTTGTTTCGGCAGTGGACGACGCTCCGCCCTCGTCGTGTGCCGGTATACCCTCGTACTTGCCAATATTCACACTGGCGTAGGGAATGCCGGAGGGAGAATCAAAAGCAGACATAAGTCGATCAGCTAAATCCTTTGCCTTCTCGAGATAGAGGTCCTCCCCGGGTGTGCCGGGGTCGTCTTCTATTAGCGGTGCCAGTTCGGGGAACTCGGAGGAGAGATAATGGGCGGACAGAAGGCCACCCAGCATGCGTATTGTGGTCTCGAAAGTGCTAACGTCCTGGTCTTGATCATACGACAAAGAAGCTGAAATCCACTGCCTAGCGTGAGCGACGCGGGAAGTGAGGTTCATCAGAATCATGGTATCGAGTGCGTCCACGATGATCCAGCCCATTCCTTGCGGAGCCATCTGCTGACCTTTCTTAGATACTGGGTGGAACTCATCGTAGCCTGGAAAATGAATTAGTGGAAATAAGTATAGACTGTAGTAGATAACTCGAAATCAAGGCTCTTACCCCAAGCGTATCGTTCGTAGGCGTCCCAGCTCAGGGTAAAGGCTTCAACAACACGGTCCCTCCTCTTAGACCAGTCCGCATTCTTTCCCGACTCGGAGCTAGTAGCAAGCCAAGCCCATATCGGCGTCGAGGAAACGACAGTTTCGTGATGGCGGCCGAACGCCCCGAAATAGTACAGGAGGAAGAACAACAACAACACAAAGAGAAGAAACCGCTTTCTTCGCCAGATAGGCCTGGCTCTATGGGAAGGCGGGTATGCGTACGGTTTATCCTTATACATGGGGAGGCTGTTTCGATCATCGAAGAGGCTGCCAACCCGCTCTTGTACGTCGCCGAGTATGCCAGAGCTCTTGTTGGAATGCGAGGCCTTCCCACCTCGCGAGGTAACCGCAGTGCTGCCCCAAACACGGTCCTCCACTATCCTCTGCGGGTTTCCAAACGAAGGGACATTTTTGGGAACGGTAAATGACATGTCAAAGTCGTCGACGGCCTTTTTGCTCTTTTCGAGAGCATTAAGACTGGCCTCGACGGCTCGCTCGGTGAAGTCGACAGCGGCACGAGATGCGGTGGTTTTAAGGATGGATAGAGCGCTTTTTCGATGGATACCGAAGGGGTCGCGAACGTTCATGGAGCAAGAAAGCGTAGCGACGACAAAGGATCACCATCTAGTAGGCCCGCGTATCGAGGGAGAGGTCCGTAGAGAAAGGTAACGGGTAATCGGGCGGATCGCAGAAGAAAAAGAAGCGCGCGGGCTGGAGGAACTTAGGAAGACAAGAGCTATGGCGAGACCATGTCCGTTTTTATTTTATTTTATTTTTATTTTTTTATGATTATGATTATTATTCCTCTTCTTCTTCTTCTTCTTCTTCTCTCCGCGTCGCCTCTTCGAATTGCCCTACTAAGGCAGAGGCGCGTAAGAAGAATGTCTCTGTTAGCTTGGGATATAGGAGAAAAGAGGGAGGGAGCTACTACGTACTCGCTATGCAGACGGTATAGCTACCTAAGTATGTTTTCGCAGGTAGCTAGTCCCCGATTAAGGACACCCAGCCAGTTTTTCCAATGTCAACGTGTACCTAACTTCCGCATCTGGTACAAATGCTAATTGCCGCGCTCGCCTAAGCCCTGCCGCCTAGCCGACCAACGGCCGATAAGATTTAATATGCGGCTAACCCCTCCATCAATTGACCCACACACCTTAGGTAGGTGGTACGTGGTAGCTGGTACCACTTCACATGCGCGGGGGCACATTTACCTAAGTACCTAGGTACCTACATGTAGCACATATAATCCATAGGTGGTCATGTGTATTCGTCGACCGCGTCTACAAGTACCTATACAATCTACATGTACTCGTTCAAAAGGCGCTTTAATTCTTGGTATGTACCTATTTAGAGGCCCCTCCTTACCCAAGACCCTCAACAAGATACAACTGCCTGAACTCTGGTTCGAAATATACTACCTAAAGCGCCGGGGACATCTCGACACCAACTCCAACTTCAGACCTGTGTACTAAGGAATCCCTCAGGTGAATAAGGTCCTCTCGCATAGGGGTACTCTAGTAGCAGCGATGATAACAGGTTGAGCAGTGAAAATGGATGGCTCCAACCACAACCGTTCAACCTATCAGTCCTACCCGTACCTGACCAAAGGAGAGTTCGCCGAGGTGTGCCATTACCTAGACAGGAGATACTGTCGTGCCACGCTGGGCCCTCTGAGAAGACAATGGCGCCTTCACGTCCATACGGCGCTCGAGCTTTCGTTCGAGGCCGGCCCGGGGCGCACTACTTTCCTACAGATTACTCGGCCCTTAGATGGACCGGCCGAGGACCATGACCTCGTAGGTAAAATGGACGGCATGTCTTTGGACGGGGGCCTGGAATCACGCTCGCGACTGGTTGCGGACGATGCCGTGGTTAAGATGGAAGACTCGGATAACGTCGGTCTAACTATGCCTGTCATTGGCCATCGTGGATCCAGCACGGGTAGCTGATATACTTGCAGGAAGTTCTTACCAAGCGTCCACGCCGGCCGACCTTCCAGACGGGCTACGTTACTTATGAGATACATCTCCACCCTACATACCGTGCGCCTTGCCTTTGGTTCAGTCTACATAACCTACCGGACGGCGAGCCAGCACTCAACGTCGAAACCGTCTTCCGCCGCCTGGTCCCCAAGCAGTTCAAGGATTCTCTTCGCAATGTAGGCCCTATGGGCGTCATCTCGATCGATGTAGGTGAATCTTCTGCGCTGTCCAATGAGTCAATCGATTTTGTCTCGTACTGGGTATTTTATTCTCTACCTTGTGACTAAATGTGACGTCTACAGCATCACCCCGTAACCGGAGTCCCTTCGTTCTTCGTTCACCCATGTGCCGTTGGAGACGCAATGGCAGGGTTTGATTGCCCCAAGACAGACTATCTCATGGCATGGCTGGGTTTGGTCGGAGGATGCGTCGGGCTCTGGGTTCCTCATCAGATGGCCACCGTCAATGCAGGATGATCTTCTGGGAGCTTCGGGATAGAAGTTCAATCGACCAGCGGATACGGACTAGCACGTCCTCATTCGTCGTCGCTGTCCTCCTCCATTGCCACATCTTCGTCGCTCTCCTCCTCCTCCTCCTCTTCATCACGAGGTCGCTTTTGCCCACGAGCATCAGGTCCTCCCGCATCCGCCATCGCGTGGTCAGCGCCCTGAGGCGGTTTCGTGGGTAGGCCATGGGGGGCCGTCGGTGCTGTGCTAGTAGGTGCGGTAGCGGACGTGCCAGGCGCAGGAGCATTGAAAATGCTCTGTTGAGCCTCCGTCATCTCGACGTTGGCGGCAGCGGCAGATCCTGGGAGCTTGTATGTGCCGTCTAATTTCGCGATCATATCCGACTTAGACTTTGCGTACTCGATGCGCTGCAGGTTCGCATTAGCTAGGCAGACTTCACAAGATAGGTACAATAGGCAATGGCAATTTACGTACGAGTTCCCGTCCCAAGAACTTGAAGCCCTGTAGAGCTCTCATGGCTTGAGTTGCAGCTTGTACATCACGAAAGACAATGTGAGCTTGCCCACGCATCTTCATGGTCATCAGAGCCACGACGTCAAGCACAGGGCCGTAGGTCGAGAATAACATGTAGAGTGCCGTCTTCAGGTCCGCCTTATTTATCTTACTCGACGGTAGGTTCGTAACGTAGAGCCTAAAACAAAGATTTAGGCAAGAGCTTATGGAGTGGGGTTGGTATAATATCCCAAGGACCTACGTCTGATTGGGTGGGATAGGAGGTATCTTGACTCCGGTCTTTGGAGGTTGGCTACGTGTAGCGGTGGCGGCAGCAGCCATGGTGAAGAGATGGGTATCAATTGATCGATTATAGTTAGGAGTTCGGCTGCTGATCTCGTTTTCCTTCCTGTCTAGAGCGGGTGGCGGGTTATCCAGGGTTGTCCTGGGTTACATAGGTAGGTAGTGAAGCTCAGGCCGCTCGATGATATTGATAATTAATTGTTGTTTATGAGGTAGACATTATTTGTAGATCAGCCACTCCCCACGGGACCGCGCGTGAAAAGAGCCTCCCAACCAATGGTGTCAGCCACACAGAGTGGGGACACAGTGGCTTGGGTTGGTGACGCAGGTCTGCGGAGCACCTCCTTGCGTTTCCAATTGGGCCCATGTCGAAACCCAGCTGCGTTACTTACGCCTTCTTTCTTACAACCTCCTTCTTTACTTTACACCCTCTTCTTCTCACATCCTCCTTTCTCATCCTCAAGGCCTGTCTTGACGTGGTAGTAGAGAGCTATACTCCTATCACCGGCAAACAAATAATACACCAAACATCAACAATAAAAAAAAGAAAAGAAAAGAAAAAAAAACCCAAATCGCAAGAAAATCACGACACACTTGAATAGCACTAAGTCGAAGGAGAGACCAATCAAGATGGCCGCGCCCGATGTTCACCATCTCTTCCACCGGCCCATTGCCGACCACTCCTTCTCAGCTGACCGCAAGACATTAGCTGTCGCTAAGGACTCTACTATTGAGCTTTATGGCAAGGTCGGCAACGCCTTTAAATTGAAGGATGAGTTGAAGGGTCACGATAAAACTATTACTGGCGTCGATATCGCTCCTGGTAGTGGCCGCATCGTCACGTGCTCCCAAGGTCAATCCACCTTCATCTACCCGCTTGAATGCTTTCCTGAGCCCACGCTAATATGACCGTGTAGATCGCAATGCTCTTGTCTGGGAGCCCTCGCCTACTGGCTATAAGCCGACTCTGGTACTCCTCAGAATTGCTCGGGCGGCTACGTTCGTCCGTTGGTCTCCGTCTGAGACAAAGTTCGCTGTCGGCTCTGGCGACAGGGTCATTGCTATCTGCTATTTTGAAGAGGAAAATGACTGGTGGGTCTCCAAGCACTTGAAGAAGCCTATTCGAAGCACTATCACGACCGTCAACTGGCATCCCAACTCGGTGCTCCTGGCTGCCGGCTCTACCGACGCCCATGCAAGAGTCTTCTCAAGTTTTATCAAGGGCATCGACGCTCGTCCTGAGCCTAGTGTCTGGGGCGAACGTTTACCTTTCAACACCGTCTGCGGCGAATTTCTTAACAATTCTGCCGGGTGGGTACACTCCGTCGCATTCTCTCCGAGCGGCGACGCTCTTGCTTTCGCTGCCCATGACAGCAGCATCACCATTGTCTACCCTACAGCCCCTGAGCAACCTCCGCGAGCCGTCATTAGCGTCAACACCCAGCTTCTACCTTTCATGAGCCTGATATGGAATGGAGAGAGCGAGATCATTGCTGCCGGATACGATTGCGAGGCCTTCAGATTTAGGGGTGACGCATCTGGGTGGCAGCTAAGCGGCACGTTAGAATCTAAGGGAAGACCCGGGCTAGGGGATGCTCGAGAAGAGTCCGCCTTGAACATGTTCCGGCAGATGGACTTGAAAGGCAAGGTCAAAGACGATACTCAACTGAAGACCATTCATCAGAATACCATCTCGACGGTCCGTGTCTACGAGTCCGATGGCACATCAGTCACCAAGTTTAGTAGTGAGTACTTTTCTCCTCTCCCCGTGATCTTAGATCGTTCTTTTGTCGAGATGCTAACGGGATTCAAAGCAAGCGGCGTCGATGGTAGAGTTGTCATCTGGCATACGTAAGCCTAAGGATAATATTAAAACATCAAGATCAAGTTGACATGTTTCAAAACATCTACCGCCCTTTATCCCCTTTGCATAAGGCTGTTTCTCCCTATTTCTATTCTTGTAGCTACTTGAAAAGTCCATAAACATCGAGGTCCTTGGTTGTATGAGATACTAGAAGCCTACGGTCCTCCCACTTCGGTTATTGTAATTGTTCCGTTATTAATACCAGCACCCCCCCCCTTTTCCTTCCTGCTCCCTAGTTCTTGCAGTTTGATCATGCCAAAACCGACATCACCGAGTGATTTCATTTATCAGAGAATTCCAATTTCACTCGTCGCGTCTTCTCGAGACGATATAATTATGGAACCTAGAGGGCCTACAAGAATACCCGGCACTGGGTCACTGCCAGTCACCAGTGCTGAGTGGGAAGCAGTTGACTCCGGATCTTCTAAATCTACTCAGCCACGCCGAAATTCCATGTGCCCAAAGACTCACCTCTCTATTGACGACGAAGCTAATGTGCGACATCTCTCAGATGGTCGTCACAGCTCTCTAACGGGCATGCTTCCTTTTAACGAGGCCTCTAGAAGACAGGGTGTGACGACAAGTGAATGTGAACCTATAGCAAGTCTTCTCTTGCCCGAGACGAACCATACCCAAACCTATGAGGCGTATTCTCCGCCCTGGCTCCCAATGTGCGCCAACGTAGCTACCGCTTGCTTTTCTTCGGCCATACCGGCTTTAGACGTACCCGTTCCATGCATTCAAGACTTCCAGTCCCCGTTAGACCAACGGCCTTCGCTCGTTGCGTCGGCCGCCCACAGTAGGACCGTTAGCATCCCCAGCAGCAGCAGTGGGAGGGCCGACGACATCTGCGCTATTGTACGCGCCATCCACGAAATCTGCTTACAGTCTACAAAAACGTATCTGGATACCCACCGAGTTAACCGTCTAGCACGCGCATCTAGTCCCCCCTTTGTGCACGACCGGCCTATACCACGTGCCACCGGTGACATCTTTCGCCGGACGCAGCTAAAGAAAGAGAGTAGCAACCCCAACCACAGAAACAGCAATAGTGGCAGCGGCGGAAACACGCACATCAGCAAAGCCAATAACAACAGCGACGGTCCCAGCGATGTTCAATACCATCACCCCATCCCCCCGGCGACGAACTCGCTACTCCAGAACATCAGCAGCATCTGCGGGATGCTGTGGGCGGGTTCTCAGCGCGATCGGCTCGACGTGCTCAACGTGGAGCGCCTGGCCACCGATAACATGGCCCGGCTGCTGCGGTGGGCGGAGACGGTGGCGTTAGGCGACTACGACGAGTGGAGGACGACCGACGAGCAGGCGCTGTGGCGGATCGTCGAGGCGGGCCGGGACCTCTGCGCCTGGCTGGGGGTCCCGGACGGGATCCAGGCTGTGGCTACTCTAGAAGCAGATGTAATGAGGCAGGGGTTCGCAGAATCGTAAGTGGTCAAGCGGTAAAGGACTTACACCCCTGATCTCCAAGAGATAGCGTGGTACACGGTACGGTTTGCCAGAGGCGGTGATGGGTGCAAATGGTGATGCGGCATAGCCTCGGGATCTAATAGTCGTCACGTCTAGGATTAGTGCCGGGCGAATAGAGAATAGCTATTTCGCACCACCACTGTGAAATAATATCCTAGCACGTTCATTGCTAGGAGCCGTTGTTTCTGAGATTACGAACCAAGCACCAACGGACATCACGAACTATAGCAAAAGGATCCAGGTCTACTCTTCGTAGTATTTCGATGCTTATACAAATAGCATAGAAATATCGTGGCACTCCATGGGGTCGCATGTGGCAGGTTTTGAGCTGCATTTATGGCGAAGATACTATTTGACGGCTTCTCTCTAAGTATCCGTAAACAGGTTCAACGTTCACAACTAGCCCGAGCGCATCCTTTTCTCAAGCATCGACCGCTACATCTGTTGGGTATAACTCCACCCATTTTTGAAAACTAAGTCATTGGTATCGACTCTGCCGCGCTGTGCTCAGGTTCGGCGGGGCCGCCGGATACCTCGGATCATAATCGTCATAGGTAACGGAGTCGTCCTCTAAATGTGGTTCATAAAGTCCTCTGATTAAGTTGCCCGCCGAGTCTAAGCGATCGCTGGAAGTAGGTCGCCATGAAGAGATCTCGATTCTCGAGATAGATTCGTACCCAACCCGGCTACTGGAGAAGTTGTCACTCCTATATATCCTATCTCGTGTCGCATCATCTCCACAGGGAATAAGCTCATCCTGGAATGCTGTATACGGAGGTTCTCGCCCGATTTTAATCGGTCTTTCAATCAAATATTCGTCATGCGAATCCCGAACTCGGGCAAGTTCGTAAACCGTAACGTGTCTAGCGGCGGGCTGGCGCACACGAGGGTCGTCAGTATAAGTATGACGGTATTCCCGATGAGGCCTATCATATAATGCATCGTTTATGGTCGCGGTTGTCCTTGTGGATCCGTGAACGAGCTCGGTGGGTCGAGACCTAGGAGTATCTTTTTCGTAAAAAGCCGTCTCACACCGAATACGTCTAGGGGAGTCTAAAGGGGCTTGGCCATAAGAATCTCCCTGGCTGGAGTAGACACTATGCTTGGAATCCGTACGCCGCCCGTAGGGAGGTTCACTTCCACAGACAATATCACTAACATGTCTCCGCTGATGGCCCGAGTGTTCGGTCGATACTTGCTGCTGATCGAGCTGGATCTCTAGATCGGCCATCAAATCATCTTCCTCGCATTCTTGGGTATCTACGGGTTCGCCTGGTATCTTGAATTGGGTCCCGTGCGCTAGCGACCCAACGGTTCGAGCCATCGGGACGTACGAACTATCTGGACGCCCGGCTGCTGAAATCGGCCTCGGCGTATTGGGCCCTTCTGCTTCGATAGACGGTTTGTTCCTAGAAGCAAGCCGAGCAGTCTCTTCCCGATCTGCGGCCCACATTGCTCGGATTTCTTGTTCATGACGACGTTCTTCTTCTGCAACCAGAACCTCCTCAGCAGGCTCCTGTGATTCGATCCTGGACGATGGACCTACCGCGCCACCCTTTCTATTTTTAGGGCCATGGCTAGATATATTTCGGTAATCCCTAATAAAATATACCTTCCGTCTCTTAGCCTTTGACCCGTGTTTTCCATGTAATGTTTCTGAGGACGCCTTCCCTGAATTACTCCGTTGAGGTGTTAGGCTAGTCGTCAGAGAGGAGGCTTCCATGATCGGTTGGTTGAGATGTAGCTCCCGGCCTGGCGTGGTGGTTTGGGTTGCATCTGGTATGCTAGGTATAACTATATCATGCGTAGCTACAGAACACTCCGCCAATGAGGTGAATTGGAAGCTAGCCTTTGAGGTTAGTGTGCTGGAGATTGGTTGGTCGCCAGTATACGTCGCAATTATGGCGGCAACTTGCGTATCGGGGGTCGAGAAGCCTTGTGAATAGCTATCGGGGCGTTGCGTCGGCGGGAAAGCACCAGAGATAAGAGTGTATTTTTGGTCGTCCATATTCGTCATATATCGGAGACCAGATAGCATGGGCAGATCCGGTGTATATACCATATAATGAGTCCAGTCGAGGAAGGGTACGCCAATTGCCTGCGGTTGATCTATATGCCTCCGTTGGAAATGGTTCGCCAGCTGTGGCAAGGAAAACAGCCTACGATCCGGCTCGGCCCACATTTCACTTCCAAGGCCAATGTGACATGCTTTACACATGAGACCGTTGATGTTACGCACCGAACGCATCTCCTTATTGTTTGAGAGCCCATCGATAAACATAGTCAACGGGGGACTCTCGGAAAACTTATCCCGAAACCTTTGAACGACGTGGTAGATGACAACATGTATTCTGACACATTCCGATAACTCTTTCAGGCCTGTCGTGAGAGCCCATATTTCGCGTGAGCTTCGGGCTAGATATTCAAGTTGAGCGCGGTAATTGCCGATAAGCATGTGGCTGTAAGGATTTTGGAGGTTCGTTTGGGAATTATCCCGGCGTATATTGTAATGGTGGCTATAGTGAATATCTATAGTGGGAGAATAAGCTAGAGATTCAGTACGGATTCCAGGAGGAATGGGCGGGCACGAGATGGTGTAGGTTGGTCCATGTGGGCTATAGGATGGCGGGTGAAGGGGATAAGAAGAACCGTGATTATGCTGCCCCGGAATATAAAAGTTTCCCTGCCAATACGCGGTTGGTCGTAGCATCATTGGTCCATATAATGAATGCTCATAACTTGGTGGAAGGGACCCATGGTACGGGGATGGTTGGGAAGTTGCTAGGTTTGGGATCCAGGGGTGGGCACTGGCACTGTGGTGCAGATAGGCGTTATTCTGAGAACGTAGGGTTCCGGGTGAATTACCGTAGGACGATGGAGTCGATGTTATCGTGATAGTGAGGGGATTGGGTTTAAACGGCGGAGTCTCCGGCCACTCGGCTCGCCAATGAACTACAACGCTACCTCGACTGAGAGCATTTGTATGCTTGGCAGCGTAGTGCTGGATGACCCCTTCGAATCCAAATGCCTTGGAATGCATTTCGCAGCTGTTGCAAAAGAATAGATCTTTCCGGTATGCCTCGGTATGGGGTTTTATCTTGACGTCGAATAGCCACTTCATGTTTTCAAGGGTGAGCTTTTGCGTAAATGGCCCTTCGGAGGGGTCCTTCAAGGCCTCTTGACCAACAGCGCGTCTTACGGCGGAGTCTTTTGCAATTTCCGTATAAAATCTTCTGCGGACGTAAAGAAGAGCCTCTGCCGCGAATTGCGGGCTATTCTCCATATCAACCTTTCGTCCACCGTCCCAGGTATTACGTATGATCTCATCAGCATATACGGAGATTTGCGCGCGCAGTGGCGCTTGAAGGTCATCCCAGGCCTTATCAACGAGCTGCTTCGTCACTACGGTATTCTGCTCGAGACTGCCGTATCCCTCGGATTGCTCTGGGGTAGTACGCGGCCGGCTTGAAACCTGTTCTTCTTGCTCACGTTGTTCTGCGCTTGCTCTCTGTGCGAGTAAGCGGGGCTTAAGTAAATCCCAGGCGTCACCGTCAAGCGGCGATATAAGTTGAATGGCCGCTTGGAAGGACGGAATGCGTGCCAATATATTTGCTGATAATGGTGGGTCGAGCTCCATCGCACGCCGTTCGATCTCTACACGGCGAGCTGCTTTAAGCTCTAGTGCTTCCTCGAGAGTCCGAGCCCGAGATCCATTAAGCTGAACGTTAGGCTGCAAGCAGGAGAGAATACGAGAAATAGAATCATCATCTACCGAACTGAGTTAGTTGTCTTGGGACTAGGGGGGGACCGGGGTATAGAGCACTCACGAATATGAGGGACTTCGGTTTGGGTAGAGTGAGGCGCTGTTACCTTAGGAGTACGACATGGACTAAATTTATGTCTTTTGGCTAGGTGGCCTAACGTCGGGGATCTAGGAGCTGACGAAGAGATATTCGGCGGCAGTTTCCCCTTATCAGTCAGAATAGCCATGCCCGGGACGTCGTCTTGAGATAATTTGGTTTGCATCTGGGTAACTCCGCCAATTGACGCCCACTTCTCCCACCGCATCGAATCATTGAGCAGCTCCTTTTTGCGAGTCGCCAGGCCTTCCAACCACTCATCAGCCGTGGCTCTACCCATCGATTTGGCCGAAAGAAACTCCTGCTTCAACCTCTCCACATGATCGTAGAGGTATATCTTCGTGGCTTGCACGTCCCCTCGAATTACTCCATTCTGAAGTATGCCCGGCGATATTACATGCAGCCCGTCGGCGACGAGCGCAAAGGGAACTGCTGGCACCAATATCGAGGGCATCGAAGGAGAGAGAAGCAAATCAAACTCCTTATCGAATAGTCAGATGGTTGCCTTTTTATTCCAGCCTTAATACAAACGTACCTTGATAGTATTCTCTATGAGACAGGGCCCGCAGCTCCGGAGCGCAAACGCCCAAACTAGTTGAAGCGTACAAGGGCTTTGGCTACCAAGGAAACTTGCCAAAGCCATGTTTACTTTGTTGCAAAATTGACATTTCTTCCCACAGGCAAGACGCCACATATCGAGCTCGGTCTTCTGCTGTAATGGTGCTGGCATCCCTGGCCAGAAACGCCGCCGAGAGAGTTGCCATATAACGTCAGGCTCTAAAGCCGAAATAGAGGTTCTTTGGAGGGGGGGCGGAACTAGACATTGGTAAGGAGACGATGCATTGAGATACACGTTGAATAACCTGTTAGTGCGTAACAAATTTGCCAGTGCTTTCGGTGGGGTGAAAGTAAAGATACGATGCCAGATTTCTGCAGGGAGCAGAGATTTGTCCCGCGGAGGGGCCACTACGGGTGGTGTGCGGCTATACATATTCTCATCCAGCTTTACCTTCTTGATAGGGGCGTCCGCATAGAGTGTGGTAGCCGCAGCTTGAGGCTTCCGTTTCTTCGAGATGGCCCCGTTTTGCTGGGCCGCGGGGTCGACGATCGCCTTGCAGGATGATGGTCCGGGTTGAGTTGGAACGTGTTCGTTCCCGACTGAGATTAAAGGGTTATACCCATCCTCGCCGTCGGAGTTGGACATGGAAACGCCGGGAGAAGACCGTGACTCTTCACTACCAGATTCAAGAGGGATTTCATCATCTTCAGCAGGAGACGGACCTAGCCCGTTATGCGTGACTCTTGCTTGAACGGTCGACGCGCCGCTCGTGCGGTTACTGAGTCCTCTACCAAAACCCATATCTTTCTACCAAGGAAATTTGCTAACTAGCCTATGATTAGAGGTAAAAGACAACTCACGCCTGGTATGGTTTATATCAGCTAGTACTAAGACCTTAGTGATGTTTGTGTGAGAAGTAGGCTATCTAGACACCAGAGAAAACTTGTCATAAAAAGGAAATATAGTTGAGAAGCTTTACTAAGAAGTGGATGTATGTGGAATGTGTATAGTCTCAAGGCCCATCACACTTTCGTGCGAAAATGTGGCTCCTTTAGATATCTGAGGAAGAACAAGGAAATACGCCCCGTCTGATATAACAAGAGAGTTGGTAGGGCATATGTATTAGGACTGAATTAGACTTATCCTAGAATCGGATAAGACATTGAAAAGGGGTTTGGATTAGAGCAGACTGAGAGATGTTGGGCCGTCGAAGGCGGCCCGCCATGGTATTGACTATGAGACGGAACAAGGAGCAGGATAATAGTGAATATATGGATCCCAAGAGATTCATTAGCCCCAGTTACCCTCTGGTGCGAGTCCGACCGGCGTTGAGATAGGTGTGCATAGAAATAGAAATTACAGAGGTAAAAGGTAAAAGGTAAGGAATTACGAGTCACGATGTGGCACGCGAGAGTCCGGACAGTTATACATAGGTACATAGGTACCTATCTAGGTAGGGAGGTACTATAGTCGTCTAGTTATACCTTGTATATGCATATATGTATATAGGTGGAGTGGAAATAGCCTTAGTACCTACATGTAGGCACGAGCCACCCGGAGTCACATGGCACGCGACTTGGCAATTGCGCTACGACGTATGTGCATTTGGATATAACGCTTGACAAATATGCCCCTCCCCCACTATCAATTTAGGCAGGTCTGGCATTTCTTTCTCCTCAGATCCTAAGGGCGATAATAGTAATAACAACAATCAAAACAACAACATCAACAACAACAACAACCGCGCCAACCGCATCAACCGCAACAACTGCGACGACAGAGCAGAGTCTATACCATTCGCCACCTTTTCGCGCGTCCAACGCCTATTATTTACAAGATGTCTGTCCCTAGTAAAATCTTCTCCCTTGAGGGGAAATCCTTAAAGCTAGATACAGCTCAGGATCTGGAGGCTCACATAGGCCCATTGCGGGCCATGGACGACGTAGAGGAGGTGCGCATTCTGGGAAACACCCTCGGTGTCGGGGCTTGTAAACTCCTTGGAGAAGTCTTAGCCACCAAAAAGTCTCTGAAGGTAAGACTTGGGGCAAATCGCAAGGCGGGCATTAGCGCAAAGAAAAAGGGAGCCTTGCTGACCTCGTCGCCGCGTTTCTAGGTCGCAAACTTAGCCGACATTTTCACCGGGCGCCTGCTGAACGAGATCCCCGAGGCACTCTCCTCCCTGCTTACCTCTATCCTCAACCTACCCAACCTTCGAACCATCAACCTAAACGACAATGCCTTCGGCGTTAATACACAGGCGCCATTGGTTGCTTTCCTGTCTAGTCACGTCCCTCTTCAGCACCTATATCTCAACAATAACGGATTAGGGCCCCATGCTGGCATACTCATCGCCGATGCGCTGTCGGAGCTTCACGCAAAAAAGGAGGCAGCCAGAAAAGCCGGACAGGACGTCCCTTATCTCGAGACGGTTTACTGCGGTCGTAACAGGTTAGAGAATGGGAGTATGCTGGCTTGGTCTAAGACGTTCAGTCTTCATAACAAGATCAAGGTAGTAAAGATGGTTCAGAATGGTATCCGCCAGGAAGGAATCGAGCAACTGCTCACCGCAGGTCTAAACAACGCCACCGGGCTCGAGATTTTGGATCTGCAGGACAACACCTTCACCCTTAAGGGGGCAAGGGCGCTAGCAAAGGTCGTCCCTCTCTGGGCCGATATACAAGAGCTTGGCATCGGCGACTCGCTCCTCAGTGCCAAGGGCGGTATCCTCCTCGCCGAAGCTCTCTCCAAGGGCCAGAATCGGAAGCTGGAGACCCTTCGCCTGCAATTCAACGATATTACTTCGATAGGAGTTAAGGGCTTCGCGTCAGCCGCAAAGAACGGCTTACCGGCGCTGAGGAGGATTGAACTCAACGGCAATAAATTCTCAGAGGATGACGAGCATATCCTAGCCCTGCAAAATCTTCTCGACGAGCGGAAAGAAAAGTACGGAGGTGATATCGTCGATGAAGACTCCTGGGGCATCGACAGCCTAAGCGACCTCGAGGAACTGGATTCGGAGGAAGAGGAGGAGGAGGAGGAGGAGGAAGAGGAGGATGTTACCGCCCAAGAGAAGGCCGAGAAGCTGGTTAAGGAAGCCGAGGAGGCACAGGAAGAACCTACGGTCCAGCTGAAGGATGACGATGTCGACGCGCTGGCAAAGAAGCTGGAAAAGACTGGGATCTAGTCAAATGAGTTTTACAGCTAGGTGCACTTCACAGGAGCATGAGTATAAAAATGGGGGGAGGAGGACAGGGACGGCGATACCCCGATTAGTAACATGATCGACAGTTTTTTTAATTTACTCCCAAGCAGGAAGGTGAGATAGATCTTGCATGAGAAGTTCTAAATCATGACTCGTTCGATCGATCTATTATATGTGTGCGTGACTGAGATGGGTACCGTAATGGTATAACGTATCACAGTATATACAGACATATATGTTAGGTAGTTGGGCTCCTCTGCCCAACCGCCCGAAATCCAACGTGCAGCACCGGACTAGAGTCCATCCCCCAATTATTCCGGTAAGGTGCCTACGTAACGACCCGACGTAGACCGCCGTTGGATGGGAGCGCTCTTAAGATTACCCAACACAAGCCGTACGAGCCGTCCGACGGGAGGAGGGAAGGCTCTGGGGGTTATGCTAATAAATATACTAGACGCGGCAGTGAGAGTAGCATAGTTGCGCTGTATGTACAATGTGCGCCTTAAGTATACAAATCGACCGGGCCTCCGTCCTCTCGCATTGGGGATGCGTCCGGCGAATGAGCAACTAGCAACCCTCGAGACACACGGGGAGAGACAGCCTATTGGCAAGCCACCTTCGTCTACTTGTACAGATGGCAAGCCAGAAATCGCATTCCCTCTACGTGGACCCAGACCCAACCCTTTCCCCAGGCGGACATATTCCCGATCTCTAGTGCAAGGCGAACCGCGACACCCTATTATAACACTTCCCCGATAATTTTGGCTGCTTCTCGGTAGGTCTGCAGTAACTTCTCGCATTTCTCGCGCTCCTTCTTGACGCCGTCGTCTTCGTAGAGGAGCTCCTCGAAAAGGGTTTCTTTGTAGAGTTCGCTGACGAGCCTATTCTGCACAACATCCTTACAATGATTGACGAGCAGATGCATGACCGCCTTAGGAACTTGGTCAGCGATAGATTCGCGGACGATGTTGAAATACGAGGAGATAAGTGCACGGATAAGCTCCGTTTCCATTGCCTCGCGATCGCTTAGGGCCGGTTCCACATTATCGCCCTACATGCTACGTGTCAGTCGTGTCAACGAATTTGGATTTTCAAGAACGACTTACCGACTGCGGCCCAAACCCGAACCCAGCCGCCTTGGGGCTCTCATCCTCTCGCGTTAACGACGAGGATAGAGCCGGTCGATGGGTCAACTTATCTTCGCTTCGTCGAATGCTCTGGCTGAAAGTGGGTTCCACACCCTGACTGACATGGCGCGGAAGTGCAGAGGGAGCCCCGGCCCCTGAAGATGGCGACTGGCCGTCTTTACCGAAGAAGTAGTTTAAGAACGAATCGCGAGCGGCCCCGACCGCCTGCGGGTTGAATCGGCTGGGCGAATTCGAACGCCCGTTGCCATTCATAGCGATGGCGATACTCCCGCCTCCGTTTTCGCGGACGGCAGGCGACATGCTTCGCGATGCTATCGCGGGTTGTTTACGCGGATGGGGAACATCGTTCCTCTCATGATTGGGGTCCTCGTCATCTTCCGGGGCGTCGGTTCCGTTCGTTCCGAGCTCTTTCAGTCGCTTCTTTTCCCGTCGATCCCGTTCCTCCTGGATCAACTTCTTCCTTTCGCGTTCTTGTTTGTTGCTAACCACATGGCTCATGGCGGCGGCGGCTCCCAAGAAATTAGGATGGTTTGTATTGATGTACGCCCGTTGGATGGCGATGAGAGATTCGACATAGGACGACGCAGGTCCAAGCCGTTCCCTCAGAAGATCGGACACGACTTCTATGAGCTTAGCTTGAAGCCTCGGAAACCGAGAAAGCTCCGTCGAGCCGCACGTGTGGCATATTTTGATCAACTCCTCGTATACGAGCTCGACGCACCGTTGGCTAGGCAGTTCTAGGAGCTTGATTTGGGGCTTCACAAGCAAGTCGAAAGCCATTTCCGGAACAAATAGGCTTGGACGAGGACCGGTTGAGTTCCGAATGGCGGTTCTGATGTCAAGGGCAGAGAGGTTAGAGGTGGGATCAATCGACTCCAGCGCACTGCCAAACACCGAATTAAAGATATAATAAATACGGGCGCCTCCGGACAGCTCTTTAGTTGATATATCTGTGGAGGTCCCGTCGATGGACGAGATGAAGGAGGTGGCAAACCGGGTCATGAGCTGAAGGATCATGGACCCTCGATGTTCCTTCCCACTAAAGTGCATGTCCCCGTAGCTTGCGAGCTCCTGCTGGGTCTGCCCCATCAGGGTGTTGAGACGCGCCTTGATATCCGGCAGCCGCTCCCGGATGTGTGCCATGAGGGTCTGATTAAGAGTCTTGGCCAGGTACTGCGTCCCACACCGCATGGAGATGTTTCGATAAGCAGGATGGTGCCGGAAAAATTCAGCTTCTGCCTTGAGGGCCTCTTCCATTGGTCGGTTGCCCTGAATATCTTGCTGGGACCGGTTAACCACTCCGATAAAGCCCAACTTCAACGGGTAGACCCGACCGGAGAGGATATCCAACGCATTTGTGCCATGATCCATGAGATCCACCTTGGTGAGAACCCCGATCGTCCGCCGACCCAGGGGATCAACATGTCTGGCAAGTTTCAAGGCCTCCGAGTTAACGATATCGACGTTTGCGGGAGACACGGCGAGAATGATGCTGTTAGGTTTAGCAATGTATTCCGAGATGAGGGTCCGGGTTTGTTTCTCAATATCGGGCGGTTGATCGCCGATGGGAACCTTGGTACACCCGTGTCAGTTACTAGATGAATACTTTGTGCCCAGCCAGGTGAGCATACCTTGGTCAGGCCCGGTAAATCAACCAGGGTTAAGTTGAGAACATGCGGCGAGTAGATTTTTAGATTGATGGGTTGTCTGTTGATACCCTTGTTATTACCGGCAACACGGGAGGTTTCGTTCTCGATCTCGCGCTTGACATCCCCAAAGTCGGTAAACCTCCGGCCGGGGATATGGTGGAACTCAGCCCATTCGGAACGGCGTGCCTGAGTGGGGTTCCTATAGGCGGCGTGTACGTCTGGTTCCGACTCGTCCTCCTCAACGTTGATCAATTGTAGAATTAACGGACGGCGAGTTACGATGCCACTTCCCCGAGGCAAGAAATCACGGCCAACGATGTTTTCGAGCACCGAAGACTTGCCAGCGGATTGTGAGCCGACGACGACCTGCGGTACGGACGAGTGTAAGTAGCCGTGCGAGCACGAATCCCGAGTCAAAGGAATCAGGCATTCTTGGAGGCGCGGGACGTACGATTTGAGGGAGGTCGAGAGAGTCTGTGCCAATCGTATTAAAGACTAAGTCCTGTAGCTGATTAACAATCCGCAACAGGTCGTCTCCTAGGGCTGCCATTTTGGAGGCGGGAGAGCTCTCGTTCGGCCTTTAAAATGGCAGATTAGACAGTTGTTTAGTCTTGTTCTGATGCTATTGCCGACAACGAGTGCTGTCGGGCACCGGATTTCTCTTTTTTTTAGATTTTTTTTTTATTTGCCGTCAACGAGGGATCGCGGGCGCAACCGGCAGCACAAGCTCTAATCTGGGAGAGTAGGGAGAGCGGCACAACACAATATGGTGCTTTGAGACCGACAAGGTAAAAGACTCAGGTCTAATGAAGATTGGGGTGGAAAAGAGTTGTTGATGTGTTGCAGCCCAGTGGGTGCAAAACGACGAGGCGTTGAAAAATATGGAAATATCAACTGCTAAAAGTTTCCAATGCACATACCAAACCTCTTATTAACATTTCATGCGCATATGTATGCGAGTACCTTGCACCTTGTACCTTTAGCAAGGATTCCTACCTAGGTACTTTCAGAGTATATAGGTACGCTGCGATACCTGAGCCCGAGTAATACTTGTATTGAGGAGGGGTGTACCTTAAGGTACCCCGGCGACTTGGAGTCCCACCTAGTCTCATCCGTCATCCAATCAACCTACCTCCCATTGGGTCAGAAAGGCAATACCGAATACGTATCGAGATGCCCAGCTCTAAATACATGATACATGCACGTATGTAAAAAGGCCCGGGCAAGCTCGGGTCCGGCGTGTCCAGGTATGTAGGTGATGTACTTACGTACCCATTAGGTACCTACACACATATACCCAGGTACCTAGGTAGGTACCTCCATAGTAGATCACTTACTTTCATTGCTTGGTTGGCACCCTATTCATGGAATGCTCTTTTCGGTATCCTCGTTTATTCTCTCATGGATAGATATTCCCGACCATAGAAAGCGGAAAAGGTACCTAGAGAGGTAGATAACTGAATAAATAATTCGGATTATCGGTTGTGAGATAACCCTAAATATACACACTATGCTCATAGCAATAGGTAAGACTCCTACGTAGTAGTGCGTGTGGGATGTGTAGAATACGAGTTAGGAACAACACAGCTTTAAACCTTGAGTATAATTCAGGTACATGAACATATGATATACATATAAAACAGACCTACTCGATAATCCCTATAAAAAATTTTACGCCTCGTCTTAATATCTCCGAGTCGAGGAGAGCCTGCACTAGGAGGGACGACATCCCCACATGCTGTGCTCTAAGCCGAGACCCATAACCGCGGACACATCACTCTATGTACCACGGACATGCTTCAGAATCTGTTGAAGCCTACGCACTGCTCTCAGTTGTGAAAGCGAGGCTTCCTCATGAGGCTTTGAAATAGTAATGAGCTCCTCCCGAGCCACGTTTACTAGAGATCGAAGCTCTCCCCATACCTCGTCCGTATAATTCGAGAGTACCCCTTGCCACTGATCGATCCAGATAAGCTTGGCTTCCTCTAGGTCGGAGGTGCCTAGCAAGTCGGCGTACTCCTGCATGCTGTTCCCACTCGACCCGACACTAGGAAAGAAGTTTAGAGCATCATCCCAACGTCCCCTCTGCGAAGCATATTCCCCAAGTTCGCCATCTTCGAAAAGGCGGTGCCGTAGTGCTACTTGCTCAGTATCCGTCAAGAATACAGCAGTGTCTTCGACCCCATCGTATCCCGAATCAAGGAGGGCAACTACGTCCATACCATCAGTCGCCACAATTGCTGTAGTCTGCGGCGTCTGGCTGGGCGCAGGCTTATCGATGGGCTCATATCCACGTGTCCCGACGTTACTGGGCTCCGCTATTTCGAGCATACTCGTACCATTTAAAAAGGAGGAGAAGTCGGATTCGCCTGGGACATGCTGCTCCGGCGCCTGTGGAGATCTAAATGCATCGTCGAATGTCGCCCGCGCAAGGCTGCTCCTGCACGTCAGGGCCTCATCTACACCCTCGCCCCGAGTGGATCTAGACGATTCAGCTTTAGTCGAGGGCAGAGCGTCGATGGGATATGTACCGCCGGGGTGCCGCAAGACCATATCATTAGCTAGTTTACCGGCGGATGCGCTGAGCCGTGATATGAACGAGGCTCCGTCCGGAACGGGGTCAATAGGTTCGGGCTGTTGATCCCGTTCAAGTTGTGAAGTCGATGAATGATCTAGATGTGTTGCAATGCCTTTGCCTTTTGTATCTTTGGACCTTGCTTCCTCACTCTTGCTTTGGCCCATCGTAATCAAGTCCCCTCTGATTGGTGCGCCTTAATGAGTCGTCACTATATCTAGCTACAACAAGCCAAGCTCATATAAACGGAGGGGGAGGGGGAGGGGGTGTACGACAACTTCACAGGCTTTCTATATACGACCAAGAAACCTACAAGCTAGAGCTAAGTGCTTTATCGGACCCTCGAACTGTGAATAGCAAATATAGGTACCGATGTATGCGCAGTGCTGGATGGAAAAGGTCGGCAAAATTCGGCTTTAAGAGATGAAGAAGGCAAATATTACCTAGGTTTGTACCTACCTAGGTAAGTATGATGTAGTCTAAAACTCTTCCAACCTTAAATTAAAGTCTCAGCTGTATGCATGTAGGCGGGTTGTGCGTATTTCTATTAACATGTGATAACATAATAATTGATTCAGTCAGCTATCTACTCCCGTATTTATTATGGTAGATGCCTACGGGTAGGCAGGTAGGTTCCCTTATCATTATCCGTGCCTTCAAGTATCTAGATTAAGTGACCATTAGGTAAAGGCTTCAAGGCCATAGAGCAGTGATGCGTAAATAGATACTTTAGGATATAGGGCAGCTTTAAATCATCAATCACGAATTAGGTATACATATCAGCAAAAGACCTCTCGAGCCTTATATGTGTTTAAGAAGCCCGACCACGTAATATACGTAAGTAAGCTTGGTGAATTGTGCGCCACGTGCGGTACTACCCAGTTTAGTTTGAGAGAAGTTGGATTACCTTGTCGCCTTGGAACTTCAGACACAACCATACATGTAGGTAAGGTACCTCTTACCTAGCGTCTACGTACTTGCCTTAGGTACTGTGCCTCCTACATGCACCTAGGTACATGTAGATTTGAAGAAAATGTACATTTAATCCCGTTGTCGCGATTTCATTCTCAGGTCTTTTAGCACTGCTTTGTCAGATCCAAAAACAAACCTACATACCTACTTACACAAGGTACTAGGTATTAAGATATCCATATGTACCTAATTTTTCCACTCTCTGCAGGACAGCCTTGGAGCCTGAGACCTACAGTACAAGGCGTCTACTTTCTACTTGTGCCGCCTGCGGCCCCCACATTTCCTATATGTACATTAGAGGTAATCACCAGAATGTCGAGAGAGGTGCGCATATATGTGCATGCGCACAGAAGTGTAAGTTTCTAAGTATATGTGCAATTATTTAAGACACCTACATGTATGTCGATACCTACCTACATGTAGGTAGCAGGTAGATAGTTAGGTAGGTTATATATAGGTATCTGTACCTATGTTTATATGTACAAGGACGTATGTGCTTAAGTACCTCTATATACCTGGTTAGTTACGGTATATACCCACCTATCCATATATGTATGAGGTGATTGCATTGGTACCTGGGTCCAGTATGTACCTGCCTAGGTATGTGTGTACCTGACCTACCAGGTAGGTACCTAAACATGTATACTAAATTGCACCTATGCGGTCGCCTATATTGGGTAGGTAGGCACCTATCCAAGGACTTGTGCCAAAACCGGCAAGCGCCCACTGACATAAGCCGACCACACATCGACAACCACCTCCCACCTCTCCCCAAATCTGACCTGGACCCTTGCGCATAACGTACTATTACTAGGACCTACCATACTCGCATCACATCACTCAACCACAACCACGACTACGCCTTGCCGTCGTTTTTGCAGCTGCTCGTGTATTCTTTTTTTCCCATCCTTTCCCCTCTCTCGATAGCCTGCGGGTGCTTCCGACAAACATTCCACTGTGTGCATGGCTGCTTGATTGACTTGCGGGACCATTTTCAACTCATACCCTTTGATCCTGCCAACCGCAAACTCGTTGGGAGCGAGCGCACCACCAGCCTAAGTCCTCGCATCTTTTCTACTGCCACGCCGCCAATACGTACAACACCCCGCCGCCCTAGACCCGCCCCTCCGACTACCTTTTCCCATAACCCATAACCCAGAACCCAGAACCCAGAACCCATAACCCAACCTACGTATCATCAGCAGCCGTAAGATACCTCAAGGCGGTTCTCGATTCATTGTCACCTTAAGTCGCGTACAATCCCCTCCACCGCCGAGCCCTCACTAGTTGCGGTTGCGATACGTCAATCCAACTAATCCACTTTACACCTTAACCTCATAGCGAAAGACGGGTCGGAGCTTAGGTAGCTTCACCCCGACGTCCATCGCAACTATGGTCGAAGGAGATTCCAACTCTCCCACCTGGAAGTTCACCCAGTAAGTTTCACAAAGAGCCTCTCGCCCCCCGGATCTTCTCAAATCGTAAACCTTGTCATCGCTATGGTAGCCCCGCCTCGAGCAAATCAGCTATCACACACTTTTCTTCTCGTCTGCTGGCGACTCATTCACTCTACAACGATTTTACTAACTTCTTTGCCTCCGTATCCAGGTGCTTTGGTGACAAGGGAGATGTTGAGGATATCACAGAAGGTATGTCTTCCATTCCTTATTTCAGCCGAAAGGGTCTTACGGGCTCTATGGGCTCTACGGGCTTCCCCAATCTCAAAATTCCAGCTCCCCTCGATTTCCTCCATGAATATATGAAGTCCGGATGGGCTTCCTTTCGCTTACGCAAATCTCTTAGCCGATATCATATCGACCGTCGAATTCGACCACACCGGTAATTATCTAGCAACGGGAGACAAAGGCGGCCGAGTCGTTTTATTCGAAAGGAACGAGACGGTCAGTCAAGAACTTCGATTCGCCCCAGCCCCGTGGCTTGTAACTAAGTCTGATCTACCTTGCAGAAAAAAACGTGCGAGTATAAGTTTCATACCGAATTCCAGTCACACGAGCCCGAGTTTGACTACCTCAAATCCCTAGAGATCGAAGAGAAGATCAACAAGATTAAGTGGTGCCGTCGCCAAAACGCGTCTCACTATCTACTCTCCACCAACGACAAAACGATCAAGCTGTGGAAGGTTTTCGAGAAGTCGCTAAAGGTCGTTGCTGAGAATAACCTATCTCACGACCTAACGCCTGGCAATATTGTTGGTGTTGGAGGAGGGGCTCCGAGAGCCATCCCCCAGTCGCATTTCAAGAGTGCCGGGGAGTTGAAACTGCCCCGACTGACGCATCATGATACGGTTGTGGCTGCGGTTCCCCGCCGTACATATGCGAACGCCCACGCTTATCATATCAATAGCATCTCGGTCAACAGCGACGGAGAAACCTTCATAAGCAGCGACGACCTACGGATCAACCTCTGGAATCTGAACATCCAGGATCAAAGCTTCAACATCGTTGACATCAAGCCCGCGAATATGGAGGAGTTGACGGAGGTCATTACCGCTGCAGAATTCCACCCAATCAGCTGCAACTGGTTTATGTACGCAAGCTCAAAAGGCACCATCAAGCTAGCAGACATGCGAGAGAGTGCCCTTTGCGACCAGCATGCGAAGCGTATGTCTCCCCTTCCGTTACTAACTTGTGAAGGTGACCTACGCTAACAGAATTGTTTAGTTTTTGAGCAGGAGGAGGACCCGTCGTCAAGATCGTTCTTCTCCGAGATCATATCATCCATCTCAGACGTGCGTTTCTCATATGATGGTAGATATATCTTGTCTCGAGACTACCTCACCGTCAAGATTTGGGACGTCAACATGGAACGTCAGCCTGTCAAGACCATACCTATCCACGAGCACTTGCGGCCGCGACTCTGCGATACCTACGAGAATGATAGCATTTTTGACAAATTCGAAGTGGTCTTCTCAGGCGATGCCAAAAACGTCATGACTGGAAGTTATAACAACAACTTCATGATTTATCCCTCGGACCCCGATAAGGAGATCGAGGTGGTCCTACAAGCTGACAAGTCGGCCTTCAAGGCCAAGAAAGTAGGCATTCCGACACCCATCAACTCGTCAACAAGCCCCACGGCAACCAACGGCGGTAAGAAAGGCGGGTCGCGCGCAGGCAGCCCGGCGGCCGGCGCAGGTCAAGGACAAAGAATGCGAAAGGAGACGGATGCAGATCAGATTGACTTTAACAAGAAGATCCTACACATGAGTTGGCATCCATTCGAAGATAGCATCGCCATCGCCGCGACGAACAATGTAAGTCATATGTCTGGAAACCTCTCTCCCCCCTTTACATATATATATAGCGTCTGCGGTAGCTGATACGATGCAGTTATTCGTCTTTTCGGCCCTCTAGGAGGCTAAGCGGCGCTCTCCGGTAGCGGCCGGATATTTCGCAGCCCCCTTGATCTGCGGAAGAACCATCTGGTTCGGAGTGCGGGTATGAATATGCGTCGCCACCGCCAGTAGTCTCTTCAATAGTTGCGCGGTCCTCTTGGACGTAGATGACTATTCATAGTATTTGTGGCTAGGACTGCTGGCTTGCTCGACAGAGACGGACGCCTTGTCAATGAGAATACGTTGGGTTTACGACTCGAAAGGTGCATACGTGAGGGTGGTTTTATCCTAGGCCTAATGCATAAGGCGGTCGGGATTGTGTTAAAAGACATATTGAGAGGACTGAAGCATGGCCATCCAGCAATGGAACCCCGCAGGGAGCCGGTTGCTTCCATGTCAGCAGGCATGGGGCCGATATCATGGCATAGACTCTACAAGGCAGAATAAAGGCCCCGAGTTGGGGCGTAAGACACATGAGATCCGAAGAGTGTAAAACCGTGTTATCCAATACCAGATTCATAGCAAACGCCTTCCGAGTGACCCTATGTTCAACTTGGGTAGCATGAGTACCTAGGTACCTACCTAGGTACCGTACATGTACCTAGGTGTCCAGAAGACAACAAGATGGATTAAAATGAGAATGGGTGGCACCTACGGAGAGTTGCTTCCGCCGTTTAAGTACCACCTAGGGAGTTGAGAGTCCGGGCAAATTAGGTACCTGCATGTATTATACCATACGTACATGCATATGCCTCTTGATGAGCAATGTCTACCAACGATTTCTGCCAATCAGGATCTCGTAGCTGATAGAACAATATATATAGAATGCGGGTAGGGATGCGTGTACAATACCTGTAGGTACCTACCTGATATTATCTTTTAAAGATATCGTCTTTTAATTACGCAATATTTAGACTTGCGTCCGAAGTGTTTTCTTTGCCGTTCATCCTTTGAATTCGTTCTACCTACCAAGCTTAAATCATTATAATAGTAGGTCTGCATTACCTATACCTACACGGGCACCTACCTACCTAGGTACATATAATCGACCACCGTCGGGTCGCTCCCGTAAAGGTAAGGCGTATGTAGGTAGGTAGTTCGTTTAAAGATGGTAGGCATCACATCGTATGGAATGAGGACGTAGGTATATGCAGGTAGGCGACATCTACGCGCAGTACTATGCCTGGGTACAAGTACCTACCTAGGTAAGTAGGTAGCGACCCAGTACCTGCCTTAACTGCTTACATAGTAGGTACATTGAAAAGTGGATCTAAAAGGGTGCCTAGTTCGGACAAGCCGCCGATGGGTTAAAAAGCTTATTAGGTTAGATGCCAGGTGGATAGATACATCTGCAGGAGCGATGTCCTTCTGTCAGATTGCGACGAACTACCTACCTACCTACCTACCTATGTACGGTGAAAGCTGTCAATGTTATAAGTTCCGGCACTTGCTTATAAAAGCAAGCCACGTCGATTGGACAGGCCTATTAACCCAAACTCATGTCTGCTCGTTCCCCAAGGCCACTGGCAAGTAGATGCAAGGAATCGCCGTGGCAGCGGATGACTTATCCCGCTTTTGGTACGATCTCTCGATCTCTTCTCTCCTACGCACTTTCGCTTGCACCACCCAGTCATCTTTGATCCCAATCTTGGTTCCCCCCCCCCCCTCCCCAAAGTCCTAAAATAGCCGGGAAACAACTGACAGATTGCCCCAAAGCGTAGGAACAAATCCCTCGCCGTTAACTCCCGACTCTAACCCTTCCACCCACATCCTCAACCTCGATGACGAGCCGGTCGACGCCCCGGAGACGCCAGACCCTGCGAGAATCGCACGCTGCTTCTCGAAATGGCGCCACCATGACACCTAAGGTCATCAATGCTGGGCCTTCTCTCGAGAAGGCTGAGTTATATGGCATAGATGACCAACGACCTACCTTCTCTAAACTTATGGGACTTGCCGGTCGCATTCTTATCGAAACTATCCCGCAATGGCTGGCCGTAGGGGCAATGCTCGGCCTGATATTCGGCGGCTGTTGTTCAAACGTGAGATCGAACAAGTCCTATCCCGGCTTCCCGTTATCGTAATGGAGGGCTAACGTCTACGGTGCCGGCGCGCAGGTTTTCGCTCTCGAGGCCATAATCAAGTAAGCTCCTATAAGCTACGTCCGGATCTTCGGCTGCGTTCATGACTAATATTGGCATTGCTAGGGTTGAACCGGCGAGTGGTATGATAATACAGTTATATTATACTCCGTATAGCCCTACCGAGAATCAGGCTAACAGCCGACGCCCATAGGCACGCTTTTGACCTTTGTTCAATTTCTCTTTGTGGCTGTCACAGGATATATCTCGCAGTTCGACCTAACCCGCCCGCCATTCTTTATAAAACCGAACCGAGTCCCGATTCGCCGCTGGCTCATCAATATTATTTTATTCTTCAGCATCAACGTGCTGAATAACCATGCCTTCAGTTACGATATCTCCGTACCAGTCCACATCATTCTGCGGTCCGGGGGTAGTATTACGACGATGATTGCCGGCAGTCTATATGGGAAAAGATACTCTCGTATCCAGATCATTGCCGTTCTTCTACTCACGGTCGGCGTCGTCACAGCTGCCTGGTCAGATGCTCAGTCCAAGGCAAGGGTCTTACACTCTACATTCTGGTCCCTATTACTAACTATTAGCAAGGAACCGTCTGCCAGAGCTAATCAGGAAAACGCCCCCAAGTTTAGCACGGGCCTGGCCGTCCTTTTGGTTGCGCAGATCCTGTCAGCCATCATGGGATTATATACCGAGGAAACGTACAGGAGCTACGGGCCACACTGGAAGGAAAACCTGTTCTATTCCCACTTGCTCTCGTTGCCTCTCTTCTTGCCGTTTTCACGATCCTTGATCAATCAATTCATGCGCTTAGCCAACAGCAAGCCGCTCCCCCTCCCTTTTCTAGCTGAGCAGATCAACCTCTCGAACGTCTCAACCACGGTGCGGCAAAAAATCGAAGGCATCTACATTCCCAGCCAGATAGCTTATCTGATACTCAACGTTTTAACGCAATATGCTTGTATCCGCGGTGTCAATCTCTTGGCTGCCGCGTCCTCCGCGTTGACAGTCACGATCGTGCTTAACATCCGCAAACTAGTTAGCCTACTGCTTAGTATATGGCTCTTCGGCAACCGCTTGGCCACGGGGACTCTGATAGGTGCTGTTGTTGTGTTCTCTGCGGGTGGCCTGTATTCGTTAGATTCTAAGAAGCCGGCAGTGAAACCGAAGACGGGTGGCGGAAAGGCAGGGTAGCTAGCTAGGATACACCGGTATCTTAGGCTTCCCCCAGCTTTCTCTGCGCGACGGTTAATATAAAGCAGTATTATTGCCGGCCGGGCCCGTTGGCTCTCTAATTCGCATTGACTCTTTACGTGAAGAGAATCGCTCACCAGTATAGATGTCGCAAGGAGGACAGTTATGAGGCTGGGTGCTCGGCTTGTCTCGGGCAAGCGGGCTAGTTTGAATAGGTATATACCTACCTAGGTACCTAGGTACCTAAGGTAGGCGATGGTGGCTCACTTGCTCTGAAGAAACCGAAAATGCCGCCTCACCAGACATTTAGCCCCCGTACTTTTAAGGGTCCGTTTTCATTTTAATTCATTAGCCTAGTATCCGTAATCAAGAGTTTGGCCATAAGGTTATTAGATACCTACCTCTTAGGTAGGTAGGTAGGTATCCTACCTCCTATCCCCCTTCTTAGTATGTACCTAGGTAGGTACAAATCGTGTCCAGGAAGTCTTCGTACACTTAACCTTTTTAAATATAAAAATTCATAACTCCACCCTTTTAAACGTTATAAATCTGGAATAAAATTTATTAAATAGAGTAGAATTAACTGATTTTAACGGTATGGTTTTTATAAAGATAATTATATTTTTAAAAAAGATAAAAATAAAAATACGTTGTTTTATTTTTATTAATAAAACTTTAATCGTAAATAACTTTTTATTTAATACGTTATATATAAAACTATAATTATTATAAAATTATATAAAATTTAAAGTTTTTATTAATATAATTTTTATTATTTGAAAGTTAATAATAAATGTTTAAAAATAAATTTAAAAAAGTTTTTATAAATATTATAATATCGTATAAATTTAAGTTTATTATTTTTAAAATTTTATTTTTAAACGTAGAATAAAGTCTTAAATATAATATAAAAGTTTCCCGGCGAAAAGTAAAAGTTTCGTTAAAATAAAAATGAAAAATAAAATATATTATTAAAATATAATATATATTTAACATTTTATTAAAAATATAAATCGTTAATAAAAATCTTCGAAATTTTCTATTTAAACTATTCGATAATTAACCTAAATTATAAATATTTTTAATTTTTTAAAAATAGTTTATTACGGTTATTATTTACGGTATAAAATATTAAAAATTTTATTATTAAAAATAAAACGTTAATCATTTTATAACATTATAAATATACGGTTTGAAAATTCGAAAAAATTAAATCTATATTTAAAACACGTAGAATTAATTATATATAAATTTTCATTCGATTTAATTCAGAAATGGTTGAGTTATAAATGTTTAAATGTAAAGTGTATAATATTAAAGTGTACGAAGACTTCCTGGACACGATTTGTACCTAAGTTTGAACGTTTCTTCTGCTACCTACCTACCTAGCAGCCTAGGTATGTATGTAGGTACAAATCCACTCGTGGGTAGGGTACATACATACCTAGGTAAGTAGGCAGGTATGTACAACCCACTTTAAGTACCTACTGCCTAGGTACCTTCACGATAATATTTTTTTACCATGCGTAATGCAGGTATGTGCCTACCATTTAAGTAAATACCGTACCTAGGTAGGCAACTTAGGTATGTAGATACTTGCAAGTGTTATGGGTACATGTAGCAGATCCAGGAAATTTAGGTGCCATTCCTAGGGCGTATAAGTACCTGATACCTATCGATGTTGGTGTGTCGACCAGGATGCATACATCTTAGGTATTACGTACATATCTACCTACCTAGGCACGTATCCGGGCAGCTCGATGTCTTATCTATTAATTACGACCGCTGCCCCGCCTACCCCTCTATCGATTAAGCGCAGGTACCTATATTAAATACGTATGGGCGGGCGTCGGCGTGCTGTCTCAGCCTCAAAGCAAGTAGGTACCTATGTACCTATGTATGCACTTAACCTCTGCGATAGCTAAATGCAGCTTCAACTAATGTAGGTACAAACAGGTACATGCATAGGTACCTTGCCATCGTACTTTGGGTCAATTTGTACCATCTCGACGGCATCAAACTTATCATGACAAGTCACTCTTCAATCCACGGACCTGATCTTACATTTGTCGACCTCATAGTCTAAATCAGATATGAGTGGGTTGTATCTGGGGACTGCCACATTTACTGCTCATTGAACGGCCTGCAAGGGAAGTGGAGTGCCGGATCTGCTGCTGATTCAAATTCCCTCCGAGTTTTAGACACCATCAAAGCTAAGCGTCCGAAAGCCACGAAAATCATCACGACTTACAACTTGTCTCGGCTACACCAGCAGATATACCAGTAAACATGTCTTGTTAGTCAATCACCCGTTCTTCCTCCCGAGTTCTATTCCGATCATCATATTTCATATTTCATATTTCATATAATTACATATTACATATCACAGGAAATCATTGTGTCCCACGGGCTGACCATACCATGCCAATACTGCAGCCTTCCGTCCAACGTCGCCTAAAGTTTCGGCCGCCCACCAGGCTCTCGAATTCGAGTCGGACGGCTCTGATACTGGCGCACATGCCATAGGAAGCGACTCGGAACCTGAGAGTACCGGCCACGACTCCGAGTTGCGCGGCCAGAACGACAGCGTCGCAATAGACATACAAGAGCAGAAAGGAGATGCGTCCTCGCTATCGCTAGAAGACGGCATGCTACCACGAGATCGTCCTAGAAAGACCACGTTTCACGATGCTGTAGCTGAACGGCAGATGACTCAGGCCGAAGCTAAACTCTTCTACCAAAGAAGCCAGTTAGACCAGTTAAAAACGGAGGGAAGCAACTGGAGCCAATCCCAAGCCACTCCCCATGGTAGTCCTGTGGCCTCGGTTGGCCTGGCCGCCGTTAAGCCAGCTAACGAGGCTTTGGTTAGTCGTTCTCACTCAAACTTGTCGGCCAATCCGAACCCTACATCTCCGCCTCCAGCCGTACAGGGCTACAACTTTCCTCATATTGCGGGCTCTTCCACTAGCCCCCGTGGCCTCCACACGACTCCCCGAACAGCTACTCGGCCATCCCTAGGGGGGTACGTCGGTCCTCAGCCAACTAGTCATCCACGTAGCGACACTCCCCAAGAACGGCCGGGGATGAGCCCGCAGCCTGATCTGGGGCTTCCCGAGGGAGCATCATCTAATATCGCGAGCGGGATGGGCAGTAATGACCCGCACGTCATAGCAGAACTAAGCACCATTTTCCAAAACATACAGAAAATCTTGGACATCCGCCACAAATATATTCGCCTTTCTTTACAAAGGGACGGCGATAACCCCAAAGATGATCCGAGTTGGGAGATATATCCTCCCCCTCCGGAGCCTGCCTGGGTGGAGGCCCACAGAGCTCAGGATAGCCATGGCATGAACACTGGTAATAATAGTATGAGCAATAGCATCGTTCTGCCTACGCAAGCGGGCGTACACCAAGCTGGTGATCCCGGGACCGCGAATACAGATACCGAATCCAAAAGAATACCTAGAAAGCGCAAACCCGGCCACGACATTGGAGAGGATTTTGACATGGCTGATCTCTTACCACTTCCTCAGGAGAGCGAGTTCGTCTTCCGCCTAGATGAGAAGGGTGTTTATCAGGTTTTCGAGAACGATGCTGCAGACAAGGCCAACACGCCGGTAGTGGGAGTCCCTACGATCAGAGATTTTTATATAGATCTTGAGAAACTCCTGTCCATATCGTCTGATGGGCCAAGCAAGAGTTTTGCCTTCCGGCGGCTTCAATACTTAGAGGGCAAGTTTAATCTCTACACGCTTCTGAATGAGTACCAGGAGACCGCGGATACCAAGAGGGTGCCTCATCGAGATTTTTACAACGTAAGAAAGGTCGACACGCATGTCCATCACTCCGCTTGCATGAATCAAAAGCATCTTTTGCGATTCATTAAAAGCAAAATGAAGAAGTGCCCGGACGAATACGTCCTCTTCAGAGATGGTAAGAATCTCACGCTTAGGGAAGTATTCGAGAGTATCAACTTAACCGCGTATGACCTAAGCATTGACACTCTGGACATGCACGTAAGTCGACTACAAAAACGAGTAGGCAAATGCCTCGGGATGAAATATAATTAACCGTATGGTAGGCGCACACGGATTCATTCCATCGGTTTGATAAATTTAATCTCAAGTACAACCCCATCGGCGAATCGCGACTTCGGACCATTTTCCTTAAGACGGACAACTTCATCCAGGGCCGTTATCTAGCGGAGATTACGAAAGAAGTCATCTCCGACCTCGAGTCTAGCAAATACCAGATGGTGGAATGGCGGATCTCGATCTATGGGAGATCCCTAGATGAATGGGATAAGCTTGCGGCTTGGGTTGTTGATAACAAGCTGTTCTCGCACAACGTCCGCTGGCTCATTCAAATTCCACGGCTGTACGACGTCTTCAAGGCGGCTGACTTGATGGAGTCTTTTGAACAAATTGTAAAGAATGTCTTTCAACCGCTCTTCGAGGTAACAAAAAACCCAGAGAGCCACCCGAAGCTTCACATCTTCTTGCAGAGAGTGATTGGCTTTGATAGCGTCGACGACGAGAGCAAGGTTGAGCGACGGCTGTATAAGAAGTTCCCCGTACCGAACGAGTGGAATTCAAAACAGAACCCCCCGTATAGCTATTGGATCTACTATCTCTTTTCCAACATGACCTCGCTTAACTTTTGGCGCCGCCAGCGTGGTTTCAACACCTTCCTGCTACGACCACACTGTGGGGAAGCAGGTGACAGCGAACATCTGGCGGTTGCGGTATTGTGCAGCCATAGCATCAGCCACGGGTTGCTTCTGAGAAAGGTACCTCTCCTCCAGTATATCTTCTACCTTGAGCAGATCGGCATCGCCATGTCACCGCTTAGCAACAATGCGCTCTTCCTAGCCTACGAGAGAAATCCGTTCCATCAGTACTTCAGACGTGGTTTAAACGTTTCACTCTCCACGGATGACCCTCTCCAATTTGCGTTCACCAAAGAGCCATTGATGGAGGAATACGCTGTTGCAGCGCAAATCTACAAGCTGAGCCCGGTCGACATGTGCGAACTCGCCAAGAACTCGGTGAGGCAAAGCGGTTACGAATATTCCATTAAGCAACAATGGCTGGGAGAGAAGTTTAATTTGCCAGGGAAAGATGGAAACAGCATGGTGAAGACCAATGTGCCAGATCGAAGAGAAGAGTACAGGTATCATACTTGGGTTGAAGAACATCGTTTGTGAGTACCTTTACGTGCCCAGTCCTCGACTATAGCTACACCATACTGACCTCCTTTTCCTTTTCCCTTTTTTGAATATAGAATCTCGAGCTATACTTCTACGAGTGAGTTGCACGAAGTACTTGAGCATCATCCGGGTATTGCCTCAAATCCGGACCCAGGGTCACCGACCTCGTCCGTTAAAGTGCACCCAGCCAGTGTTGCCACTGATTTCAAATCCCACGCTTACCTCAACGCGGGGAATTCGGAAGCCCGGCTGCCCCGTTCGGGTTCACAAGTCGAATTTAATAGCCCCCAGCTCGATGCTTGCGCCGGCGGGCCATTTTCCGCTTCAGGACCTTCGCTTGGCCTCACACAACGGGAACCGTGGCCTACGGAGGGACTCCGTGAAACGCATCTCTCTGCGCATGAGCCTAGATACATACCGGGCATAATGGCCAGAGCCTCAAGGCATGGCAGCATGCAACGCGGTTCCGGACATGAAAGCGACGAGGCAGGTCCTGCTCGCAGTGCTTCTCGGAAGACAAATGGGAGGGAGGACCCAAGCTAATCTACCGGGATGAAGCGCGGATACAGATTGGCGAGGATAGACTCTAATTTAGGTTGATATGGTATTTTAGGGAGGATTGTTGAGGGAGAGATGATAAAAAGGAGACAAAGAAAGGAAAAAGGAAGAGAGAAAAAGGAAGATGGAAGTCAGGCTAGTTATTCATAAATTGATATCTAGGTACCTAGCTGCGTGTAGGTTTAGTCTCTGGATACATGTATCTGGGACATACTTACATACCTAGGTACCTACCTACCTAGGTAGGCGCCTAGGTATATATGCTTATGCGTGGGCAGTATTGCTGTATATAAACGCACATACATAGGTACATATAGGTATACACACACCTACCTGGGCAATCAAGTGGTGCTTTCATGGGCCAGTTTAAACAATTACCTACCTAGGTAGGTAGGTAGGTACCTGCGGATGTGTTGTATTATACGTGCTTTACGCAATTATCAAAAAACTCGAGCAACCCACCATAATACATAAGGTTTAGCACAGCTTAAGTAAGACAATAGTGGAATGCCTGATCAAGGTACCGAGGTACCTACAAAGGTAGGTGTCTATGTACATCCCTACATGTATTTTATGCACTTGCATGTGTGTACTGAGGCACCCAGGCCGGAGCGTCCAGGTACCAAACTCAGCGCGTTTAGTAATTCCCGGTCCTACCTGCTTAAATGAACCAATTCCGCCTCAGTCCGATTACGACCCTCCCTGCGTCTTGTCTTGTCTTGTCTTGTCGGCTGCTTCACGTGGTGGTGCTATCTCCTTATACTTTTCAAATCTCCCTCTCGATCCTGAGCGGCTCTACTAAGCTGCTCCTTGTGTTTGGTGCAGCATAGCTCTGGGGTATCCATAACATGTTTGTGTTTGGCGATCTCGCAACGGTGATAAGCCCCTGGGAAACTCGTGTCGTCTTTGCGCACCTTGTGCTGTAATATGCCCGGCCACCTTTAATCATCATCTTTTGAAGAGAGGGCTTTTTCAACTCTTTTAGTCTTCCTCACTTCGGTAACGTCGTCTGTGCTACTGCCACTGCCGCTGCCGCTGCCGCTGCCACGAGCACGACTACAACTACGACTACAGCTACAACTACGACTACGACTACTACCACGGCCGCTTCTGGTTCTTTTCACATACTCCTTCGGCCCGCACCCTGCCTACTAGGAGAACCTCGTCATCTTTTTGGGGTCTCCTTTACCGAACGAAACCCTGCCACCCGCGCATTGGACTCATTTATGTTCTTCTAGGACGTATATTTCACCCCCTACAACCAACCCACAGCCGAACTACCGACTGTATATTATTGAAAGGGCAATTCAATTTCACCCTCCTCTAGTTCGCCATGGGTTTCTTAGGTGTCTGCAAGGCCATCTACGATTATGCGCCACAATCCGAAGGGGAGCTGTCAATAAGTGAAGGCGATATCCTCTATATTTTAGAGAAGAGCGAGGAGGATGATTGGTGGAAGGCAAAGAAGAAGGCTAGCGTTGATGACGAAGACGAACCGGTTGGCCTGATACCTAATAACTATGTAGAAGAGGTACGTACGATGATGCTCCGGCAAGCTTTGGCAGCCCATCAAGAAGTCGGATACTAAGATTTTGTAGGCACAACCTGTAGGCCAGGCCCGATCCTTGTATGAATATACCCGACAGACCGATGAAGAGCTGTCCTTTCCCGAAGACGCCCAATTACAGGTCTTCGATACCTCTGACCCTGACTGGATCCTCGTTGGATATGAACATGACTACGGATTCGTTCCCGCGAATTACATCGAGATGAGCGTGGCCCCGGCTGCCCCGGCGGCTTCAGCTATTGCACAAAAGGCTGAACCTGAACCTGAACCGCAACCTGAGCCTGAACCGCGCCCTCAAGTTGGGCCTGGGCCTGGGCCTGAGCCCGAGCCCGAGCCCGAGCCCTTACCAATATCAAAACCTCCGTCGCTCCCTACACGGTCCTCTGCTCCGGTTGAACCAGCAGCACCTCAGAGCCCACCCCTCCCTGATAGGAACCCGCCGGCAAGATCTACAGCTACTTCAGCTGCGCCGCCTGGCCCCGCCGCCGCCTTAGCTGAAGCGATGCAAGGTAAGCGACCTACTGCTCGTGCAGCGACGCCTCCGCCGATTACTCTACCGCCACGCCAGCAATACCTGTCAGAAGAATCTGATGGTGAACCGAGCCCTGCCCTGCCGGTGCGGCCACGGTCCCAATCGAACCCATCGCACGATCGGCCTACCGCAATGGCTCATCCGCAGCGGTCTTCTAGCCGCCGTGATTACGAGGACGAGTCCTACACCTCACAATTGAGCCGGATTGCGCCTGGCGGCTTTCATATGTACAATATCAATGAGATGGTGTCCGTGATGGGCAAGAAAAAGAAGATGCCAACGACGCTAGGCGTAAACCTGAAGACGGGTATTATCTTGATTGCCCCCGAGCGTGCTCAGGACGGCCCAACCCAAGAGTGGACTGCAGATAAGATGACTCATTACTCTCGAGAGGGCAAACATGTGTTCCTGGAGCTCGTTCGGCCAAGCAAGAGTATAGACTTCCATGCTGGCGCCAAGGATACTGCTGAGGAGATTGTTAGCGCCCTCGGCGAGTTGTCCGGAGCTGTACGGGCGGAGGGTCTGCGAGAAGTTATCATGGCTGGGACTGGCCAGAGTGGTCAGAAGAGGGGTCAGGTTCTTTACGACTTTATGGCCCAGGGAGACGATGAAGTTACGGTCTATGTAGGAGACGAAGTCGTTATCCTCGACGACTCCAAGAGCGAAGAATGGTGGCAAGTCCGTCGACTTAAGTCCGGAAAGGAAGGGGTCGTTCCCAGCAGCTATATCGAAGTTGTTGGGTTGGTCGCACCGTCATCGTCGGCGGCGGGCATCAATGCCGGCAGATCTACCGTAGCGCAGAATCGACTAGAGGAGGAGCGCTTGACTAAGGAAGCTGTCAAGAGAGAGCAGAAGATAGCAGAGGTAGGGCCTGGAATGCGTTTGCCCGAGAGGCGTAGTAGTTTGTCCGTTAGAGACCATGGTAACCTTTCTGGGCAACAGCGAAATAAACGCGAAAACGGCCGAGCGGATAGCGGCCGCCCTAGCTCGTCGAAGCCTAGTAAGCGATTCGGATCCGAATTTATGGGAAAGAAAGCTGCTAATCATGAACCTAGAACCGGACCCAAATAAGGTGCGGACTTGGACAGATCGGTCGAAATCATTCAGTGTCGAGGCTCAGTTCCTTGGGCTCAAGGATGGGAAGATCAACTTACACAAGATGAATGGTGTCAAGATCGCCGTACCCGTGGCTAAGATGTCGATCGAAGATATCGAATATGTCGAGCGTACCATGGGCGTGTCTTTGGACGAAGACAAACCACTCTCGGAAGTTAAGCGTGCAAAGGCAGCGAAGAACGGTTCCAATCGGGAGCCGGCAGCTAGCAAAGTCGGCGCTTCCATCGAGCCAGCAAAACCGGACTACGATTGGTTCCAATTTTTCCTATCCTGCGATGTTGCGGTTGGTCTCTGCGAACGCTACGCTCAAGCCTTTGCGAAAGAGTCTATGGACGAGAGCGTTCTACCCGATGTCGACGCGGGCGTCCTTCGCAATCTTGGGCTCCGGGAGGGTGATATAATCAAGGTAATGCGCTACCTGGACAAGAAATTCGGCCGCGATGGCAAGAAGAGAAACGTAAGTTTTGCTGGTGAGGAGGAAGGGGGTGGCCTCTTTTCGGGACCGGGAGGGACGCTCCGAAACAATACCCGAAAAGGCCGTCCGGCTCCGGCTGTTCAGACAAACGACAATATAGATCCCAAAGCGTTTTCCCAACAAACGGCTGGTAGCACAAATGAGTCGGAGCCGCCTTCGCCTGCTACAGCCCGCCCGAAGGCTGCCGAGAAGAGCACTGGTTTTGACGATGATGCCTGGGACGTGAAACCGGCGAGGCAGCCTGAACCTGAAGCGAAACCAACCCCGACACCGGAAACAAAGTCAACGACGCCTACTCAACCCCAGCGGCCGCCAACGCAGGCCATGCAGGACCTTTCCCTCCTAACGGCTCCGCTAGAACCGACCAAGGCACAACCAACCCCCACGTCCCCTTCATTAACTCTACCGCCACCCCAACCGCAACCTCAACCGCAACCTCAACCGCAGCTTCAGCCGCAACAGACACAGCCGCAGCCTCAGGGCGCGACACCGTCTTTCTTCACGGGTATTGGGCCGCAACATACGGGTGTCCCGCAAACGGCGGCCGTGTCGGCTCAGCCTCTCAACCTCGGTCTTGGTAACCGGCAGAGGCCTATCCCACCTCAAATCACCGGCAACCAAGGTGCCCTGATGCCCCCTCCACCTCCATCGCGGCCGTTGTCGGCACCACAGGCTGCGCAGCATAGCGGGTTCGCGCCTCCTCCTCTGCAGCCGCAGATGACGGGTATCGCCCCCCCCGGACAGAGCCTAAACGAACTCAATCAACAGCGGATTCAGCAACAGTATATCGGCACTTTCCAGGCGCAGCCGACGGGCCAGGGCATCGTGCCGTTTAACGCGGGCGGCGGCATACCCGCTCAGCCCGGCTTTGGACCTGGTCAGTTCATACAACCCCAGATGACGGGTGCTCCTCAGACACAGAGCCCCTTTTCAGATCCTCGCCCGCAACAATTCTCTCCGATTCCAAACCAGCCCACCGGCTTTGCAGGAGGTTTCCAGCCAGCCCAGCAGTTCCCACAGCAGACCGGGGTCAACTCTTTCCTCCCTCCCGCGCTAGAGCCTCAGCGAACGGGTATGACGTCGCTGCAACCGCAGCCTACCGGCTTCGGCGGCTTTGGTCAGGGCTTCAACCCCGGCATCAGCACCGCACCGGCTCAACAACCAGCTCCGGCGCCTCTCCTACCCCAGAAGACGGGGCCCCCACCTCCCGTACGCTTCGGCGTTACAGATAAGATTGCTCCTCAGCCAACCGGCCGCCGCGCCAACCTCGCACAAGCGAGTAAGTATTCCTTGCCCCTTTAACGCGCAGTCACGGTCGCGAACTAACATCCCGCAGCGCCGCAAAACCCGTTTGGGTTTTAGTTATACCACGTAAAGGGACGCTTTAGTCGATTACGGCACGGTATCGAAATTGGCGTGGCTCGCGGCAGCTCCATTCGGACCCGGCTGGTGGACCTGACGAATCGGGCTATATAATATTACCTAATCCTGTTGCGCTTCGCCCCCATTTTTACACTTCGCTGCTACAGCTTTGCCTAAAATGTACCTAATGTACCCTAAGCGGTTCGAATTTACCCAATCTTGAGACAGCTCGTCTCCCGACGCCTATCGCGGAAATTTTAAGATAATAAAGCTACGCGTAGAGGAATCAGAAAGAGGAGGCCACGTATGCATGGCAGCGGTGGGAAGTAGAAGTTGTCCGATAGAGGCCGCTCGGACATGGCGATCTGATAAGAATGAATGTATGGCCTCTACGTACCTATATACCTCTTATCTACCCACCTATATATGTATATGCGCAGCGAACTCCCTCCGTAACGTGCGCAGGAGTAGGTGCCTGTACCGCGTCAAGTTACGTACCTAGTTAGACATTTAATTTCGCGCGTAGCCCCCCAATTACATCCATTTCTCTCTTTGTTGAGGTCCCTTTACGTGTTGTAGTTCCCCAGGCATTAGAGTGGCAACTCCGCCGATGCACGTCACAAGGAGCTCAAGACTATGGCGAATTCCCTCGGAAATAATAAGTCTATTTAAGAGCAGGATCATTTGTTCTGCAATGTGTATGAGTACGTACATCTGGATAAATTTTGGTTGAAGTATACTGCTGTCAAGTCAAATCTTTATTAAATCGACCTTATCCGTAGAGATCCGCCGCGAGTTACACCCAGGGACCTGGTCTGTCTAAACCCTCCCTTGGCTAGATAGCAACGTCTTCATAGTAGAGAGAATAGGCTGGATTCCCCGGGCCTCGTATTTAGGGCCATTGCGTCATCACGTGTCCGGCATGCGAGTATTTTTGTGGCGACGGGGACCAAGTGATTACTTTAGAACTGGATTATCAACTATGTGGTCCGAGAGCCATTAAGGGAATCTATGCTCTCCCATTGAATATCTTAGATCGGTGGTGGCTCGTCTGCTTCTTCTCCGTCCAGAAGGGTGCGGCGGCGTGGGCGAGCCTTCAACTCGGCGCCATCCGCTTGAGCACCCGTGGTGGTGGCCTTATCCGGCTCAGCCTTTCCCGTAATCTTTGCCTCTTTCTCCTTAGGATCGAACCGCTTGCGGACGGCGTCGATCATCTTGAAGAACCAGTAGAAGTTCAGCGAGTTCAACGTCAAGTTGCTAGCGAGATAAACACCAGCAAGCCAGAGCGGCACACTGCTCGGCTCGGACACGAATCGCATGGTTTCGGTGTATCGGGAAGGGATTGTCGCATCGAGAGCATCCTCCGGTGCCAGGGTCTTTAGAACGGTAGGCACAGAGTGCAAGCCTGTCCACAAGTCACGAGCGATTAAGACGGACTGGTACGTGCCCCATACGAGACGGCAGGAGAAAAAAGTAAAGATAAGCATCAAGCCGTTATAGAGCTGCGCGCGGGAACCGGTCATACCCAGCTTGTCAAAGAACCAGTGGATGTTTAGGAAGGGGGAGGATAGCTCCCAGAGGATAAAGTTACAGCTGTAGTAGTTGACAAACGGCCGCTGTTGTTGAGGTCAGTCTAGCTGATTCGGGCTCGCCGTATAGATGAGATGGGACCTACGAAACCAAAAGAATAAACCAGCAGGGCGCTAATAGCATGTGCCAGCATACCAAGCCCGAATATGTTGACGTTCGAGGCGGTGATGATGAGGTCCCAGAGAAAGTAGCCTGCGGCGAGTGCTTGAATCATGGCTGCGCCGCCGGTGTAGCCCCAGATACGCTCTTGCAAGTCCATATTCCTGCGCTCCTCATCGGCGAACATAACCCACAGCGCCAAGGCGTTGATGGTGGTGCTCTGGACCAAGGACACGACATGAACGTCCCAGCTCAGCCTCTTGCTACGGGATAGGTTTGAGTAGCGCGTAGGAAAAAGCCGGCTCGAGAGGACGGGGGAGACGACGCTGCCGACGAAATGATAGAAGGCGGCTATTATGAGGACCTCGTGGATATGCAGTGGGAGCGTCGGCAGTTCGAGATAGTCGGCCCACGGTTGAACTGCCCTGCTGAGGGCAGGGATGGGGGGGATTGGGAATGGATCCCTCATGTCGTTCGTTGCGCTTGCCTTTGACTTGATATGCGAATCAAGGTATTCGGGTCGATTACGGTACTAGCAGGGAGAATAAGGCGGGAGAAGGCGGACGAAGGCGGACGAAGTGGCTCGAGGGGGGTGGTCCGGGATGTCCTTTTAGATAGATGGGTATCCGCAAACCCAGGTTGGGATGTATTGCGTAGGAAGACGGTGGATTTGTCGGTTTACTAGGTATCGGTTGGATAGGTTGGACAGGGAGGTATATATGGAGGCTTTGGGAAAGGTGAGGAAAAAAGAATAGAATAGCGCTGTAGTCAGGTAGAGGATTATCTCAGTCAGCCGGCGGCGATCTACAAGACAAGGCAAGGCAAGACGAGAGGAGACAAGAAGAGGCGAGAGGAGACAAGAAGAGACGAGAAAAGGAAAAGGAAAAGGAAAATGAAAATGAAAATGAAGGTTGATGAATGACGAAGCGCATACCTTGTGACCAGCCCGTGTAGATGCACAATGCCTACATGGCAACCCGTGTGCTGTGTGAGAGTTGCTTTAAGACCCTTCAACGTTTAGGTCGCGTAGGGAGTTTAAGGCAGCGAGAGGTCAGCAGGCAAGGAAGTACCTCCAATATGTTTATGCCTACGTGTAGCAGGTATCAGGTATGGTGAATCGATGTTTGTTCTGGGATGGATTGACTGGCAACTCGGCTCTCGAGTTGTGCGTGATACAATGTATTAGGTTAGGTGGTACCTAGATACCTCATATGGCGAGTGCTACATACATACATGTACACATATGCCCACAGGTATATATAAGGTAGGTAGGTAGGTAGGTAGGTACCTAGGTAGGCGCCTAGTACCTATGATGTGGTACACGCAAGTAGGTGGGAGGTAGGAGATAGGTACTAGGTATGTAGGTTGCTCTGTACGGACTTCTCCTTCAGCTGCGCCGGGACCCGGGGGAGCTCAACAAAAATCAAAATAGGCAATCGGCCACACGCAGATTTCGGGGCCGTTGGGTACGGACACAGGGTACCAGATGTGTACGTATATGTGGGTAGGTACATGTGGCTAGGTGCACTCTTGAGTGAATACGAATACCTAGGTACATAGCGTAATGTGTGGCTTACACAGTTTAAGGTAGGTACCTGCCAAGGTACCTAGGTCAGCCTTCCAGAAAACAACTCCCGCGTCTACATCTACACTCCGACCTTGGCCTTGACATTGTTGTTAAGGAAAGGGGAAAAAGGAAAAAAAGAAAAAAAAAAAAAAAGTAGTAACAGTGTGACCATCTATTATTACTACGATTCTCATATCCTGACCGCGTGACTAACTTGACCCCCCGATACCAATAGTTTCCCCAAAACATGGCTGACCTGTTTCACGAGTTGTTAATTCCACCCAACTCAGCTGACCGTCGTCCTAATGACAAGACTTACCCTGACCCTGTTGCCCTTCAATATCTTTCTACCTTGGCTTCCATGCCCCTTTCCCAACTAGACGGCTCCGAACAACAGTCCTTGGCCCAGTCTTCCCATTCGCTGCTCCTCTCTTTACAGGCGCTTTCTAAGCGTTCCCATAAATCCATCATCAATTCTGCGGCAAACCATTCCCACCTCGGTACTGCTCTCCCCAGCCTAACGGCCTCGGCCAATGATCTAACGGCTGCCATCCCTAGGCTGGATAATGAGGCCGTTCATTTTTCAACTACTTATCACAGGTCCGGAGACAATGAGTTGCTCAACGCTCGGAAGCGAGCGCTGCTGTTATCAAGGAACATCGAACGTTTAGTCGACGTATTAGACCTTCCTACTTTGCTCTCTACCGCCATCTCCACCGGCTCTTCCGCCGCCGCCGCCGCCGCCAATTATGCATCCGCCCTGGATCTGAACGGCCATATCCGCCGGCTGCATGGCCTGTACGCGGACTCGCCCCTAGTGACGTCCGTGTCCGCACAGGCTGACGAGGCCATGCAGGCTATGGCCAGGAACTTGATAATAGGCTTACGGACACCGGGCCTAAAGCTAGCATCTGCTTTGAGGACGGTCAGCTGGCTCCGCAGGGTGGTGCCGGATCTGGATCCCGCTGGCGTCTCCGGTAACGGTGGGGGATTGGGTGCTCTATTTCTCATATGCCGTCTATCGACGCTTATCAATATGCTCGCTGCTCTAGAGCCGCTTCGGGAATTGGCAGAGCAGGAAAGGATTCGGCAACAACAAAACCAAACCGGGGCTGCGTGGTCAGGCGGCCAGCAAACCGAGCGATATCTTAAGCGGTACATAGAGATATTCAGGGAACAGAGTTTCACTATTATCTCCATGTTCAGGAGTGTCTTCCCAGCTTCGGTGAATGAGACGTCGTCCGACGCAGTAGACCAGGATCCGCTACAGCCTGTACCTTCGGCAGTATCGACATTCCTATTTCACCTTATCGAGATGTTGATGGAGACGTTGCGGATCTATCTGCCCACTATCAAGGACCAGCCGTCCCGTGATAGTCTCTTAACACAAGTTCTTTACTGCGCCGGAAGCCTCGGGCGTCTTGGGGGAGACTTTGGGGTCCTGCTAGCCACTATCGACGTCGGAGAGGAAGCGGAAGACGAATGGGTCGAGGTGGTGAAACGCCATCGGCTCATGGCAGGCCGCCTAGAATCAATTATTGGGACCAAAGAGAAAGTGGCATCCGACCACACCAAGGCCTGACCGAACATAGACCCTTTATCAATTCTATCAGGAGACTTTACATCGAACCCAACACTTTGAACAAATAACTGAGCTCTGTCTGCAACGCAATTTTCACCTGACATGAACGTGGCCCCTCTCATAGGTTAGGCGGTTAGGTACCTCTTATCTCCAATGCAAAGGGCGAAAGGGAAACAATGTCCACGGTCTAAACGTGTACCTAGAAGCGCTTATAAGCATACAAGCGACTCCCATGCTTCTAACCCACATAATACCCATGTCTGATACCTACCTGTAGGTATCTGATAAATCTATACGTACCTCCTACCTACCTAGGTGTGGGTACCTAGGTGTATACATATAGGTACATGGTAGGTAGGAGGTACCCGGCAGGAGGATGACGTGAGGGTTGGCGGGTCCCGTCGGCCTTCGAAGATGGACTTTTGACGATGCGCACCAAATCCAAGGGCCGAATTACTAACTGCTCACTACCGACTACTAACTACTCTGTAATAACAATCATCATAATAACGAACCCGGACCACAAAGCTAGCGACTTCTACATACGGACCCGGGCTTCCCTTGTGCCATGTAGGCGATTGAAGGTCGGATTGAAGGTCGGATCAAGCAGGAAGAAAGGAACAAAGCCTCCCGAGCAGATGGGCTTGCTATAAGGCGAATCCTCCGCCTCGGCAGGATTCTTTTGTCCGTCCACTCGCGTTCCGCCGCGATGTCGCAGAAGACCGGCGAAAGCAAGTCTTCGTCGAGTGAGCGGATACCCCTCCCAATCCTTGGTGGCCACGTTCTGCGTGAAGACACTGACGACTTCGTTGGCATAGCCTTCCATTTCGTAGCGGGCCTTGGTTCCGGCACGCTGAGCGCTGTACTACTACAACCATTCGACCTGCTCAAGACCCGGGTGCAGCAGTCCGGCTCGCACTCGATCAGAGACGCCATAAGAGACGTCGCCAGATCCCCAAACGTGCTGGCTGCTTTCTGGCGGGGCACCATCCCGTCAGCCCTACGAACGGGGGTCGGATCAGCCATCTACTTCACTACCTTAAACGTCATCCGGCAGCGCGCAACAGCCTTACCCTTCGCCACGGCGTCGGTCGCCGATGCGCATAGATCCTCTTCGTCCTCTCTGCCGAAGCTTTCCAATGCCGCGAACCTTGCGGCCGGTGCTTTTGCTCGAGCCTTCGCCGGCCTCATCCTAATGCCGTTGACCGTCATTAAAGTCCGCTACGAATCAAACCTGTACGAGTACAGGTCGATTGCCAGCGCCGCCAAAGATATATACAGGACGGAACGCATCCAAGGGTTCTTCGCCGGGTTCGGTGCCACCGCTCTTCGAGATGCTCCTTACGCCGGACTCTACGTAGTTTCGTACGAACAGTTCAAGAGACGGCTCAGCGCCTGGCTCTCCCCGTCCTTCCCCGCCCCCTACGGGCAGTCCAGCGTGGGTATGGCGACTTCGCTGTCTGCCACCATCAACTTTAGCTCCGGGGCACTCGCTGGCGCGACCTGCTCCATCATATCAAACCCGTTCGATGCTGTGAAAACGCGTATACAGCTGCAGCCGCGGCAGTATCGCAACATGGTACAAGCCTGCCGCAAAATGATTGCGGAGGAAGGTGTACGGTCTCTCTACGATGGGCTCGCTCTACGTATGACGCGCAAAGCGATGAGTTCCGCGCTAGCTTGGATGGTATACGAAGAATTGATTCGGAGAGCAGAGAGTACGCTACATCGAAGAGACGCGAAAGGACATGTATGATATCCAAACCCATCTATTTGACAAACATCAATCAAAACAGATCCCCTCTCACGAAGCAGTACTTCCCAGAAAATTTGACGCGGCCCCCTTCCCGGCATGGGTATTGATTCTTTGCCTATGATCGTTCTGCTTAACGTTACCTGAATTGAGAAAAAAAAAAAAAAAAGGATGGAAGGCAATACAGATAAACATAAAACGGGGTGGAGGGCTAACCTCGTCCGTCGACCGTGAATCGTAGCGGCCGTCTACTTCCGTGCAGGATGTGCAGGATGTAACCGCACTACGCCGGCTTCACCCCAGCTAGATACATCAGCAGGGAAGGAGATCGGCTCCGCTTTCGCTCCTTCTTGCGGACGAATTCGAACTCGGGCTCAAGATGGTGACGATGATGTCTCCTCCTATCCTTTTCTTCGATGCTCACTACAAACCCGAGTATCAGCACACATCGTTTGCAGAACGCAAATCAAATACGGCGGCCCCCCTATCAATGACCGTTTTTTTTTTTTTTTTTTTTTCCGCGCTCTAAAAAGAAAGCCCAGCGAGCGGTATGATGCGTGTGGGACGCGTATGGGATATACTTACTAACGAGCTTTCCTGAGCTAGCCCGCTTCTCCCGGATGATCTTAGTATGCCTCCAGAGTATGTCTTGTTCCGGTTCATCTACCCATCTCTTAATCAAGACATATTCGGGATCCTAGATTACAAATGTTAGACATTAGGCAGCGTACAAGCACAAGCGGCCAGGGCAGGGTTTACCCACGGGGTCAAGTTGAAAGTCGATGTTATAGGCCCTCAGTGTCTCGAGCGAGAGATGTCGCCGTGCCATACGGGTGTAAATAGGCCGCGGGCTCTCTTCGTTCTGCTTCGCGTCCTTCTCTTTCTCCTTTTCCTTTTCCTTCTCCTTCTCCCTCTTGATCTTCTCGCCGGCGAGGATGGCGTTGATCTCCTTCTCGTCGAGGCCGGATTTGAGTAGTTGCTCTTGCATCTTGGCTTTGTATTCCTTCTCCCGCGCCTCGGCCTCCTGTTTTTCTCTGAGCCTACGCTCGGCCTCCTCCTTCTTGTACTTCTCAATGGCCTCCTTGGCCATCTTGTCACGTTGCTTCTTTTCCTCGAGGGCAGCCTCCTCTTCCTTTAATCGCTGAAGCTCCAGCTTCTCTTTAACACGACGCTCGTACTCGTCGCGCTCCTTGGCCCGCCTTATCTCATCGAGCTCTTTCTTAGCCTCACGCAGATCGCGTTCCTCTTGAATAGTCCGGTTGCGGCGCTTCTCCTCCTGCTCGATCTGGGCCGCGAGTTTGAGTTCTTGGAGCTCCTTTCGAGCGTGCTCTAGCTCGTACTCGCGCCGTTTGTTCTCGAGCTCCTTCTCGTACTCACGCCGCTTCTGCTCAATCTCCTTCTCGTAGTCCATACGCACGTGCTCTAGCGCGTACCGATCACGATCAAGATCATGAGAGTAGGTTGAGGAGGCGCGCGAATGCGCTCGGCGATGTGATCGGGATACCCTGAGCTCTCGGTCCGAGTCTGAGGCAGATATAGATTCGGAATCAGAGTTGTTGTAAATGCGATTATTTATGATGACGGGAGCGGGCGGCGCGGAAGCGCTGGCTCCGGGGGAAGGGGTGCGATGGTCCCGGGAGCGAGAGCGCCGGGTGGTGACGATAGTGCGCTCATTTGTTGGGACCAGGTAGCGGTCCTCGACTCGTGGGCCGGTCTCGTAGTAACGAGGCCGAGGCGAGCGGGCCTCCACGTAATGCGCAATGGGAGGGGGCGCCGGGGAGTGGGGAGAAGCATGCCGACGTCGAACATGGATATCGAGGTCCGAGTCCTCGTCGGAATAGGAGTTGTATCTGCTCATATTGGATCAACCGGCTATGAGAAGACGAGGGAAATCAATACGGGTAGATGACCGGTGGGTGAAAGTGAGACGCGGATACGAGGAGGAAAGGAGCAAGCGACAGAGAAGGAGGGAGAGAGAGAGAATATTCGTCTGCGTGCGCGTATATATATAGATAGGTATATATATCTATATATAGATATACCTATGTATGTATATATGTGTCTCCGTACGCGTAGATGTGTGTGTCGGTGAGTGTGTTTATGTGTGGTTTATGTATGCGTGAAAGAGAGGGAGAGAGATGGGAAAGTCGAGGGAGGGAAAGTTTCGGTCAGAGAGGCAAGCTCTGCTTATATCCACCGAGGCGGGGGAAGCGGTCTTTCCATTTATCGTTGCTCAGAGAAGACCAGCGCACATGTCTACCTCTTACCCTATATCTACATACATATATCTGGGTACTTACCTATCTACTTACCTATCCACCAGTTCTACCAGCTACCTAGGTACATATACCGTTAGCGATCGATTTTGTTTGGGGGCCAAAACGGACTGAAGCGCAATCCCTTTTTATACTCCCCTGTCGAGGGCTGAAAGTGGAGGGTCGGAGAGGGGGGAGGGGGAGGAGGGGCTGAACAACTTATATACTTATATACCTACCTACCTACCTAGTATGTACCGGGTATGTAGCATGTGCGTGGTCCTCATCACTGCCTTCTATGGTAGGTATAGTTATATATATTATGTGGGGTACCCTATTATGTATGTATACCCTAGGTCGACGTATCCCAAAAATAGGTATTTCTATACTAGGTACCACAAAACAACTGGCTACCTAGGTACGCATCTACGCGCCCTCCAGGCATTGCGTATTAATCAAGGGGACGACTAGTAATTAAGGATTCAGAATCAATAGAAATACCAATATAACCTCAGGAATTACTGCAAAGAGTAGGTAAACGATTTGCCAAAAGTTATGGATATTTATATTTACGCTTATACAAAAAAAATATACGTACGTACCTAGGTATAGGTATATCTATGACATGAAGTATATAGGTACCTACATGTAGGTATGTAGGTAGTGTCTCTTAACAATCCTTAATTACATGTACCTGTTGTGCGTTTCCTTGATTAATGCGCAGTATTCAGAGGGCGCGTACTAGATAGAGTACCTAATAGATGCGTAGCCAGTGCTGTTACCATGTGGTTTTGATTCGTTATAACACCATGTAACCTTTCAACCATTTAAGTACCTACCTTACCTGCCGTAAGGAAGAATACACGGGCTGCATGAAATATGCACCTGTTATAAGCATGGTAGTTAAGTAGGTATCTTTTCATGCTTAGCCGTGCCTTTCTTCTATCTTCGTCTTCCACATACGTTAGACATGTTCCCTAACTAGCATCGTCTTTAGGTATGATGTTCGCGGCAAACAGATGTAGTTTAACTTATTGCCCGTCCGTCGAAAGCCTCCGGTACCTACATAGAAGAGGCGGCCCTGCTAACCAGCTTTCGTATGCTGATTCTGCTTTCAGTGCTACTGAGAATACCTAGTAAGTAGGTAGGCAGATCTCTCCCCAGATCTCTCCCTTCGCCGTGCCACAGGTCCATCTCACGCGATAATGGGCAGGCCTCCATATGTGGCGAGTTCTTCTCGAGCCGAGCCTAGGACGTGCCCACGCCGCCTCTAAGCATCCGGTCAATCTGGTCCTTGCTGTTCTTCTGCGAAACCTCAAGGTAGTGCAGCCGCTTCCCCAACCCCTCTACTTCCCCCTCCACCTCCTTGATCTGAGCGTCCAGCTTGCTCTTCATGTCGGAAACGGGAATCGCCACAAACCTGCGTCCCACAAGCTAATAGTTAGTCATAGCGCTTGCATACGTATATCGACCGAGCGTGGGGAAGAGCCGTACATCTTGCCAACGCCTTCGTAGACGTTGGTGTCCGCCGGCAGCGATAATATCTCGCTGCGTGTAAGCTGTGCCATTCGCAGCTCGCGCTGCTTGGACGCTTGCTGAGTCCTAACGAGCGAGATCTGTTGCTGCGCTGCGATCGCCTGCGTCTCAACTTCCCGTAGCAACTAAGTTTTCATGGTATCTCGTAAGCGGCGGCAGCCCGTCCCGTCGTGGATAGTTTAATCTCATACCTTCTGTAGCGCCTCGTTTGATATCGACATTCTCTTTGAGTCTCGCTCTTTCTTCTTTCTTCTTTCTTCTTTCTTCTTTCTTCTCTCTCCCTTTCCCTTCTTTCCTCTTCAATAAAGAGGAAGATCGGATTTTGCGTGTTTCTTGGATCACGCTAAGTAGACCTCCTTACGTCGATGGGAATATAAAGTGAAATGTTAAATGTGCTGGTATGGGTATGTATTTCACATTATCTTTACAATAGGTGCTGATGCGATCATGGACGTTACTTGAGGCGCCCTGGTGTAGCTGGAGGTATGTCCGATTGAGATGTTTAGAGGGGTCTATGCTCGATGGTGGGGCTTCCCGCACAGTTTGAAAAGAATACTGTGTATCACTCGGCTGAATATATGCACACATGAGGTAGGTACCTACCTACCTGGGTAGGTTTATAGGTAGTATATTGTAGGTACCTTGGGAATACCACAAATTAGGTGGCTGTAGGTACGAACCTCCAGTTATCTCGTAATAAAGTAGTAATTTAGAACGCTTAGCGTCTGTCTTTGCCTATCAACTACCTACTATTAACTACATGTATCGATAAGAGACGCGCTGTCTATCCCCTTAGGTACCTTACTCAAGTACAAGGGAATTTTCAAAATACTATCTATTGCCGAATGACGTCTTGTTGCTCTTAGTCCTGGCGTAGTTGGGTGCGGTGCATGCGCAACGAGAAATAGGCATGCTCAAGAAGAGATAATCTCCTATTGTCTCCTATTACCTCCTATTGTCTCTTCTTGTCCGCTATGTCGTCTCTGGCGACCAGTTCCGGCATTTTCAGCATCGACGACCAGTTAAGCTGGAATTTGTCTTCATCGCCATCCAAGCAGCGGTGGATCCAAATGCGCCAAGTAATATAGAAGTAAGCTAGCAGGGTAGTTAGGCAATGGATGTTGGCGAAGATTAGGCCATCTACGCCTAATCGGCGTTATGGAGCGGTTGGGGGATGCTTACCACCTATTCCCGTCACTATCGAGGGATTAGCAGCGAACGGAAGCAGCAACATATAAACCGGGGACTTCACATACTGAGATGCCACCAAGCATGACCTTCAAGTACAACAGCCCAGGGAAGCCGGACTTGGTGTCGCCACCTGCGGATCGTGCTGCAGTATATGTTGTCCAAGTTCCAGATGAGATAACCGCCGAGGAATATACTGAGGCCTAGGAGAGACAGGATTGTTAAGAGAGCCGCCAATCAAGCTAACATCGGCCGCTTACCTGTCGCAACCATGACCCACATTTGCCTCAACATCTCATTGGTGGTCGGCAGCCTCGGAGCGCGAGCTTCTCGCCGTCTATTCTCTTCCCTTCTTTTTAGGGTTGGTCTGAGTATTCGCTCCATAATCCACATATTAGAGAAAACCACAATGGCAGTCAAAACCGCGTAGGCGTCCTGGTGGAATTGAGGGTCTTTGGTCCTGTAATATCTTGCCTAGTATCTCGTTGTTAGCACGCGTAGCTCCTCCGTAGATGGCGACAAGGGACAAGGCGAACAGTAATGAACCACGCAAGGCTGATAAGGCCAAGGCCGAGGCAGGAGGAAAAGCGAGCGGATCTACCGTATGAAAAAGTAGCAAAGCACATGAAGCAGGTCGTATAAATCATGGCGAGCTCGTCCACAAGTTGCATAGGATCTACCGTATGTTAGGCGGCCATGGTCTAGAGTTTTGGGAATCTGCACCAAAGAAAGTTGGGCATGATATCATCTATCGTGCGTAGGCTTACACTTGAGAGAGGCGTGGAAAAAGGTAGACCCTAGGCCAACTATGATATACCCAACGAAAGTGACAACGAAAATGGGAGGATGCGAGTATCTGATACACCCTCGGATGCCCTTATAGCCTAGCCATACGAAGAGGGCATTGGTGAGGGTCTAAAAGCAACAAGCCGCACACGAAAAATTAGTCTCCGAATCCTCAAGCGCTCTTCATATAGCTTAGCGAGAAGAGGGCGAGGATGGAGGAAGGAAAAGGAGCGAAGGGTCAGGGGCGGGAAGGGAGGCCTACGTTGCAGACTTCGGCACAGTAGTAGCTCATTACATAGTCCTAGGTCTGTTATTCAGTCTAATTCTCGTCGACACGTGGGTTCCATTATCTACTCACTTCCTCGCAAAAGTTCAGTGTGGACGTCTTCTCGCCCCAGAAACCATGTCGAGGTTCATGGTAAGGGAAGCTCAACGCCTCGATGAGGCCCTGTGCGGTCATGGCTTCGAGGTCGGCGGCTAGGAGTTTATTACCTGGGATGCGTGGAAGAACCGACTTCGTTCTATGAGACCTATGAACAAGATTCCGTGCGTGTACCGCCGAATAGACGTGTCCCTCGTCGAACTTGACTGAGCGAGGGGGCCGAGGGAAAAAGAGATTTACAGCGAGAGTTTGTGTAAGCCGTGCTATGTGTAACTAGAGAGTAGGTACCCTCTCCGGCAGTCCGGCAGGAAACAAGGTGGCGTCGAATCGTGCTTACAGACTAGATGATCTATACTTATGGTACAATACGAGTACCTACATACCTGGTATATAGCGCCTCCATCTTTCCTTAGTAATAAACCTTGCGTCTAGACTACTAGTTGCATGTCTTATCTCACGCTCCCTCGTCTTAATGTGTGGTATGTACAATATTATGTACAATGTAGGTAGGACACGGGTAGGTAGGTACAGCTTCGATACGTGGGTGCAGAAAGGTCCATGACGTAGCGGGTACATACCTAATCAACTCCAGATGTCTGCTGGGTACCGTTGATGCAGAGACTGAATTACCTGCCTTATGTTAGGCGCATACAGACCTACATATAGATACCTACCGCAGCGGGATTGGGTGGTTTGGAGTAACGGTTTTAATAGTGGGTAACCGTTGCTATTGGTGGGTTTTTCGATTTTAAGAAACGTTATATAGCGTAAGCGACGGTTGTTTAAAAAAAAGCGTTGTTAAAGTTGCGAAATATTACGGATAAATACGTATTTTTAATTTAATTAATCGAAAAAAATAAATTATAAAAATTTTAATTTTATATATATATAATATAAAAATATTAAATTTTTATAATCGAAATTTATTAATTATTTAATTTTAAATTAATTTAATTATTATAAATATAAAATATATATATCGAAATTATAAATTCGAAATTTATATTTTTTAAAATTTTTAAATAATTTTTTTTTATAATTTTATAATTAAAAATTTAATTAATTAAAATTATTTATTTTTTAATTTTTATTATTAAAATAATAATTATTTTTTAAATAATCGTAAAATTTTAAATTATAATTATAATATAATCGAATAATTATTAAATAAATAATCGTTATTTTTTTTTATTTATTTTCGTTACGATAAATATTTAAATAAATATATATTAAAAAAATAAACGATATTTAAATAAATATTTATTATTTATATTAATTTTTTAAACGTATTTTTTAATTTAAATATATATTTATTATATATTTATTTATTTATATAAATAAATAAATAAATAAATAAATAAATAAATAAATAAATAAATAAATAAATAAATAAATAAATAAATAAATAAATAAATAAATAAATAAATAAATAAATAAATAAATAAATAAATAAATAAATAAATAAATAAATAAATAAATAAAAAAACGTTAAAATAATTAACGTATTTTATAATAATAAATATTAAAAAATTTAAAATAATAAAATTTATATTTATTTAAAAAATAAATAAAATATTAAAAATTAATTATTATAATATATTTATAATTTATATAATAATTTATAAAATTTTTAAAATTTTAAAATAAAATAAAAATATAAATATTCGAAATTAAAAATAAAATATTAAAGTACGGTTTAATATTAATGAAATTAAAGCGTTTTAATAATGCGCCACTTTTTTTAACGTCCTTCTGGTAAGGTAGGTATGTATCTAAGTACTGGCTGACGTCTCTTGAGACGTTTGAAACAAGACAGCTCATCCTAGTTGGTTTATTCCCGATCCGTACGGTACATGCAATACCTACTCTATACATGCGGTACGTATACTAGGTAGCTGCCAAGCTTCACTCGCAGGACCTGCTAGGTTCTTTTTTGACCAAGACGCTTTTTACGCCAAACGGAAGCACCATCTTATCTCGTGTTGTCCTAATTATACGAGATCCCATTGCGGCAACATCAAACCTCCCCAAACTTATTATCGGTCAGCGGAACACCTGCTCTTACAATCGATCCGGTCAATTCTCCTCTTCTAAACACAGCAAGAAGGGCCAGATGCGAAGAATATTCACATTCTACAAATTCTACACCTGGTAGGATAGGAGTACGACGAATCCAACGTTCATTACCTCGTTACTGTGACACGTCAACAGTCAGCGCGGAACGCTCTGTACAATGCGCCGACTTCTTCGGAATCACCCGGAAGAACGAACTGCGTCCGACGTAACCATCCGCTAAGGATCTTCTTGCTAGTCATAGTGTGGGCCTGAGAGCCTCAGACATGTCAGCTCCCCAGAAGTCGTCGAGATGGGGCTCCTTCCTGTCCCAGGCCGTCGCCGGCGTCGAGGCTCGCCTCGACAATATTCTTGCCGAGGAGGATTCGGTAAAGCAGCCAGCACCTCAGCGACCCTCTAGAACGCCCTCGTCATCGTCAGCTACGACGTCCACCACGATCGTACCGCCCCGGTCCACAACACCTTCCAGGTCCTCCAGCGATAGATTGCAGGAGCGATTAGCTCGAGCTGTCGCCGCGAAGAATGCCACTCAAAAGGCTGATTCTTCGCCCGCTCGACTAAGTACCGAATCAGCTCCATCGAGTCGAAGTCCTCGGGCTAGCACCGATGTTCCCATCACAGGACCCACGGAACAACCGCCGCCGACCGCCGAGAACGCAGACGCTGTAAAGGATGGACACACAAGCGAAGTATCTGCTTCCTCTACGCTAGCTGACGGGGCTATTGCGAGGCTACCGACCCCAGTAGTGGATGGGCAGGCCGTCGACGATGATTCGCATGCCTCAGGAGCCAGCCCTCTAGTTCCTGCCGATGGGACCACGGAGTCGAGAATAGTGACCGTCGACGCAGGAGTCTTAGAGACTATACCCGCCTCGTCATCTTCTGACCTATATGAGCAGCGCATCGCCGAACTAGAAAAATCATTAGAAGAGACTCAAATTCAGCACCAAGATGAGCTACATAGTCACATAGAGAGGGTAGATGCTCTACAGGCTAAGCTACAGTATCTAGCTCGGCAGGCATCTGAGGCGGCGAGAAGTGCTGCTGCTGACGCGCCGGCAGGAAGCATGGAGAAAAAAGTCGCCGAGAAGGATCAACAGATCGCCCAGCTGATGGAGGAAGGGCAGAAACTCGCGAATACGGAACAGAAACATCGAAGCATAATAAAGAAATTACGAGGTCAACTTGCTGTAGTGGAGAAGGAAATTAATGAACAGAAAGTTTGGCGTCAGAAAACCGAGAATGAGCTTGCTGCACTACGGAGAAAATTGCACGAACAGGGCGACCTGGAGAAAGCAAATGCAGATTCGCAGAAGCTAATAAGCCAGCTGAAGAGGGATCTTGAAATACGGAAGGCTGAGATCATCTCGAAAGATAACACAATCTCCGAGCTCAGGAATCTGCTTCAAGAGGAATCGAATCGAGCCAAGACCCTAGCTGCCAAGGTCAACGATCAGGTACGGGAAGCAGGAGAGAGGCGTGTAAAGGAGCTGGAAGACGCGATCGCAACACTAGAAGTAGAGAAGGGCTTAATAGCCGATCGTGCCAAACTACAAGCAAAGGAGCTACAAGAGAAGGCCGATAGGGCCTCGGAGCGATTCCGCGCCGTGGAATTGGAGCTTAAAGGAGAGGTTCAGATACTCGAAAGCAAATTGGAAGCTCTTCGAGTTCGGGCGGAAGAAGCCTCCTCGGGCGCCGTCGGGGACGCACAGGCTAAACTGCTCCGCCAGATAGAGACTCTTCAGACGCAGTATTCCATTGCTAGCGAGAATTGGCAAGGTATAGAAGCTTCCCTAATAGCGAAGACCGCGGCTCTAGAGAAGGAGAGGGATGAGGCGTTACGTCGCGAATCAGAGATGAGGCGGAAGGCCCGAGAGACGGTAGGCAATTAGCATTCCTTGAAATAAACGCAGAAGCTAATTCTCAGGTTCAGGCTTCTCGAGCTAAACGCCAAGAGGAAGAATTGGAAGAGGCAAGAAATCAGTTACCTAGCGTACAACGAGACCTATCCTCATACCAATCGCAATTTGAATCCTTGCGGAGGCGAGCCGAGGAAGCAGAGGCTGCGTTAGCTGAAGCAAGATCCGATTTCGAGCGGCAGCGGTCGGCTTGGAAAGAAGAAAAAGTAGAGCGGACGGATCAAGACCGGCGAAACTGGTTGGAGGATATACCAACCGCTGCCTTTCGTAACATCAGTCGTCCAGAATCTCCCCTGTTAACGGCGTCACAGAGAACCTTTAGCGGTGAGTTTTTGGGGTTACAAAGCTATCCGGCTAGGCTACGCAAGACCTCGGCGCCCTCTAGTAATGGCGAACCGAGTCCTGGCGACCGACCTTCGTCCGCAAGGCGGCCGTCGGCGCAACCCCCCATCCGTTCCCCCATGTTTCCCCTGGCATCGGCACAGTCAGGGACGCCGCCATTCCTGCCTGGTGGTTTGGAGATTTTAGCCTCCCCGTCGACGCACCCTATCGACAGGGATGATGTTTTTGACAACATGGAAACGCCAGCTTCTCCCCAGAACGTGCTACAGGATATGGTGTCGGTATCAACTATGACGGCAGGGCCTTCAGTACAGCTGGTCGAGAGGATGAGCGCTGTTGTCCGTCGGCTGGAAAGCGAAAAAGTAGCGGCCAAGGAGGAGCTCGCTAGAATCTCAAGACAACGCGACGAAGCGCGTGGAGAAATAGTCACATTAATGAAGGAAGTTGAGGCCGGGAAGGGGGCGAGGAAGAGAGTGGAAGAATTAGAGAAGGAGGTTGCGGCCATCAATGAAAGGTATCAAACTACGCTAGAGATGCTCGGGGAAAAGAGCGAGCTAGTAGAAGAGTTGCGTGCAGACGTGGACGATGTCAAGGCTATGTACAGAGACCTCGTAGAACGCACGATCAAATAAGGTAGTGGCGGCTCATCTGGGCCTTACTACGTCTGATTCTCTTGCGGTATAGACAGAGAGCAAAATACTAAGAGAAGAACAATACTATGAGTAGCGTACTCAGTTAACGACGACAGTCAAAATCCGTAGCACCGGCAACACTGAATCAGAGGTCGATGCCCTCATTTTCAGCTTCTCGCTCGATATATTTACGAACCTCCTTATCAGGAGCAAGATCTAGGGCGAGATATCCGTCCGAGTCCCGCTTATCCATCGCGGCGCCGGCCCTCAGCAGCGCGACGGCGGTATCTCCTGGTGTCTCGTCAGCCAGCATTTATAGCTAACTCATAGCAGAGGGGAACATACCGTGGCCCTCGGCAATAGCATGGTGTAGGGCCGTATAACCCGCGTCATCAGTTGCGTCGAGCGGGCTTCGATGCTGTAGCAGCAAGTTGACCATAGGCACCGAACCGACGGCCGCCGCTCGGTGAAGCGGATATTGGCCGCGTTTGTCCCTGACTCGGGCGGATGCCGGTGGCTTGTTGTCTAGGAGCTTCCGGGCCACCTCCAGATTGTTCTTTGAAGCGACAAAATGAAGAACGGTCTGCGCCGCTTGTCAAAGTCCTGCTCGGCCCTAGTTCCGGTATTCGACTCCTGAACGTACCTGTCCATTATGATCTGTCCGGGTTAGCCTTTCTATGCGCCGGAGTTATCATTTAGTAGCTCGCCTCACTCTTTTGGTTTACGTCGGCGCCCCTCGAAAGCAGCAGCTCGACAATCGCATCGCCGTCTTTCACGCTCGCCGCGATCATCAAGGGCGTCCAGCCACTGTCGTCCTTCAAGGTTGTCAGCCCCTATGGAGCGGAGGCCTGTGGTATAGCCTTTAGATTTCCAACACTACGACTATCACTCACCTCAACATCCGGGTCGAAATCCCTCTGCTGAGCTAGCATTAAGACTATGGCGTGCTGATTCGCGGACGCTGCCCAATGTATGGGGAGGCGGCCATCATCATCCCTCAGACGAGATAGTTTTGGGTCTGCCTATTGAACTCAGTTACGCCAGAGCCCCGTATGGCGGCACGATTTCGCGAGCTTACATTCAATAAAGACTCGACGACGGTAACTATCAGGATACCGGATTAGTTTAGTAATCTCTGTCTCAGCGGAGGCCTGGGCGGCGAAGGACCTCACCTTTACCTTCTCGAGCCGCGGCATGTATAGCATACTTGGACTGCTCGGAAGCCATGACGCACACGCTACCGCCCGAGACGAATGTAAGTGCACATATGACACCCCTTTCTGGGGCCCCTGTTAGGAGTAAGTTGGGGGGCTGTTTATACCTGAGGGAACTGCTTGTAGAGGGAACAATTCGTATGTAGGTAGGTAATGGGTTGCTGCCTATGAATACGAAGCGTCATGTGCAAAAAGTTTAAACAGATTATTTGGGCGAATAAAATTAGGTAGCTTGTGTTCTTCTTCTTCTTATTCTTAGGTATGAAGCAAACGTGGGACCTGGTTCTGCTGGTGTGGTCTACATGTGTGGTGGGTACCTGAGTTCTCCGGGAGGCGCTATCCATACCCACATGTACATATCTCATTGAAAGTGCAGCGTTATTTAACCTGGTACCTAGGTATCTACCTATGCATAGGTACACGTAGGTACTTACCTACAGGTGGGCCTACGTACATATACATTACCCACCAGGCAGGCGTGCAGGCGTCGGAAGCGGACGAGGGTTTATTGAATTACCTAAGCAATAAGGAAGTCAACTCGGTGAAGCACGGATATCGCGGTGTTTGTCTATGCTTATCGATAGCGTACGAGGTACTATGGAACTGCATAATACATACTACCTAGGTACGTGTACATGCGTACCCGAGTTAAAAGAGAGCAACGTTAATTCAGCCATCAACATCCCATCTCCCATCTACAAGCCAAAGCCTTCGCGTCCGTCAAGGCGGCCCGCAACCTCGCCTACCCCGTACAGTATTGGCCGACGAAATGGATGTTGCTAGGCCCGATCTTAAAGCTCTCGTGCTAGAGAATGCCCGACGTTCGAAATCGCTCTTTGCCGACCCATCATCTGGCGAGTCGGCGCGAAAGAAGGTGAAGTTGACTGACGACGCCACCGAACCGCAGCGCGAGAAAGATGCTCTATCGGTCCGCCTCCACTCAGAATACCAACATGTCCAGGAACTACCTCCTGCTCTCGCCGTAAAACAAGCGAGCGCTATGAGCGCCAGGAAGAAGAGCAAGAAGCCAGCCGCGAACGAACCTGCGACCGCGAACGAAGACCAGAAGACCCAGAAGCTGATCGAAGGCATCGCGCAATCCTCCGCGAACGCAACCAAACCCCTTCCGAATTCCAATGCTCTGGTTCTTTCACGGCAGAAGCCGGCCGCCTCGCCAGCCCCGGACACCAAGACGCCTCAGTCCCTAAGCGTCGCCCGGGTTCAGGCGACGCATCAAGTCAAGCCCGACTGGCATCCGCCTTGGAAGCTTATGAGAGTTATTTCGGGCCATCTAGGCTGGGTTCGAAGTCTCGCCGTCGAACCGCATAACCAATGGTTTGCTAGCGGCGCCGGCGACCGAACAATCAAGATATGGGATCTAGCGACGGGGAACCTCAGACTCACACTGACCGGTCACATCTCTACCGTGCGCGGCCTCGCCGTGTCACCACGTCACCCCTATCTCTTCTCCTGCGGCGAGGACAAGATGGTCAAGTGCTGGGACCTAGAGACGAATAAGGTCATTAGGCATTACCACGGACATTTAAGTGGTGTCTATACCCTATCGCTACATCCTACACTGGATGTTCTCGTCACCGGTGGGCGAGACGGCGTCGCCAGAGTCTGGGATATGCGGACGCGCAGCAACATTCACGTCCTGTCCGGGCACAAGGGGACGGTGGCCGACGTCAAATGTCAAGAATCCGACCCGCAGGTCATAAGCGCCTCCCTAGACTCCACCGTGAGGCTATGGGACCTCGCGGCCGGCAAGACAATGGGCGTTCTTACCCACCACAAAAAAGGAGTTCGCGCCCTCGCTCTGCATCCGACAGAATTCACTTTTGCCACGGGAAGCACTGGCAGCATCAAGCAGTGGAAGTGTCCCGAAGGTGCATTCATGGGTAACTTCGAAGGTCATAACGCCATCATCAATTCGCTAGCACTCAACGAGGATGTCTTGTTCTCCGGCGGAGACAACGGGTCTATGAGCTTCTGGGACTGGAAGTCCGGACACCGCTTCCAATCCCTGGATTCTATTGCGCAACCGGGATCCCTGGACGCTGAGGCCGGCATCATGAGCTCCACCTTCGACCGCACCGGGCTACGACTTATCGTTGGCGAAGCAGACAAAACGATCAAGATATGGAAACCGGACGAGAAGGCGACCCCGGAAACCCACCCACTGGAATGGAAGCCCACGCTAGGAAGACAAAGGTTTTAGAGATCTGATCACATTGTATCGAATATTAAAAGGGGGGGAGGACGTTGCTATAACCGTTTTACCCCTCAAACGAAGAGGAATTAATTATAACTATAAGGCCGCACTAGAACCCTTTAACATTATAGATCCGGGCTACGACACTGTCTGTACATTAGAATGCTATACCCAGCGCCCTGATCTCAGGGTCATCTCGAAATGCAAGTTTGATTTCTTCGTCGCCCACCGCAAGCCTCATCTTGCTAGGCCGCTCGGCTCGCTGTCCTTCCAGGATGATGATCCCAGCACCAGTTAATTCCACGGCCGCAGTGTTGATCCCTGCCGGCCTACGAAGTCTGGCATCTCTCTTCCTCGTGTTTACATCCCTGTCTACAGTACGTCTAAGCAGATCCACCTGCCGGCTTCCAGCATCTATCATGAGTGCCCGGCTCATCTCTTCCATCACATCGCCGTAGGTGCTGTCCGGCAAACCCGTCCGCACGTTCCTCACGAGGAGGGATGTGAGTACTAATTTGGAAGCAAAAGGAAGCGCACGCAAATATTGCTGTAACGGACTCGTAGTCGCTTCGTTGATTGCTCGCTTCACTGTTGATATAGTAACCTTCCCTTTAGAGCCTTTAGCCTCGCCCGCCTCGCCCGCTCCTGCTTTTACCCTCTTGCTAGGGGTTCCCGGGCCAGGCTCTAAGGCCCTAGTTTCGGCTTCGGCTAACTCCACGGCTCGCCGGCAGATGTCGAGAGCCCGGCGCGCATCGCCGCTCACGGCGGCGACTTTGCGGCTAGCGAACTGGACGGCATCTGGTTCAACTATGTTCCCCGGAACTCCCTCGAGCCGCGATTGGATTATCTTCATGAGCTGTTCGTGGTTGTAGCCTGGGAAAGTGATACGCGTTAATCCTAGGCGACTGCTAATTTTGTTGCTAAGCGTCCTCTCCGGCAGGTCCATCGTGTTGGCCACCGCTAGCACAATAAGCCGCGAGTGCCTCAATCCAGGCCAGTTGAAGAAGTTATACATAACACTCTGGTTCTTGGTAACGAGTTGGTCGAGCTCGTCCATCAGGACAACACAGGGGACCCGGCGAGGGCTCGGGTTGTTGAATTCCCGCTCCAGAAGGTCTAGCGCTTGGCTTGGGCTGACTCTTTGCCCTTTCAATGCCTCCCAGAGGAGAACGTACGACTGGTGAGGATCGGTTATTTTCATGCCGTTGATCTCGACGAAGATAAAGTCATCTAACTCGTCGGATCGCACCGCCTCGTCCAACTTCGACACTACTTCTCGCACCGTAGCAGTCTTCCCGGTTCCCGGTGTGCCGGATATGTAGATACACGCGCCGGAGCCATCCGTGATAGCAGCCTCAAGATGCGAATATACCAAGGAGAACTCGGACTCCCGGCAAGGCAAACTGGTGGGCACCGATGCGACATGCAATTGGGCTCTAGCCATCTGAAAAGGAGAAGACAGGTGATGGCTTGGAGAAAGGGTACGGGTAGCGAGCGGAGTGAATTCCAACGCCCTCTTCACCACAACTCTAGTAGTCCAAGTCAGTATTGCATGTTTGTGCACCGTCTTGAGCCAGCGTAATGAACAAGATATTTGAATACTCACCTGCGATTGGAAGGCGTCACAACGCGTGTCGTTTTTTGTTTCTTTCTCGGCGTAGTTAAGGGTCTATGCGCACTATCGTCCGAAGGATAGCCTTCATCCTGCTCCGTCCGGGTAGCTACGTAATCTGCCTGCATAGCGGAAGCGTTGTGGTTTCGTCGCTTCCTCGTCGATCTCGTGCCGCTCCGCACCAATTCCAGCAATGCGTCCATGTCGCTTTGCCTGCCGGAGTAGACATCCTCCCACAAGAACTCCTCAGTATACGTTGAAGTCCTCGTATTGCATCCTCTCCTACAGATGAAGGTCTTGTTATAGCCTGGCGAGTTACGGGGGACTCTACCGTTAGGATACTTCTGGAGGAACTTTTGCTGGGACATAACGACAGCTTTGCCGTTGATAGAAGCGAGTGGGTTGACATCAGAGGATGGAGTAATGTATAGCTCGTTCTACGCAGAGACCGGGTTAGCAAAAGGTCGACAGTATACCACATTAGGGGGGGTAATGGACCAACCGGGAGGAAGTCAGTCCTCTTCCGATCGCTGTTTCGAATCTCCTTCTCGGTAGAAAACCACAAAAAATTGGCAGCTTTTTCTCCATCCTCGTCAACCTCGCGAAACTCGGCGACAATGGCAACCCAGGCCTCATTAGAACCCTCGGCCTTCAGGAGAACGCAGTCACCAACATAACATTCGAAGGCGCCCATACGAGCACCGATAATCTCACGATGTGCACCCCTCTTTCGCTTGGTTTGCGACAAAGAAGGTTGCTCTTGTCGATAAATCCACTCCCAAGGATGATCGTCGACGCCAAGCTCATCGTCCGAGTCATCCCTAGCAACTCCAGGGACAACGGTCGAAGGGTGGCGGGCCATCAACTCAGCAGTTAGTTACAATACGAGGAATTAGTCAAATGCCAATATGTGTTAGAAAAGCCGCAGGTTACCTACCTAGGTAGGTAAGTAGATAAGAAATTAAATCAAGCCCGTCCAAATTTCTTGGCATGGATGATAGAAAAGGAGAAAGCCGGTATGTCGTCTAAAGGTGCTTAATGAGTAGGTAGGTATCACGGTCACACGGACGGACGCGGGCTGTCGCGTAAATTGAAATACGCGAACTCACGTGAGTCTTGCTAAGCTTAGGTAATCCGCGCTTTCCGCAACGTCAATGGGTGACTACCTCAATAGCATCTGCTAAGGTAAGGTACCAGCCATAAGCGATGATAGGTATCCTATGCTCCAGGTGTATAAGTACCTAGGTATGTATGTGGGTATATCAGATTAGAACATTAAATTCCCACCATTTTCAGTCACATATGAGACAAGAGCCACCCATATAAGTCTCTTCAAGCGTTTAGCACCTTGCTGCACCTTCTAGAATGTTAGCATATACATGTACCCACCCACGTATACCTCTAGAAAGGCAGTCACCGACCTAGGGACCCTTAATTGCCTACATGTAGGTAATAGCAAGTACCAAGGCAAATACGAGCCAAGAAGGGAAATGTACATATAAATCATAGGCAGGTAGTTATAGCAATTATAGGGTACCTAGGCGCCCGGCACCTGAGGTGTCTAAGGCGTAATCAGACAGCTTTATACCGTTATAATCAAGTAAGGATTGGTGGTTTGGTAACAGCGTGCCTCGAGATTCCTTAAGCGCTCGCATACATGTATGTAGGCAATCTACATACATATACCTTCACCCCCACACTGCGTAGATAGCTACATACATGTAGGTAGGGTATATATCAGGTGCCACTTGTACGAGAGAAATACCCAGCCTTGAACTGGTATATGTACCTACCTAGGTAGTTAAGTTCCATACATGTAGGCAGGTATGCTGCCCGGTTGTTAACATTGCACCTATAAGTACTACACGTACCTTAGATACATGTACCTAAGGCAGGTAGGCATCAGGTAGGACCAGGCAGGACCAGGTAGGAAGGTAGTTACCGTACCTATTTAAAACATTGATCTAATCACGTTGCTTTGTTCTGATTCCGATTAAAACATAAGTTGAAAATACCTAGGTACCTACCTGCGTACCCAGGTACCGTAGTCGTGAGAGCCCCGTCCCGGAGCTCAAACATTGCTTCAAATCTCCCTTCATAGGTACCCATACACGCATTCACGATCATACCTCTCTCTCTCTTCGTCTTTGCCCCCGGACGATTCGAAGCCATAATTCATACCTACCTCATATTTTTTTTTTATCATTTACTTAACGTAGCCTCGTCTTACGAGTACAGTGCCAACCCAATCATCATCGCTGTCATGGAACTCCTGATAGACATGTATGTCCAGCGTCCAATCTTAAGAGTAAATCACTCTTAAATGAGACTAACCCGCTTCTCACTTTACTTCAGTGACTCTGGGCCGTCCGAGGGCAACTCCAAGAGTAATATGCCATCCTCGACAGACCTGCTCCTTGAAGGATCAGATAATGGCGAGGCTGTGCTTCGAGGCTGCCCCGTTCTAGCCGCCGACGCGTACTCACTTCTTACCATGCCAGTCCAACCTCAAACGACCGCACATCGGCAAGAGACGAGTCGCCATGCTTCTGGTATATGCGGTGTACCTACAGCCCGTAACATGGTTGACAACAGGGGCCAGGTCCAAATCCATCGCGCAAACCAGACTTCGCCTCACGAACAACTCGCTACTACCTCTACTCAGTCAGTGACACAGACAGGCGCCATCGTACTTAACGCATCAAGAAATGCTAGTGACAGTGCCCACACTAGTCAGGAAGTCCAGGTGCGTGGCTATGTTGACGGCTCGGTCCTATCCTATCGCACTAGCGATATTAGCTAACATGAATCTTTCTTTTTCTCTTTCCACCTTCACAGGCCAATCTGATTATCTCACATGCCCCAGATTTAGCTTCCGGTGTGATTGAGGCCGCGTACAAGGAGCTAGATCGGGCAAGCAGCAATGGCAAGGTGGAACTTTGTAGGACCTACAAAGGATCATACGTGAAAATGATCGCTCCTACCAAAAACATCACTCAGCTTATCAGCGCAGCGCAAGATGTAGCTGAGGACTTCATGTATAATGAGCCAATCCAAGGGCCAGGGGTTTTCCAGGAGCCGCCAGCCCACGTAAACAGCACCTCCTGGGTCGTCTTGGACATCGACCCCTCGACGGGCGATGTACGACCAAAGTTACAGTCCGGGCAAGGTGCTGTTACCAGCTTGCAGTTTCCAGAAACCACTCAGGAGTACACATCGAGGCTGAGCAATCGTGTCTATAAGGCTCTGAAGAAAGCCGGTCGCCTTCCCTTGTCATTGACGCTAAGAGTGCATCTAGGCCAATGCATGTTACGAACATATCCGCTGGGCAAAAAGGCCTACGGGTACCACGATTTTCACGCCATGATGAAGAATCCTCGCGCTTCCACGTGGTTCAAGACTTCGTGAGCACCTGAACCTCTAACATGGGTGTAAAGTTGGTTCAGCCAAACTAATAGTTGAGTAGGCTTGGCGACGAAACGCTTGCCCGAAAGGTTCTAGACTTCGTCAGAAATACCCCAGAGAGTCCGTTCGAACCTACTAGTGGCCGTATAACCTCATTGGCGCATGTCCTCCCGGAATATGCCCTAGAGCTACACTCTCAGCAGACCAAGTTCGATGTACCTATCAAAAAAAGGACCGGTGGAATCTCGAGAGGCGCCGCCACTTGCCAACTATATCAGGTTACTGCAAGTCCAGTAGAGATTAACTCTGCTGAACTCGATATTATCAATCTAAGTCTCGGAAAGTAAGTATTACGGCCCAGGGAACCTCGTATCAAAATTTCAGGGCAACCTAACGACGCTACTAGGAATCTAGACTGGAAAATAGAGAGCGTCAACGAGGACAAAGGGGCCAAAACATATCCAGACGTTACCCAGTACTTGAGATCCGGCACCGCCAAGTTGCCAAACACAAACCAGCCTCATGACTTCAACGTCTATCCACGTGTGGAACTTGATCGCGTTAGTTCAATAGAGGCCAAAATCAGACACGTTGTAGTCAAGACTATATACCAGTTCAGGTGGAAGGCGACATCATACATCGTTCAGATCTCAATCAACCGTCGATGGAGTAGCATCTCTGCCATGACAGCAGAGAAGGTGCCGACGACTGATTTTGGGATCAGCATACTTGGGGAGACCTGGGATAATGAAGACGACGTCACTGGAAATATCTGGGGTGACGAGCTTCAGCATTTACTCGGAGGGAGGACTGCTAGCGTAACAGCCAAAGGCATTGACAGGGTTGTCGATTTCTTACAAGTAATGAGGGACATTCGTGATACCATCGGTCCCTTGTTCTAGGTATAACTACCTGCCTAGGTTTAGCCCACGGGGCTGTACTACGAAGAACATATTAAAACAAAGAGTGTTGATAATTCATTCGACGTTGGAGGTCTGATACTAAGCACTAAGGTCCATCGTGGATAATTCGCAGCTCCTTGCTTTCTATGATGGTGCTATTTGCTGGGTTTCACCGACCACCTTCTGCCTCAAGACTAATAGCAAACACACAGTCAGCCACTCATAACAAGAAAAACACCAAGTGATGGTGCGTGGGTGATAGAATGATACCTTCTTCGACGACCCGGACGTTGTTGGTTTTGGCTTGTACTATTGTCTCGAGGTCCTTGATACTAGCTCCAAGCTCGCCTACCTTATTCTCATAAAAATTCGCAGCAGATTTGACATCCTGATATGCCCAAGTTAACGTTTCCACGTCTACCTACCATACCCGTAGGACATGAGCTGTTACCTTTTCGACGTAGAAGCCGGTCCCAACGTCCACTATGACGTGAGACGCACTGGACAGAGTCCCTCGGACATAGAGGGAGTTGGTAAGTGGGACGAGAATTGAGCTATTGCCTGCTTCCGCTTAGCTCACCAGCTCGTTTTTTCATGTCGCCAAGCGCAGAGAGAGCAGCGGACGTACCTCGAAGAGTAGGCGACTTGTTCTTGTCCTGGACGCAGCGGAGACACTCCCGAAATTTGGACTGGGCAGCATGTAACTGGGTGAAAGACGATGTGAGATGCTCGAGTTCTTCGTCGAGCTGCTTCTTCACCTGGCTAAGCTGCTGCGCGCTGAGGCTATCGAGGTTGACTATTCAGTCAAGGAACGTCAGCATTAGAGAGATGTATACGAAATATGAAATATAAGAACATGTATATATGTGTCGGTGGTAGGAGGAGACCTACTGGTTTCGTTGCCGCCGCTAGCCATTTTACATCCCTATACCCGATTCTAAGAGTTATTCCTGAAAGGTATGCGGAATTAAAATATCAAGCCGCAATCGAACGAACGTGAAATTACTAGGAATAAATCAGGTACTACGTAACCTACCCAGGTATCAGGTACCTTCACCTTCCTATCGAACCCAAGGAAATCTAAGTGGATAGGTAGGTACCTATACCTACCTAGGCAAATGCGGGGGCGTTTTATATTGTACTCCTCCACGCTAGGTATTTAGGGAGGAGGTAATATGTACTGTACCGTGTTTATACCCCCTCTTAGCCCCTGATAACCTTTATTTAAAGAACTTAACATAGAAAAGATATTTAAATCAACGGTTCTAATAGCGAATATAATCTTTATTAAGCGCAAAGCTATAAGGTTTAGGTGACTCTTGAATCCGGTCCCTAATCCCATAAATGAAAAGCAAATGAAATCAGTCTTTTTCTCTCTTCTCTCTAAACCTAACTCCCTAGGAACATATATGCATACCTGGGCCTAACCTTTACCCATGTTGCTCATTGCCAATACAGAAAGAGAAAAATTCGCCCCACCTCCTGTATCATCCGTAACGTCAGAAATGGATGCTCTCGTCCGTGCCATTAACTACTAGTCCATTGGTTTGCTTCTTCTGCTGCCGTATCTCCTGGATGACCTGGTCAAGGCAACCTATGCTGGCAGCCACAAACCCGAGGTACGTGGGCGACGGAGCAAGAACGCGCGAGGTAAACTCGGGGTGGGCTTGGACCCCAACGAAGAACGGATGATTCTTCAGCTCAACCACTTCCATACGTTTGCCTGTTTCATCCCTGCCAATGAAATTAAGCCCAACCTTCTCAAGCTCTTCGATGTAGTCAGGGTTGACTTCGTATCGATGCCGGTGTCGCTCTTCCATGACACTCACGTCACCGTACAAGGCCCGAAGCTTACTCCATTCACTGCCGGCTTGGAAATAGGTCGTCTTCGTACCGAGTCGCATTGTGCCGCCCATAATCTCTTTTGACCCTTCTGGCATAAAAATCACAACCCGGTGTTCGGCGTGAGCATCAAACTCTTCTGAGGTGGCGTTCTTGTAGCCACATAGATTCTGCGCAGCCTCGATGACGGCAACTTGCATTCCTAGACAAATCCCAAGGTAGGGAACTTTGCACTCGCGGGCCCATTTCGCCGCCTTGACCATTCCGGGTACACCTCTATCACCGAATCCACCCGGGCAAATACCTGCAATGAGAATCAGCCCACAGCGCTTCGAAAGGCGGTCAGGAAGATATATAAGTCATATCCCAAGGAGCCATTATCAGTCCAGCAACACGAAAGTTCTTTCGAATGCTGCAGGAGGCGTAACAAAGACGGTGATTTACGTACAACCTGAAGCAACAGTAAGTTGCGACCAAGCCTTGTGATATGTGGTAGGATCGCTCTGTAAAGTTGTGTCTTCCAGGTGCTCGGCATCGATCCAGCACAGGTTCAGCTTGCGATTGCATCGCATAGCCGAATGCTCCAGGGCCTTGATCACGGAGAGATAGCCTAGAATATTCCGTGTTATCTTTACTGTGTGGGTGCTTAGGTTGGGGAATACCTACTATCGGGAAGAGCGATGTATTTTCCAACTAATGCAATTGTTACCGGCTCCAGGTATGGCTTTGACACAACAGTTTTCTTCCAGAGCTGCCATAGGTCTGCACCCCTATTAACCATTGCTGGAGGTAGTGACAGTTGGTCCAGCATCAAGGCCTCGCGTAGACGAGCAAGTAAGCCTTGTTCCTCAAGAAGGAGTGGTACTTGATAGATTGTTTCTATATCTCGGACGGTAACAACCTGCTGGAACTCGACTTGACAGCTTCGAGCAATCTTCTGCGTCGTAACCTCATCAAGGGCGCGCTCGCAGCGGCAGGCAATCTACAACGGCTTTTAGCTGCTAGTTTTGCGGGGTTTCATGTAAGTACGAACAAGGTCTGGTATTAAACCGGCGCTTCGCATCTGCTTGATGGCGTGCTGCGTAGGCTTAGTTTTCTCTTCGCCGTGGATAACGGGCACGTAAGAGACATGTATATTGACCAAGTTTCCTTTGCCAACTTTGTAACGGAATTGAGTTAACGCCTCGACGAATGGCATACTCTCAATATCGCCGACAGTTCCGCCCTAAAGAGTATAGGTTAGATCATGAAGCCAAAAGTAAAGGCCGAATTCCGAATAGGGCCAAGGGCCTAGTTGATGGCAGAAGCCATTTGAGAACATACTAGTTCAACTGAAAAGCGATACAAGTTAGCTCTCGATAAATTCATTAGAGAGAAAGAGAGAGTAAGTTACACATACTAATGCAGACATCAGGCTCCTCGCTACTATCGTCGACGGGTATTTTCGCTACACGCTGAATCCAGTCCTGGATGGCGTCCGTAATATGAGGTACCACCTGGACGGTACGACCTATGTAATCACCTTTCCGTTCACGTTCGATCACAGCCCTTAGATTACCTACAGTGTTAGTATAGGGTAAGATAGAAACCTTAGAAAGGTGTGACGGACTTGTATATCTTGCCAGTCGTGATGTTGTTCTCATGGGTGAGGTTGAGGTTGAGGTAGCGCTCGTAGTTTCCGAGATCAAGGTCAGACTCGCCTCCATCCTGACATGAGTTAGCGAGACGGCGATGCTACAATGAGAAGAGCGAGGCGGGATACCTTTAAGACGAAACATTCTCCGTGTCTTGACCCAACCATTACCGTTAGTGCTGCAATCTACACACAACCTAAGGCGCCTCACCTACTCAAGGGGTCCTAGCGTGCCAGCATCCACATTCAGATACGGATCAATCTTGATCGCCTGGGGCCAACGAGGTTAGTAGAGAATCGCTAAGCCGCATGGAAGGAGAAATTTTCCATACAGTTACCTTCAGACCGGTAGTCTTGAGCAGAAGCCCGGACGAAGAGGCTCGTAAAAGTCAGTACAGTCAGATATACGATAGAGTGATTTCTCTATATCATACCAATTATGCCTATGAAAGACCTTGTTAGTGATTGAAGAGTCTGAAATAGATGTTACGTAGTTATCCGTCCCGCCGTTCTAAAGTTAACTCGACTACCAGATGAGCCCTTCAGTCCATGGTCGCTCGAAGCAATAAAACGATGCAATTATATATGGAAAAAAGAATCCGCATAGGAGGAAATATAAATACCTTTTCCGATGCCACTGATGACACCGCCGCTGACCAAGACGTACTTCATTTTGATAACTTGGCACGGAAGCTTAAAAGAACGTAGACGTACAGCGCCCGTGCCGGTTATGATAAAGCCACCTCCGCGACGAGACCGACGAGTTAATGTAATCTAGGACACAAGACGAAAATTGGGGGAAGTACGATGGTTCTGAGACGAATCGGCCTTTCGAGGAGACGGAACCTGGGCGAGTAAGAAAAGAAGCAATAAAAAGTTTAATGTGGTATTTGTTGATCGAGCTCTCACTTCCAGTGAAGTACCCCACCAATGGGATAAGATAACTTTATTTTTTAGATTTTTTTTTTTTTCTTCCCTGGAAACGATTCTATTAGGAAGGCGGTCAAAAGGTTACGTGCATTTGGGCACGTACCTATACAGTACTGAAAACTAAGTCTAGGCGTCTTACCTAATTAGTGGGGCAAAGGTAAAAACCCTTGTCTTCTTTAGTGGGGGGAGGGGGAGGGGGAGGGGTACACTTTAAACCCTCCAGCCCAATTCAATTCGTAATGATTCTGTTGCTGAGTATGACTCAAGCTCTCAACAGCTACATTTAGCCATTAGCGGCCTCAAAATATTTATACCTCATCTTCAGTTAGAGAAGTCCTATGAGGGAAACCCCGTAAATAAACCCCCCATTCGTTGCGCATGGCGTCCTCAACCGTGACTTCCCCTTCTGGGGATCTCGCCAGCCGCATCCTTGAGTCCCTCGACAAGTCTTCGCCGCTCCTCTCATCAGAAGCCTTTCCAGGTGCGAGCTTTACCGAACTAAAGGCCGCCCTGGATAGGTTGGCTTCCCGTGATATGGTTGCCTACGATACGATAGAACGGGAAGAAGCTATATTGGAGCCTGAGGGTGAGCAGATCGCTGCTAACGGTAGCCATGAAGCCCGAGTATTCGACGCGTTACGCTCTTCCATCGATGGCCTGACATTGCAGGACCTAGAGAAGGCCATTGGTGACAAGAACGTTGTCAAGATTGGGCAGGGAAAGGCGTTCAAGGAGAAGTGGATATCGAAGACGAAGGGTACGTAAATAGACACCTTCCTAGGCGAGCTCGTGTAGCAAGGCTAACCAACCGGCATATCTGTAGACGGCAAGTTCAAAGCCGCCTTGGACTCAATACAAGACCTTACTAAGGAGCAGATGCAAACCATCAAGACGACGCGGACATACCCGGACGCCAAACTGCTAACCGATTTGAGGAAACGAAAGCTTATCAAGATGCAGAAGATCATCAGCTTCAAGATTCATAAAGGCCCCAAATTCGCTCTCAAGATCCCTGAAGAAGCTACAGACTTGACTGCCGACATGATAGCTACGGGTTCGTGGAAAACAGCCACATTCAAGCCTTACAACTTCAGAGCGTCAGGAGCTGACCAACGGTCGGGCGCGTTGCACCCACTCAACAAAGTTCGCGCTGAATTCCGGCAGATCTTCTTTGAGATGGGGTTCGAGGAGATGCCCACCGACAAGTAAGTCTTTACCATAGCATGTGTTTTGCTTATGCCTTAGCTAACGTGAACCCTCCACCTCAGGTTTGTCGAGTCTGGTTTCTGGAACTTTGACGCCCTTTTCGTGCCTCAACAGCACCCGGCGCGTGACTTACAAGACACCGTATGCTACAACCCCCCTTCATATTATACCAGCATGCCTCAAAAGTTTTTAAATTATTCCACGGAATCAGGAGAGTTCCTAGGGGTTGAGGCCTCATTCAAGGCCTTAAGTGTCAGGTCATTGTTTCCTTACCGTGTTCCTTTCTATATCTAACATTATGGTATGATAGTTCTATATTTCCGATCCTCAAGCAGCCGATAAGCCTCGACCAACATCGCCCGAAGACAAAAAGGATTACGATGCCTACTGGGAAAATGTGAAAGCGGTTCACCAAGTGAGTGGCTTCATTCTATTTATTTGCCCTAACACGTCGACAGGCGTTTTTCGACGTGTTATAAGAGACACCTGTGTCCCCCTTATATTAGGTGAAAAGCTAATCCGGGGTGGTTTTAGGATGGTAAATATGGCTCGATCGGCTACCGCTACCCTTGGTCTGGGGACGAGTCGCTGCGGCTGGTCCTACGTACCCACACTACGGCCATCAGTGCGAATATGCTTCATAGGCTAGCGGCGACGAAGGGCCCTGACGGCCGCCCACCACCAGCACGCTATTTCTCTATCGATCGGGTTTTCCGCAACGAGAGCGTTGACGCGACGCATCTCGCGGAGTTCCACCAGGTTGAGGGCGTTATTGCCGATACAAACCTAACTCTTGGTGGCCTTATGGAGGTTAGCCACAAAACCCCTTTGTCCACAATTGCCACGAAGCAAGAACTAACTACTTGCCGACTTTAGTTCATGGACATTTTCTTTGGCAAGATGGGCATAACGGATCTAAAGTATAAGCCAGCTTATAACCCTTGTAAGAATTTTCCCGGATTCTTTTCAGCACCCCTTTTCCCCTTTCCCCCTTTTATATCACCTCTACAATACCATATTCTTAGGTCCCAAATAAACTATCTAAGACGCTTTTATTATATCAATGAGCAAATTTTGACGTTTGATTAGACACCGAACCTAGCATGGAAATCTTCTCTTATCGTAAGTATATTTTAGGCTGTCCGCATCGTCCCCGTTCTTTACAGCGCGCGGATAATGCTAATTCATTGCATGTGGCAGACAAGGGCCTCGGCAAGCTTATCGAAATAGGAAACAGTGGAATGTTCCGACCAGAGATGCTTGAGTCAATGGGATTTCCGTAAGTAATATCTCTCATTTCATAAAACATTTCTCGGTCACAGCTTAAAATTATACATAAATGTTAACACTCATCATAGTAAAGATATGCGAGTATACGGCTGGGGTCTTTCATTAGAACGGCCAACGATGATTAAGTACGGAATCTCGAATATTCGGGAGCTGTTAGGTCATAAAGTAGACTTGAATTTTGTGCAAAACAGTCCTGCTGTACGATTAGACAAAGATTAAATAATATATGAGGCTATACCGGTCGAGATGATTATTTTAAGTGATGGTTAAATGACTTTAGTACGTACCACTGTTTGGTACGGAGGTACTTAAAAAGGAGGATGTACTTATGTACAAATCGTGTCCAGGAAGTCTTCGTACACTTTAATATTATACACTTTACATCTAAACACTTATAACTTAACCACTTTTAAATTAAATAAAATAAAAATTTATATATAATTAATTATAGGTGTTTTAAATATAGATTTGATTTTTTCGAATTTTTAAAACGTATATTTATAATGTTATAAAAGAATTAACGTTTTATTTTTAATAATAAAATTTTCAATATTTTACACCGTAAATAATACCCGTAATAAACTATTTTTAAAAGATTGAAAATGTTTATAATTTAATTTAAATATCGGAAAGTTTAAATATAAAATTTCGAAGATTTTTATTAACGTTTTATATTTTTAATAAAATGTTAAATATATATTATATTTTAATATTATTTTTTATTTTTCATTTTTATTTTAACGAATTTTTTATTTTTTACCGGGAAATTTTAATATTATATTTAAGACTTTATTTTACGTTTAAAAATAAAATTTAAAAAATAATTAACTTAAATTTATACGTTATTATAATATTTATAATAATGTTTTAATTTTATTTTTAAATATTTATTATTAACTTTTAAATAATAAAACTTATATTAATAAAAACTTTAAATTTTATATAATTTTATAATAATTATAGTTATATATATAACGTATTAAATTAAAAGTTATTTACGATTAAAATTTTATTAATAAAAATAAAACAACGTATTTTTATTTTTATCTTTTTTTAATATATAACTAATTTTATAACAATTATACCGTTAAAATTAATTAATTTTACTTTATTTAATAAAATTTATTCCAAATTTATACCGTTTAAAAGGGTGGAGTTATGAATTTTTATATTTAAAAAGTTAAATATACGAAAACTTTTTAAATACGATTTATATTTTCGTTTATATACCCGAGGTTTTTTCGAGATATTATCTCGATTTTTTTTTATAAAAAAATTCGAAAAAAAAATTAATTACGTAAAAGTTTATAAGTTATAATTTTTACGTTATTTACGTTACGTTTTTTTCGGTAATTTTTCGAATTTTGAAATTATATATTTTATATTATATTTTTTCGATAATTTTTCGAATTTTTAAATTATATATTTTATATTATTTACGTTATATAATCGCGTTATATTTTTATATTTTTAAAAAATTTTACGTATTTAATTTTCGTTATATTTTTTAAATATATTTTTATTTTATATATTTATTATTTTCGTAATTATTATTATTATTTTTAATTAATATATATTATAATTCGATGCGATAAATTTAATTTTATTAAATAATTAATATCGAATTTTTAATCGAATATACCGTCGAAATTTAAATATAAAATCGCGGTTTTTCGAATCGCGATTTAATTTTTTTTTATAATATTAACGAAATTTTATTTTTAATTTTTAATATTTTACGTCGTATTAATTTAATATTATTTTTTATTCGAAAAAAAAAACTTTAAATTTTAATCGTATATAATAAATCGAAATTAATTTTATAATTTTTATAATTAATTTCGATTTATTATAATTAATTTCGAAAAAAAATTTTTAAATTATAATTATTCGAAAAAAATTTATAAATTTTATTTTTATAAAATTAAAAAATTATTTTTTATAAATCTTATAAATTTTATAATTTTAAAATCGAATATTTAATTTAATTTATTATTATAAATAATCGATAAATTATATCGAAAAAATTATTAAATTTATTATTATTAATTATTAATAAATAAATAATTTTATTTTAATTAATAATATTTCGATTAATCGAATTATAATTAATTATATTTTAATTAATAATATTATAATCGATCGTATTTTAATCGATTATATTTTAATCGGTCGTATTTTAATTAAATGTATTTTAATTTACGGTTAATAAAAATTATATTATAATTAATATCGAAATTTTAAATACGTTTTTTTTAATAATTTAAATATTTTAATAATTCGTTAAAAACGACTTTATAATAATTTTATATTTAATATAAAATATAAATTTATACGAAATTAATTTAATCGTTTTTAATTAAATTTTAAATTAAATTAAAAATAAAATTATCGACGTTTATTAATTTTCGTAATAACGATTTAAAAAAAAATAACTTCGATAAAACGTTATCGAATTAATAAATCGTATAAAATAATTAAATTATATTAACGACGTTTTACGTAATTAAATTATTTAAATATTTTTAAATAAAATCGATAATTTATTTCGATAAAAATTAAAATATTAAATTTAATAATTTTTTTAAAAATAATATTAAATTTAAATAAAAAGATTTTTAAAATTAATATCGAATTTTAAAAGTTAAATTTATTTTCGATATTAAATTATATCTTATAAAAAATAAAAAATTATTTTATATTATAATTCGATTTTTAAAAAAAGTAATTATTATTATTAATTCGTTAATTAAATATATCGAAAAAAACGATATAAATATCGTTAATTAATTTTAAAAAACGATTAACGAATTAATTATTTATTTATCGATTATTTATAATTATACGAATATTTAAATAATAAACGAAATTAAATTATAATAATTATTTATAAAAATATTTTATTTTTAAAATTTTATATTTAATTTTAAATTTTTATAATAAATTTAAAATATAATAATTTAATTAAAGTTTTAATACTTCGATAAAAAATTAATAACGAATTAATCGAATTAATAAAAAAATTAACTTAAATTATTTAAATTCGAGAAATTTTAAAAATAAATTACTTTATTTTTAATATTATAAAAAATATCAATTAAAACTTATAAAATTTATAAAAAAATATAAAATATAAATTTATTTTTTTAATATTATTTTATTAATACGTTTAAAGATTTTTTATATAATAATTTAATTTTATTTAATAATTCGATAAATTTTAATATTACATATTTTTAATTTTTTAAATTAAAAAAATAACGTCGATAAAAATTTAAAAATTACTTTTATTACGATAATATAAATTATTATATTAAAAAATATTTAAAAAAAATAAAATAATAACGTCGAATATTAAAATTTCCGATTTATATAAAAAAATCGAAAAAAATTTAAATAAAATTTTAATCGAGGAAATTATTAAGGAAATTATTAAAGAAATTATTAAAAAATTTATAATTTTTTTTTTAAAATTATTAAAATAATTTTTAAAATATTAATTAAAATATAAAATAAAGTTTTAATTTATAATAATAATAATCGAAAATTTTCTAATTATATAATTAACGATTTAATTAATTATAAAAATAAATATTTAAACGAAATAATATTATAAATTTCGAATTTTATCGACGATAATTTTAATATAATAATATGAAATTTTTTTAAAAAATTCCTTTTATTTAAAAAATTATTAATAATCCTATTAATCGTTTTAAAAATCGTTAAAAAAATAATAAATCGAAAAACTTTTAATTTATTTATATTATTATATAAAAAAATAAATTATTTTATTAAATAAAAAAAATTAATTATAATTAATATTTTAAAATTTAAAAGTAATAATAAATTATTATTAATTTTAAAAATTTATATTTTATTAAAAAATTTCGTAATTTTTTATTTAATATTTATTAATTTAAATTATATTAAATAAAAGTTTATTAATATTTAAAAAATACGTATCGAAAGTTAAAAAATAATCGATTTACTTAAATTATAAATATTATTATTAAATGATAAATAATTTATAAATTTAAATACGATTATTTAAACGGCATTTATTTATATATAAATAAAAAATTACGAAAAGTCGATATTTTTTTATTTTATATAATTAAATATAAACGTTATATTTAATATATTTTAATTATAACGTTACGATTTAAAAATAAATTAATTTATTAATATTATTTTATTTAATTTATTATTTTATATTAATTATTATATAATTTTTAAATTTTTATTACGCGTATAAAAAATTTATTTCGAATATAAAATTTATTTTTAATATAATACGATAAAAAATAATAATTACGTATATATAAATATAATATATATCGAAAAAAGTATTTTTTTAATAAATTTCGACGATTATTAAATTTCGATATAATATATAAATTTATTAAATTTAAATTTTTATTTTTTTTTAAATTTATTTTTATAATAATAAAATAATGTTAACTTTTATAATTCGATAATCGATATCGACGTTTTATAAATCGATAATTAATTTTTAATTTTTTTAAACAATCGAACGATAAAAAAAAATTATAAGTTTAAGTTTTAAATATTTAAAATATAATAATTTTTTATCGTTAAAAAAATGTGGAAACTATTTAAATAATATAATAAAAATTAATAAAAAATTATAAAAAATTATTAAATTAAAAAAATATATTTATTTAATTATATAAAGTTATATTTATTAAAAATATTAAAGTAAATAAAATGAAAAAAAATTAAATTCGAGGTTATATAATTTCGTAAATAAATATTTCGAAATATTATTATTAAATAAAATTAATAAAGTTAATATTAATAAATATATAAAAAATAAATTAAATTATTTCGACGACGAATTACGCGTTAAAATATTTATATAATTTTATAATATTTTCGATATATTTTTTAAAAGAAATGTTAATATTTTAATTTTTTAACATTCGTATAATATTTAAATATATTTAAAATCGAAAGTAAAATTTTTATATTATAAACTTAAATTATATAATAATAAAAAATAAATAATTATATAAAAATATTTTATAAAATATTTAAATAAAAGTTAAATTTACGAGTTTATATTTTTTATAATATTTCGAATTTTTTTAATAAAGAATTTAAATAACGACGTTAAAATTTACGTCGATTATAAAAATTTAAACGTAATTACGATTAAAAATCGATTTTTTACTTTTTTAATTTAAAATATATTAAAAAAAATAAAGAAAATTAAAAGTTTTTTTAAACTTAATATTATAACCGTATTTAATCGCATTTAAAACGTCGAAAAAATAAATAAAAAATTATTTTTATTATTAAATATAATTTTTACGAATATAAAATTACTTTTTTCGATTTAATTAATATATTAATATATTTTTAAACGTATATTAATTACTTTTTATTCGATTTATTAAATAAAATTTATTTCGTTTATATAAACGACGTAATTATTTTTTCGAAAAATAAAAAAAATAATATTAAATATATTAAAGAAATTTTAAATTATTTTCGAAAAATTAACTTTTAAATAAATATTAATAAATATAAATTTTTCGTAAAAAATTAAATATTTAAAATTTATTTTTATTTAAAATATTAAAATAAATTTAAATTAATTAAATATTATTTTTATTTAATAAAAATTAATTAATTTAAAAAAAATAAAAAAATATTTCAATTTTATAAATTTTTATTATCGTTTTATAAAAAAATATTTAAAAATTATTAAATTTTTAATATTTTTAATTAAAAATAACGTTAAATAAAATTAATTAAAAAATAAATTAATTTAAATAATATTTTAAATATTTAAAATAATATTTACGATTAATTTAATTTTAATTTATTATAATTTAAATTATGAAATTATAATTAAAATTAATATTATCGATTAAATTTATAATAATATATTTTTATAAAAAAACGATAATAATTATTAATATTTAATTATATATTATTTTTTAAAATATTTAATATAAAAATATAATTATAAAATTTATAATAAAATTTTTTTTAATTATTATTAAAATATTAAAAAAATAATAATTAAAATTAAAAAATTTAAAAAAATTTGAAGTTTTTATCGATTATAAAAATTTAAAATATTTTATAATTATTAAATAATTAAACGTTCGTTAAATTAAATAAATTAAATTTTTAAATTATTTTAATTTTCGAATTATTTATTAATTTAATTTAAAAATAAAATGTTTAAATATATTTAATCGTTTTTTAAATATAATATTAATTTTAATTAATAATAAAAAAATAACGAATAAATAATATATTTTTTTAACTAAAGGTCACCCCCGTAGGGTGACATAATAGCCCTCGGGTTTTCTTCGAATTCTACGACTATTTCTATAGTCATATACCTTTTAATCCAACTGCTAATACAGCTTCTAATACAGCTTCTAATATAGCTTCTAATATAGTTTCTAATACAGCTTCTAATACTGCTTTCGTGGCATCCCTTAACTTTTACGAGAAACTACCCATACCACCTTTCGAAAAACCGTCGCGAGAAATTATCCTATACCACCTTTCGATGAAACCGTCGCGAGAAGCCACTCCTACTAGCTTTCTAAGAATCTTTCGAAAGAGTCGTCGCGAGTAACCACCCTATACTACCTTTCGAAAAAACCGTCGCGAGAAACTACCCCTACTACCTTTCGATGAAGCCGTTGCGAGAGACTACCCCCTACTACCTTTGAAAGAGCCGTTGCGAGAAACTACCCTATATTACTTTTCGATGAAGTCGTTGCGAGAGGCTATCCCTATTACCTTTCGATGAAGCCGTCGCGAGAGGCTACCCCTACTACCTTTCGATAAAACCGTCGCGAGAGACCACCCCATACCACCTTTCGAAAGAGTCGTCGCGAGAAGCTACTCCTACTACCTTTCTAAGAATTTTTCGAAAGAGCCGTCGCGAGGGACTACCCGTATGATCATACCTAACTTTAAATATACAATTCGAAAGATTCTTCGAAAAGTGTTACGAAAAATACGTCGAATTGAAATTAGATTTATATAATTAAATTTATATAATTAAATTTATACTTATAATTAAATTTATATAATTAAAATTTTTTAAATCGAATTATACGTTAAATTAAAATTAAAATTATATAATTAAATTTATATAATTTAAATTATATATTAAATTAAAATTAAATTTATATAATTAAATTTATATAATTTAAATTTTTCGTATAAATTTATTTAATTCGATTTTTTTAAATCGAATTATACGTTAAATTAAAATTAAATTTATATAATTCGATTTATTTAATTCGATTTATTTAATTCGATTTATTTAATTCGATTTATTTAATTCGATTTATTTAATTCGATTTATTTAATTCGATTTATTTAATTTAAATTATATATTAAATTAAAATTAAAATTATATTTATAATTAAATTTATATAATTAAATTAATTTAATTAAATTAATTTAATTAATAAAATCGTTTATTAAAATGTAAATAATTTTAAATATAATAATCGCGATATATATAACGATTTAATTAAACGGTTTAATTAATTAAATAAAAACGTAATATAAATTATTATATAAAACGTACGCGTAATTAATTAACGTAACGTAACGTAATATAATATAATATAATATAATATATAATTAATATAACGTAAAAAATATAACTCGTAAATTTTTACGTAATTAATTTTTATTTTTTTTCGATTTTTTTTTTAAAAAAAAAAATCGAAATAATATTTCGAAAAAACTTTAAATATAATAAATTAAATAAATTAATAAATTTTTAATAAATTATATTATTTTTAATTCGAAGATAATTTTTTTTATTTCGTTTTAATATTAATATTTTAATTAATATATTAATCGACGAAATTTATATTAATTTTTTTTAATTTAAAATATAATTTTAATTTTTAATAAATTTTTTTTATAAAAAAAATTATTTTTTCGAAAATAATTTAAAAATTTACGCGGGAATTTATATTAATTATTTTTTATTAATTATAAATTAATACGAAATCGAATTTATTTTTAAAATTATTTTTTTATATTTTAAAACGAAAGTTTTATCGTTTAAATTTTATATCGATATTATAATTTAATTTTAACGAAATATTTAAATAAATTTAAAATATTTTATTTAATTTTTAAATTTTATATTTAATTTAAAATTTATAAAAATATTAAATATTATATTTAAAATTATTATAAATATATTAATGGTTAATTAATTTATATACGTATTATTTTACGATATATATTATAAAAAAAATACTTATATATTTTTATTTATATAAAGGAAATTTTTTTTATAATTTTTTTATTAAATAATTTTTTTTTCGAAAATAATTTATATAATATTAATTTTATTATATCGCGTTTATTTTTATTATTATTTTTTTATTTTATTTACGTACATATTTATTAATATTAATTAATGTTATTAAAATTAATAATATAAATTAATAAAATTCAAAAAATTATTATTATAATAATATAAAAAACTTTTATCGTAATAATATACGCGACATTAATATTTTTTTATATAATATTATTTTATTTATAATAAAATATCGTTTTATTATTTTTAATTTTTTAAAATTTTTTATATTTATTATATCGTAAAAAATTAAAAATTCGATTTAAATATAAATTTATATTAAAAAATTCGATTTAATCGAATAAAATATTAAAAGAAATTTATTAAATTAATAAAATACGTTTTTAATAACCGTACGTTTTTCGATTAATAATTTAATTATAAGATTTTAAAATAAAAAGAAATTAACTTTTAAATCGTTATTAAAAAATAAAAAACGATATAAATATTATTTTTTTAAAAAAATTTAATTATTATAAATAAAAATAAATTATATATTTATATAATAAAAAATATTTTAAAAAAATATTAAAAATAATTTAAAAGTTTTATAATAAAAAATTTTATAATTATATTATATTAATTTAAAATTATATTAAAATATACGTTTATATAAAAAATATTTATTTAAATAAAAATAACGTTAATATAATAAAAGTTTTAATTAATTTCGTATCGATATATAAATTTTTTAAATGAAATTACGATAAATTAAAATATATTAAACGTAAATAATTTAACGTTTTAATATAAAAAATATCGATATATTACATCGATAAAAATACGATTTATTTTTCGATATTTACGTCGAATCGTATTTATATTACGATATAAAAACGGTTAATAATTTTTCATTTTATAACGTTAATATAAATAAAAAATTAAAGAAAATTAAATTTATAAATATTAATCATTTTAATTAAATTATTTTTAATTTTATATTATTAATATTACGAATTATTTATTTAATAATTATTTTTATTTTTTTTATTATTAATAATTTTTCGTCGATATTTAATATATTATTATTTTTTTATTAAATTAAATTTTTACGATGTAATTTACGTTTTAACTTTTATTTAAATTAAAAGTTACTTTTATAAAATAATATAATAACCTTCGGTTTTTTTCGAATTTTACGATTATTTTTATAATTATATATTTTTTAATATAATTATTAATATAATTTTTAATATAATTTTTAATATAATTTTTAATATTATTTTTAATATATTTTTCGTAGTATTTTTTAATTTTTACGAAAAATTATTTCATATTATTTTTAAAAAAGTCGTTACGAGAAGTTATTTTTATTATTTTTCGATGAAGTCGTCGCGAGAAATTATTTTATACCATTTTTCGAAAAAGTTATTACGAAAAATTATCCTTATTATTTTTCGATAAAACCGTCGCAAAAAACCACCTTATATTATTTTTCGAAAAAGTCGTTACGAAAAATTACTTATATTACTTTTCGATAAAGTCGTCGCGAAAAGTTACTTTTATTACTTTTTTAAAAATTTTTCGAAAAAATCGTTACGAAAAATTATTTTTATTATTTTTCGATAAAATCGTTACGAAAAATTATCTTATATTATTTTTTAAAAAAGTCGTCGCGAATAATTATTCGTATAATTTTTTTATATTTAATTTTAAATATATAATTCGAAAGATTTTTCGAAAAATGTTACGAAAAATATATCGAATTAAAATTAAATTTATATAATTAAATTTATATAATTAAATTTATATTTATAATTAAATTTATATTTATAATTAAATTTATATTTATAATTAAATTTATATTTATAATTAAATTTATATTTATAATTAAATTTATATTTATAATTAAATTTATATTTATAATTAAATTTATATTTATAATTAAATTTATATAATTCGAATTTTTTAAATAAATTATACGTTAAATTAAAATTAAATTTATTTAATTCGATTTATTTAATTCGATTTATTTAAATCGAATTATACGTTAAATTAAAATTAAATTTATATTTATAATTAAATTAATTTAATTAAATTAATTTAATTAATAAAATCGTTTATTAAAATGCGAATAATTTTAAATATAATAATTACGATATATATAACGATTTAATTAAACGGTTTAATTAATTAAATAAAATCGTAATACGAATTATTACGTAAAACGTACGCGTAGTTAATTAATGTAACGTAATATAATATAATATAATATATAATTAATATAACGTAAAAAATATAACTTATGAATTTTTACGTAATTAAAATTTTTTTTATTAAAAAAAAAATCGAAATAATATTTCGAAGAAATTTCGAGTAATAATTACGTTTTTTTAAATTATTATTATCGATTTATATTTTATTATTTTAATTTATATTAAATTATAAAAATATAATTAACGATATATTTTTAATTTTATATAAAAAAAATAATTTTAATTTTTATTATCGAAAAATATTTATAAATTTTTCGAATCGTTATCGAATAATTTATATATAATATTAACGATTTTATTAAACGTCGTATTAAAAAAAAAGTTATTATATTAAAAATTACGATTTTTTTTTAAACGATTTTATAATTTTTATTAATTAAATCGATTTTCGTATTTATATTCGTCGAAAATTAATAAAATAATATATATTACGACGTTTTTTTTATTTAAACTTTTAACGAAATATATTTTTTCATTATTATTAATTATTTTAAAAATGTTTAAAATAATAAAAATAATTATATTAAAAAATTTTATAACGTTTTAAAAAATAAATTTCGTTTTTTTAAACGTATATTATATAATTAAAATTTATTAAATTTAATTTTATATTATATTTTTTATTATTTTTATTAAATAAATAATTATTTATTTTTTATATAATATATTTTATTATTAATATTTTATAAATATATATTTAATTATAAAACGATATTTTAATACGAAGTAAAATAAAATTTAATATCATTATAATTAAACTTTAATTATTTTTTTTAATATTAAAATCGAAAAAAAAAACGAAAAAAAATTCGATTTTAAAATATTATAAATTATATTAAATAAATTAATATTATATTAACGAACTTTTAAAAAAAATTTTAAAAGTAAGTAATAATTTATCGTAATTACGTAATACGTTTATCGTAATATATTATAATTATAATATATTTTATTTATTTTATTATATTAATTCGAAAAATTAATTAATAAATTTCGTATATTAATTAATACCTTCGAAAATATTAAAAAAATACGTTAATTTATAATTAACGATAATAACGACGAAAATTTTAATTAATTTTATATTTAATAAAAATATTATAATAACGATAAAAACGATCGATATTAATCGAAAAAAACGATTTAAATTTAAAAACGTCGTTATTAAAGATATAAAAAAAATATTAATTTATTAAATATTTCGAAAATAAATAAAAAAAATTAAAAGACGTTAATAAATTTAAAAAAATAAAAATAAAAATAAAAATATTACGTTTTTAATAAATTATAAAAATATTAAATAAAAAAACTTAAAGTCGAAAAACGACGATTAAAACGTTATAATCTTCGAAACGAAAAAAATCGACCTTTAATATTAATTAATCGCGATATATTTAATTAATTAAATATATTAATATCGAATTATTTTTTATTATTTTTTTATCGATAAATTAAAAAATAATATTATATTTATTTTAAATTAATATATTAAAAATATTTTTTAAAGTATTATTTTTAATATCGACGTAATTAAAATATTTATTATAAAAAAAATTAATATTAAATTTTTATAAAAAAATTTTTCAACCGAAATTTTAAAATAAATAATAATTAAATCGATGAAATTAATATTAAACTTAAAAACGAACTTTTAATTAAATTATTAAAAATAATTACGGTTAATATTTCGTTCGAATTAATCGATTTTTATATTATAAATTTAAACATTTTATTTTTTATATATTTAAAAAATATAAATCGATTAAACGTTTATTTAAATAACGTTATAAATTAATTAATTAAAAAAAATAATATTATCGTTATTATCGTTTATAAATAAAAACATTTATAATTTTATTTCGATAATACGACTTTTTTTACGAAATTCGAATTATATCGTATTTATATTCGATTTAGTCATTTTTTATAATTAAATTATATATTTTTTTAAATAAAATAAATTATAACGTTAATATTAAAAATATTAAAAAAATTAATAAATTTTATTATTATTATTAAATTAAAAGTAAAATCTTTTAAAAATTTAAGTTTAATTTAAAAAACTTTAATATAAATTTTAATTATAAAGTTATTATTAATATTATATATTTAAACGAACGTTTCGTTTTATATATAATTAACGCCGTTATAAAATTTTAAATTATTTACTTTATAAAAATTATTTTTATTAAAAAAATTTAAAATATATTAAAATAATATTAAATTAATATTTATTTCGAACTTTTAAATATTATTATATATAATATTAATACGAATTTCGATAATATCGAATTTTAAAATAAAATTTATATTATTAAAGTTATTTATTATTAAATATTCGTCGAAATATATTAATTTATTAATAAAGTCGAAAAATACCACGGTTTTATTTATAAAATATATAAAATTATTATCGATAAGTTTTAAAGTTTAAATTTACGTATATTTCGATTATAAATAATTATTAAAATAATTAACGATATCGTTAATTCGAAAAAATTAATATTTATATTTTTTATATTCAACGTTTATTTTAAAATTAATATAAATTTATCTTTTAGTTTTATATAAATTTAAAAAATATAAATCATTTAAAAGATAATAACGAAAATTAAAAAAATTAAAATATAACGTTTTATAAAAAATACCTTAAATATATATAATAACTTTAATATATAAAAAACTTTTTTCGTATTATTTTTTATAGATAATAAAATATTCGTTTATAAAAAAAAATAAAAAAGTTTTTATAAAGTTATTATAATATCGAATAAAAATAATATCGTCGCTTTTAACGTTTTAAATAAAATATTTACGTTTAAAAATTTTTATATTAAACAGTATATTTAATTAAAAAAAAACCCCGTATCGTTTAAAAAATTTAAAATCGAATTATTTATATTAACTTTTAACTTCGATAATTATTAAATTATTTCGAAGGAAAACTTTATATATATTAACGATTTTTTATATATCGTAAAATTATACATCATTAATAAAAAATAAAAAAATTTTACTTTTATTATTAAATTTTAAACGAATAAAAAAATTATTATATAAAGAAAATTTTACGAAATATCGAATATAAAAAGGTTTAATATTTTATTCGAAAAAAATATCTTACGCTTAAAAATTTACGATATAATTATACATCGAAACGTTATAATTTTTAAATTTCGAATAATTTATAAAATTAAAAGTAAAAATATCGTTACGTTATACGAAAAGTTTTATTTAATAATTTAAAATTATAATAATCTCGATAAAAAATATATTATAATATATATATTTATTATTTAAAAAATTAATTAACGTATTATTTTAATTTTAACGTTTATATTATATCGTAAAAAAATAAAAATTATAATTTAAAATATTATAATAATTTATATTTAATTTAAAATATCGATATAAAAAATTATTTTTATATATTTATTAATCGAATTTAAAAATAAATATTTTAAAAAAACATTATTATAAATAATTAAACTTTTATATAATTTCGTAAAGTTAAATATTTATTAATTTAAAATTTATTCGCGTTATTATTAATAAAAATTACGAATAAAATTATTAATTTTCGACTTTTATTTATTTATAATAAATTCGAATCTATTCGAATTTATTAATTTTTAAATAAATGATATTTTTAATGTCGATATTATAAATTTTTTTATTAATAAAAATAAAAATTTTAATAAAGTTAAAATTAAAATATACCTTTAAAAAATCATAAATTTTAAAATCGAAAATTTTAATAATTTATATATTATAACTTATAATAAAAACTTTAATATAATTATTATTTAAAAAAAATTAAGTTAAAAAATTTAAATTATTAAATATTAAAACTTTTAATATAATTAAAAAATTCGTAAAATAACAAATTCGAAATATATATATTATATTAATATATTTATTTAAAATAACTTTCGATTATTTTATAATAATTTAATATTTCGAATTCGAATTTAAAAAAATAAAAGTTTTTAACGTTAAAATTAAATAATAAATAAATTATTAAATACGTAAATTTCGTTATATCGAATTAAAATTTTAAAATTTACGTTTATATATTTTTATCGATAAATTTTTTACGAATAATAAAGATTTAAATTTATAAATTAAATATATTATTATTTTAAATAATAAAAGATTTATCGATTAAAATAATAAAATATAAATTATTAATAATATTATTTATTAATTATCTATTAAATGTAAACGAATTATTCGTAACGTATTTATTAATAAAATTTATAAAATAATTTAAAATTTCGACGTCGATTACGTCGTTTATTATATAATTAATATTATTTTAAAACGTTTATTATTTTTTAAAACTTTTTTTATATTATATATTAATTTTTTATCGTTATATTAATGTTTAATATAAATAAAAAATATTAACGAAAAAAAGTTAATAATTAATTTTATAGTTTTAAAATAATTTTATAAAAATCGAAAAATCGATAATATTCGATAAATACATAAATCGTATAACCCCGCGAACGTAATAACGAAAGTATTTTTTAATAAAATTATACGAAATTTAATAAAAAAAAATTAATTTAATTTAAAATTAAAAAAATAAATAAAATAAAAAATTTAATTAATAATTCGTAATTAATTAATTACGAAAAAAAATAAAATAAATAATAATTAATTAATTTATATACGTATTATTTCGCGATATATATTATAAAAAAAAATACTTATATATTTTTATTTATATAAAAAAAACTTTTCCTATAATTTTTTTATTAAATAATTTTTTTTCGAAGATAATTTATATAATATTAATTTTATTATATCGTATTTATTTTTATTATTATTTTTTTACTTTATTTACATACGTATTTACTAATATATATTAAATTTAAATTATTTCGAAACGTTTTTTAAAAATTATTACAATTTTTTAAAATTTTTTTCGCATTATAAATAAATGTTAAAATCGATTACGTTATATTTTATTAAATTATAAAAAGAAAAAATTTATTTATAAATATATTTTCGTTATAATTAATAAATTTATTAAAATATATTATTTTATATTAATTATTTTTTTAAATATCGAAACATTAATAAACGTTTTCGTTTATTAAATTTAAAATTTATACGATATGTTTTTAATAATTATTAATAATCGAAAAATTTAATTTATTTTAATATTTTAAAAATAATTAAATCGTAAATTTAAAACGATATTATATTTGTTATTAATTTTTTATTTTTAAATTAACGGTTAATTAAAATTTTTAATTTATTAATAAAATTTTATTTATATAATTATATTATTTTTTTATAAAAGGATTAAAAAAATTAATTATTATTAATAAAATTTATAATTAATAATATCGTATTTAAGTTAATTAATTTTATTTTTTTTATTAATTATAGATTTTATTTTCGATTAAAAATCGAATTTTAAAAATTATTTTTATCGAAAATAATAATAATTTAAAAAAAAAGTATTTAACTTTTAATATATTAACGAAACGAATAAAAAAAGTTATAAAATTCTTTCGAAAAATCGTTATTAAAAATTAAAAAAGGTAAGTATTATACATTAATTAAAAACGAATAAATTACTTAAAATATCGAAAAAAAGATTTCGTTTTTTTCGATATATAAAATATTAAAACGAAATATTTAATAAAAAAATTCGATGATAAACGTCGAAGTTTATATAAAATATTAAAAATTTATAATAATTTTTATTTATTTAATTTTTTATATTTTTTTTAATTAAAATATTAAATAGTTTATTTTTTAAATAAAACGATATTAATTTATTTATTTAAATTTAATATAAAAATAACGAAGTTTTAATTCGTATAAATAACGAAAAAAACGAATATTTAAAATAATTTTTCGAAAAAATATTAAACGTAAAAATATTTTAACGATTAAAAAGTAAATTATTTTATTTAATTTAATGGATTTTATATAAATTAATTTAAAATCGAAGGAAATTTATAATAAAAAATAAAAATTAATTTCGAAATTTTTATTTAATAAATTTAAAAAAATTAAAATTAAATTAGTTTTTAAATTAGGAATAATTAAACGAGGGAAAATAAAACGCGGAGAAAAAATTAAATTTAAAAAAAAAAAAAAACGGAAATTTAAAGTATTCGAAACGAATGCGGTTTAAAAGAAAAGTATTTTTACGGTTCGATGCTGTAAACTTAGCTTTATTAAATAATCGATATCGAGTTTTCGACCGGATATATCGTCGAAGTTTAAATATAAAACCGCGGTTTTTCGAATCGCGATTTGATTTTTTTTTTTTATAATATTAACGAAATTTTATCCCTAATCTTTAATACCCTGCGCCGTATTAATATATTTTAATATAATTTTTTAATTTTTTATAAATTTTTATATAAAAATAATAAATATTTTATTTAAATTTTCGATATTTATTATTTAATATATTTTATTATTTATTTATTATTTAATTTATATATATTTAATAATAAAAAAATATATTATTATTAATAATATTTAAAATAAAAATAAAAATAATAAAAATAAAAATAATAAAAATAATAATAATAATAATAATAATAATAATAATAATAATAATAATAATAATAATAATAATAATAATAATAATAATAATAATAATAATAATAATAATAATAATAATAATAATAATATTTTTTTATTATTTATAAATTTTAATTTTAATATTTATATAAAAATATTTAATAACGATATTTTTTAATTTTAAATAATAATAAACGATATTATATTTATATATTTAAATAATTAAATAATAAATTAAATTTTTAATATTATATTAATTTTAATTTTATTATAAATTAAAAATATTTTATAATTTTAAATTTTAATAAATAAATATTTTTTAAAAATAAAATAAAATTTATTTTACGATTATAATAATCGTTATAAATTAAAATATTTTATAAATTAAATTTTAATAAATTTTTTAATTCGATAATTATTTTTATTTAAATTATTTAAATTTTTTATATATTAATTATTACGTTTATTTTAATTAATATTAAATTTTCGATTTTTATTTTAATATATAAATTTCGTAATAAATTTAATTATATTTATATAATTTTATTTAATATTAAAATATAATTTAAAATAAATAATATATAAAAATATATAAAAATAATTAATATTATCGAAATATTATTTTAGATTTTTAATTATTATTAAAAAAAATAACGTTTTAATATTTTTTTATTTTTTTTATATTATAATTTTACCTAAATTACGGAAAATAAAAAAAAATTTTTCGTAAAAAATACTTTTATTTATTATTTAAAAAATATTTAAATTTATTTTTTATTAAAAAATAAAAATAAAATTATATAATAAAAAAATAATAAAAAAATTAATATTTTATTTAAAATATTAAATAACCGTTAAAATAAAAATAAATTTATTATTAAAAATATTTTTAATAAATATTATATGTAAAATAAATGTTATAAAAATTCGTTATAAATAAATTCGAATTAATTATAAAAAAAATAATTTATTAATTTTTAATTTTTAATTTTTTTTATCGAAGGTATTTTACATTTTTTTATATAAATTATTATTTTAATAATTTAAAATAAAACGGAGTTTTATTTTTTTTATCGAAGTTATTTTATAATACTTTTATTATAATTTAATTTTTATTCGATTATTTATTAAATTAAAAATAATTTTACATTAAATTTAATTTAAATAAACGATTTTTATTTTTTAATAAAAATATTTTTTTTCGCGATATTTTTATTTTTAAAAATTAAAAATTATTACGATTTTTTTACGGGGTTTTTTTTTTCGTCGTACCCGTCGTTTATCGATTTTATTTTACGTATTTTTATTATAAATAATGTTATTATTCGATAATAATTTTTCGAAATTAAATAATAATATTTTTATTTTAATTTAAAGTTTTAATTTTTTTTCGTTTATATATTTAAATAATAATTTTAATATTATAATTTAAATTTTTTTTATAAAATCTTTTATTACGATAATAATTTTTTTATTATATTTATTAAATTATTTTTAAGTTTATATAAATATTTTAATATATTCGAAATTAATATTAAATTTATTCGTTTCGAATATAATTATATATTTTTTCGTGTTATTTTATATTAATATTATATTTATATTTTTATTAATTAATATTTCGATAACCATAAAAATATAATTTTTTATTACGAAAAAATTATTAATTAATAATTTTTATAATTTTTTCTTAATTTTTATTAATAATGTTTTTTAAATAAATTTACGAAATATATATATTATTATTATATACGTAAAATATATTAAAAACTATCGATATATATAATTTATAACGTCGAATTATTTTAATTTTATATTATAAAATTATAAAATATTTATAATATATATTATTTTTTTAAGTTTTTATTTTTTTATATTGATTTTAAATTATAATTAAATTAATTTAAATTTAAATTAAAAAAATATTAAAAAAATTTAAAAATAATAATAATTTAAATAAAGATAAATCGATACGATATCGTTATAAAAATCGTCGAATTTATATCGAAAAAACTTTCGAAATTAAAAGAAAAATTTAACGGAAATTTCGAGAAAGTTATAAAATATAAATAAAAGTTTTTTATAAATTTATTCGAATTATTAATAAGTTTTATTATATTTATAAAACGAGTAAAATAATGCGGTTTTTTCGTAACGGTTTTATAAATAATAATAATTTTAATAAATCGAATAATAATCGTAAAAACGCTTTTTTCGATAATAACGAATTTATAAATATAATATAAAATTTTACTTTCGATAATTTAAAAAAAATGCGAATAAAATTATCATTAAAAAAATTAAAAATATTAAAATTAATATTAATTAATTTAATAATTTATTAATACGATTATATAATCATTACGTAATAATTATTTATTTTTTTCGTAAAATGCTTTTATATTTCGTTTTAATATTTTAAAATATTATTAATATTAATTTTTATAAATTATTATCGTTATTATATGTCGTTTAATAAATTAAATATTATTTATTTTTCCTTCGTTTTTTATATTTTAAAATTATTTTTATTTTATATATATTATTTTCGATAAATATTATTTATTATTTTATTAATATTTCGTTATATTTTTATATAAATAATTTTAAATTTAAAACGTTAAAATTATTATATATTTAATATCGAACGAATAATTTAATACGATATATCGATTAATAATCTTTTATTATTTTTTCGATTTTAAAAGTTTTAAATATTTATCGATTAATGTTTTATTAAAATAACGTTAATTAATATTTTTAATAAAAATTAATATTAAATCGTTTTTTTAAATATTTTTATTATTTTATTTTTATTATATTATTTTACGTACGTTTTATTAATTATACGTAATAATTTCGTCGTTTTTTTTATTACGATATATTTATTTTATTTTATCGATTTTTCGAATAATATTTTACTTCCATTTAATTACGATTAAATTATATAATTTACGCGGTTAAATCTTTATATATATATATATTAAAGTTTATTTATAAATTAAATATACGAATATATTATATATTTATTTTATTAATATAAACTTTTCGATTTAATTATTTTATTCGAAGTTATAAAAATTTTTTAAATAATATTTTATATTTTAATTTTATTATTCCATTTAATTATTAATTTATAAATAATATATAATATTAAATTTTCGAGTTATTATTAATTTATAATGAAAAGTTATTTAAAATTTATTAATAAATAAAAAATTTCGATTCGATATTATATTTTCGAATAAATTTATTCGAAAAAATATTTTTATAAAAAAAAATATTTATTAAATCGTTTACGTATAAATTTTTTATTATAACGATATAAAAAATATTTTTTAAAAATTTATCGATTATTATTAATATATTATCGTATCGATATTTATTTAATATTAATAATTTAAAAAAATTCGTAATAAAGTTAAAAAATATTTTTTATAAAATTTTTTCGATATTAATAAAAAATTTAATTTATTATAAAATAATTATTTTTTTAAACTTATTTTTTCATAAATAATATAAAGTTTTATATAAATTTTTATATTATTTTATAAATTATTTTAATAATAATATTTCGATAATTTTTTTATCGTTTTAACGATTTTTTAATGTTTTAATAACGGTAAATTATAATAATTATATAATAATTTTATTATTATTATTATTAAAACGTAAAGTCGATTTCGATAATATAAAAATTCGTTTTCGTTAATTTAACGAAGTTTTATAATATTATAATTATTTTAAACCATTATTATATATATTATTTATTTTTATTATCGAATTTTTATTTTTATTATTAATATAAAAAGTACATTTTTTACCTCGTATTTAATTTTATTAATAAATTCGTATATAAAAATATAATAAAATAAATAATTTTTTTAAATACGAATATATTTTTTTAATTAAATTTATTATATATATTAAATTTTATATATTTTATTGTATATTTTATTATATTTTATTTATTTTAAAAATGTAAAATATGAAAATTATATCGCTATTTTTACGTTAATTAAATTTTTTTAATAATATAAATTTTATATTATAATATATTCTATTTTAAAAAATATTCGAATATATATTTAATTTTATACGAATATTAAAAAAATATACGATCGTAAAAAAAATTATATAATTATTTTAAAAATTATTATTTATATTTTTAAATTAATTTTATATTTAAATAATTTTTAAAATAAAATATATATCGATATAAAATTTATATTATTAAAAAGATTTAATTAACGAGAAAATAATAATTTATTTTTTATATTTTACATTTTTAAAATAATTGAAATATAATAAAATACATAATAAAATATATAATAAAAATTAAATTAATTAAAAAAATATAAAATATATATTATATATTAATATAATTATATGTAAATTTATATATAAAATTATTAAATATAATATATGTTTTAATATATTAATAATGTAAATAAAATTTAATAATAAAATATAATAATATATATAATAATATTTTTATTTTATCATAATTATTATTTTTTAATTTTTATAAATTTATTTCGAATTTAATTTTTTTTATTTTTTATAATAAAAACGTTTCGAAATTATTATTTTTTAACGTTATTTTTATAAATTTTTTTATTCTATTTATTAATATCGATAAAATATATAAATTATTTTATTTCGAATTTTTTTATAAAATTTACGATTATATTATTTCGATAAATAAATTATTCGAAGTTTTTTCGAAATATTATTTCGATTTTTTTTTTAATAAAAAAAAATTTAATTACGTAAAAATTTACGAGCTACATTTTCTACGTTATATTAATTATATATTATATTATATTATATTACGCTACGTTACGTTACGTTACGTTACATTAATTAACCGCGTATATATTTCGCGTAACGATTCGTATTATATTTTTATTTAATTAATTAAATCGTTATATATATTATAATTATTATATTTAAAATTATTTATATTTTAATAAACGATTTTATTAATTAAATTAATTTAATTATATAAATTTAATTTTAATTTAACGTATAATTCGATTTAAAAAAATCGAATTAAATAAATCGAATTAAATAAATTAAATTGAATAAATCGAATTAAATAAATTAAATTAAATAAATCGAATTAAAGAAATTAAATTAAATAAATTAAATTAAATAAATCGAATTAAATAAATCGAATTAAATAAATTTAATTTTAATTTAACGTATAATTTTATTTAAAAAATTCGAATTATATAAATTTAATTATAAATATAAATTTAATTATAAATATAAATTTAATTATAAATATAGATTTAATTATAAATATAAATTTAATTATATAAATTTAATTATATAGATTTAATTTTAATTCGACGTATTTTTCGTAATATTTTTCGAAAAATTTTTCGAATTATATATTTAAAACTAAGTATAAAAAAGTTATACGAATAGTTACTCGCGACGGCTTTTTTAAAGATGGTAAGGGGTAAACTTTCGTAACGGCTTTTAAAAAGGTAATAAAGGTAGTCATTTACGACGGTTTTTTCGAAAGTGGTATAAGTAATCTTTCGCGACGGTTTTATCGAAAGATGGTATAAAGTGGTTTCTCGCGACGACTTTTCGAAAAATAGTACGGATAATTTCTTATAAAAATTAAGGGATATTATTAAAACTATATTAAAAATTATATTAAAAATTATATTAGAAACTATATTAGAAATTATATTAAAAATTATATTAAAAGTTATATTAAAAATTATATTAAAAATTATATTAATAATTATATTAAAAGGTATATAATTATAAAAATAATCGTAAAATTCGAAAAAAATCGAAGGTTATTATATTATTTTACGGGAATAATTTTTAATTAAAATTATAATATTATAATAAAATATTTAAAAGTTTATTATAAAAATATTTTTATTTTAATTTTATTATTTTTATTACGATTAAATCGAGATTTTTTTTTTAAAGTAAATTTTTATAATTAAATTACGGATTTTTTTTATATTTTTAAATTAAATTTTTATAATTAAATTACGAGTTATTTTATTTTTATTATATTAAATTTTTATAATTAAATTATAAATTATATTATTTTTCTTATATTAAATTTTTATAATCGAATTACGAATTATTTTATTTTTATTTAATTAAATTTTCGTAATCGAATTACGATTTTTTTTAATTTTTTCGAATATTTTTATTAATATTAATAATTTTTTTTTCGAGTTTTTAATTTTTTTTATTTCGGTTTTATAATTAAATCATTATAATAAATTATTTATTAAATTTTATTTTTCGAGTTTATAAATTATTTTAAAATTAAAATTTATTAAAATTTCGATTTAATAAATTTAACGATAATTTAATTTTATTTTTTATATAATATATTATAAATTAAAATAATTTAAAATTTTTCGGGTTTTTTTTTATTTTTTATTTTTAAAAATTATATTTCGATATTTTTTTATATATTTTTTTATTACGGCTTTACGTAAACTACGGGGAATAATAAAAAATATATAAAAAACCTCGAAATATAATTTTTTAAAAAAAATAAAAAAAAACCTGGAAAAATTTCGTTCGAAAGATATATATAATTATTTACTTTTAAAGGAAATAAAAAAAATAATATCCCGTACGAAATGTTTATATTTATACGTATAAATAAATTTTAAAATATAAAAATTATATAAATTATATAAAATGAAAATTTTATAAATCGTATAATATAAAAATTATATAAATCGTAAATATATAAATTTTAAATTTATAAAAATTATATAAATGATATAATATAAAAATTATATAAATCGTATAATATAAAAATTGAATAAATCGTAAATTTATAAAAATTATATAAATCGTAAAATATAAAAATTATATAAATTATAAATATGTAAAAATCGAATAAATCGTAAAATATAAAATATAAAATATAAATCGTAAATATATAAAAATTATATAAATCGTATAATATAAAAATTATATAAATCGTAAATATATAAAAATTAAATAAATTATATAATATAAAATAAATCGTAAAATATCGAATAAATCGTAAAAAATCGAATAAATCGTAAAATATAAATTATAAAATATAAATCGTAAATATATAAAAATTATATAAATCGTATAATATAGAAATTATATAAATCGTAAATATATAAATTATAAATATATAATATATAATAATTTTTTTAAAAAGTTTATTATTAAATATTTCGTACGAAATATATATTTTTATTATTTCGTTAAAATATATTATATAATGTCGTTATTTTTCGAAAATATTTATTATAATTAATATTTTAATATTTAAAATAATAAAATTTATTTTAACGTTTCGTAATTTTTTCGATATAAATACGACGGGGTATTATTTTTTATCGTATAATTATAATAAAATAACTTTAATAATTTATATCGATACGTCGATTTTTACGCGTATAAATAATTATATATTAAAGCATTTTAAAATTAACGTTTATACGAATATTATTTTAAATTTTACGAAAATTTTTCGTAATTTTATTATTAATTTAAAGTCGATATATTTTTTACTTTTAAATATTTTTATTAAAAATACGATTATTTTTAAGTAATTTTTAATAAATTGTTTATAAAATCTCGTAAAATTTAAAAAAATTTATAATTTTATAAACGTTACGAAATTTTCGTTATTTTAAAATAATTCGTATTTTTCTTACGTTTATTTCGATGTCGTAAAAAAAATAACGAATTTTAAAAAAGTTATTTTTTTCGATATAAAATTTATAATTTTTAAAATTCGTATAAAATTTTAATTTTTTTAATTTTTATAAAATAATATAAAATATTGTTATATATATTATTATGTTTTATTATCGAACTTTTATTTATATTATTAATATAAAAAATATATTTCCTACCTTTTATTCGATTTTATTAACGAATTTTCATATAAAAATATAATAAATTAAATAATCTCTTCGAATATAAATATATTTTTTAATTAAATTTCTTATATATATTAAATTATATATAACTCCTATTATACATTCTATTATATATATTTTTATATTTTATTTATTTTAAAAATATAAAATATAAAAATTATATCGTTATTTTCGCTTTAATTAAACCTTTTTAATGGTATAAATTTTATATCGATGTATATTTTATTTTAAAAATTATTCGAATATATATTTAATTTTATATCGATGTTAAAAAGGTATGCGACCGTTAAAAGGAATTATATAATTACCCTTAAAATTATTATTTATACTTTTAAATTAAATATATATTTAAATAATTTTTAAAATAAAATATATATTAATATAAAATTTATATTATTAAAAAAGTTTAATTTAAACGAAAATAACGATATAATTTTTATATTTTATATCTTTAAAATGAAAAAAATATAAAAATATATATAATAAAATATATAATAATATATATATAATTAAATTAATTAAAAAAACATAAAATATATATTATATATTAATATAATTATACGTAAATTTATATATAAAATTATTAAATATAATTAATATTTTAATATATTAATAATATAAATAAAATTCGATAATAAAATATAATAATATATATAATAATATTTATAATATAAATATATTAAAAATATATCGTTTTATTATTAAAATATATAAAGATATTTTTTACATATATAATATAAATAATATTTATAAAATCGTATAAAATTTAATTAATATAATTTTAAAATATCGCGAAAATATTTATTAAATTAAATAATATAATTATATATTCGAAATAATTATATTTAATTTTAAAAACGATTTTTTATTTATTTTTTCTTTTAATACGAAATCGATAATATATGTTTTTTAAGTTAAATTTTATAAATATTTTCGTTTCGATTAATTAATTTAATATTTTATTAATTAATAAAAAAACGATATAATTTTTTTAAATAATTTTATTTAATATTTTATAATCGATATAAAATCGAAGTTTTTTTTTTAATTTAAATATAAATAAAATTAATAATTTTACGAAATTACGAAAAAATCGAATTTATTTTTTTACGAATATATTATCGATGTATTTTTTAAATTTTTTTAATTTTTTTTATTAAAAAATAAATAAAATCGAAAAAAGTTTTTTTTTTCGAAATCGATTACGTAGTTTTAATTTTAATAATCGAAGAATATCGACGTTTTAATTATATCGAATATTTCGGTTAAAATATTATATTTATTTAATATTATTATAAATATTTTACGATTATTTTATAATAAAATATAATATTTTTTCGATAATTATTACGGGTTTTTTATATTTATTAAAGTAATTATTACCGCTTTTTAATTATTATATATTAAATAATTAAAGTTTCGATATTCGGTTATTAAATTAATATTTCTTTTATTTAATAAATATTTTTAATGTTTTTTTAAACTTCGATTATTACGTTTATATAATCGAATTACGATATTTTAAAAATAATATTATAATTTAAATGTTAATTTATTATATTTATAATAAATACGATATAACGACGACGTTTTTAATAATCGAACGTTTTAATAATAATACGTAATTATATTAAAATAATTTTCGATTTATATAATTTTTAAATTAATTTATCGAATATAAAATATTATTATTTCGTTACGAAAATTATATTAATATAAATTAAATTATAATTCGAATTTATATCGATAAAAACTTTTAATTAAATTTATTAATTTTTTAATTTTAATTTTATTATTATTTCGATATAATTACGAAGTAAGGTTTTTTTTATTAATATTTTTTTATTATTTATATATTTATTTAAATAATATTTACGTTTATAACCGTAAAATTTTTATAATTTAATTAATATATTATTACCGTATATTTTAATTTATAATAACGATTATAAACGAAACGAAAGTAATAATTTCTTCGATAATTTTTTTTATAATTATAATATTATAATATTTTTAATAAATTAATTATATTTTTATTATTATTTCGTATAAGTTTATTTAATGTAAAAAAAATTTTTTAATATAATTTTATTATAATAAAATCGTAACGAATTTTTAATTATTTAACGTTTTTAATTATTATTAATAAAATTTTTTATTTCGAAATTTTAATTATTATTTTATAAATTTTAACTTTATTTTTAAAGTTATAATAAATTATCGATAAATTACTTTTAAAATATTTAACTTTTAATTCGAAGTTTAATTTCTTTAAAAAATATAATATACGTATATATTTAAAATATTATTCGAAATTTTTTAATTCGATATTATCGAATCTTTTTAAAAACGTTTTAGAATTTTCGTAAAAATTTATACGTAATTATTATATCGTTATTAAAATATTATAAATTTAAAAGTTTTTATTTTCGATTTAATTTTAAGGTTATTTTTTTATTTTTATTTAATTTATTTTATTTTTATTATACGAAAAAAATAACGGTATTATCGTTTATATATTATATTACGAAAATAACGTTTTATTAATTTTACTTTATTTTTATCGATATAATAATCGAAATTAATAAATTATAATTTAATTTCGATTTAAAAATGTTTTATTTCGAAGTTAAAATATATCGAATTTATATTAATTAATCTTAATAATAAAATATCGATTATCTTTTTAAATATTTTATAAAAAATTCTTTTTAAAATAATTATAATTTCGTTATTTTCGTTTTTATTTATATTTATTTTTTTTAATAATACGATTAATTTTCCGTTTATATTAAATTATTTTATCGAATTTTTTTAAATTTTTTATCGAATTTACTTTTCGATAAAATTTTAAATTTATTACGAATTAATTATATAAATATAAAGTTTTTTAACAAAATAATTTCCGTAAAAATAACGTATTTTTAATTAATTTATAAAAGTTTTTTTCGATTTATTAATATTATAATTATATTATATAAACGTTTTATTTTATAATTAATATTTTAAGTTTATTTTTAGATAAATAATTTATAATAATAAATATAAAAACGTTAAATTATAAAAATATTTTTAATAAATATTATATATAAAATAAATTCGAATTAATTATAAAAGAAAAATATTTATTAACGTTTAATTTTTTAAATTTTATATTAAAAGTATTTTACATTTTTTTTATATAAATTATTATTTTAATAATTTAAAATAAAACGAAATTTTATTTTTTTATTAAAATTATTTCGTAACGTTTTTATTATAATTTAATTTTTATTCGATTATTTATTAAATTAAAAATAATTTTACGTTAAATTTAATATAAATAAATAAATATTTTTTTTAATATTTATATAATAAATAATATAATAAATAATATAAATATTAATATAAATAATATAAATAATATAAATAATATAAATAATATAAATAAAAATATTATTATATATATTATTATATTTTATTATCGAGTTTTATTTATATTATTAATATATTAAAATACTTATTATATTTAATAATTTTATATATAAATTTATATATAATCGTATTAATATATAATATATACTTTATATTTTTTAATTAATTTAATTTTCATTATATATTTCATTATATATTTTATTATATTCCACTTATTTTAAAGAGTTTTACTATTAGCACTCCCTAAAATTGCTATCGGACCTTATTGGCACTCCCAATACAAAAAGTACATCTCCCACCCCGTACTCGGCCCCACTAACACATTCTCATACAAAAATGCAGCAAAACCAGATAGTCTCTCCGAGTACGGGTACACTTTTTCAATTGATTCAATTACATACATCCCACCATACATCCCGCCATATATTCCATTATATCCCACCTATTCTAAGGATGCAAATTATAAAAAATACATCGCCAGTTTCGCGTCAATTAGACCTTTCTAATGGTATAGGTTTCATATCGGTGCATGCCCTATTTCAAAAGTTATTTGAATATAAAGTCAATTCCATACATATATTCAAAGGTGTCAAAAGGTGCTGGAGGGGTATGCGACCGCAAAAGGGGATCACATGACCACCCCGGGCCACCACTTACACCTTTGACACCCGTATGGAATTGAGTATATATTCGAATAGCTTTCGAAATAGGGCATGCACCGATATGAAACCTATACCATTAGAAAGGTCTAATTGACGCGAAACTGGCGATGTATTTTTTATAATTTGCATCCTTAGAATAGGTGGGATATAATGGAATATATGGCGGGATGTATGGTGGGATGTATGTAATTGAATCAATTGAAAAAGGGCATAAGGTGTACATTATGTATTAACACGATTATACGTAGATTTGTATGTGGGGTTGTTAGATATGGTAGGTATTTTAATGTATTGGGAGTGCCAATAAGGCCCGATAGTAAAACGAGGGAGTGCCAATAGCAAAACTCATTTTAAAAATATAAAATATAAAAAAATAAATTATTATTTTCGTTTTAATTAAACCTTTTTAATAATATAAATTTTATATCGATATATATTTTATTTTAAAAGTTATTCGAATATATATTTAATTTTATATAAATATTAAAAATATAAATAATAATTCGAAATAATTATATAATTTTTCTTTACGGTCGTATACTTTTTTAACATTTATATAAAATTAAATACATATTCGAATAACTTTTAAAATAAAACATATATCGATATAAAATTTATATTATTAAAAAAGTTTAATTAAAACGAAAATAATAATTTATTTTTTTATATTTTATATTTTTAAAATAAAATATAATAAAATATATAATAATATATATAATAAAAATTAAATTAATTAAAAAATGGTATTAAATGTATATTATATATTAATATAATTATACGTAGATTTATATATAAAGTTATTAAATATAATATATATTTTAATATATTAATAATATAAATAAAACCCGATAATAAAATATAATAATATATATAATAATACTTATATAAAAAAATTTTTTTTATAATTTCTTTATTAAATAATTTTTTTTAAACATTTTATATAATATTAATTTTATTATATCGTATTTATTTTTATCGTTATTTTTTACTTTAATTTATACGTATATTAATTAATATTATTATTAAATTTATATTCGTTTTTAAAATATAATTAAATAATATAAAAAAAACTTTATTAAATTAAATTATAATAATTAATAAAAAAAATAAAATAAAAAATTCGACATGTAAAAATAAAATTTTAAATTATAAAAAGAAAATATAAAAGTTAAAAAAATTAATAAAGAAAATTTTTAAAAGTTTAATAAAAAAATAAAATAAAAAAAAATAAAAAAGATTTTACGTTAAATTTTTAACGAAAAAAATAAAAATAATGATTTTATTTTAAATAAAAAAATATTAAAAAAATAATATTAATTATTATTAAATATTTATTTAAATTATTAATTTTTTATATTTTTAAAAGTAAATTTTATATGTATATTTAATGAATATTTTAATTTAATTATTATTATTTAATTAATATAATATTATTTAATAAATATTTTCGATTTTATTATTAAAAATACTTTCGCTTTTCATGTTAAAAATTATTTTTTTTTCGTTATTATTATCGATATTATTTTTAATTTCGTTTTTTTAAAAAAAATAAAACTTCGATAAATATTAATTCGATTAAAGTTAATAATTTCTTTTAATAAATTATAAAAGATTTTTTTTAAATAAATAAAATATAAAAATTATTATTTTATTTTACGATTATATATTTTTAACGAAATAATATAAATTTTATATAAAAGATGTTTATAATTAATTTATTATTAATAAATTTATTTATAAACTTAATAAAATTAAATAATATAAAAATTTAAATTAAATTTAAAATAATAATAAAACGAATATTATTTAAAAAATCTATTACGATATTCGTAAAATAAATAATATATTATTATAAAATAAATTATATTTTAATCGAAAATAACGATATTATTAAAAATATTAAATATAATCGATATATTTATTAATAATATAAAATTATTAAAAAATATAAATTAATTTTTAAAATAATAATTATAATCGAATATTAAATGATAAAAATATCGAATTTATATTCGATAATAAAAATATATATATGTTTAAATTATTTAACGATACGTTTAAAAAATAATAATATTAATTTTTATAAATGCGAATTTTACCGTTAAAAAAAGTCGTTTATAAATAAAAATAATAAATCGATTTATTAAAAAAATGAAAATGTAAAAAAATATAATTTTTATTAATAAACTTTAAAAGTTAAATTTTCGAAAAATATATAAATACGTTTAATAAAATTAACGTTAAATAATAAATTTTAAATAAATTTATATAAATTTATATAAATATAATTAAAACATTTTAATTTATTAATATATAATTAACATTTCGAAAATTAAAAAAAATCGATTTATTTATTTATAAATTTACGTTATTAATATAATTAATATAATTTAATAATTTATAAAGACTTTTAAATAATAACGATATTAAATATAAAATATAAATATATTTAAAATATCGTTAACATTAAAAACGTCATTAAAAAATAAATAAAATTATTACGATTATAAAAAATATATATATTAATAAAGATAAAAGATTTTTTAATATATTAAATAATATTTAAATAAATAAATTTTTTTAAAACGATCGGGAAAATAATTATTATTAAACCATATAATTAAAAAAGAAATATTTAATTTTATATAATTAAATTTTTAATTATAATTATAATTAACGTTAAAAAATTTTAAAAATAATATTATCGTAATAGTTAATATTACGATTATTACGAAAAAATATAAATAATATCGACGTTATTATGAAAAATAATAATAATATATTAAAGTCGATAAAAATGAAATATTATTAAAACGTTATATTGAATTTTAAATTTTATTAATTATAATCGCGAAACGAAAGTTAAATCGAATAAATATAAAAAATATTAAAAATAAAAACCGAAAATAAAAAAATTTCGTAATTTAATATTTTTATACGAAAATTTAGAATATAAAATTACATTTTTATTAAAAAAACGATTCGATTATTAAAATAATATAATATTATATATATATATATATATATATATATATATATATATTTAATTTAATAATATACGTAAGTAAAACGTTTTAATTATTTTAAAAATATAATATTTTTTATATTTAAAAAAAATTATATAAATATTTAATTATATATATATACGTAAATAAATAATATTATAAATACGTTTAATATTTATTTTATATAAATAACGTTAAATATATTATTTTTAAATAATAAAAAAAATAAAACGAAATAATTTAATTTCATTATATTTTAATTTTAAAAATATATATAAATATTTTTTAAATGTTTAATTAATAATTGTAATATATTAAACGTATTAAAATATCGATTTTAATTAAAATATATATTTATTTAAATAAATATATTTCGAAATTAAAATTAATATTAAAAAACATTTAAATAATTTTATAAATATTAATGATTTTAATTTTACGATAAAACGATATAATTTCGAAAAAAATATATTAATAAAAATAATAATTTTTAAAAAAATTATTTTTTTTTAAAAAAAATATAAAATTTATTTTAAATTTATAAGTTAATTTAATATATCGATATATTCGAAGCTTTTTCGAAATATTATTCCGATTTTTTTAATAAAAAAATTTAATTATATAAAAATTTATAAATTATATTTTTTACGTTATATTATATTTTATTATATTATATTATATTATATTAATAAATTACGCGTATATTTTACGTAACGATTTATATTACATTTTTATATAATTAATTAAATTATTTAATTAATTCGTTATATATATTATAATTATAAATATTATTATATATATTATTTACTTTTATTATCGAACTTTTATTTACATTATTAATATAAAAAATACATTTTTTACTTTTTACTCGACTTTATTAACGGATTCCCATATAAAAATACAATAATTTAAATAATTTCTTCGACTATAAATACATTTTTTCAATTAAATTTATTATATATATGAAATTTAAATTACATATAGTTTTTTTATTATATATTTCATTATATCCTACCTATTTTAAAGGTATAAAATAGAAAAATTATATTGTTAATTTCGCATTATTTAAACTTTTTTAATAATATAAGTTTTATATCGATATATACTTTATTTTAAAAGTTATTTTCATATATATTTAATTTAAAAAAATAAATACTAATTTTAAAGGTAATTATATAATTCCTTTTACGGTCGTATATTTTTTTAATATTTATATAAAATTAAATATATATTAAAATAACTTTTAAAATAAAATATATATCGATATAAAACTTATATTATTAAAAAAATATAATTAATGTGAAATTAACGATATAATTTTTATATTTTATATTTTTAAAATAAGTGAAATATAATAAAATATATAGAAAGATATATAATGGAAATTAAATTAATTAAAAAAAAACATAAAGTATATATTATATATTAATACGATTATACGTAGATTTATATATAGGGTTATTAAATATAATAAATATTTTAATGTATTAATAATGTAAATAAAACTCGATAATAAAATATAATAAGATATATAATAATATTTTATTTTATTAATAAATTTATATATAAATATATAATAAATTAAATAATTTTTTTAAATATAAATATAATTTTAGTTTTAATTTAATATATAATTCGATTTAAAAAATTTTATTTATATAAATTTAATTATAAATATAAATTTAATTATAAATATAAATTTAATTATAAATATAAATTTAATTATAAATATAAATTTAATTATAAATATAAATTTAATTATATAAATTTAATTATAAAATTTTTTTAAGTTTGTTTTATTATTTAAAAAAATAACGTTTCGATATATTTTTTAATTTTTTTTATTTTTATTACGGTCCTACGTAAATTACGGGGAATGAAAAAAAAAAGTTAAAAAAACTTCGAAACGTTGTTTTTTTTAAATAATAAAAAAAAGTATAAAAATTTTTTTCTTTATAAAAAATACGTTTGTTTATTATTTAAGGGGAATTTAAATTTAGTTTTTTATTAAAAAACGAGAATATAATTATATAATAAAAAAATAAAAAAAATTTTTTTTTTTACGAAATATCGAATAATTATTAAAATAAAAGTAAATTTATATAATAAATAATATAATAAATAATATAATAAATAATATAATAAATAATATAATAAATAATATAATAAATAATATAATAAATAATATAATAAATAATATAATAAATAATATAATAAATAATATAATAAATAATATAATAAATAATATAATAAATAATATAATAAATAATATAATAAATAATATAATAAATAATATAATAAATAATATAATAAATAATATAATAAATAATATAATAAATAATATAATAAATAATATAATAAATAATATAATAAATAATATAATAAATAATATAATAAATAATATAATAAATAATATAATAAATAATATAATAAATAATATAATAAATAATATAATAAATAATATAATAAATAATATAATAAATAATATAATAAATAATATAAATAATATAATATAAATAATATAATATAACGAAAGTTATAATTATTATTTTTATTTTATATTTTTATATTTTTAATATTTTATTAAAAACTATTATATATATTTTAAAAAAGATTTATTTTAAATTTATATCGAAAAATTATTTTATATATTTAAAAGGGACGATTTATTTTAATTTTATATTATAAATGTTTAATTTTACGTTATTTTTATTATTTATATAATTATTATTATTTAAAATATTATTAATCGATTTAAATAACCGGGGTATTTTATTTTTAATCGTAAAACGGCTTTTTCGAATTTATTATTATTATTATTATTAAACGAATTATAATTTTATTATTTTAACGAATTATAATATTTTATTAATAAAATAATATTAATAAATTTTATTTTTACGGTCGTTAAAATTATTATTATTATTATTATTATTATTGTCGTAAATTTAAAAACGAAATTATTTATTCGAAATAAAAAGTTTATTTTTAATAATTAAAATATTTATAAAGTCGATAATATTATTATATTTTAAAAAATATTATAATATCATTATTAATTATATTTTTAAAGACGAAAAATACGAATCGATTCGTTTTCGAAGTTTTAAAAATTGTATAATTATATTATCGAATATTATTTATATAAAATAAATAAATAAATATTTAAGATTTATCCCGTAAAATTAATAAAATTTTTATTATAAAATAAAGTTTTTATTTATATAATAATCGAAGTAAAAAAAAAGTATAATACGTAATTAATATTTTTATTTTAAAAATCGATATAAATTTTCTACGATCGAATATTTAAATATTTAACGTAAAATATATATATTTTTATATTATCGATTAATAAAAAGGCTTTTTAACCGTAAATATTTATTTTATTATACGAAAATTAAAACTTTTACTTTTTAAAAATTATATAAGTTTATTTATAATTATAATAAAATTATATAATTTAATAATATTTATTACGAAATATCGTATATTTTATTTTTAAAAATTTAAATATTTAATTTCATCGTTAAAAACGTATAAAAATAATTTAATAAAATGTTAATTTATATAATTAATATTATAAAATTAAATGATTTAATTATAATAATATACGTATAAAAATATTAAAAAATTAAAAAATATTAAGTTAATATTTTTCGTATCGTAAAATATTATTAATCGATTATATAAATCGTAAATTATCGATTTAATTAAAGAAAATTAATGTAAAAACGATTAATATTATTTTTTATAATTTAAATATTATTAATTAAAATATAATAAATATTATAAATTAAATTATAATCGATATTATTATTATTTAAAACGAAAAACTTTAAAAACGAGTAATATATTTTAAAATAATTCGAATAATAAATAACGATAAATATTATTTTAAATAATTTCGAAATAATATAAAATTATACGAACGATTAAATTATTAAAATTAATAGAAATAAAAATTTTATTTCGTACGAAATATTTAATAATAAACTTTTTAGGAAAATTATTATGTATAATTAAAAAAGTAATTACGGATTTCGATAAGGTAATTAATAAATAATTAATAAATTTATCGCGAGTTATAATTGTTTAAATTTAATTTAAGTTAATTATACGCGGTTTAATACGCCTTAATGAATTTTATAAAATAACGGCTTTTTTATTAGGTATATCTTTTTACGGATTCATTTATTTAAAAATTAAAGCGATTATATAATTTTACTTTTTTTTTTAACGGTTATTTTAATTTAATCTTATTATTAATTTTATTATTAATTTTATTATTAATTAAACTACGATTTTAATATAATTTCCATATATTTACGATCCATTCGATACTTTACGATCTATACAATTTTTATACCTTACGATTTATATACTTACGATTTATATAATTTCCATATTATACGATTCATATAATTCCCATATTATACGATTTATATAATTTCCGTATTATACGATAAGATCCATTTATACGTATGAATATAAACACTCCGTACGGGATATTATTTTTTTTATTTCCTTTGAAAGTAGATAATTATATATACCCTTCGAACGAAAATTTTCCCGGTTTTTTTTATTTTTTTTTTAAAAATTATATTTCGAGGTTTTTTTTATATTTTTGTTTATTCCCCGTAGTTTACGTAGGGCCGTAATAAAAAAATATATAAAAAAAATATCGAAATATAATTTTTAAAAAAAAAATAAAAAAAATTCGGAAAAATTTTATATAATGTTATTAATATTAAGATTTTAATATATATATTCGATAAAAACGACGAATTTATTACGGTTATTTCGTAATTTTTTATTTAATTTAAAAATAAACGAAAAATTATTAAAAATGTCGATATTTTCGATTTAAAATATATCGTATATAATATTTTAAATGTTATTTATTAATTTTATATCGTTTTAAATATTAAATATTAATATAATTTTATATTTAATATAAATAAAAAACGTTTTAAAAAAAATTATTAATAAAACGAAATTTTATATATATCGTATCGTTTTTTTAATAAATAACTTAAATTTTAACGATAATATTATCGAAACGTAATATATATTATTAATTATATTTATTAATTTATATTTTAATAAAATATATATGTGTAATTTTATTAAAATAATTATTTTTTTTAACGAAAGTTTAATTATATATTTTAAATTTAATAATTTTTAAAACGAAATAATTATTTTTATTTTTATAATTTAAATAAAATTAAACGAAAACGGGTTTAATTATTATTAATTTAATATTAAATCGTAAATAAAACGATAAAATATTAAAAGAAATTATATATGTTTTTTTATAATATATTTTTTAATTTAATTCAAATTATATATAAAAACTTATTAAATATAAAAGTAATTAAAAAAATAACCGATTAAAATTACATTTAAATTTTTAAAATATTTATATTAACGTTCGAAAATATTTTATGTAATTATTTATCGATTTAATTTAATATTTTTAATTCGATTATATTTTTTTATCGATAATAAAATAATAAATATTATAAGATTTATATTAAATAAAATTTAACGTGAACGAATTATTCGATAATAATTTATAAGTTTATTTAATTAAAATAATAATAATAAATATAAAGTTTTATTATTTATTTAATTATTAACGATTTTAATTAAAGCGGTTTTAAAATAAAAATTTTTATTAAATATAATAAATCGAAAGTACGAAAAAACTTTTATTATATAAAATTTATTAATTTTATCGTTATTATTTATTTAATATAAAAAGCGGTGGTATTTATTTATTTCGTAAATTTTTTAATAATAACTTATAACGATATCGTATAAAAATAGTTATTTACGGTTTAAAAATATCGTGCGTTTTAAGGTTTTTCGACGTTTTAATTATTTAATGTATTTTTCGTAATTATTTTTAATAACTATTAATATTAAATAATTTATGTCGATAACGTTTAACGTAAGTTTATTAATTATAATTAACGTTTATATTTTATCGATTAAATTAATTTATCATTCTTTATTTAATTTCTAATTTTAAAATTAATTTTACGATTTTTATTAATTTTATCGTATTTTTATATTATTTTTCGTTTATTCGAATTTATTTAAAATTTATTATAAAGTTAATTATATTTATTTTTCGTAATAATCGTTTTATAGTTATAATTATTTATATAATATCGATAAACGATTAAATATTTATTAAAATAAATATTATTTATTTATAATAATTTACTATAATTACGGTAAAAATAATTTAATATAAATTTTACGCGATAAAATTTAAAAATTATAAATATAAAGTAATAAATTTATATCACGGAAAGTAATATAATATACGAGGTAAAATTAAAATTTATTATATTTTTTAATAATTCGAATTTTTTACGTTAAAATTTTAACGTTTTAAAAATTTAAAATATAATATGTTTTTTATTATCGAAGGGTTTTAAAGGTATTTTTTATATTATATTACGAATGATTTAAATTTATTTTTATTATTAAAATTAAAAGTTATTAATAAAAATTCAAATATTAATAATTAACGATTTTTATAATGTAATTATTTTTATGACGAAAATATTAAAATAATAATAAATTTACGTGAAATAATTTTTTCGTTAAGGAATTTATTTATACGATATAATATCGATAATATAAAAAATATCGTTTTATAATTTTTATACATTATCGAAAAAATTTAAATTTATTATAATATTTTATAATATAATCGATAACGATTTATTTAATGAAATAAAGTAAAATATTAATATTAACGAATTAATATAAATATATTATCGAATTATATTAATTAAAATTATATTATTTTTTAAATTTTAAATGTTTATTACGTTTTATTTGTATTTTTTATTATTCGAAGAGTATTTAATTTATTTCGCGAAAAACGCGGTATTTCGAATTCGATGTTAATTTTTTATTTCGACGATTTTTTATTTAATTTTAAATAATATTAAAACGTATAATATGTTAATATCGATTTACGATATTATTTAATTAATTTTATATTATAGCGATTTTAACGAATTTAAAATTAAAAGATTATTTTCGTTTTTATAATTTATAAATTTAAGTTTAAAATTAACGATTATAATATAATAATTTTATATTTTAATAAAATTTTATTTTAATTTTTAATTATTATATTTAACGAAAAGTTATTTATAAATTAATTTAATTTATAATTATAAAAGTTATTACGATTTTATTATTTATAACGATATTAAAAAGTTTCGAGATTAAATATTTATTTTAAAACGATTTTTCGAAAATATTTAAATTTCGAATGAAAATATTATTTATTATATAAAGGTTTTTACGTAATAATTTACGAATTAAAATTATATTTATCGATTTTTTTTAAATATTCTTTAATCGTTCGAATTTAAAATATATATTATATAAGTTTTATTAATATAAAAGTTAAATGTAATATAAAAATATAAAAAGAGACGAAATAAAAAATAAATAATTTTAATTTATATCATATAATAATATTAATAAAAATATATATTTTAATAACGTTAATATATTGTAAATGTTATTTAAAATAATTTAAATTTTAAGTTAATTTAAATTTTATAAAATGGTTTAAAGTTTTTAATAAATAATTTATTTTATTAACGATTAATAAAATTTTAATTTTATAATTCTAATTTGTATTACTATAGTATCGTATTTAAAATAATATATCGAATAAATTATAATAT